>CM060904.1:1153569634-1156069634 GCA_030737815.1 Allium fistulosum
TAAAACAGGGAAAATAGGTTGAATGGACCATAGATTACCTAATCCTTTGATTTGAGTTCATTATGGGTTATCGCCGATGATATGAGGCACTTGTGTTTTATTTGAGTATTGAGTTTGAGTTACCTCTTTCGAGGTATTTAGTCACTTAGGTAGCGTTTGTTACTTAAGTATTGAGCTATGAGTTATCTAATCCTTCTCCTCATTCGAGAAGAAGTATCACTATATCCATTCTGCTTCATATTATCGATATTGACTGATTTGTGTAGCTAGACTGACCCGTGTATTTATACTCGGGTCAGACCGAGTTGTTTCAGGTATCATCTATTGCACTTAACTTGAAGTTGATGTTGGATAACAGCTCTTCTTTCTCTTGAGTAATTTCCGTTCTTCCGCATACTCTGATGTATTTATATTTTATTCGATGTATATGTTGTGGTCGAGTACCACCTTTATTGTATTCATATTGTATTGTACTAAACATGTATCAGTGTATATGTGTATATATGAGGTTGATTACTATTTTGTGATATGCTTTACATTTAGTTATTGTATTTTGTTCTGATAGATCTATTAGCCACCTATAGTTTTGGATTAATCATTTACTGGATATGTCGATCCACTTGAGATAGAAAAGAAAAATCATAGTGCATTTATCGACGTATTCAGTAGATGTTTAAGACAAAGTTATAGATGGTCGCCCTTAACCAGCCATATTCTCCGCTTTAGTAGACGGAATTACTCGTTAATTCTCTTTACTAAGGTGGGTCTAGGGGTGGGGCGCTACAACATGGTATCAGAGCTGTGGTCAGAACAAAGTAGAATAAACACAGAATAGTACGTATATCACGATACGTCGAAGTACAATACGAGTGAATCATTGTCCTTTATTCGAGCTTGTTATCGAATCGTGCTTTGATTCTTTTCCGAGTTTTGGGATATGTTGAGATGGAATATGTCTAGGAATATATATTGTATTTCGTAGTATTCCATAATTGAGTTTGATGTTATCTTATCTTATGAATAATCTTATTAGGGATTATTCTATTCTTATTTTTGTCGATGCGAGTGAGTTCGTATCGATGAAGCTTATTAATTCCTTTGAGTATTCTTGTTGTGTTCCTTTGAGAGTTGTGAATCGTATTGAGGGGATCCACAACGATTGGCTCGTTGTGAGCATTCTAAGATTTCTATTTGATGTTGCTTTTGTGAGTATTTGTTTGTTACTCACAATCTTGAGATGCATTTGGTTTGAGATGGATTGACTTATTTGATATTACGTCCAATCCTTTGTTTTATAGGATCCTATTGTATATTTAGGTTTCCTATTTTGATTGGTTTATTATTTCTATCACTTTGGAATGTTAATGATGATTTTGAAGTTTCTAAATTCACTCTTGAGTATCGAGATGTTGATGATATATCTCGAATTCCAGTCAAGGTGACGTTGTTGAGTATTGATGAGTCTGTTTGGGTTTGATATCCAATCGGGCAATCGAGTGTTGAATTAACCTTATTCCTGGCTTTTAGCCTTCGACCATCCTTCCACGAGGACATCCACTAAGGAATGAGGTGAGTTTCTAGATTGTTTGAGCTTGATTGAGTTTATCATTCAGTTTCTTTGAGTTATCCTTTTCGGATACTCAATTGGTGTTATCCTTTGTAGCATTACTTTGTTTGAAGTAATGATTTGTTGTTTGTGTGCTTCTTCTCCTTCGAGAAGAATATCTTGCTTATCTTGTGTCTTGATGATTTCTAAGAGTGGCTCGTCATCTTGTAGGAGTTGACGAACACTCCATCTCCTTCTGTTTATTTTGTGAATCGAGTATTCTAGGAATATCTCGATACATTCTCTTAATGTTCTTTGGGTTGAGTTTTTGAAGATATATATATATATATATATGTGAGTTTAAAAAAAAGAGAAATTGGAGTTTTGAGATATTTTAAAAATCAAAGAATGTTTTGAGAATATATATTTATATGAGTAGTATTCTTTTATAGAAATAATTTGAGAGTGTTGGGTTATCCATCAAGTAGTTAAGAGTTCTGGTCGATACGCCTGATCAACGTTATCAATAGGAATCTCCTAAATGCTATATGAGGCAATCAGACACGATGATTTATGTTTTAAAGATTGAGATTTTGAAAATAATATTTTGAGATTAAATATTAAATTTATTTTTGAATGGTAATTGCAGCCATTGACTTTAGAGACGAGTAATAGAGTGGCGAGGCAGTTTTGATCGTTCGGTCAACTCTACAACCAACAAATATATTTATTTATTAGAGACTCAATGGCGAGGCAATGCCATTTATTTATTTTTTTAAATTATAAAGATGAGAATATAAATTAGATTATTTTAGAGATGTGCTTTATTGGAAGTATACTTTGTGATTTTAGAATATATATATATACACATTAAATGTTTTAAGGGAAGAGTATAATAAGAGAATTTGAAGATTGTTTTAAAAACTATTTAAGTGGTTTAATAGAAGAGTAAAGATAATTTAAACCCATAAATTATTTTGAGGAATGTTATTATGGATTTACAAAATTCTTTGGAAATTAATTTTGAAGTAAGAGAAGAAATTTGAATTTGAATTTTGAGTTTTAAATTACTTACTAAGTAATATAGTAAAGAGTTTGAGAAATTTTCAAATGTTGAAAATTGAGATTTAAAAATTTGAAAGATTTTGAGATTTAAAATTTTAAATATCTTGGATTAAAACATAATTCGAGCTTATATCCTTGTTCTTGAGTATATTCTATCTTTGAGCTATTATTAACGACGTGCATTTTTCGCGGTCATTCGAGTTTGGTGGCCTTGTGAGAAGCCATCTTATGATTTATCTAACTTGTCTATTGTGTCTACCTGTTGTGAGGATGTTCTTTCCGTATATTTATGCGGAAAATCTTGTTGATGATCTTCTTTATTGCTTAGAGTTCGGGTTTAAGTGAGTTTGAACCCGACTCTATTCGTAGAGTTTTGTGAAATCAATCATTTTCGATTGATTAATTGTTGAACATCTTATTGAGTTTTGATTGAAGATGGGATATCTTCAAAATTCTTTCGAGTTACTTGGAAAATTCGATGGATTGCTAATCAGTATATTAGCATTTGATGGGCCATTGGATTAACCAAGTGAGTTTTTCCTTGTTTCTCTCTACCATTCTATGTTGAGAGTATGAATGGTTTGAGTTTCGAGCCTGTCTTTTATCCTTTGTCGATTGAATTTTTGTGTTGTTTACGGCTCTTTTTCTAGAAAATTGCAGGGACGCAATTTTTGTAAGGGGGGAATCTGTAACAATCCTGGTGTAAATTCACTAATTAATTAAATTTAATTAGGAATGATTAATTTTAATTTATGATTTGTGAAGTTTAATTGAGTAATTAAAACATATTTTAAGAATATTTGGTTGGATCTATTTAAGGAATAATTTTTATTTCTTAAATAAAGAATTTCAATTTAAATTGGAATATTATTAAATCAATTATATAAAATTTGGTAATTAGAGTAAAATGTTAATATTGTGATTTGTAGTTTAAATTGAAAAATTATAAATGTAAATTTAATTATGAAACTAAACCTATTTTTGTTAATAATTGATTTGTTTATCTTAATAAATCCTACGGTAACTTTCGAAATGATGTAAATTCAGTTAAGTGTTAGTATTGGGATTTCTTATTAAAAATAATGAGAATTATTTTATTTCAGAAGTTATATTTAAAATTTTATAATATCTTAGTATTAGAGAGTATTAAACTTGTTAATTTGATCTTGTTAAATTTGAGAAAATAACTTGTGATTTTGTAAAATATTGATTAGTGTAAATAAATGGAATAAGAAGGAAATAACAACACTTACCTTAAGATATTAATTAGCAACACTTTGCCTTAGGATCCGTGCTCAAGCCCATTTAGCCCATTTAAGAGAAGTATTACTTCTTCTTTGTTTTATCTTTACGTTCATAAACCTAGTAGAGAAATAGAAACTGAAGTATGTTTCTCAAAGCTAAGTAAAAACCTAGTTCTTTAATCCTCAAATCAAAGCTAGAAATCAAAGGGCTTTTGGTCAATACTTGTAGAAATCGAAGCTAGGTAATCTTCTCTACCTTCTAGACTTATAAAAGTATGGTTTTTGTTTTATTTTTAATTTAAGTGATGCTGGTTGGATTTAGGTTTTTGAGCATTTAGGTGTATTTGAGATTAGCAAAGAGATTGCAAGGTAGTAGCAAGGCTTTGGTTTAGATTAGCAAGCTATAGGAAGCTAAAAGGTGAGTTATTTACAACTCACACTTGCTATCTCTAATCCATATGTGTGATTGTTAGTTGTTATTTGAATTGAATTAAATGGTTGTTGATTGAATTGCTTTCAATCTGATTGTGAATTGATTGTATGAGTTAAATAAATCCAATGATTGTTTGCTGAAAATTTTATATGAAAAACGTTGTAGTAAAACAGCGATATATTGGTGCAAAATGATCCTAAATGGCTCATTCTTTTTAGGTTAGAAAATAGATTAAATGAGAAACAATTTCTCTTTTGATTACTATTCGAAATCTTTACATTTACTTGACCTGAAATAGAATTTAACAAAGAAGAACAATTCTGTCTTTGTCAAAATTTTCTTATTTTGAATCTGAAATTGTTTTCGTCAGAACTTTTTTGATTTTCATCAGAATTTGATAATTATTGATGTTCTGGAAATCCTGGACTATGTTCTAAACCTTTCATGTTGTATGTTTTGGAAAGCTCTGTGATTTAAAGGATCAAAATTGGGTTTGAAACTAATACATGCTCTGTTGTGTCAATTTTTTTAAGTTGAAATCTGAAATAAAAATCATCATAACTTTTGATTGGTAAGTCATAATTGAGTGAGATTTTTTTTCAGTTGAAAGTAACTTTTATAAGGAACAACTTTTAAGTTTTGTGTTTTGCATAATTTTGAATTTAAATATGTTCAAAAACTTGTTTTTTTGTCGCTAGCCTGTTGATTAAAAAACAGAATTAACAAACTCAAATCTGAGAAATTGTTTCAATCATAACTTTTGAGCCATATGTCCAAATTAAATGATCTTTTTTTTTGTTTAAAATATAAATCATTTATCTACAACTTTCATGTGTTGAGTTTTCTATAATTTTGAGGTTAGCTATGTCAAAATTGAATTTTCTTTCAGCTATCCCGAGAGGAAAATCTATATTTGCTCTGTGTTTGAAGCTGAAACAAAATTAGCCATAACTTTCTCGTTTTTGATCGGAATTTGATAATTTTAGATGTTTCGGAAAGTTTAATCATGTACTACAACTTTCATGTATTGATGTTTTTTGTTACTTTGAGATTAGCTATATCAAAATTGAATTTTCTTTCTGCTATCCCGAGAGCAAAATCTATATTTTCTTTGTGTTTGAAGCTGAAACAAAATTAGCCATTACTTCTTCGTTTCTTGACCGAATTTGATAATTTTGGATGTTTCGGAAAGCTTAGATCATGTGCTACAAGTTTTGTTCTTAGTGTTTTCTATAATTTTAAAGTTTGCTTAGTCAAAATTATGGTTGTATTTTGCTGTCCTGAGAGCAAGATGACAACAACAAACATTCATTGAACATAGAATTGTATTAGCTTATTTTTGCTCTCATTCTTATTCGATTTTGATGTTGTTTTGAGTTGTTTTGAGAGCTACGATGCCTATCAATGGGCTATCTATATTTGGAGAATTTGAAATTCAAATTTAAATAGAATTTGAATTGATTTGGATTAAATTTGAATTGAATTCGTATTTGAACTCATGTTATCGGTCTAGAGTTATCTTCCTTGTTTTCGAGCACGGTTTTCACTAAACCATTTTTGAAGTGATTTTTGAAATAAATGGAAATTTCAAATTATTGTTATATAGTATTTTAAAATTATTTTTCTAATGTAAAATCTATTTATTTCCTATAATAAAGGAATTTCAAATATTGGTTTTATTAATCTTCTCGGGAAAAAATTTTAGAAGCTTGTTTTATTTTATATATAAAACATACACTTTTACACTATTCGAACGTATGAGAAAGAGAATTAAACGATTTAGTAAAACACGTGGTATGAGACATGTGCGTTTACTATTTCGGTTAATTTCGGACTTGTACGATCGAAGCTATTTGAGATTATTGATTCTGAGATGTTTTGCCATTTTATGGCGTATTTTGAGTTTTATAATTCCTATTTATTGGAATTATTTAAGATGGCCAATATTTGGTAAGTATTATGGTTTGAGATCTCATATGTAGGAGTATGGTCGATGAGAACCATCACGATGTTTTATTTACTTGCCAATGATATAAGGCAAGTCTTGAGTATATGATTTCATATTTTGAGATTTATGGTTTATGAGAACCCATCACGATGTTTTCACTTGTCGAGAAGATGAGACAAGTTATGATGCCATTTAATAACTGTAGATGAGATGAGTATGGTGTCTCTTTATCACTTGCCAATGAGACGAGGCGAGATATGATTTTTTGAGTTTTATGATGTTCCTAGTGTGGCATCGACTAGCAGCTAGTAAACCACTAAGTGCGAACGTGTGGTATGGGACACACGTTAACACTTTTTGGGTTCTTATTCGTGAGTTTATGACACATTCACGATGTTTACCTAGCAGAACTGCTTTGAGAGGTGTTAGCGACCTTGTCATGGGGACGAACTGCTTTCGGAGGTATTAGCGACCTTGTTTGGGCTGACAAAACGGCTTGGAAAGGTGTCATCGACCTTGTCATGAGGACGAAATGCTTTGGTAGGTGTTAGTGACCTTGTCTAAGGCTTCGGTCGTTTGAGTTTAGCACGTGCAGCATTGCTTCGGCATTGTAATCGGGGATCTGGCCAATCCGGGTTTTCTGAGTTTTGAGTTCGCCGTTTTTGGCGCATTAGTGTTAAGATTTTCTGAGTTTTGAACTTGCATCGAATTCTTTATTGAGTTTGAGATTTTATGAGTTTGAATTCGTATCTAGTTCCATGAGCTTTTAAGATTGAGATGTATGTGTGAGATTTAGCCGTCTTGGCTTACTTATGAGTTTAAGATCTCACATTCTTATGGAGTTATCTTGTGTTGCTTTCATGACTTCTATTTGTGATTGAGATGAGTTTTCTCCTTTCTGGAGTAATGGTTCATCGAACCATTTGAGTTTTGCTTGAGTTTTATATGAGTTGATTTGAGTTCATTATGGGTTATCGCCGATGATATGAGGCACTTGTGTTTTATTTGAGTATTGAGTTTGAGTTACCTCTTTCGAGGTATTTAGTCACTTAGGTAGCGTTTGTTACTTAAGTATTGAGCTATGAGTTATCTAATCCGTCTTCTCATTCGAGAAGAAGTATCACTATATCCATTCTGCTTCATATTATCGATATTGACTGATTTGTGTAGCTAGACTGACCCGTGTATTTATACTCGGGTCAGACCGAGTTTTTTCAGGTATCATCTATTGCACTTAGCTTGAAGTTGATGTTGGATAACAGCTCTTCTTTCTCTTGAGTAATTTCCGTTCTTCCGCATACTCTGGTGTATTTATATTTGATTCGATGTATATGTTGTGGTCGAGTACCACCTTTATTGTATTCATATTGTATTGTACTAAACATGTATCAGTGTATATGTGTATATATGAGGTTGATTACTGTTTTGAGATATGCTTTACATTTAGTTATTTTATTTTGTTCTGATAGATCTGTTAGCCACCTATAGTTTTGGATTAATCATTTACTGGATATGTCGATCCACTTGAGATAGAAAAGAAAAATCATAGTGCATTTATCGACGTATTCAGTAGATGTTTAAGACAAAGTTATAGATGGTCGCCCTTAACCAGCCATATTCTCCGCTTTAGTAGACGGAATTACTCGTTAATTCTCTTTACTAAGGTGGGTCTCGGAAACAAATTATTAGATTCTAATATACTAATACAAAGAACAATTATATTTTCAATATATACAAAGATTGATATTTACTTAAGGAAATTCTGGGGGTTTTAGATGTTATATTTTCGTTTACCAAAATTTTCCAAGCAAACATCAAATCCAAATAAATGCTATTCAATTACAAAAATGTGAAAAACTTGATATTCCCACTCATTGAGAATTGTTTGCTTCCTAAATAGATCTGATTCCTCCATGTCTAATTCCTTTCCAGATCTCCCTCTTTTGGAATATACAACAAAGTGAATTGTATATAGAAATTAGATCTAGAATTAGAAACTAGAGAGAAATACAATATGAAATTTAAAAAAACATCTAAACCTCTTACCTAAAAATCTTAACTGATTCTGGAATCTAAAGAAGAAGATGAGATCTAATTTATGTCGCTCCTAGTTCTCTGTTTAATCTTTTTTTTTGTAATATACAATGAATAGATTGTTATTGTGTGTTTATGTGTGTAAATTAGATTTCAAAAATCAGAAGATAGGGTGAAGAAGGATTAATTTAAATTAGAGATTAGAATAAGAATTACTTACCAGAAAGTTTGTTGTTCCTGAAACCCTAAGGGGAAAGTTTTTGACAGAGCTTCGCCGTTGCTTAAAAAAATTTATGCTGGAAAAGTAGGGGTCTATTTATAGAGGTGAGAACGAACGAGAACCATTGATTTATAATAAAAAAATCTCGAATGTTCAAAACAACACAATCCCTAGTCATCTTTCAGCATCACTTGTCAACCGCCTCGACCCTTCGGTCGACCGCTAGCGGTCACCGTAGTTCTGGGGTCGACCGGTCCCCTTCCTATAATCGTTGCTTTCCTTTGTTTGATTTATGTTGTCTATTTATTAAACCCCTTTATTAATTTATACGTTACCCAAATTTTAATTAACGTTTACTTAAATATTAATTACCCCCTAATGTTAAACTTAAATTTAAAACTTCTGAACTTCCTTTATATTTTAAATTTAAATGTAAACTTGTTTGAATTAATTTCAATTTGAAAACTTCAAATGCTCATAACTTTTCATTTTAACTCCGATGTCAACATATTATATCTGGAAATTGAACATAAAATCGTCACAAACGCAATGGTACAACTTCCATGACCAAATTCCAACATTTACATAATTTCCATCTTTAACCATATTTTAATTACTTAATTTCTTATTAAATTTTACAGTGTGTTACATTCTCCCTCCTTAAAGGGGATTTTGCCCCCGAAATCACCAAGGGAAGATAGTATAACACGCACTCAACAACAGTATTATACAACCAATTTATTTACAATAATCTACACAACCATCTACTCAACCAAATATGCAATATGATTATGTATGCAAACACACCATATGTGCGCTCAATCCTAATGTAGATGCAAGGTCGTGATATATAAGAATATCTCCAAGCACCCTAAATATACATGACATTCTACATAAGTGCAAAAATAACAATAAAAAGTGTGGTATCCATCTCCTACCATCCAATCCGGCAACCACGATGCAACCAAAAACCTATTATTTTGGAGATAAAATTTTACTAGAGAAAACCTCGATATGAGAAACCTTCACCTTTTCTTTAGTTTCCGAAGTGCTTTTCACTGGGCAGTTGGGTTATCTCCCCGTCTACGTGAACCATCCTAATTTTCTTCATTACAAGGCCTTTTAATACCGTGCTCCAAAATGCATGCGATGATACGGGGGCAGAGGGTGATAGGCTCAATTTTAAATTAATTGATCAGGCTCTATTACAGATGCAATGTCATGCGGATTTTTCCTCAACTGTGGAACATGAAAGACATCATGGACTCCCGCTAACTAGTTTGGAAACTCCATCTAATAAGCAAGTTTCCCCCACTCTCTCTAAAATCGAAAAAGGCCCAACGAACCTTGGCGCCAACTTCCCAGATTTACCAAATCTCATAACCTTTCTAAGAGGGGAAACCTTAACGAATATCATGTCCCTAACTAAAAACTCTGATCCATTCCTTCAACTGTCAGCATAAGAACCCTAACGATCATGTGCAGTCTTCATTCACCGCCTAAACAATTCTACCCTTCCCAAGATCCTCCAAAATCAATGAAGCAAGCTCTCAGCAAATCTTCTAAAATTCAAAGTTGTTTCCAAAGCAGATGGCAAACTCCTCCTAAATTCCCTAGTGAATAAAGGGTCTCTCTCACTACTAATGCTAACTACAACTCCACGTAGTTGCACCATTTCCTTGACATAACCCTTGCTAGGGATGCTGCAGTACTATTACTTCGAATGGAATTAAAGTGAGCTAATTTACGATAATCTAAATAGCATCATTGCCCTTATGACTCCTAGGCAACCTGTCTATAAAGTCCATCGATATATGCTCTCAATTAAAAGTCAGAACCTCCAATGGTAATAACAGCCCTTCGAGTTTTCCTTACTCAGTCTTACTCCTTTGACATGTCAATCAACTGGACATAAATTCAACGACTCTCTCTTCATCGTTGACCAATTAGAAAACTCTCGTCATATGCCTATACAACTTATCACATTCGTGGTGAATGGTGATACTCTGTAAGTTTTGGGTTTGAAGCATTCTAACCTAAATTCCTTATTAGCTTCGAGTCTTATCTTCGGTTTAGTGCTAGTTAAGCGTCCTTATGAAATTTCCACATTTACGATGTTCCTTAATATATATATTTATTTAGCGGTCTTGTCCCATCCCTAAAATCAACATAGTGATAAAATTAGAACTTGCTTAATACCATATCAAACACTTTTCCTAAATGAGGCAACTGGCGACTTTGTAATGTTCTGCCTTTCTTACATCTAAAGATGATGTTTAATACCTCCTCGATATTCATGTGCCGACCATTTAAGTGTCCGAAAGATAGGTCATTTGGGGTGAAGAAAGAAGAAGACAGAAAAAAAGTCACAAAAATATGACAAGTAACATATAATATATAAATCAAGTCTTTACAAAAGAAAGAACTTTATTATAAACAATCATTAGAGTACACTATCTTATTATCAGCCTGGACTGTTATAGCAGCCCATCCTTACGAATACTGATAAATACAACAATCAATACAGTGAAAAAATAAAGAAATATGTAGATACATCTTGGGCATCCAGCTCATCTCTTGAACTCCAAAGCATTTGAGGCTAATGTGGGAAAGTATGCTCGGTCTGACTCGAGCGTTAAAACAAAATAACATATAGATCAGTCTGGAAATAGCAGTGTGAGAAACTCAAGTAATGGGGTGAACATATTATAACTCTGTTAAATTGGAATTTACGTCACAAGAACAACATTCATAGATGAAGAAATTGGAAACAAATCAAAACAACAATCCAAACAATAATAAATGAGCGCAGACAAGATAAATATCCAAACTTAAAGGATGGACAAAAATAATCAAACATCAAGAAGGGCTATAGTCACTTCCCGATGTAATTGAGAAAGAGTTAAATTTAAAAACTTGGAATCAAAGGGAAGGAAAAGGAAATTTTCCAACAAATGACTAGGAGGGTCTGCCCTCCCCCCCCCCCCTCCCCCGAAAGTATACCTCTAGAAATAACTTGAGAACTACGATGGCTCTCGGACAATACAAAGCCAGACCCCGCCAATGATTACTAAGAATCCGAGTATTTCACATCTCTGTGTGCATACAAGCGAATCCAATCGAGTGTGGATGTGAAAATACCCTAATGGGAGCAACCCCACATAACTTGGCTTCCTCTCGTGCTTTGGATTTAGTCATTTCCGACAAAGGATAACAAAGCTTAAAAGAGCAACAAATTGCCTTAGATTAATGATACACAATGAAGAAAGCTATACCGATAGTTGATAATTCAACTATTGGGGATAATTAAAAATGATCGTTTATGGAAATTAAATCTCATATTTTTGTCACTGCTCATCAATTCTGAACAAATGCCATCCCTCGATTGAAAATGAAGCCAGGAAAGTGGAGGTAGTGTTACCTTTAGGCATTGCCCTGATGATACTTTTAACCTTCGAGATAGAAACAAGTCCAAGCCTCGACGTTTAATGTTAAAATATAAATAATACTTCCAAATAAGATATATCGGATTACAAAACTACTTTTCTATAACCGAATCGAACTTTTACTTTTAAAACCAAACTTGTACTAGGGTTTCACATTTAAAATATTAACTTAAATAACTTTATCAAAATGAATTGATTTGCTTTAAACACAACTTAATTACCTTTTAAAACTAATAACTTCCTTTATTACTTAAATTGATAAATCAAGTAATCAAAGATTAATTAGTTTTAAAACATCTTTTTTTTAAATAATCAATTAGCTTTAATCCTGATTAATTGCTTCAAAACAACACTATTTAAAAAGATTAATTAACTTTAAAATATCCTTGTTTAAATGATTTATTAACTTTAAAAACATCATTATTAGAATAATTAATTAAACTTTAAGCAACATTTATTAAAATCATTAATTAATTTTAAACATTGTTATTTAGAATGATCAATTAAATTTAGAACATTATTATTAAAGTGATTAATTAATTTTAAATCATCATTAACAAAATGATTAATTATTAAATAATTAGTTAGCCTTAAACATTATTAGGTAAAATGATTAATTAATTTTAAAATGTCATTAAAAATGATTAATTAATCTTAATCACATCATCATCTAAATAATTAATTTACCTTAATTATCATTATTTAAAAAGATTAATTAATTTTAAAATGCCATTGATAAGATAATTAATTAACTTAAGTCTCATCTTTATTCTTAAAATTAATTATCTTTGTAAAACTCATGCAAAAGGTTAAAAATATTTTTTTTTTGAGAAAAATGAGTGATCCTCACAAGGAGGAGAGCACTCATCTAATTTTATTCTACACTATAGAGGAGCTGTCAACAAGCCTGGTAGATAGCTGAACCCCCCCCCCTAGACAAAATAAGACAAAATAAAATTAAAAAAACCCGCCCAAAACCTATATACTAATGTCCAAAATAAAGTATAAAAAATACAGAAAACAAAAATTCAAAACTTCTATATCAGCAGTAAATCACTAATCCAATAGCAACACCAACACCTGTAGCTGCTAAGAAAAAACTAAATAGAGACTGTGAATAGAGGAACATATATATATATATATGTATGTATATGTATATGTATAAATAAGAATATAAGTATATATATATATTAATCATATATATGTATATATATATATATGCGAAACAAGCAACACTACTTAGTAAAAGAGAAATTATATATAAAGTGCCAGAATGCCATAAAGTTGAGATTTGTCCATTAAAGAGTATTGGAAAACATACTCACAAAAAACCAATAGATAAGAACTATATATGAACATATAAGCAAGTATTAAAAAGTCTGGTGCCACTGCATCGGAAGTTTGTTATGGCATCAGCTCAGAAATTGAAAACTAACTGTATCGATTGTTCAAGAGGGAGAACAGCTTGGATTGGTAGTATTATCACATGTAGTTTCACACAAATATTATTAAAAAGCTTATGCACCTCCTATATGTCATGAGCGTGTTTGAGGCATATAAGAATCAAGCTAACCCAAACAAAATGCAATAAACAAGAAGACGCCTACCTCAAAACATATATGAAACCCACATAAAAATAAATTAACTCAATTTGAGTCATAAAAGACGCAACTAATAGTATAACTCCTACAGCAAAAGAATTAAGAAAAAACAAAATAATAACTGATAAAAAAGCCTGAAACAGTGAATTGGTTATGCCTATTGCACAAAACACATATTATCTATATCTGAACTGCTTAAAACTCCTAAAGGCATGCACATCAACAGATTAAAAAAGAAAATAAGTCTAATGAGCAAAATAGTTTAAAAAACTGAACAGTTTATTAAAAAATGTTGTATATCATAAATGAATCAAAGACAAGAACTAAATATCTATATACCATAAATGAAACTCAATAGTAACAAGAAAAAGCAAACTCATTTTGGAATTACACATTCACATCAACTAATATTACCCTACAGCAAAAGAATAACAAACTACAATGTTATAAAATATAAAACTGTATAGAACTCCTATAGAAAAAGAATTAAAAATAATAATAATAGATAAAAAAGCCTAAAACAATGAATTGGTTATGCCTATTGCACAAAACTAATATTATATATATCTGAAACTGCTTATAACTCAAAAAAGCCTGCAAACTAACAGATTAAAAAAGAAAATAAGTCTAATGAACAAGAGAGTTTAAAAAACTGAAACATATTATTAAAAGATGCTGAATATCATAAATGAATCAAAGACAAAAACTAAAGACCTATATACATAAATGGAACGCATTAGAAATAAGAGAAAGCAAACTCATTTTGAAATTACACATTCACAGCAACTAATATAATCCAACAGCAAAAGAATAACAAACTACAATGTTATAAAATATAAAACTAAATAACCAAATAAATCCCTACAACAACTAACATATCCCTACAGCAAGATAAGAATGCTTTAGACCAGAATAAAAACCATAAAAAACAAAAAAACATATGAACTATGCGAGCCTATACCAATAATAACAAATAAGAATACAACTAATACAAACTAGTATGAATTACACACCATAATTCCAATAGCTTAATTTGAATTTAAACAATCATAGCAAACAAAAATTCCTTACAGTATTTGCATTATATAATTCAATATTATAAACAAAAGACCTATTAACCATAAATGAACCCAAAAAGAATAAAGTAATCAGCAAAATGATAGGTAATATTTAACGACATACAAAACAAACAAAGAACAATTGATTAATATCTCCATCATAGAAACCAGTAAGCATGTCACCTAAACTACAGAAAAGAGTTAAATAAAATCAATGATTGTTCAGTAAATAAAAGCAAATACCTCAGTGCATAATCTGTTGTTCTATTAATGAACAGAAATTAAAAAACCAAGAATTCATTACTCTATATTCCTAAATCACTAAACATAATCATACTTCCATGTATAAAAAAGATAAAGACCTACAAAAATTATCTTAAGATTTCAAAATAAAAACAATTTACTTTAAGGATACCAATTTTTGCATATTTGGTCACTAAAATATGAAATAAAATGTTAAAAGACATATCTGTTAAAATTAATGTTAAAATTAGATTTAAAAACTAATAATAATTGTTAGAAAGATAAAAAACAACCATAGGAACCTAATTAATTGAAAATCAATAAAATATAAATCTTGAAAGATTTGTGCTGATATATTAAACATATCGAATAACCAAAAGTTAAAAATTTATACAACATGTTAAAAACGAATACTAAATAACAAAATGGTATTAAAAGGAACACCATCATCAAACTTTTAGAATAATATCATATAATTATTTACCACATGCTAAAAACAAAAAAGCATGAAGCTTAAAAGATAAAATATACAAGAATTAAGAATATAAAAAACAAGACACAAGAAATAAAATGAATAGAAAAAATTAAACAAAATTAATATTCAAACAAGGATAAAGTATTCAGAGATTCCTAGAAATAATATCTATATAATCTATATTTAGGCTTATATTACTATTATTATTAGGGAAAATTGAATTCCTAAAAGAATCTATACGAAATTTAGTTTTCCTAAGAAATGCCTTAAAATTTTAATTTTTGTTTAATTTATAACTAGGATTTGAAATCCAATTTAAAATAAATATAGAAATAGCATACATTAAGTGATCTAAGCTTAATTAGTATTATTAAAAATACGTTGATTTCTATCAAACCAAATATACCAACAAGTAATAGTGAAAATAGTATCTAGTAAAAATCTATTCAAGCCCTTATAAAGAAATCTAATATTATTCCAATACAATTTACTTGATATGTAATTAAAATTTATATTAAAATTAAATGAATTTAAAGTTTTTAAAAGAATATATAGACTGTACTTACATTTAAAATATAAATGCAATATAACCTCCTTTTGATTATTACAAAAATAACAATTTTTATCATTAAAAATATTTGTCTTTTTTAATAGTTCAATAGTATTCAGCTTTTTATGTAAAATTAACCACATATGCACTTTGGATTTAGGTGAAGCATTAGTTTTCCAAATGTATTTAAAAAAATTCATTTAAATTCCAGAAAAATTAATAAACTTATAAAAAGAATTAGATGTGAATTTCTTACTACTATCCCAACACCAAGTTATAATATCTTTATTATTATCAATATTATATAATTCTAATTTAGCACACAACATTGCAAATTGAGAAAAAGTATTGCCAGTTAATGTACGATTAAAATTAAACTCCCAAGGAAAAGTTAAATCAGGTCTAAATATATCAGAAATTAGAAGATATTTAAAATCACAAATATCATATAATTCTTCAAATTCCATTTTAAGAGGAATACTCGACAACCAACAATCATGCCAAAATGAGGTATTATTACCAGAATGCACAATATTATTAATTCCTAGTTTATAAATGTTAAGATTTAATATTACTGATTTTAAAAAATGAGATATATTATTAGTGATACTAATACATAAATGAGACAAATTGAAGGTACCTCCATACCATTGGTTGGATATTACTTCTTTCGATAAATGGGTTACATTATTATCACTGAATTTCCAAATCCATTTTCCTAAAAGAGAAATATTTAAATTATGCAAGTTTATAATCCCTAAACCTCCTTTATTTTTAGATTTACAAACCATTTTCCATTTTACAAGACATTTAGAATTACTATTTAGATTATCACCACTCCATAAAAAATCTCTTCTTAATTTATCAATTTTATCTATTATCTAATTAGGAAAACGATAAAATAACATCCAATAAATGGGTAATGTAGATAAAACCGAATTAATAAGAACAATTCTACCCACTCTCGATAAAAATTTACTATTCCAATTGGATAATATTTTATTAATTTTATCAATAATGGTATTCCAGTCATCATATTAAAGTTTTTGCGGCCTACTTAAGAAACCTAAATATTCAATAGGAAATTTCATTGTAATACAATTTAAAGTGAGTGCGATCTGATTTTCAAAGTTATCTATATCATTTAAAACTAAAACTGAACTTTTGTCAAAATTAATCTTTAATCCCAAAAGAAGTTCAAAACTGTATAAAATAAATTTTAGCGCAATAATATATTTAGGTAAATGAGACGTGAAAACCATGGTATCATCTGCAAATTGTAAAACAAAAAGACCATTACTAGTAATATCATTACCAATACAATCTAATATTTTATTATTGGGACAAGCACCATTGTCCCAGCGGTTAAGTGATTCGACTTTGGTGCGAGAGGTCACAAGTTCGAAACTTGTGTAGCGTGATTCGAACATTTATTGACACATGATTTGTGGTTTGTTGTCCCAGTGACATGTTGTATCTAAGTACCATTTCAAAAAAAATTATTATTGGTAACTAGTTTAATGATTCTGGAAAAAACATCAGCAGCTAGGTTAAACAATAGCGGCAAAATAGGGTCCCCTTACATGAGACCCCATTTAAATTGAATTTATCTCCTAGTATTCCATTAACCATAATACTAGAGTTACCCATGTAAAGCAATGACATAATCCAATTAATCCATCTATTACTAAATCCCCTAGCTATTAATACCTCTTTAAGAAAAAAATATAATAGCAGACTTAAGTATGGGGTATATATACAAAAGCAAATAACACTATGCATATGTAGAAAACATCACTTATCAAATATTAATTTACTAACATTCAATTCAATGTTCAAACAATATAATAGTAGAACAGGGATTTATTCTGCCAAATAGATGTCCAAATAATCTACTTATTTAATTATAGTAGAATGGGGATTTATTCGGCTAAACAGATGTCATCTATATTTTTATCTAATTAAATGATAGCAGAACGGTGTTTTATTCTGCTAAACAGGTGTCCACGGTACCCTGTTCAGTTAAGTTATAGTGGAACAGGGGTTTATTCTGCTAAATATAAGTCATCAATAAAGCATTCATATTTAATAGGCTAACTTAATGGCACAAACAAGAGATCTCTTGATTTAAAATCAGTCTACTTATAAAAGAGAGCTGACCTAAAAGTAATTGATAGAGCTTAACATTTAACATTTATTTATTTAATAATTAAATCTTAATTTAATTATAAATTTAAACCATAATTAATTCTAATTAAACCACATGTAACTCTAATTACGAACTTAATCAAACTTAACTAACCCTTAATTAAATCTGAATAGATAAATTAATGAAACCCTGCTTGATTAGTAATTAATTATTAATTAACCCTAATTGAATAATAATTAAATAAATAATTAAACTTGATTAAATAAGATTTAATTCTTAATTAACCTTTAACTTAATCAACCATTAATTAAAACTTCCTCAATTAATTAATTATAATCAATTTATTTAATTAATACTTAATCACTAATTACTTAACTTAATTACAAATTAATTAATAATTTTTCTTAATTAATTAGTTAATTATTAAACCCATATGTAATTTCAAAATAATTAACTTTTATACTTAACTATTATTTTGAAGAAGTTTTCAAAACATTTTAAAAAGAAACCACTTTAAGTTTAAAACACTAAATTTTCTCGAACTGCATGCATAGCGACTATCGCCATGAATACCGTAACTTAGAATTAGTTTCTAAGTTAACTTTTACAAAACTTTTACTCCTAACCTTACTTGGCTTATAAAACATAAGTAAAAGTTTGGTGGAAAACAAATAAAGCTAGAAACTTGAAATCTTTTTAGTAACTAAAAACTAATAAACAATATTCGTTTTTTCAAAGGATCTCAAGTCGTTTTTACATTTCAAAATGCTAACTTTTCTTTTAGTTTACCACAAAAAAGGAAGGTCTCAAACACACACACACACACACACACACATATGACATGATTACAAATTGCAGACTAACTTGACTTTCAAACTTCCATTTTTAAACTGTATGTCAACTCATCCAAACACACATACATACATCTAAGCCAATGCTATTATTTACCCAAACAAGCAATTATTTTAACAACTAAGCAACAACAAAATATGAATCATAGTTAAAGTTAGAAACTTTAAATAAATTAGTAAGCCTTACTCACTTAAAGCTAAGATAACCAAACCAAACTTCATTGAAACTTTGAAAAGAGAAAGATCTTAGCTTTCCTTTAAAAAAGACTTGCTTTTGAACCTTGGGGAGGGACTTTTGGTTCAGCCTAGGGAGACAAGGCTTGGCCTTGGTGGTATATGGGTGTATGGGCTTGAAATTGAAAGAAGAAGTAGTGTTGAGAAGAATGCTAAAGGTTTTAACCATTTTTTTTGAAATGGTACTTAGATACAACATGTCACAGGGACAAAAAACCACAAATCATGTGTCAATAAATGTTCGAATCACGTTACGCAAGTTTCAAACTTATGACCTCTCGCACCAAAGTTGAATCACTTAACCACTGGGACAATGGTGCTTGTCTTGTTTTAACCATTTTTGCTTTTAAGGGAAAATGAAAAAATATGATTTTTAAGTTTTAGAAATTCATGAAAGCCATGGAAATTTTTAAAGAAGCTTGGAGAATATTAGAAAAGGGACATTGAAAAGAAAAATGAGAAGAAAACGTTAGGAATTTACCTTTGTACAAAGTACATTTGATAAATTATTAAAATGACATTCCTTACATAACCTCCACTCAAATTTCTCCAGATCATCACTATCTCCTCTCTTCCTAGCTTGTAATACACATTATCCCCCCTCCTTTCACCTTTCTGTCATCTCATCGCATCAAAGTACAAGTCATTTGAATATACATTAGATAATAAGGTGTTTTCATGTAATTAGTTGAAATTGACGCTTAAAGTTTCAAATCCATATCACATCCTTCCATATTTACTTAGTAAATATATTTTCACCATATTTCTAACTTATCCATACTTATATTATTTGTAAACTTGTATATGTGTTAACTTAAATATGCACAAAGGCGTCCACAACTTTTTAAACAACTTTTTGATGGTGAAAATTTGAACTTTTGAAAAAAGCATTTCGATACATATTTTATTTTCCTTTAAACTAATTATTTTTGTAAATACATTTTAAACATCATTTTACCATCATTAGTTATTATTAAAGAATTTTTTTCCAGAAATTGCTCTTAATCATTGATTGGTGTTAATGGTGTTGTGGTTCTAATGGTCCTTACCAATTTAAGATGGACATTCCTAGAACATCATTTCACCATTACCCACCTTTCTTTAGTTTTCCTTCTTCTAATAAATATCCATTACCCATAACAACTGGTCATTATGTCAAAATTGACAATCTCTAAGCAACCCTTATTATATCTATTTCAATCTATTACCAATTTCAAAATTTTCTTATTATGGGTATTGTAACGACCCAGAATTTTAGTTACTTGAAATTAGAATATTTAATTTATTTTAAATATTGAGAAGTTAATTTTATAGGTTAAATAACTTAAATTCCAAATATAGCGATTTATTGGATAGTTTATTATTGAATTTAATAATTGAAATTGTGTAAATAATTGAATCTTGAATTTTTAAGTTAGATAAAAATAATTTCAAAGCCTATTTAAATTCTATTAATAGGAATGAAGGTAATAAAACTTCTAAATTGGGGTTAAACGTGATTTAACTGATTTTTGAAATATCTCGTTTTAATTAACGAGTGAAAATAGCCTTCCGAGCACTGTCTCGGATTTCGATGAAACCAGTGTCATTAGGTCTGTAAGAATGAATTATAATACGCCGTCAAATTTCATAGCGATCAGATGCACCGTTTGGTCGTACGGGATAGAAACACGTTGAAATTAATATTGAAAATTTAATATAATAATTGGGTTCAAAAAAGCTATCTTCTCCATACGATCGAATTGGGGCTCGAGACTAGTTCCATTGCATTCGGAATAGGGGTATAACATTATGAATGCCAGATGGCACGCCTCGATTGAAGTCCGTAATTTATAGCTAGTTATTTTGGATTTTTAAATAATATATTACCTTCGATTTAACTATACACAGCCGTCATTCCATCTCCATTAGCCACCCTACCCTGTATGAGCCGCACCTACCTGTTGACTTCCGTATCTCCCTCCCTCATTTAAACACAGCTTAACAGAGGGAAGAAGAAAGAAGTCCGAAATTCAAAAGTCAAAACAAAAAAAAATCTAAACCTACTGCAAAATCATGAAAAAATATATATTTGAATTGATTTTTGTTTCTTTGAGTTGCTGGAGGAAAATACTTCACAAAAATGAGTATAAGAGAATATGGCGATGGTTCAAGTGTTTGTTAGTGAAATCGAATGAATATTGGCAGCTAGGGTTAGCAATTTTGGGTGATATAGGACAAGTTAGTGGACGGCGTTTGTCCCGTTGGCTTCATGACGTCGGCGAGCTTCTGGTGGCCGAAGGATAGGGGGTCCAGTTATGTATTGGGGAGTGCGACATTTGCTTTGTCGTGACGTGATGCTCCAGCCGCTTTTTGATACGGGCGTGCGAGGTGGAGGAATTGTGGTGGGTTGGATGGAGATCGAGGAGAGAGGGAGAATGGTGGTGGTCTCGAGGTGCAGCGTGGAGAGATGGTGAGCATTGGGCGTGCATGTACGATCGACATGGTGATATCTGTATATGTTTGGTAATTGGGAAGAAGGTGGGAGGGTAATATTGTAATTCGTTTGAAAGTAAGTATATTAAATTATTTAATAAAAAAATAGTTCGACTAAAAATTTCATAACTCTCTCATACGAGGTCAAATCGAGGCACGTGTATTTGCATCGTGCTCGTAACAACGTAGGCTTCGCGATGGAACTGGTTTGGACGGATTTGGATACTGTTGAAAATTGGACTAACATTGTTCGATTTTAGTTCCAAACTGGAACGCCTCGGCAACAACAGAAAATTTTGATGAGTTAAACTCACCTTTTCGGATAACTAGTATGATTTATAGTTGATAAAAATGGTTGAATGATGGTTTGTATAAATTATTATATTTATTAGTTGGTTTAGATATATTCCCGCCTATTGGAGCGGATGAGACCTTATTACGTTCTCGTGGAAAAGCGGATGACCCTTTGTATACGAATCCCGCCTCAAAGCGGTTGATTTATATTTTATAATTATCTAACATTTAATGCAAGGAAACTGGTTGGAGGGATCCAACGGGATTCCTCACTATTATTGAATTATATTATTTCAATGATATTTCCTTTATATGGATTATGGGATAATAATATGATTGTGGACACTATGGTTATAACATTGTTATAAGTTGAAAACTAGAATCCGGTAGCAATAGAAAATCAATATCGATATTGGTTAAGTATTAGGTTGTTATTGGCCTCAAATTAGTATTTTAAAAATACTATAAATTGCCGATTAAGTCGGAATTGGTTTTTGAAACAAGAAACCATTTTTAAATCTGAAATTGTGTTTCAAAAATATTTTGTTTAAGGATTATCTAATTAAATATATAAATATTGTTTTTAAGTTAATTTATTTTATATAAATATTATTAAAGTTATTTAATTATAATAATATTGTTTTTTTAAAAGCTATATAATTATATTGATATTATTTTAAAGTTATATAATTATATTAATATTATTTTAAAGTTATTTAATTATCAATATTGTTTAAAAGTTATTTGTTTATAGTTGATATGTTTTAAGAATTTATAAAAAAGGTGAAAAGTTGAAAGTTAGTTATCTTAAGAATAATTATGGTTTGGAATTAATATTAACGATTATTAATAAGGTTTTAAAATAAATTATTATTATTCATGAAAATGGTAAAGGCTAATTATTATTGTTTTTAAACAATATTTTGAAGTTATTAATTATCATTTTTAAGATGTTTTAAAATTTATATATTTTAATGTTAATAATCATCATTATATAATGGTATTTGAAGTAAAATATTTTAAATTATTTCTGAGACCCCGGAAATATATTTGAACGACTTAGATTTTATAAAGGAATTATAAAATGGTTCGAAGAATTAAGGATTATTTGCAAGATGAAAGAGTTTATAAATGGTTGGATATTTATAAACAAATTTTAGAAGCGGGTTTATAGATTTATAAAAGAAGTTATAAATGGTATATGGGTTCATAAAGAGTCATAAATGATTTTGAAATGTACAAGAAGTTTATAAGTGAATGAATTCTTGGTAAAAGAATTATTAATGTTTTTTGAAGATTTTATAAAATGGTTTATGAACGATCTTGGAGAATTGTAAGAGGAATTATAAACGATTTGAGAATCAAATAAAAATGAGAATATTCTAAGTTTTGTATATATACTTATACCATTGGAATAAGTATATGGCTAATTCTAAATATGGAAATACAGGGATTTGTGAGTATATCTTTTAAAAAAGGTGTTATATGCAAGTAATTTACAAAGTAATTGTATGTATAAAGACTTATTAAAGGGGCTAGTGATTGCTTATATACTAAGCCAATGTTGATTTTCCAAATGAAATAAAATCCTGATTGAATGTTTGTTATTCGATAGTTAAATAACCGACTATCGAAAATAGACCCAATGTAACTTTAGAAATATCTAGGAGAAACACGTGAGTTATATGGCATAGTCATCTCCGATGATGCTATACTGTGCGTATAAATCTCGTTTCATTCTTCTAGGACGATGATAAGGAAATTCGTCCACTAATGGTTAGGAGGCGATCTCCAATCTTATCTTTGTCCGTTTATTTCTTAGAGAACCGGGGTTGAGTTTACCAGAAATTATCGAACGTTGTTTCGAAGAGACTAGGATCAGATATGTTATCCAAAAACCACTTCGATCCAACGAATGCGTATCGAAGTGAAGACATCATGAAGAGCATGGAATCAAAGATAGAGATGTGAAGTGCAAGGGCTAATCGCTACTAATCCTAAGGGTGATTCCAAAATGGATGTAGTAGGAATAGAGCCTTTGGTTTCATTCAGACCCGGAACAGACTTGTATAGATGAATGCTATCAGCACATTGTCATTGGAGGGTAATGAGCATTCTAAGTGTGAATTTCTTGAAAGGTAATCGTAGCTTCAAGCCTCATCAACCAGGAATGACTGAAAATCAGGGGAGATGTAGCAAGGCTAAGTGGGTCGCACCTGTTAGGGTATGTTGTCACCATTCTAGATACATCTACATATTTATAGATTGGCTGTGCATGAGATCTCGAATAAAAAAGGTTGCAAAGCAACCGGGGTGATGACATGTTCAGTACTATCCAGTTAGGGGTAGGCCAGTCTTGTGTTGGCAGGGGATCCAAGCGAGGTCCTCGATACATTTTCTAGACGTGTACTATGATAGGTGGTACCCCAGTGCCTAATCATTGCATGGAATCCATTCTTCAATACATGCCTTTACCGTTTTGATTGTAGAGCATAGTATGCTGGAATTTAATTAATGTAACAATATCGGCTATTTTAATAAGTATTTGTACTTAGACACTATTATAATATCACCGGATTTTTATATGAAAGTGGTTTTGGTTATCGTAAGGTAAAAACCCATCTGTGTTTATGTGCGGCGTGGTCTTACGAGATACCTTTTGATTTCAAAGATTTTCTTATAACTTTAAATCCAGTTGGGTGTGTTTTCTCACGCTGGTTTTCCAGACTGACTCGGGTGTTATTTTATTATAATGCTCGGGTCAGACCGAGCATATTACAGATTAGATTGGATGCTTGGAGCTTCAAGATACGAGTTGGAGGCCCAGAGACGTATTCACGTAGATGGTTATTTTTCCGCTGTATTCATTGGTGTGTTATCAGCAATTGTGAGGACAGACTGTTATAACTGTCCATGCTGAAATAGGTTAGTATACTCTGATTGATGTTTTTATATATACATATTACAGTTTTGCTTCTGTGTAAAGGTTTGTGGTATATTATAGTTTATTCGTTCTGCTGTGAGATTCTTTGTTGTTTAGTTTTCTTCTTATCTTCTTTCTTCTTTCTTTTTCCCTTAAAAATCGGGTTTCCATCATTCGATTTCCCAGCATGAAATACAGTGGACGTATTAGTGTCGTTTTTCGAGGGTCGAAAAACTCGGTTCGTTATAGGTATTAAATTCCTCCATAAATACCATATTAGTTTTTTAATTAGTCCTCTATTTAATTCCTTTTTATCCTTTACTAATAATAAACTTATTGCCCATTAAATCTGTAACTAATGTCCATAAATCCAAGTCCTATAATTTCTAAGTTGTGTATAATTAATACGAATACAGTTGTAAATTATGCTATTTATATGTTTCTTATTTCTAGTAATTAATTTCTAAACTATAACGTCCCTTTCCATGTTTTATTTTATTAGAGCCATCCCTCCTAATAGGATTACCGTTAAAAAAATTTCATAAATTAATCATAAGTGATATGTTTGCCTTGTTTGAAATTACAAGGGATTATTTCCTTTTCTATTATTTCTTTCCCATTTTGGTATAACTCTTGTAAATTCAAATGCCACACCTTTGTGCATTTAAGGAATTAGGTAATTTATGAAAATTGCACGGAGTCTGTTCCCAATAAATCAAAATATGGAAATTCACATTCCATGGGCAACCAAACTTACAACCCAGTTATAGGTCTGGAATATCTTTACGTCCTTACCAACATTCTATAAATAAATTCTTGGGACTGATTTCAAATTTCCAGATCAAGTTGTACATACTATTCTTATTTTATTTATATCCCGAAATCTTTCATCTTTCTTTCCTAGATAGTGATCCCTATCTACTCCATAAAATATAAATTTAGAAAGGGACAGTTTGGCTAAAGTCCCTATTCACTTTCAAAATACACCAAACATCCTTGCAAAAAAGAGTATGTAAATTAGGTCCATAGAATTAAGTTACTGAATAATTGCAGACATTTATGAAATTATATCCAAAAAATGCAACCATTTCCGCAATTATTCATCGAAAATTGCGGAAATTTCTGCAATTATTCATCAAAAAATTGCTGACATTTCTGCAATTATTCACTAAATAATTGCAGACATTTATGCAATTTTTGGATATAATTGCATATTGCATAAATATCTGCAATTATTCAGTAACTTAATTCTAGAGACCCAATTTGCAATCTTTTTTCGGGGAGGAGTTTTCGTGTATTAAGTTTGATTTTATGGACCTGAGCCTAATATTCACATTTAGAAATCCACATGACGCTGGTATGCGACATTTGAAATTCAAACTTGTAAAAGAATTTCCATATCTCGAAAGAAAACTTTTTAAGCATACTTTTCAAAAGAGTTTCCAACTTTCAAAAACAATTTGGGGAATTGGATTCTTAAAAACATATAAACACCATATTTTAGCTTATATATCTATTCCACTTTTATTAAACTTTTGAACAAAACCTTCCAAAACTATTTGAATCTAACTTTTCACAATTTTCAAAACATTTACTGCTTTATTCTTAAGCTTAAATTTAAAGGTTCTAAAATTGCTTAGTAAAATAATTACCCTTCTCAAGTAATTTTACCTCAAAGACTTACTTATTTAAAAGTAGGGTCTTTAACCCAAAACATTTAAAAACTCAATTATTAAACCATTTGAAAAAGGATTGCTTAATCCCAAGAAGAAGCAAAATAATTTTCCTTTTCAAAAAATTTCCACATCAAAGATTTATTCGTTTAAAAGTTGGTCTTTTTAATTCATAACATTCAAAAGAATCTTCTATAACGTTAAACAATGAAAGGGGAGTACATATAGTAAACTCTTATCCCATCATTTTCCTACTCCATTCTCCTCACTCCTCTTCTATTTTATTTCTAACTAGATTAGTAATCCTATTTTATAAGTCCCTAAAGCTAATCCTATCCCAATCTCCCAATACTACCTCATTATATATTTTTCCTAGTTAAATTGCTTCTACATCATTTTAATCAAATTCCATTTCTGTTTTAAAAAGAAGAATTCTTAACTAACTTCCAAATTTATGAAATAGGAAAAATCATCAAGCCCCACTTACGCTCTATTTATTTCAAAAAGAAAAACTCCTTTATCGAAAATCTTTAAACCAAAAACTTTTTGACTCAACCAAAATTTTAAAATAAGAGTTTAAAAAATGAAAAAAAACCTTTTTACAAAACCTTTTAATCAAAACTTTTGACTTCACAACTTCTTTTTATTCACAAACAAAATTTCTAATTTATGAATTTTCAAATTTCCATTATTTTTTTCAAAACACAACTCCTACATAAATCCTTTGAAAAACTTTTCAAAACATTTCAAGAAAGTTTACATAAATCACCAATCAAATTCTTTCACATAGGGTTGGATTTTTGAAAATCTTTTTCAAAACAGCAACTACTTAATAACAGTCTTCTTTATTGCATTTTCTTCTTCTTTCATCCCTTACTTACGGATGTTTACAACTGTACTACGTCGTAGTATTTAATTACTACCTAGCATGCTTATTTACTTTTGTTATAAATGTTTATTGTAAGTAATAAATGACTATTATTCTAGCCCGACAATTTCTGAAGACATTTATTTATTCATCCAACCTTTCCTATTATAACTTCTTTACCTTTCCATAATTAACCTAATAATTATGAAAATTAGGTCCCCATAATTGAAAGATGATGGAAGAAAAGTCCCTCTCGAAAACGTTATGAAAATTAGGTCCCTATTTTTAGTTTTTGGCTAATTTATGCTGCTTTTGCCCCTAATTTCAATACTGGGCCAATTTTCTACGAGGGGACAATTTGGTAAAAAATAACAAAATAGGGACCAAATTTATATGAGTTTATGAGTAGGGACTTTTTATGCATAAGATTTGAGAATAGAGACCTTTGGTCCAAAACCCCAATTTTTTTATTAGTCCATTTATATTCTTATTAAATTCTTGTAACTCCCTATTTATTGCATACTTATTTCCCTGTTAATTTTACAGTTACAATCACTTCCAAAAATATTCCTTACGATACAACCTCCATCGCACATTCCTTACTCTGTTTATTTTTTCAATTCATAGTCGCCTCGTCCATCCTTTCGGAATATGGTCACGGCTATTTCTATAGTCGGAATTTATAGAGTAAATCCTAATTACGTATACACGTATATTTATATATAGTAGAGCTTTGAAAAAAATTATTTTCAAAAATCAAGTACGCCACTCATGCATATACTTATCGTCATTGATCGGGTAACCTAAGCTCTAATACCAGCTGTAAAACCCAGCCGAAATGAACCTAATTTCGACCAAACAAAAGCTCATCGAACCTTAAGCCCATCTCAAGGCGAATTGTTAAGTGGTAATATTAAAAATAATACACAATACATAGAGCTATCCATCTATACTTTCAGAATCTTACAACGAAATTGATAAAATATAATATCAGAACAAGTACACATTTCATAAAGAAAACCATTTCTGAAACATAACATGTTAAATATTACAACATGTTTACATAAAGTCCCATAGTCCATAGTATAATATTTCAAAATAACATAACTGTCTGAACTGGGTACAATAAAAATACTTAAAAAAACATAAATAGATAAATAACTGCCATAAGTCTTCATCTCCACCTTCGTCTTCTAATTCAGCATTACTCTCTCTAACATGTGTTGTAATGAGGAGTGGGTCAGAACAACAAATGTTTAGTGAAATAAAAATCTCAAACTTTACCATAATTGTACTTGAATGATATTATTTAAATAAGAAATATGTCTTACCGAACTATTCTATAATACTAATTTTCATGTTCAATACACTATAATCAATACGTTATTGGTTTTTATAGTCAATGCGTTAATATTACATATGTATATTTTTACACGTGGAATTTAAGGTCTGACATTATAATAATTCGATAATAATTTGTTTACAAGGTATTTTGAAATATCAATTTAATACAAATCTACAATTCCAACAAGAACTGCTACTACCAAAGCCAAATAAAATAGAGTCGTACAAACATGGAATACCTACAACTTGTTCCATGTTAATAAATTAGAATACCTTCTCTATTTAGATCTTCACAAATTAGATCGCCAATGTTGAATTCCATCTTTATATAGTCATTTTGGAGTGAGAAAGGAGTTCCTTATTTATTTAAGTAATAGAAATAAAGGGGTGCAAACTGCAAACAATTTAATTCATAATTCACACACTATTCTTTTGAACCCTTTAACACTCAAATTTAAAACACGGAAAATATGTTGAATGGACCGTAGATTACCTAATCCTAAACAATAATTAATAACAAAACAATTATAATTATGACATATACAAAATTGATATTTACTTAGTGAAATTCTGGAGGTTTTAGATGTTTTATTTTCATTTGCCAAAATTTCCAATGCACACATCAATCCAAATAAATATTATTAAATTACAAAAATGTAGAAAACTTTGATATTTCCACTGATTGAGAATTGTTTGCTTCCTAACTAGATTTGATTCCACCACACCTAATTCCTTTTCAGATCTCCCTCTTTTGGAATATACAGTAGTGTGATTTGTATATAGAAATTAGATCTAAAATCCGAAACTAAAGAGGAATAGAATTAGAAATTAAGGAATTTAACATCTAAACCTCTTACTTGAAAATCCTAACCGATTCTAGAATCTAAAGGAGAAGATGAGATCTGATTTATACCGCTCCTAAATCTTTGTTTGATCTTTCATTTTTTTAAATATACAACAAATAGATTTTATATGTGTGTTGTGTGTAGGTTAGATTTCAGAAATCAGAAGATAGAGAGAAAAATGATTAATTTAAATTAGAAACTAGAATTACTCATCAGAAAGTTTACTATTTCTGAAACTCCAAGGAGAAACATGTTGATAGAGCGTCGGCATTGCTTATAAAATCTTATGAAGGAAAAGTGGCAGTCTAGGGGTCTATTTATAGATGTAAAAAGGATTGAGAACTGCTAGGTTTAAAATAAAAAAATCCGGAACGTTCAGAACAATACAAACCCAAGTCGTCTTTCAACATCATCGGTCGACCGGTCATAGCTCAGGGGCCGACTGCTCCCCTCCCTAAGACCGTTGCTTTCCTTCGTTTAACATATGTTATTTATTTATTAAATTCCTAAATTAATTTATACATTACACAAATTTTAATTAACGTTTACTTAAACGTTAAGTACCACTTAACGTTGAATTCAAATTTCAAACTTCTGAACTTTCTTCATATTTTAAATTTTAAATTTAAACTCGTTTGAATTAATTTCAATTTGAAAACTTCAAACGTTCATATTTTTTCATTTTGACTCCGATTTTAACATATTATATATTGAAAAATTAATCAGAAAATTTCCACAGATGCAATAATGCCACTTCTGTGACCAAATTCCGATATTTACAAAATTTTCATTTCTAATCTTATTTTAATTACTTGGTTTCTTATTAAATTTTACGGGGTGTTACAATTTTCTCCCAATTGATTAACGTTAATTTCTTTCTTCCATATTAAGTAAACGTTAAGCGTAGTTAACGTCAATCAATTGCATTTATTGCACACTATTTCCTTCCCTTAAATGCTAACGTCCTTTTTTTCTAACGTTTGTTTTAACGTTATTTGATTCTCATTTATTTATTTCCTTTTTAGCCCTAATTTATTTTGATTTAACGCTGATCTCCTTTGATTACTTCCCTCTAATATATGATTTGATTAGATTTAACATAACCAATTAATTAAATGTTAAATTTACATCTAATGTCATTAATGTAAATTATTAATACTTATTTACTTCCACGCCCAATTTATTTACTTACACTCTTTCTTAATTAGATTTAATTTGATTGAGCTTCCTTGATTAACATTTATATATACATCAAATAAGTTAATAGTTAATATTTCATAAATAATAAAATTTAATTAATTTATAACATTTTATAAACTAATTAAATTGTTCGATTTTCCGAAGAATTCACAAATGGTGTTATGAGACTCGGATGTGTGAATTCTATCATTGATTAATATTGAAAAATTCAAATATTAACATTTATACGTTATCCTAGCTAGTGGTATGGCGGTTCGACTGAATTCATTGTTTATAGATCTTTTCGATCAAAACCAATTTCACTTTTTCTTAAGCGGTACCTTTTAGTAACGATAATATACTTACGTTCTCTTTGTCATAATTATATCACTTTAGGATATATAGATGTTGGTATTTGTCAAAATTCCAATTATCCACTTTCAGCTTGGTTAGTCCCAAAAACAAAGTTCTTATTTCAACAATAACATTTCTTAGTAACCATTTTACTATGGTCATAGTTTTTAACTTTGAGTTAACTACAATTGGTCGTGATACTGATCACCTCGTACAACTGAGAAGACGAATTATCTATTGAATGGTACTTCACTTCCAATGCTTCAACTCAAACCCAACTACAGTCACTGAATAGATGGGCATGCCATGATTTAACTATAATCAAAGTGAAGTATCCACATTGAAGTTCCACGGTATTCTCAAGTCACGAGAACTGTGTAATATCATCACATTGAGATTTCATGTTTGATCTAGTTGATATCAACCAATAGAAAACCCTCAGATAAGTCATTCCATAGTTATCCAATAGCTAGGAGTACATAATCTCTTGGTGCCCCAACAATAATGAGTAATACACTGTCCAGAATTTGAAAAGCGTTATGCACTCTGGTCTCAACAGATGTATTGATGTCCTTTCTCGAAACATCTTCATCAGGAATATTTTAAACAAAATGTTAATTTATTTTGTGATTAATTACTTACGATTGCAACGATTTGCAAATACAACACATAACATTTCATTTGAGGATTTTATTATTAATATATATTAAAGTAATTATTAATTAATTACATCACAATATAACAAAGTATATAAAAGTGAACAAACATCATTTCCACGAACAAGGTTGACTACACAGTTAGATATATGTAACAAATTACATAAAATTCCCCCTAGGGCATACCACTATCTCTTTCACCATTCGATCAACCTTTTAGTTTAGCCCTTAAACGTTAGTGACGTTAAGAAATAAGCCATCAGTAAAAAAAAAATTATTTTTGTTTTCACATATATGTTTGTCTACCGTTTCAAACATCATAAGTTTATGATTTATGACTAGATAGTTTTTTGGTATTGGTATTTCTATAAAAGTATTGTATTTTAAATTGGAGTTATAAAGATGATAGTAGTAGTTGAATATGAAGAAAAGAACAACCCAAGGACTTGATTCATATATAGATGTGAAAATTAGACCCGTTGGATCAAACCCCTCCCAACATGGTGAGTCCCGGACCTAATCGAGTCAATTAATGTCGAGTTCAAACTATATATGTATGTATGTGTATGTATGTATACGTATGTGTGTGTGTTTTGGGTTTGATTAAGTTTTTAAGGTATCGTTAGTCATTCAAAACATAACATTTGATTTACCCGACTGTCCAATTTATTCAACTTAGATTTGTGGATCTTGATTCCAATTATCCACACTAATTTTAAGTAATAGTGGAGATGTGAATGGTTCAGTTTTCTCCTTTATTTATCATTTTCTTAATAAAAAAATGCTGGTGTTAGAAAATAGTAATAAAAATAAAAAATGGTTAGTATTTTCGCACTTTCCAAACAAGGACGTGGCTAGAGTTTCTCCATTTATAATCCTCCGCCTGGAAAATTATTGGTTCAACTAGAACACTTGAACAAAAAAATAGAGGGCTAAAAATTGGACAAAACCTCGTCCAACAGGACACTACAGCACATACCTATACTTGAGTGGTGAATGCAACGTGTCTTTATTGGTATTTCTGCTGATTAATTTACAAAATAATTGCATTTCCTTTTTCGTTTTCTATTGAAAAGGAAAAGGAAACTTCTCCCTCCCTTTGCCTATAAATTAACCAATAAATTCACTCACTTGTCTCATTCCTCCTCTTAAACAATAGAGCATATGATAAGGGTTTCTCTTCTTTTCCCATCTCTTTATCAAAAAGAAACTCGATCAACGCATCATTTTTAATATAAGAAGTCTTTCATGTTAGCTGATAAATACTAGTATTGCTATTGTTTGATTTTCATTTTGCAGTGCTCGTTGGGATGGAAGGGATGGATGTGCCTGGCTCCCTGTATGCCACACATGTAGATCAATCTCATGGTGCCCAGATTGGATATTGTGGGTGGCGTGCATGGAGCCAAGCATACCTTATTTATATCTCTAGGGTTTCCTAATTAAGCATAACTGTTATGTGCTTTTTTTATTGGCTGTAAATTAATCTAAATTATAAAGGTTAATTTGAAGATGGTAAGGAGGAGGTGAATATGGCTGTGCCTGGCTCCCTGTATGCCACACGCTTGTATACCGAATCTATACATAATCATGGCTTGGCTGCTGCGGGTGGCGTGCGAGGAGCCAAGCATACCTTCCTTTTTTCTCTCTGCTTATATTTATTTATTGCATGTTTACCCCTTTTTTTATATATATTTCATGTGTTTTTTCCATTAATGCTAGCTATTAAAAGTAATCTGGCGGAGTTATCAATTACAATGTAAACTTAATCAGGCCACCTAAAGAAGGTTTGATTGTTACATCTTATAGATATTACAATACATAATCTTGAGATTTAGGTGAAATCCATATCTTAATTATACAAGCTAATGCAATATTTTGTTTATGCTGCCAAGGGTACCATGGATCTTAAAGCATGCTGAAGAAGATATCTTTTAAGCTAGAAGCAAACTTGGATGACCTACTCTACTGTATGAACTTTTCTTTCCCTTTTTTTTTTGTGTGCGCGCGTGTTAATGAAGTGAACAAGAGAATTTTTAATAAATTAATTATCCACTGTTATTTGGACTTGATTTTCATCAATAACTTCCACGGTTGTGGTAGTATATTTTATATCACATGCTATTTAGTATGAAAAGGAAATATTGATGGAAATGATTAAAAATTCTTATGTTAACATATATGTAGGTTGTTTTTTTGTCAAAGACAGCGATCATATCCTTCTACTTATGGGTTTCTTTCCAAAAATGTTTGAAAGAATACTCTTATCATATTTCAATATATAGATTGTGTGATGGTATTTGCGTAAAATAAATAGTGTTCCTAAAGTGAAAGTTTGTGTAGTGGAATCCTGTAAGAACTCTTTTTCTGCAAAGATTCTTGCTAGTTGGGTTCAGCAAAATATGAAATGGCAGTTGCCTTATTTGTTCTCTAGATGTGACTACTTCGCTCTTACACTCTTTTGGTCTATATACAATAACAATTTTGATGCAACTTCTGAATCTTAATATTAACTTTAATCATTTCTTTGAGCATGCGCTTTAATTTGTTTTTCGTATAATTGCATCCATTTCTCTATCTCAGGCTGACAAATAAAATATGATTTTCTATCTCTTAACCTCAACATCCAAACTTAAAATCTGTATAAAATTAAAACTACAGTATAGGTAAACAAATGAAGGATAAGCATCATTACTTGCATGTTAGTAGACTGTTATTTAATCTCAAAACAACATAAATTATCTAAAACATTTTGGAGATGATGATTTTATGTATATCCATCACAAAAGTAACCAATAAATTTTTGTACAATTAATTATAAAATAATTTGTCGGTACAAAAAGGTAAATTAATATGCGCATAGACATCCTTCAATAAATTATTTATTTCACATTAAACAATGGGAGTTTGGAGTAGTTTTCAACTTTTTTTTAAGTGTTCCTAACATGATGAGTAGGTATATTTCCTTTGAGTGGTTTCGCCATAAGGAATAAAAAAACTTGAAATATAGTTTTCGTTTATAGGTGTCTTGTTTTACCGACTTTGATTTTTATTTTAGAGCACAAAAAACATTTAGAATCAACCTAGTAAAAAAATATTGCATAACATTAGATGATCGAAGGTCTGCGGATTAGATAAGGTCTAGTACTAGTAAAATGTTAGGGAATATAATGACCTAGACATGCCGTGCCACAATTATTATAAGCATCCGTATGATATATTCCTTTTCAAGATATAAGGACAGTCTTCATGATGCACCTTTTTCACATTCCTAGAAAATTTGAGATTTTTTTTATAGCACAATTGAACTAAAAAGTGAAACTCAAACAATTTTAAATTTAAATAGAATAAATCGTCTCGAACTCATTGCAGGAAAATGTAAAAATAAATCAAGGTGTGTCAACTTGGACGTTTCCTATTTATTTTTTATAAAGTGTTGCTGAACTTTTTTCTTCAGAAAAATCATTATGCACGTTAAACTAGGCATCGTAGAAAATGTTTTATGTATGATTGAATCATGAAGTTAAATTTTAATTAATTTTCTCATAGAAGATATCCAATTTTGGAAAATTATGATTTTACCAATTTTATTTTATAGATGAATATCACATATCTCCAAAAGTTCATTATTTGTATGGTTTAACAATGAGATGCAAACTGCAAACAAAAATTAGTAAGTGACTGAAAAGAGTGAAAAGACAAATCTTCAAATCCGACTATCTTCCTTGTGTTATTCAAACCTTTCCTTGCAGAAACTACTCCTGTTGCCACCTTATCTACGGTCGTCAACTCACTATCTCCACTTATGATGAACTCTGGATATTGAACGATGAATTATGAATACAAAAATGTTATTTGTTTTCAATTTTATAACTTTTTAATTAAGCAATATTAGTAAATAAAACAAATTTTGTTCATGTATCATGCACAAAACATACTGAAACATTAATTTAAATGTCTCAACGATTCATAACCCCAACCACAAAGTCATACACAGAAAATCTATTTATTATAATATGTAATTTCTTATGTTGTCATCATTACCACCAAATTAAAGGCAATTGGAATGAATTAATTAATTGAGGCTAAAAAATATTGCTAAAAATTGGAGTTCGGATCTGATGAATTTTTCAAAAACAAACGAGATTGTTTATTCTAATTGCAGAATATTTTCAACTTTCAACGTTATTTTGAGCGAAATAAACGTTCCTTTTTAAAGTTAGATTTTACCGAAAGATATGTATGTTAATCGTTGACTGAATTTACACATTTGAGTCGCACAAACGATATGATATATACCGCAAATGAACCACGCGATATAATTAATTTATTGTCATTGTAAATTAATATTTATGAAATATTAATTATTAATTCTTTTTATTTGTTAGATATCTTTAGTATTTAATAAATGTGTGTGTATAAAGGTTATAACTGCACATACCGATGTAGGTACAATATTTAAATTAGATTTACAAGGAAAAAATACTAAGTATAAATATAAATTAATTAACTTAATTAATACTTGTGAAATATTAATTATTAAAAAAATTATTTGATTTGTTTGAATGTTACTAGTATTTAATAAAGTGTGTATATAAAAATTACAAATGCATGTATCGATTTACAATATCGATATAATATTTAAATTGGATTTAAATATATTAATTGCAAACTAATTTTATAAAATATTAAGGGTCATTTGGCACCTATTATAATCGGCATGGACAATAAAGAAAGGGAGAAAATTTGGTGAGATTTAACTGAGAATCAAATAAAGAAAGTTTTAAAGAAGAGAATTGAATGGTTTTAATGTTTCCTTTAAAACATATTCTCTCTTAATCTTTAGAAAATTCACGTTTATTCCTCTCATCTTCCATCTCAACCAAAAATAATCGCTTCCAAAGCCTAAAAAAATTTCAAAATCAAAATCAAATCAAATCAAAAAACAAAAGGTGGTTCTTATCTCTTGATTCTTGCAGATTCCGGATATTATTAATTCTATTGAGTCTAAGAACTTTTGATTCATATGTATGATTTATAGGCAACATACAAGATAATTCTCAAATTACTTTATTTATATGTTTTATCATTCATATGATTGGATTTTGTATGATTCATCATGTGTTTAACTGATCATTTTGTATATATCAATCAAAACTCTCATTCATTTCAACTGAATATTTGACTATTGTATTGTATTAATTCAGATTTACATATGTTCTTCATCCCTTCATAATATATGTTCATATGAAATTGATATGTTTAATCTTTGTCACCTTTGCTAATTTGTTGTTATTAATTCAATGTATTATTTGGATCTATTTGTTCTTATCACAAATTTACATATATCTGACTCATCCAACTTCTTTCCTTTTGTTTTGATAATTTTGAAAGGAAAAAAACATTGAAAGCTAACCTTGATTTAGATCCATTTTATACTTTTATAAAATTTACGTATACAATTGTAAATGAATTGTATTTATTAATTATATATTTTTTCTTAAAAACTAATTTCTACATTTATATGGCTACTTTTACGTACAAACATTTTGAAAATTGTTCATATGTAAGAAGGACATTCTTTTTTTTAGGGTCCAAATTTTATGAATGGATTTTTGAGCAAATTTTAAATCATTCGGCTCCTGTTATAAGTTTATTGTTTTATAAAAATAATAACTCTTAAACTATAGTTTCATTTTTAAACTATGAGTTAATCCAAATTATTAAATATTAAATCAAACTCACACATCATAAATCATAATGTTCACAAATACATGTTCTAAATCTAAAATGATGGATTGTAATTTTATATACCTAGAAATTTACATGTGTTGCTTCAACTTAAAAAAGGATCTCATGTTCTTCCATCAAATACTCTGTCTTTTCCTGGAAGCTCGGGTTCAATTACCCATGGATTTTTTTTTGCTTACTGGCTTCATATAATTCGGAAAACACTAGTTTTCTCGAAGCCTTTTGCTCATACCTCTCATCAGAAGGTATTATACTATAATGTCTCTTTTGTACATTCCTGTCTAGCCCGAGCGAACATTCAAATATATGTCCTACGTTCATTTGTGGGGGTACTCCTAATGGATTGAAGACCATATCAATAGGTGTTCCATCTTGCAAGTAGGGCATAAATTATAGAATAGATCTTCTGTAATAATGTTACATTTAATGTTAAATCATTATTTAATTGAAATCAAATTCATTAACGTTAGTTTTGGATTTTAAATCATATAAAATTATCTAACGTGATTTTAATACATACTTACATAGGTACATATATATATATATGTGTGTGTGTGTGTGTATTAAAATCATGTTATATATATATATATATATATATATATATATCATGGATAACAAAGGCATATGTAAAGAGGAAATGGGCACATTGTGGGTAAATCTCAGCACTTATATACGTTCTCGTTAACTATGGATAATTTTTATCGGTAGCACATGCACTTCACACAGAAAGGTAAATTTGATATACTTGTGGAATAATGCAACAAAAAAGTTCCTTGAGAACATAAATGAATATAATGAAGATTCTATTTAAAACATTTAGATTGTATCTAAAATCCATTTAGACTTCATAGACTTTAACTAAGATAAAAAATGTTGGAAATTCATCAATTTTACCTGCTTTTAACTGGATCGGTTCCGTCATCTATTAGGAAAATGGTTATGGAAATTTAGTAATGAAAATGGTAACTTAATTTGGAAAGAAATAATTTTTGAATCAATTTCATGGAGGTATTTATAATTTACATTATATTACTTTTAGTAACACTAATAAGTTTTCACACTTTGGAAATCAATTTTAAAAAGTTCTGTTATTTTTAAATTGGGAAATAGTGATATTGTTCATTCTGGGAATAACATATCATTCTAGCTACTATACCACTTAAAACAGAGGCTAGAGAACTTAATGAAATTTTTAATTTTAAAAATGTTTTGGTTTTAGAAGTTTTTAGACCAAATGTGAACTTTCCTTGGAAACTCAATTTTAATCATACATTGGAAGGAATTACTTTCTTACATTTTTCTTTACTTTTTCTAAATTAGAATTGTACAATACAAATAATGAAAATTATATTAAAATTTGATGCGGGGATAAGAGTAAAAACTTTACTTCTAAGTTGTTTTATATATTTTTAAATATTTTGGAAACTAAATCAAATTTATTTAAACAATTGGGAAATGAATGCGCTATTCAAAACTAAGCTTCATATATGGTTAATTTTACATATGAAGCTAAATGCTATAAAATAAAATTAAAGAAGAGGAAAATGATTGGTGATAGAAAATGTATCGTTTTGCAATATGAACTGGGAAATTAATATGCATTTATGTTATGGCTGCCACTTCACCAATCTCATTCTCTCAAATATCTTTAGTATTTTTTAATTTTATGTACCTAATAATGGCTTTAATTGCAAATTTTACTTGCGTTGCTTTAGATTTTACTATGTTAATAGTCATAGGTTTTTAGTTGAAACTATTTTCACTATCACGTATCGGAATATTTGGTTTGAAAAAAATAAAAGATATTTTTAATACTATTAGTATTTCTTTGAAGAATTTTATTTATATAATTATGTTATTTAATTTTAATCGGATTTCAAACCCTATATATAAATTAGCTAACAATGTTTTTATTAAAGAGTTTCTTAAAAAAGCAAATTCCTATATTGAACTTTGAAAAAAATCATTTTTACAAGTAGAAATATAATAATGCTCTAAGTGTCGTTTTAGTAGATGTTTTTGTTAACGACCCTCCTGGTTCTCTACTTTTGTCAGGAAACTTATATTGTTTTACAGAGATTTTGTTCGTAATATGCCTCTTAGCTCTTTACTTTTCTTGCATAGTTTTATTTTGGTTGTTTTGGCTTAATAAACTTAGTCACACTTGCTGAGCTTCGGCATTCAATGCGTCCCCATGAAGGCGCACTTCTTTTTATGCGATGGCGCTACCCAACAAAGCTTCCAATGTGCTGACATCTCGATTGAACATCCCTTCATCGTCTTTTAATGAGCATATACTTAGCCTTGGCAACACTTACTTGTAACAAAAGAAATTTCCAATGTTACATGCCACCAATCCCATATATAGACACACACATACACACACAACGTTATACGCCGTATTTTTTACGATGTGGAATTTATTCATTCAATCCACGCACCCAAAATGCAAGCCACACCTAATATTCTCCACCTTGACGAGCATTTTTACTTAAGCCTTCTTTGTGCAATACCGAAGGAGCTCTGCAGTTGGGCCAGGCTGCTTTTAAGAGTTGTCTTTTCCACAGTTATTCCATCTCCACCTTAAGGCGAGTACATCCACTCAAGTCATCTTGGTGATATCGAGTCCTCGACGTAATGAAAGGGGCTGCATATCCATGAGCCCACTTCTAGTAGTGAGACCAGGTTGCTTAACCATGCCTCCACCTTGACGAGTCATTTTTTTTGTTCAAGCCTCAAGAATTCATGCTTCGATCATGCTTGCATCATTTAGTAGTCCCTCGAACCATCAGTTCTAATACTATATTGAGTTTCGGCATTCAATGTGTCCTCATGTATGCACGTTTCATTGTTTATGATAGCATCACCTAACAAAGCTTTTAATGTGTTATTTTCTCGATTGTACATCCCTTCATCATCTTCCAACGAGCATATACTTGGTCTTGGCAACACTTACTTGTAACAAAAGGAATTTTCAATGTTACATGTCACCAATCTCATATATATACCATGTTATACATCATATTTCTTATGATGTGAGATTTATTCATTCAATCCACACACCCACAATACGAGCCACACTTAACAACACTGTTTAATTCTATTCCTATACCTTCCAATTGAGTTTTACTTATTATTATTCAGTTTGATTAGTTTGGTCACGATGTTTATTTTAGTTCCTTTATGATCATTTATCTTACTCTATTCATATGTGTTGTAGTCTTGTTCATACTCCACTTCAACCTAATTTCTCTTATATTACTTTGTTTATATTGTTTCTTACCTAGGTTAATCAAATTTTGTTCGAGTTTACTGGGCTAAGTCACGTAGTTTGGTTCAGTCATTTAGTTTCCGTTATGCATACATACATACATACATACATATATATATGTATGTGTATATATATATATGTGTATGTGTGTGTTGGTCTAATACTTTTCATTGAGTTTTGTCAAGTGTAGTTCTTACTATTGACAAAATTTGCTGCTATGCTGCAATTGTTGCAGTGACACCATTGGAGTGGCTATTGTGGATGTGTTATCATTGAACCTTTAGAAAGTTGAAGCAGTTGATTACTTTGACTATTTTACTGGTATTGATGAGATGCTGTTATTGTTGATATTGGGGTTTTGCTGTTGTTAGTTATTATGTTCGGTAGGATGTGTTCTGTTCTCACTGGTGCTACTTGTATGTTGTTCTTGTGTCGCTATTTTCTACTATATTGAGTTGCTCTTTTAGATATTCTTGTTATATGGTTTGTTACATTTTATCATTTCATTTAGACTGTAGTTTATTTAAGGATAGTTTTTTTTATTATATGTTACTTTGGCCTCTAATTATTAGGATTGAGGAGGGTCTTTTATTTTATTTTTGTTGTGCGGGTTCACGTGGAAGAGCTATTTGCCAAACTTATTTGCTCCTCCTTTTTTGAGTGTAGAATAAAAGTATATAAGCACACTTCTTCTCAAAAATAGGAACATTCGTTTTTCTCAAAAAAAATTAATAATTTTATTTTTTAAAATTAAAATTTTTAGATGTATTTTTCCAAATTATTTAATTTCCATATTATTGATATGATGTTGAATGAATTAATAACACCTGAAGGGTGAAACTGAAAACATAAGATAAAATTTTAATAGGTACGCTGCTGGATGCTCACAAAAAAACCAAAGTCTTTTCATTAATTAACATTTTGCATTATTTATTAATGAGAAAATGTTTTTACAGAATGTTTATTTACCATGATTGAAAGACTTAAGAGAGACAATAATTTTACGTTTATTTTATCCTCTCTCGTTTCTTTGAAAATAGGAATACAAAATCAGTAAAAAAATCTTCTTCATTATCTTCTTTCTACTATTTCCTCTAAAATTAAACCTATCTTTCAAAATACTTAAAATCTTGGACAGTCACTTCTACAAATCTCCAAATCATTCAACCTTAAGTGCACAAGTTTAAATGATGGTTAAGTTAACCTTGAGGAGCGATCGACAATCATTGACTGCACCATAATCGTATTGAATTTCCCTTACAAGGTAGCCTCATCCATGACACAACTCTCATCATTTTCTTTCTTGTTCCTATTGGAATTGGCCGGCCTGTAGTGGAAGTTATTGAATGAATTTCAATTTTTTTACCCTATTGGATCCCGCGTGTATAAAGTCTAATTCACTTACAATATTTCTAAATATTATTTAAATAAAATCTTTTATTTTATTTAAATTTATAAATTATATGGTTTTATTTAATTTATATATTAATATATGTATATGTATCATATACATATACATACATATATATATATATATATATTTGTGTATGTGAGCAAGATATGTCAATCCATGCAAGGTATAACATGCCATGCAAGGTATAACATGCACGTATATAGATGTTAGGATTTACATCATAGCGAACACAATAGCTCATCCGATATGTAAACATACGTTGTTCAAATATATGCATGTACATGAACTATCACTTAATATATAATATTACACACACATGTTCTTTCAAAATAATATAAATTTAGATGTTAAGTTTGTTTAAATAATTTATGTAAATGTGTGTGTGTCTAGTAAGGCTAGTCGGCTTTATAGTGGGCCGTGCCACTATATTAATAATGAAAAATAGGTGTTCTACACATACACAGAACAACTATGTTGGTTTTAAGTGGCCAACCCACTTAAAAAATAAGAATAAAAGCACAGGAAAAAGGCAGGACACCTAAACTACTAAATACAAGATGGAACTATGTATCACCCTTGGGGGATGAGCCATAGTCATCATCGTCTGACACTGGAACAATGACATGAATAAAATCAGCCAAAAGGGCTACCAAGTTAGGAGCAAAGTCCATTGAATCTCATGAGTAAAGGTATTTTCGATCCCAGTTCTCATCTACCAAAACGATTCTATTTTCATCACCATCATCTCAAGAGATGAAAGAATAAGTTCTTCTCCCTCAACGTGATAATATAACCTACATTCCTCACCTTCTCTACAAACAAACATATGATAGTTTGCAAACTCTGGAGGATATCTCATTATATATTTAACATGTACCCATGCACGCTCATATGAACTGCATACAACCTCATTACCGACGAGAAAACCTTTTAAGCTCTGGTTACAGTGCAGGTGCCAATAGCTGAATTAGCGATAGCAAGAGTGCGTCAGGCGTAGCTTTCGAAACCGGGTCGGAAGAAGAGGGAATTATGATCTTAGGAACCTATTTCAAAACTGGCCTAGGAAGATGTACCTTGACACACTACAAGAAAAACAGTCTTTTGTAACGCTAATTTATAACGCGTTATTTCATTGTGTTATTGTTTATTCTAATTTTTTTATTTGGAGCCAGTGTTTGGTTGCATAACGCTTTCTACCACCAATTATTTTCCTTGGCCGCGTCCTCATCTAATTATTTCCCTCTTCCTTAAATTATTTCCCTCTTTTTTTCTTCCCTCTTTCTCAAATTATTCTCTCTCCATAATCACAAAATTGGTAGATCCCAAATTAAAAAACCCTAGGATATCAATTCACCACTGAAAGTAAGAGAAAAAAAGAAAGATTGGTTGACTCGTGCGCGATGAAGAGAGCGACATTGGTAGGAGGCGACACCACAATAGGAAGCATAGTACATAACACGATTCCAGACTTTATCTCCATCAAAGGGTGGTGACTTGGCAGCCGCTCCAGGTCTCCAACCTAACGACGACTCCCGCTCTAATCAAATGAACTACTTTTCAAAGAACTAGAGGGGATTTAGGTACTTCTAACTTTATTTTGTTTTGATTTGTGTGTGTTTATTTATTTATTTTTAAATTAAATGATATGTTGTGGTGCTTTACTAGAGAACCGATACAAATATCTTTAAATTTTTTTTGAAGAATGATATCTACTGTTGTTTCCTTTAATTCTGTTATGTATTGTTGTTTATTTTAGTTATGTTTTGTAATCTATCTATTAGTGTAAGGTTATGGAGAAAGGTGATTTGGCCTTCACTGCAATCTTAAACATTTGATTCAATCCAGTGAATTTTGAAAGGAAGGACTCAGCCACATAAAATGAAACAGTAAGTGTCAGAAATTAATGATATACTTCTTTCATAGAGTTATTTTTTAGTATTGTATTCTTATTGTGATTACAGAAAGAAGTATATATTAATTCATGATGATTTGATTTGTTCACAATTGATGATTTTAGAAGTAATATGGTTTATGTAGTACAAAATCCAGCACACGAAATCATAGTTGACAAGTGTGTGAAAGCAACTTCAAAAATTAATGGAAATCGTATTTAACATCTATATTAAACAACTACATAAATATAGTCACAATATTAGTCCTGCATTATCCGTTTTCATGGAAGTTACATAAACACTTATAAAAAAGTGTACGAGCTTCAATGCAAGTGTTATTCAGTTTCTATAAGAAACTATTTTTTAACAACTTGTACATCTAATAGCATCATTTTCATATATTTTTTAACATCCACTCGTATCATAATATTTATACCCATAGATATTCAGAATAATGGTTTGTAGAGTTCTTCATCTTGCACCAATTAAGTATGCTACTTAAATTGAATTGCATATTTCTTTATCAGTATACATTTAGAAAAGTGGAAATTAGTCATAAGGGCCTCTTTAGCAAGTTGAATTAGTTTCTAGGACACGCAACTGAAATAATTACTTTCAAGGACAAAACGTAAAATAATTAGTTTCTAGGGCCTAAAAACCTATGAAATTATGTCCTTGAAAGTAATTGGACGGCTGACTTTGTCCTTTGAAAGTAATTATTTTTTTGATTTTGACCTTGAAAGTAATTTTTTTGAATGTGTGTCCTAGAAACTAATTGGACTGCAAAGTTTGTCCTTCTGGTGAAATGCCCCTTTAGAAAATAAGTTTTTATATTAATGTATGTTACGACTTTGGTGGTATACGAATTTTTATTGCATAGCTTATGAAGTTCATGACTTTAACATTTCAGTTTTGCAGTATCGCTAGTTATATTAATGACTGCAGGTCACTGAGGTGATGCATTTTCTACGTGTTCATCAATTCTTTATCTCTACTTTAGTTTTTATTTATTATGATTACTATTTTCGTTTTTTCTTATTAAAATCACACAAAAATCATATAATTCATTCGTTTAATCCAATTCCAGTAAAGAGCATTTATAAATGCACTTTCAAGACTCCTACTATATAATCGTGGTTCTTATGAAACAATTAACTGGTAGAATATTTTCTAAAGCATGTCAGCTTGAAATATACTAATTTCAGATTCTTTAGAATGACTGTATGTACATTGTATATATGTACATATTTTTATATGTCTTATTTAACTCATACATATAATATCTAAATGTTTCTAAAATGACTGCATTTGCTGGTTGGGTTTATATTAGCCTATCTTGATAGTAAATTACATGTTAGCTTATTTTGTTAGTAAGAGTTTCGGAGTGGTTTATATTGAAAATTTATCCTATGAAATAACTAACTACATAAAAACAAATACATTGATTAAAGTAGTGTTAGCATACTTTTTGCTCATGTGAGATTTTTTGACAATGCTAGTGTAAAGGTATTTTTTGACAAATACTGTCTATTTTTTCTAATTAATATGTAAAGAAAATCTATAAAAAAAGGTTGGTATTATACATTCAATGAATAAATTAATGTTAAGATACACTTAATATTTTCTACTTTTTTTAATCCACGCCAAAGGCATGGACTTGTTACTTATTAGTTATAAGAGACGAAGTACCAATTGATATATACCTGCATGCCATACGTGTTTTCACTAACACTGAATAACTATTATGTTTAGCATGATACTGCAATAGTCTGGATCTATTCAGATTTAGCGGAAATACTATCACTCTATTGAGTTAAATGAGAAGCATGTCTAATATTAAAATTAGTGAAGATATGATAAATAATCGATTGCTTACAATAAGCCACATTGGCAAATGGTTTTGGCATGAAATTCTGCTTATGTAATTATGAATAGCTTTTATATCGATCTACTTGAGTATATCCTGCTGTGATGTAGTAGAAGATGTTCTATGTTGTGTTTAGCCATGTTTTAACGTAGTTTTTCGTGAAAGCTTATCTAAGCCATTCCTATAGTTGATTATCGACTATTGAACCATTTTCTTTATTATATTAACTATTAGCCCTCTCAATTAATAAGGAAAATTTAGCCAGGGTTTCTTGAAGCTGAAAACAACTATACTCCAGTACATGTAATTTTAAGCATTACAGTTCCTGCATTTTACTGCCATTTTCTTATTTTAAGAGTAAAGATCTTACTGTGCGGGTAGTAGAATACCTTGTATATCAACCCACTACATCTCATCTAAAATCCAATGTTTAGGATAAGCCAAAGTGCACTCCACCTAACGTATATAGGTATATGCATGTATTAATCCATTTTTTGAATACATTTGTGGCTGAATCCTTCCTTTCAAAAGATTTTACAATTGAGGAGTCATCCTTAAGCTAATCCACCAAGCTAATGGCATTCTATTATAGAACCAACACAACATTGATATATTCAGGCTATCACAGTGAATTTTTAGCTAAACTGGTCTTTCATTATGAAATTTTTGATATCAAGTTTCCCTTTCTATGTATAGACTATTTTTAAGATGTGTGGGTAACATATCCAGCAGAAATAGAAAGAAACTATCATGACCAATAAATGGGTTCTAAGTTTCAATTCTTTTTTCCATGCACGCTGGGATAAGAATTGACTTAATATACTATTCATGTAGTTGGAAAAATAGATGAGAAAACCAAAAGGCACACTTAATCATTGACTTAAGATAGGGAAAAAATAAAACTAGGATACTTGAAAGAATTCAGAAAAGAAGTCTCTTATTTGTAATAGTAGAAATGATATACTTGTTTTTCATATCTGAAATGTACACAGTCGGTTGCAATATATACGGTACTGAATTGGGGTGAAAAGACATTGTTACCCCTCTCTTTCTAATCTTCAAATTGATTACTTATACACAAATCATGTTGGGGCTGTTACTTATACACAAATCATATCTGAAATGTATACAGCCGGTTGCAATATATACATTACTGAATTGGGGCTTTTGACTAATCAATTTTGTGGCACCTGTTACTTTGCTGAATCATGTTGAACATATCATAGGTATATAGTCATATGTTTTTATTACAAGATAAACATTTAATAATAGCTTAAATGCACAAAATACTTGTGTTTATAGGTTGTACACGCTCTTTTGTTCCTATGTATCAATGAAGATTTTTTTTTCTTTTGCAAATTATATGCATAAAAAAAAGTCTTTGTTTGGTTATTATGCTTGCTTTACATGTTTGAGACACGCTTCTACTGAAATCCAATAAACATTTATGAGAGTTCATATTAGAAATTTTTTAATTCAAATATCCAGTAATATCTCTTATAATTTTATCATTTTATTTTTGCAGGAAGGAAGCTCTCAAGCAAGATACTTTGTTTCGCGGTTAATTCTAGCTCATAAAGATCCTCCTTATGAACAGGTAATAAACTCATACAACAACATTTCTTGAATCTTTTTTTGCACCATAGACAACTATGATACAATATAAATACATATGGATTGAAGTTAAGCAAACGAGATTAGTTGGTTCTTTGAGTTTCTTTTTACTAACTTGATTAGTCGAGGTATGTACTGTAAGGTTAGATGCATATTCTCCTAGGAGTTTACAGATATTGTCTAGTCACTAGGGTATTAAATTAAACATCAGTTCTGAACTATTAATGCATTGCCTTGCAAGTATTAGAACCATATTGATGTAATATAGCATGAGAGTCAATTTTGGTTAGTAGCTTTTGTGGGCATATAATAATGAATACTTGATACTTAACTAGGAAGAAATATATAAAATGAGAAAGTTCCCCAAGCACTACAAGTTAATATACAAAATCCCTCACTACTGAATTTAAAAAAAAGGCAAAAATAGATAAGTGCTCCTTTTGCGGATTAGAAATTTAATACATGCCGAAATTCAAATAGTAATGAAATATGCACTGAGAAGAAGATGCACATAAAGATCGGTAATTATAAGAAAGAAACAATTGTTAACCTTACAAAACAGATGTTACAGAGTAACTCTGTTATTTATTACCGCAAAGCTGGTAAAGACTACACGAGGTTGAACTAGAGATGTACATAGGTTTGTAATAATTCAGATTGCTTACTTGCATTCAGTTTTATTTTGAGAAAATTGTAGGCAATAATATTGTTATTGGCCCATATTAAGGTTTTTATTATTCGTAGATATTTTTTGCTTGCAATAGCAGAAAAGCTTATAAATTTTCTGGAGGAGGAATATTTGTAATAATTCAGTCGTCGTGAACTTGAAATTCTGCTATTTGTTTGGAAATTTGGAATGTTTTAGTACAATTATTCAATCATCTGCTTCAGAACTAGTTTGATGTTTGCAGTTTGCTTTTATGTATGAAATTTATCTAGCAAAGTTTTGATTTTGTATGAAGTACTGTTTCTTTCTGTAGCTTGTAACATCATCACTTCTGATTTTTTTTTCTCCTGATATCGATAATTGATTTCCACTCTAAACATTTTACGCACTTTACTAAATTTTGAATGTTTAATTGCATGATCTAAAAGAATCGTGCATAATATATTCAGAATTCATTAAACTCAGTAAAACGAATAAGTGCTCTTACAGAGAAGGTTAAACACAAGGTAAATCCACATACTCATCAGCTTAAATTGTGTGATTTTGGTAGTGCAAAAGTTTTGGTAAGTCTTCATCGGCCTTAAGCATATGTATAAAACAATTGAACTAAGTATGAATTGCTATGATATTTGTTACATTGTTCAGGTGAAAGGAGAGCTAAACATCTCGTATATCTGCTCAAGATATTATCGTGCTCCGGAACTCATAAATTTGTAGATATTCATCTTTCCTGTAAATGTTATTCAGTTGCTGAAGCTTATGTACCATGTACCACCAACTGTCGGTTATCATCAGAGCGTGTGGAACAAAATAGGTCGAATATGCCCTTTTCTTGAATTCTGCTACTTCAGCAACTCAGAGATGGTGCTTCAGATGAAAGCAATAAAATTTTGTAGATGCTCACTATTCCTTGTTTGTAGGGGGTTACATAAGCTCTTGTAAAATATTAAAAAGATGGTTTATTCTTGACCTTATTCTTTTAATGGTTGGACATTTGTGACGACCTTTTATAACCTTATTATGTTAATGAATTTTTTGGATAATGTATTGTCATGTTCATCATATTTGAGATTGTGATTTTGAGCAACATTTATCTGAATTGATGTTTCCTCTGAAATGTAAGCAGATGTATGATTTGTCAATAAAGATTTCCAATTCCGTTGAGATTCAGCTGTATTATAGCGGCTATAATGAGCTATTGAATAAATATTTTATAGCGGCAAAATGGTGTTATAAATATTTCCAGTTCCGTTGAGATTTAGCTGTATTATAGCGGCAATAATGAGCTATTGAATTAACGTACCATAGCGGCGAATTTGCGTTATAAAACTAAGCTCAACCATAGCGGCATATTTTGTGTTATAAATATTCAACAGTTTTTTATAACATGTCGATATACAACGCTTATCAAACCGCTATGGTTGTGATTAATAGCGGCTATATGCCGCTATAAAAGACTGTTTTTCTTGTAGTGACAAGAGGAGGCTGGGAAGCAACGGTCCCGGCTATACACGAGTCTGATGAATGACCAAATGATTGACAAGAGATGCAACTATCAGGTTTCCATTTATATTGAACTTCAACTTCCATATCATTTCATTTTGTTAATCTAACTTTCATCTTTGACAGTAATGGCTTAGTAGGGGAGATCTCAATCAAAGCTATAGCATATAGTAAACTTTTACGGGCCTCAGTACTAGTATTAAAACATTAGAGGTCACCAATGAGGCTAGCAAGCCAGTTCGAACCAATCAGGGCTACAGGACAAACGGAATATGAGTAAAGGTGGCCCAAACCAGAATAGAGAGAACCCGCTCTTTAGTTTGGTCCACCCCAAGGCTCCATTGTGTGACAATAAATGGTTTCCCCACAATGATTATTGGACTGGATTCAAGACCACTAAGCTTATCTTCCTTATTAGCAAATTTGAAATTGAACATAGTATTGAAATATTGAACTTCAAGGATACCTTTCTATTTCCAGACCTGTTTGCATTGATCATGTACATCTTAATATGGAGGAGAAGAATCTAAGAAAAATCCGACTAAATACTCGAACCAATATTTACACGTTCTTGAACCACTTCAGCTGGCAGCACACTGACACCTTCAATCACAATAGTTTTGAAAGAGGAAGGAGAGAAAGTGCTAGCATTTTTGGGCAAGGACTTAAATAGTGACGACCAATTGTTTGGAGCTGGTGCGGCCCTAGAGACAACAGGAAAGACCTGCCAAAACCTGGGAATGAATAAGGCCAGCATTCCCATCATTCCCACAAACATCATGCAAGCACTGATCATTTCCAACGATATGCCAATGCATAGTATTACTATGGAAAACATCTTGCTCATCAACCAATACATCATAAACTAAACCTCAAATATCAGCTTACATTCTCCATGAACTGGGATTTTAACTACGACCATTGACCAATGTCAGCAGCGGTGGCAGTTATCAATAAGACGAAGGGGTGACTTACTTTTAGATTGACAGTTGGCAATACCCAAGATTGGTTTTGCAGGAGAATTCATATTTGATTTTTCCACTTCAAAAACCAGAACTTGAAATCGATTTCTAGGGCTCAAACGTGACAAAGAAGGACTAGACAGAGATACCATGTAACATCCCACACTTGGAGGCCCAAAACTAATGGCCACGGATGCTGTAGTCATCCATAGTTATTAATCTTCGACGACCAAATACGGTAATGTTAGATATATTGATATAATATAAACATATGGATATAGAAAATGTTAAAATTTACAAACAGCTTTCTTATTCCATTTCAAAACATTTCAAATTCATTAGATAATCTCAATACGAGAACCACGTTTAGAGAAAATATATTTATTACAACATATGCCAAGGGTGACATATGAAGATGTCCCCTTGGATGATCAGAGTATATATATAGGCAATTAAAAACTTTGTCTTTACAACAACAACACAGCGGAATCAAAATAAAAGAGAACTCTAAGTAGTTATTATGCCTTCTGCACATCTTTGGAAGCTTATTTGTCTAAAGAGGTACTTGAAAATCTCAACTCTCAAACTACTCAAAATCAATTGCGTACCGAGAGTTTAAGGGGAAAACATAAACTTCGAGTCAGACATAAAGCCTGGTGTGAATAATAATCTACCATCTCAAACCATTTAGATATCTAGTGAGACCATGCAGCTTAGAGGAATGGGTTTCCCCCTCATTAGTATCCTAAAAACTTTATAAAACCATTTATTGTGCTCCTGCATCCGTAATGGTTAAAACATTTCAAAATAATATGATGATATGCAAAACAAGTAAATCAATTCTGGATTACCTGTCCCCGTTCATTTTTAACTATCTGTCTCGGTTATAGTTTCTAGGGTCACTATTAACCTATTAGTTTTCATGGGCTTACTAATAACATGTTTACTGTTTATGGACTCTCTGTCCAGTTTCATAGTTTGCATGAGCTTACTATTAACCTGTTTAAACTTATTGACTCCCTGTCCTATTTCATAGTTTTCATGGGCTCACTAAGAACCTATTGGCCCCTACCAATAGCATCATTGTTTTATGGGTTCTCCTTGAACCTATTGGTAACTCCAATAACTTCCCTCTTATCCTAGTTTTCATGGGTTTACTAGGAACCTATTGACATCTGTTAATAACTTAATCCGGATATAGTTTTCATGAGTTCACTACAAACTTATTGGCCCCTGGTAATAACTCTTTCTAATCATTGATTTCATGGGTTTACTATGGACCTGTCTCCCTGACAACTTCTTTTATACATAGTTTTCATGGGTTTACTATTAACATGTCTCCCTGACAACTTCTTTAATCAATATATTAGCATCCTATATTCTGGTCTTCCTAACCTCCTGGATGCAATTCTACTCATTCACGAGTTAACTTAATTTATATTCACTACTGGTCAACCTAGATGGTTATTCCGCCCTTCCCCAAAATACAGTTATGGGTCCATTACAATGTGAATATATATATATATATATATATATGAAGAAGCAAACATAATGTGATGACCCACAATTCCATACTCTTTGAGCCGACAATAAACCACACATGTCTAGCCCAAATTGCACGAAAGCATGGATTATCAAGGGTAGTAAGAAAAATAAGACAGAACAGAATCTCACACGAATGGAATAATATATAATATTGAACAATAATCTTTACAGCGGAAAACTTTTAAAATACATATATCAGAGTCTAACCTAAATTCAGCTTGGACGGTTATAAGCATCTATCCTTACAATTGCTGACAAACATCAAACAAAAACAAGTAGCGGATAATATAATATGTCCATACGTAGATGAATATCTCCAGCTCTCCTCTGGAAACTCCAACCGTCTTCAACTAAACCTGAAACTTCTCGGATCTGACCCGAGTATTGAAAACACCCGGATCAGGCATGATAAACCAACGTGAGAAAAACTCAATAATAAATGACAGCGTCATATATCAGTCTTTGAAATAAAATCCTTTGAAAAGAAAGATATCTCATAATATCACGCCCATACATAAACATGGATGGATTTTTACCTTATGATAACTAAAACACTTTTATATCAAAACATTTGATATTATTTCTAATGACATTCTTTGAAAACATTTGCAAATAAACTTATTAATCTTAGCCGAAATTGTTACATTGATTAAATTCCAGCATATTAGGTTCTACAAACAAAACCGCAAGTTCTTATTGGAGAATGGATTTCCATACAAATGACCAGGTGAAGGGACTACCTTTCGATGAGTAGACCTCTAGATGGATGTCCAGAGGAACCATGACAAAGCTCCTCTACAAACGCAAGACCGGTCTACCTCTATAACTAGATAGTACCGAATATGTCATTGCCCGATCGTTACCGACCTTTATCCGAGCACGCTCTAGCATACAAACCACATTAATTTACATCCCGAACGTCATAGCGGGAAGAAATATATCTAGAAGGGGATGACCATACCATAATGGAATGACCCACTTAGCCTTGCTGCATCTACCCTGTTTCGGTCATTTCCGGTTGATGAGGCTTGAGGCAACGATTTCCTTTTCACATAGCACATCTTCTTTCACTTTGAATGCCACATTGCCATTCCATAATCACATGACTGATTTCTACAAACATATAACCTCGGAGCTCGTATGTCACAGAGAAAGGTGTTAAGCTAAGAGAAGTTGCCTTCTCTGCCACTTTGTATATATACATTTATAGAAATCACTCAATATAATTTAGATTGCAAGGTCTGACAATCGTCCATACAAGTTCGTTTTGGGACTGAACAAAACCGAAGGAACTTCTCCTACCCATCCTTTTTGGGAATCACCCCCTAGGATCAGTAGCGATTAGTCCTTGTAATCCGAAGATTTCAAACACGATAGGACCATTGCTATAAATATCTCTATAGTGGGAGCTACCCAGAGAATGTCAATAAGCAGTCCTTCCGCTATGAAGATCTTCAGTCTTCGATATGACGAGGATTTCATAATGCAGATACCACTGCCAAATATAACGTGGGGTAAACCCCTAGGACTCGTGACAACAATCCCTACATTCTGAAGATCCCCGATCTTCAATAATAATCATCTTCAACACGTCTTCACTTTCGAACGTACACATTAGTTCAAAATGGTTTTTGGATAAGAATTACCCAAATCCGACCCCGGTTCCTTCGAAGCCAATTATCGATTTAAAAATGTTAAGCTCATATGTGATTATCAATCATCAATCAATTACTACATTTTTCCACTTAATTGAATATCTTTTACAGATATATTCTTTTCAATTTATTCTATTTTCTTTTTAAGAGTATATGGAATCATTAAGCCTCATTTATTTAATCATTTGATTTATTAAACCTATTTAGATTTTGGAGTAATTCCCATCATTTTCTCTTTTACTTAGGAAAACCTTTCCAAATCATTCATTAAATCTTAATCAAAGATTTCTTATATTCAAGTTATAAATTTTAACTTAGGGAAAAATACTCCCAAATCATTCATTAAATCTTAATCAAAGATTTCTTTCTTAACTTCAAATCATATTCTTGCAAATCGAAGATTTTCGTAACAGAGCACTACTACCGCCTTAGATATGGAAAATTTCACCTCCAGGGACTAGTGGCAAATAGTCCTACATCATAAAGATCTTCATCTTCAATATTTTTTATTGCAAAAATTAGTTTGAAGGGGTTTTCAAATAGGAATCACCCAAATCCGATCCCGGTTCTTCGGATAGGAATCACCCAAATTTGATCTCGGTTCCTTCGTACCGATCATCGATAAAAAGATGTTAATTAGTTAACTAATATTCTATTTTTTTTTCTTTTTATCTTGGAAAAACTTAAATATGATCTTTTTAGAGCATTCGGGCTTTTCTTTCGATCTATTCCATCCCTCGCCTAAGAAGAGAAAATATAGGCCAGGTAAGTTAAGGGCACTAGTTGCTCCATTCCTAAAATTAGTTAAACACCTTGTTTTAACTTCTCAGATCTCACAGGCATGACAAATGTATTAGTCGTTTTCTCATACTCAATTTGTTATTATATTTAATATTCTTCAATTATTGTTTAAGTGTTAAAAACAATCCCTCTTAACCATTTATTTAAACTCTTATTAAAACCTCCAAATCATCTTTAAATTACTTAATTATTCTTTTAAAATCCTTCACAAAATATTTAAGAAAGAATTTTTAAGTTTAAAACCACATTTCAATGGTTATTTAAAACTGCTTCGAAAAGGCGTTGCGAAAGTGTTGCAAATAGTGTTTTAAAAGCTATATTCTTTAAAACGACTTTATATCATTTAGAAATCCATCTTTACAACTTAAATCTCTTTTAAAAAAATTTAAAAGATTTTTAGAATTTATTTCATAATTTTAAAACCTTTAAGAATATCAATTTTAAGCTTTGGTCACTTTACTGCAAAAGCGCGATTTTTTCTAAAAAACTGTTTTGGACATATTTTAAAATATACAAGATGAAATCTTGATTTTCTTTTTTTATTTCTTTAAACATATTTAAATGTTTATAAAAAATTTCTAACTCATTTTAAACCATTTCAAAGGGTTTAAACATTCCATATATATCATTTCATTTTCAAAAGGAAAGTGATTTCCTTTGTGCTTATCGACGTGTTTTTTAAAGGTGACTTGTTAAAACAATTTAACAATCATATCAAAAAATCAATACTTGATGATCAAAGCATATATAAGCATCCATAGCAATCATACCACATCATCAAACATGTATATATATATATATATATATATAGATATTAAATAGAGTTTCTCACCATTAACCAAAGCGATTAACTTCCTACCAACATTCTAATCAACCAACACTTTGCTAATTAATCCATACACCATTTAAACACTAGCAAACAACATCCTCTTACTTCCAATAGCTCGGTCAAGGTTTGAGATGGAGGTTGGTCGAAAGCATAAAGAAGAAGCGGTAGAGCTTTGAACTTGAATTTTCAAGATTTAGATCCGAAAAATAGGTTACCTTGTATCTGGTTTTAGGCCCCATAAATCTCAAAATTTTGAAAAGTTTTTAACCAAAAAGTTGTTGAAAATTCTTTTTTCTTGAATTTGAAAAAAATAATCATTTGAATCCAAGTTGTTTTGAGGGAGATATGATAGAGTGAAGAAGTGGTATTGTCGGATTGACAAAAATGAAGACCTAAAATGCACTTCAAAGAATTGAGTTTTAAGTATAGAAATACTCAAAACTGGAATAAGTGGTCAACATAAAAGTTGTAGTTACTGGAATTTCATATGATTTGAAAAAAATAATTTCTTAATTTGGATCAGTTATGATCAAGTTATGATCAAAACAAAATGGGCTATTCTCTGTCTCAAAAACTGGGCCAGAGAATGCATCGGAAATAAGTGGACTTTTGACATAGTTAAGTTTGGAATGAGACAAAGTGGTCAACATGAAAGTTGTAGCCTCTAGAAAAATAAATGATCTGAATAAAATAATTTTGTATTTTAGCTCAGTTTTGAATAAGTTATGGCCGAGAGAAGAAGAGATAAAATATGAAGAAAAGATGAGTTTGATTTGAAGAGAACGAACATTGATTTCTTTTGAATGTTTTGTAAATATTTTGACATTATTTCTTTCTAATTTTTTTCTATGGCTTGGAAGCCACTAAAGAGGAGAGGAAGAAGTTGAAGAAGCTTGAGAAAAGAAGAAGAAGAAGTGTGAATGAAAGTGAAGAAGGAGGTGGGTATTTATAGAAAAAGAAAGAAGTGGTAAATTTATCAAAATAACCTCTTTCCAAATTATCAAACTAAGGTTACTTCAACCTAAAGCAACCTCCACTTTTTCAACACTTAACATCATCCTTTTAATTCTTACTTTATGTCTTAATTCCTTAATAACTAAGCTAAGTAAAATAATAATTATGTTGCTTTTGATGTGATATTGATTTGATGTTTACTTTTTCTTACTTTTGTTAATTTTTACTTAGTTTTACTAATGACCTCTAGAAGTTTTCTAATTATATTTAGTAAAAGTAAACATGTTTAGTTATTACAACGTGTAATATATATGTTAAAGCATGTTAACAAAGGTGCGACAACTTATTTTGAACAAAACGTTGATTTTCGACAAAACGTTTTCCGGTCACATTTTGACGTTTTTGTTAAACTATTTATTCATGTAAACCAAACTTCAAAATAAATTTCTTATTATCTTTAAATAATTAAAACAAGTATATTTGACTTATAAAATAATATAAAACAATATCCAAATATATTTGTAAAAATACGACATCGATTTATCGATATGCGACGATATTTGTCAACTTTTATAAAACAAGTTTTATATATTTATCGAACCATTATAAATTAAATTACTATTATTATCAAATGAGTTTGATACAGATTATATATATTGAAAAAAAATTATTTATCCTTTAAAACAAATTTCTCGAATATTTATCATACTTTATCGGAATGCGACTTTTGTCAATTTTACAATGGAAATCCAAAACCTTTATTCAATATCAAAAATAAGTTTACCATTCTTATTTATCATATAAAACATGATTGTTTAATGTTTGAAAATTCTACATTTGAATATTTAAATAAATTAAATATTCCATTTTCAAAGTGGTAAATTACGGGTCGTTACATTCTCCCTACTTAAAAGAATTTCGTCCCCGAAATTACCCCGAACCTAAATCCACAATATTTTACCTAAATCATTATTTCACAAACTTAAACCCATAAGATGTACCCAAATCATCCATATAAAATATCTGATTTGATCTTCTATTCGAATCCACAACTTTATTTCCGAACTAGTATCGATCCCCCGATCCTCTAGTGCGGACTCTAACCAAGCTTCTAGATCAGATACACTTGCTTTCCTTGCATAGCTCTAAACTTTGATAGAAAAGTCGAGTAACTAACCACAAACCATCATCAATGCTCGCCGTCAATAAATCGAGTGATAAATCCTTTTCCGGATCGGTGTAAACACCTCAAAGTTCCGTACTCGGATATTAGATCAAAATTTGTGTGACGAAATGATTTAAGTATAAATTACGTATTTATTCCTATTGGTTTTTCTCAGTTATACCAAATTCTCTTTAGTCACATCCTTTATTTTTCACATTCATTTTTTTTAGTATATTTTCTTTAATACTAATATTGTTTATAAATCATTTCGTAAAATTATTACTTAAGTTTATTATATCTTATGAACACAACTATGTAAATCCATCATGTTTTTTTATTAGAAAAACTTAAGTCCAAATCCTTAATTAATTCTAGAATTCGTTAATAAAATATTTCCCAGGTTATAATTACATTTTAAAGAGTCATGATTTTACTTAAGTGTATAAATAGTTCATGACTTAAATCTATTTTTATATAATACCATTTTATATCCTAATAGTATATATACACATCCCAAATTCCCGATTGGTTTTATATCCGGGTGAATTACAGATTTAAAAATTGTTGTAGGTAACTATCATTTCAAATTCACAGTTATAAAATTTATTTCTGATTTAATGCTATTATAAATTCCTCACTTTTAAATCCTTTTTATTTATAATCACACTTATAAATTATACTTATCCAACTTCATTTACTCAAAACATTTCACAATTGTTTATCTTTTACCAAAAGTTTTCATAAATTCCTTAGCTCAGAGTTTGGTATGATTCAGAAATTTTCGACTGTCCAAAATCGTCGAGAATCCCGCTTTATCTTATCAATTAGCGATTCCAAATTTATCTTTGGTTTAAACACTTTTATAAATATTACTAATCAATTTATCAATAAATGATTCACATTATCTCTATAACTTAAGAAAATTATATAGATCGAGTAACTCTAAAATAATACCAAGGAACCGTGTACTACCAATAGTATCATATATCCTCTTAACAAGAAAGGTAATACTTAAGAGAAGTGTTTACCATCCGAACACATCTCCTGCCCATTTTTAGTTTATTTTTGAGCCATTCAAACTAGTTATCATAAAATATCTCTTTTTATTTGAAATAATACCATTTTCAAAATCCTTTAGAGATTACTTTTGTTTACAAAACCTATTTTATAAATTCTTTTTATAAATTCATCTTATATTAATTAACTTCATTTAAATTACCACAACTCTTTTAAATTACTCGAATTTAAATTATCATTCCTTCTACGTTTATCTTTTAAATAATCATTTTCTATTTGTTAAATACATTTTTATCTTATATGTTCATTTCTTAAACCAATATTATTATCAAACACCTTATACTCAAACCATGAAATTCTCATCACTAGATGTTCATATTTAAATTTCTTCATTAACTTGTTTTTAATTAATTCAAGTTGCTTATTTATTAATCTATATTTAAAACAACCATTTATTTTTTTCTAACCTAATAGATTTCAAAAATATTCCTTTTTATATTCAAAATATAAACCTAGGTAAAATGATTTCATTTACCAACTTTATCAAAACAAAAATCAATATTATAAAATTAACAAATACGCGCTCATAGATATAATACTCTTAACTCAATCTAGGGTGTTACTAACTCTATCTCTAATGAGTTACTCATCCTAGGGCATTACTAACCCTATCTTTGATGAGACATACCCCTATCAGGCTTCGGTGTTCGCTCAACCAAAAGCTCAGATACCAAATGTGATGACCCACAATTCCGTACTCTTTGAGACGACAATAAACCACTCATGTCTGAACCAAACTGCACGAAAGCATGGATTATCAAGGGTAATAAGAAAAATAAGACAAAACAGAAACTCACACGAATGGAATAACATATAATATTGAACAATAATCTTTACAGCGGAAAACTTTTAAAATACATATATCAGAGTCTAACCTAAATTCAGCTTGGGCAGTTATAAGCATCTGCCCTTACAATTGCGGACAAACATCAAACAAAAACAAGCAGCGGATAATAGAATACGTCCATACGTAGATGAATATCTCCAGCTCTCCTCTGGAAACTCCAACCGTCTTCAACTAAACCTGAAACTACTGGGATACGACCCGAGTATTGAAAACCCCCGAATCAGGCTTGATAAACCAGCGTGAGAAAAACTCAATAATAAATAATAGTGTCATATATCAGTCTTGGAAATAAAAACCTTTGAAAAGAAAGAGTTTCTCATAAGACCACGCCCATACATAAACACGGACGGGTTTTTACCTTATGATAACTAAAATACTTTTATATTAAAACATTTGATATTATTTCTAATGACATTCTTCGAAAACATTTGTTAATAAACTTATTAATCTTAGCCGAAATTGTTACATAGATTAAATTCCAGCTTATTAGGTTCTACAAACAAAATCGCAAGTTCTTATTGGAGAATGGATTTCCATACAAATGACCAGGTGAAGGGACTACCTTCCGATGGGTACACCTCTAGATGGATGTCCCGAGGAACCATCACAAAGCACCTCTACCAACACAAGATCGGCCTACCTCTATAACTTGATAGTACCGAATATGTCATCCCCTGGTCGTTACCGACCTTTATCCAAGCGTGCTCTAGCATACAAACCACATTTATTTACATCTCGAACGTCATAGCGAGAAGAAATATATCTAGAAGGGGATGATCATACCCTGATGGGAATGACCCACTTAGTCTTGCTGCATCTACTATGTTTCGGTCATTTCTGGTTGATGAGGCTTGAGGCAACGATTACCTTTTCAAATAGCACATCTTCTTTCACTTCGAATGCTACATTGTCATTTCATAATCACATGACTGATTTCTACAAACATATAACCTCTGAGCTCGTATGCCCTAGAGAAAGGTGTTAAGCTAAGAGAAGTTGCCTTCTCCGCTACTATGTAGATATTCATTTATATAGATCACTCAATGTAATTTAGAATGCAAGGTCTGACATTCGTCCATACAAGTCCGTTCTGGTATTGAACAAAACCGAAGGTACTTCTATTACACATCCTTTTTGGGAATCAACCCCTAGGATCAGTAGCGATTAGTCCTTGTAATCCGAAGATTTCAAACACGACAGGACCATTGCTATAAATATCTCTATAGTGGGAGCTACCCAGAGAATGTCAACAAGCAGTCAATCCGCTATGAAGATCTTCGGTCTTCAATACAACGAAGATTTCATAATGCAGATACCACTGCCAAATATAATGTGGGGTAAACCCCTGTGACTCGTGACAACAATCCCAACATTTTGAAGATCCCTGGTCTTCAATAATCATTATCTTCAACACGTCTTCACTTTCGGACGTATACATTGGTTCAAAGTGGTTTTCAGATAGGAATTACCCAAATCCGACACCGGTTCCTTCGAGAATCCCGCTTTATCTTATCAATTAGCGATTCCAAATTTGTCTTTGGTTTAAACACTTTTATAAATATTACTAATCAATTTATCAATTAATGATTCACATTATCTATATAACTTAAGAAAACTATATAGATCGAATAACTCCAAAATAATACCAAGGAACTGGGTACTACCAATAGTATCATATATCCTCTTAACAAGAAGAGTAATACTTAAGAGAAGTGTTTACCAGCTGAACACATCTCTTGCCCATTTTTAGTTTATTTTTGAGCCATTCGAACTAGTTATCATAAAATATCTCTTTTTATTTGAAATAATATCATTTTCCAAATCCTTTAGAGATTACTTTTGTTTATAAAACCTATTTTATAAATTATTTTTATAAATTAAACTTTTATTAATTACTTCATTTAAATTACCACAATTCTTTTAAATTACTCAAATTTAAATTATCATTCCTTTTACATTTATCTTTTACATAATCATTTTCTATTTTTTAAATACATTTTTATCTTATATGTTCATTTCTTAAACCAATCTTATTATCAAACACCTTATATTCAAACTGTGAAATTATAAAAAAGTTGTTCATATTTAAATTTCTTCATTAACTTTGTTTTTAATTAATTCAAGTTGATTATTTATTAATCTATATTTCAAACAACCATTTATTTTTTTCTAACTTGATATTTTTCTAAAATATTCCTTTTTATATTCAAAACATAAACCTAGGTAAAATTAATTCATTTACCAACTTTTTCAAAACAAAAATCGTTTTTATAAAATTAACAAATACGCGCTCATAGATATAATACTCTCAACTCATTCTAGGGTGTTACTAAACCTATCTCTAATGAGTTACTCATCCTAGGGCATTACTAACCCTATCTCTAATTAGACTTAACCTTATCAGGCTTCGGTGTTCGCTCAACCAAAAGCTCTGATACCAAATGTGACGACCCACAATTTCATACTCTTTGAGCCGACAATAAACCACACACTGACCCGAATTGCACGAAAGCATGGATTATCAAGGGTAATAAGAAAAATAAGACAGAACATAATCTCACACGAATGGAATAACATATAATATTGAACAATAATCTTTACAACGGAAAACTTTTAAAATACATATATCAAAGTCTAACCTAAATTCAGCTTGGACAGTTATAAGCATCTGTCCTTACAATTGTTGACATACATCAAACAAAAACAAGCAGCGGATAATAGAATATGTCCATATGTAGATGAATATCTTCAGCTTTCCTCTGGAAACTCCAACCGTCTTCAACTAAACCTGAAACTACTCGGATTTGACCCGAGTATTGAAAACACCCGGATCAGGCTTGATAAACCAGCGTGAGAAAAAATCAATAATAAATGATAGTGTCATATATCAGTCTTGGAAATAAAATCCTTTGACAAGAAAGAGTATTTCATAAGACCACGCCCACATATAAACACGGACGGGTTTTTACCTTATGATAACTAAAACACTTTTATATCAAAACATTTGATATTATTTCTAATGACATTCTTTGAAAACATTTGCAAATAAACATATTAATCATAGTCGAAACTGTTACATTGATTAAATTCCTGTATATTAGGTTCTACAAACAAAACCTCAAGTTCTTATTGGAGAATGAATTTCCATAAAAATGATAAGGTGAAGGGACTACCTTCCGATGGGTACACCTCTAGATGGATGTTCCGAGGAACCATCACAAAGCTCCTCTACCAACACAAGACCAGCCTGCCTCTATAACTAGATAGTACCGAATATGTCATCCCCCGGTTTTTACTGACCTTTATCCGAGTGCGCTCTAGCATACAAATGAAATGACCCTCCTATTTCTACCTTAATTTCATAGGGATTTTTTTCTCCATAGATATAATATGTGTACATGCATATACACATTTAATTTATATGTATTTGAATGTCCACATATATTCATTTGCACTTTTAAGTTTGATTTAAATTTCCTTTGAATTTGTATGTGTATATTATTAGAAATACACTGATATATTTATATTGGTAATGAGTTTGAATCCTGGTTTGAATTGTTTGAAAGAAAATGACTCTGATAATTCAAAGGAAATTTAAATCAAACTTAAAAGTGCAAATGAATATATGTGGACATTCAAATACATATAAATTAAATGTGTATATGCATGTACACATATTATATCTATGGAAAAAAAATCCCTATGAAATTAAGGTAGAAATAGGAGGGTCATTTCAACAAACCACATTAATTTACATCCCGAACGTCATAGAGGGAAGAAATATATCTAGAAGGGGATGATCATACCCTGGTGGGAATGACCCACTTTGCCTTGCAGCATCTACCCTGTTTTGATCATTTTCGATTGATGAGGCTTTAGGTAAAGATTACCTTTCACATAGCACATCTTCTTTCACTTTGAATGCCACATTGTCATTCCATAATCACATGACTAATTTCTACAAACATATAACGTCTGGGCTCGTATGTCTCAGAGAAAGGTGTTAAGCTAAGAGAAGTTTCCTTCTCCGCCACCTTATAGTTATGCATTTATAGAGATCACTCAATGCAATTTAAAATGCAAGGTCAGACATTCGTCCATGCAAGTTCATTCTGCGACTAAACGAAATCGAAGGTACTTCTCCTACCATATTCTTTTTAGGAATCACCCCTAGGATCAGTAGCGATCAGTCCTTGTAATCCGAAGATTTCAAACACGACAGGACCACTGCTATAAATATATCTATAGTAGGAGCTACCCAGAGAATGTCAACAAGCAGTCCTTCCGCTATGAAGATCTTCGATCTTCAATACAACGAAGATTTCAAAATGGAGATACCATTGCCAAATATAATGTGGGGTAAACCCTTGGGACTCGTGACAGCAATCCCAACATTTTGAAGATCCCCGGTCTTCAATAATCATCATCTTCAACACATCTTCACTTTCGAACGTATATATTGGTTCGAAGTGGTTTTCGGATAGGAATTACCCAAATCCGACATCGGTTCCTTCGTAGCCAATTATCAATTTAAAAATGTTAAGCTCATATGTGATTATCAACCATCAATCAATTACTTCATATTTCCACTTATTTAAATATCTTTTAGAGATATATTCTTTTCAATTTATTCCATTTTCTTTTTAAGAGTATATGGAATCATTAAGCCTCATTTATTTAATTATTTGATTTATTAAACCTATTTAGATCCTTGAGTAATTCCAACCATTTTCTCTTTTACTTAGGAAAACCATTCAAAATCGTTCATTAAGTCTTAATCAAAGATTTCTTATATTCAAGTTATAACTTTTAACTTAGGAAAAAATATTCCCAAATCATTCATTAAATCTTAATCAAAGATTTCTTTCTTTACGTCAAATCATATTCTTGCAAATCGAAGATTTTCATAACAGAGCACTACTACCACCTTAGATATAGTAAATTTCACATCCAGGGACTAGTGGAAATAGTCCTACATCATGAAGATCTTCATCTTCAATATGTTTTATTTCGAAAATTAGTTTGAAGGGGTTTTTGGATAGGATTTACCCAAATCTAATCCCGGTTCTTCGGATTGGAATCACCCAAATCTGATCTCGGTTCCTTCGTACCAATCATCAATAAAAAGGTGTTAATTAGTTAATTTAAATTCTAAAATTTGTTTCTTTTTATCTTGCAAAAACTTAAATATGATCTTTTTAGAGCATCCGGGCTTTCCTTTCGATCTGTTCCACCCCTCGCCTAAGAAGGGAAAATATAGGTCAAGTAAGTTCAGGGCACTGGTTGCTCCATTCCTAACCTTAGTTAAACACATTGTTTTATCTTTCCAGATGTCACAAGCGGGAGAAATGTACTAATCATTTCCGCATACTCAATTTGTTATTATATTCAATATTCTTCAATTATTGTTTAAGTGTTATAAACAATCCCTCTTAACCATTTATTCAAACCCATATTAAAATTTCCAAATCATCGTTAAATTACTTAATTATTCTTTTTAAATCATTTACAAAAGATTTAGGAAAGAATTGTTAGGTTTAAAATTACATTTCAAAAGTTATTTAAAACTTCTGCGAAAAGCGTTGTGAAAAGTGTTGCAAATATTGTTTTAAAAGCTATATTCTTCAAAACGACTTTTATATCATTTAGAAATATATCTTTACAACTTAAATACATTTTAAAACATTTTAAAAGATTTTTAGAATTTATTTAATATTTTAAAAACATTTAAAAATATCAATTTTAAACTTTGGTCACTTTACTACAAAAGCGTGATTTTTTCTAGAAAATTATTTTGGACATATTTTAAAATATACAAGATGAAATATTGATTTTCTTTTTTATTTATTTAAACATATTTAAATGTTTATAAAATATTTCTAACTCATTTTAAACCATTTAAAAGGGTTTAAACATTCCATATATATCATTTCATTTTCCAAAGGGAAAGTGATTTTCTTTATGCTTATCGACGTGTTTTAAACGTGACTTGTTAAAACAATTTAACAATCATATCAAACAATCGATACTTGATGATCATAGCATATATAAGTATCCATAGCAATCATACTACATCATCCAACATGTATATATATAAATATAGATATTAAATAGAGTTTCTCACCATAAACCAAAGCGATTAACTTCGTACCAACATTCTAATCAACCAACACTTCACTAATTAATCCATACTCCATTTAAACACTAGAAAACAACATCCTCTTCCTTCCAATAGCTTGGTTAAGGCTTGAGATGGAGGTTGGCCGAAAGTATAGAGAAGAAGCGGTAGAGCTTTGAAGTTGAATTCTCAAGGTTTAGATCCGAAAAATAGGTTATCTTGTATCTGGTTTTAGGCCCTTTAAATATCAAAATTATGAAAAGTTTTTAAGTAAAAAGTTGTTGAAAATTATTTTCTCTTGAATATGAAAAAAATAATCATTTGAACCCAAGTTGTTTTGAGGGAGATATGATAGAATAAAGAAGAGGTATTGTCGGATTGACAAAAATGAAACCCTAAAATGCACTTCAAAGAATTGAGTTTCAAGTATAGAAAACCTCAAAATTGGAATAAGTGATCAACATAAAAGTTGTATCCACTGGAGTTTCATATGATTTGAAAAATTAATTTCTTAATTTGGATTAGTTATGATCAAGTTATGATCAAAACAAAATGGGCTATTCTCTGTCTCAAAAACTGGGCCAGAGAATGCACCGGAAATAAGTGGACTTTTGACATAGTTAAGTTTAGAATGAGACAAAGTGGTCAACATGAAAGTTGTAGCCACTAGAAAAATACATGATCTAAATAAAAGAATTTTGTATTTTAGCTCAGTTTTGAATAAGTTATGGCCGAGAGAAGAAGAGATAAAATATGAAGAACAGATAAGTTTGATTTGAAGAGAATGAACATTGATTTCTTTTGAATATTTTGTAAATATTTTGACATTATTTCTTTCTAATTTTTATCTATGGACTGGAAGCTATTAAAGAGGAGAGAAAGAAGGTGAAGAAGTTTGAGAAAAGAAGAAGAAGAAGTGTGAATGAAAGTAAAGAAGGAGGTGCATATTTATAGAAAAAGAAAGATGTGGTAAATTTACCAAAATAATCGCTTACCAAATTACCAAACTAACCTTACTTCAATCTAAAGAAACCTCCAATTTTTCAACACTTAACATCATCCTTTCACTTCTTACTTTATGTCTTAATCCCTTAAGAACTAAGCTAAGTAAAATAATAATTATGTTGGCTTTTGTGATATTGATTTGATGTTTACTTTTTCTTACTTTTGTTATTTCTTACTTACTTTTACTAATGACTTCTAGAAGTTTTCTAATTATATTTAGTAAAAGTAAACATGTTTGATTAATAAAATGGTTATATATATGTTAAAGCATGTTAACAAAGGTGAGACAACATTGCGACAACTTATTTTCAACAAAACGTTAATTTTCGACAAAACGTTTTCCGGTCACATTTTGACGTTTTTGTTAAACTATTTATTCATGTAAACCAAACTTCAAAATAAATTTATTACTATATTTAAATAATTCAAACAAGTATATTTGAATTATAAAATAATATAAAACAATATCTAAATCTATTTGTAAAAATACGACATCCATTTATCGATATGCGACGAAATTTGTCAAATTTTATAAAACAAGTTTTATATATTTATCGAACCATTATAAATTAAATTACTATTATTGTCAAATGAGTTTGATATGGATTGTATATATTTAAAAAGAATTATTTATCCTTTAAAACAAATTTCTCGAATATTTATCCTAGCTTATCGGAATCCGACTTTTGTCAATTTTACAATGGAAATCCAAAACCTTTATTCAATATCAAAAATAAGTTTACCATTCTTATTTATCATATAAAACATGATTGTTTGATGTTTGAAAATTCGACATTTGAATATTTAAATAAATTGAATATTCCATTTTCAAAGTGGCAAAATTACGGGTCGTTACACATAATAACTTGGTTAATTCCTTTAACCTATTAATCAAGGAAAACTTCTTCAAAAAACTCCATACTTAAAATCATTTCAGAACTCTTTATTTATGCCATGGTTTTCCTTTAAAAGTAACTTGGGTATTGTGAAAATTAAGGCTGTCGAAACATTAAAACATTACTTTCGAAACCCCTGGATAACCTCCTTCGAAAGCATAGAAAAGTTCTTTTCAAAACATTAAATATATACCTTTCAAAGCTCTTTAATCATCTCTTTCGAAAAAAAAAAATATACATTTCAAAAGTATTAAAGCATTACTTAATAATCCTTAGAAATATAGCTTCGAAACCAATGAAAGTACCCCTTTCGAAACCATTGGGCTTACTCAAAAACATCTTTTGGGTCAAAGTGAACATACACGAAAGTATCTCTTTTGAAACCCTTAATCTTCATATAAAATTGTTTGGGGAAAGTTTGATGGCATCGGCACCATCCTTTCGAAAGCTTCAAAACATTTAAGTAAAACATTGAAGGTTAGCATTGAAACCCCCTTTCGAAGCCATTGCCTTTGAAACCCTTGAACCCTTTTGAAAGCATTTAGGAAGTGGCTTTGTACATCTTTAAAACAAAAGCTATCCTTCGAAAGCATTGATGACTTCAATACACTCGAAAGGCAAAAGAACGGCAACAGGGCTTCGACTAGGTCGGAATCACCATTTTCGAAAGCATTGTTCTATAAACAAAGAACTCATTCGAAAGCTTATACTTAAAAATGAAAGATGGCAACCTTCTACGAAAGCTATTTAGAAAAGCCCTTTCGATGACATATGTTTCGACTCCTCCGAAAGCTTTAGTTAACATTTAAAAGCAAAGCAAAGATTTTGTTTCCACCGGAAGCTGTGTTTCGACACCACGCCTTCCGCCTTTTTCCAATCCACTACGTACCAATATTAATACCATGTGTATTAGTTTCGGCTTTGTGGGGTTTAGACTTGATTGAAGGAGGAAGCTATGAGTCGAAAGGGTCTTCTAATAGAGGCGGAACCCACTTTCTGGATAAATCTGATTTAATGTCAATTAAAGCAAGCAATTTTCTAACTAACGTGCCTACTTCTAAACATATGATTGGCTGCCTCAACTTTTCAAATCCTTTACAAAAATAACTGCCGCATAATTTCAGGTCTAAACCAAGATTAATTTAACAAACAAGCCCTTCCATTAAGCAAAACAATTAAACCATTTAAGTCCTCCTTTCAAAATAATTCAATTCTCATAGTAATTCACTTAGGAAAAATCACCAAAAATCACATAAATTCACTTTTAATATGTTACTAAGATATCTAAATTTCAGATCCAAATTCTCAATATAATTTCGGAAATAAATTCCTAAACATAATAAACCATTTTTCCTTTGAAAATTCATAATAATCTTTCCATAGCTTGGAAAATTATAAAAATTAAAATCCAACTCCAAAATCATGTTTTACCTAACATATAAATTCCTCGTGGCATTTGAAATTGATTATAATTGGTTTTACCCAAAAAACTGTGTAAAATCATATTTAAAAAATCTTGTTTAAATCTAACATGTTATAATCCAAGCGTATCATCATCCAAATTATCATTCAAATGGATTTAATCATAAATCTGAAAACAAATGATCACAAACACGAAATAGAGATGATATAGATTATTATTCACTTTGATTAGGATAAGGCGATTAGATTGAGATTAAGATTTATCCCCTTGCTTTAATTTCTTAGCTTGATTTGAATTTCTCTTCTTTTTCTTCCTTAATTATAGCCGGCTCCTCTTTTATGTTTGTGTTTTATGTTTTGTGAAAGTGAAAAAATGAACATGAATGGTATAAGAAACGAGAATATATAAGGGTTATGGTAATAGAGTGTGGCTATTTCCCAATATGCCCTTATGTAATTTAATTAGCTTACAAACTATTCTTAAGCCCATTTATTTAATTAAGCTCGACCCTTAGTTTTATTTTCAAATCTCAATCCCTTTATCACTCTTATTAGTTACATTATTCTATTTAATTTATCTAATTAAATCTCCTGGATATTGTTATAAAAAATTAGGGGTGTTACAGATTTCCCTCCTTTAAGAATTTTGTCCTCGAAATTAAATAAGGACTAAATACTAAACATAACAATCATCTGTAACGACTCCTAATAACCATACTAGTCTACCTGACCAGAAACTATCTATATAAATCTAATATAGACATACCCTCAAAGTAGATCAGGATAAGTATTTCTAATCCTATCTTCTGTCTCCCAACTCAGTCCTTCTCATTATTCCTCCACTGAACTTTCACCAACTTGACTATCTTGTTCCTCAATCTTTTCTCATCTCCCGCTACAACCCGAACTAGTTGTCTAACAAAAGTCAAATTAGGCTCTACTACCAATTCTTCCAACCCATTTGGAGGAATAGTAGTCTCTGCATCATACATATACTTGCGAAGATGAAACACATGAAATACATTATGGACACCTGCCATACTGCTCGGCAACTCTACTCTGTATGCTAGCTTTCCAATCCTCTCTATAATCTAGAATGGACCAACATATCTCAGTGCCAACTCATGACCTCCCGAACCATACTACACCCTTCATCGGTGATACTTTAATGAAAACATTATCTCCAACTAAGAACTCAAGGTCTTTATGCCTCCTATCTGCATAACTTTTCTATCTGGACTGAGCTTTCTTCATCCTTTCTCGGATCAACTCAATCTTCTCTGATGCCTCTCTAACCAAATCCAGACCTAAGACTAATCTGTCTCTAGTCTCCAACCAACATGCAGGTGATTTGCATGGCCTTCCATACAAAGCTTCAAAAGGCGTCATTCCTATACTAGTTAAATAACTATTATTATAGGAAAACTCAACCAAATGTAGGCGATCTTCCCAAGATCCCCCAAAGTCCAATACACAAGCTCTTAATAAATCCTTGAGTACCTTATTGACTCCCTCTGGCTGCCCATCCGTCTAAGGGTGATATGCAGTACTCATCTTAAGCTTAATACCTAACACATCCTGTAGACTCTTCTAAAATTCACTAGGAATTAAAGCATCTCTGTCAACGACTATACTACTAGGAATCCCATGTAGTCTAACTATTTTCTTCATGAACAACTTAGCTAAAACAGGTGGCGTCCTTGTTGACTTAACTAGAATGAAATGGGCACCTTTGGTCAACCTTTCCACTATGACCCATATACTTTCATTTCCTCTATTTGGCCTTGGAAACCCGTCTATAAAATCCATGGATATCGAATCCTATTTCCAAATTGAATCTCTAAAGGTTGAAGCAATCCACTCGGCTTCTGATGTTCGACTTTCACTTGTTAACAGTTTGCACACTGCCTAACCAACAAGCCAACATCCCTCTTCATACCTTCCCAATAGAAGCCCCTCTTCATATCTTGATACATCTTGGTTCCTCCAGGATGAATCATAAATTTGGATCGATGACATTCTCCAAGAACTTCTTTCCTCAAGTCCTCAACATTCGAAACACACAACCGTCCCTTCTTTCTCAACCATCCTCTCTGGTCAAGGTTAAAATCCTTTATATCATCGATCTCAGTTCCAACCTCAAGCCTTGTGATCTTCTCGGCTAATACTGGATCATCTTTCTGCTTAGAAGCAATCCTTTCGATCAACACTGGTCGAACTTCTAAAAAGGACAACATGCAAGTACTCTGACTAGGACTAGCAGTCGATCTTAACTGCACACTACAAGTAGTCAAAGCTTCTAAATCCTTCCACTCTGTCAACATAGCTAACACCACATTCTGATGTCTTCTGCTAAGAGCATCTGCTACCTTATTTCCTTTCCTAGGAGTATGCTCTATACCAAAATCGTAAGCAGCCAAAAACTCCAACCACCTCTACTGTCTCATATTCAGCTCCTTCTAAGAGAATAAGTACATTAAAGACTTATGATATGTGTATAGCTCAAATATCTCCCCTAAGAGATAATGCCTCCAAATATTCAATGCAAAGATCACCTGTGACGCTCCACCTCTATACTCACACTAACCAAGGACACTACTAGGTAATGCCGTCAATTAGTACGAAGAATAAGGCTGTTGAGGAGCGACCATCTGTGTAATTGTTTTGTGCGAATACCGATATGTAAGATAATATGACTTGCATTTCATTTCAAGAGGAAATCCGACATATCAAATACAAACTCAAAGCTACTACACAGTGGCTATGTGGGCTTCGGAAACAAATATAGAAATAAGCATAACACAAATCAGTCATAGGTATTCATATCACAAAGGCGGAAATAGATATGAATGTAACACATAAAAGTGTACATCAAAATAGTGGTCATACAAGATCCACTACATCACAAAAGAATAGGTACAAGTGCTAAGCAAGAGAATATGTATACATCAAGGAGTCTCCATCTCGAATGTATAAAAGCAAAAACTATAGATCTAAAGTAGTTAGCTAAAAGTCAGAAGCTAGTCCTTGCTAAGAAGTCAAGAGGAATCACCTGAAACACCACGATCTGACCCGAGTATTATTTAAGAAGAAAAATAATAAACGGATCAGTCTAGCTATAAATATCATATAAGATGAGATAGGATAAGAGATACAACAAAAATATATGATAACAATAATGACATACTGTGACAAGTATACAATTGATAACAACTAAAATCATATAATATCTCAAATCTCCTCAAATATCCAAAAAGAATATCACGTTCTTTAGCTTATTCACCAAACCTCAAATATTGACAGAACATATCAATGCCAATCGCAAAAATTGGTGAAACACAAATTCCAGAAATCAATAATTAGAAATCCAGAAAACACAAAGAGGGAGGCCTATCATAAACGGGAGCATGAAAACTCACCAACACGTGTATCACAAATGAGACGCTATCCCATAAAAATACGGGGTGGTGTCCCCCACATGGACGAATGAGCCGAACATCGACGCACCCTAAAAGATATGCCTCATGCACAGACTCTGTCATGGTACAGTCCGCCACGCGGACGAATGAGCCGAACATCGACGCACCCTAAAAGATATGCCGCATGCACAGACTCTGTCGTGGTACAGTCCTCCACGCGCACGAATGAGCCGAACATCGACGCACCCTAAAAGATACGCCTTATGCACAGACTCTGTCGTGGTACAGTCCCCCACGCGGACGAATGAGCCGAATGCTCCTCGAACGGTCAAAAGACCATGGGTCGCTACCCCACCAAATTGTGCCGAAGCTCCATAGAATAAGTGTAAATTACACCAAGCTAGTAAATAAATGAGTTTAGCTTCATGTCCCATAGCCACTGGCTTAACTTAAATATTTACGAACAAATTATAGATTTCCACTCGAAGATTGTCACGAGATTTCAATCGAACAAGTCCAAGAATTAACCGACGAAGTAAACTCAAGCGTTTCATACCACTTGTTTTGCTAAGCCGTTTAATTAGATTTCTCATACGAATGAGGTAAAGGTTTGTATATACTAATAGATTGGAAAATGGTTTTAAAAACAAGCTGTGTATTAAAAGTAATGTTGAAATCATTTTTGTGAAAGAGTTTGAGTATTTACTACTAGTATAGAAACCTTTGTATTTTAAAGTGATAAAACATAGAAATGATTGTAAAAACAATCTATCACCAAAATCCACATTCGACGACGTGAATTCAAACCATAAAAATCGATATCAAATCCAATCAAATGGATATTCCCAAAAATCCATAAATGAAGTCATCAAAGTCGATAATAATTGACAACAACTATCCGGATCAACAAAAATCGATAAAATTGAAAATTCACTCAAAAATAGCCAAAATAGGCAAAACTGAACAGTACCAGATGTCTGGTAGGCTTATCCAGACGTCTGGCCCTTTGTTCTGGAAATATATTCCTCTTTTCCCCATTTCTTTTTAATTTCAGAAACTTTCCAGACGTCTGGTTGGGTTACCAGACGTTTGGATTTTGCCTCAGCCATTTTTTCCTTTTTCCAGGGACCACTTCCAGACGTCTGGATTTTCAACCTGACGTTTGGATTTTGCTGCTAGGCAAAAATCAGCCTAGCCCAAAAAGGGCAAAAATCCAAATCGGAAGCGACCGAACGAGCGATGGATGCTAGGGATTTATGCCAATCGACAACCCAACCCTATAGTGATGCAGCAGCGGAATAACAAAATGATGATTCTGTGAAAGTAGCAATCGATGGAATGAAAAATACTGAATGGCCCAAATTCGTTGATCCGATAATACCGAATTCTAGCTATGTTCGTCACGTTGATCGCGCACGATACCGTGAAAGAAGATCTGCAATTCTTCAGACGTTGATCAAGCGCACTTGATACCGTGAATTGGCTTCTACGATTGTTGATCCGAGCGCACTCGAATGTCGAAAGAGGAGATAGGAGATTACACTCAACTACCAATTTAATGAAAGCACAAAGCTAACAAAACAAAAGTTTTTATTCAAATCAACGTAAAATTTTACAAATGAGACCACCTGCCTACTTATAGGCTTACAATTCACAACACAAAACTGTACAACACTTAGGTCGGCCACGACCTAACTCAACACGACTTACGACTTACGACCTAGTATAGGTCGTTAACGACTTAACAGTTATTTACAACTCAATAACGACTCAAAGGTTTACACATAACATCAATATGTGACCTAAGTACAACACACACGACCTAGGTACAACATCTCATAAGGTCAAACGACCTAAAAACTCAGCGACTTATCTTGAACGACCTAAAGCATAGCGGCATAAGGAATCCACGGCTTCAAGCTTCAGGAGCGACCTATAGGAGCGGCAGATGAGTTAGGTCGTTCGCGACCTAAAGGTAAGCTTTGTATGCGACTTTAAAAGAGCGGCAGGTGAGTTAGGTCGTTCGCGACCTAAAAGAGCGGCATGTGAGTTAGGTCGTTTGCGCCCCTCTTCAGCGACCTTGGACTTAGGTCGTATACGACCTAATTTTGCTTCAGTTTGCACTGCCTAGTTAGGTCACTCGCGACCTAGGACTTTGTTAGCTCGCATTACATCTTCGAAGTTAGGTCGCAGCTCTTTATTTCGCGACCCGTTAGGTCGTTCTCGACTCAAGAATTGGTTAGGTCGTTCGCGACCTAACACTTCACCATTCTGGGCTGCATCATCTCTTCGATACACCACCAAAACATGTCCAAACATCCAAGATAGGATCTTCAAAGATTTTGACTTCAAAACACCAAAATTGGAAAATTCACCAAATCAATTCAAATCAAAAGCAAATGAACATGAAATAGATGTTAGGAATTCATACCTAACAACAATGAAAGCTATAGACATAGATGTGAGTTCAAAAACTCACCTTTATACCCAAATATAGAAATGAGAAGCTCTAAAACAAGCTAAGATTGATTTCTCTTCAACAACACCTCTAGAATCTTCAATCTATTATCAATTGAAATGAATTTCCTAAGTTAGGTTATAGAAATTTCTGAAAATTGAAAAGAGATTGAGATGTATAAGATGCAGAGGATGCTTACCTAAGCTTTTCTTTGATTTTGGAGCTTGAATCTTGAATTTCCTAATAATCTAGGGTTTAGGAATTTTAATTTCCTCTTCTTTCCCCCATTTTCCTTTAGCTTGAGAGTGTTAGGAAAATAGAATGAATGAATGAAGTGGGGGTGGAGTTAGGGTATTTTGTTGGGTTAGTGGGCTGAAACCCAAACCCAAAGCCCAATAGAAAAATAGCAAAATTCTAATCAACTCCAAACATATCGATGTTTATACTCAAAATGGTCGCAAACGCCATTTTGGACTCAATGGAAATGGTCTCGAGTCCGGATTCGACCGTTTACAAAAAGTCACGTTTTGGACTTTTAAATTCAACTAACGATTCTATATTTAAATAAATCATTTAAATATATTATCGTAAAAACATGCGGGTTGTTACATCACCGCAGCCAAAAATCATGAGTAGGATATCTCACTTCATGCGGTCTAAGCTGTCGTGAAGCGTAGGCAATCACCTTACCCTTCTGCATCAACACAACTCCCAATCCAGTTTCACATGCAGGGGTATATACCACCAACCCTTGGTTTCCGTATGGAACTACTAACACAGGTGCGTTAGTCAACAAATGCTTTAACTTAAGGAAAGCTTCCTCACATTTGTCAGACCAGACAAACTTCACCTCCTTCATAGTTAGCTTAGTCAAAGGCGTTGCTATCTGCGAGAAGTCCTTGATGAATCTCCGGAAATAGCTAGCAAGTCCAAGAAAACTTCTAATCTCAGTCACCATCTTTGGTCTCTTCCAATTATTAATAGTTTCGATCTTATTTGGATCGACTGACAAGCCCTTCTCTGAAACCATGTGACCAAAAAACTTAACCTTATTCTTCCAAAAATGACACTAAGAAAACTTCGCCTTCGGCTGATGCTGCCTCAGCGTCTCAAGCACAATTCTAAGATGATCTTCATGCTCCCTTTCATCCTTAGAGTATACTAAAATGTCATCTATAAACACCAACATGAACCTATCCAAGTACTCTCAGAAAACTCGGTTCATTATATCCATTAAGAAAGCAGGTGCATTCGTTAACACGAATGGCATTACTAACCACTCATACGAACCATACCTAGTTTGAAATGTTGTCAAAGGAAAACTGTCCTCTGCCACTCTTAACTGACGGAAACCTGTCGCCAAATCCAATTGGGAAAACACTCTAACTCAACACAACTGATTAAATAGATCATCAATTCTCGGCAAAGGATACTTATTCTTGATCGTCCTCTCGTTCGACTTACGATAGTCGATATACATCCTCAACGACCCATCTAGTTTCTTCATGAACACCGCGGTCGCTCCCCAAGGCGAATTGCTTGCTCTAATAAAACTCCTTCCTTCTAGATCCACTAGCTGCACCTTCAATTCCCTCATCTCGGTTGGTGTCATCCTGCTAGGTGGTCTACTCACAAGTTCAGCTCCTGGCATAAGATATATCTGAAACGCAACAGCTCGTTTCGGTGGTAGTCCCGTAACCGGCTCAAAGACATCTGCAAAATCCCTTGCTACTAGAACCCGACTTAACTCTTCTCCCACTTCCATAGCACTTAAGCAAGCACAACTACTCCCATTTCCATAGCACTTAAGCAAGCACAACTACTCCGGTCAGAATTCTCCACTAATAATATGGTTTAGTTATGACTATCAGGGTGTCTTGGTGATATCTCCCCATCTTGAAAAAATATCCTAGCCTCATACTTACTCAACCAATCCGTACCCAAAATGATTTTGAAATCTACGAAATCGAAAACATACAGACTACATGCAAACTTATGACCTAACAAGTCAAGTTCTCACTGGTCACATCTCATCCCTAGAGTTGCATACCCTCCTATTGGATTCTCAACCCTTAAGGAAGTAACAAGGTATGTGGGTTCTAAGCATAACCTATCAACCAAACACTGGGATATAAATGATTGTGATGCACCGGTATCAAATAATATCCTAACTGGTATACTCTGAATCAAAAACTTACCTTCCATCACAGTCTTTCCTTTTTCAGCTGTAGTTGACTTAGCAGATGATGGTCCAATAGCAAAAATCTTTTCCTTGTCTGCCATGACTGGCTCTGGACATTGTTTTTTATAAAACTCAACTTGAGCATAGTTAAAGCACTTCACATTCTTCTTATTTGCAGCCTTCTTCCCCTTGCCTAACCGGCACTCATGAGCATAATGACCCTTCTTGTCACACTTGAAGCAAACTAAATCGTCCTTTGCCTTCTTGGCAGCATCTCCCTTCTGGGCTCCCTTCTTTTAAAAGAGCATTCTTTTCTTCCCCTGAGGACCCTGGATTTCAAGAGGCTTTTCTCTAGCACAAATAGCAAGCATCTCTTCATGGCAAATTTCCATCTCCACCACTACATTACTAGGATCACGAAGATGTGGTAGGGTCGCCCTAGTAATCTCGGACCTCAGTCCCCTAATGAACCTCTCATTCCTCCTGATGACGATGTCTATAGTATTATATACATAATGGGACAACTCATCAAACTTAGTGGCATACTCAAAAAGCGACATCTCTCTTTGCTCCAGATCCAAAAACTTCCTCAACAGCGCTGATTTAGCAACCACAGACATAAACCTTTGTTAAAATCTCCTTCGAAAATCAGCCCAAGTCAATTCCTCCTCCGGAACTCTGGCAGTAACACTATTCCACTAATGAAGCGCTGACCCTTGCAACTACATAGAGGCCAACCTTCTCTTCTGCCCATCATCTTAACCCAGATCAACAAATATTCTCTCACAATGCAACAGCCAATTATTTACCTCTATGGCATTCTTCGTCCCTATAAATGGCTTCCCACCAAGACTGGTGTAATCTCTGCTCACCTTAGCATAATTATTCCTAACTGGAGCCACATGATTAGCTCCTTCAACATTCCAGCAACTCCTGCTTGCATCATATTGACGAAGAACTAATACATCGCCCTCATATCCACTGGTGGATTTCCAACATCCACATTGGCATCATCATTCTGGTTTGCATTAGCCTGTCGACCTTGGTTCCTCCTGGTGTTTGGCCGAACATTTCTGTTAGTTGTGGTGCTTCCTCCATCGAGATTTCCTCTTCCGTTTCCTGCTTCCATATCTTCTTTCTCATAAATCTGCATACGAGCCTTAGTAAGATACAAAAGAACGGTCTAAGAGAGAGGGGAATATGTACTTATATATATATATATATATATATATATATATATATATATCAAATGCAAGTACGTTACTATAGCGTTAACCCAAACCCCGATCTTATTTTCTGATTCATTGGATTATGTTTGAAAATCTTTTAGGTTTAATTTTCTTTTAAGTTTCATAAACCTATGCTCTGATACCAACTTTTAACATCCCCCACTTGGAGGCCCAAAACTAATGGCCATGGATGCTGCAGTCATCCATAGTTATTAATCTTCGGTGACCAAATATGGTAATATTAGACACATTGACATAAAAGAAACACATGGATATGGAAAATGTTAAAATTTACAAATATCTTTCTCATTCCATTTCAAAACATTTAAAATTCATTACATGATCCCAATACGAGAACCACGTTCAGAGAAAATATATTTATTACAACATACGCCAAGAGCGACATGTGAAGATGCCCCATTGGATGATCAAAGTATATATATAGGCAATTAAACAACTTTGCCTTTACAACAACAACATAGCGGAATCAAAATAAAAGAGAACTCTAAGTAGCTATTATGCCTCCTGTACTTCTCTGGAAACTTATTCGTCTAAAGAGGTACCTGAAAACCTCTACCCCAAACGACTCAAAATCAATTGAGTACCCAGAGTTTAAGGGGAAAACATAAACTTCGAGTCAGACATAAAGCCTGGTATGAATAATAATCTACCATCTCAAACCATTTAGATATCTAGTGAGACCTTGCCAATTAGCGGGACGGGTTTTCCCCTCATTAGTATCCTAAAAACTTTATAAAACCATATATTGTGCTCCTACATCCACAATGGTTAAAACATTTCAAAATGATATGATGAAATGCAAAACAAGTAAATGAATTCTGGATTAACCATCCACATTCATTTTTGACTATTTGCCTCAGTTATATTTCTAGGGTCACTATTAACCTATTAGTTTTCATGGATTTACTAATAACCCGTTTAATGTTTATGGACTCCTTGTCCAGTTTCATAGTTTTTATGGGCTTACTATTAACCTGTTTAAACTTATGGACTCCCTGTTCTATTTCATAGTTTTCATAGGCTCACTAAGAACCTATTGGCCCATGCCAATAACATCATTATTTCATGGGATCTCCCTGAACCTATTGGTAACTCCAATAACTTCCCTCTTATCCTAGTTTTCATGGGTTGACTAGGAACATATTGACATGTTTCAATAACTTAATCTGAATATAGTTTTCATGGGTTCACTACAAACCTATTGGCCCCTGCCAATAACTCTTTCTAATCATAGTTTTCATGGGTTTACTATGAACTTGTCTCACTGACAACTTCTTTTATACATAGTTTTCATGGGTTTACTATGAACCTGTCTCCTTGACAACTTCTTTAATCAATATTTTATCATCCTATATTCTGGTCTTCCTGACCTTCTGGATGCAATTCTACTCATTCAGGAGTTAACTTAATTTAAATTCACTACTGAGTCAACCTAGCTGGTTATTCTTCCCTTCCATAATATACAGTTATGGGTCCATTACAGTGTGAATATATACATATATAAAGAAGCAAACATAATAACTTGGTTAATCCACTTAACCTATTAATCAAGGAAAAATTCTTCAAAAAATTCATACATAAAATCATTTCAAAACTCTTTATTTATGCCATGGTTTTCCTTTAAAATGAGTTTGGGTATGTTTTGAAAACAACGGCTGTCGAAACCTTAAAACATCACTTTCAAAACCCCTGGATAACCTCCTACGAAAGCATAGAAAACTTCTTTTCAAAACATTAAATATATACCTTTTGAAGCCCTTTAATCATCTCTTTTGAAACCGAAATATACCTTTCGAAAATATCAAAGCATTACTTAATAATCCTTAAAAACATAGCTTCGAAACCAATGAAAGTACCCCTTTCAAAACCATTGGGTTTACTCAAAAACATATTTTGGGTCAAAGTGAACATATACGAAAGTATCTCTTTCAAAACCCTTAATCTTCATATAAAATTGTTTGGGGAAAGTTTGATGGCGTCGACACCATCCTTTCGAAAGCTTCAAAACATTTAAGTAAAACATTGAAGGTTAGCATCGAAACCCCCTTTCGAAGCCATTGCATTCGAAACCCTTGAACCCTTTCGAAAGCATTTAGGAAGTGGCATAGTACATCTCTAAAACAAAAGCTACCCTTCGAAAGCATTGATGACTTCAATACACTCGAAAGGCAAAAGAACGGAGCAGCAGGGCTTTGACTAGGTCGAAACCACCATTTATGAAAGCATTGTTTTATAAACAAGGAACTCATTCGAAAACTTATACTCAAATATGAAAGATGGCAACCTTCTTCGAAATCTGTTTAAAAAACCCCTTTCGATAACATATGTTTCGACTCCTTCGAAAGCTTTAGTAAAACAAAGGCAGGCACTTAACATTTAAAAGCAAAGTAAAGGTTTCGTTCCCATCGGAAGCTATGTTTCGACACCATACCTTCTGCCTTTCTCCAATTCACTACGTACCAATATTGATACCATGTGTATTTGTTTCGGCTTAGTGGGATTTCGACTTGATTGAAGGCGGATGCTATGAGTCGAAAGGTGCTTCTAATAGAGGCGGAACCCACTTTTTTGGGTAAATCTGCTTTAATGTCAATTAAAGCAAACACTTTTTAACTAACCCGCGTATTGTAAACATATGATTGGTTGCTTAAACTTTTCAAATCCTTTACAAAATTAGCTGCCGCATAATTTCAGATCTAAACCAAGATTAATTTAACAAACAAGCCCTTCCATTAAGCAAAACAATTAAATTATTTAGGTCCTCCTTTTAAAATAATTTAATTCTCATAGTAATTCACTTAGGAAAAATCCCTAAAAATCATAGAAATTAACTTTTAATATGTTATCTAACATATCTAAATTTCAGACCTAAATTTTCAATATAATTTCGGAAATAAATTCCTAAACCCATAAGGAGATTGGATCGAGATTAAGATTTATTCCTCTTGCTTTAATTCCTTAGCTTGATTTGAATTTCTCTTCTTTTTCTTTCTTAACAATGGCTGGCTCCTCTTTTATGTTTGCGTTTTATGTTTTGTGAAAGTGAGAAAATGAATGTGAATGGTATAAGGAACGATAGTATATAAGTGTTATGGTAATACGGTGCGGCTATTTCCCAATATGCCCTTGTGTAATTTAATTAGCTTGCAAACCATTCTTAAGCCCATTTATTTAATTAAGCTCGGCCCTTAGTTTTATTTTCAAATCTCAATCCCCTTATCATTCTAATTAGTTACGTTATTCTATTTAATTTATCTAGTTAAATCTTCGGAATAATGTTATCAAAAATTAGGGGTGTTATAGGTCTGGGCCGTTAGTTTTGGGCCTCCAAGTGGGGGATGTTACATACCATGGTTGGATAAACGGTAGCAGTGGAAGGAGCTCGCTGACCAGTGGCGACAAAAGATGCATATATAAAATCTCGTAAATAAAATAATAATATATATATGCATATTATTATAATATATCTATTTATTATAAATATTTTATTTGAATCTTTACATAAATAATAATTTTTTAAAATGCAAATAGGGAATATTGTAATATAAATATAATAGTAAAATATGCATTTATTTTAATTTAATATATATATATGTTTATAATAGTTAAACATATATATATATATATTAATAAAATTAGTAATTTTTTTTATATAATTCCAGATCATTTGTACAACATGGAAAAATTTTATTATTATTTTTATTATTTTAAAATATATTTTAATTGAATATTCATTTGAAATTACATAGAATATCAATAAAAAATTATTTTCGAAACCTTTGCCAATTTGAAGTTTAAAAAAAATTCACATTTTTTCAATCAGAATTTATTTTGAAATAATTTATTATTTTCTGGTCGAATTAATTAATAATCTTTCAAATAATAAAAGTTGTTTTTTATTTTTTATTTTCTGGTCGAGAGCTTATATGATGTTAAAATGATTTTTTAGAATTTAAAAACAATTTTTCATAACATATTTGATTTTATATGGTTTATTTATGTAATATATTGATTTAAATAATATTAAATAATAATAATTAGACATTAAAAAATTATTTCTTTATTGTCAAAAGTTACTATTACTATAAAAATTTATATATAAAATTATATAACCAATTTGTGAAAACATTGTTACATATCTAAATTGCCACATAATTGACAATATAATAATAATATTTATATACGATAAAATATTGCATAAAAAATTATAAACTTTAATTTGATGAAAACCATAACTATGTACCAAACCTTTGAAGTACACCTTGAAAAGACGAACTCTTCCTTTTGAAACTTTTCCTGATTCAGCAGATTGCTAGTCCTTGAATCGTTGACCTTTGATTATCAGATAGTGATTGAATTTTACTTATTTTGATCTTGATATGATCGAGAAATTATGAAGGATTTTGGGCAAGCAAGCTATGATGGAGATGGCAGCAAAAAGTTCTAATCAAATTAGTTTTGATTTGCTTATATAGTGGATAGAAAGAATAAAAAAGTGGATCTCATCTCATACTTATTCTCCCTCGATCCGAGCCATCCAAAATCAAGCATCTCAATCCTATTTTGAGCCACCCCTATGTCCATGTTGTTGCCAAAATTTCAACCCTCATGATGGGCCTAAAACTCATTTAAATCCAAAGAAAATATTATTTAATTAAATCCAATTTAATCGCTTATTGATATTGTATATCGATTAATATATTTAGAACAATTATAAATATATTTAATAAAATATTTTCCTCAATTCATAATCTAAAATTTATAATTAATATTTCATAAATATTAATTAATATATAAAAATTATAAACTAATTAAATCTTTTGGTCAGAGGAGAATTGATCATTTCGATTGTGTGACTCGTCGGGTGTAAATTTGATCAGCGATTAATATTAAACTATTCGATATTAACATTCACAAGTCACTTAGCAGGTGGTATGACATTTCGGGTAAACTTACCGCTTACTTGGTTTTGATAAAATCCAATTTCACTTTCTTAATCATTACCTGGTTGTGACTTTTATTTACCAATTCTCTTCGTCAAAACTATATCACTTTAAACTTTATAGAATTTGGTAATGGTTAAAATTCTAATATCATTCATATTCAACTTTATAGTCCAAACACAAAGTATATGGTTCGGTAATAACAATTATTATTAACTAAAACACTCTAGCCAAAGACTATGACTTTGAGTCGACTTGAGTTGACCATGGTACTAATCCCATATAACCGAGGTGACGAATCCTCTCTTGAATAGTGTTTCATTTCTAATACTTTCACTCGACCCAACTATACTCACCCGATGGATGTCGTGCCATGATTTGACTATAATCAAAGTGGAGCTTTCATATTGAAGATCAATGGTATTCTCAAGTCGAGAGAACTGTGTAAATCAGTCACATTGATATTTTCTATTTGATTTTAGTTATATTAACCAAGAGAAAACTATAGAGTGAGTCATTCCATAGTTATCCAATAACTATCAGTACGTAATTTCTTGGTGGCCCCAACATCCATGAGTAATACACTGCCCAACATTTGGAGAGCATTACGCACTCTAGTCTCAACAGATGTATCGATATACAGTCTCAATACATCTTGACTATCAATATCCAGCCTCAATACATCTTGACTAGGAATATTTAAAATGGTATATTTGTTTTCATTGTGATACTTTACTCAAGGTTACAATACTTTGTAAGTACTATCACAAAACATATGATTTATGGATTTTCTATTAAATACACCTTTAATTAAATTAATTAATTAATAATAACACATTATATCAAGTATATAATAAAAACACCTTTTATTTCGAACAAAATTGATTATCGAGTTAGATATATGTAACAAATTACATAATTTCCCCTAAGGTATAACTCTAACTCTATCGGTTCCTACCCTTCAATTTCCAATAATTTGAAAGCAAAATACAGTTCACCTTCACGAGGATTAGGCTATTTGGTTTTTTGGAGAAAATGTTGGACAATTATGATGATTAGTGCATTTGAAGAAGAAAAGCAAGGATTGATAAAAGTTGAATTAAATATGGGATTTTCAAAACATTAACAAGTAAGAAATATAGCAAATTAATGCTAAGGTATGTTCCGTAATTTCCTTCTACTTTTATTTGAATCATTTTAGAGTTTGACAATAACCTCGTTCTGTTGAAATGATTGAGAATGTAAAGCATTTAAAAATTGACCTTGATTGGTGATATATTTTAGCCATTGTGAAGTAAATTTGAATATGCTATGTTGATAATTTCCCTTTAATGGAATATAAATTCGTGATAAATATAATTGCTTTTGTGTAATGATCTCCTTTTGTTTCTACTACGTTATATAATTAAAAATGGTTTTATTATATAATTTGAATAGAGATGGATATAGAATTATATGTTCTATGAACTTTTATTTGTTTAATTGTATAAATATATAAATGCTTTCTGAAATAAGTGTATAAGTTACAAAATATTAATTACTGTACTAATATGCTGAGAAGTTTAATAATTAGCCGTTATTGTCATGTATATGAATACTTCTGTTTAGAATGATGTGTATTATTTATTTTCAAAACTTTTGATAATATAAATGAATGATTTATTCATGATTATATTTATATAATATAATTAAACACTGAAAAAGGGAAACTTTTGTAATAAATAACACTTTTACTCTTTTGATATGTTATATAAGAAGAGGAAAATATAAAGGGACAGTTTGGCACAGGTCCCTAATAAGTTTCAAAATACACAAAAACCCCAGTAAAAAAAAGTTTGTAAATTATGTCCCTAGAATTAAGTTACCGAATAACGGCATACACTTATGCAATTATTCAGTGAATAATTGCAGACATTTATGCAATTATATCAAAAAATTGTGGATATTTCCACAATTATTCACTGAAAAATTGCAGAAATTTTCGCAATTTTAAAAAAAAATTGCGGAAAATTCCGCAATTATTCACTGAAAAATTGCAGAAATTTTCGCAATTTTAAAAAAAAAATTGCGGAAAATTCCGCAATTATTCACCAAAAAATTTGCGGAAAATTCCGCAATTATTCACCAAAAAAATTGCGTAAATTTCCGCAATTATTTACCAAAAAAATTGCATAAATTTATGCAACTTTTGGATATAATTGCATAAATGTCTGTAATTATTCAGTGAATAATTTCATAACTATATGCAATTACTTAGCAACTTAATTCTATGGACCTAATTTACATACTTTTTTTTACTGGGGTTTTTGTGTATTTTGAAACTTATTATGAATCTGAGCCTAATATTCACAAATATAAAACCATTGTTTTCCTTCTTAAATTCATTCTCAGATCATTTTACGGTTAGTTTTAAGATTTTAATAATTAAGGCTACTTCAATTTGGTCCTTCCATTTTAGGGAGTTAAAACTACAATTATAGATAAAAAAATGTTTATAAATACAACGTTGTCAATTTAACATTTAACCTACCTTTTGCTTAAGCATTATTTCATTTTCTCGCAATAATATTTGATCCAAATTGAAAATTTTGTAGAGTGTTCTATAAAAAGTACTTTTAATACATCTAAAAGTTGAACGTAAAATAATAATCATTTATTTTTTAAATGAAGTTATTATATAAGTTGGGTATTACATGTAAACATGAATGTTGGTAAACAACTCATAAGCATATAAAGCTTTAAAATTTCATTTGGAGATTTCATTCAATTTAAGTATGGTAAAAATACCGATTTGCTTTAAATATTTCCATTAAGAATTTTATGAGCATTAAATCATAAAATTGGTTTATGATTTATTTATTGTAGAAAATTATGAGTATTTAATGATTTATCTAATGTTTGAATGGAAATTGAATTTGAATGGTAAACCATGATGGAATCTTTTTGGAACTGACTAATGAAGCTCCATGGTTATTTATTATGAAATTAGATTTATTCTTATGTCATGCAAAGAACATAAATCTATTGACTTTTAAATGTAAATATTCTATTGTTTTTAGAAAATTGAATTTATCATAAGTTTATTTTGGGAAATTATTCCTGATAGTTTTATTGCTTAGTTAATAAAATATTTGAATATAAATTTCTATACACTACTAAACAGGCTTTGTTTAGCGACCGCAACTAGCGATGGCAGGCGGCCGACGCTAGCCGTTGCTTAACGTGTATATACAGCAGCAACCACGAAAAGAAAACATTATTGTTGTAACGACCCTAGATTTTAATTAAATTTAAATTGATAATTAAATGAATTTTTGAATTAAAAATTGTATAATTTATTATAAATAGGAAGCGAGTTTCCCCGAACTCAAATAAATTTTTGTTAAATCATTTAAATTTAAAATATTGTGTATATATTGGATTTAAAATAAATTCTTAAATAGATAATTTTGAAAAAAATGAATAATATATATGTTTTGGACACAAGTATAAGAAATAGGATTAAAATACTTAAATTTAAAATGTATAACAATAACAACCTTATATCTATTAACATAAGTATAATTACATAAGTCAAGAATTTAATACATAACTAAAACAACTTCTGTAATATGTACATAAAGTAAAAAGCTGCCAGGCTTTGTATATTTATAGCTATAAATAAGTATGCAAGCAAGCTAGGCAAAGTAAATTAAGTAGCTAACAATTTGACAACATCATAAAAATATACTCAAGTAAACAAAACAAAGCATATCATATCAGCCAAATTAATGCAAGATGTCCTTAGCCATAATATATATTCTCAGCCGAGCTAAAGAAAGGTAGGCAAATAAAATATGCCTTTAAAAACAAATACAAAGTATGAAGACATGGGCTAAGCATAGGAACGAAGTACCAGGCAATTAATGCAAGCATATCTTTAGCCATGCCTATTGTATAAACTAAAATCACCATCCTGTACAACAAATAAACCCTGTACAACTCATTGTTTTGATATATCTACTTCTCTCTTTATATCAACTTCATTTCAGTTTCGAAAATCCTTAGCAAAGAAAAACTGAGATATCACTTTGTAAACAAATAAACTAAAACATTATTCAACTCAAAGAAAGCAAGCTTCAACATTTACAACAATACAATCAACTACAGACCAGAGATCTAAAGGATTTCAGTAAGCAAATTCAAAACCTGGTTCAACAAAGAAGCTCTGTTCTTTTCTTTCTTCTGGACCAGGTGAGTAACACTTTATTTTAAATCTATATTTTAAGTTAATATGGAATGCTTTTCCTTGTGATATGTATCTTTTATATGTATGTATGTGCAAGTATTTGGATGTATCTGTTTCATTCATGCTCTGTTATCTGATGACTTTTCTTTGAGTAAATATGTAAATAAACCTTCTTCTCAAAAATCTATCATTTGTTTGAAGGTAAGATGTAAACAATAGTTGATTGTTTAACTATAATCCAAGTATTAAAATTTATTTAAGTTGAATTATTTTGTAAATGACTCTGGAAACTAAAGAACACAGTTCAACTTCAATAAGTTTAAAAAATCAAACTTCTGGTTTTAAAGATTTAGGAGTATAAATCGAAACATCATACAAAACCATGATTTTTAAGACAAGAATTATAATTTTTAAAACTTTGGTGAAAGAGCAGTTTCAGTTTCACTGTTTTGAGCTTTTTGGGGTGCCGTGGGTTACCTCGTCGACTGGAGGCGTTGTGGGTTGGTCGAGAGGTAAAGGAGCGATGGGTGAAGCTAGGAAAAATGGAGTCGAGGTGGCCAGATCAACGTGGAGCCGGTGGCAACGTTTTCTCGTTTGTAAACCTAGTTTTTAAGTGTCACGGTTATTTGTCTCGTTCGAAGTCGTAGCTCGATCGAGTGTTGCGAACTTCTGGTTATTGGTAGTGGGATGTTTGACGAAGCGGTGGCCAGAACTTCAGGCGTTACGGTGGACGAGGCAGCGAGGACGGTGATGTTTCCAGGGATTGGTGAAGTTCCTGTTTTTGTTCCAGGTGGTAATCGAGTATCTCGATTTTTGTTCTCAGGCGAATTCGTTGCTTTGGGTGGTCGGATCGTCAGAGGAGACGATTTGCGACTTGTTGTAGGTCGCGGCGAGGGTCGGAGTTGCTCAGGACGGAGGTGCACGTGCACCTGTGCACATGGATGTCTGGTTGTTTGAGTGGGTGGGGAAGAAGAAGAAACTAGCACGGGGAGAAAAGGAAGATGGCTCGAGTAAAAGCACGTTTGCTTCGGGATGAGACTCGCGAACGCGAGTATGCGTTGCTATCTTAGTTTAAATATTTAAACTGGAAAGGAAAGGGAAAGAAAAAGAAGAAGTGATGGTGAAGGCCAGGGGAGAGTCTCGGGGAGAACGTGAATTACTCGAAGTGTTACTCGAGATTTATAGGGGAAGGCTCGGGTAGTTTTGTTTCAAGTTTTAAACTGTAACCGTTGCACAGTTTTAAAATGTTGATTTCTTTTTAAATTGAAACCAAGTTAAATCTGAGTCTAAAGGAATATTTAAATTCCAGATTTTTGAAGAAAGAAAGTTTATAATTTAAATACTTCAAATAAGTTTAAATATTTTGAATTTAAGGGGATTTGATTTAAAACCCCTTAATAACTAAGATTTGCTTAAATTTGTAATTTAAGGGTTTTTTTTAAAAGGGTTAGTTTTATAAAGAGATTTAAAGTCCAATTGATATTCGTTTTAAGCTTGAAATTTAAAATGAGTGTTCAAATGGAACTTAATAATGTTGAATTAAGCGAGTGTTTAAGAGAATGCGATAAATTAATGTAGTTAATTAAAGATAAATAAATAAGAGTAATTAAAGGGTAGTTAATTACTTAATTAAGGATTTATTACTTGACGTAATGAATTAAAGGATAATTAATTGATTTAAAAGCTAATTAATTAAAGTGATTAATTAATAAATGTAATTACCTAAGAGTAATTAATTAAAAGTTAATTTATTGATTAAGGGTTAATTAATGATTAATTTAAAGGATAATTATTAAATGTTTTGTAATTAATTGATTATTAATTCACCATGACTAGTAATTTATTCATAAGTAATTAATCTGGTATAAATTAATTGTAATCAGATATTGATTGATCTTACTTATGGATGTTTGGATTCTAGTGAATGTTGAATGGTTTGATATCCCTGATATATGATGCTTTATGATACACCCTGATTTATGTTGTGATCTGTAGTTTACTTACCTGTGATATATATCTGTGATCTGTGAATGAACGATAAGCGTATAGTTTATATCGCTTATCAACTATATCCTGTATTTTGTTATGCGATGATTGATGTTGCACTATTGTGTGTAAAACCCCTAGACTACACCTTTACACACACAAATATGGATTTCACGTGGAAATCGGTTAAGTCACAGATAATGTAAATTTGATGTTTTTGAAATTGAAATTTTTAATTTCAATTGATTTTGAAATTGGAAATTTGGGTTTAAAGTGAAAAGCTTTTGAAATAGAATTTCAAAGATAAAAGTTATTTTGAATAACTTAATCGAGTTTTGAAATTTAAATAATTTGATTTAAATTTGAATTCAAGTTTGAAATTGAATCCTATGATTTGAAATTACGGTTAAAAATGTTATAAATGTGTTCATATGAATTTAAACCATTTTAAAAGTATAAGTTGTGAATTTGAATTTAAACCAAGGATTTCCACTCGTATGGATGAATCATATTTTCTGAAATGAAACTGTTTGTTTTCAAATGATAAAAGCTTTCAGATAAGGAATGAAATTCCAGTTTAATTAAAGGAATTTCAAGATTGAGTTGAAAAAATAGATTTTCCCAAGTTATGAATGAAATTGTTTTGAAAGCTATGAATTTAATCTGTTATTTTTAACAGATTTAAAATGATGTTAGTTTAACCCATTTGAAATGGAATTGTTTTGAAAGCTATTAGTTAAATCTTTGATTTAAAGATTTAACGAGTTAATCAAATTGAAATGGAAATCGATTTGGAAAATCTGTGAATGAATCTTTGTGAAATTAAGTGAACTTTGTGAATTTTTTTTTTAAAGATTAAAAATGGTAACTTGTTTAAACCATTTGAAGAAAGATTTTTGGGTAATAAGTTGTGACTTAATTGAAATCCTAATATCCATATGTTTTTAAATATTGCGCTCACTATTCGGGTTAGCCGGGAAAAGACCTTTGGGTCATATAACCCATTCCGAATAGTGATACGTCGTATATGGATCGCATTTGAAGACCGGTGATGAAGACCGGATATTTTCGAAAATGAAAGGACAACCTGTCGAATGTCTCTGCACTGAGTTGCTCCGGTATAGAGATTTATATCACTCTTTTTGTGACAGGAAGTCCGGACGTGATTGGAAATTATCCGGATTTGCAAGGGCTTCGTGAGAAGTGCCTTCGGTTCTGTTCGAACCCGGAACAGACTTATATGGATACATGTCTGACATTACACTTTGAGATATAAAGCCGATTTCTTTCAAATACATTTCTGTTTGGTGGCGGAGAATTTATTCTCTTAGCTTAACACCCTTCTCTGAGACGTACGAGCTCAGAGGTTATGTAGTTGAAGTTATCAGCGATATATCCCAATTTGGTAATGTGGCATGCTGAGTGCTGTGTGATGATCAGTGTTTGATCATTTGTGATATGATCATTTATTTGATCATTTATCTTTGTGATCATAGGTTGATCGTCTGTTGACCCAAAGCGTGGCTTTTTGAAAAAGCGTAGCTTTGTGGACGAGACTTCGTCGAGCCTCACAACCCGGTAATGGTCGAAACAGGAATCGTGCGGCAAGGTTTTCAGGGGTAGCTCCCCTAGGGTATGACCATTCCTTCTGGAAAAGGGTAGTATCATGGTATGGAGCCCAAATACTTACTCATGTGGATACACTTTCTTTATGATGTGTGATGTTGGTTATCGAGCGCTCGGATAAAGGTCCCAAAGGACCGGGGGTGGCATATCTGAGGTTTCTTTTATCCCTTGGGAAAAGGGGTTGCTGGCCTTGTTTGGCAGAGAACAGTTGGTTCTCGGAACGTCCCGCCAGAGGCGTTTCTTTCGTGGAATAGGAAGTTCCTAGCCTGACCATTTGTTGGAAATCCAAACAAAACAATACGAGCCCTGTACGGTTTTTGTTGTATTACCTGCCATGGAATGTGGTGGTAACCTGCTATTGAACATGGTAGCTATAGTAGGCATAAGTGTGAAATGTCTATGCTGGCTAAGATTTATATTCTACTTTCGAAATTGTTTTCTACACTATGCACTAGTAATGATATCAAATGATTTGATTTTGCGTAGTAAGCATCTTTGACTATCATAAGAAGAAATCTCCTCCAATTCTGCGTTTGCATTGTGTGTGTGGTGGGAGGTCTTATGGTAGTCTCATTTTCCAAAAGCATTGCGAATTGACTTTAAAATTCTCTGCTATTTGTTTTAAAGATAAACTATTTTTGTTGCTCACACCAGTCCCATGACTGATCCGGAGTTTATTGTTTCTTTCCTAAACTCTGGATGCTCAAAATTTTTCTACACGAGCAGTCTAGAGTTTGGTTTTTCAGATAGTCAGATTAGTAGGTTATCTGGAGCTAGTTCAGTCTTTGGATCGGACTGCACTTGCTTATCTTGGTGTATCGTTATTGGGAGTTCAAGCTATTTCTGGATTAGTGCTTTGAAGATGGAGATTATCCGCTACTGATGTTATCGTTTTCTTTTCCGCTGCTATTTGTTGTATCATATCTCTGATGTATATTGATATTCATTGTATCATTCTGTTGTATCAGATATTGTATATCAATGTATTATTCATTTCTTCCGCTGTGTTATTTACTTAACTGTGTTATAAGCTCCGGCGACTCGGATTTGAACGCTCGAATCTACGACATTCGAGTACGATGTAAAGTATGGATGTCGATTTTCGAACGCGAAAATCTGGGACGTTACATTTGGTATCAGAGCTAAGGTTGAACTTTAGCTCAGGAGTGTAACACATTAAGTAGCTCATTAGAGATAGAGTGAAGTAAACTCTAGAATGAGTAATCCTTAAGATATCCGTCTGAACGTCTCAGTAAATTCTCTTACTATCCACTGATAGTGAGTATGAGTGCAAGAAGAAGACGAGATAGGGGACAGGGAAATACGACTATAAATGGTCAATACCCTGCAACAGTGGAAACAAACTTTCCTATCAATCTTCTTTGATTCGTCTTTCCAGATTCTTTTGACTGCTTCGTACCAGCTACAAGACGAAGTTGTAGAAAGAAATTACTTCGTATCTTCATCAATTTCTTATCAGCTTTTTGATTTAAACCTTAATGAATTTGAAATTGGAAAATTTTAAATTGAGTAAAATTGATTAATAGAATATGAAGGATAAATTGAATTAAATCAATAAAACGATTTCGTTTAAAACAAAATTTGAAATTTTATTATAATTTCTTTTGAATACCAAAGTCCGAAGAGGGACAAATTGGTATGTATTCTAAGATATTCCGACTTGAGTTTGGAATTCGTATTTTGTGTTTGAGGAATTATAGAAGATCGATTCTGTCTATCTCTGTTGTTTCGTGCCTGCGAATTTCGAGGACGAAATTCTTTTAAGGGGGGAAATTTGTAACGACCCTAGATTTTAATTAAATTTAAATTGATAATTAAATGAATTTTTGAATTAAAAATTGTATAATTTATTATAAATAGGAAGCGAGTTTCCCCGAACTCAAATAAATTTTTGTTAAATCATTTAAATTTAAAATATTGTGTATATATTGGATTTAAAATAAATTCTTAAATAGATAATTTTGAAAAAAATGAATAATATATATGTTTTGGACACAAGTATAAGAAATAGGATTAAAATACTTAAATTTAAAATGTATAACAATAACAACCTTATATCTATTAACATAAGTATAATTACATAAGTCAAGAATTTAATACATAACTAAAACAACTTCTGTAATATGTACATAAAGTAAAAAGCTGCCAGGCTTTGTATATTTATAGCTATAAATAAGTATGCAAGCAAGCTAGGCAAAGTAAATTAAGTAGCTAACAATTTGACAACATCATAAAAATATACTCAAGTAAACAAAACAAAGCATATCATATCAGCCAAATTAATGCAAGATGTCCTTAGCCATAATATATATTCTCAGCCGAGCTAAAGAAAGGTAGGCAAATAAAATATGCCTTTAAAAACAAATACAAAGTATGAAGACATGGGCTAAGCATAGGAACGAAGTACCAGGCAATTAATGCAAGCATATCTTTAGCCATGCCTATTGTATAAACTAAAATCACCATCCTGTACAACAAATAAACCCTGTACAACTCATTGTTTTGATATATCTACTTCTCTCTTTATATCAACTTCATTTCAGTTTCGAAAATCCTTAGCAAAGAAAAACTGAGATATCACTTTGTAAACAAATAAACTAAAACATTATTCAACTCAAAGAAAGCAAGCTTCAACATTTACAACAATACAATCAACTACAGACCAGAGATCTAAAGGATTTCAGTAAGCAAATTCAAAACCTGGTTCAACAAAGAAGCTCTGTTCTTTTCTTTCTTCTGGACCAGGTGAGTAACACTTTATTTTAAATCTATATTTTAAGTTAATATGGAATGCTTTTCCTTGTGATATGTATCTTGTATATGTATGTATGTGCAAGTATTTGGATGTATCTGTTTCATTCATGCTCTGTTATCTGATGACTTTTCTTTGAGTAAATATGTAAATAAACCTTCTTCTCAAAAATCTATCATTTGTTTGAAGGTAAGATGTAAACAATAGTTGATTGTTTAACTATAATCCAAGTATTAAAATTTATTTAAGTTGAATTATTTTGTAAATGACTCTGGAAACTAAAGAACACAGTTCAACTTCAATAAGTTTAAAAAATCAAACTTCTGGTTTTAAAGATTTAGGAGTATAAATCGAAACATCATACAAAACCATGATTTTTAAGACAAGAATTATAATTTTTAAAACTTTGGTGAAAGAGCAGTTTCAGTTTCACTGTTTTGAGCTTTTTGGGGTGCCGTGGGTTACCTCGTCGACTGGAGGCGTTGTGGGTTGGTCGAGAGGTAAAGGAGCGATGGGTGAAGCTAGGAAAAATGGAGTCGAGGTGGCCAGATCAACGTGGAGCCGGTGGCAACGTTTTCTCGTTTGTAAACCTAGTTTTTAAGTGTCACGGTTATTTGTCTCGTTCGAAGTCGTAGCTTGATCGAGTGTTGCGAACTTCTGGTTATTGGTAGTGGGATGTTTGACGAAGCGGTGGCCAGAACTTCAGGCGTTACGGTGGACGAGGCAGCGAGGACGGTGATGTTTCCAGGGATTGGTGAAGTTCCTGTTTTTGTTCCAGGTGGTAATCGAGTATCTCGATTTTTGTTCTCAGGCGAATTCGTTGCTTTGGGTGGTCGGATCGTCAGAGGAGACGATTTGCGACTTGTTGTAGGTCTCGGCGAGGGTCGGAGTTGCTCAGGACGGAGGTGCACGTGCACCTGTGCACATGGATGTCTGGTTGTTTGAGTGGGTGGGGAAGAAGAAGAAACTGGCACGGGGAGAAAAGGAAGATGGCTCGAGTAAAAGCACGTTTGCTTCGGGATGAGACTCGCGAACGCGAGTATGCGTTGCTATCTTAGTTTAAATATTTAAACTGGAAAGGAAAGGGAAAGAAAAAGAAGAAGTGATGGTGAAGGCCAGGGGAGAGTCTCGGGGAGAACGTGAATTACTCGAAGTGTTACTCGAGATTTATAGGGGAAGGCTCGGGTAGTTTTGTTTCAAGTTTTAAACTGTAACCGTTGCACAGTTTTAAAATGTTGATTTCTTTTTAAATTGAAACCAAGTTAAATCTGAGTCTAAAGGAATATTTAAATTCCAGATTTTTGAAGAAAGAAAGTTTATAATTTAAATACTTCAAATAAGTTTAAATATTTTGAATTTAAGGGGATTTGATTTAAAACCCCTTAATAACTAAGATTTGCTTAAATTTGTAATTTAAGGGTTTTTTTTAAAAGGGTTAGTTTTATAAAGAGATTTAAAGTCCAATTGATATTCGTTTTAAGCTTGAAATTTAAAATGAGTGTTCAAATGGAACTTAATAATGTTGAATTAAGCGAGTGTTTAAGAGAATGCGATAAATTAATGTAGTTAATTAAAGATAAATAAATAAGAGTAATTAAAGGGTAGTTAATTACTTAATTAAGGATTTATTACTTGACGTAATGAATTAAAGGATAATTAATTGATTTAAAAGCTAATTAATTAAAGTGATTAATTAATAAATGTAATTACCTAAGAGTAATTAATTAAAAGTTAATTTATTGATTAAGGGTTAATTAATGATTAATTTAAAGGATAATTATTAAATGTTTTGTAATTAATTGATTATTAATTCACCATGACTAGTAATTTATTCATAAGTAATTAATCTGGTATAAATTAATTGTAATCAGATATTGATTGATCTTACTTATGGATGTTTGGATTCTAGTGAATGTTGAATGGTTTGATATCCCTGATATATGATGCTTTATGATACACCCTGATTTATGTTGTGATCTGTAGTTTACTTACCTGTGATATATATCTGTGATCTGTGAATGAACGATAAGCGTATAGTTTATATCGCTTATCAACTATATCCTGTATTTTGTTATGCGATGATTGATGTTGCACTATTGTGTGTAAAACCCCTAGACTACACCTTTACACACACAAATATGGATTTCACGTGGAAATCGGTTAAGTCACAAATAATGTAAATTTGATGTTTTTGAAATTGAAATTTTTAATTTCAATTGATTTTGAAATTGGAAATTTGGGTTTAAAGTGAAAAGCTTTTGAAATAGAATTTCAAAGATAAAAGTTATTTTGAATAACTTAATCGAGTTTTGAAATTTAAATAATTTGATTTAAATTTGAATTCAAGTTTGAAATTGAATCCTATGATTTGAAATTACGGTTAAAAATGTTATAAATGTGTTCATATGAATTTAAACCATTTTAAAAGTATAAGTTGTGAATTTGAATTTAAACCAAGGATTTCCACTCGTATGGATGAATCATATTTTCTGAAATGAAACTGTTTGTTTTCAAATGATAAAAGCTTTCAGATAAGGAATGAAATTCCAGTTTAATTAAAGGAATTTCAAGATTGAGTTGAAAAAATGGATTTTCCCAAGTTATGAATGAAATTGTTTTGAAAGCTATGAATTTAATCTGTTATTTTTAACAGATTTAAAATGATGTTAGTTTAACCCATTTGAAATGGAATTGTTTTGAAAGCTATTAGTTAAATCTTTGATTTAAAGATTTAACGAGTTAATCAAATTGAAATGGAAATCGATTTGGAAAATCTGTGAATGAATCTTTGTGAAATTAAGTGAACTTTGTGAATTTTTTTTTTAAAGATTAAAAATGGTAACTTGTTTAAACCATTTGAAGAAAGATTTTTGGGTAATAAGTTGTGACTTAATTGAAATCCCAATATCCATATGTTTTTAAATATTGCGCTCACTATTCGGGTTAGCCGGGAAAAGACCTTTGGGTCATATAACCCATTCCGAATAGTGATACGTCGTATATGGATCGCATTTGAAGACCGGTGATGAAGACCGGATATTTTCGAAAATGAAAGGACAACCTGTCGAATGTCTCTGCACTGAGTTGCTCCGGTATAGAGATTTATATCACTCTTTTTGTGACAGGAAGTCCGGACGTGATTGGAAATTATCCGAATTTGCAAGGGCTTCGTGAGAAGTGCCTTCGGTTCTGTTCGAACCCGGAACAGACTTATATGGATACATGTCTGACATTACACTTTGAGATATAAAGCCGATTTCTTTCAAATACATTTCTGTTTGGTGGCGGAGAATTTATTCTCTTAGCTTAACACCCTTCTCTAAGACGTACGAGCTCAGAGGTTATGTAGTTGAAGTTATCAGCGATATATCCCAATTTGGTAATGTGGCATGCTGAGTGTTGCTGTGTGATGATCAGTGTTTGATCATTTGTGATATGATCATTTGTTTGATCATTTATCTTTGTGATCATAGGTTGATCGTCTGTTGACCCAAAGCATGGCTTTTTGAAAAAGCGTAGCTTTGTGGACGAGACTTCGTCGAGCCTCACAACCCGGTAATGGTCGAAACAGGAATCGTGCGGCAAGGTTTTCAGGGGTAGCTCCCCTAGGGTATGACCATTCCTTCTGGAAAAGGGTAGTATCATGGTATGGAGCCCAGATACTTACTCATGTGGATACACTTTCTTTATGATGTGTGATGTTGGTTATCGAGCGCTCGGATAAAGGTCCCAAAGGACCGGGGGTGGCATATCTGAGGTTTCTTTTATCCCTTGGGAAAAGGGGTTGCCGGCCTTGTTTGGCAGAGAACAGTTGGTTCTCGGAACGTCCCGCCAGAGGCGTTTCTTTCGTGGAATAGGAAGTTCCTTAGCCTGACCATTTGTTGGAAATCCAAACAAAACAATACGAGCCCTGTACGGTTTTTGTTGTATTACCTGCCATGGAATGTGGTGGTAACCTACTATTGAACATGGTAGCTATAGTAGGCATAAGTGCAAAATGTCTATGCTGGCTAAGATTTATATTCTACTTTCGAAATTGTTTTCTACACTATGCACTAGTAATGATATCAAATGATTTGATTTTGCGTAGTAAGCATCTTTGACTATCATAAGAAGAAATCTCCTCCAATTCTGCGTTTGCATTGTGTGTGTGGTGGGAGGTCTTATGGTAGTCTCATTTTCCAAAAGCATTGCGAATTGACTTTAAAATTCTCTGCTATTTGTTTTAAAGATAAACTATTTTTGTTGCTCACACCAGTCCCATGACTGATCCGGAGTTTATTGTTTCTTTCCTAAACTCTGGATGCTCAAAATTTTTCTACACGAGCAGTCTAGAGTTTGGTTTTTCAGATAGTCAGATTAGTAGGTTATCTGGAGCTAGTTCAGTCTTTGGATCGGACTGCACTTGCTTATCTTGGTGTATCGTTATTGGGAGTTCAAGCTATTTCTGGATTAGTGCTTTGAAGATGGAGATTATCCGCTGCTGATGTTATCGTTTTCTTTTCCGCTGCTATTTGTTGTATCATATCTCTGATGTATATTGATATTCATTGTATCATTCTGTTGTATCAGATATTGTATATCAATGTATTATTCATTTCTTCCGCTGTGTTATTTACTTAACTGTGTTATAAGCTCCAGCGACTCGGATTTGAACGCTCGAATCTACGACATTCGAGTACGATGTAAAGTATGGATGTCGATTTTCGAACGCGAAAATCTGGGACGTTACAATTGTCCTTCCCCCCAAACTCAATTTAGCCCCTTCCTCTCCTCCTCCACCGACGCTCCAGCCGCCGCCCCCCGACGCGAGCCGCCAATCTCTCCATTGCGAAAGCTACAACTCTCCAAAGCTCAAAGGTATGTTATTGCTCTCCAATTTCTACTTAATCTAGGTTTAATCAAAACCCTAATTTTGAAAATTGTTTGATTATGTGATAGAAATTGATGATTATGCGGTACTAGTTGTTGATAGTAGCGTGTTGATTGATTTGGAGATATGTTGAGAACCCTAATTTGGCATATTAATTAATTATGGATTTGTTATTGTGTATTAGTTAATGATAATATTGTATTTGTTGAGTTGGTGATATTAATTAGTGTTTGATTGTTTAATTTGTAATTAAAAATTAGGATTTATTTATCAAGGAACGGGTGCCAACTCCATAGAATTGAAAGATGATGGAAGAAAAGTCCCTTCCGAATAAGTTATGAAAATTAGGTCCCTATTTTTAGTTTTTGGCTAATTTATGTTGTTTTTGCCCCTAATTTTAATGCTAAGGAGATTTTCTGGAAGGGGACAGATTGGTAAAAAATAACAAAATAGGGACCTAATTTACATGGGTTTATGAGTATGGACTTTTTGTGCATGGACTTTGAGAACAGGGACCTTTGGTCCAAAACCCCTTTATTTATAATCTGAAAATTAGTGTATAATTATTGATTGATATGCTAATGGATATATAAGTTTACGTGAATATTTGTTATGGTTAATTAGAACAATGTTTGTTATATTTTGCGCAAAAATTAGTGTATAATTATTGATTAATATGCTGCTACATTGGTACGGTTAAACATAAGTAATATTTTTTATTTAATTAGCGTTTGTACATTATAAGTATTAGTTGTTAGTATAAAATAAAATTAATATAGTTTATTACAAGTGCTAACATTTAATTTTCGTTTACAAAATCGATAAAAAAATTAAAATTGTTAACTGAATTTTAAAATACATTTTGAAATTTCAAATGTATTAAATAAAATATTTAAATGGTTGAATGAATTATATAATTTTGAAATGAGTATAACAACAACAAATATTTTATTGAATTAATTTTTGTAAAAAAATTAAGTAATGAATATAACCACAATAAATATTCTACTAAAATCAATTTTGTAAAAAATGAAGAAATGAATATAATAACATTAAATATTTTGCTAACAAATATTCTAATAAAATCGATTTTGTAAAAAATTAAGAAATGAATATAAGAACAAATATTGTACTAAACCCGATTTTCCAAAAAATTAAGAAATAAATATAACAAGAATAAATATTTTACCCAAATCGATTTAAAAAAAATTGAAATGAATATAATGTTGATTTGAAAATAAGCATTAATTATTATTTCAACAAATAATTGATGCTAAAAAATTAAAGCCTTTAATCCCAAAAGGTTTTAATTAGTTTAGAAAATACAACAATAAAAATACACCCTTTGGATGCAAAATTATGCATAGAAGAGAAGTGAAGTGAAGTGATGTCAAAATTAGACAGAAGTGTGGTGTGTGAAGCCTTTAGTCCTAAATGGCTTTACTTTATTTTAGAAAATACAACAACAATATATCATTTGAGTGCAAATTATGCATAGAAGAGAAGTAAACTGAAGTGCCGTCGAAACATATATTTTCAAATCAGGAAAATTGTTTGATTATTTCCTCGACCGTACTTGGATGTATGAAGTCAGAACTGGTAGAAAAGATTCAATAAAGGAACATTTCTATAACGGTGTACACGAATGTATTAGATTCGCTAAATCTAATAATCGAAATAACGAAGAAATTCGTTGCCTGTGTAGTAAGTGCCAACATTTGAAGCATTGGAAACAAGATATAGTTGAAGTACATTTGTGTAAATATGGTTTCGTGCCGAATTATTATTTTCGGGTTCATCATGGAGAACTTGTTGAACCTACACCTAATCCTGTAGTGTTAGAGGACAATAATATTATGACGAATCCGATAGAAAATATGGTGGAAGATGATGCACAATCAATGTTTCCTACCATTCAAGTTGACGATGAAGACGTAAATGTCGAAGAAGAACCGACTGTGGGAGCTAAAAGAATATATGATTTATTAGATTCTGCTAAGAGGCCATTGTGGGATGGTTGTTAAAGCGGAACCGAACTATCCGTAACTGCTGAATACATTACTATAAAATCAAAATTCAACCTTACAGACGCTGCATTTATAGCAGTTGTACAAGCTGCAAAACGACACATGCCACCCAATAATCTGATGTGCGATAGTTATTATAAAGTGAAAAAACTGATGTCTGCTTTCGGTCTGCCGTACGAAAAGATAGATACATGTGTAAAAGGTTACATGTTGTATTGGAAAGATGACGTTGGTCTTAGAAAATGCAGAATATGTAATGAGGAAAGATACAAACCAAGAAAGAAGAAAGGAAAAGAAGTTCCATACAAGAGAATGCATTATTTACCCATCACTCCCAGACTTTAAAGGTTATATGCATCTTCTGCTACGGCATGTCATATGCGATGGCACAGTGTGAGAACACCGAAAGAAGGAACTTTGATACATCCATCTGACGGAGAAGCATGGAAACATTTCGATAAGACTTATCTCGCATTTGCTGCAGAAAGCCGTAATGTCAGACTCAGTTTATGTACGGATGGATTTTCACCATTCTCTCAGTTTGGTAGTAAATATTCATCCTGGCCAATTATCGTTACTCCTTATAATTTACCTCCATGGATGTGTATGAAAACACCATATATGTTTCTCACTATTGTCGCCTCTGGCTATCATGATCCAATACAAGGAATCGATGTTTATTTACAACCATTGATCGAAGAGTTGAAAAAACCGTGGAATCGATGGTAGTAAATACCATTGGTCGGTTTTATGTGATGATTACTGAAACATGCTTTGTACTAATAATTTTATGTCTTTTCTTTCTAAGATATTATTTGTCTGTGGTAGATATGTCTGGCAGGAGACACGGCTGGAGATCTGAGCCTTCTCCTTCTCCCGATGCAGGTGCCAGTGGCACGACACCGGATTTACGCCCACTTGCGGAGGTAGTTCCGAAAAACGCAGGGTAAGTATCAAATTTATTTGAAGTATATTTTTAAAATTTATTAAATATCTACATCAAAATTTATACAGGGGCTTTGAGGTAGAGCCTTCGGATTTCATCTTACAAGTTTCCAAGAAGGCGTTTATGAGTAGGATGTCAGGCTGTTGGCCTCATTGGGACGACATCCCACCTCATATCAAGGACGCTATATTGGTTGATGTACTGGTAAGTATAAGTTTGTATTTCAGTTGAAAATTAATATAATGTACATAATTCAAACTAATTTCAATATGCAAGCAGTCGTGCGTGTAGACCCAGAGGATATGGATATTTGTACCAATCACCGGAACAAGAGGATGAGAAAAAATTATATGGACACTCTGTCTAAGGCTAAAAATGCAAGAAAAAAACCCAATTGGATGGGCGCTGATGTGTGGGCTGAGTATCTCCGGCTCTGGGAAACTCCTGAAGTGAAAGTAAGTTATATACCTTTGCATTGTTGTTATATATTTTTTAAATTTCGTATGTTAGTTGCAGTACTTTAGTTAATCGTGTATCTAAATTTGTAGGAAATATCTGCCCGGAACCATGCAAATAGGAATAAAAATCCTGCTTTGCACCGTGGCGGCTCCAAATCCTTCCAAGAACATGGGAGAGAGTTGGTAAATTTATAAATTGTGTTTATAAATATCTAAAATGTTGTTTAATCTTATTTGTAACATTATTTATTCATATGTATATATTTTCAAGCGGCGAGGTACAATCGTGAGCCTACAATGGCTGAGGTGTTCACGGCCACGCATGTTGTTGGGCAGGCAAATGAGGAAGGTAACGTTTCATATGAGTGGATGGACGATAAATCTAGATCCATAATGGTAAACATGCTTATCCGTAATGACACTGTTTCATATTCCTTTATTTCACATTTCATAAATTTTAAATTGAATATTTATCATGTCAAACTATTGTTCGTAATCGCAGGAGAGATGTGAAGCGGAGCGAGCACGAGTAGCGCAGTCCACTGGACGGGCAGAGTTAACGTTTGAGGAGGCAAACAATATATGTGATACTATTATTGATCCACCTTCGCGAAATAGGCGGGATAGTTATTGAAATCAGGAGGTAAACTTCTTCATTACTAATATATAAATTTACACATGCAAATGAATTTAAACTGAAGTGAACAAATTATAAATTGAATAAGGAACCTAAATAATTGAAATAAATAAATTGCAACCAATGTGTAACATTTAATAATAAATATTAGCAGCATAATTAATCAACATTTTCATTCATACCGTTTATAATGTTCATAAATTATAACTAGATATCAACTATTTCACAGACGTTAATGTCCCAGAGGGCTTACAAGAGATCCCAAGCCAAGGAGGAGATCGCTCAAATGAAAAAACAGCTGGAGGAGATAAACGATTGGAGGAAGAGCGCATTGGCGCACCAGCTAGACGAGTATATTGCAGCATACTTGGCACAACATGGGACGATGCCTGCAGAGGATGGGTCGGGCGATGACGATGAGTAGGTATGCTTGTGTTTCTATCGGATTTTCACCATCTGTTTTGCAGTCATGTGACATTTGTGTATGTATTTGATTTGTTTGTTGGTTGTGGTGTTTGATGGGTTAGTGGATATTTGTGTATACATGTGATTGATGGATAGTATTTGTACGTATGGTTAAGTTGTTTGATGGATTTGGAATGTTCTATTTGATTGGTATGATATATTTATATGGTGGTGATTAAATGTTTATGTAAATTTACATGTTGCGTTATATATATGATTATTTATGATATATGTGAGATTATACGATGGATGAAGTGATATTAGTTGTGAAATTGAATGTATATGTGTTGGAAAGAGATATGAAATTGGTTGTGTGGTTGGATGGATCATAGAGCAAAATTGGATATGAAATTTGGTCTAGATTAGCGACGGCGATTTGGCCCAGTTTAGCGACGGGCTTTTGGTTCCAGGTTAGCGATGGCTAGCGTCGATTTGAGGCGCCATCCCGATGTTAACTAATTTTCCACGTGTACAGTAATGTGTCGCTAGCCGTCGCTATATTGGTGACGGAACCGTCGCTAAAGCCGTCGATTTACTGTGTGGCGGAGGGTTATTTAGCAACGGCTTTTAGCGACGGTTTGCGACGGCCGGCGACTACCGGCTACGGTTTTTTGTCGTCGCTAAAGCCACCGTGTTTTGTAGTGATAGTAGAAAAGATATGTGAAATAGATCAAGATTTAATATTTCGTTAAATTTGAAAATGGAGAAATTATGAATATTTTATACATACATTGGTTGTGAAAAGGTTCATCAAAAAAGGAGAAAGAACACTTTCATCTTAATGGCATGAGTATATTTTAGAATTTGATTACATTTTACTGTGAAACATATTCTTGCTTTCTATGTACGTACGTAATTAACAACACAATTTAAAATGAAATATATTTCAAATGATTTAAAACAATGTCACTCTACTGACATGAATGAATTTATTGAAAGTGAAAAAATAATGAAATAAGTTATGCATTACATTATAGTGAAGATTCAATGCACACAAAACTTATATAGTAGCAAATATGAGATGAGTTTGTCTTTGAAATTAAATAAAATGATGAGTATAGAAAGTATAGGGAGGTATATTTATGAAAGATATCTATAAATCAAAGGAAATAATTAATTGTTTGAGTATGCCACAAAATCTTTTGAAAATAAGATATTATTATTTATAGACAAACATACTCATATGATCGTGAATATGAAAAATGGTAATTTTGACCGATGTGTGAGCCTAAAGAAAACTACATGTTTCGAGAATATTTATTCGGCTTACTAATATAAGTTGATGGATATAATGTCGGTAAACATGCGGAAAATATTTAATTTGAAATGCACGTATGAACTGAGATTTTATTATAAATATTGAGAACTGGAAATATTTGTGTTAAATATATGTATAAAAAGGCAGTTTTATGTGTTCTAGATTGGTATGACTTTTTGCCTCTACATGAACATTATTATAAGGCCCTATGTTTGCATATCATACTGCATAAATGCATACTTTATGAGTTTATATATGCACGATAGAAGAATGATATGAGTTGAGTTGAATGTTGCATTTATAATGTTGTTATTATTTGATCATTATTTTTACAAATATTGTGTTGATATTTGTTTGTATGTAGGAAAATACAAAATATGTTAAAATTATATTGAAAGTAACCAATGATATAAATTTGAGTATACCAGTCTTCATAAATTACATTGTATGTAGGGGAAACTACTTTGTTAGATTGTTTTATACTCAATATGCTTCCTCACAAAAAAAAAAACAAAATGAACGATTACTGGATTATGAAAAGGTGTTCCTTCAAACTATAATTTTTGAAGTGGATTATCTAGTTAAAGTGGGTCTACCGTAATTTTGAAAAATCAATAATGGGCATTAGGTGTTAAATTGTAAGTCCTTTATTGTCCTCCTAATACGAGACAACGGGTTTACAAGAGGCTAATGTGAGAAAATTAAAAATATTTTTTTAAGTTGATCTCATAACATTAAAAAAATCTTGTAAAGATTTGATTGTTTTGGTGTAGCATCTATGTTATATCTCCATGGTTCTTGCATATGTAAGAATAAATAACATAGCTAGAAAAAGTTTGATTGTGGTAAAATTAGAGGAAGCGTCATGTATCTCTTGAATTATTAAAAATGCTATTACTTATGATGTGAGGAGTTACATTTGTACCCCTTTTAATGAACATTGAAATTTTTGTAAGAGTGTGTAATGGGAAGAGAAGACACATCTATTTCAAACCTAAAGTAATTGAGAAATCGGTGGATAAAGTAATTTCATAAAAATTAATAGATCAAATAGAACTTCATGGATTTGTTTTCTAAATATTCAGAAGAAATTAGTCGCTGGATCATCAATAGGAATAGGCCTCGAGCCTAGACTAGAGAAAAACGTAATGAATAACCATTAGTGGTCAAACAATGAAACAAGATTACTCTTTTTTTTTTTGAAAACCCAGGAGAACCCGGTGGGCCGGTAAACTCCTGAGGAGGGTATAGTAAAGTCGTCCGCTAATCCAAGCCACCATACCCCGGGTAAATTTATATAGGATAAGGAAGCGCATGGTAGGAATCGAACCTGAGTCTTTTTACCAGAACCCAAGCCTCCTTTCCACTGCGCCGCACCTACGGACAACAAGATTACTCTTTCCCTTAATATTTTTGTGTTCATAACTTTGATTACTTTTATATAATCCATAACCAATTATTGGTGCTACTTCTGAGAAAACGTGATGGATTTTTCCATTTGATATGATTTTAAGTTTCTGTACCTTTATATAATCCATAACTAATTTTTAGTGATGCTTTCACTTGATGAATTTTTCTATTTGATATGATTTTGAGCTTCTTACTTTATATAATCCATATCCTATTTTTGGTGGTGCTTTTGAAACGCACTTGATGAATTTTTCTATTGATATGATTTTGAGCTTTTTTGCCTTTATATAATCTATAATTAGTTATTAGTGGTGCTTTTGAGACGCACCTAATGGATTCTATTGTTTAGTGTGAGTTGATCTTCTTTGCTTTTATATATTTCATAACCAGTTTTGGTAGTGCTTTCGAGATGCACTTGATGAATTCTACTATTTATTATAAGTTTGAGCTTCTTTGCTTTTGTGTACTCCATAGCCAATTTTTGGTGATGCTTTCGAGATGCACTTGATGGATATATTGATTTATCTTAGTTTAAGCTTATTCACTTTTTTCAAATTCATAACCAGCGTTGGTGGCACTTTTGAGACACATTTAATAGATTTTATTGATTTATTTGAGGCAATGCCTTATTACTCGTATATAATTCATAGTCGGTATTGGTGGTGCTTTTGAGACGCACTTGATGAATTATCTTTATTTATTTCTTGAGGTCGAGCCTTTTTCTCTTAATGAGTTCATAGCCGGTGGTGGTGCTAAAGTGGAGCATTTGATGGACTCGCCTACTTGCATATGAAGGAGGACCGCCTTCTATGAAAGACTTGAGCTTTCTAGAGTACCCATGAGTTCCCAAGATAGGCATATAGCCATTAAAAGCACATATTTATCGTGGGTTTTGTAGAAATTGAAACTGTGGTACGTGTTGTGTTGTGAGATATCAACCTAATTTTTGTAGTTCAAGAAAAATTTGCTAACATATCTTTTTATCTCATTCTCCTTTCTTTCTCGAGTACTGATTGTTTTAGCAAGCCGATTGCATTTGTATATATACCATTAATATCTTAGGGCACAGATCCCGTACTGTGACAGTGAATTGACACGGATACTTCAACCAGCAATTGGTGGCAGTGCTAAGACTTCAATTATCTGCACTCTTGCACCTGAGGAGGTAGGTAGCTCTTGAAATTAGATACTTTAAATAATCATTCTTGGTAATAATAGTATTTTGATTTCATTTGTCAACTTATGTTAGATCCACATTAAAGAAACAAGAGGAACGCTCCAGTTTGCAAGTAGAGTTAAAACGTGTTACAAACTATGTACAAGTGAACGAGGATAGTATGTCAATTCTTTGTTTTGATTAGTAGATATTCACTATATATTATATTACTACTGTATATGTTTACCTTTTTCTGGTTTTTTCATAATGTTAATTTTTTGTTTCTCAACTTACCTTGGTCAGTTATTTAAATTAACAAAGACTATTTTTTCCCCACTTTGCTAAAGTTCTTTGTCAAGTTGACCAAAAATGTCTTTTTTTTTGCAATTTGTTTGGAGAAAAGATTTTATAAAAACTTTTGCAATTTGTTTGCTGAAGTAGTCCACATGGAAAAAACAAAAGAATCCTGAACTTTATCTCATCCCTAATATGCATCATAATGGCGAAGGGAAATTTATGTAAATAATCTGGATTGTAATAAAACTTCGAACTACTTTCAGTTTACAACTGTACCTAAAAAACATACCCTACTAATATTTTTGTTTGCAAGAGTATTGACTAATGATTATTAAATTTTTGTATATGTTTAATGTAAATGATGCTAGAAATATATATATTACACGTTTAGGGCCGGCTCTAAAATTGGGTTGCCCTAATCCAAAATTATTTTGGTTGTCCTAAATGATTTTTTTAGATTTTTTAAATTAATTTTTTTTTTGTTTAAAATTAAGCACGTCGCCAAATAGAAAAGATATAACATTGCAATATGGTGATAGAATGGTCACGGAATGTGTTGAAAATTTTGTAACTAGATTTTCACGTGAAACTATAATTATCATTAAAGAATACATAAAATTAGTTGTTCAAGACAGTGCACTTTGATGAAAGTCTAGCTAGTTAACAAACTAAAGCATTCAATTTAAAGTAAGAAAACATCGGCAAAATACCTCACGAACACGGATAGTAAATGACAGCTGACGGTAAGATATATGTAGTACAAAACCAACGGTGTAATTAGTGCTTGTCTTAATCAGTGAACAACCAAAATTGAAAACTAATTGTAAATAATAAATAGCAATTTGCGGTAACATAGTAGGAAGCAATAATAAGCTTCCTTAATTTCTCACTCAGCCAAAGCTTTGTCTATCAACTGATTTTTAGGAACTTGAATGCATCAACTGAAAATCGGGCTTGTGCTATTTGCTGAATTTTTTTGGGCTGACTACATCATTAATAAAAAAAAATTGTTGCCCCAGCCCAGGGGCTTAGTGGGCTTGCCCTTGGGCCGGCTATGTAACACGCTTGAATTGCTGTTCGAGTTTCTTCATGATAGATACCGGCTGGTAACCTACTAAAATCATTATTTTTTTCTTTCTCTATACATAAAGTGGAGATACAATAATTATATAACGTTTGACTTCATTTTTTCAAAGCTTTTACTGTGTATTATGTTTGATGTATGTTTGTGGAATGTATGTCATACACGATATGTTTGAAGATTTTTAAACTAACAGTGAAAATGTGTCTGCTTCAAACCTATTTACAATATATATAGAAAGTGCATGGAGTCAAAGATTTGAATCACGTGAATCTAGTTACTTTTCATCATCCTAGCGATATAAATATAAGGACACCTCATATAAAAACTATGTTTATGTATTTTAGTGCATGCATCAACGCATGTTTTCATGTAATCCCGATGATATAAAAATCAGTCAGACTTGAAAAATAAATCATAGATTTTCCTCCTCGTTAATTTTATGTTTGCTTAATGTTCATAAATCAGTCATCATTTTCAGCATATAGATTTGTTAAATGATTTACTTATCAGCTAGTGTGAAAAGTGTACATAATAAATCAACACATATTAGTAAGAGTGCGATCAGTAATGTAAATGGATAAATTATGCTTACATTGTCAAATGTTGTCTATATTTACCATTGCTTATGCTCCACTCTAATTTACTAGAAGATGTTCCATCTATGTGTATGGTTTATACTTAAAGTTTTTACCTTCTTCATTCTGTTCTTTTCTAGTTTTCTGCACTCGATGAGTTTCCCTAATGGGTACTTACACTACTAGAAAGGCTTCGTATAGCGGCGGAGCCTAGCGACGGCTAAAAAAAGCGGTCATCGCTAAGCGTCGTTAGCCGACGCTATACGCAGTATACAGATCTGCCGAGAGCAACATCTCCTTCATTCTTTCTTCCCCAATTTCTTTCCCAAATCCCTTCCCCCTTCGACGCCCCCCGTCACTATAGCCGCCGCCCCAGCTTTCAACGCCTCCAAATCATCCAAATTTACGTCGGTATGCTTCTAATCTCTTGTTTGAATGTAAATTTGATATTTTTAGGTTTAGTTTAAACCCTAAGTCAATTATGATTTGTTGTTAAATTGGGTATTAGTAGTGTTGTTAAATTAGGTATTAATAGTATTGTATGTTGATTTGATAGATTAATTAGTTTATTATCATGAACTTGAATTATTTCGTATTACATTAACTAGTTTATCATGATCAAGTTGAGTAAATGGTTGATGTAGATGATAAGTGTTGGCGATTAACATGGTTAGTTGTTTTAGGTGAAAAAATAGTGTATATTAATGATTAACTTGGTTATTGATAAATTTACATGAAAGTATTTCATAGTTTATGAAATTGATAAATTACAAATTTAAGTTGTTAAAATCTAAATTCTGCAAATATGAGTATTACAAATTACAGTATTGTACAAAAATAAAGTTTATATAGTATTGTACAAATTTAAGTTTGATAAATTACAAATTACAGTATTGTACAAAAATAAAGTTTATATAGAAAATTAAAAAATGAATATGAGAGCCTTAAAAATTCTAAAAATATCTAATTTTTTTTAAAAAAATTAGGAAATGACTTTAAAAACAACTGATATTGTACTGAAATCTATTTTGTAATGAAATTAAGAAATGAATATAACAACAACAAAGATTACGCTAAAATCTATGTCGTAAAATAAAGAAATGAATATTGAACTAAAATTGTTAATTGAATGTTGAACTAAAATTTAAATATACAAATTTATTAAATAAAATTTAAATAGTTGAAACATTGTCAAAATTTGAAAAGAACAACAATATTTGATAAAATTTAAAGAAATTTTTTTATCTCTTAGATTGGCTTTGGCCCCGTCTGGCAAGTGTTGTATATGATCGTTATATGGATGTTCGTTTTGGTAACGGAACGGACATTTGTATTCATCTGATACAATATTTGTCGGATTTGTCCCTGTATTGGACAAGTTACAAACACAATAAAGTAATTACATATTATAAATCATTTCATTTTAAACGGTTACAAAATTTCGATAGCGCTTCCTTTACGTTCCCTGTGTACACGCATTTGTGTACGATACAGAGAACAAAAGGGAAGTGCTGCCGAAATTTTGTTGAACCGTTTTGTTAACGGTAAAAAGTGAACGCTAACATCCGGTGTGTGTAATAGAATCGTGAAAGCACCACCCGTTGGTACGGGAACAGAATATGAGCTGAAAATAGCAGAAAAGCAGTAAATGAACAACAGATTTATAGTGGTTCGGCCCGTAATTGAGCCTACGTCCACTTTATAGTCTTTTATTGCTGATTCGGTTACAATTTGATACAATATCTTTCTAAAAACGATACAACTTGATCATGAAAGCACTCTTGACTACTAGCTCGATCTTTGATGATGAAACTCGACGAATCCGTGTTGGATGTTAGGAGCTTTTCTCGAAGATTGTTGTAGTGTCTCGAATGCTTGAAGATCTTTGATTGCTGAATGAGAGGAGGCTTCGACAGCGTAACGGCGCTTGGAGAAATGAATGGCCAAAAGTCCCCTTCAAGTTGGAAGTGATGGGGTATTTATAGGAGCTGATTTGGACTTAGGAAATTTCTCTAAGTCTTTAAGTCATAGCCGACTTAGGGTAGGTCGGTGACGAGTTAAGGGATAGGGTTAGGTCGGTGATGAGTTAAGGGATAGGGTTAGGTCGGTGACGAGTTAAGGGATTGGGTTGTTCTGGGCCCATCCTGTGGCTCTTTGACAAGTATTAAGTCGTAGCCGACTTATCAGACCTTAACTCGTAAGACCTTAACTCGCAGCCTTTAAGTCGTAAACCCACTAAGTCGTCACCCGTTAGGTCGGAACCTTCTTAAGTCGGAGCATTTCATAACTCGGAATCTTCCTTAGGTCGTAGCCTTTAGGTCGCAACACTACTAGGTTGCGGAGTCTTTAGGTCGCAAGCTTCCTTAGGTCGCGACTTCCCTTAGGTCGTGACATTCCTGTAGCATTAGGTCGCAAGGTCTTCTGTAGCCTTAGGTCGCTGGGCAAGTTCAGTCATTGAGTCTTAGGTCGTAGACATCTTAGGTCGCAGACTCCTTAACTCGCAGGCACTTTAACTCGTACATTGTTAGGTTGTGATGTCCTCTTGAGTCGTAAGCCTGATGAGTCGTAAGCCTGATGAGTCGTAAGCCTGATGAGTCGTAGAGCCTTTAACTTGCTGAGTAGTTAAGTCGGAAACCTCTTAACTCTTTAAGTCGTAGACTGTTAAGTCGTAACCCACTGTAGGTTTGAGTCTACTAACTCGCGAAGCTTTTAGGTCGCGGAGTAGGCTTGTCTTCAACGGTTAAGTCGTTAAGACTACTTAAGTCGTAAGTCGTTAAGACTACTTAAGTCGTAAGTCGTTAAGTCATAGCTTCCTGTAGGTTGCTTCAGCAGTTAGGTCGTAAGTCCTCTCTTATCACTAGGTCGTAAGTCGTCGAGTCCCCTTAGGTTTTAGGCTTTTTAACTCGTAAGTCGCTGCTCAAAGGGAGTTAACATTTGCCCCTCGAAGCATACGTCTTAAGTCGTAAGTCGTGTGCTTCGATTTTCCTTAGCTCGCTTCTTGATGAGTGCGCTAGATCGTGACCGACTTAAGATGAGTCGTAGGTCGCGAACGACTTAGTATAAGTCGTAAGTCAGATATGTCGATTCACCTTTCACTGTCCCAGGGCATAAATAGCTTAGGTCGTTCTCTCTTCTTCTTCACCTGTTTCATTTGTGCTTTAAGTCGTATCTGCCATTAACAAGATTTCAAGCTTCCAAAGGCGATTTCGACTCGATTTACCTCCAACCACTTCTAGTTACATCGCGTAAGCGTCTTCTCCCTTTTCCCAATCGCTGACCATTGCTATCGACCTTTCTCCATGAATTCTTCCCTCGGTCCTTGCGAATACTGTTGTGTAGGATATTCATGGAATTAAGGTGGCTTGATATGGATTGTAATGATTTGTGATCTGTGGTGGTTTTAGAAATAGGGTTGACGAAGAAGCTAACCGGTGAATGGGTTAACGGATTGGATAGTTAAGGGTTAGGAGTTGGACGGATATATGGTTAACGAGTTAGGGATCAAACGAGTCAGGAGGATGGACTAAATTCTGGATCGACTTATCACTTACAGCAACCAAGCTTTGAGTCGTAGCCGAGTTACGACTTACGACTTAGAGAATTGAAGTCCCCTTTTAATCCCCACGACTTATGACTTAGAGAATAGTTAACCCTGGCTCGTAGGAACCATTTGAGTCGTTCGCGACTTAGCACTTGTTCACTTTGCTTGAATGTGTGGTACGATTGGAGAGTTACGACTCAACTTGATTCATGGCATATCTTTTAGACCGTGAACGAGTTAGGACTTAGGAAAATCTGCCCCACGCTAAGTTGTGATCGAGTTAGAACTTGAGCAAATTTCCCACTGCTTTGAATGCTAAGACTTGAGTTGTTTGAACTTTGGACTCTTGAATTTTGTTGCACTCTTTTATAGATTGTCAATAATTCTAACTGCCTGTTATAACATTTACAAAAAACTGGGACGAATATACTGCCACCGACTGCCCATATCGGATGACAGATTAGTTGATAAAGATTAAAATTAAATGAACTGTATGAGTGAAATGCTACACAATAACCAACTCAAATGAAGTATTAAAGCAGAATCGTAATGGTTAACTAAAACTGATTTGTCTGCATTGACACTGCACTTAAGCATTAACAAGTTTTGAAATCTCGTAATTGATTGATTGTCAGTTAGTTTAATTCCAGTTATACTTGCTTTTTCTTATTTTCATTAGTTTTGCACAGCACTTTACACTTTTAGGAAACGTGCACCTTCACTTTTGAACATTCGGCTGATTGTGTAGAATGGCATCCCATCAAGAAGATTTGGAGTCAACTGGAGAAGCTTTTCCAATTGCTACCCCGCTGAACGATCCCCCAGAAAGGATTCCTACCACTCTGAGTCATAAAGTCTTCCGTCAACTATGCACCCAGTTTGGCATCGCTGAATCTGACGCTTTGCTCCCTGGAATAAATGACACTGCTGATAGGCCGCCCCACGGCTTTATCGCAGTGAACCGCCAAATGTGCTTGAGTGGAGCGATTCCCCCGTTTAATGACTGTCTCCGAGAACTTCTCCTTCGATTATCTATCTCCCCTTTTCAACTTCATCCTAATGGCTACGCCATCCTGCTGGGATTGTGTGTGCTTTTTAGGAGAATGCTGGACCGTTTCCCCAGTTTTGGAGAAATTTGCTTTCTATGCTCATTTACAAAGACCAAAGACCATCCCTCTATCACAGTTGTAAGGAGTGCCAGGAATCGTAAACTGATTATTGGTCTTCCCGAAAGCGTTCCTGGGTTTCTGAGCCATTTTTTCTTTGTTCGTTGCCCCCCGGGATTCTACGCCATTTGGAGAGTGGGAAGTACGATTATCTATCTTTTCCCTGTGTTTTCTAAATTCTTTGAAGTCCAAATTGTCAAGTGTTAACTTCTTTTTCTACTGTTTCAGCGCTTCCTCCCCCTCTAGGGAACCTCGTCACAAGATTACCTTTGAGAGGCTTATGGCCGTGCCGGTTGAGGAGAGGAGTGTTCAATTTCTATTGAGAGATGAGTTCCTCCACGAATTTGGACTCTTACATCCTTCCCGTTCCACTCAGCCACATGAAGTCCCTGATTCTCCTGCTGAGGAGTCAGATGCCCCTGTTCCTGCTAGAGAACTTTTACAGCAAAATCTTACCGTTGAGACTTCATTGGTAAAGTGTTCTACTTCTACCGCCATTGCTGGACCGTCCAGTAAGTTAGCACTTGCCCTGGTTGTTGAAGAGGAGGAAAATCTTCACACTCTTGAAAAGACGGCTGAGGTGGAAGTTGAAAAAGAGAATTCTCCCCTGCACCATGGCGATGATACTTTTGACAGTCTAAGCGACATCATGATAACCTCTCAGGAGCTTTTTAAAGATGATGTTTCTAAAGTGGTCCCTCCTGTTGTCGAAGCAACTTCTTCTTTGCAACAAACCACAACGCCTTCCACACAACTTATTGCCATTTCTACACCCAAAAGTGGTTTGTAGTCTGATGCGCGTAGTTTGCACATCACACACACTTAGAATTTTGGCACTTATATGCACTTAGCTTCTTCAACTTGAGGATTTCTAAAACTGGTCTTTTTCTTCAATTTCAGGTTCTCTGATGGGGCGAAGCGGCTCTTACTACAACAAATTCCAGCGCTACGGAAGCCGTGAGGCTTATGCCTTTAGGAGTTATATCGGTGCTGTGAAGGAAACTGACGAGGAGAGGGCTGCCAGAAAGGCTCACGAGAGGCGAGCTCATGAAGAGCGTCGCCGGAGAGAAGACGAGGAATACTATGGGAATAGGGACGAGCGACGTGACTCTTCCCGCAAAAGCGACGACCCTTATAAGAGGAAATCTTACGATGACATAGGGAAGAGTCATACTTCCGATGAGTCCAGCAAACGGGTCAGACTTGACAAGAAAGATACATCTAATATCTTGGAAAAGACTACCGCTTCTATTCCTCCTAATACATCTTCCGGTTCCCCTGCCCTTAAGGAATCTGACATCCAGACAATCATTAACAGGCCACAGTACCAAGCTGGAGATGGTCCTCCCACACTCCAGAGCCGATTTCCGAATTGGTGTCTGAAAGGAGTGCGTTTTGATTTGGATTTGGTCCCCATTGATAAGCAGGCGATGCTGAAAAATGTCGATGCTGTGAAACTTGACATTGAAAGAATGTCTGGATGGCAGAAGCTGGTTGATGAACTTCAAAGGGTCAACCATATGAACCTTGAGGCGATGATGACCATGGAAAATGATAAATCTGAGTGGGACAAATGGCGTAAGCATCATGACGCGGAGATGAAAAGCATTAGCGATGGTTATGTGAAGCTTGAAGCTGAAGTTGAAAGACTTAAAAAAGAGCTCGCTACTTCTTCCACTTCTTATTCTCAGAAAGAAGAAATGCTTCAAAAACAAGTTCGAGACGCCCATGCTGCTCAGAGAGATATTGAGGTGAAACTCGAAGCAGAACAGCAGGTTACAAGAAAATACCGCGATGATGCCGTCCAACTTCGAGAGAAAGTCAGCTCTCAAGACTTAGAAATTATAAGACTGCAATCTCAGCTACTGAAGGCTGAAAGAGAACGCGATGAAGTTCTTTCTGGTAAAGCTGCAGCCGAAGAATCCCATAAGGCGACCATAGCCACCGTTGACGCGACTCTGTTCGACTTTTATATGCATTGTGTCCTGGGGCGTGGGAGCCTTTCATTTTTGGGACCAGAGTATGAAGTCACCTTAGCGGAAGTATGGGAGGCAATCATTGACTTATTTGGTGGTGCCGGATATTCTGAAACAGATCTTCAAGCTACCTACTTAAGTGAGAGCGATCGCGCTGCCCTTGCCAAAGGAAAAGAGCAGCTTATCCGAGTGCGGGCCGAGGCGACGGGAGGGAAGCTTCCTGAGAAAGAAACACCTCCTATTGCTCCTGCTTATACTTCGGCTTTAGCTTATGCGGATATTACTGGCTCTAGTTCTCATTCCACGCCTCCCGCTAAGGTTGACAAAGAAACTGTATCCACCCCTACAGAGGAAGAGGCAATGAAGGACTTCCAAGCTCGGGAATTTGAGATTGATCTTGCTAAACCGGCTTCTCCAGGTAACTCTGACGATTCACGGTCTTCTTTTTTCTCGGAGAATACTGATTTTGATTTCTTTTATTATGCAGCAGTAGTGTCGGAAACTGCACCAATTCTTCCTTCTTCAGCTGTCGTTCCTCCTCCTTCTCAAGTTATATCTCTTCCAGCTTCTCAACCAGGTTCACAGGAAGAACCAATAGCAGCCCTTCAAGGTTTAGAGGAACCACTTGCTTCCGAAGAACAGAAGGCAGAAGGTCTGGAAGATAGCGAGAAGACCCCGGAGCAGTCTTTTGATTATGACACAAAGCTTTCTACATTTATTGCTCCGGGGAGTGAGTCTTCTTCCAAGAAGAAGGGGAAACGTGTGGTTTCGAAGAGAGGAAAGAAGAGTTCTTCTGCTGCTGGGGATGAGGCAGAGATTGATCCGGCTGAGTCTCTTTCTCCTTCTTCTCCGATACGGCCTACGAAGCTAATTACCAGGCCGGGTAAAAGCTCCAAGGGTGGGAAGAAGGGGAAATGAGTTTGATTTTGCATTTTTCTGCTTTTTGTATTGACCGGGGATTGTGCGGATACCGGTCTCCGCTTCTTTTTGTAACCTGTACAATGTAAAAAATTTCTCATAGTGTTGAAATAAATAGATATTTTTCTTGTACAAATCCTTGTGTATGTAGGAATACATCTGTTTTTCATTTGAAGTGTAGAGTAAACGATTCTTTTCACTTGTACGAACTTTTTGTCTGTGTTTCAAGAACGCATTTACTCCACATCTTTATTACGTGATGTTGCAATGAACTTGTGGTATGTTGCTTGTATATTACTTTTATTACTGTAACTGAATTGTATAATGCTGCCCCCATACCACAAGTATATTGTAATATTTCTTGCTTTCACAAGACCGATACTCTTATTTTAGAGAATAACTTTCCCCTTTTTCAGGGAAGAATTATTCTGCTTTTAATAGAGTATATCTTGTCTTTGGAGAAATTTTTATTTTCTTTTTCTTCCTGAAGAACACTTCGACTTATGGGAATGATCACTTTTATTTGTTTGAAAGTGAATTTTCCTACACAGTGAAATGAGCTTCTGAAGAAGGTTTTGATTTTTGTGCCCCAGTAAAGGGTTTATTTTTGGTACTTCAAGCAAGGTGAAGTACGCCTCTGAAGAGGTCTTTTGGTCTCCGAAGAGAAGCGATTTTGGTCTCCGAAGAGAAGCAGTTTTGGTCTCCGAAGAGAAGCAGTTTTGGTCTCCGAGGAGAAGCAGTTTTGGTCTCCGAGGAGAAGCAATTTTGGTCTCCGAAGAGAAGCAGTTTTGGCATTTCATCTCTGGTGAAGTGGGTCTCCGAAGAGAAGCATTTTGCACTTCTACACGGGTGAAATGTGCCTCCGAAAAGGGCTTTTTAGTATTTCATCACTGGTGAAGTGGGTCTCCGAAGAGAAGCATTTTTCACTTCTACGCGGGTGAAATGTGCCTCCGAAAAGGGCTTTTGCCTCCGAAAGAGGGCTTGTGCCTTCGAAGAGGGCTTGTGCCTCCGAAGAGGGCTTGTGATTGCCTGGAGGTTACTTTCTCATGGTCGGAGGGGTGCACGGGACAAGCGTAAGTTGTTTGATTGGATGTTTGTTTGTACAAACGATCGCAATCAATTAACAAGGTGTCCCTTTTTGGTAGTCCCACCGATCTTTTTGATTGAGGAAAGCTCTCCATTTATTGGCGTGCCTCGTTAGAGGGCTTTGTTGACCCTTGGGAAGGAGCATCAGTTGGTTGGTGTGCCAGGAAGGTTGCATCTTAGGGGCAAGTAGATCCATGGGATGGACACAAGCTGCCTGATCGGATGCATCACAATCAGTTAGCGAGGGTCTTATTCCTTCTGCTTGGGAAGGTGTCCCTTTAGTGGATCTACCTGCTTTCCTATTGAGAGGCATACCTCCCTTTGGCTGCTTCCATGTTTGCCCGCTCATGTTGTATCATCATCCGCCAATCTGCGATCCTTTATCAATGTTTCCAAGCGCGTGTTCCTTTCTTTTGCAAGTAAATTGCTTTATCCGAAGAAGTAGACTTCACTGTTGAATGACTCCACAGAGTAAACGCAAGTTATTTGGTTGGATGCCTTTTTACATTAACGATCGCAACCAGTTAACGAGGGCTTGACATAGTGAAGCCGTCAACTTTTTATGTGAAGTTCCTCTTGTATGGGATTTGAGTTTGAAATTTTTGTTGCTTGAAATCTGCTTTAATAAATGATTTGTAAGGCTCGCTTAGCTTTGCGATGGGTGAGCTTTGCTTTAATGACCTGCAGTATTAGACCGATATTTTAGCAATACATTTAGAGTATTTACACATCGAAATATAACAGGCATTTTATAATAGAAAACACAATGCATAGTTTTTCATTATTGAGTCACGCTGATTTCTCAGCGGTTTACAATGCAGAAGTTACACATCCATCATTATCTTTACAAATTCAAGCAATGCAGTTAAGTAAAAATGAATGCTAGTTATTGTTGTTTCAGAATCTCCAAGCTGGATTTCCATTTGTGCTTGATTCATAGCTTTTGGATTTTTATGCCAGAGAAAGTGAGAGATGCCCCAGTCGCAGTTTTGTGGGTAATCAGTAGTCATCCCAACTTCTGCTTGCTGGGTATGGTCCCCCTGTGATAGCATTAATGACAAGCTTTTCTGAATCTTGCACTGCAGCGTTGTTGTGGGAATCGGATTGATGGGTAGGGTGTTGTTGATCCCGAGTGGATGAGGTTGGATTGACTCCGTTCCTTTTAACGTATTGTTGGAGTTTACCCTGCTCTAGCAATTCTTCAATCACCTTCTTTAATTGGCGACATTGGTCAGTGTCATGGCCAGGTTGATTGTGAAATTGGCAGAATTTTCCATTACGCTTTGCCCCTCTCGTCATCTCAGGTGGCTTAGGATACCTGACAACGTCCTTTGTTGCAAAAAAGATATTTCTTGGTGTATCAGTTAAAGGAGTAAAGTCCGAAGGATTAAAGCGGCGAGGTTTCTTTTCATTTCCCCGGCTTTTTCCTCCTTCATTCTCCCTTTTCTGACTTTCAGATTCTCTTTTCTTAGGTGGGACATTGTCATTATCAGTCTGGGCAGTAACCACTTTCGATGTTGCAGAAAGGCTTTCAAGGCGAATGAACTCATCGGCCTTTTTATAAAATTTATCAAGTGAGTTCGGTTCCTTCATTTTTAGCCATACTCCAAATTTACTCGATTTATCAATGGCTCTCATCAAATAAGTCAGGATCATGCGTGGTTCTGCATTTTCTACTTCGGCTAAAGCTATATTGAAACGGCTCAAGAAAGATTTGATTGATTCTCCGGGCGCTTGCTCAAGGTTAGACAGTGACATTATATCCTTAGCTTTTGAAGCATACAATCTGAACTGTTCTTTAAACTTTTGCGTTAAGTTGGAGAACTTATCTACAGACCGAACTGGAAGCTTTGTGAACCAAAGTAAAGCCACACCTTCCAGGTATACTGGAAAGTATCGACACTTGATCTCGTCTGATGCTCTTGCACCGGTCATATGCCAATCGTATTTGTATAGGAAATGATTAGGGTCAGTGGTTCCCCTATAAGCTTAGATAGTAGGAGGTGCAAATTTCCTTGGAAACTCCGCTCTTAGGATCCTTTCAGTAAACGGAGTTCTGCTTGGCGCAAATCCCCAGTCAGCCTCATCTTCTTCCCTCTGCATGCTCTCTTTCATGATGCGGCCAACCATTTCAGACAGGTACTCTTTATTGTTCAAAGACACCTCCGGGCAAGCACCAGTTCTTCCCTCGGAAGTTTGCCCGGGCACATGTTCATGACAAGTTGGTTGCGGCATAGAACCATCAGCTTGGAAAGGTGGCATTTCAGGAAGGGTGGTTTGATGGTTTTCTGGTTGATGATTTGCCCCGAGCAGAGCAGTTAATCTATCCATCATCAAAGCGTTTTGAGTTTCAATTTGTTGGTATAATCCAGAAACTGCGTCATCCAATTCAGCCCTGGTGACTCCAATGGTTGGAGTTGCTTGGTCTGTTATTGGGGAAGCGGAAGTTCCTTCGTGAGCATTTCCAGATCTGATAGGTCTACCTCTTCTTCCCGGAGCCATTATTTCGGATCTGGTTTTTTAAGAGAGGTTCTTTTTATGAATCTTTGCGAAGCAACGATGGATGATCGCCTGAGTTGGGTTCTCAGTGAAGGCACCAAAATGTTAACGGTAAAAAGTGAACGCTAACACCCGGTGTGTGTAATAGAATCGTGAAAGCACCACCCGTTGGTACGGGAACAGAATATGAGCTGAAAATAGCAGAAAAGCAGTAAATGAACAACAGATTTATAGTGGTTCGGCCCGTAATTGAGCCTACGTCCACTTTATAGTCTTTTATTGCTGATTCGGTTACAATTTGATACAATATCTTTCTAAAAACGATACAACTTGATCATGAAAGCACTCTTGACTACTAGCTCGATCTTTGATGATGAAACTCGACGAATCCGTGTTGGATGTTAGGAGCTTTTCTCGAAGATTTTTGTAGTGTCTCGAATGCTTGAAGATCTTTGATTGCTGAATGAGAGGAGGCTTCGACAGCGTAACGGCGCTTGGAGAAATGAATGGCCAAAAGTCCCCTCCAAGTTGGAAGTGATGGGGTATTTATAGGAGCTGATTTGGACTTAGGAAATTTCTCTAAGTCTTTAAGTCGTAGCCGACTTAGGGTAGGTCGGTGACGAGTTAAGGGATAGGGTTAGGTCGGTGACGAGTTAAGGGATAGGGTTAGGTCGGTGACGAGTTAAGGGATTGGGTTGTTCTGGGCCCATCCTGTGGCTCTTTGACAAGTATTAAGTCGTAGCCGACTTATCAGACCTTAACTCGTAAGACCTTAACTCGCAGCCTTTAAGTCGTAAACCCACTAAGTCGTCACCCGTTAGGTCGGAACCTTCTTAAGTCGGAGCATTTCATAACTCGGAATCTTCCTTAGGTCGTAGCCTTTAGGTCGCAACACTACTAGGTTGCGGAGTCTTTAGGTCGCAAGCTTCCTTAGGTCGCGACTTCCCTTAGGTCGTGACATTCCTGTAGCATTAGGTCGCAAGGTCTTCTGTAGCCTTAGGTCGCTGGGCAAGTTCAGTCATTGAGTCTTAGGTCGTAGACATCTTAGGTCGCAGACTCCTTAACTCGCAGGCACTTTAACTCGTACATTGTTAGGTTGTGATGTCCTCTTGAGTCGTAAGCCTGATGAGTCGTAAGCCTGATGAGTCGTAAGCCTGATGAGTCGTAGAGCCTTTAACTTGCTGAGTAGTTAAGTCGGAAACCTCTTAACTCTTTAAGTCGTAGACTGTTAAGTCGTAACCCACTGTAGGTTTGAGTCTACTAACTCGCGAAGCTTTTAGGTCGCGGAGTAGGCTTGTCTTCAACGGTTAAGTCGTTAAGACTACTTAAGTCGTAAGTCGTTAAGACTACTTAAGTCGTAAGTCGTTAAGTCATAGCTTCCTGTAGGTTGCTTCAGCAGTTAGGTCGTAAGTCCTCTCTTATCACTAGGTCGTAAGTCGTCGAGTCCCCTTAGGTTTTAGGCTTTTTAACTCGTAAGTCGCTGCTCAAAGGGAGTTAACACGTTTAATCTGAAATAATTTATAAAATGTAATTACATTATTGTGTTTGTAATGGGAAGTAGGATGACTGACCACTGAAGTGAAAACCAAAATACTAAAAAATTAAAAAATCCCATGAAGTTTTTATTTTGAATTTTCTGCAACGGTGAACTGTTTACAATGGAGAATGGTTGAAAATTAATGATTTAAACTGTCTAACATACATTTTCAAATCAGGAAAAATGTTCAATTATTTTCTCGACCGTACTTGGATGTATGAAGTCAGAACTGGAAAGAAGGGGTCAATAAAGCAACATTTCTACAACGGTGTACACGAATTTATTAGATTTGCTAAATCTAATAACCGAAACAACACAAATATTCGTTGCCCGTGTAGTAAGTGCCAACATTTGAAGCATTGAAAACCGGATATAGTTGAAGTACATTTGTATCAATATGGTTTCGTGCCTGATTATTATTTCTGGGATCGTCATGGAGAACTTGTTGAACCTACACCTAATACTGAACTATTAGAGGACGGTAATATGATGACGAATCCGATAGAAAATATGGTGGATGATGCAGCACGATCAATGTTTCCTACAACTGAAGCTGTCGATAAAGACGAAAATGTCGAAGAAGAACCGACTGCGGGAGCTAAAAAAATATACGATTTGTTGGATTCTGCTAAGAGGCTGTTGTGGGACGGATGTAATAGCGGAACCGAACTTTCAGTAACCGCCGAATACATAACTATGAAATCAAAATTCAACCTTACGGAAGCTGCATTTACAGCAGTTGTACAAGCTGCAAAACGACACATGCCACCCAATGATCTGATGGCGAGGAGTAGGTATGTTTGTTTGCTCGTGTTATAGTTTGGTATATACACATTTTGGTTGGTTTGGTGTATATATATTTCAGGATATTATGTACATATTTTGATAACTTCTAGTTGATGGATTTGGTTGGTTATTATGTATATATATGTCGGGATAACTATGTACATATTCATTGGATTTGGTTGGATGTTATATTGTTTGATTTGGTTGGATTTGAAAATGAGATTTGGTTGGATTTTATATTGTTTGAATGTATAGTGATGGATATATGATAGCTATAGTTGATGAATATGGTGTATATTGGCTGTGATGATGTTATATGATGGTTGTTGTTTGAAGTGGGGAAGTGCTCTGGAAATAAAAAAAATTTGCTTCAGATTAGCGACGGTTTGCGACGGCTAGTGACGGCCTGTAGGTTGACAGATTGCGACGGTTTGCGACGGCTAGTGACGCCTATTTTGCCAAAAATTTGTGTCGCTTAGCGACGCCTAGTGACGCCAGTTAAACGTTGGAAAATTTCCACGTGTCACATTTGCAGTTGCGAACTGTCGCTATTTTGGTGACGGAGCCGTCGCTAAAACCGTCGCCATACTATTGGGCGACGAGGCAAATAGCGACGACAGATAGCGACGGCTTGCGACGGCCGGCGACAGATAAAAGCCGTCGCTATCTGCTGCCGTCCTTGAAGTGTTAGGTAGCTAATTAGTATTAAGGTGTGCTTACAAGATAACCAATTTATTTAGATATTAAATTTCATATAATTGATAATTGACCCTATAACTAAGAATTAGCCACATATCATTCTGGATACACAATAACCGGCAAATATCAATCTGTGTTTTTGACATATTGCTACCAGACAAGGTAAACAACCCATGTAGATGATTAGATCTTGTTATTAAGTTAAACGTTATTAAAAGTTACAACATTCTGGTAGATTGATTAGAAACCAATATGGTTATTATAATATATGACATTTCATTTTACCTATAATATGAAACTTATGTTTTTCGTTTGCACACAAATATTGATAAAAACCAAGTAAAAGTTGCCAGCAAAGCAAAGCAAGATCGGCAAATCGATAATGTAAATAGTGTAATTGCTACAGTTTCTTCAATGTCGATCATCAACAAAGTCAATACTACCATGTTTTTATGTATTAAGCTGTTAATAGCACTCATTGTATGACATTGCAGATTTGATTATTTGCGTATTGAAGTTGTAATATTTTAAAGACTACTATTGATGTTATTATGTAATCACTTTTAAGTCTTGACAACTTGATTATAATTTAATAATGTGAATCTTTTGTGTTATTTTTGATAAATACAGGCGTGAGTTGCATCATTGCCTAATTTTTTTTATTTTGCAATTTTTTTAACAACATGCATAAATAGTTGTAAATGATTTATTACAACGGGCAAATCCAGTTGCAAAAGACCTATTGCAACTGATAAAAACAATTGTAAAAGGCTTTATTACAACGGTACTCGACAACGGTCTTAGACAATTGTAAAATGCTTCGATCATGTTACAACTTCGCATGTTAAGACTGGCTACTGACAGCTGTAATAGGACTATTACAACTGGCATTGTCAGTTATTTAAATGAGTATTTTGTTATAGTGACTGTAGAGAAGAGACGCCTCTAGAGGTGATGTCCCCAAGGCAAGGTAATATGTTATTGTCTATTGCCAGATTAATAATTTTATTGGCAATGATAATAGCACTGTTAAAAAGTAGAATAGATAGAGGATCTCCTTGTCGTATTCAAAGTATTACATGAGTTTTTCTACCTTAATCTCCATTTACTAGAATGGAAGAGGCATCGACTTTTAAGATAAGACTAATCCAAGAGATCCATCTTGTGACAAAACCCCATGCTCTTAGGTTATCTAAAAGGAAACCCCAATTTGTCAATTCAAAAGCTTTGGCAAAGTCAAGTTTGAGCAACGCACGAATGGGTCTACTTTTGATATAGCAATTAATAAAATCTTAGGTAGTAAGTATTCCATCCATGATATTTCTATCTTGAGTAAATATTGTTTGTATTGTCAATCAAGTTATCCATTTTACCTTTCAATATGTTAGCTAAAAATTTAGTGATAATTTTTATGGAACATTTTAGTAGTGTGATAGACCGAAAATCAGATAAGTCCTCTGTAACATCCCATCTCTATATCCATAATATCAAAAGGTATTACTAGGTAATACTGTCCAATAATACAGAGAATGTGCCGATATTGGGCTGAAACACGTGAATATTCCCTTGGGCTAACACCAGTATGAATTTCAAAATCATATAACCAACACAACTATTCGTGCTTAGTATCAGAACAAAGTAATAAACACATGTGATTCCAGGATAGAACAGTACACAATATAAAATAGAACACAGAGTCATAAACGCAACGATAATATATAATAAATATATATATATATAAGTCTGAGTGGGATACAAAATGAACCAAATTCCTGCTATTACAAAAATAAATACAATATATAAGTCCACTACATGCATGCATGATACATAATACAAAATGATTCATAAATATATTGAACAACTAGCCTCCACTATGCCCAACATCTACAAACTGGCCATCTAGCCTTGAACTTGAAATTTCTTGAGCTGATCCGAGTATTATATGAATTAGCACGGGTCAGACTCTAAAATGTAGAAGTCAATATTTCGTAAATATAACATCACATAACTGAACTATGGACAAGTAATATCACCCATATAAAAGTTAGTTGAAACTACATAACTAGTATATAATGTCAAAGGGGTATCATACATGCATCCAACTATCTACCAATAAAAGAGATCAATAACAACTTAGGACATGCTCTCAGCAATGCCCATGATTATCTCTCGAATATTCATGAAGTAGACATACCCTGGTCCGTCATAATCAACATATATGATAATGAATAAACAAACATCCAAAACTGGCATACACGAAAATAAAAATATGGCATACCCTCGATAGCCAAGGTCATCTCTCAAATAACCATAAAAGATATGTACATTGTCCAACTCCATGCTCTCAGCATCTCTAACTATCCTCGATGGTGATATAATCGATGTGTATGAGGTTACACAACTATATGGACGCATAGTCCACTGAATAATCAAGAGTTCTAGAATCACGTGATCATCTAGACTTTCAGCCTCATAGTAATCATTATGGCTCTAAACTAATGAAATAATCACATGATCTCTCATACCTAGGCCTGTCAATGGATACTCGAAAAATTCGAAATCCGTCCGGATCCGTATTCGAAAAAACGGATATTATCCGATATCCGAAAAGCGGATGCGGATATCCGATATCCGAAAAGAAAATCGGATGCGGATGCGGATGCGGATATGGGCATATCCGTATCCGAAAAACATCCGTCCGATCCGAAATTTTATGTGTATTGTCATTTTGTCATTATGTATGTTGCTATTTTCTCATTTGAATTGATGTAATATCGTGTAAACTTGTTTGATATTATGTGTGTTGCCATTTTTCCATTTGAAAAACTGATTAGTATTGTAGTGTGTGTATTGTCATTTGAGAAAGTGATTGTTTTAGTTCAAAAATATTATTATAATAAAAATCTTATTCAATTTCGGATGCGGATATTTCGGATATTTTCGAATATCCAGAAATATCCGCTTTTTATTTTCGAATGCGGATACAGATGTTAATTCTCATATATCCGCGGATATCGGATGCGGATTTAAATTTTGGATGCAGATGCGGATATAGCCATATCCGCATCCGTTTGCATCCGTTAACAGCCCTACTCATACCTCAACTAATCGACTCAACTCTCAGTATCATATATAGTCATCTGGACTCTCAGTCCTATGTGCTTTCAGCATCATAAATAACTATATCGACATCGGTCTCAACAGATGATCTAATCGGCTCATATAGGTGAATAAGTAGTGTCTATATCAAAAATAAAACAAAGATTGATAGCTTTCAGCTTGCTTCAGCAGTCTTCCTCACATGCTCTCGTCGTGACTCCTACAGTCATTAGTTACCTCGACGGCCATCGTGACTCAATTTCCATCAAATCCAAGACACCGCTATACAGTAGTCATAACCCTAGGTGCCCTATGGTAACTGACTGGTGGTCTAAGTGACACGAGGTAGGGACTCTTAACCATATACATATCTAAGGGCGTGTCATAGGTTCGAGGAGCGACCCCGCAATCAGGCCGCTAGGAGGACACTAGCCAATCTGGTTTACTCTATGACCTATAATAGGAGTACACACAAAAATAGAAATACTATGGCTCTCAGCCTGCTCACTCTCAGTTTACATCACCATAAATATAATACCTCGTAGACTTGACCCTATCGGATGAAGTCTACTTACAGAAAGTAATCGAACAAGTATCAGCTTAGGTGTCCCATACCACATGGTGTTACTCAAACGTTTACTCAATTCTCGTAAACTACACTCACATAATATTATTCTATATAACAAGTTCAAAATATAACCAAAAAAGTATTACCGAAAGTCCCATCAGATAGTATTACTAATCCGTTTATTCAGATTTCTCGTTACATAGAATTAGTTTAAATAAAACTCACATATTTATTTAGAAAGAAATATAAATATAATAAGTTATAAAAACGTATCTAAAATAAATAAAAGCATTTACAAATTTTAATTATTTATAAATACTCAACCTTTAATCAATTTAAATAATAATTTAATAATTCATAAATAATCTTTCAAAAACTAATTTCTTTCTTTTGAAACCCAAAAAAGTAGCTTGTAACCAAATATCGCCCATAAGAATCATTTTATAATTTTCCATAATTAAATACTAGTTTTTGGATAAATTTTATAACCCACGAAAGAATTTCTTTATTTCCAAATCCATAAATATATTTATCAAAACTTTAGGTTATATCAATATTTCATCAAATATACTTTAAAAATCATAAAAATATTAATTCGGTACCTTTTTTTACATTTTTCTAAAATTCTACAAGATTATTAAATAATAATTAGATTCAAATATCATATTTTCCTTTAATAAAGAAACATATAATTAAACCAAATTTAAATAAATATTTCCTCAAAACAACATCATAATCATATAGTACATGATCTATATTAACTAAATAAATTTATTATCAAATACAATTATTAGAGTGTGTATATATATGTATATATAGAGACACGCATAGAGAGCTGGTGTACTCACCGGTTGATCGATGCAACCCACCGAACGCGAACTCCCGATGTTTCTAATCCAAATTCAAATCATATAATACACAATTCATCCATGTTCATGAATACAACCCACACACACATTTTACCAGTCAAACACATTCTAAGGAATTCAACAATTAGACATAGGTTACTGAGTGAAATACCCACTTGAAGCTAGCTAAAACCCAACTTCTTCTTCTTCCCCTCTTCACTGCAACTTCCCAATGAACTCTAAACTCAATCAAAATACGGTCTTCTTCTTATAATTAGGTGTAGAATGTTGTTAAGAAGACCATACTTTAATTTTGGAATTTTTAGGAATTTATTTTCGTTTATTTTGAATTATAAAGGAAGAGAGTTTAGAAAATAATTTTTACTTCTTGAAGTTGAAAACGAGAGAATGAGGGAAAGTGTGTATGTGAATTGTTTTAGTAAAGGGTAGAGATGTTTCCAGACAAGGATTTATCTAGATTATTATTCATGAAAAAAGTATGGACTAAGTTGGGCCTTACACAACTACTAACTCATCAATTACTTCTCGTTTTCTTTTCTTTATTACTAATTAATTTATTGATCATGTTAAATTAATTAAACTATCCAAATAAAATTCATATTTATCTTCAGCAAACATTTTATCACTATTTCATAATTTTGCGATAATTATCTTTCCATAATTCAACTCATATAAATAATCATTTCATTTTTACATCTTTAGACTCATTTACTGAATAAATTCACAAATTCCTTTTATAAATGAAAATAAACCTTTCTTTTCTGTTGAAATGAATTTCTAATCTCATTTACTATCAATATTAAATTTTATAAAAACATTACAACCATTGTAAATCTTAAAATATCAACATTTCTCAATAGTAATTAAATTTTCATTTATTAATTAATTCACAACTTTTAAATATTTATCTTAGAAATAATTATCATCAAATTCTCATTTTCCGTAAAACACTTTATTATTAGGAGCTTTGCACCGAAGGTCCCTATTTTTTATGTTGTTGTAAGAAAAGTCCCTATGATAATGAGTATGTAAATTAAGTCCATGTTTTTTCTAAATCAGAAAGTGCAAACTATCTTGCGCTTTCCTTACAGAAAATGCAAGTTAACTTGCGCTTTTAAAAAATTTAAATTTTTTTAAAATTTTCAAAAAAAATTTTCAAAATCAGAAAGCGCAAACTAACTTGCGCTTTTCTGATAAAAAGTGCAGGTTAACTTGCGCCAAACATTTCAAAATTATCGAAAATGTTAAAAATTTCAAAAAAAAATTCAAAATCAGAAAGCGCAAACTAGCTTGCTCTTTCCATCAAGTTAACTTGCATTTTTCAAAAAATTTAAAATTTTCAAAAATTTCAAACTTTTCAAAAAAAATTCAAAATAAAAGCGCAAAATAGCTTGCGCTTTCCTGATAGAAAGCGCAAGTTAACTTGCGCTTTTTAAATTTTTCAAAAGTTTTAAAATTTTCAAAAATTTCAAAAAAAAAATTCATAGTTAAAATGTTGCAAGTTGGCTTGCATTTTCTGTTAGAAAAATGCAACACACCTTGTCTTTTTTATTTTTCAAAAAACAGGGAATAAATTTACATATTCATATCTACAGGGACTTTTCTTATAACAACATAAAAAACATGGACCTGTCACACTTTTCTTGTTATTATTAAATATCTATATTTTCATAAAAATTCAAAATCATTCTCAAATAATCTTTAAAAATCAACTTTAAAGAATTAAAACGTCGATATTAATGTTAATTAATTGCTTCTTAATATCGGGTTCTTACAAACTTCTCCCCTTAAGAAAATTGCGTTTTCGCAATTTCTATTAAGAAATCCATAACTAGCTAAAATTATTAGCTTACTACACCCATCTATAATTAAAACAACTATACAATCATCACAATCAAAATAATACAATGCTTACTAGCACAACAACAACAATTATTAAGTTCTTCGGTGGCACCTCAAAATTATAGGTTATCATCCCTTGCCCAACGTCAGTGATCATTGGTTATGGATCAAATAACTCAATTGGGATAATTCCCATGCATCACAACCAATATTTCAATTTCGATGTTGAAATTTTTGGAAACTTCAGAGTAGTCTCTATGGTATGAATATATCTCGAAAATTCACAACACTCAAATATAATATATAAACATATCTTATATAAATTCATATTATATCTTCAACAATAAACTTTTATAATTATAAAATTCCTTAATGAACTTCAGAGTACTAGTACATCTTACTATTTATTACTTACAAATATAACGACATAAATAATTTTTAAATCTTCTTTCTTCAATCTCTTCTTATTTTACGAAACTTTTCCAAAATATTTATAATACTCACGTGCACACGCACGATGTAGAGGACCCTAAGTATTCATAAATCTCAAAGCTACAAATTCTACAAAAACTCTTATTTTTATAAAATAGGTCCTCCTCTTCCAATCTCAATTACACAAAACCAATTTCAATATTTTATAAAGCATTTGAAATAAAATTTATAACTTATTCTCAAGACCTTTCTACAATCATAAATTATCAAAACATAGCATGGTTTAAAATTTATAATAATAACTTCCAAACTTCTTTAATTCAAAAAATCGCTTTCCAAAATATTCCTTTACTTCTAAAAGCTTAGGTAGTGTTTGGTTTGTTGTTTTTAGTTTTGGGTTTTCGTCCATACAAAAATGCACATGACCCATAGATATTGTCGAAACGCCCAATTTAGAAAACGAAGTTAACATACAAAATAGAAAACAACTTTTTTTGTTTTTCGTATTTTGGGAAATAACACAAGCACGTGGAACAATCCATTCTTCTGTCGTCCCTCTATCGCCCTCGTCCTTCCATCCGTCTTTCTTGCATCCCCTCCGTCGTCCCACCATTCTTTTCATATTTAACATACATATTGAATACCGAAAACACGAAATTCATTTTTAAACCAAATACTACCTTAATTTCCATAAATCAAAATTTTTCAACTCTTTAATGTAATGTCTTAACATATTATATTATAATATTATATTATAAATAGACAATTACTTTTTACTCAGAAAAATTCTATAGAATTTCAAAACTCTAAACTCATATTATTTGCTTTTACATTTTTATTTAAATTGTTTATGCTACCAAAACACATTTTTCAAAATGGTATTTCTTTTACTTCAAATATAAGGAAACTTCCAAAAATTCTTTACCTCCAAGGTTAATCTTTACATAATATTATTTTATTTTCAGAAATTCAATTTCATAATACTAGACTCATTTACCAAAAATATAGTATGTATTTTACTTTATACACAAAACAATACATTTGCACCAAAAATCAAATTTCCAAACTACCAAAACTTTCCTTTATTCAAAAATTAATTTTTCCACAATTCAAACATATGCGACTTTCAAATAGAAAGTAATTTCAATGAAAAACCAATAACAATATAAATACCTTCAAAATTCTCTTTTCATAAACCACGTATCTTTATCACATCAATAAAAGATTTCCATTAATAATTGAAAATATTATACACAAAATCTTCTTTGAATACTTAACTCAAATTCCATTTTCATTCAATATTTATTGCTCGGTTTATTTTAAACTTCACTTCACCACAAAACTCACAAAATCAATACTTTTCTAATAGTCATAAAATACTATTTCATTTCAAAATTTACTTCTAATTTTTATAAAACCACTGCAATTATTTACTTCAATTTACTTTTGAAAACATTCCTTAAAATACTTATTATTTACTAAATAATTTTCCTCAAGACAATCAATCCCGAACTTAAGCTTTATAACAGTTTCAAAAATTATCTCAAGTTGAAAACACACACACACACACACACACATATATATATATATAAACCTTTATATCACAATAAATCATATCCCAAATATATTCACAAAGGCCATCCAAGTTTAAACAATTACTCTACATGGCAGACATACAATCACAACATCACATACCAAACAATTTCAAATTCTAATATATCTATAAATATAATGATGATGCCTTGCCATAAATTTCTGATGGCTCACTTCGACGACTGGCTGCAGTGTTGACCGGGTGATCAACATTGCCTCACCATCGACGTTAGCTATCCTTTAATGCTCAATAGCTGCAATCATCGTATAAAAATCTAAATATGTGAAAGTACTTTTATTAATTTCAAACAATTCTTTACTTTACCATAATAGTACTTACAGTCCTATATATATTCACAAGTCAAAACAATTTCTAAAACTTCAAAATATTATACATATCTTCGTTTTAACATACTTTACTAAAATAGTATTTCAAAATATTATTTCATGTATCAAAATGTTTCATATCATTTCTTAAACTTTTATCTATATCCTTTTCAAAACATAGCTCAAAAGTATTTCTTCTAAAATTTTATTATTCCTTCAAAACACTTTCTCAAAAACATTACATATACTTTTCTTCAAACTATTTACTTCATTCAAAACAACAATTCTTCATTTTCTAAAACATTTTACTCACTTCAAAATATTCTTCATATCATTCTAATTTTTTTTTCAAAACATTAATTATAACTTTCTCCAAAATTTTACTACAAAATATTAATTTCAATATGTTTCAAAATATTTTACTTCCTTTCAAAATATTTCATCACTTTACAAAACATTTCAAACCTTTCAAAACCTTTCAAAACTTTTCAAAACCTTATGTCCATATGTCTTGTCCTAGTGTTTAGGAATCCCTATTGATAACGTATATCAGACGCATCGACCAGAATTCTTAAAGCGCTCAACAGACAAATTAATACGAAATCAATTTCAGAATTTTCCTTTAAATACTTACTTTAATTTACTTTAAACAACTTAATCTTTATAAAAACATTTGCTTTCCATTAATAAAACATCTTTACATACCATACATATATATACTATAACCAAAAAGATTTTTTATTAAAATATATACTTGCTTGTTCTAAAACACTTATATATTATCTATTAGAATACATTCAAAAATACTTTACTTTCAGTAATCTTAACATCACTAATCAACCATCCATATAGATAAATAAGCCAGCTTTTCATCTTTATGTTCATTTCAACCATATTTTAAGCTTTATCTAAAAATATACATTTTAAGTTTTACATAAAAATATACATTTTTGTTTTATGTGAGAATAATTTTAATTACCCTTTGATGTACTTCACGATCAAAGACACCACCAGGTTCCAAAATATCAGAACTTAGAAGGACACCAGCCTTGAGTGATAGCTTACACCGAATCCTATACTCAAAACAGTCCACGAACAAAGCGTCTGTCAATCAATGCAACCAACAAATAAATCGAAGCATCGACCATCCAATCAAAACTCTCAAGGATAACCAAGATGCTCAGCGGAAAGTGATTCATCAACTTCTGTTGTGCACTCTGATTCCCTAACGAATAGGATTACTCATTTCAAAGCTACATCGAGGCCTAATATTCATTAGCAAAGTCGAGACTATAAGTCAGATCTACAACTTCTACCTTCACACACTTATGAACTACTTTGTATCTCATATAGAGATTTACATTCTGAATGGTAGAAGCAATAAATATTATATATAAGAAAATACAGATACGTTCCTCGGTGATTACCCCAGTAATCACCGAGTAATAAATAAATACAAATATATACACACATCCAAGGGGACAGAGACTCTAAGTATCATCTAAGGTTAGGACTCGTGTCTTTTATATAATGTATTGTTCTAAACCTACTCTAATACCAACTGTAAGACCACACCTGTATATCCATACTATCAAAGAGTAGTACTAGGTAATATTATATGATAATATGGATAAGTAGGCGATATTGGGCTGATACACATGAATATTCCCTTGGGCTAACACCAGAATGAATTTTGAATTCATTTAACCAACACAATTATTAGTACTCGGTATCGACACAAAACAATAAACACGTGCGATTCCAGGATAGAACAATACACAATATAAAATAAATATCAAAGAACGTAGAGTCATAAATGCAGTGATAATATGTAATGAAAATATATATAAGTTTGAGTGGGATGCAAATTGAATCAAATTCCCGCTCCCATAAAAATAAATAAAATATATGAGTCTACTGCATACATACGTAATACATAATACAAAATGATACACAACTATATAGAATAACTAGCCTCCACTAAGCCCATCATTCATAAATTGGCCATCTGTTCCTGAACCCGAAATGTCTCGAACTAAACCAAGTATTGTATGAATAACACACATGTCAGACTATATCCAAAATGTAAGTGTCAATATATTGCAAATTTAACATTACATCACTGATCTATGGACAAGTAATATCACCCATATAAAAGTCAGGTCAAACTACATAACAAGTATATAATGTCAAGGGGATATCATACATGCATCCAACTATCAAACAATAAAAGAGATCTGTAACAACTTAGGAAATGCTCTCAGCAATGCCCATGATTATTTCTCAGATAATCGTAAAGTAGACATACCTGGGTTCATCATTATCAACATATATGATTGTAAATAAACAAACATCCAAAACTAGCATATAAGAAAAATAAAAATGTGTCATACCTTGGTAGCCAAGGTCGTCCCTCAGATAACAATAAAAGATATGTACAAAATCCAACTGCATGCTCTCAACATCTTTAGCTATCTTCGATAGTGATATAATCGATGTGTACGTAGTTACACAACTATGTGCACACACGGTCCACTGAATAATCAAGAGACCTATAATCATGTAGTGATCATCTAAACTTTCAGCCTTATAGTAATCATCATGGCTCTGATCAGCCAATGAATTAATCATATGGTCTCTCAAACCTCGACTAATTTACTCAACTCCCAGTATCATACATAGTCATCTAAACTCTTGGTCCTATGTGCTCTCATCATCAAAAATAACAATATCGGCATCGGTCTCAAAAAATGATCTAATCTGCTCTCAGTCGTATCTATAATGATCTCATATAGGTAAATAAGTAGTGTTTATATCAACAATAACTAGATGAGAGATTAACAACTCTCGGCCTTCTCCAGGAGTCCTCCCACACACTCTCAGCACTACTCCTACATTCATCGGTTACCGTGACGACCATCGTGACCCAATATCCATCAATGCAAGACAACGTTGTACAGTGGTCACGACCTTGCAAGTGCCCCAATGGTAACTAAATGCTAGCCTAAGTGACACCGGCCAATGACTCTTAGCCATATACATATCAAGGGTGTGTCACGGATTCGGGGACGAACCCGCAATCAGGATGCTAGGAAATAGGAGTACACACAAAAGATACACATTTATGGCTTTCAGCCTGTTTACTCTCATTTCACATGATCAAAAATATAATAACCCGTAGACTTGACTAAGTCGAGTGACATCTACTTATACAAAGTAATCGAATAAGCATCAGCTTAGGCGTCCTATACCACCTGGTGTTACTCAAATGTTTTCTCATTACACAGAATTAGAACTACACTCACATAATATTATTCTATATAATAAGTCCAAAGATACTAAAAAAGTGTTACCGAAAATCCCATACAGGCTATCTTTGGAATGAACTCTAATAGCTCTCCTGGACCTGATGGTTTTAATGCTCACTTCTTCAAAGTTACATGGGATATAATTGGTGGTGATGTGATCAAGGCTATTAAGAATTTTTTCAAGCATAGTAAATTAATCTCTGGCATTAATGCTACTAAACTTGCTTTGATTCCTAAATCAATCCATCCTATGTCTGTTAATCAGTTTAGACCCATTGCTTGTTGCAATGTAATCTACAAATGCATATCTAGGATTTTGGCTGCTAGAATGAAAATTTCCTTGGATGGTTTGATCTCTTCTAATCAAAGTGCTTTTCTCCCTGGTAGAGACATCACTGATTACATCCTCCTTGCTTCTGAACTTATGAAGGGTTAAAACAGGAAGCTCATATCTCCTCGATGTGTCCTTAAGCTTGATATTCAGAAGGCATATGGTTCTGTTCAGTGGAAATCAGTCATTTACATTCTTTATAAGATGAACTACCCTGTCCCCTTTCTATGTTGGATATATACTTGTATATCCACTGTCAATTACTCCCTTAGTATTAATGGTTACAACTTTGGATATTTTGGTGCTACTCAGGGTATTATACAGGGTGACCCTGTCTCTCCTTACCTCTACATCTGTGTTATGGAACTTCTCACTTCTCTAATTTCTGCTGCTATGTTTAATAAGCTATTTGATTATCATCCCTTATGTAGGAAGAACATAAAAGTGTATATGGATCGATAATATATAGTAGGACTAGTCTAGCAAGTGCGGAATTATAAATAATAGTAAATAGCAGTAATAAAAATGACACCAGGGATTTTTATACTGGTTCGAACTTCCCGTTCTACGTCCAGTCCCAGACTCCTTCTGGAATTCTTCGAATAACCCTCACTTAACCTGGAGGAACAGGTATTACACCGCCTGAGCAACCGAACAGGACTTTTCCGCCTAAGCAACCGAATAGGACTTCAAATATAATTTGGTAAATTGTTTCTTGACTTGTGTGTTCTTTGAATAACACGAATATAGTCAATGTAGTACACCCTTCCTATAATCTTCTTGATATGATGATTTGAACGTGCAATTTGTAGGAAGTAGAGATTGAAAATCGCTTGTGATTATGATAATACAAAGCAAGTATAGATAGAAAGAATTGGTAATTGAAATAGTGGATTTTCATCTCTATTTATAGTGTTGAATAGTTTTAATTTAATAGTTGCAACTATTAGAAGAAGTGCAACTCTTGATGAAGAAGACAACTCTTCAGAATTTGATATTTCATGAAGAGATGCTTCAGTTCGTCAAGTTCAGATGTCTGAGAGAAAAGTGACAGATGTCTGACTAAGGTTGAAAATACAAAAAAAAATAGAAGAAACAAAAATCAGTCATTTCAGACGTCTGTCATTTAATTCAGACGTCTGTATATGATGACAGTCGTCTGTTATTAAATTGACAGACGTCTATTTCATATAGAAATAGAAGTACTTTATACTGAGGGTTCAGACGTCTGTTATTTTATCTTTAGACGTCTGACATTGATGTCAGACGTCTGAATTAAACTACAGACGTCTAAACCTGTACTGTTTTGTTCCTTCCTTTGTTTTAGCACTTCTGAACTTGAGATATTATATAATTTTGAAAATACCTTTTTATATCTTTAAATAATCAAAGATATTTATTATTTTAAAACATGATTTTCAAAAGTATATTTGTGTGTGTGTGTTTTATCATCATATCAGAGATTGTACAAGAATATTTAACTTAGAAATAATAAAATTTGAGAACTTGATCTTTGTTGATGATATGATAATAGCTTCTCTTTGTAGATTCCTGCAAGAATATTTGACATCATAGTATATAGGTTGAAATATATAGTTGTCGCATTAAAATCAAAGAAGGCATGTTCCAACAGAACAGAATTTCAATTCTCCTATTTGCTGACGACCTTCTTCTTTTTACTAAGCCTAACTATAAATCTATTAGTGGGGTCTTAAATGTTCTTGTTACCTTTCAGGAATTGACTGGTCTATCCATTAACAGAAGTAAGTCTAGAATGTGTATTGCTGGCCTCCCTGATGTTGGAAAAGAGATGATGTATACTCTGTCAGGCCTATCCCCTTTCAGTGATAATGAATCCTATCTTGGTGTTCCTCTTTGTTCTTCTAGAATTAGGACTTTCCAATGCTTACAGCTGTTTGAATAAATTACTGCTAAGTTATCTAGTTGGAATTGTTCTAAATTTTCTATGGCGGGTAGGCTTGTTATTGTTAAATCTATTGCAATTTCCATGTGTGTTTATTATGCCAGAATCTTCATCCTACCAGCCAAGCTTATTAGCATGATCAACTCAGCATTGAATCATTTTCTGTGGCATGCTAACCTTTTCTCTAAGAAAATGATTCCTATTGCTTTTAGCCATATGTGTTACCCTTATGAAAAAGGTGGTCTTGGAATTATAAATATTAAGCGATGGAATTTTGCTATGCTATCATCTAGAATTGACAAATTATTGAGGCATGACAATAATTTGTAGGCTTCATGGTGTAGACATTATCTCATTCGAGATAGTAACTTCTGGTGTATTACTCCTCCATCTGACTGCAGTTGGTCCTGGAGGAATATCTTGAGAGGTAGATATATTTTTCTACCTCTGGTTCAGCAGAGAATGAAAGACATTGACAAGATTTCATTTTGGTATGATCCATGGCCGACTAAAGGAGTTATTCTAGCAAATATTATTGATTATGACACTAGAAGCATCTCTGGTATTAGTTGTAATGCATCTGTTCAAAGATATTGGGCTGATGGAAGAGTTTCCCTTCCATACTGCAGCTCTGCAGTGGTTAGAGCTGAGTGGACTGCTATTCATAATAAGTTATATAGCCTTAGCAATATTCATGTTACTTGGAATGACAAGGTGCATTCGATAAAATCTGTTTATAATGCTCTTGATCCCTCCAATGATTATCCTACTTTTCTTTGGTTTACTAGAATCTGGGATCCTCTTTCTATCCCTAAGGAAAATCTATTCATGTGGAAGGTTTTGAAGAATGGTATTCTTACGCTTCGTAAACTTAAAAATTGTGGTATTATACAATGTGATACCTGTTCCTTGTGTGGTTCTGATGTGGAGACTGTGGCGCATTTGTTCTTTGAATGTGATTTTACATTTCATATTTGGAATATGATTTTGCATCACTATGGTTATCATAGGCCTACGCGTAATTCTCTTATGGAATGGTACAATATTTTTAAGGCTACTAGGTGGAAGAATGAAAGAGGTAGATTGATGCTAAGAATCTTAAAGAAGGTTTTGTATTTCATTTGGATGGAGAGGAACGGTAGGGTGTTTAAAGGGCAATCTTCCTCTAAACACGTACTGGTCCTTTCTATTACTAGATCAATGTAATTTCTCTAATTTCTCTTATGTGCTGACCTCTTATCTTTGGAGGTTTGCTTGTTGTAATCTTTTGTAACTTTTTTTGTTCTTAATAATAATGGTAGGGGTCCATTCAACCCCGCTGGCTTTGCCAAAAAAATCCCATACAGATAGTATTACTAATCCATTTATTCATATTTCTCATTACACGGAACTAGAACAAACAAAACTGACATATTTATTTAGAAATGTAAATATATTAACATATAAAACGTATCTAAAATTAATAAAAGCATTTATAAATTTTAATTATTTAAAAATACTCAACCTTTAATAAATTTAAATAATAATTAAATAATTCATAAATAATCTTTCAAAAACTTATTTCTTTCTTTTGAAATGCAAAAATAGCTTGTAACAAAATATTACTCATAACAATCATTTCTTAGTTTTCCATAATTAAATACTATTTTTAGATAAATTTTATAACCCACTAAAGAATTTCTTTATTTCCAAATCCATAAATATATTTATCAAAACTTTAGATTATATTAATATTTCATGAAATATACTTTGAAAATCATAAAAATATTGATTATAAACTTCTTCTTTTTTACATTTTTCTAACGTTTAGTTTGGACATGGAACTTCAATTTTAGTTTGGACATGGAACTTCAATTTTAACGTTTTATGTTTTATGAATCTTTAAAAATCTATAAATTATAAGCTTTCGAAATAACTTTCAAATCCTTGTTCGAAATCAATAGGTTCGAAGTCTTTCATTTTTGAAATCCATAAATAAACTGCAACTTTTCAAAATTTACTACCTTTAAATCAATTGCGATTCGATGTGTTTATTTTCAGGATCTGAAATATTTTCTTTGAAATCTGGAATATTCAAAAAATCATCCTTTTGAAACTTTTAACTTGCCAAATAATGAATTTTAGAGGTTTGTAAAACTTTGAACTAAAACCATTAACCTTGAGAAGAAGCTTCAAACCTGGAATCCTTTGTTTTGGCATGAGCCTGGTGACCTATGACATAAAGTTGGACTTCGACATTAATCTGGACTTGGGTATTGATTTCATTGCTTCGACATTGACGTGGATCTGAACCTTGATATGGATCTAAACTTTAGATTGTGGAACCAGTAGCATTAGATGACCTACGGATTTAGGGAACCCTGTGGCATTAGACAATCCTATGGCATTAGACACTTATGGCATCGCTTTCATGTGGCATCACTTGATTGCGGCATTGATTACCCATCGATATTGCCTACTTGCAACATTGATTACCATACGGTATTGATTACTTATAGAGTCACCTATTGCGGCATTGATTGCCCTACGACATTTACATGACTTACGGCATTAGATCCAATGGCATTCATGTGACTTTCGGCATCAAATACTACAATATTGATAACCCGCCGCCATTATCAACCTTGCGACATTAACAATCCTCCGATATCATATAACACAAGCATCGTTTATTTACGGCATTAGGTCTTACGGTAGTAATGCCTCTTTGACTTTACCCATCGGCATGAGTTCCTCCTTAAAAAAACCAGATCCGTTGGCACTTATAACCCTTGACATCAAATTTTAAGCATCAAAACCCAAATCAATTTTGAATCGTCTGGATTTACGTCAAAATCATCTTGATCTACTTTGAAATCACCTAGATCTATAAATTCAATATCCATTGTAGGATCAGAGTAGTGAGATTGGAGATGATTGGCTATGATGATTGGCTTACGAATTAGGCGTCGAATTAATATTAGATAAAAGAAGACTAATGGTGAATGGGTAAGAAATGGAGCTGAATTGGGCATCAAATTTTTATGTTGGACGAGAAAGGTGGACGAGATAAAATCTGAGAAATTTCGAAGATAGACGAGATAAAAATTGAAGTGGTATTACTGTTCGCTTGTCATCATATCTACGATATTGCTGACCATTCCCCTGGAAAAAACTATTTAAACATTAATAACGTTAGTTTCCAAATTTTGATTTTTAAATTTGAAATCACTTTAAAAAGAATTTCAACATCCTTTTAGGGTATTACTGTCACTTTTTGAACATTCGGAGGTTCGAACCCTCGTTATAGCGTCAAAATGTTAAACTGAAATTTGGTTCAACGTTCCAAATATATGTACAAGGAGCATGTTCGAAGAAATTCCAATAATGCCCCTTGGTTTTATGATGATTCACAAGGTTGTTTAAAATGTGATTCATAAGTTCAAAAGATAAAATAGACAAGTCAAAATAACAATAGGCAATATGCTTAAGTCATTTCCTTTATTCAATTATGAACATGTACAAAATGTGCAAATATGCAATTTTCTAGTTATTCAAGCGCTTATTTGCAGAATATATATCATCTCCTCTCTCATTAGCCTTTTTGTCATTTGTTTGTCCTCGAGCTCTCAATGAAGAGAACTTGAAGAAGATCCTAATTGGAAAAAGCAATAAGAGTGAGAAAGAGGCTTAGCCTTACCATGAAGAGAGCGAGACTTTTTAATAATAATTCTAGTCATATTTACAGATTGATATTTACAATAGCATCATTTTGTTTCAACCGGATCTCAAATCCTAAATATAGATTAGCTAAAAATAATATTTTTAAAGAATATCTTAATAAGGTTAGAAATAGCATTATGTTATTTAAACAAAAATACAATATTTTTAATAATAATAATCATAGCATTAACAAATTCTTGAATTTGAATGATGATTTTTCTAATTATCATAATGTTCTTTCGATCAAACGAGCATAATGTTAATTTTTAAGATTTATCTAGTTTATAAGCTTTTAGTTTCATATTTTGTTCCTTTTTATGCCTTATAGTTTTCAAAATCACTAATTCATAACTTTTGAGTTAGTTAAGATGTTGCATAATGAACTTTGATCCTTTTATTAGTTTTTCACTTATTTTAGTTTATTTACCATTTTATAATTTTAACTTTAGTTTTAGTACTTTTACTTCATCAATACATAGATATGTATATAAATTTCATATATATACATATATATGTATTGTTCTTATAATTTTCTTTAGTTTCATTTGCAGATACATGTTTAAGGCAGAAATGGTGTCAGATTACTATTTACAGGTTTTCAGGGTTGCTGTTGACAGGATTGTAGTGAGACGTTCTTTCTAGACCTTCCGTGTTGATAGAGAGGAGTTCTTTCTGGTTCTTCCGAGATTGCTGTGTGACGCTCTTCATTCTGGATCATCCGCATTTACAGTGAGGCGTTCATTCTGGATATTCCGAGCTTGCAGTGAAGCGTTCTTTCTCTGCTGAAGTTACCTATCGATTTCATCCGCACTTGATTGCATCATGGATTTTTTGGGTGCTTTTAATACTTTATTATCGGACAGTTGTCTTGCTGGAGCTTGATATTGAGATGTAATGGGCGGTGGCCTTGCCGGTGCTCATTCTAGATGAACTTGAATCTTTTTTCTTTGATTTTGTATTATGATTAGTTACCTGCCAGGCATGTTGGTAGCTCTTTTGTATTCAGTGATATATACATATATGCATGTGTGCTCTCCTCTACTTTTGAGGAACGCACATTTCGCTCAAAATTAAGTTTTTTTTACGAAAGAATTAAAAAAATATTAATTTTTGCGTAAACTGAGTTTCAAATTCGGTTGTGTTGATAGAATATTACTTATACTAGTAGTTGGTGTCAGTAAATCGCATTAGCAATCAATCTTAAGGGCTATATCTATTATAAATAATCTTAATTGCTTTTATATATGTAAAACTTTAAAGTTTATTCAGCAATTATTTTTAATTATTCAAAAAAATTAAAAATATATTTTATATAAAATAAAAACATCCACAGATCGGCTTATTGGGCATTTTAGCTCTCCACCCTTGATCAATGGGAATCTCACCGGTACATTGACGGATGTGATTATTTTGACCTCATCCGTTCGATCAACTTTTGAAAACCTTGTAAAATCCATTTTTCCAATCCGAGACTTGCTTCTTCATTTCTATTTTCAACCCTATTTCATTCTATTCAAATTCCTAACATCCCAAACATTTTAATTGTCTCCTCAAAACAAAAACAAGATTATTTCTCTAGCCCATCCAATCAAAAATTCCTTCTCCCTCCCTAAATCATGGCTTGGCTTAATATTGAAGAATAAGTTGTAAAGATCTACAAGGATGCGATAGGATTTCAATATTTAGGAGGGCGGCCAGTAAAATTCTCCAATTTTGCTTCATACAATTAGGGAGTCTATTTGAAATAACTAGTTAATTTACATTCTTCCTGAAGAAAATTTTGAATCAACTATGTATTCTAGGTGTATGGCTCTTTTCTATGCAAATTTAAAATATAACCATCACTGTAATGAAATTACCATCCAATCTAGTGGCAATGGGGTTCATGCGAAAGTTATAGAAAGAATCTAAGGTGAAATATTGCAAATTCACTCTTATGGACAACATGTTGATGATATAAATTTCATGATGAAAGAGTAATGCACACAATTTTTAGACAAAACAAAGGGGTTGGATAATGAAAGAGAATCTATGACCTTTAGCTCAACCTGTCCTTAGAATTGTCCAGCATAACATAGTACCGAAGACACGTAGCTTTGAAGTGACTTACTAAGTTCATGGACAATGCACATACCATTCTGGGAGGTTTTGAAGTAAATTGGACATACGTTACCTTAACTAAATAGTGGGTATTAGGTCGGGTAATCCAAGATCATATAATCCTTATTAAAATTTGCTCACAAGGATTTTTAGGCATTTTGGCATCAATTTGAAAAATGAAAAATAAATACCAAGGCTTTTTGGATGGTATTTGATAAAGCAGTTTTCAAGAAAAAGCAGATTCCTCTTATTTTTGAGCCCATATTCCATATACTCCAGGGATTACTCACATTCCCACTAGACCAGATGGCATTAACACTTTTGAAGGGATATCCAATGAGTATGTTCCATCTCCTTATAATCCTGATGATGAATTTAAAGAATAAGTTTTGAAGAACCAAGAAGACATCTTAAGAAACCAAAAGGAAATGAAAGACGAAATGAAAAATCAAAAGAAAGAATTAGGTTTTATTAATGAACAATCAAGGGGAGTTTCATGGTCTTTTTGTCAGTATAATGGACTTTGTTAAAGAGATCCATTTTCACCGCAATTGTGATGGAATATTTCACTCTTCTTATGGATGAGGTGGTAGGAAAGGAGAGGCTGAAGCCAGTATTCAAATCGGATGTCGGTTTGCAATCACTCACATTACATATGCATATGACATCATTACTTTTCCAACCGATAGAAGAAGAAAGAGAAGATTCATTAGACACATGTTCATTCACATGGGTAAGTGTTCGGGATTGGTTCTGAATAGTCATAAATGTAATATATTTTTTGGCAGTTGATGTTTGAATAAAGAGGAAGTGTGCAATTTTTTAGGCATTGAAGAGCGAAGATTACCAAGTAGACATTACGACGTGCCTCTTTCTAGCATCAGTCTAAGGGATTGTAATTTTGATAGTATAATGGAAAGAATCAAAAAAATATATTCAAGGATGGGAAAGTGGGTTGCTTGGCTTGGCGGAGAGACTGGAGCTATTGAATCAACTATATATATATATATCCAATAATGCAGTTCATGCCTAAAGCTAACATAAATAATGTTATCAAGATTTGCTCGAACTTTATGTGGAAGGTAAGTTGAGTTAAATTGCTTAGGATACAATTTGTCGTGAGAAGAAAGAAGGCGCCTGGGTTTAAGGGGCTTTGAGGATATAAATAAAACGATGTAGATCGAATCAATTCAGTGGGTAATTAACAAGGAAAGAATTTGGATAAATGGATCCATCAAAAATTGCATCAAGGAATAGTCCATTTTGGACATGAGTGTAAGAAACGATGACTCTGGTACATGGGAATATCTTCTTAGAATTACAAAGGATGTAGTTAAACGTATGGATAAACGTAGTATAAATGGGAAAATCCCCTTTTTTATAGTTTGACCCATGGATCAAAGCAGTAGTTTGGTAGAAACTCAGGGCATGGCACTCTAGTTTGCATCAAAGGCAGGTGGTTACCGGTGGAAGACATTCTTAGCGAAGGTAAAATGCATGTGGATAGACTAATTTTCTTCGGGGTAGTGAGAAATGACGTATAAGTTATAGAATTTATGAAGATAGAAATGAAGACTATTAGGCATGGAACATGAATCAAGGTAGGAAGTAAGCTTTCAAACAAGTTTGGAATGAAATTATACTCCAAAAAAGTGGAATGCGCTAAAATAGTTTTGGACAGAATTCACTATCCCAAAATGGCGGTGTCTCAATAATCCCATGTCCAACACATTGCTAAGCAAGGATAGGCTTATACAAAGATGCATTGTGGTGGATCCAGTTGTGCGCTTTGCAGCTAACATCATGAAAATAGGGATCATCTCTTGTTCCAGTGCAATTTTTTTAGCTTATATCTAGAAGAGGTGCATGGTGAAGCTGAAATGGCCCGTCAGGCGCACGTATATTACTGCATTACATTAAATAAATAATATTACAAGTAGATTCCATTATAAAGGTAAAAGTAAAGACATTGTCGGCTTGGCCATTTCCACATGTCTTTGGGTGATTAGGAAGAAATGAAATAAATGCAATTTTGGTTGAAATAAACCAAAATGTAAGAGGTTTCTTTGTGACTTGGTTGTAGATATGGTAAAATTTAGAGTGCATTAACATAAACAAAATTCACTCAAATGGATGCAGATCACTGTAATGATTGGGACTAAAACTACTGCAACTTACGCCTTCGTCCACCATAGACGAGGTACATATTTATTTGATCTTGCTGTCACTGGCTTGGAGAAAGCAAAGCTAAAGGAATATCTGGCTAAAAACGCAGTACCACACATAGCATTTTCCTCATTTGATATTTCCTTTCCTATCTGTCTGACATGATTTCTCTGATAAAAAATTGGTATAAGTATTTTGTTGCAAGTTATAAAACAGGCGATTTCATCAAAAAACCAGGATGACAACAGTTATCTAGATACTTAAAGAATCTCAGATAAGGCAAAGGAGCATCAATGAAAGAAGTAGGTTCTGAAACAATGTCCCTTCAAAATCTCTGGCGTTTTATAATGACAAATATAAGAACATGGACAATAATTCAATAAATAATATCAAAAGGAGAATAATTCTTCCATTATCTATCAAGCCCATGCACGAAAAAATTGTTCCAAATGCTATCAAAAGGGGTGTCGATCATCAACTAATAGAGCTTAAGTACTTCTCGGTTAAGTCCAGTAAAAGATCCGAAGTTTGGCACGTAAATAAGAATTCTTACACCGAAATCCGTTAACTCAGTGAAAGTATAAGGAAAAGGAGAGCATTTATATACCAGTGTAGCCTAGTAAAAGCCAGATTTTATTTTATAGGATAAAACAAGATTGTCAGTGGAGGTGGCTTAAGTGGAAATATGAAGCTGCACAAACCATATGTAAGCTTGGGAAGTAATTTTGACCTCAAGTGGAGTGTGCAATGTATTGATAAAACATGAAAATGAAGTTTTTCAAATGAATGCCACAATTAACAGAAATGTTGAAGCTTTCCGGTTCATGTTTGGAAAGATGTTAAGTGAGAAAGTGGATGGTTCGAATGAACAAGCAGTAAAGTAGGAACACTATAGGGTTTGGTTGTGGGTTCGCAAGAATTGGGCTTAAATTTATCAAAATAATATAATGTGTCATTGTGTGGGTCGAGAATTTTGAACTAATATTGGGCAATGTACAAAAATGGAAATAGTTTGAGCTCATGAATTGTTGAATTTGGTATACGTTGTATATAAGTTTTAATAGTGTTAATAAAGCAACTTGAATCCTCATTCAGAAAAATACATTTAACAAACATCATAAATCAAAAACTTTTATAGAAATATCTTTCATAATAAACTTTTTCAAAGGATGTCTTTAAACTAAAACAAATTTTGAACAAGATATTTCCACTAAAATGTTTCTCCTAAGGCTTCAAACTAAATACTTTCACAAAATAGTTTAAAATAAAATATTTTTACTGATCATTATACCTTACGAAAATATCTTCTTGCAAAAATATTATATTTCTCAAACCAACTACTTGTTTCCTATGTAAATTTATTAATAAATCAAATCAAGCCCAAAAATATACATTTTCCCTTTTTAATAAAATACCTTTAAACCAAAAAGGTATACTTAATATAATTTTTTCGACAAATACTCTTTATTTACTTCAATAACTAAAATTAGTTTCATCTATTAAGGCAGGTTTAATTATAACTTAACATCATGTGTAGTCACTCGAGTTACAACCAGCACTTAATCCCTCCTATAATTGCTCACCTATGACTACTCACCTTTTAGAATACCCTGAATCAACATCGAATGACAACCTCTAACACCCATATATCACGGTAGATAGTCCGTTAGGTTAAAATTAAAACCAAACATCCTAACAAGGCATATTGATACAATCTCACAGCGGAATGATAGCATATAATATATAAAATATACATGAAATTAATAGGATAAACAACATATAAGAGACCACATTAGTGAAAGCAACCGATAAATAACTATAAATACAAAAAGTCAAAATACATCAACTCCACACATATGGATTTCTAAATGTAATATCTGATACAACTAGTCTTATATATATATATATAACATTTCTGTCCTACACTACTACAACAAGTATCCATATCCAAAATATAACCATCATGCCTCCAAATCTAGTAATCCTATAAGCATATCCCAAAAGCACCTGACTCGCAAACTACTCAATCGAGCAACCAAGAATTGTCATGACATAAACAAACAAAGAAAAATGCTGGTCAGGCTTAAATCCTGGTGTGAGGGGGACTATCTAATATAATGTATATCGAATTATATATATATATATATATATTTAAAATAGGAGGTTACTATAGCACATATGGTCCTATCCATAAAGGTAGCTCAGGGATAATCCGGACTGCCCATAAACAAGTAAAGTAAACCCATCGTAAGTAATAGTGAATCATACCTCAACATGCTCTTCTATTGTTATCAAAAAGTCAGCACGCCTAGTAATATCAATATTAGAAAAGCCCACATGTCGATAAGAACAATACTATAATACTCTTGCTAGCCAATGAAGAGATAGAGATACCCCCAAGGTCAACAGCCATAGATTAGAATCATTTTAGATCGACCAAACATGCAAAGATCACACAATACACAGACGTTATATGGTGCGAACACCTACTATGGACTATATGCCAAAGTCTCCCATTAAGGTCAACCGACATAGCAAAATGGATCTACTAGTACACAGGTGAAAATGTAGCACTAACTGCTGCCAACATCCTTTATCATAAGTAATATAACAATCCTTATTGTGTAACTAAGGTACATCATAGCATATGAGTGTAGGGGTAACACTACACTCTCCGAGACTAGTGGTGGTATAAGTATCCTATTGTAGGTCTATCTTTAATGATAAGTAAATAATACAAGCATATGAGAACTTCACAAATAAACCGTATCAGCCATTATCTATCATATATCATCTACTCAAACAATATACCAAATCACCTACTATACGATATAATGTGAATCGTTTACAGTACGATATAACATGAATCATCTACGATATGATATAATGTGAATCATGCATCTACAATATGATATGTTAGAACATCATAATTTGATGTTTTAATAATGACAACTACACAATAATGTATTGTGTATATTATTGAATTTTGTAGGAAATGATATCAACTATCTAAAGAGATTTATATGATGAAGATATGACGATGATGATACAAAATTATAATATCAGTCATAGAGTCATTAGTCTAGAGTATATACATGTTAAAATCTCTTCAAAGTGGTTTACACACATGCACGCAAAAAAAGTTAATCAAAGTTTTAATAATCAAAATAGACCAGATCAGATGACTAATAGGTTCAAATCGGTCGACTGATATACTTTTATACACTGTTTTTCTGAAACAAGTTTAGTCGACTAACATATTTTTTCAATCGAATGAAATAGAGGTTTTTTGTACTGTTTTCTTGTAGGAAAAAAACTAATGTAATTCAGACGACTGGTCGACTTTTTTCAGTCGACCGAATGCCATAACAGCTATTCTTATTCAAATTTCTAAAGGGATCTTCTTCTCTTTGAAAAGTCACTTCCCTTCAACAATGGCTGCAACTCTACAATAAGTCATCACACTTCAGAACAGTTGCAGCTACTCATTCTCTATATAAAGAAATCATAATTCTTGAATTCACTAATAGTTCTATTCTCCCTAAAATCTATATCTTGTCTTGAATTCTCCAAGCATTCAAAAAATTTACAGAACTTTCAATTTGATCACTTGCGCATTCAAGTATACTTCTCTTATGATCAAATCACTTCCAATTCTTCACGAATACACTTCATACCACTATGAAGAAGATTATATGAAGGTTTTACTTATCGACTCATTGGTGCTATACTACAGCACACAAAGTCACAAACTTATCTACTCTTTTGTAGTCAAAGTCATGTGGAGATCTTCAGGCACGATGTCCTGTTCGGTAGCTCAGGCGGTTGTAATACCTATTCCTCCAGGTTAATTGAGAGTATTGTTTTAAATCCAGAAGGAGTTTGGGACTGGACGTTGAATGGAAAGTTCAAACCAGTATAATAATATATGGTGCACTTTACTATTTAGTATTCTTATTTTGCATACGTTATAACTTAGATAAATATTCATGTTACTCGATCTCTATTTACTTTCATTCGATATCAGAGAAAGGTCATCATTTAACCGTAACAAAATTCATTTGATATTTAAAGTAATATGGACACTACCTCTATTTTTGTTGAACTTCAATCCACCGCATTACCACCTTTATTCAGTGGATCAAACTGTTCTTACTGGTCAACTAGAATGATAATTTGCATTCAAGCTAATGGTTTTGATACTTGGTGATGCAGGCCAAGCTATAATTTCCCAAGGCATAAGTCGTGACCGACTTAAGGAAGGTGAAGGCATAAGTCGTGACCGACTTAAGGAAGGTGAAGGCATAAGTCATGACCGACTTAAGGAAGGAGCTATGAGTCGTTAACGATTCAAGGGAAGTGCTGGGTTACGACCTAAAACTACTGGAGCAACACGAGTTGAAAAATGCGAAGGCTTAAGTCGGCAACGACTTAAAGGAAGTGTTTTGGTTAGTGCACGACTTAACGGAGGGGGTGATAAGTTGTTACCGAGTTATGACTTAGTTAAGTCGCCTGAACTATCTACCGAGTTATGCAGAAAGAAGGCAGAGCAAACTGGTGAAGTGTTAGGTCGTGAACGACCTAACGAGTCAAGCTATAAGTCGTTGAAGATAGAGGCCGTGGATCTTTCCTGCCGACTTAATCTGAACCGTTGATTCTTAAATCGAATAGAGCTGGTTATCTTTAAGTCGCGAAAGCTGGATGCCGTTGAATCGTATACCGCCTTAATCTCTGCCGTTGATTCTTTAAGTCGTTGAAGATGCTGCTGTGATGAGTCGTTAAGTCGTCATCTGTTAACTCGTGGCATTGTTAAGTCGCTATGTACTAATGTGTGTATTTCTTAAGTCGTATGACGTCTGTTTCATATGTCGTATCTTTTGAGTCGTATGTCATATGTAGTTCTTTGAGTCATTTGTAATATACATGTATGTTGAGTCGCCTTTGTTTTTAAGTCGTCTGTAACTTGTAAGTCGTGTGCTTTGGCTGAGTCGTAAGTCGGAAGGAGTGCTAAGTCGTAAGTCGCATAAGTGATGAGTCGGAACCGACTTAGGAGTTGTATTTTTTTCTGCTTTGCGTGTTGTAGCCTATAAATAGGCAAGTTGTTTCACTTGTAAAGGTTGTTGATTTTTGAATAAAATTCTCTTTTGTTAGCTTTGTGCTTTCATTCCAATTGGTAGTTGAGTGTAATCTCCTATCTCCTCTTTCGGTTAATCGAGTGCGCTCGATTCAACGATTGTAGAAGCCGATTCGCGGAATCAAGTGCGCTTGATCAACGCTTGAAGAATTGAAGATTTTTGAACCCGGTATCGTGCGCGATCAACGAGTTCGGGATAGCTAGAATTCGGTATCTTCGGATCAACGAATTCGGGCAATTCAGTATTCATCAATCCATCTATTGCTACTTTCACCGATTGAAGATCGTTTTGTTTAATCCGCTGCGCCAGTTTTTGGTATCAGAGCTTGTTCTATCCAATCATAGCTAGATCGAGACTTGGAGCCTAATCAATTTGGAATTTGAAGTTTGAAGTGTAGATTTGAACACGGCCGAGAGTTGGAAGCATTGGGTCGTGCATTATTTTGAAGATTGAAGTTCGGATTTGTGATTGGGAGAAGTTGTGTTCATCGTGTTCATCGCGAAGTTGCAACTAAAGTGGAAGTTTCGATCCATTTCATTTTGGATCAAAGTTCGAATTGTGTTTGAATTTGAAGAGTTTGTGAGAATTTCAAGTATGCCGCCAAGGAGAGCTAATCGTCACCAAAACATAGAAACTTTGTATCGAAGAGAAGAAGCTGATGAGATGGAGCAGAGAATTAATGAGAACTTTAGTGAGAAGCTTAATGAAGGGATTGGACGATTAGAGAAGATGATGTTAGAGATGAATCAAAATCGGAGAAGGGTTTCACCTGAATCTAACCATGGGGGAAGTAGAGTCTCGCCACATTCCAATCGAGACAGAAGCGTTGAAGATGATCAAAAGCGTGAGAGGAACGTGAATGTTCGTGAACGGAGGAATGTAGATAGAAGGGATGATGGTGGAAGACGTGAAGGTAGTAGAGATGTGGGTGGACGAGATAGACAACGTTATACATCTGATTTTGAAGAGGAGTATGATGGTGGTAGTGTTCGAGGACAAGGAAGAAATCACTCTGAGTATGATCACAAGTGGGAATCGGGGATGAAGACTGAAATTCCTGAATTCAAAGGTGGTATGCAAGCAGAGGAGTTTCTAGATTGGGTGGCTAATGTTGAAGAGATTTTTGACTTCAAGGAAGTTCCAGAACAGCGTAGAGTGAAGTTGGTTGCTACGAGGTTGAGGGGTAGAGCTTTGGCATGGTGGCAGCAAACCAAGCTTACACGTGAACGAATGGGGAAGTCAAAAGTTGAATCTTGGGAGAAGATGAAGAAATTGATGAAAGCAACGTTCTTACCTTACAATTATCAATCTTTGATGTATCAACGTTTGCAGAACTTGAGACAAGGGACGAAATCTGTGAATGACTATGCTGATGAATTCTATCAACTTATTGCTAGGAATGATATTATGGAAACGGAGGAGCAGCTGACATCTAGATTCATTGGGGGATTGCGAATGCAGATTCAGGATATGGTTAACATGTTTGATCCTAGATCTGTAGCGGAAGCACATCAGAAAGCGTTGGCTTGGGAGAAGCAGGGTAGACGAGGAGGTGGTGTATTTACAAGTTCCAATAATCAAGTGAAGGGTGTTAGTGGAAGTGCTAATGTTTCAAAAGTCGTTGCAAAACCAGTTGTGAATGAGGTTGGGAAGGCGAAAGTCAATAATGGTTTCAAATGTTACAATTGTCAGGAATTGGGTCATAAAAGCAGTGAGTGTCCAAAGCCAAAGAAGAGAACCATGATTGTAGAAGTTGAGGATGAGGATGGTGATGGGGATTGTTCTAGTCCAGTTGAGGAGGATGAGCAATATATTGCGTCAGGAGATGAAGGTTGTAATCTAATGCTGAGGAGATCGTGTTTAACACCGAAGCAGGAAGAAGCTAGTTGGTTGAGGAGTAATATCTTTCAGTCGACATGTACTATACTGGGGAAGGTGTGTAAATTTGTGATTGACGCAGGAAGCTGTGATAATATTATCTCAACCGAGGCTGTGACAAAATTGAAGTTGAAGACAGAGAAACATCCGAATCCATACAAGTTAGCATGGTTGAGAAAAGGAGGAGAAGTGAAAGTGGATAGACGAGTTCGTGTTCCATTCTCTATTGGGAAGAAATACAAAGATGAAATCTGGTGTGATGTAGTAGAGATGGACGTTTGTCATTTGCTTTTGGGAAGACCATGGCAGTATGATCGAGCAGTACAACATGACGGTCGAACCAACAGCTATAGTTTTATGTTTGAAGGCACGAAGATTATCTTAGTTCCAAAGAAGAGACAACAGGGAGAAAGTAAGTCAGAAGAGATTGAAGAGCTGAAAACTTTATTATCTCTGAAGGAGTTTGTTAAGGAGGTTGAGGAAGAACCGGAAGTATTCTTGTTAATTGGGCGAGAAAGCAGCGAAGAAGTTGGAATTCCAGAAGAAGTTAAACCGGTATTGAAAGAATTTGACGATGTATTTCCAGAGGAGTTACCAACGGAGTTGCCACCGTTGAGGGATATACAACATCAGATAGATCTTGTTCCAGGTGCTGTGTTGCCACACAGACCACATTATCGAATGAGTCCGAAGGAACATGAAGAGTTGCGAAGGCAAGTGGAAGAATTGCTTGAACAGGGGCGTGTGCAGGAGAGTTTAAGTCCTTGTGCTGTACCAGCTTTATTGGTACCCAAAAAGGATGGAACGTGGAGGATGTGCACTGACAGTCGAGCATTGAATAAGATTACTGTGAGATATAGATTTCCAATGCCAAGGTTGGATGACTTGTTAGATCAAATAAGCGGAGCTACTATATTTTCGAAGATTGGTTTGAAGAGCGGATATCATCAAATTCGTATCAGACCAGGCGATGAGTGGAAGACTGCCTTTAAAACCAGGGAAGATCTATACGAATGGTTGGTTATGCCATTTGGCTTATCAAATGCACCGAGTACTTTCATGAGGGTGATGAATCAAATTTTTCGACCATTCATTGGGAAGTTTGTGGTGGTGTACTTCGATGATATTCTGATATATAGTGGAAGTCCGGAGGAACATTTGAATCAGCTGAGAGAAGTGCTAATGGTACTGCGACAAGAACAATTTTATGCTGCGACGAAGAAATGCGTGTTCATGACGCATAGTGTTTTATTTCTGGGGTATGTTGTGTCGGAAGAAGGAATACAGGTTGACCAAAGTAAAGTTGAAGCGATTAGAGATTGGCCACAGCCCAAGACGATAACGGAAGTTCGTAGTTTTCACGGGTTAGCTTCTTTTTATCGAAGGTTTATTCCACACTTTAGTAGTGTGATGGCACCTGTGACTGATTGTATGAAGGGTAAACAGTTTGCATGGACGAAGGAAGCCGGAGTTACTTTTGATCGGATCAAGGAACTCTTGACGTCTGCACCAATTCTAATATTACCAGATTTTCAGCTAGTGTTTGAACTACATACTGATGCATCCAAGGTTGGGATTGGAGGAGTGTTGAGTCAGAGGGGGCGTCCTATTGCATACTTTAGTGAGAAGTTATCAGGAGCGAAGATGAGATACAGTACATATGATGTGGAATTTTATGCTGTTGTGCAATCTATTAAACACTGGAGACACTATCTATTTCAGAAGGAGTTTGTTCTTTACACTGATCATGAGGCGTTAAAGCATTTACAAGGGCAGGACAAGATTTCAGCGAGACATGCATCGTGGATTGCATATCTGCAACAATTTACTTTTGTTGTTAAACACAAGACAGGGGTGACGAATCGCGTGGCTGATGCTTTGAGTAGGAGGAGTCATTTGTTGACTACACTAAAGATTGAAGTGACGGGGTTTGAAATGTTACCAGAATTATTTGACAATGATCCTTACTTTGCCAAGTTTGTTGATAAAGTCAAGGAATGGGAGACGGATGAGTTTATAATGATAGATGGTTTTCTGTTCAAAGGAAATCGATTGTGCATACCGGAGGGTAGTTTGAGAATGAAGATTATCAAGGAGTTACACGAAGAGGGACATGTTGGGAGAGATCGTACCTTACAGTTGATTTCACAGTCTTACTTTTGGCCATCAATGAGGAAAGAGGTAGAGAAGTTTGTGGAGCGTTGTCATATTTGTCAGGTTTCGAAAGGAACTGCGACTAATGCTGGTTTATATATGTCGTTACCCGTGCCTGTAAAACCATGGGTGGATATCAGTATGGATTTTGTTTTGGGTTTGCCTAGAACTCAAAGGGGAAATGATTCTATATTCGTTGTGGTGGACAGATTTTCGAAGATGGCACATTTTATTGCTTGTAAGAAGACGGCAGATGCTGTTCATGTTGCTCAATTGTTTTTCAAGAAGATCTATCGACTTCATGGATTGCCAGAATCTATTGTGTCGGATAGAGATACTCGATTTCTGAGTCATTTTTGGTTGAGTCTGTGGAAAATGGTGGGAACGAAGCTGAAATTTAGTAGTGCTTATCATCCGCAAACGGATGGACAGACCGAGGTTGTGAACAGATCATTGGGAAATTTACTGAGGTGTCTGGTGCAAGATAATCTGAAGAGTTTGGATGTGAAGTTATGCCAGGCAGAGTTTGCCCATAATCATGCTGTAAATCGAAGTACTGGGTTCAGTCCATTCCAGATTGTTTATTCGAGCTTACCAAAGGGGCCGTTGGATTTAACGGTAGTACCACAATCGAAGGGGACAGTTAAGAAAGCTGCTGATTTAGTTAAAGGGTTGACCGATTGTCATAAAATCATTCAGGAACGATTGGAGAAAGCGAATGAGAAGTATAAACGTTCTGCAGATCTGAAGCGACGAAATGTTGAATTTAATGAAGGAGATATGGTATATGCTGTGTTAACAAAGGATCGTTTTCCAGTAGGCGCCTATAATAAGTTGAAAGCCAGAAAAATTGGTCCTGTAGAAGTCGTGAAACGAATTAATGAAAATGCTTATAAGTTAAAGCTGCCAGAAGATGTGTACACTTCTGATGTGTTCAATGTTAAACATCTCGTACCATATCATGGGGATGAACGAGCTGATGTGGAAGCAAGTACAAATTCGAGGACGAATTTCTTCCAATCTGGGGAGGATGATGCAGGCCAAGCTATAATTTTCCAAGGCATAAGTCGTGACTGACTTAAGGAAGGTGAAGGCATAAGTCGTGACCGACTTAAGGAAGGTGAAGGCATAAGTCGTGACCGACTTAAGGAAGGAGCTATGAGTCGTCAACGATTCAAGGGAAGTGCTGGGTTACAACCTAAAACTACTGGAGCAACACGAGTTGCAAAATGCGAAGGCTTAAGTCGGCAACGACTTAAAGGAAGTGTTTTGGTTAGTGCACGACTTAACGGAGGGGGTGATAAGTTGTTACCGAGTTACGACTTAGTTAAGTCGCCTGAACTATCTACCGAGTTATGCAGAAAGAAGGCAGAGCAAACTGGTGAAGTGTTAGGTCGTGAACGACCTAACGAGTCAAGCTATAAGTCGTTGAAGATAGAGGTCGTGGATCTTTCCTGCCGACTTAATCTGAACCGTTGATTCTTAAGTCGAATAAAGCTGGTTATCTTTAAGTCGCGAAAGCTGGATGCCGTTGAATCGTATACCGCCTTAATCTCTGCCGTTGATTCTTTAAGTCGTTGAAGATGCTGCTGTGATGAGTCGTTAAGTCGTCATCTGTTAACTCATGGCATTGTTAAGTCGCTATGTACTAATGTGTGTATTTCTTAAGTCGTATGACGTCTGTTTCATATGTCGTATCTTTTGAGTCGTATGTCGTATGTAGTTCTTTGAGTCATTTGTAATAAGCATGTATGTTGAGTCGCCTTTGTTTTTAAGTCGTCTATAACTTGTAAGTCGTGTGCTTTGGCTGAGTCGTAAGTCGGAAGGAGTGCTAAGTCGTAAGTCGCATAAGTGATGAGTCGGAACCGACTTAGGAGTTGTATTTTTTTCTGCTTTGCGTGTTGTAGCCTATAAATAGGCAAGTTGTTTCACTTGTAAAGGTTGTTGATTTTTGAATAAAATTCTCTTTTGTTAGCTTTGTGCTTTCATTCCAATTGGTAGTTGAGTGTAATCTCCTATCTCCTCTTTCGGTTAATCGAGTGCGCTCGATTCAACGATTGTAGAAGTCGATTCGCGGAATCAAGTGCGCTTGATCAACGCTTGAAGAATTGAAGATCTTTGAACCCGGTATCGTGTGCGATCAACGAGTTCGGGATAGCTAGAATTCAGTATCTTCGGATCAACGAATTCGGGAAATTCAGTATTCATCAATCCATCTATTGCTACTTTCACCGATTGAAGATCGTTTTGTTTAATCCGCTGCGCCACTTGGAATATCACACAACAAGAATACCTTATACCTACCACTGACTATGCTCAATGGTCAAACACTAAGAAAATTAATGCTACTTATAATGCTAAATCTTTGAACATGTTGTTTTGTTCTCTAGATAAAAATGAGTTTAATAGAGTTAGTATGTGCGCATCCGCATATGAAATTTCGCATACTCTTAAAATAACTCATAAAGGAACAAACAATATCAAACAAAGCATGATTTACATGCTTAAAAATCAATTTAAAAATTTAAGAATGAAGCAAGACGAAACTATAAATGACATGTACTCTAGATTTCAAGCTATTTATCATTCACTTCTAGCACTAGAAGAAAAATACACCGAATTTGATATTGTTTCAAAAATTGTAAACACTTTGACGGGTGAATGGGAACGAAAAGTCCTAGCTATCGAAGAAGCTAATGACATTTCAACCACAAAAGTCGAAGAGTTAATAGGAAATCCTATGTCCAATAAAGTAAATTTACAGGCAAAACGAGTACAAGCTCAGGATAGAAAGACCATTGCATTCCAGGCAGAAAAGGAGGAATCCAACGATGATGACGATGGTATTGCATTTCTAGCTAAGAACTTCAGAAAATTTTTGAATTTCAAAAAGAATAAGAAGTTTGGCAACAACAGAAGTAGCAACAACAATCCATCAACTTCCTCGCTCAAGTGCTATGAATGTGATAATTTAGGCCACGTAAAGAAGGATTGTCCATACTTAAGAAGCAGTTTTCAAGAAAAAGCAGATTCCTCTTATTTTTGAGCCCATATTCCATATACTCCAGGGATTACTCACATTCCCACTAGACCAGATGGCATTAACACTTTTGAAGGGATATCCAATGAGTATGTTCCATCTCCTTATAATCCTGATGATGAATTTAAAGAATAAGTTTTGAAGAACCAAGAAGACATCTTAAGAAACCAAAAGGAAATGAAAGACGAAATGAAAAATCAAAAGAAAGAATTAGGTTTTATTAATGAACAATCAAGGGGAGTTTCATGGTCTTTTTGTCAGTATAATGGACTTTGTTAAAGAGATCCATTTTCACCGCAATTGTGATGGAATATTTCACTCTTCTTATGGATGAGGTGGTAGGAAAGGAGAGGCTGAAGCCAGTATTCAAATCGGATGTCGGTTTGCAATCACTCACATTACATATGCATATGACATCATTACTTTTCCAACCGATAGAAGAAGAAAGAGAAGATTCATTAGACACATGTTCATTCACATGGGTAAGTGTTCGGGATTGGTTCTGAATAGTCATAAATGTAATATATTTTTTGGCAGTTGATGTTTGAATAAAGAGGAAGTGTGCAATTTTTTAGGCATTGAAGAGCGAAGATTACCAAGTAGACATTACGACGTGCCTCTTTCTAGCATCAGTCTAAGGGATTGTAATTTTGATAGTATAATGGAAAGAATCAAAAAAATATATTCAAGGATGGGAAAGTGGGTTGCTTGGCTTGGCGGAGAGACTGGAGCTATTGAATCAACTATATATATATATATCCAATAATGCAGTTCATGCCTAAAGCTAACATAAATAATGTTATCAAGATTTGCTCGAACTTTATGTGGAAGGTAAGTTGAGTTAAATTGCTTAGGATACAATTTGTCGTGAGAAGAAAGAAGGCGCCTGGGTTTAAGGGGCTTTGAGGATATAAATAAAACGATGTAGATCGAATCAATTCAGTGGGTAATTAACAAGGAAAGAATTTGGATAAATGGATCCATCAAAAATTGCATCAAGGAATAGTCCATTTTGGACATGAGTGTAAGAAACGATGACTCTGGTACATGGGAATATCTTCTTAGAATTACAAAGGATGTAGTTAAACGTATGGATAAACGTAGTATAAATGGGAAAATCCCCTTTTTTATAGTTTGACCCATGGATCAAAGCAGTAGTTTGGTAGAAACTCAGGGCATGGCACTCTAGTTTGCATCAAAGGCAGGTGGTTACCGGTGGAAGACATTCTTAGCGAAGGTAAAATGCATGTGGATAGACTAATTTTCTTCGGGGTAGTGAGAAATGACGTATAAGTTATAGAATTTATGAAGATAGAAATGAAGACTATTAGGCATGGAACATGAATCAAGGTAGGAAGTAAGCTTTCAAACAAGTTTGGAATGAAATTATACTCCAAAAAAGTGGAATGCGCTAAAATAGTTTTGGACAGAATTCACTATCCCAAAATGGCGGTGTCTCAATAATCCCATGTCCAACACATTGCTAAGCAAGGATAGGCTTATACAAAGATGCATTGTGGTGGATCCAGTTGTGCGCTTTGCAGCTAACATCATGAAAATAGGGATCATCTCTTGTTCCAGTGCAATTTTTTTAGCTTATATCTAGAAGAGGTGCATGGTGAAGCTGAAATGGCCCGTCAGGCGCACGTATATTACTGCATTACATTAAATAAATAATATTACAAGTAGATTCCATTATAAAGGTAAAAGTAAAGACATTGTCGGCTTGGCCATTTCCACACACTACAAGAACGGCAGCAGTTAGCGACGGCTTTTAGCTGTCGCCGGCCGTCGCAAGCCGTCGCTAACTGTCGTCGCTATTTGCCTCGTCGTCCAACAGTATGGCGACGGTTTTAGCGACAGTTCCGTCACCAAAATAGCGACGGCTTGCGACTGCAAATGTGACACGTGGAAATTTTTCCAACGTTTGCTTGGCGTCACTAGGCGTCGCTAAGCGGCACATTTTTTTGGCAAAAAGGCGTCGCAAGCCGTCGCAAACCGTCGCAAATTGGCAACCTACAGGCCGTCACTAGCCGTCGCAAACCGTCGCAAATCTGAAGCAAATTTTTTTTATTTTCAGAGCACTTCCCCACTTCAAACAACAACCATCATATAACATCATCACGGCCAATATACACCATATTCATCAACTATAGTCATCATATATCCATCATATAACATCACCATACATTCAAACAATATAAAATGAAATGATTTATAATATGTAATTACTTTATTGTGTTTGTAACTTGTCCAATACAGGGACAAATCCGACAAATATTGTATCAGATGAATATAAATGTCCGTTCCGTTACCAAAACGAACATCCATATAACGATCATATACAACACTTGCCAGACGGGGCCAAAGCCAATCTAAGAGATAAAAAAATTTCTTTAAATTTTATCAAAATATTGTTGTTCTTTTCAAATTTTGACAATGTTTCAACTATTTAAATTTTATTTAATAAATTTGTATATTTAAATTTTAGTTCAACATTCAATTAACAATTTTAGTACAATATTCATTTCTTTATTTTACGACATAGATTTTAGCGTAATCTTTGTTGTTGTTATATTCAATTCTTAATTTCATTACAAAATAGATTTCAGTACAATATCAGTTGTTTTTAAAGTCGTTTCCTAATATTTTTTTTAAAATTAGATATTTATATAATTTTTAAGGCTCTCATATTCATTTTTAAATTTTCTATATAAACTTTATTTTTGTACAATACTGTAATTTGTAATTTATCAAACTTAAATTTGTACAATACTATATAAACTTTATTTTTGTACAATACTGTAATTTGTAATACTCATATTTGCAGAATTTAGATTTTAACAACTTAAATTTGTAATTTATCAATTTCATAAACTATGAAATACTTTCATGTAAACTTATCAATAACCAAGTTAATCATTAATATACACTATTTTTTCGCCTAAAACAACTAACCATATTAATCGCCAACACTAATCATCTACATCAACCATTTATTCAACTTGATCATCATGATAAACTAGTTAATGTAATACGAAATAATTCAAGTTCATGATAATAAACTAATTAATTTATCAAATCAACATACAACACTACTAATATCTAATCTAACAACACTACTAATACCCAATTTAACAACAAATCATAATTGACTTAGAGTTTAAACTAAACCTAAAAATATCAAATTTACATTAAAAATAGAGATTAGAAGCATACCGACGTAATTTTGAGTGATTTGGAGGCGTTGAAAGCTGGAGCGACGGCTATGGTGACGGAGGGCGTCGGGGGGGAAGGAGGAGGTGATTTGGGAGAAAAAAAAGGGAAGATGGAATGAAGGAGCTGCAGGTCTCGACAGATCTGTATACTTCGTATAGCGACGGCTTGCGACGGTTTGCGACGGCCGCCTTTTTTAGCCGTCGCAAACCGTCGCTAGGCTTCGTCGCTATACGAAGCCTTTCTAGTAGTGACATGTCTTTGGGTGATTAGGAAGAAATGAAATAAATGCAATTTTGGTTGAAATAAACCAAAATGTAAGAGGTTTCTTTGTGACTTGGTTGTAGATATGGTAAAATTTAGAGTGCATTAACATAAACAAAATTCACTCAAATGGATGCAGATCACTGTAATGATTGGGACTAAAACTACTGCAACTTACGCCTTCGTCCACCATAGACGAGGTACATATTTATTTGATCTTGCTGTCACTGGCTTGGAGAAAGCAAAGCTAAAGGAATATCTGGCTAAAAACGCAGTACCACACATAGCATTTTCCTCATTTGATATTTCCTTTCCTATCTGTCTGACATGATTTCTCTGATAAAAAATTGGTATAAGTATTTTGTTGCAAGTTATAAAACAGGCGATTTCATCAAAAAACCAGGATGACAACAGTTATCTAGATACTTAAAGAATCTCAGATAAGGCAAAGGAGCATCAATGAAAGAAGTAGGTTCTGAAACAATGTCCCTTCAAAATCTCTGGCGTTTTATAATGACAAATATAAGAACATGGACAATAATTCAATAAATAATATCAAAAGGAGAATAATTCTTCCATTATCTATCAAGCCCATGCACGAAAAAATTGTTCCAAATGCTATCAAAAGGGGTGTCGATCATCAACTAATAGAGCTTAAGTACTTCTCGGTTAAGTCCAGTAAAAGATCCGAAGTTTGGCACGTAAATAAGAATTCTTACACCGAAATCCGTTAACTCAGTGAAAGTATAAGGAAAAGAAGAGCATTTATATACCAGTGTAGCCTAGTAAAAGCCAGATTTTACTTTTATAGGATAAAACAAGATTGTCAGTGGAGGTGGCTTAAGTGGAAATATGAAGCTGCACAAACCATATGTAAGCTTGGGAAGTAATTTTGACCTCAAGTGGAGTGTGCAATGTATTGATAAAACATGAAAATGAAGTTTTTCAAATGAATGCCACAATTAACAGAAATGTTGAAGCTTTCCGGTTCATGTTTGGAAAGATGTTAAGTGAGAAAGTGGATGGTTCGAATGAACAAGCAGTAAAGTAGGAACACTATAGGGTTTGGTTGTGGGTTCGCAAGAATTGGGCTTAAATTTATCAAAATAATATAATGTGTCATTGTGTGGGTCGAGAATTTTGAACTAATATTGGGCAATGTACAAAAATGGAAATAGTTTGAGCTCATGAATTGTTGAATTTGGTATACGTTGTATATAAGTTTTAATAGTGTTAATAAAGCAACTTGAATCCTCATTCAGAAAAATACATTTAACAAACATCATAAATCAAAAACTTTTATAGAAATATCTTTCATAATAAACTTTTTCAAAGGATGTCTTTAAACTAAAACAAATTTTGAACAAGATATTTCCACTAAAATGTTTCTCCTAAGGCTTCAAACTAAATACTTTCACAAAATAGTTTTAAATAAAATATTTTCACTGATCATTATACCTTACGAAAATATCTTCTTGCAAAAATATTTTATTTGTCAAACCAACTACTTGTTTCCTATGTAAATTTATTAATAAATCATATCAAGCCCAAAATATACATTTTCCCTTTTTAATAAAATAACTTTAAACCAAAAAGGTATACTTAATATAATTTTTTCGACAAATACTCTTTATTTACTTCAATAACTAAAATTAGTTTCATCTATTAAGGCAGGTTTCAATTATAACTTAACATCATGTGTAGTCACTCGAGTTACAACCAGCACTTAATCCCTCCTATAATTGCTCACCTTTGACTACTCACCCTTTATAATACCCTGAATCAACATCGAATGACAACCTCTAACACCCGAATATCACGGTCGATAGTCCGTCAGGTTAAAATTAAAACAAAACATCCTAACAAGGCATATTGATACAATCTCACAGCGGAATGATATCATATAATATATAAAATATAAATGAACTTAATAGGATAAACAACATATAAGAGACCACATTAGCGAAAGCAACCGATAAATAACTATAAATACAAAAAGTCAAAATACATCAACTCCACACATATGGATTTCTAAATGTAATATCTGATACAAATAGTCTTATATATAAATAACATTTCTGTCCTACACTACTACAACAAGTATCCATATTCAAAATATACCCATCATGCCTCCAAATCTAGTAATCCTATAAGCATATCCCAAAAGCACCTGACTCGCAAACTACTCAATCGAGTAACCAAGAATTGTCATGACATAAACAAACAAAGAAAAACGCTGGTCAGGCTTAAAGCCTGGTGTGAGGGGGACTATCTAATATAATGTATATCGAATTATATATATATATATATATATATATATATATATATTTAAAATAGGAGGTTACTATAGCACATATGGTCCTATCCACAAAGGTAGCTCAGGGATAATCCGGACTGCCCATAAACAAGTAAAGTAAACCCATCGTAAGTAATAGTGAATCATACCTCAACATGCTCTTCTCTTGTTATCAAAAAGTCAGCACGCCTAGTAATATCAATATTAGAAAAGACCACATGTCGATAAGAACAATGCTATAATACTCATGCTAGCCAATGTAGAGATAGAGATACCCCCAAGGTCAACTGCCATAGATTAGAATCATTTTAGATCGACCAATCATGCAAAAATCATAAAATACACAGACGTTATGTGGTGCGAACACCTACTAAGGACTATATGCCAAACTCTCCCATTAAGGTCAACCAACCGAGCAAAGTGGATCTACTAGTACACAGGTGAGAATGTAGCACTAACTGCTGCCAACATCCTTTATCATAAGTAATATAACAATCCTTATTGTGTAACTAAGGTACATCATAGCATATGAGTGTACGGGTAACACTACACTCTCCGAGACTAGTGGTGGTATAAGTATCCTATTGTAGGTCTATCTTTAATGATAAGTAAATAATACAAGCATATGAGAACTTCACAAATAAACCGTATCATCCATTATCTATCATATATCATCTACTCAAACAATCACCTACTATACGATATAATGTGAATCGTTTACAGTACGATATAACATGAATCGTCTACAATATGATATAATGTGAATCATCTACAATACGATATGTTAGAACATCATAATTTGATGTTTTGATAATGACAACTACACAATAATGTATTGTGTATATTATTGACTTTTGTAGGAAATGATATCAACTATCTAAAGAGATTTATATGATGAAGATACGACGATGATGATACAAAATTATAATATCAGTCATTAGTCTAGAGTATATACATGTTAAAATCTCTTCAAAGTGGTTTACACCCATGCACGCAATCAAAAGTTAATCAAAGGTTTAAAAATCAAAATAGACCAGATCAGATGACTAATAGGTTCAAATCGGTCGACTGGTATACTTTTATACACTGTTTTTCTGAAACAAGTTCAGTCGACTAACATATTTTTTCAATCGAATGAAATAGAGGTTTTTTTTACTGTTTTCTTGTAGGAAAAAAACTAATGTAATTCAGAGGGCTGGTCGACTTTTTTCAGTCGACTGAATGCCATAACAGCTGTTCTTATTCAAATTTCTAAAGGGATCTTCTTCTCTTTAAAAAGTCACTTCCCTTCAACAATGGCTGCAACTCTACAATAAGTCATCACACTTCAGAACAGTTGCAGCTACTCATTCTCTATATAAAGAAATCATAATTCTTGAATTCACTAACAATTCTATTCTCTCTAAAATCTATACCTTATCTTGAATTCTCCAAGCATTCAAATAATTTACATAACTTTCAATTTGATCACTTGCGCATTCTAGTATACTTCTCTTATGATCAAATCACTTCCAATTCTTCACGAATACACTTCATACCACTATGAAGAAGATTATATGAAGGTTTTAATTATCGACTCATTGGTGCTATACTACAGCACACAAAGTCACACACTTATCTACTCTTTTGTAGTCAAAGTCATGTGGAGATCTTCAGGCACAATGTCATGTTCGGTAGCTCAGGCGGTTATAATACCTATTCCTCCAGGTTAATTAAGGGTATTGTTTTAATTCCAGAAGGAGTCTGGGACTGGACGTTGAATGGAAAGTTCAAACCAGTATAATAATATCTGGTGCACTTTACTATTTAGTATTCTTATTTTGCATACGTTATAACTTATATAAATATTCATGTTACTCGATCTTTATTTACTTTCATTCGATATCAAAGAAAGGTCATCATTTAACCGTAACAAAATTCATTTGATATTTAAAGTAATATGGACACTACTTCTATTTTTGTTGAAGTTCAATCCACCGCATTACCACCTTTATTCAGTGGATCAAACTGTTCTTACTGGTCAACTAGAATGAGAATTTGCATTCAAGCTAATGGTTTTGATACTTGGAATATCACACAACAAGAATACCTTATACCTACCACTGACTATGCTCAATGGTCAAACACTCAGAAAATTAATGCTACTTATAATGCTAAATCTTTGAACATGTTGTTTTGTTCTCTAGATAAAAATGAGTTTAATAGAGTTAGTATGTGCGCATCCGCATATGAAATTTTGCATACTCTTAAAATAACTCATAAAGGAACAAACAATATCAAACAAAGAAAGATTTACATGCTTAAAAATCAATTTCAAAATTTAAGAATGAAGCAAGATGAAACTATAAATGACATGTACTCTAGATTTCAAGCTATCTACCATTCACTTCTAGCACTAGAAGAAAAATACACCGAATTTGACATTGTTTCAAAAATTGTAAACTCTTTGATGGGTGAATTGGAACGAAAAGTCCTAGCTATCGAAGAAGCTAATGACATTTCAACCACAAAATTCGAAGAGTTAATAGGAAATCCTAAGTCCAATAAAGTAAATTTACAGGCAAAACGAGTACAAGCTAAGGATAGAAAGACCATTGCATTCCAGGCAGAAAAGGAGGAATCCAACGATGATGACGATGGTATTGCATTTCTAGCTAAGAACTTCAGAAAATTTTTGAATTTCAAAAAGAATAAGAAGTTTGGCAACAACAGAAGTAGCAACAACAATCCATCAACTTCCTTGCTCAAGTGCTATGAATGTGATAATTTAGGCCACGTAAAGAAGGATTGACCATACTTAAGAAGGAGATATATAGCTTCAAGAAAAAAAATGAGAAATTTCACAAGAAGAAGAAGCAAGCTTTTGCAGTAAAATTGGACGACTCAGACTCATCTTCTTCGTCAGACAGTGATAGCGACTCCGAAGAGGTAAACGTGTTCTTTATAGCTACAAGCGACGATGTAAGTGAATTTTCATTCGATGATCTAGTAGAGATAAATTCTGAATTGATGGATAGATTAAAAGATCTAAAAAGGAAATATAAAGACACATTAGGTAAATTAAATAGAAATGAACTACAAGTTGACATGTTAAAAGACAAAAAGAAAATACTAAAGAGGAATTAGTGAAATCCCTGGATTCTTATGTTAGTGCAACATCACATGTCACTATGTTAAGTAGTGAAATAGAAACTTAGATAAATGAGAATGTTATATTAACTAAATAAAATCATGATTTAAATTCTAGTATTAAAACACTGAAAACTGAACTAGTAAAACTTGAAACAAAGTTGGAAAGCATTACCAAAAATGTTTCGAACTTTAATAAAGGTAGAGAAAATCTTTTCAGAATTATTGACATATCATAATCATCTTTTAGTAAAAGAGGATTAGGCTATAACAAGGAAGTAAAAGCATGTCCTAAAAAGCTGTAATGACCCGTAAATTTTAATAATTTTTATTTGATTTATTATGTTTATTTAATTGAAATTTTATGAAATTTTCAATGATTTAATTTTGAAATAAAAATTTTATATTTGAAATGCGTCTAGTTAAACATAGCAACCGGTAAATTTTCATCCGAAAATATGAAAGTTTATTTCACATGTAATTTTATTTCAATTTAATCAGTTAGGAATTGATGAAAATAAAATGTTTTCGAAACTTGAATATTTTTACATAGAAAAATTCTAAATCATCTTTTGAGTAAGACATCATTTTTCGTTTTTCCAAATTCGGATTTCTTTAGCTCCGTCGATCTTATTTTCTGCGTTTTTGCTGCATTTTCCGCTAGTAGAAAATTCGTATTTTTATAATTCAATCAAATCACTAATATCAGTATACCGTTTTGATCTTCCCGTCGTGCTGATCTCTATGGTATATTCAATTGTCAATTTTGATGTCCGGTACACAGGGAAATCCATAAAAACAGCGAACGGTAACGGTACCCGTTTTAAAACACTTTTCGACCCTATGACTTTTGCTATCCACAGTGTAACCCTATAGCTTCCTGCTATTTTTTTTTCGAATTCAAATGGCTGATTGTTACTTTTCTCAATGTTAATTTATCTATTCGATGCTTCCGTTTTTCTGTTCATTGTTTAAGCAAATATAAAATTTGTGAACTGTTTAGTCAACCCACTGTTTTCTTCCTCTGTCCCTTCTCCTTCCCATCCCAGTTTCCACCGAAACCCCTCCATCACTCATTTTCCTTGATCTACCGGCCCCTCTACGCTTCAAAGTCACAACCCCGTGCATATGCAGCAGCAGCCTCGCCCTGACCAGCCTTCGCCTTGCTCCGACCAACCACTCACCTCCACTAATCATCGCAACCAAAGTACGGTAGCCAACCCAAACCCAACGCAGCCACCGTTGGCCCCATCCACCATCTCCGCGACCACAGTTTTTCACCGCGTTTCTCACCATCACCGACCTGACATTCCTCTGCCACTTGTGCTTTCCCTTCGGTCCGCCTTCCTGAAGCTCATGCTGTCACTTCTCTTTCTCGTTTTCCACGTTTCTTTTGCTTTCCAGGTATTTTTACTTCTCTAGGAATGTTATACATTATATATATATATGAGTTATATATTGTATACGTGAGTGATTCTTGCATATATATAGTAATGTGTAAATCAAATATATATAAGTTTTCCAAAGATTTGTTTGTGGTTGACGTGTGTTATGTATATTATTATCTTTTTGATTTTTATACACAAATTATATAAGTTATATAATTATATGTTTATATAATAAATTCAGTCGGTCTGTCTAGGTGTATTTAATCTACAGTTTACAGTTTTAGATTTTTATTGTTCATATATATATGATAACGCGGGTTTATATATATAGCTTTTAAAAATGAATTTGCAGTTAGTATATATATAAAGTGGATTTTGTCAGAAACCTGTAGATATTATATATGATATAGGGAGCACTTCCCTACTCACCTTGTTTCATATTTCATACAGTATATATAATCTACTTTGTATTTATATAAGCTTCTACCTGTGTTCCGTTCTAAGGAAAAGATGTATAATAGGTTATATTGACTTTTTTTTATCAAGTCGTATTGTATATATATTGGGATATTCTATGTGTGTTGTTTCTAGTAGTTAATCTAGCTTATATAAGATATACATCGCATATATTTTCCTTTTTGTTTGCTGCACGTGCGTATCATTTTTGTTTAAAGGTATATTGGTTTGCATGGCCTATATAAAAATATATATATGATATGGATATTCGATTTTCTTAAGTGTGTTTTAAGAAAGAAAGAAAGTGATTTTTAAATAGTATTAGTATATATATATATATATAAGTTATATTATATTGTAGATATATCATATTTAGTACCGTGAATTTTAGTATAAAAGCATATGTATATAAAGTTTTGTCTGCATGTGTTTGTATATTGGTTTGATACTAAAATTTGTGTTGATTGTTAAAGTATAATATGTGCTGTTTATACCAGACTGTACATAAAACGTTATATATAGCATATTATTTGTTTATATATTAGTCGTTTGTAATGTTATATATAAATAATGTTTATAATATTTCATTATATATTTATATATATACTTATGTATATATAGAATGTTATATATGTTGAAAACCCTTGTGATACTTGCCTGCGTGTGTTTGGGTTTTTCAAAACAAAAAAATTAAAAGCCTATTGCTGCCTGTAGCATACGTGTATAGGTCTATACATATATAACCTATGTATATATTTTAATTCACACTTGATATTATAATACAAGTGATTACATATATACATTTTAATTTAAGGGAATTATGGTGATTGTTTTATGCTGTCCTGTTTAATATGTATATGTTGATTGCAAATTATATGTTCTTTAAATTACATAATGACTGTGTAATATATATATATATATAGATTGTTTGTTAATATATAATGTTTAACTATAGCATATGGCGATTTTATTTTAAAATGTGTATTTCTAAAATTTAAAATTTTGGTTATATATATTATGCGTCTCGTTTCAATTATATCAAGCAGATTTTTGATTTATTTTCCTCGATTTCAAATTCTCAGCTTTGTCTCATCGATCTCGATTCCATTTGCTTCGCTTTGAGATTTGTCATTGGATTGGTCAAATGGCTGGTTCACGATTCAATTCGTATCTTGTTGGGTTGTCATATTCCTCTAACCTTGGAAGGTGAGCAATCACTCATGATTTACATTCTTTTATTTATTAAATTTGATTTCAATTGAAATGACAATTGAAATATATTGCTGTTAGTTAATTACACTGTTATATATGTTATTACCTGTATCACTTCACCTGTAACATCTGACACCATTATCAGTTACTTATACTACGATAATCAAGTTTGGTTGATAAATGATTGATTGTTTGATGTTGACATTTGACGTTAAATTGTTAATGTTATAAGTGATAAATAATATGAAATTGAAATTGACGTGGGATAGTTAGATTTGATATATGTGTTAATTTGATTGATGACATTTGTATAATATGACCTTTTTTAAATGTTAAATAAATTGACACGTAGAAATAGTATTAACCACACCTTGAACCATTGAATGTATGTTGTAAAATTGACGTAGTATGAAATTTAATAATTGATATCAAATGAAGAACCGTATTAATATTAGTGGAATAATCTTTAATCTACATGAAATGATAGTGTAGATTCTAGGAATGATTATATTAATTTGCACAAACAACAATGTGAATTAATACGATTATTTCGGGATTATTTGAATAAATTATTGGATCGTTGTTATTGATTGTAGTTATTGCTTGTATATTTACTTTGACACCATCCCAGTTATCACACTGCAAGTTCTCATTGCTATGCTTTGATTTTGAATTGAATTGGAATCGGGTTGAAATGATAAATACCCAAATTAAACTTGACCTAGGATAGAGAATTAAATAAAACCCGATTGGTCAATAATTTGATTTAAAAATAAAATAAAGATTTTATTTGAATAAATAATAAGGTTTTGAAATGAAGTTGGAAATTGAATTTTTATGAAGGAAATTGTTAATATGTAATAATTTGAATCAAATATTAACATAGTAGTTGATGGAAGAACGTTGTTTTAAATTTAATTAATAATTGAGTTTTGAAATTATTTAATAATTAAATTTTGAAATTATTTAATAATTAAATAAAATTTAATTATTTAATAGTTAAATAAAATTGAACTTCTTGAATAAGTGAAATTTAGTTTCTTTATTAATTGAGCTTTGAAATTATAACTAAGTAAGTAAATAAGTGAAATTGAATTTTCTTTAACAAGAAATAAAAATGTGATTTATTGAAATTAATGTAAGACTTGTAATTTGAAGAGTTGATTTGACGAATCTAATTTTATTCAATTTGAAGTTTTGATATAATGAAGTTGAACTTAAGTAGTTGATTTAATGAATTGGAAATTGAATAGAAATTGTTTTGAATGATAAATTAACTTAACGAATATTGAATGAAATCGATTAATAAATTTAAATTGATTTGAATGTTAAATTAGATTAATTTAAATGATTTCGGAACGAAACTTATATACGAATTTAAATGAATACTTGAATTGTATTAAATCAAATATTTAATTTGAATTATGTGATTTTGAAATGGTAATTTGGAAGTTTTGAAACGTAAATTTTGGAAATTGATATATAAAGACAAATGAAATATTGGTTTATAAAATTCTAATTGAAATTGAATTTGATTTGGTTTGAAATATATTAAACGACCAATCGGTGTAATAATTATGAAAGTTATTAAAGAGACCGGAATCGGTTGGGGACATACTCACTGTCTAAACCGAAAACCACTTTAATAACTATACGCGGAGTATGGTCCAGAATGAAGTGGTTGGAATGATGTACGTGATGACTGAAGAAAGAGAACGATAATGGATAACCTTGACACTTTTGTCAAATTGGAAATGACTAAAGCAGGAACCGTGCCGGGCCAAATGGGGTTAGCTACCTCGAGCGAACACACTTCTTCGTATACTACTCCTTACTTGTTATCGATTGGTGCACCCTCGAAATTTTGGGAGTGTTGTTTCGCGGTGTTGCGATCGTTGCGGCGATGCCTTCTCACCAGTCCGGATCAGGCAAACGGTAGTTTCACTACCTTGGGTATTGCCTCATGTGCCTTGTCATACTTGTATCCCTATACGCGACCACTACGATTTGTTTTGTGTTATACCTATGGAGTACTCCCTGATATCCCACTAGTTTACGGTGGAGTTTACAGTGCTGTATAGTTTATGACGCATATATAAAATGTGTTAAGGGGAATAATGGTAACGCATTAACACTATTTTGATACTTTATATTACTGATAGGCATTATCTACTTAGCGTACACTACTACATAGTAGATAGTTTAACGGATCCTTAATGGATGGTTATTCCAAACATCCTTTAAGTTGCTTGTATTCCAGTTGCTATTTCACTTGAGTTGGGTTTATTGATATAAGAATGTTAATCCTGACTCGAGTGTTTTGTATTTTGCTTTACGCTCGGGTCAGACTGAGTGTATCAGTATTCGAGACTCACCTCTGGAGTTGGAGCTTCGCTTGGAGATCCAGCTATCTATCTAGCTTTCAGATATTCGGTTGATTCCAGTGATGTATTCTGATTCTTGTATTTGACTATTGTATTCGAAACTTCTGTTGTACCTTATTTAACTCTGATATGTATATAGTAGCTTCATGAACTACTATCTTTTGTTTCTGCTGCATTTATTACTCTGTGTCTGTGATCTGTGATTATTTATTTACTGTATATGCTCCATTTTGCCAAATTTAAATTAACAATTCGGTATTTTGAATTATTCAAGTCTGACATGTGCAGATGCGAATAGTCCAAAATAGCGGGTCGTTACAAAAGCATAACTCCATATATACGAATTTCAAAAAGAAGGATGATAGTCAAAAGAAACCAATAAACAAATCAAAATCTATTAAGATATGAGTTCCAAAAACTAACAACAAATTGATAAGAAATAAGTATATAGAAACGTTTATGTCTAGTGTACATAGGAATTCTAATTATATTTTCAAAGGGAACTCCTAACTCTCTTGGGTATGGCTTCGTAAAATCTAACTCTTAGGACCCTAAGTAGGAAGTGGGTACCAATACAATTCAATATTTTTTGTATGTACCAAATAAGAAAAGATGGAAATGGATACTCGACAGTGGTTGCTCCAAGCATACAACAGGTAATAAAGAAATGCAAAAAAATATTATCCACTCAGATGGAGGATCCGTTACATTTGGAAATAACTCCAAAGGATACATCATTGTAAAAGGAGACGTGAGCAACATCGGTATATTTAATTCACCTCTTATTACTAACGTAATATTAGTTAAAAATTTAAAATATATTTTATTAAGTTTTAGTCAACTATTCGATAAAGGTTTTAGTATCTCTTTTGAAAAAGATAAATGTAATATTTTCGATCAAAATAATAATCTAATTTTTGAAGGATTTAGATAAAGAAATATTTATGTTTTAAATATGAAAATTAATCACAACATAGACATGTGTTTAATAGCCAAAGATAACGATTCTTAGCTATGGCACAAAAGATTCTGTCACATAAATCTTAAAACTATTAGCAAATTATCTAAAAATAATTTAGTAAAAGGCTTACCAAAGATGAGCTATAAAGTTAATAATATTTGCGGTGCATGCCAATTAGGAAAATTAACTAAAACTCTTTAAAATCTAAGAAAATTATTTCTTCATTACAACCTCTTGACCTGCTTCATTTGGATCTATTCAGTCTCACTCAGGTTCAATCTATAAACAATAGCAAGTATGTATTTGTAATCGTAGATGATTTCTCTAGATATACATGGACACTATTTTCGAAAAACAAAACTGATACTTTCGAAACATTCAAAAAATTTGCAAAAAGAATTCAAAATTTAAAAGGTTTGAAAATTAAAAATAATAGAAGTGATCACGGTGGCGAATTTGAAAAACTAATCATTTAATAATTTTTGTAACAATAAAGGTATTAGTCACAAATTTTCATTTCCTAGAACTCCACAACAAAAAGGAGTTGTAAAAGGAAAGAATCAGACGTACAGGAATGTGCCAGAACTCTACTTAGTGGTAGCCAACTACCAAAACATTTATGGGCAGAAGCTATGTCTACTGCATGTTACTTCTTAAATCGTGTCACTGTTCGTCCCTTAACTAACATACCTATACGAGCTTTTTAACGGTAGAAAACCTAATATAGCCTATCTAAGAATTTTTAGGTCAAAATGTCTTATATTAAATACAAGAGATAAAATAGGAAAACTCGATCAAAAGTCCAATGAAGGCGTATTCATTGGGTATTTGGAATGAAATAAGGCGTATAGAGTGTTTAATAAACAGTCAAATACTACATTGGAAACTTTACACGTATCATTTGATGAAAATTTTAAAATAATAAAGATAATGAAGAAGAAATTACTGAACAACCAACTATTGAAAATCCACCTCATGTTACTATAATTCCAAATGAAGAATAGCTATTTACATAAAATCCAATTGATAATGAACTTAAAACTCCTCCATGAATTTTAAAAGATCATCCAATCGGAAATATAATCAGTGAAGTCAATACTAATGTTAAAACTAGACATCAATTAAATTAAAGGCGTCACGTAGCTTTTATTTCTAACATAGAACCTAAGAATCCTAAAGAAGCTTCAACCGATGATTACTAGATTTTAGCTATGCAAGAAGAGCTAAATCAATTTGAACGAAATGACGTTTGGGAACTGGTTCCAAGACCAAATGATCAAACAATCATTGGTACAAAGTGGGTCTATAAAAATAAAGCCGATGAAAATGGTAATATAACTCGAAATAAAGCTAGGTCAGTAGCACAAGCATGTAATTAGGAAGAAGGAATGGACTTTGAAGGAACATTTGCTCATATCGCTGGATTAGAAGAAATACGTATCTTACTAACTTTTTTCTATCACCATAACTTTAAACTTTACCAAATGGATGTTAAAAGTGCATTCTTAAACGGTTTTATTAAAGAATTTTTTTTGTAGAACAACCACCACTGTTTTCACATGAAAAATTCACAGATCATGTCTACAAACTTAACAAAGCTCTTTATGATTTTGAAACAAGCACCCCGTGCTTGGTATGAATGACTAAAAAGCTATCTTATAGCTTCTGGATTTGAGATTGGATAAGTTGATCAAACTCTATTTATTAAACGAGATAAGAAAGATATATTAATTATACAAGTTTATGTAGATGATATCATTTTCGGTTCCACAAACGAAAAATTATGTACCGATTTTTCAAATATAATGAAAAGCGAGTGTGAAATGTCTCATATAGGAGAACTCTCATACTTTCTCGATCTGCAAATAAACCAATTAACTGCATTTTATTAATAGAGAAAAATAGTGTAATAATTTATATAATAATTCGACATGGAAAACACATCAAGTAAACCGACACCCATGAGCACTACGTTTCATTTCAATAAAGATGAAAACAGAAAGAGCATGGATCAAAAGATCTATAGAAGTATGATCAGCTCTTTATTGTATTTATCCGCTAGTCGTCCCGATATTATGACGAGTGTCTGCTTGTGTGCACGGTTTTAAGCAAATCCCAAAGAATCACATTTGCGTGCCGTGGAACGAATTTTTCACTACTTAAACAAACACTCTCTTACCCATAAGAATGTCCTTTCAAGCTAGTATCTTACAACAATGCTGACTTCAGAGGTTGTTAGACGGACAAAAAGAGTACGAGTGGTACATGTTACTTTACCAGACAATCTTTACTATCATGGTTTTGTAAGAAACAAAAGTGTGTTTTACTATCGACGTGTGAAGCGAAATACATTTCTGCTGCTTTGGCATGTGCACAAGTCATATATATGGAACATACACTTAGAGGTTCCGGTATCTACTTACATAAATCATCAATATGTTGTGATAATACGAGTGCTAGAAATCTTTCAAAAAATCCGGTAAATCATTCATGAACAAAACACATTGACATACATGATCATTTTCAACAAGACTGTATAGAAAAGAAGGTAGTATCACTAGATTTTTTAACTTCCGAAAACCAAATTGCAGACATTTTTACTAAATCATTGAATGAAAATAGTTTTATAAAACTACGACGAGAACTGGGAATTATTTCCTTACAAGAGCTTCATTAAGATTATATATTTTTGAAACCATCAACATTAATTCATAATAATTATATTAATTTATTATTGGCTATAGCTATTTTATCTCAAACTAAAGATTAGAAAACTATTTTAGAAATTTTAATGGTAATAATTCTTCCTACCATAAACCAAAATTACCAAAAATAGTTAAGAGTAGGTTTATGGTAAAATAAATAATAACCATATATTCTCAACACTATAAATATTCTCAATACTATTATATAAACTAATCAAATTATATTTCAATTCACAAAAGAAATATTTAATAGCAAACCTTTAAAAACCTCCTATCTATTCAAAAAAATGGCCTCTGACCACGATTCAACCTATTCATCGATCGATTTTAGCACACCTTCTTCAAAAAGCTCATATTCATCTTCATAAAAAACAACTCCTTCTAGTAGTTCGTCTTCACTAATAATCATTGCATCACCAACCTATCACACCAGTTTTACTCGCAAAGGGAAGAAGGTCAACCAGTCACTTAACTTTAATGCTGTACCATCGTCTGATGACCGGTGCATTGATTAATTACATTACTATGAACAAGAAATGATGGAACTTCAAAAATAAATGTACTGGGAATAGTGTAGACAGGGAGCGCATCTTAATCTTCTTGAAAGGTTTATTCAAATATTGTGTGCACGATCACCAACAAAGAATGGTATACGTAAAAACTCTCCTCGACTAATGGAAACACCATTAAAATTTTACGACTTCAGTCCAAGAAACTCATGAGAACTAGAGACATTGGAAAAAGAATCTGAACCACCCGAAAACAAATAATTATTCATCACCCTATCATATTTCACTTTGATATACTATCTATATAACTATATATATAATCTTCTTTGTAACGAATAATAAATTTCTGCTGATTATCTCCTCCTAAAAGAACTGGTTCATGTAAATAAGTGGCCATCAAAACTGCTACTGAAGAGAAATGTGCCAAATACTTGAGGCCACCTTCTTCGAAGGAGTCCGATCCATAAGGGGAAAAATAAGTAGAAATTTTCATATACATTTGTATACGTATATATTTTTTGTAATAAATAATCAAATAGTTCAATAAACTGATTATGATTCAAACTATAAATGAATACGTCTATAAACAACCACCTTAAGGAGGTAGACCAATCACAAAGTCGGTCTGCCGACTCAAGGCAGCTTACAGAAACCGTACCATATATAATTTTAAACTCAAAATTCTGGAAGAACAAAATTGTCAGTTTCAATCGACTGAATCCAGGTACTCGGTTGACTAATAATTCCAATTCTTAAATTTTTTATGGTTTCACATACACCAGTCGATTGAATATCCCCAAAAATACACGAAAAACTTTCGGGAAGAAATCTCTGTAAATCAGTCGACTGGTACCTCTTATTCAGTCGACTGGTTCGGTAAATTTTGCTTTTTTAAAAAAGAATCAAAGACGGGTCAAGATTCCCACCTTTTGAGCCAACCATCCCTTTACACCAACCAAACCTCTTCACTTCTTTATTACCCTGATTTGACCAGTCCACTTTTCCATTTCTTCATCTTCATAGCATTTTTACTGAATCAAAACTCTAGCAAACTCACCTCAAAAGCTCAAAATTTTCATCAAAAACATCAATGGTGCCAAAGAAGAGAAAAGACCGAGCTTCATATTAGCAACTGAACCGTCCAAAGCCCTAATTCGCAGCTGGCTTTACAATCAGGCGGCACTTCATCGATTCAACAAGATGAAAAATATGAGAGTTTTCGAGGGCTCCTTCATCAAATGCCAGAATTTTGATTGCTATGTTATTAGAAAATTCATGGAGGCAAATGGCATTGACTCTCTCATTAGCTATGGTGCAAACAATCTCAAAATCTACCCTCTGTTGGTAAATTTTTTTTACACTAATCTTAATCTTGATTTCTATAGACCTTAAAATTGTTAAGATATTATTTGGAATATGGTTTGTGGATTTAGAATTGTTTTACCCGTCTAAAGAATAGGAATGATTTTACGATGTTCTTAGTATGTCGAAGAATTGAATGATATTGAGGTTAACATGCTTGAACGTGATGTAATTAGTCATCAATTTTTTGCCGATAAACTTGTTAACTTAAAAGCCAAGTATTTGTGTCCCAAAGCTAGGATAATGCATAGGGTTCTCACACACTCATTACTACCTAGAACCGATAGTTATGGGATGATCTATAAGCATAACTATCAATGTCTCTATGCCTTATGGGGAGGAAAGACTGTTAATTGGTCAAAGATAATTATAGATGAAACTGGGTCGTTTCAACAACGATATGTCAGGGCAATTCATTATTGTGACTCTGTGAGTACATAATGAGGATCTTAATGAATTTTTAAGTGAATATTCCCAATATTGAATATATCACCATTGGTTGCCTCAACTCCAAAAATTTGAGTCTCATGTCAATTCCACCAAGAGTTGCACACCATAACATCATCTCATTTGAACAATGGTAATTGAACAAAGCCGTCGGAAATCCTCAACCACCCAAACCAAGAGTCTCTTCTTCTCAAGAACAACATGTTGAAGAAAGTGATGACGATGCCATAGAAGAATTACCAATGAACTCATATGCAGGACAATATTTTGTTACTATATCTCAACACCAAAGCAAGCTAGAACGTCGCTTAAGTCATGTTGAAAGCACCCTGGTTCGTATGGATATAAAAGTTGATAAAATCAAAGGTTTCTTGGGAAAAATTTGGAACAAAGTGTCATGTTCAACATCAACAAAATATTCCAACAACTCCAGGCGATTTCAGGTGGCTAACATTCGAGGAAAATGAGGAGGAAGGTGCTCTAAGTAGGGAGATTTGAAGGTTGGTAAGTTTACTTAAGTATGTTTAGTTTCAGTTTTTAATTTCAACTTATTAGTGATGAATATGTCAGGTGTTATGTTGTAAGTTTTGAGAACTTATTTGTTGTTTGTTACTTTGGTTGTCTACCGTGTGTGACTTTATTTGTCTAGTATTTGTAACCTAGGTTATCTTGTGTGTTGTGACATTATTAGCCTACTGTTTGTGACTTTGTTTGTTTATGTTTGTGAAAAAGAAAATGCTATCAATTGTGATGTCTAAAACTCTTTTTGTGCAGATGTGATGTTCAAATTTTCTGAGTATGATAAGTGATGTTTTGCTATTGTACCATGTGTTCAAACAAGTATTTATATGTATTCATGAGCTAGATATCTATTTCTTTTTTGTCAATGATAGAGGAGGAGAGAACTATATGACCATATCAATAGGGGAAGTATAAACTTAGGGGGAGAATTGTGTATTGCTCTATTAATTTTAAAATTTTAACTTGTATGGTAGTCATCATCAAAAAAGGGTGAATGCTAGAACATCACAATTTGATGTTTTGATAATGAGAACTACACAAGAACGTATTGCGTATATTATCGACTTTTACAGGAAATGATATCAACTATCCAAAGAGATCTACATGACGAAGACAAGACGATGATGACACAAAATTATAATATCAATCATAGAGTCATTACTCTAGAGTATATACATGTTAAAATCTCTTCAAAGTGGTATACATGCACATACACGTAATCTAAAGTTATTCAAAGTTTTAAAACTCAAAATAGCACAGATCAGTCGACTGATAGGTTCGAGTCAATCGACTGATATACTTTTATACACTTTTTCTGAAACAAGTTTAGTCGACTAACGTATTTTTTCAATCGATTGAAATAGGGTTTTTGTACTATTTTCTTGTGGGATAAAAACCAATGTAATTCTATCGACTGGTTGACTTGTTTCAGTCAACTGAATGTCGTAACAACTATTTTTTATTCAAATTTCTAAAGGGATCTTCTTCTCTACAAAGAGTCACTTCCCTTCAACAATGGTTGCAACTCTACAATAAGTCATCACACTTCACAAACATTTGCATCTACTCATTCTCCATATAATGCAATCGCAATTCTTGAATTCACTAACAATTATATTCTCTCTAATTTCTACATCTTGTCTTGAATTCTCTAAGCATTCAAAAGATTTACATTGCTTTCAATTTGATCACTTACACATTCTTCTCTAGTGATCAAATCACTTCCAATTCTTCATGAATACACTTCATACCACTAAGAAGAAGATTATATGAAGGCTGTACTTATCGACTCATTAATGCTATACTAGAGCATACAAAGTCACAAACTTATCTACTCTTTTGTAGTCGAAGTCCTGTTGAGATCTTCAAGCACGAAGTCCTATTTGGTAGCTCGGGCGGTTGTAATACTTTTTCCTCTGAGTTAAGTAAGGGTGTTGTTTTAAATCTAGGAGGAGTTTGGGACTGAATGTAGAATGAGAAGTTCGAACCAGTATAAAAATATTTGGTGCACTTTACTATTCAGTAATTTTTTTTTGCATAATTTATAACTTAAATAAATATTCATATTACTCGATCCCTATTTGCTTTCACGATATACCCACCAGTCGATGGCGGTGGATTCCTTTGGACATCTTGCATGATCAGCCTTCCACTGACTACCCATTGGAGAATAAACCAAAATTAGTCAGTATATAAATATACCATAGACTCTAAGTCACAGCACAATGCACTGGACTCATATAGATCTCATCTTGACCTCTAGTATAGACATGCGTGATATGTGATCTGTTTTATATAGACGTTGTCATCTCTCTCCAAACATGCTTTGAGATCTTGTATGCAAGTCGTGCGATTCTCTATTGGTGTCTTGGATTACTTATTTAATCACTATATATCCATGCTATATGGATAACGGGAGTATCCCATATAATGTGCTCTCGGTGGTTCGAGTTAGCCCTCCGAAGCCATATGAAATGTATCATATCATAACCAAATGTATCAGTAATGAGACTCAGTATATAACTCTTGTCTAGCCTAATGAGTCATACCACCATTATGTCTAATGGATTCAATCTCGTTCGCATCGAGTGAAAACATCGCACACGTTCTACATCACTTCGATAGTTTTCCTTCACTTGAGACCACTCTAAGGTTTAGCCTTGCTTTGCGTTAAGTCCGATGATTCCTGGTCCTCATAGAGATCACTTAGAACCCGCTCGCTAAGCATTAGAAGAGTCGAATCGAGATCAAGGTATGAATTTCCCATACTTCATCTATCAAAACATCTGATTTGCCAAGGCCCGGATCAAATATGAAGCTTCGCCATGCACTAGCCTAGTTGGAGAGAGATTCGACACATGTTGCCGCTCATGCCTACATCAGAATAGTCTGTAGCATTTCTTTTGAAAGGTTGAGTTCAGGAGACCATCTCTTCGTCATCTTTAGTTTTCTGTCATAGTAATAGGAACACTCACTAGTATTCTCTCACGGTCTTCTTTATCTTCAAACTGTATAATGTAGAATTCATTTTAGTGTGAATAATTAAATCTCCTCTGGATTGCCATATCTTCCCGATGTATGCGCTAAACTAATGGTAGTATAGTTGAGAGCCCACTGCAAAAATTACTATAAAGTTTTCCTAATACCGCTTCACTGAATCCACTATTGAGTTCGTCATTTGAGCACACATCTTTTGATCGATTTTTACTAGATTTTCATATTTTAGGGGGTTGGATATAGGTATGGCCTCCTTGGTGAAACCACTTTCCATGTCCGAATTTAACATTGCTGGATGTCGACGTGTTGGTTTTAGCATTAATATGGATGAATTGGGCTCGGAACGGGAAGCTGATTAACCTGGGTTGACGTGAAAAATGTGTGGGAAACGTGGTAGAGTATTAGGCATGTGGTAGGTGGGTGTTGGTGGGGCTTTTCTGGTGAGATTTGGGCATAGTGATGCTGGTCACGATGGTTGTTAGCACCAAAATTGGTCACTAACCTCGTTCAGAAAGATTGTGTAGAGATATAAGTGATGAAAGTAAATTAAACAAAGAAGACAATGCTAATTTAAATGCAGAAAGTAAGAACACCAAGTTTATAGTGGTGTAGCGTAATTGCCTACGTCCACTTTGTTCAACTTTATTGATTTCCTTTATAGTTGATTACAAATACAATTCGTGAATCAAATGCTTGAGTGAAGTTGTTAAGTAGAGAAGATGAGTCTTGAAAATGGCAGAGTCTCCCCGGTGTTTTCTCTCCAAAAAAGGATCCCTCTTCACTGTGACCCTGCCCCTCTATTTATAGACAAAGATGGGCTGGACTTCCCAGGTGGGCTCGGTAGCCGAACACTCTAGCCCAAGCATAGTGGTCGCTGCATGCCGAACCAGATATGCCGAACACCATAATGCCGAACGATCCTTTCTATGCCGAACGGTATGTTTGATGTGCGGGAAGTGCATAATGGTTGTCAGTCGAGGCCGAACGTGCCTCTGGATGCCGAGTACTACTATCGCCGAGTTCTACTTGATGTGGAGCACTACGCCGAGTACTCCTATCACCGAGTTCTACTTGATGTGGAGCACTACGCCGAGTACTCCTGTCACCGAGTTCTACTGGATGTCGAGTACTACGCCGAGTACTCCTGTCGCCGAGTTCTACTGGATGTCGAGTACTACGCCGAGTACTCCTGTCGCCGAGTTCTACTGGGCGCCGAGTACTACCTGATGCCGAGTGCTACCCGATGCCGAGCACTACCTGATGCCGAGCACTAGTTGATGCCGAGTGCTACCTAATGCCGAGCACTACCTGATGCCGAGCACTACCTGATGCCGAGTGCTACCTAATGCCGAGCACTACCTGATGCCGAGCACTAGTTGATGCCGAGTGCTACCTAATGCCGAGCACTACTTGATGCCGAGCACTAGTTGCCTGGTCAAATCTCCAGGAAACACTTGCCCCCCAAAGTGTATTACGTGACTGCACGTAATACGCTTTGAACTATGTATCCTCCATGTCTCGTTTCAAATCCTTGAATAAATTCTAATGGAGATGCCTTCTTGAGAATATCAGTGGTCATCCGTGTCTGATTCTGCAGAGCTATTAGGCTTCAGCTATCTGATCTAGTCTTCTCTTAATAACCCTTAGTGAGAATTCAATTTCTGTTGATTTCAAGAAGTCGTACTTTTTCGGACGTACACATGCACGTTCGGGTACATGTTCTTGCCATTGGCTCTCGGATGCGTATAAGTTGTCGCCAACTCCATCTAGTTTAATTGCAATTCAATCGCGATTCCTTGCTTGTATTTTCTGTGAAATAAGGGTTGCAATCAGCCACTTGAGGAGTTTTCCAAACCTCTCTTCAGTACAAACTCTATGATTTTGTTCACAGCTTCGACCTGTCCATTTGCAGTTATAATGGATCATGGAAGGTCATAAGGACAGATGACGTTACGGATAAAGAAGTTGATTATTTTCTTCATCTTCGTCGTGGTTAAGAGTTCTTCATCTGCCCATTTGGTGACGTAATCAACTGCTATGATGGTGTATTTCGCACCACCTTTAGGATCGACAAGAAGATGGTTTTAGTGCCCCCAAGTGGCAAACGGCTATGAACTAGCCATTTGACTAATTTCCATCGGCGGGGTTCCCGGACTTTTTGCAAACATCTTGCACTCGTCACATTGTCTAGCATGATCAACCGCATCTGGGTTGATGGTTGGCCAGTAATACCTGTAGCAGAGTATCTTCTTTATCATGGTTTTCCCCCTGATGTTATTACCGCATTCTACTTCATAGACTTTGCTCAAGATATCATTATGGGCGATCTGCCGAAGCATGGGGATGGATAAACTCCTTTTGACACACGAATTATTCTTAGATGATTTGGCGTGAAGCTTTGAGGAGGATCTGTCGTTTTCCATTCCTCCGTTCAGTAAGAATTCCTCATTGTAGATAGTCTTTGATAGGAGTCAACCATGACACCTTTTCATTTTGTTCGCCGAGTACATGTGTAATGATGTAATATGTGAAGTCGGTTAGTAGCTCTTGGACTTGGCCGAGATAAGGAGCAAGACAATGCCCCCTAGCAAGATCAACTTCCTTAAATTTGTATACTACCAATCAAGAATCACAAAAGATATGTAAAGTTTTCACTTCAAATCCTCTAGCAAGTTTGAGGCTGACAGTCAAGGCTTCATACTAAGCATCGTTGTTTGTTACAGGTAAATCGAGTTTTAGGACGTAGCAGATTGAACGTTCCTCAGGAGTCATTATCAAGCCATAACACTGATCATTGGATGCTCCATCCTCGTACATTTTCCATCTTATGGTCGGTTCTCTGCTACTCTTCGAATAGTCATCTGAGGTAGTGAATTTGGGTGTGAGGTCTGCTAATTTCCGTCCTTGGATAGCCCTTCGTGGGAAATAAGTGATATTGAATTAGCTTAGTTCGATATTCTATTTAAGTAGTCTTTCAGACGTCTCAGGTCATTGTGTGCCCTGTCGCAACGGCTGGTAGGCGTAGACGTTGATGGGATGAGCCTAAAAGTAAGAGTGGATCTTTCATGATGAAATCAATAGAGATTGTGCTAGCTTTTGTAGATTCGGGTTGATATCCAATGCATGGCTCGCGATAGTTAATGAAATCACATATGCATGTCAGAATGGGTCCAAGGGAAGATATCATCATTTATTCAGAAAAATTCAACTAATTCTTTTATCATCACTGCACTGAGCTGTGATCCGATATTCAGCGCCCGGAAAGGGTCGCCATGGCTGGTTGTAATGTCGACCGTCAGATTAGCAGGTGCCATCCCAGATTCTTTGAGTAAAGATGTAACTATCATAACACTCAATGTGAAATATGGTTGGGACGGCCAATGTTGATGGTTACTCTAGTCGAATCCTAGAGTCTTGTTATGAGTTATTGAGCCTAATAGCGAAGGGCTCTGAATGCTCTAATAGATTATCAGCAAATGGCCAAAGATCAGGCTTAAAAGCGCGTTGAAGGAAACGTCGAGTAGGGGCCAGCCTCGAGTTGCGTGCAACTGCATAGCTGGATCTTGCCATGAGTTTGAATTTGCCTGTATATTCGAGTATCGCATTTTCTATTCAATGCATTCATGATCCTTCACTCGCCCTTCGGGTTGGAGTGACAGTCAGTTGCCCACAAGCTTTGGCATTGATTTAATGATTCTATCTCTAGGCATCCTTTCGGTCGTTGCCTTGAGTAGCTGTAAGCACTATACACAAGTTTTAATACTGAGCTATCGTAGCCAATTTTTGGATGACCATGCGTCTTCTCCCAGTCTCGGGTTGATAAATGTACTGCATGGACGGTTGAGTCTCGTTCTAGCTATGTATATTTTTTCACCTAAACTCCAAAGACATAGAGGTGATTGGTGAAAAGTCGGTTCACATTCATCTTGCTTCTTGCTCGTGCCCCCAGGTCTGGGGCATATGCTGATAAGTAGGAAGGCCAACCACGCCCACTTTAGCTTTACTCTCTTTCCCGTTGAATCGTGGGATCATGTCAGTCGATGGGAGACTAGGTCTCGCCTATCTTGGATTTTATCGTGGTTTTTCATTCCAAGAGGAATACTTCGATGCCACGTAAGTTTCATGGCGTAATTTGGACAGTGGATGGTCATCCACGTCCACTTTGGTACATGCTCTGTAATCATATCTCGGGGTAAAGTTGGCTACAAATGCAGTCGGGTTATGCTCATCCAGTTTCATACTCCTCCTAACGAATAGAACGAGGGTGCTGGAGAATTTTTGACCAAGTATTCGTGGTTTACCCTCCTTTCCATACTCTGGGGGTCATAGTTTTTCAAAAAACAAACATCCGAGTCTCATTCGTATGTGCTTGGTGCGGATCGGCATTGACCCTTGGTCTGAGGTATGATATAGTAGGTTGCTCGTAGCTTTGGATGCCGTTTCGATTGGCTCTGTATTGAGGCCTCCCTGTAGTCGCTGCCTCAAGTTATAAAGAACGCCACGCTAGAGCTACAATAAGCTGTCGTATTCAGCTTTTTAGTGTTTTGTACCCCTGCCCCCAGTAATGATTTGGCCAGGTTACTAGTTGGACGGTCGAACTCCATCCTCAGCGGGTTAATAATCCTCCTGTCGATCCCAGGCCGAAGTTTACGGAATAGAAAATGGTCGGAATCCACTCGCCTATTTATCGATGTTTATACACCACTCTGCATTCTGGTGACTTAGTGTTATTCTCCCTCCGGTTGACTCACGTCCAATTTGTGTTCATGCTTCGGTCCACGCTCCGGGGACTTAGAGATTTGTCGAACGGTTTATGCTTTAGTCCACAGTTCGAGACGTAGAGATTTTCGTCAATTCGTTTATACTCTAGTTCGCACTCTGGGAACTTAGAGTAATCTGGTCCGCTTCTGGGATTTAGGGATTTTTCTGAAGTTGTCTATAATCTAGTCCATGCTCTGGGGACTGAGAGTACTGTAGTCCGCACTCTGGGGACGTAGAGGTTTTTGAGTCATTTATACTCTAGTCCGCACTCAGGGACTTAGAGTACTTTAGTCCGCGTTCTGTCTCCCGTTCCAGAGGGTGAGACCCCCCGGATGGCTGAGAGTTTGCCTAAACCTGGTAGATAATCCTTCTCTTTAAGATTCTCTTTAAGATTTCGAAAGTCGTTATTCTTTATGCAGGACTATTGCATTCTTGTTTTCCACGATTTTGTGCAGGTCATTCTGACCCCGAGCCCACTCCGAGGAGCGATGTCGCCAAGGAAGTGGGGGAGAAAACAAGTGAAGCCACTCACGCAGGGGAGGCCTCTGGTCCAGATGCTCAGGTGATCGGAGCGCTTGACGAAGACAAGTCTGAAACCTCCTCTCCTACCGACGAGGGTTATGAAGTAGAAATTACAGGAGCCTCTAAGCATACATCCGAATTGAGCATGGAGGAGCGGCTCGAGAAAGAGAGGGAGGAGATGGTCAAGGTCATAGTAGATCCCCGAGTTGTGGACTTGGATGATCCTTTGAACAAGCCGTTGAAGGTCATCCTTCCTGGCGGGTCCAAGCCCATGGAAGGCCCCCGTACTCCTTCAGTTGCTACCCCTCTATCAAAGAAGAGTACCAAGGGTAAATACTCTGGAGAGGAGCCGTCTAGAAAGAAGTTGAAGAAGCACAAGAAGTGACTACTATCCTCGTTCAACGAGGGTTAGTTTAAGTCATGTAATTATTTTCATCTATTTCCTTAGTCCTTGTAGATAGAATGTCGACTCTGAACTTTGGAGGGGTTGTAATAGAAACTCATTTCTGAATAAGGTTTAGTTCCTTTTTCTGTCTTACAAAGGACTCTTATTGTTCAGTTTTCTTTGTGATTGTGATTTTAATCCAAGCAGTTGTGAGTAACATAGACTTCTCAGTCCATCTTCATATAACTCGTAAACTCTTCGGGAGTCGTTGAACTTCCATTTTGTGCTTCGTGCACTTAGAATACTTTCTAGCCCGTATGCCAAGGATTTGACAAATTCAAGTCATTTGTGTCATAGTTCATATTCAGGGAACTTGGAGATCCGATTCGCTTATATTCGAGTCCGCACTCTGGGGAGTTAGAGTACTCCAGTCCGCACTCTGGGGACTTGGAGGTTTAAGTCATTTATACTCTAGTCCGCGCTCTGGGGACTTAGAGTACAGTCCGCGCTCTGGGGACTTGGAGGTTTAAGTCATTTATACTCTAGTCCGCGCTCTGGGGACTCAGGGTACTCCGGTCCGTACTCTGGGAACTTGGAGGTTTAAGTCATTTATACTCTAGTCCGTGCTCTGGGGACTCAGAGTACTCCAGTCCGTGCTCTGGAGACTTGGAGGTTTAAGTCGTTTATACTCTAGTCCGCGCTCTGGGGACTTAGAGTACTCCTGTCCGCGCTCTGGGGACTTGGAGGTTTAAGTCGTTTATACTCTAGTCCACGCTCTGGGGACTTAGAGTACTCCAGTCCGCACTCTGGGGACGTAGAGGTTTAAGTCGTTTATACTCTAGTCCACGCTCTGGGGACTTAGAGTACTCCAGTCCGAACTCTGGGGACTTGGAGGTTTTAGTCGTTTATACTCTAGTCCACGCTCTGGGGACTTAGAGTACTCCAGTCCGCACTCTGGGGACTTGGAGGTTTAAGTCGTTTATACTCTAGTCCACGCTCTGGGGACTTAGAGTACTCCAGTCCGCACTCTGGGGACGTAGAGGTTTAAGTCGTTTATACTCTAGTCCACGCTCTAGGGACTTAGAGTACTCCAGCCCGAACTCTGGGGACTTGGAGGTTTTAATCGTTTATACTCTAGTCCACGCTCTGGGGACTTAGAGTACTCCAGTCCGAACTCTGGGGACGTGGAGGTTTTAGTCGTTTATACTCTAGTCCACGCTCTGGGGACTTAGAGTACTCCAGTCCGAACTCTGGGGACGTAGAGGTTTAAGTCGTTTATACTCTAGTCCACGCTCTGGGGACTTAGAGTACTCCAGTCCGAACTCTGGGGACTTGGAGGTTTTAGTCGTTTATACTCTAGTCCACGCTCTGGGGACTTAGAGTACTACAGTCCGAACTCTGGGGACGTGGAGGTTTTAGTCGTTTATACTCTAGTCCACGCTCTAGGGACTTAGAGTACTCCAGTCCGAACTCTGGGGACGTGGAGGTTTTAGTCGTTCATACTCTAGTCCACGCTCTGGGGACTTAGAGTACTCCAGTCCGAACTCTGGGGACTTGGAGGTTTTAGTCGTTTATACTCTAGTCCACGCTCTGGGGACTTAGAGTACTCCAGTCCGCACTCTGGGGACGTAGAGGTTTAAGTTGAGAGCAGTCGTATTTCCACTCTTTAATTTGTATTCATCCACTGTATCGAGGCTAATTTCGTCGAATGAACAATCGAACCACGTTTGCTCACGGAATGGGATTCTGCCCCCCAGGATGAGGGATGGAATTTGAAAAATGGACGATCGATTCTCGTCCGCTTGGTGATTATAGCTCTTCCAATCAAGTCAAGGAAGGAGGTATATGACAGATGGTTGGATCACATCCATGTTGGGTTAGATAGCCAAATCTCTTACAATTTGCTCTGTATCTCCTTCTAGAAAATAAGGATAATAGATTGTTGAGTAGACAAAGTAAGTTGCATATGTTCCAAGGTGCAGTCGTGTCCATATATTGACAGCGATGGTTAGCGAGTATGCAGTGTACCATAGCTACTTCAAGTTGGGCTTTCGAAAAACCTTTCGTGTTCAGGGTAGGATTTGATATGTAGATGATCAAATCACGTCCACTTTAGACGGATCCCGGCGTCACTGAGCTTCATGAGGGGTTTTTGTTGAACTTTGTTCTATGACTCGATTGGAGTGGATGATCAGGCCATATTCATTCCAAGAAGTTTAGGTCTCCAAGTCAAATGTGGAGGTTGATGGATGGATGGTCGGTTGTTCGAATCGATCATAAGTTAAGCATACGAACTCGGATCGTCTTGAAACATGGAACATTGGCTTCCCTGGCTTTGATTGTTATGTCTTGTTAATCGTGGCTCGATCCAGACTCGGACAAAATCCATCGATATCCATAGTGAGCCTTTGTGTAACCGATCTCCAAGACGAACTGTCACTGGTTTCTAATCAAGTTCTTGGTGTCACGGCCTTGCCAAAAGGCGGGATAACATTTGCCCCCCAAAGGACGTCTTGTGTAAACATGACGTGCTTTGAAAAACCGCAGTCTTTCATGCTGAATATTTCCGTTCAGTTGATTGCTTGACAGTCGTCTTTTAATCGTTTCGTTGCAATCTTCTTTTAGACAAATGTTCAACTAGCGTGCTTTGCTTTGGTTCTGCCCCCAGTTTTGGGGATGAGTATGGAGTTGATGTATGTTTATACTCCGTCTCGCACTCTGGGAGTACAGAGTTGAGTAGATGTTTATACTCCGTCTCGCACTCTGGAAATACAGAGTTGATTAATGTTTATACTCCGTCTCGCACTCTGGGAGTACAGAGTTAAGCGAATGTTTATACTCCGTCTCGCACTTTGGGAGTACGGAGCTGATTAATGTTTATACTCCGTCTCGCACTCTGGGAGTACGGAGTTAAGTAGATGTTTATACTCTGTCTCGCACTCTGGGAGTACTGAGTTGTGCGAAGGATCGTCGTGTATCAACCCATTTTTAACCTTGATGTGATGGCTTGCCCCCGAGCTCGAGTTTCACTTAGTGAGTGGCTGGCCGTATCGCAGCCGCTCTCTACTTGAATAAATTCCACTTGCAGGATGGAATTCAGCTCTCTGTGCATCGTGATGTTGTACATTGTATTTAATCCATAGCCCCAAATCAAAGGCATATGGTTGATTATGAGCAATAGAATTATTCTCGTCCAGATGTAACTCCACACGTCCGATCATGGTCTGCGTAGATTGGTTGGCAACCAAATCTGAGTACCTGGACACCTGCATCGTTTTAAAGTAGTTTAGTTCAAGCTAGTCGTAGTTCATAGAACAATTGAAATAGAGATGGAAATGGAAATAATTCAAAGAAGATTATGGTAAATCTCATTGATATGTGAAGCAGCATCGTGTGCTCGCTATTCGACTCCGCCCCTGGCTCCTTTCAAAGGGATGTTGGCCATCAACCGTCCAATTGATAATCATAGCCCTTTATTAATAGGCATCGGATATTCGCTGCACGCCATTCTGCAGGACTTGTACATACTATTGAAGCTTTCCTTTCCAGGTCATCTTTTCGATCATACCTCGGAGATGTTTGTAATCGCCCGTGTTAGGATCAGTGAGCATTTGGGAATATACAACATTCCCCTGATTTTCTTTAGACTTTGGTGTACTCTCTCGAGGTTGGTTTCCAGTACCACTCCGAGTCGTGAGTCTTCAAGTAGAGGTTGTCAATTGAACCTTTCAAAGAGCAGATGAGCTGAATTCTGAAGTCTTGTTTCGACTACTGGGATCTACATCCTTAGACAGACCTTCATTGTTATTTTTCTTAGTATGCTCCACTCCTCCTCACTTTAGTTCTGATTTATTTTGTAAAAGAAACGATCCATAGTCGTAGGAGGCTCTTTAGCTAACTAGCTGCCAAAATATATCTGGAGGTCGACTTTCCTCAAACGCGATCAGTATGATACCCTTGTTAGTATTTGGAATAAATTGCTTAGAGCATTGGTTTGCTTGGAGTCATCTTGGCGTTTGCTAGAGTCATATCATCTATGTTCTCCAACCTTTGGGAGTACCGCTTGAATAGCGGTTGCTTGTTCGTTCCTTGATGCCGTTCATAAGCTGCCGCTAGATCCTCTATGCCCTGGTCGATCATGGGATGTCAGGGAAGTGGATAGAATGTTCCTTTACTAAGTTGAGTTTTGAACTCATTATCCGGAGGCACTGCGCTGCGGCTAGGGTTCGGTGTTGGCAGATCCATATATTTTTTGTATATGGACTAGTCAGATTGTTTTTTGAGAGAGAGATCGGTATACAGTGCATGGATCGGTCTGGATACTTTGTTCGGCACAGAAGTACCGTTCGGTCATACAGAAGTACCGTTCGGCATTGGGGCGTTCGGTGTTGGCACGTGGCTCAGCCAAAGCTATTCGGCACAAGGCTGTTCGGCAGAGTGGATCGGCCTGGAGTGGTTCGGCCAAAGCTGTTCGGCCAAGGCTGTTTGTCCAAAGTGGATCGTCCAGAAGTGGTTCGGCCAAAGCTGTTCGGCATCCACACTGTTCGGCACAACCGAGTCGTTCGGCATACAATACCGTTCGGCATTAGGGCGTTCGGTGTAGAGGTATGGTCGGCCTAGAAGAGTGTTCGGCCTACGCCTTTTCTGGAGCGTTCGGCATATGCCTTTTCTGGAGCGTTCGACATACGCCTTTTCTGGAGCGTTCGGCCTACGCCTTTTCTGGAGCGTTCGGCCTACGCCTTTTCTGGAGCGTTCGGCCTACGCCTTTTCTGGAGCGTTCGGCCTACGCCTTTTCTGGAGCGTTCGGCATACGCCTTTTCTGGAGCGTTCGGCATACGCCTTTTCTAGAGCGTTCGGCATACGCCTTTTCTGGAGCGTTCGGCATACGCCTTTTCTGGAGCGTTCAGCCTACGCCTTTTATGGAGCGTTCTGATGGTCTGGGCCTCCAGCCTCCATTTGTACTCCTGTCCTGAAGTTTCCAGCTCTTGCTTGGTCACGGTCTCCAGCTGTTTGAACAGCAGCTTCAGTCTTGGGGCGTCTGCGCCTGGGAGGTTCATCAGAGGAAGTAGAGCTGTCAGATGAGGAATAAGGAGCGGGATTTCCCCCAGCATTCTGTTGCTGCTGTTGAGTGAGTTGTGCCATCAGGTTGGCGTTAGCTTGCATCTGCTCTCCTAGTTGTCTCCTGCTTTCCCTGAGCTCTCTCATCAAGTCGTTGAACTCTATTCTGGCGACAACTGGAGTTTGGTCATGGGCGGCAATTCCTTCACCCAGAATTGCTGGTCGATTGCTAGGTCCTGCTTGTTGCACGCTAGCTGTCTCGCGGGCATCCGCATTATGAGAAGCTGACCTGGTACGTGGTCCTGCCATTGTAGAGTTATCGGTATGAACTCTGAGTAGAATCAACGGATGTCCTATCAGTGAGTCGGATCTTCTTTGTGGGATTTATTCAATCCAGTAGCTTCAAAGCAGATCCTTGAGGTCTGAGAATTCAATTCTCGGTGAAAGCACCAAAGTGTTAGCACCAAAATTGGTCACTAACCTCGTTCAGAAAGATTGTGTAGAGATATAAGTGATGAAAGTAAATTAAACAGAGAAGACAATGCTAATTTAAATGCAGAAAGTAAGAACACCAAGTTTATAGTGGTTCAGCGTAATTGCCTACGTCCACTTTGTTCAACTTTATTGATTTCCTTTATAGTTGATTACAAATACAATTCGTGAATCAAATGCTTGAGTGAAGTTGTTAAGTAGAGAAGATGAGTCTTGAAAATGGCAGAGTCTCCCCGGTGTTTTCTCTCCAAAAAAGGATCCCTCTTCACTGTGACCCTGCCCCTCTATTTATAGACAAAGATGGGCTGGACTTCCCAGGTGGGCTCGGTAGCCGAACACTCTAGCCCAAGCATAGTGGTCGCTGCATGCCAAACCAGATATGCCAAACCAGATATGTCGAACACCATAATGCCGAACGATCCTTTCTATGCCGAACGGTATGTTTGATGTGCGGGAAGTGCATAATGGTTGTCAGTCGAGGCCGAACGTGCCTCTGGATGCCGAGTACTACTATCGCCGAGTTCTACTTGATGTGGAGCACTACGCCGAGTACTCCTGTCACCGAGTTCTACTGGATGTCGAGTACTATGCCGAGTACTCCTGTCGCCGAGTTCTACTGGATGTCGAGTACTACGCCGAGTTCTACTGGATGTCGAGTACTACGCCGAGTACTCCTGTCGCCGAGTTCTACTGGGCACCGAGTACTACCTGATGCCGAGTGCTACCCGATGCCGAGCACTACCTGATGCCGAGCACTAGTTGATGTCGAGTGCTACCTAATGCCGAGCACTACCTGATGCCGAGCACTACCTGATGCCGAGTGCTACCTAATGCCGAGCACTACCTGATGCCGAGCACTAGTTGATGCCGAGTGCTACCTAATGCCGAGCACTACTTGATGCCGAGCACTAGTTGCCTGGTCAAATCTCCAGGAAACAATGGTCGAAAGGGTAGGTAACGGAGAATGAGTGAGACTTGAGGGAAAACAGAGGAACCGTTTGAAGAAAGAAAAAAAGGAAGAAGAATTAAAAATAATGAAAGCAGGAAATCATTCTATTCATGCATGCATTTTCACTTTTACATAGTGTATTTTTATATTCCTCACAATCAGTACCTACCAGCTAAAATTCGACTACTTGCACTAACAACTTGCACGTGCTCTCCTTCTTCTTTATTTAACAAGTCCATATTAATTAGTTTTGCCATCCACCTGTTTGTTGAAATTCATCAAAGAAACCTCTTCTTCCTTCTCACTTACTAGTTCCTTGGTTAAGCTACCATTGGTCAGTCACATGTCACGCTTCCTGCTTCTGACTTATGCGTAGCTCGTGCACCTTGCAAAGATGCACAATGTTTTATGTATGCATGTACAAATATTTCTTGATCTGTAAGTGAGCTTTCCTTTTCTTGCTGAGCTTCGGTACCTTCTTCTAGTGAACTCGAAGTGATACTGGTCAGTGTATGGAGTATTAGGGACGTAACAACCCCTCCCCTATAAAAGCTTGACCTTGTGAGTCATAGGTCGGTATGGATTGATCTACAACAACACTATTGCCAATTAATTTCTTAAATTGAGAAACATGAAAAACATGGTGGATTCTTACTTGTGGAGGAAGTTGCAATTTGTAGGCCACTGGTCCAACTCTGTCAATTATTTTGAAGGGTCCAAAATATTTGGTGAGAGTTTATGAGTGTATATAGTGCTAACTATGATTTGTTTATAGGGCTATAACTTCAAATATACCCATTCATCTGGTTCGATGTTCTATGTTTATCTGCTTGAAGCTTTATTCTTTCTCTTGTGTGGTTGATATTGTCTTTCAAGAGTTGTAGTGTAATGTCTCTAGAAAACAATTCCTCTTCAACTCTTTGTACTTTTGCCGTCTTTGGAACATAACTGAGTAAATTGGGTGGTTTTCTTCCATAAACCACTTCAAATGGAGTCATGCTTGTTGCACTTTTCCAAGTGGTGTTGTACCACAATTCAGCTAATGGCAGTCATTTGATCCATTCTTTAGGTTTGTGAGAACAGAAGCACCATAGGTAGCATTCTATTGTTCTATTAGTAACTTCGGATAAGCCATCAGATTGTGGGTGATATGCACTGCTTAAGGACAGTTTACTTCCTTGAAATTTAAACAATTCTTTCCAAAAGTTGCTTGTGAACATAGGATCCTTGTCACTTACAATGGATTTAGGCATTCCATGAAGTTTAACAACGTGATTAGAAAAATACCTGGGCAACCATGGGTGCCGTATAAGGATATAGTAAGGGAATAAAGTGTGCATATTTTGAAAGTCTGTCCATGACCACCATTATGACCGAGTAAGACTGACATTTAGGTAGTTGAGTGATAAAATCCATGGCAATATCATCCTATATTTGATCTAGAGCAGGCAATGGCTACAATAACCCTGGTACATTTATATTTTCTGATTTGACTCTTTGTCATATATCACATTATGAGATGAATGATTAAACATCTTTATTTATACCATGCCAGTGAAGTACATGTTTAATTCTATGTAAAGTTATTGTAACTCCTGAATGTCCTGATAAGGGGGAAGCATGAAATTCCGTAAGTAGTTTATTCTTTACTTCTGTTGTAGTTGGGCTAACTAGAATTCTACCTTTATAAAGGTATAAACCCTCCTTTTCTTGGTATTTGCATGAGTCTGGGGCAGCCTTATTAATTTTATTGGCTATTGTTTTGTAGTATGGAACCTCCTTTGATAAAAATTTATGTCCTAAAGCCAAGTAGCTTTTACTGTAGGAATTGCGTGTAAGAGTAGGTGGGGAATGTCTTGTTGGGCTTTAGAAGATCTAGGCAAATAATATGCTACAGTGTTACCCTTACCGGGCTTATAAAGTACAATATAGTCAAATGAAAGCAACTTATATAACCATTTAGGCTGAATACTTGTTGTCAATCTTTGCTGAAGAAGATATTTTAGGCTTTGATAGTCTATTTTGGATTATGAACTTTCTATCCAAAAGGTACAGTAACAACTTCTTTGTTGCCATTATTATAGCTAAAAGCTCCTTTTCATATGTAGATAAATGTAGATTTTCCCACTAAAGTGTCTGACTTAAAAATGCCAGCGGTTTCCCTTCTTGAAGCAATACTGCCCATATACCATTGCCAGAAGCATCACATTCTAGTGTAAATTCTTTTGAGAAATCTAGCATTGCTAGTATTGGTGGACTAAAGAGACAGTCCTTTAGTTATTCAAAAGCTAACTGAGACTTCTTATTCTAAGAAAATGAGTTTTTCTTTAATAAATCAGTTAAAGGTTTAACAATAATACCATAACCTTTGACAAATTTTCTATAGTAACCGGATAACCCCAGGAATCCTCTCAGAGCTTTGATGTTCTTTGGTGTAGGCCAATCTCTTATTGCTTGAATTTTGAATAGTTTACTGCAATTCCATCTTTTGATATTACATGCCCTGGATAATCCACCTGCTGCTGAACAAAAGTGCATTTGGAAAGCTTTCTTACTAACTGGTTTTCCTTTAAGACCTGCAAGGCTAAAATTAAATATTGTAAATGTTCTTTCTAGCTAATGCTGTAAATAAGTATATCATCAAAGAAGGCTAGTATAAATTTCCTGAGATAAGCCTTGAAGACTGAATTCACAAGAGCTTGAAACATAGAAGGAGCATTAGTTAAGCCAAAAGGCATTACTAAAAACTCTTGGTGACTTTCATGAGCCCTGAATGCAATATTATGTATATCATCTGGGTGCATCTTACTTTGGTGATAGCTTGACATTAGATCAATCTTAGTGAAGTACTGAGCACCTGTTCATCAAATAAATCATCAATGAGTGGTATTGGGAATTTTTTTTTGTTACTCTATTTAACGCTCTGTAGTAAATATACATTCTCCAACTTCCATCACTCTTCTTGACCATGACTACTGGGGAGGATAAGGGCTATCGCTGTGTCCGATTATGCCAGATTTTAGCATTTCTTTGATCATTATTTCAATTTCATTTTTTAAGCGATATGAGTGTATAGATGGTTTGAGGAAAACTAGTTTCCTTGATGGGAGAAGGGGAATTTTATGGTCAATTTGTCTTTGTGGAGCTAAGGTTGTTGGCTCGGTAAACACGGTTGGGAATTGCTGTAAGATTTGGCGAATAGCTTGAGAAATGGTTTGGGCTTGTGAGTTTTGTGTGGTTGAAGGATTGGGTTGAGTTTGTATGGGGAATGGTATGGCTTGAATCACGAAACACAAGTTACAACTATTGATTTCTTTGTCAATTTCCTTTTTTGAAACTATTTTGTTTGCTGTGGATTTGATGCCTTGCCATAAAATACTGCTGCCCTCGTAGGAGAATTTTAATTGAAGATCTCTAAAGTTGAAAATGATGACTTTAAACTGACATAACCATTGCACTCCCAGTACTATTTAACAACCTTTTAATAGCAAGAGAAAAAGATTAATTGGCATCTCCAGTCCTTGACATTTTAGTAATACTCACCTACATATGCCAGAACTAAACATCTTTTCTCTACTTGCAATGCTAACTTGAAATTCATTTGAGTTAGTGATATGCAAACCTAGTTTCTCAGATAATTGGTTGTTGATGAAGTTGTGAGTGGACCTAGAGTCTATAAGAATATGAACTTGATGCCCCATTATGGTCCGATTAAATGTTTGCACATTTTAAACTCTTGACACTGCTTGTAAAGATATTGGAAGTGTAGTATCCATTTCAGTGGTTGTATTTTGTATTGTGATTGAGATTGGTTGCAATTCTTAATCAGTTTCATTTTCTTCCTCATTGTCATTTTCTTCTACATTGTCAATGAATACCTCCAGAACATAGATTTTTTATTTAGGCATTTATGTCTGAAATCTTTTTTCATCGCATGTATAGCAAAGATCTTTATTCCTTCTTGTTCCAATATCTTTTAGGATCGATTTTGAGTATTGCGTAGGGTTTGTAGGTGGTGCATGAGTGCTTTGGAAATAAGGATTTTGTGTAGTTGTTTGTGGGTGTTGGTTGTGCGAATTGGATGTTGTAGCATTAGGGTATGACTTGAATGATTTCCTTTTGGAAAAATATTTGTCTTCATATGTTTTAGCTAAAGTGGCAGCTTCATGTCGGAACCTTGGTCTTGAAGCTACAACTTCATATTTTATTTCTTCCTTCAGGCCTCCAATAAACTTGTCAATGATGTATGCTAGTTGAAGTTTCTCTATCAAACCGGATAGTTGCTCAAACTTGGTTAAGTATTCTCGAACCGTTGATGTTTGTTTGAGGTTGGAAATTGCATTAAATGGCCTATGGAGTTAGAAAGGACCAAATCTGGAAACAACCTCTTCTTGAAAAACAGGCCAAGGATAAGAATGATTAATGTTGACAGTGTACCAATTCTACCACTGTAAAGCTTCATCTCGTAAATTAAAGGAAACACTCTTGTACCCATTCATTCTGGTTGATTTTATAGTATAACAATACTTGTTCCACTTGTTTGAGCCAAGCTAATATTCCCTTTACCATTAAAACTAGGAAATTCTAGTTTTAGTGATTTATTCTAAAAAAATTGGTGATGGTAAGGATTTGGTTTGGTTTGTAACTTGATTGTATGGATCTGTGTTTGGTGGTATGCTCAGGTGCATTTGGGTATGTCTTGGATGCGGTGTTGTATGGAAATGTGTTGAGGGTGGATTTAAGATGTGAAAGGAATGTGTGGGGGTTGTAATATAGGTGTTGGCGAAATTCCATAAGCTTGTGAGTTATGTTGATGTTGATGCAGTAGTATTTGTGTGGATGTTGGAATCTGAAGTGGTTGCAGAGACGTAATGGTAGTTGATTGCATGTTTTGTGGTGGAATATTGATAATTGTGTTGTGGATGTTTGTGGTGGCAGTGAGATCTGACGGTGGTGGATGTGTGGTTGATGGAAAAGTTGCGGATAATGGTTTTGTTGCAATGGTTATTGGATTGGAACTATGTGAGTCAGGACTGTTATTGTAACGACCCGTATTTTACATATCGCAGGATCATAAGATATTTTTATTTTATTTATACGAGGTTGTATGATTTTATAATTTTGGATATAACTCTTAGACATTTTACACACTTATGATTTTTTTCCGAATTTTATGTGACCATTTTGACCCTAAAAACTTTATTTGGCTATAACTTTTGATAGGAGTCGAATTAGGATCTCAAACTAGTTCCACTGTTTAAGGATGACAGTTTTCCATTCCGTAGAGTGGTCATAATAGATAAATGGACTAATAGTTAGGAAGTTTTTCCTGTTTTAAGTTTAGACAGCTACTGGCTAGTATTAGTGTATAGTTAATTAAGCCCATAAGTAGGCTTATTAGTCTAATCTGATATTAGTATAAATAGGGGGCTGTGGGAGTCAAATTAAAACTTTTCCCTCTTTCCCAAATCAGATCTAAACCCCTATTAACGTCAATTTCATCCAAAATCACACAAATTACTCTCTAATCTTTTCCAAATTACTAGTTAGAGAGAAGATCATCAAACAGAAGTTAGAGACCATCATTTTGGTTGGCTTGCATTGCTTTCTATTGCTGTCCACATCGGATCTAGACTTGGATTGGTTGATTTTGGTAATTGGTGAGTGGTTTATGCATTCTCACTATCCTATGCATGTTTATATGGTAGAATTACATGTTTTAACAAGATTTTTGGTCTTAAAACCTTTTTTAACTTTAATTACATATCATCATATGTTTATGACCTAAAATTGTGAATCTTTGAAATGGTTTTCAAAAATGATTTAGTAATTCCCCTTATTCATATTCATATGTGCATGTAATTTGTAGATCTAGATTAGAATTGGTTTGTTTATCACTTTCTTGTGTATTGCTTATATGAATGGATGTATATGCATGTTATTCAATTCTTGTATCTTATGCTTTGATGTTTTTTGCTAGTGTTTTGGATGCTTAAGAATATAGGTTGGTGAATTTGGCAAATCGGAGGCAAAGTTGGTTGGAATTGGACAAAACTTAGAGGGAAGGCTCTGGAGAATGGGAGTAGCTTGTAGAATTAGTTGCACTTCCAAATTGCTTAAGGGTTTAACTCAGTCCCGAGCTGAAGGGTCGGGGCCGAGTTTTTTTCAGAAGTCAAATGGCTCAGAGGTTGGCATGGGTTGATAGAGTATGGCTAGTGGAGGTCGTCCATGGCAAGATGCAGAAAATTGACCAAGTGTTGGATATTATGCCGAGTTGTTTTCTAGGTCTTGAAGTTGGATGCTATGGAATGAGACCAAGTTGTTTCGAGCAATGGATCGGGGTTTGAAGCATCTAGGAAGGAAGTACTAGAGGCAAGAGAGTTTACTTAGCCAAAATTGTCTAAGTAAATAGGTTAGTACTGAATTGTACAACTCGGTACCGAGTTGTTTGTTTTGACCAAGTTGAAGTGGAACCTGGGGAATGGAGTAGGGATTATGTAGATCGTGCTGGAGGTGTTGGCTCATTCGCTCGAGTATTAGATGGCGATGTAACATCATGATCAAAGCTTTGGATCTACGGTGTGTGACTCGTGAAGGGAGAAGGTACCGAAGATGGTGGGTCGATAAAGGAGGGACCGTGGATGGGAAACATGAAGGGTTCTGAATAATGGAAATTGGATTAAGCAAAGAAAGGGCTCGAATCCGAATGGAGCAAAGGAGGGATCGAATGTATACGTTAAGGAATCGTTGATACTCAGAATGTTTTCTATTGTACCCGAAGCAGGGGTATTATACGTGTGGACGCCCATGGATCAATGGGGTGGATCTGAATACCTTGGACCAATTGCTATGGGTCTAGTGTCTAGCCTTGGGCTAAGAGAAACTTATCAAGCTTTGGGCTACGTGATATGAGAGTACACTGAAAACTAGGATTCCCATTATTCCCTGGCAGTAAGGAAGCCATACAAGTTATCATATATTTAGAGCATATGAAGCGATAGTGGGGATTGCTTGATGGATGCTATAATTGCCTTGGTTGCTTTAGTTGCTTTCTAGGCTATCATTTGGATCACTGGGAGTAGGTATTGGAGATAGGAATACCTGGAGAGCTGATATTCTTATTTTGAGTAGAGTACCTTTATGTTATTTGTAGAGTAGCATATTATGATCTTATGTGCTAACCCTTTGGTTGCAGGGACATCTCAGGTATGATTCATTTATCTAGGTTCCTTACTATATTTACCTGCATAGTATTTTGAGATTCATTTACCACTCACACCAGACTGTTGTCTGACCCAAGGTTTTATGCTTTGCTTCTTATTATCTTAGGTACTCTTAAATGAGTAGACGAGATAACAGGTCTAGGTGACACAGTAGCTGTGCGGAGGACGAGCTGGATGGAGCTATCTTGGATTATATACTATATGGATTTCTACACTTATGCCGTTGTGCAGCACTGGAGAGCCATAGCAGTGACTGCTTATTTTCTTGTTATGAGACAGTTGTTGGGTTTATTTCTGTTGTATAAACTCTACTACATTGGTACATAACTCTATGAATCTGTTTCTGATGATTTGTTCACATAGTTAGTGCTGTCTCTCCTGTTATATCTGTGATATTATATTTTATCCTTGTGTTGTGAGATATTCGATAGGTAATATGTTGTATTTGTTTCATTTTCAACCTTAATGATTGTCCTATATCGACCGGGCACGACTGCAGTGCACTATTTTGATATTATTGGTGCTGGTGGTATAGGGCTATCGTCACATTTAGTATCAGAGCTTTGGTTACACGATTAACCTAAGTTGATACCGTGATCCAGTAGAGATTAGGAAGGAGTTATCATCTTAGAATGAGTCGAGAGTGTGTGTATAAATATATATACGAGAGAGTTCATATTTGTTATATATTTTGGTTTTCAAAGCTATACAGTAATATATTGTATAGTATAAGTCGCATGCACACGAGCACCATAGACATAGTTTTCTTTATAAGAGACTAATAATTCTTGTTACAGATTAAGAATGAGCCGACATATAAGAAACACTATGAGGATTTCTGCTTCACGAGTTGAGGAAGGAGCAAGTCAGGAGCTGCTGGTCCTAAAGTTCAAGCGATGTTGAAAGCTATGATAACAACTATGATGAGGAATGTTCAGGCTGCTACTCCTGCTGTGGCTGTTGGTGGAGGTGCTCTTGTGCAAGCGCCTAGAGTTGATTTTTCCAAGTTGAGTAAAGACTATTCTACTCTAGGAGGAAACCCATTTCTTGGAACGGAGTTAGCCATAGAGGTGTAGGATTGGTTGGATACCTACAAGCACATTTTTAGTGATATGGAGATGGATGATGCTATAAAGAGGAAACTGGCCTCTAGACAACTTCAAGGATGAGATATGAACTGGTGGAACGCCATTACCATTTCTACTCTTGAAGATCAGTTTACTTGGGATAGTTCAAAGCAAGATTTGAAGAGAAGTTCATTCCGGCTGCTCAGAAGTCGGTGTTGGTTAGGAAATTTGCCGATCATATGTAAGCAGAGATGTTAGTTTCAAAGTATGTAGTAGGATTTGATGTTTTATCAAAGTATGGATGTTATTCATCAACACTCCATTGAGAAAGAATGAGACGTTCATCATTTTTTTGGATGACTATCTTGGAGAGAAGCTAGTAGACCACATAGACGAGCCATTTGAGAAGCTTGTTAAGAAAGCTCTCCGTCATGAGAATTTGTATCTAAAGGCTAGAATAGCTATTGTCGTTTTCTTTGAGAAGGAAGAGCCAAAACCGCAGCAAGGCAGTTGTTATCCGGCATTCTAGCCCGGCTATATTGAAGTGATTACACGAGTTAGATTCGACTGCCATCAAGGTCGATGACTCCAGAGTGATGATTGCGGGGCCCAGAAGTGAAGCACATATGATAATATGGAGTCAGGGTTGGATGGAATTGATAGATGTGCAAGGCAAAATGTTCAAAGTATGGAATATGGTTCAATGCATAGGAGGGATCGGTATAAATTGGCTCCAATAAGAGGGATCAGCATGTTTGAAGGCATGAGAGCATTCTTATAGAAAACAATCAATATCTCAAGATCTACAAGTCCAATGCATATGAAACTTAGAGAGCAAGACATAGGGAACCTTAGGAACCTACCTTAGGGATCGTACCTCAAAAGGACCAAGTTGGAGGGATCGGTATACATCCCTAAGAAGGGATCGACAGAAAGTTGCATGCAAGCCATGTTGAATCAATGATCAAGCAATAACTCAAGCTCCACCGATCCAAATAACATGAAATTTGGATACTAAACATATTTTTGCATGAGGAAGCCACCATAGGGATCACTTCCCAAAATTCGACCAAAGAAGGGATCGATACTGATCCCTCCTCTTTAGGAGTTGGGCCTAGCGATCCCTTAAGTGGGCCATATGGTTGTAAGGGTTTTTCAACCGAGTTTCCAGAGAGATAGTTGGCGACTTTCATCTATAAATACTAGCTTGAGTGGTCATTCTTAGGACATTTGGACACTGCTATTTGCTTTATATTCTTGTTAACTAAGGATTTTGATCCTATCTCTCTTATACTCAGATTATAAAGGAATTAATAAAGCAATCTATTAAAAGTGGACGTAGGCAAACAATGCCAAACCATATAAATCGTGTGTGCATGTTTTTTCTTTCAGTTTATTGCCGTTTCTTCATTATTATCCACTGTTTCCATTTTATTCTTCATTTAATTCTCATCAAAAAGTTTCTATCGCGTGTTTGTGCCAATTTCTGGTGCAAACATTTTGGTTCTTTCATTGAGAACCTTGATTCTCAGCCCATTAGGATCCCTTTGTTGCTACTGGATTGTATTAACCCCCAAAGGAGATCTATAGTTATCTTCAAGAAGTTTGCTCGTTCTACTCATATTTGCAAAAATCTAAGTGAAGCTATTGACAATGGTGAGGATCACTAGGTCTGCTTCTTAGAACGTGGAAGGAAATGAGAATGTTAGCATCTAGCAAGAAGGCCCAAGCAATCAACTAATGGATGTGAATGCTGAACCAGTTGAAGTTCAGAATCCCACTAATTCTAACAAGAGTTGAATTTCAGAATCTAATGAGAGAGCAGATGGAGAGCCGTCGACAATTAAATCAACAGATTCAGACCAATATCAACTTAGTGAACCAACTCAATCAGCAGCATCGACGAAAAGCAACGAGGGACCCCACTCTTTACTCGGCATCGGAGAGTTCTAGCTCATCAGATGAGTATTATAGGCATAGGCATCGCAGAACAGACGAATATTACGTAGAAACTACGAGGCATCAACCGGTAGACATCGTGGTCTGCCAGGATCGATCGGTGTCGATCGCTCCACAGGGATCGGTACCGATCCCTTCCCTAGAAGAGGGAATCAACCTATGCATCATGGGAATCAAGCTGGAGCTGCTTCAGCTGGTTTGGATGATGGAGTTCAATTAAATGTTGACCAAATGCTTCCCCGGAGTGACGGTGAAGTGAATTTATGGGATATACATAGGAAAGATGGTGAACTAAGAAGGCGTGGAACGACCCATAGGCATCGACCGGACCATTCACGTGAGGTGGAGCACGACCACCGCTTGGCACCAACTATCCAAATGCCGGACTTATCGGCTATGGTCAGACAGTTAACGAGAGAGAGCCAGGGCTTGACCAACGATGACTGGGGAATCTTGATAAGCCATACCATGTTCACTGATAATGTTCTACATGCGGAGTATCCAAGGAGGTTCAACATACCGTCGATGCTCACCTATGAGGGAAAAACCGACCCCAGGCAGCACATCATGAGATATGAATACCTGATGGATTCCACGCGAGCGGATGATGCAACCAAGTGTAGATGTTTTCCCATAACTCTCTCTGGAATAGTAACGATGTGGTTCACAAGGTTATCTCCATGGTCAATTTCTAGATTCGATGATTTGGAAACAAGGTTTATGGAGCAGTTTCTAATGCACGCAACTCGCCCTAAGGATGTAATGTCCCTGTCCAGCGTAATCCAGGGTCCAAGAGAATAGTTTAAAGATTATTTGGAGAGATTTCATACAGCTGTTACAGAAATCAGTAATCCAAATGATCATGCAATATTGATGGTTGTAATGAGAGGGATAGATCCAGAATTTGATTTTGGCGATTGGTTACTTGGCAAGCCACCTGCAACGTTGGAACGCTTTTATGCAAAGACGGCTCAGTACTTAAGGGAGGAGGAAGCCGGGTCTCTAGGAAGAAGAATGTTGCGGGATCGAGCAGAGAGGGAGTATAGAGTAATATTGCAGTAAAGCGGTCTAGTGATAGCTTTGGAAAAGTTCAAGTTAATGTCCAAAACAAGCCGAAACAGTAAAAGAAAGGTGGAGATAGGGACCGAGAATGAAAGAGGGAAGCCTAGGATTTCGATGTACGATACTTACACGCCTTGAATACGTCCTTGGAGAATATCTATTTGTCTACCTGCAATACCATGCAATACAGGAAGCCGCCCCCAATAGAATCAATAGAGAAGCAAAAACAAACCAAAAAATATTGTCGGCTCCACAAATGCTATGGACATGGCACGAAAGAATGCAGGCATCTCCATGATATTATTGAAAAGCTGATTCGAGAAAGGAAGTTGCAGTAATTTGTAAAAACCCCGCAGGACGGCGGATAGGGAACATCCGACCCCAACCAAGGATAAGCACCGCACAGGGCTAAGGAGCCTGCACGAACTGGTGGAAGATTGGTAATAAATGTAATAGTTTGAGGACTGCACCCGATAGATAAGAGTTGGCATGAGATGGAGCGCTATGCTAGCGGGATTAAGCATGTGGATTTTGAATATTGTTCGAACACAGAAGATGGAGCTAACAGCATCATACAACGACAGATGATATCGTGTTTAGAAACAAAGACGTGGACAAGGTGAAGGCTCCGACGATCAACCCAATGGTCATTTCGGCCATGATCCGCCCCGCTTTGGTGAGAAGGATATTGATTGATTGTGGAAGTTCTACAAATATAATTTTCAAAGAAGCCTATAATCAGATGAGGATGGATGCCAAGGACTTAAAGACATTTAAAGTTTGCATACATGGTTTTCACGGTGTTGTAACTAAAGCCGTTGGTTATGTTAAATTACATATAGAGTTGGGAGAAGGTGACCGTATGAGAGTGCTAATCTTGCCGTTTGTTATTTTGGATGTTGACTCTCCTTACAATGTTTTTCTGGGCCGACTGGCCCTAGCCTAATTCCGGGCAGCCCTTGCCCCATGGTGTTTGACTTTGAAGTTTCCAACAGATAATGGTGTTGGAGTTGTTTACGGTGATCAAGCGACTGGACGTAACTATTATGTAGCTGAGTTGAGAGATGCTCAACGCAAAGAGAAAGGTAAGGGTGTGGACAAGACTGTCTGCATCCAAGCTACTGAAAATTGACAACTAGCACATGAGTCTTGGCTCGGGCTCCACAGTCGGTTCTATAGAGATATAGATCCAAGAGATGATGAGGAGGAGCCCAAAGAGACCAAGGCTGCACTGGCTGAGCTGACGATTGACATCATAGTTAGCCACAACGACCCGTCATGGGTCCTAAAGATCGGATCACAGCTCAGCCCCCTGTTGATGAAAGAACTTGTTGGATTTCTTCGAGCGAATCTAGACGTGTTCGCTTGGACTCACCATGACATGTGTAGAATCTTGCCTGCCATTGCGAGCCATGCATTGAATATCGACCCGAGGCATGTCCCGGTGAAACAAAAATGACATGGCATGGATCCAGAGAGATCTACCCCTCTTAAAGAGGAGGTAGATAGACTCAAAGACAACGGGTTTATTCATGATGCCCTCTACCCTAAGCGGGTATCTAATCATGTTCTTGTGAAAAAGGCAAACGGGAAATGGAGAACATGCATTGATTACTCAAACTTGAACAAGGAGTGTCCAAAAGACATTTTTCCCCTTCCAAGGATCGAATAGCTGGTGGACACAACCGTGGGACACGAATTCCTATCTTTCATGGATGTGTACTTGGGATATAACCAAATACCGATGCACATTCTCGATCAAGAGCACACCAGTTTCATTACTGATGTTGGATTATATTGTTATATGGTAATGCCGTTTGGACTAAAGAATGCAGGAGCGACTTACCAACGCTTAGTCAGCATAATGTTTAAAGATCATATTGGAAAACGATGGAAGTATATGTGGATGATATGCTTGTAAAGTCACGATGATTAAGCAACCACATTAGAGACCTGGCAGAAATGTTCGGCATCCTCCGACATTACAAGATGAAAATTAATCCTTTGTAGTTTTTTTTTGGCATTGCATCAGGGAAGTTCTTGGGTTTTATTGTTAACACCCATAGAATCGAAGCTAATCCTAAGAAAATTCAAGTTATCCGTGATATCCAAGCGCCAAAGACTATCAAACAAGTACAGAGTCTGAATGGGAAGGTTGCTGCATTAAGCCGATTCATTTCCAGAGCTAACGATAAATGCATTCCTTTCTTTGACTTGATTAGGAAAGGAACAAGGAACTTGGAATGGACACGAGATCGTAAAGACGCATTTCGAGCTTTGGTGGACCACTTAGAGAGACCTCCCGTCTTATCGAAGCCAGTGGATCAGGAAGATTTATACATTTATTTGGCCATGTTGGTACATGCTATAAGTGTCGCATTGCTTCACGAGGGGAATCCAATTCAGAGGCCGGTTTATTAAGTCAGCAAGCGATTGACGGGAATTGAAAGGAACTATCCGAAAATAGAGAAACAAGCATATTTCTTGCTGATTGCATCACAAAAGCTCCGCCCATACTTCCAGGCACACCCGGTCAATGTTACACCGACCAGTTGTTATGACGGGTCCTGCAGCGACCTGAGACATCTGGAAGATTACTCAAGTGGAATATCGAGCTTAGTCAATTCGATATCACTTATCTCCCTCGAAGGGCTACCCAGGATCAGGCATTGGTGAATTTCATAGTAGAATTTACTGCATAGGACGATTTCCCAAAAAGCAACGAAATCCCTACCATACGGTGGAAATTGTATACTGATGGAGCATCCAATGATCATTGTTTTGGAGCTAGAATTGTGCTTGTAACTCCTGAAGATTGGTCGATCCGTTATGCTTTAAAGCTTGATTTCCCAGCAACAAACAATGAAGCCGACTATGAGGCTCTGATTGCTGGACTTAAACTCGCCAGAGAACTGGGAATAAAGTCTCTTGAAATCTTTTGCGATTCACAATTGGTAGTATACCAATTCAATGGAGATTACCAAGCTAAGGGACAACGGCTTGCTCCATACCTTACCCAAGTCCAAGAGTTGTTGACTGAATTTGAGTACTATGACATTACACATATTCCACGGGATCAAAATAGAGAGGCTGATTCATTGGCAAAGTTTGCTAGCACCGGGGACGCACAACAGATGGTCTTGGTTCCGGTCAAAGTACTAAATGCCCCATGTATAAACCTGATAGAAATTGACTGGGTACTAGAGACGGAGCCTGAGAGGGAATCGTGGATGACTCCGATTAAAAACTATTTGCTATAGGGAATCCTACCTGTAGAAAGGAATGAAAAGCGACTAGTCCTCTGTAAAGCTTCACAATATATCATACATGAAGGAGTTATGTACAGAAAGGGTTTTTCTATTCCCCTACTCTGGTGTATCGCTTATGATGAGATGAAATGGATCCTAAAGGAAGTTCATGAAGGGGAATGTGACAATCACACTAGGGGGCAAACTATAGCAAAGAAAATACTCCGTTATAGGTATTATTGGCCAACCGTCAATCGAGATGCTGTTGACTATGTAAGGCGATGCGACAAATGCCAGATATATGCAAAAGTTCCAAGAGCTCTGTCGACGGAAATCACACAAATGGTCAGCCCATGGCTATCGATCTCTAAAGGTGGTGCAAAGTACGTTATCGTTGCAGTTGATTACTTTATCAAATGGGCCGAAGGAGAACCTTTATCCACAATCACAACCAAGAAAGTAATCAACTTCATTGTCCGGAACATCATCTATCGTTTTGGTCTTCCACGAACTATTGTAACAGATAATGGGACTCAATTCGACAATGTTGAATTCAAAGACTTCTGTCGGAGGTATCATATTGAAAAGAGTTTTGCAGTAGTCGCTCACCCTCAAGCGAATGGGCAAGTTGAAGCCGTGGACAAAATTATAAAGTCCATTCTGAAGAAGCGTTTGGAAAAGGCCAGAGACAAGTGGGTGGATGAACTCCCGACAACACTATGAGCTTACAGGACCACCCACAAGTCTGTGACTGGCCATACTCCATTCGTCTTTGCTTACGGTTTTGAAGCCGTCATTCCTGTTGAGCTCGACATTCCGTCTCATCGAGTGACCTATTATGATCCCAGAATGAATAAAGATCTTTTCTTGGAATCTCTAGACTTTGTAGATGAGAAGCGCGAAGAAGCTGATTTGAGGGCAGCTATGCACCGATATCGAGTCGCCCGATACTACAAAATTAAAGTTCGACCTAGAACCTTTGAAATCGGCGATCTCATCTTGAAACGGGTTTTTCCTACCCCGTCACATGTGAACGCTACTTAGGAAGGACCATACGTCATTGAACAGAAGTTTGGAGAGGGAACTTTCAAGCTAGCAACTATTGATGGCATCACACTCCCAAGAGCGTGGAATAGCGAGCATTTACGATGCTATTTCACTTAGTTTATTTCTTTCCTCATTCGGTAATATCTACTTTCAGAATTTACTTTAGTATTTGATTTTCCGGATATGTAATAAAACGAATTATGTTATTTCCTTGCATTTAGCAAATAAAGTTTTGAACTTCCTTTATATTTATGTTTGTTGTAGCATTAAGTATTACTTACATTATAAAACCGATTGATGTCAATATGTCCGAATAGGTTCCCAAAGTTTGGAACTAATCAATTATGCTAGTTACCAATGGAATTAAACAAGATGAGCGTGGTCCGACCGTTCATTTGATAACTCTCATTCATAGCCTAATGGACGGGATACATAATGAGGAATGGATGTGACTAAGCCATCTAATGATTAAATAAATTCCGCCGAATGATGGGACTAAAATAAAACAAGAGCGATCATAACACAACTGATCGCTCGCTAAATCAAACCCCGAACCATGGGGGGAAAATCAATCAATTAAGGAAAGTACGATCTGATTGCTCTCCGAAATAAATCTAAGGCCCCAGAGTGTGGACTGGAATATAAACATAAATAGGGTGTGAATCGACCACCTGCAAACTAACTCTATGTCTCCAGAGTGCGGACTAGAGTATAAACATAAATCGAGTGTGAATCGGCCACCTGCTAACCAACTCTTATACCTAGAAAGTGGATATGAGTATAAACAAATAGATGAGTACGGTTCGACCACCCACTATTCCATAAACTTCGGCCCGAAATCGACAGGAGGAATATAAACTCGCTAAGGATGGAGTTTGACCATCCACTATCTAACTCCCCTAACTTGAGACTGGGGGCAGGAGTATAATTACTCAAACCTTTGAATTCGACGACGTAACACTAAGGCTTGAGCCTAATGTTTGATGCGACTCAAGGCCACGACCACATGGAGACCTTAGGATAGAGTTAGTGGATTGTTATCAGAATTAACGAACAACGAATTACAAGTACATTGAATGAAAAGTAATAGTTCAACTACTTAAATAACAGTTCACACGAGAGCTCAACAGAAAACAAAAACTTTTATTCACATGAAAAGCTTTAAAATTATGGTACAAGTTTATTCGAAAAACTGAGGGTCGTACCCGTACAACCATGACCAAGCAAGGGAAAAAACAACTTTACAAACTATGTACACACCGAGCCAAAGCGACAACTATTTCTTGTGTCTTCTCTCCTTTTTGGATTTCTCGGGAGTGGCGCTATCTGAACTTCTATTTGTTCTTTTCCTTGATCCTTTACCGCCCTTGGCAGGAGAGTATTCGAAGCTTGGAGGGAGTTCTCAGGGAATTGACCCACCGAGCGGAATGACTTGTAATTGGACAAGATTTGGATCATTAATGTCCACTTCGGCAGGCTTAGCTTTGGCTTTTCTCTTTAGCAACTCCTCCTTCTCGATGCTCTCCTTCAAGCTGATCTCATCAGCATGTTCGATGGCACCGGTAATCACAACATCATCAGATTTATCCACTTGCAGCAGATCTTTAGTCTTATCATCGTCGAGTGTTCCTATGACTTGAGCACTGGGCCCCGAAACATCGGTGGCCACCGGAATCTCTGTTGATATCGCTTGTTGCTTCATGGCGGCATCACTTTTAGGGGTTTGGCTAGGACCAAAAGACTTATGGATTTTTCAAAACAAGGAGATAAGCCTAAAACTATTGGAAATGAAGAACGAAACCTCTCAAAAAGTGGAGAGTAAAGTGGAATACTTGCGTCTGGCTAGCTCTTAGTTGTCGTCAGAGTGCCCCCTTCCAGAATAGGGGTCAGCACTTTAGATTGGTAACCATGTATATCTGGATCATAGCTCAAATCTTTCCTCAGGCCAAAAGAAACTAACGCTCTAGCTGCTTGAAGAGGGGCCTTTAGGATTAGACTTCGAGGATTCAATAATATTTTTCCCTTTACCAAAAGGTGCTAAAATGTCAAAATATTAGAGTCTCGCGGCGGCAAGTTCTAGGGGTTCATTTCCGCGAAGGATCTCCCACACTAATGTATCTTCATCTAACTTGGCTTTGCCTAGCTCCCTATTTTTCATCTCGACAATATACTCCCAAGCTTCAGTGAGTGACTCAAGATAACCTTCACCAAGAAAGCTCAAGTCCCAGTGGATAAGAACTTTAGCGTTGTATTCGATGATCAGGGGATCAAACATGTCCTTAATTTTATTCCGACTAGACTCTTTAGAATCCTCCACCTGGGCTTCAATTTGTTCTATCATCTCCTTATAACATGCCTCTCTCGCTTCTTCTTTGAGGGCTTCTATTTTAGCAAGTTGCTCGTCAAGTTTGATTTTTAGACTCCTGGTTTCAACATCCTCTTCGCAATACCTCTGTGATTCTTCTTGAGCCTCGATCTTTTCTTCCCTTTCTTTCGTAAAAAGCTCTCTAAGTCCTCAATGCGACATGTCCAGATATCTTTCTCTTTTTACAAGGAATCATTTTCCAAAGCGAGTGCGCCACTGCGATTAAGAGAAACATCAAGTTCCTTCTTATGGGCAGCTTCCAAATGACTCACTGCCTCAGACGTATCCTTGGCACTCTTTTCTGCCTCAATTAGTTTTGTCATCAACTCAGAGATCTCAATATCTTAGTGCTTAATTATATCTTTATCATGGATCGCCTCTAGCTTGAGACGATCTATTTCATGTTTTCGCTCGATTCATACCTCGGAGATCTTTTCCGCTAAGTGCTGGAATGATTCATGTTGCACAAAAACATCGTTAACACATGCGAGAGAGCTTGCTTTTGCGTGCCTCGGGATCATATGTATTTAGGGAAAGAACTTATGCCTATCAAAACAGATTTTTGGAAAAGTGGCCTTAAGTTCAGCCAATTTCTCTGTTGTGGAAGTGTCAGGAGCAGCAGTCGGCAAAGATGGAACAGAGGTGGCAATTGGACGCTTACTCGATCTGCGGTCGCGAGATTGCCTGGAGCTGGAAGAACCAGAGTACTGCTCGCGTGATACAAAAATTTGAGGTCCCTGGAAGGAAGTCTAATCTCCACTATAAAAAGAAAGATCGGGCTGATCTTCTTGGTGGAATGACTGAGACTGGGACTACGCTTGGAAGAAGAAGATTCCCTTGAACGACGACTTTTTTCCTAGCCATTGTCTCTTTTCCTACGCCTGCCTGATTCTGAGCCACGGCAAGATCCATAATGCATCGAAGAGCCCCTTAGGTTATCAAAGCTCGAGACTGAGTTATTGCACCTGCAAAGACCAAATGAAAATGTATAAGTAACCATTATACAAAAGATAGCTGAAGAGCGTGTAATGGAGTGCACATGATTGTAAGTGTCATAGTGTCCCCCCGATGGACCAGTAGTTGTAGCCTTGCTTATAGGTGTTTTCTCTCCTCTGTCGGTAGGAAGAATGCCATCACCATTCCTGACGAGAGAATTGAGTCTCTCGATATTGATACTTGGGAAGTCATAAGTCATGATGCCATCGGGGATTTGAAAATCCTTTCATTGAACTTTCTAACTATTGGGAAGATGACTCTTCGTCAACAAAAGTGATAACAAATTCAAGATCCGTAGCAGTTTTTCTTCTGTGAAGTTTATATGTTAGTTTCTTCCTTCTCTTAGTTGGTGTTTGGGATTGCGCGCCTTATGACAGTTCGACCACAGGCGCCTTACCTGGGTGTAACACCCCTAATTTTTGGTAACATTATTCAGGAGATTTAATTAGATAAATTAAATAGAATAATGTAAACGTTAAGTGATAAAGGGGTTGAGATTTGAATAAATCTAATTAAGGCCGTGCCTAATAAAATAATTAAATGGGCTTAAGAATGTTTTTTAGGTTAATTAAATTACATAAGGGTATATTAGGAATTTGCCGCCCATAACCCTTACCCTTGTATATTTTCGTTCCTACCATTTCATTCCCATTCATGTCATTTTGAAAACAAACCAAAAGCATAAAGAAGGGCCAGCCATTTAGAAAGAAGAATTCAATTAAAAGCTAGAGAATCAAGCTTAGGGGAAATTAATCTCAATCCAATCTCCTTATCTAAATCAAGGTGAATAATAATTTCATCTCTAATTTGTTTTGAATAATATGTTTTCGAATTTAAAGGTAAATTCGTTTTTTTTGTGAATTGGATGATGATATGCTAGAATACTGATTTGTTTAATTTAAACAAGATTGTTTAAATGGGATTATACATGGTTTTAGGGTAAAACCGGTTTATATTGATTTTTAAATGCCATGGAAAATTTGTATGTTGTATAAAACATGATTTTGGAGTTGGGTTTCAATTTTGATAATTTTCCAAGCTATGGAAAGATTGTTATAAATTTTCAAAGGAAAATCTGGTTATTAGGGTTTATAAATTTATTTCGAAAAATATATTAAGAATTTAGATATGGAATTTTGATATGTTAGATAACAAGATTAAAGTGAATTTCTAGAATTTTTGGAGATTTTTCCAAAGTGATTTTCTATGCAAATTAAATTATTTTAGAAGAGGGACTTCTTTGCAATATTGGTTTTGCTTAATGGAAGGGCTTATTTTATTAACTTGACCATGGTTTAGATCTGAAATTAGCGGCAGTTATTTTGGTAAAGAATTTGAAAAAGTTAAGGCAACCAATCTAGTGTTGACACGTGGCAGGTTAGTTAGAAAAAGGTTCGCTTTAAGTAGTACTAAACCAGGTTTACTTAGAAAAGTGGTTCCGCATTCTTTAGAAGTACCTTTTGACATAGAGCTTTCACCTTCAACCCAGTCGAAACCTACTAAGCTGAAACCAATACACAAGTATCACAAAGATGGTACGCAGTGGATTGGGGAAAGGCGAAAGGTTAGGTGTCGAAAGCATGGCTTCCGAAGGAGTCTATACCTTGGTTTGTTTTAAAAAGAGAAGCGCTTGCCTTTATTTTATTTAAGCCTTCGAAGGATTCGAAGCATATGTTTCAAAAGAGGATTTTGAAAGGTTTCGAAAGGGTTGCCATTAACATAAGTTTGCTTTCGAATGGGTTGAAAGAATGCTCTTGAAAGAAGGTGAAAGTGACTATGCTATAGGATCGTGCAATATGGAATATATATACTAAACTTATTAGTGCGGAAAGTATCTATAAAATAAAATAGTAGTAAAGTAAAAATGACACCAGAGATTTTCATACTGGTTCGAACTTCCCATTCTACGTCCAGTCCCAGACTCCTTTTGGAATTAAAACTAGCAACCCTCACTTAACCCGGAGTAATAGGTTGACACCGCCTGAGAAACCGAACATCACTTGACCGCCTGAGCTACCGAACATGACTTGACCGCCTGAGCAATCGAATAGGACTTGACCGCGTGAGCAACTGTACATGACTTGAATACAAAGTAGATTGATTGTCTGACCTTTTGTGTTCTTTTAACAATACAGATTTGTCAATTGTCGTACACCCTTCCTATAATCTTTTCCTCAAGTATAATATGTGTAGTTGTGTGTATATGAAGATTAGGAAGTTTTAGATTGCTTAAGAAATATAGATTTATGTTCGTAAGCAATGAATATATGAATTCAAGAGAGTAGTAATTTTAGAAAAGATGAATCAAGTAAAAGCAAGAAAGTTGAGTGATTTGATCTTGAAATTCATGCATATATATAGTAGATAAAAAGTTACAACTTCTGGTGAAAAGATGTTATCAAACAACAATGGTCATAACCTTCTGCGAAGAAGAAAACTGTTCATGAAAGGAAGTGTCTATTCAGAAAATGGCAGTTGGAACTAGGTCAGTCGACTGGTCTATGAACTTCAATCGACTGAATTTGAAAATATAAATGTGCACACATATGTGCACAAGTTCAGTAGACTGCCTATAGATATTCAGTCGACTGAATGACCTTGTTCAGTCAACTGAATTCTATTAATAAACAAAAATTACCATAGCTCATTTTGTTAGAGCACTTATCTTCTAAACTAGTGACCTGGGTTCGAGCCCTGCTCCATGCATTTTTTGATAACTTGATTTTTTTATTTAAAATATGATTTTACCAATGATTCAATTCTTGCTTCATATATTATTGTTATTATTTTGTTTTGTTTTGTTTTTTTATAAAACTTTTATTACTTTTATATAATGTTTCGAATGTGTATGTTTTTGAACTACTTGAGGATAGATTTTAACATAGATAAAACTGGACTTTGACTCTAAACAACAAATATATATGAACCATACTTTATATTGTTGAGTCCGGTCTTCGTAGTTCTTTGTCGTAGATTCATGAATCTTCGTGTCGATTGAATTTCTTGTCATTAATCAAAACATAAGATCCAACATTCCCCTCCTTTTGATGATGACAACCCCATTTGTGATATGAATGAATCTCGACAATATTGCTCCGTAGTTCTATATCTCCCCATGAATATATCCTAGCCTTATCTTTCAGTTTCTCCCCCTGAGTCTGTGCTTTTATTCCTGCTGCAAATAGTGTTAGAGCAATATCTTTCTCCTCCTTTATCATTGACAAAAAAGAGAGTTTATACGACGACATAATTCTATTAAATATATGGAACATCCTTTAAAATTCCAAAATCTATCATTTTCCTTTTGTTTTTCCAAGTACCTACAATAAATAATTATTATTTTGGTACCCCCTACTATGTTAGGGTCCAAGGGTTAATCATAGGATGAAAACCTTACCAAAATAGGTGTGGTTGTACCCTCAAAAAAATATTGGAACACTTTTAAAAATAACCACTACTTATAGTCAAAGGTATTAGAAAAAAATTCAAAGCATGCGATACCCAAGTTCCTATAATTTCCCAATTTTTAGGAAACCATACCCAGTTGGGTGCGGTTGAACCTTTATAGATATAGTTTTCATTACAAATCACATTCTTATAATAGTTGCTAATATAAAGTTGTTTATCATGATCAATCATATTAGTTGGAATCCATATCTTAATACTATTAGTCATTAGCTTAGTACTTGAAAAATAATTTCTATCATTTCTAAACAAAGTACTATTATGACTGTAACTGGTTTTAAAACTATCCTGGTACTAGCACTAAAATTAGTATACAAAAATGCATATCCAATACTGTTTTTACTTTTAGCTTGTTTATAGCCCAAACCGCTTTTATCATTGTGAACTTTCGAATTTGTAACTAAGGAAGATAAGATATCTTTACCTTTGTTAAAATTAATGATTATTTTATTTAATCCTTTAAAATTTGCTTTAGAATTATAAACTTCTTTTTAAAAATATTATTATTATCATTTAAAATCTCACATTCTATAGATAATTCTAAATTCTTTTTAATTAAAGATTCATTCTGCTTTTCAAGAGAAAAAATAAAAGAGCTAGAATTATTTAAAGAATTTTCCAAAAATGTATTTTTATTTTGCAAAACATTGATTTTCTCCAAAAAATCATTGTTTTTATCTTTTAACTGCTCATTTTCTTTTTGTAGGAAATCTTTTTGTAAAACAAGTTCTTCTACGGTATTTTCAAAATATTTCGTTTGTTTTACCAAAAAATTATTTTCCTCTTTTAAATTGGAAATTTCTTACACACAATCTTTTAACTCAGCTAAAGCAATTCTATTAACTTTATTCAAAGCTTTACAATCTTTTAATAATTTATCATGTGCTAACAAAAGATTTTTATATAAAGGATCTAAGCATACCGATTGTGATCTGAGTTTAGCCATGAAGCATTTGTTTGTTTGCACCTTTGATTCTTCTTTATTTCTCTTCCTCTTCCTATTGCCTTGACTAGATCTCTTTATGGCCATTTATTCTAGGGTGTTGCTACAATCTCTAGAATCCCAGTCTCTGATACCAAATGAAAGTGGCTATGCTATAGGATTGTGCAATATGGAATATATATACTAAACTTATTAGTGCGGAAAGTAACTATAAAATAAAATAGTAGTAAAGTAAAAATGACACCAGATATTTTCATACTGGTTCGAACTTCCCATTCTATTGTAGTGAATATAAATTGATTAAACTCCTAGATGAGTAAAATTGCATCCAAGAGGTCAGGGAGACCAGAATATAGGATGCCTAAATATGGAAGTTGTCAGGGAGACAGGTTCATTGTGATCCCATGAATACTATGATTAGGAAGTTATTGGAGTTATCAATAGGTTCATAGTGATCCCATGAAAACTATGTTATAAAAAGTGGTTGGCAGGGGCCAATTGGTTCATAGTGATCCCATGAAAACTATATCTGGATTAAGTTATTGATAGATGTCAATAGGTTCCTAGTCTACCCATGAAAACTAGTATAAGAAGAAAAGATATTGGTAGGGGCCAATAGGTTCTTAGTCAACCCATAAAAACTAGGAAAAGAGAGAAGTTATTGGAGTCACCAATAGGTTCAGGGGAACCCATGAATTAATTAAGTTAATTGGCAAGGGCCAATAGGTTCATAGTGCACCCATGAAAACTATGAAATAGGACAGGGAGTCAATATATTTTATAAAGGTTATTAGTAAGTCCATGAAAACTAATAGGTTAATAGTGACCCTAGAAACTATAAATATGACAGGGAGTCAATTAAATAAAGGATGGGAAATCCAGTATGTTTTAATATATTTTCATATCATCATAATATTTTGAAATGATTATGTTTTAACTATTGTGGATGCAGGAGCACAGTATATGGTTTTATAAAGGTTTTGAGATACTAGTGAGGGGAAAACCCGTTCCGCTAAGCGGTGTAGTCTCACTAGATATCTAAATGATTTGAGGTGGTAGATTATTATTCATACCAGGCTTTATGTCTAACTCGAAGTTTATGTTTTCCCCTTAAACTCTTGGGTAATCAATTGATTTTGAGTAGTTTGAGAGTTGAGATTTTTCAGGTACCTCTTTAGACGAATAAACTTCCGGAGACGTTTAGGAGACATGATAGCTATATAGAGCTTTCTTTTATTTGATTCCGCTGTGTTGTTTGTAATGGCAAAGTTGTTATATTGCCTATATATATTCTGATCATCCAAGGGGGCATCTTCATATATCGGTATTGGCGTATGTTGTAATAAATATATTTCTCCGAACGTGGTTTACGACTATGGGATTATGTATTAAATTGGAAATGATTTGAAATGGAATGTGATCTTATTTGAAGTTTTAATTTTTTTTCCATATTCATGTCTTTCTGTGTACCAATGAATCTAACACCGTCGTATTTGGTCGCCGAAGATTAATAACTATGGATGACTACAACATCCGTAGCCGTTAGTTTTGGGCCTCCAAGTAGGGGGATGTTACAAGTTGATATCAGAGCATAGGTTTATGAAACTTTAAAATCAAAGTAAACCTAAAATATTTTCAAACATGATCCAATGAATTTAAAAAGAAGATCGGGGTTCGGGATAACGTTATAGTAACATACTTGTATTTGATATATGTATATAAGTACGTGTTTCCCTCTCTCTTAGACCGTTCTTCTGTATCTTACTAAGGCTCGTATGTAGATTTACGAGAAAGTGGATATGGAAGCAGGAAACGGAAGAGGAAATCTCGGTGGAGGAAGCACCACAACTGATGGAAATGCTCGACCTAATACCAGGAGGAACTAGGGTCGACAGGCTAATGCTAACCAAAAAGCTAAGGCCAATGTTGGTGCTGGAAATTCACCAGTAGATGCGAGGATGGTGTATCAGTTGTTAGCCGATCTTTTGCAAGCTAGGTTTGCTAGTAATGTTGGAGGAGCTAATCATGTGGCTCCAGTTGGGAATAACTATGCTAAGTTGAGCAGAGACTATACTCGTTTAGGTGGAAAGCCGTTTGCTGGAACATAGGATACTGTTGAAGTTGAGAATTGGCTATTGCATTATGAGAGGATCTTTACTGATGTAGGATTGGATGATAGGCAAAAGAGGAGGCTGGTCTCTAGGCAGTTGCAAGGGGCAACACTTCACTGGTGGAATAGTGTGATGATTGGAGTTCCAGAGAAAGAGCTGACATGGGCTAATTTCAGAAGGAGGTTTGAGTAGAAGTTTCTATCTGAGGTTGCCAAGTCAATGTTGATGAGGAAGTTCATGGATTTAGTTCAAGGAGAGATGTTAGTAATCGAATACACTGCTAAGTTTGATGAGCTGTCTCAATATGGATATGCTATGGTTGACACTGACATTAGAAGGAACGAGAGGTTCATTCAAGGACTGAGACCTGAGCTTGCTAGAATGACCATGACCCATATCCGAGAACCTTGTAATGTGGTGGTGGAGATGGCCATTCTCCATGAAGAGATGCTTGCTGTTTTTGCCAGAGAGAAGCCAGTAGAATCCCAGGTTCCTCAGGGAAAGAAAAGGAAATTCTTTAAGAAGAAAGGAGCCCAAAAAGGGGACGCTGCCAAAAAGGAAAAGGTTGATCTAGTGTGCTTCAAGTGTGACAAGAAGGGTTATTATGGTCATGAGTGCCGGTCAGGCATGGGAAAGAAGGCTGCAGATAAGAAGAATGTGAAGTGCTTCAACTGTGATCAAGTTGGGCATTATAAGAACTAGTGTCCAGAGCCAGTCGGGGCAGACAAGGGGAATGTTTTTGCTGTAGGATCATCTGCTAAGCCAACTGCAGCTGATAAAGGAAAAACTGCGATGGAAGATACGTTTTTGATTCAGAGTTTACCAATTAGGATACTATTTGATACCGGTGCATCGCATTCATTTATATCTTAGTGTTTGGTTGATAGGTTATGCTTAGAACCCACATACCTTGTTACTTCCTTAAAGGTTGCGAATCCAATAGGAGGGTATGCAACTCTGGAGATGAGATGTGACCAGTTAGAACTTGATTTATTGAGTCATATGTTTGCATACAGTATGTATGTTTTCGATTTCATAGATTTTGGAATCATTTTGGGTATGGATTGGTTGAGAAGGTATGAGGCCAGGAAATTCTGCCAGGATAGGGAGATATCAGTAAGACACACGGATAGTCATAACTGAATTATATTCTCAGTAGAGAATTCTGACCAGAGTAGTTGTGCTTTGTTAAGTGCAATGGACATAGGATAAGATCTAAGTCAGGTTCGAATTGCAAGAGAGTTTGCAGACGTCTTTGAGCCAGTTACAGGACTACCACCAAAATGAGCTGTTGAGTTTCAAATAGATCTTGTGCCAGGAGCCGAACCTGTAAATAGACCACCTAGCAGGATGCCACCGACTGAGATGAAGGAATTGAAGGTGCAGCTAGTGGATCTAGAAGGAAGGAATTTTATTAGACCAAGCAGTTCGCCTTGGGAGCGGCCATGGTATTCGTGAAGAAACCAGATAGGTTGTTAAGGATGTGTATCAACTATCGTAAGTTGAACAAAAGGATGATAAAGAATAAGTATCTTTTGCCGAGAATTGATGATCTGTTTGATCAGTTGAGTGGAGCCAGAGTGTTTTCCCAGTTGGATTTGGCGACGGGGTTCCATCAGTTAAGAGTAGCAGAGGACAGTATTCCTTTGACAGCATTTCGAACTAGGCATGGTTCGTACGAATGGTAAATAATGCTATTCGGGTTGACGAATGCACCTGCTTTCTTTGTGGATTTGATGAACTGAGTCTTCCGAGAGTATTTGGATAGATTCGTGTTAGTGTTTATAGATGACATTTTGGTATACACAAAGGCTGAAAGAGAGCATGAAAATCATCTTAGAGTTGTGGTTGAGATGCTGAGGCAGAATCAGCTAAAGGCGAAGTTTTCCAAGTGTCATTTTTGGAAGAAAGAAGTTAAGTTTCTTGGTCATGTGATTTCAAAGAAAGGATTGTCGGTCGATCCAGATAAGATCGAAGCCGTTAATAATTGGAAGATTCCAGAGACGATGATTAAGATTAGAAGTTTTCTTGGACTTGCTGGCTATTACCGGAGATTTATTAAGGATTTCTTGCGGATAGCAGCCTCTTTGACTAAGCTTACCAGGAAGGAGGTGAAGTTTGTTTGGTCCGACAAATGTGAGGAAGCATTCCTTAGGTTAAAGAATTTGTTGACCAATGCACCAGTGTTAGTAATTCCAGATGGAAACCAAGGGTAGGTAGTATACACTGATGTGTGTGGGGCAGGATTAGAAGTAGTGTTGATGCGGAGGAGCAAAGTCATTGCCTATGATCTAGGCAGCTTAAACCGCACGAAGTAAGATATCCTACTCATGACTTAGAGTTGGCCACAGTGATTTTTCCTTAAAGATTTGGAGGCATTATCTCTTGGGGGTGAGATTTGAGTTGTATACCGATCATAAGTCTTTAAGATATTTATTCTCTCAGAAGGAGTTGAATATGAGGCAGCAAAAGTGGTTGGAGTTTTTGGCTGCTTATATTTTTGGTATAGAGTATACACTAGGGAATGGTAATAAAGTGGTTGATGCTCTTAACATAAGACATTAGAATATGGTGTTGGCTATGTTGGCAGAATGGAAGGATCTAGATGCTTTGGCCAGTTGCGGTGTGCAGATAAGATCGACTGCTAGTTCTAGTTAGAGTACTGCCATGTTGTCCTATTTATAAGTTCGACCAGTGTTGATCGAGAGAATTGCTTCTAAGCAGAAGGAGGATCCATTATTAGCGAGAGGATTAGAAGGCTTGAGGTTGGAACTGAGATCGATGATTTGAAAAAAAATTGTCTTGACCAGAGAGGATGGTTTAGAAAGAAGGGGCGATTATGTGTTCCAGATGTTGAGAATCTGAGGAGAGAAGTTCTTGGGAATGTCATCGATCCAAGTTTACGATTCATCCTGGAGGGACCAAGATGTATCAAGATATGAAGAGAATCTTCTATTGGGAAGGCATGAAGAGGAATGTTGGCTTGTGGGTTAGACACTGTGCAAACTGTCAACAAGTAAAAGCCAAACATTAGAAGTCGAGTGGGTTGCTTCAGCTTCTAGAGATTCCAGTTTGGAAATGGGATTTGATATCCATGGATTTTATAGATGGGCTGCCAAGGTCAAGCAGAGGAAATGAGAGTATATGGGTCATTATGGACAGGTTGACCAAGAATGCCCATTTCATTCCAGTAAAGTCGACCAGGACGGCACCTGTTTTGGCAAAACTGTTCATGAAGAACATAGTTAGACTCCATGGAGTTCCTAGTAGCATAGTCAGTGACAGAGATGCTTTATTCACTAGCGAATTCTGGAAGAGTATACATGATGTGTTAGGTACCAAGCTCAAGATGAGTACACCATATCACCCACAGACAGATGGGCAGACAGAGAGAGTCAATAAGGTACTCGAGGATTTATTAAGAGCTTGTGAATTGGACTTTGGTGGATCTAGGGAGGATCACCTACATTTGATTGAGTTTTCCTATAATAATAGTTATCAGACTAGTATAGGAATAGCGCCTTTTGAAGCTTTGTATGGAAGGCCATGCAAATCACTAGTATGTTGGTTGGAGACTAGAGATACATTGGTCTTAGATCCAGATTTGGTTATGGAGGCGTCAGAGAAGATTGAGTTGATCCGAGAAAGGATGAAGGAAGCTCAATCCAGGAAGAAGAGTTACGCAGATAAGAGGCATAAAGACCTAGAGTTATCAGTTGGAGACAGGGTTTTCTTTAAGGTATCACGATGAAGGGTGTGGTATGGTTTGGGAAGTCAGGGAAACTGGCACCGAGATATGTTGGTCCATTCCAGATTATAGAAAGGATTGGAATGCTCGCATATAGAGTAGAGTTGCCGAGAAGTATGGCAAGTGTTCATAATGTATTTCATGTGTCTCATCTTCGCAAGTATGTGCATGATCCAGAGGCCACTATTCCTCCGATAAGGTTGGAAGATCTAGTAGTAGAGCCTAATTTGACTTTTGTTAGACAACCAGTTCGGGTTGTCGCGAGAGATGAGAAAAGATTGAGGAACAAGACAGTCAAGTTGGTGAAAGTTCAATGGAGCGACAATAAGAAGGACTGTACTTGGGAGATAGTGGACATAATTTGATATACTTATCCTGATCTGCTTTGAGGGATGTCTATATTAGATTTATATAGATATTAGCTAGTCAGGTAGACTATTGTGGTTGTTAGGAGTTGTTACAGATGTTTGCTATGTTTAGTATTTAGTTCTTACTGAATTTCAAGGATGAAATTCTTTAAGGAGGGGAGCCTGTAACACGCTTAATTTTTGATAACATTATTCAGGAGATTTAATTAGATAAATTAAATAGAATAATGTAAATGTTAAGCGATAAGGGGGTTGAGATTTGAATAAATCTAATTAAGGCCATGCCTGATAAAATAATTAAATGCGCTTAAGAATGGTTTTAGGTTAATTGAACTACATAAGGGTATATCAGAAATTTGCCGCCCATAACCCTTACCCTTTATATTTTCGTTCCTACCATTTCATTCCCATTCACGTCATTTTTAAAACAAACCAAAAGCTTAAAGAAGGACCGACCATTAAGAAAGAAGAATTCAATTAAAAGCTGGAGAATCAAGCTTAGGGAAAATCAATCTCAACCCTCATCTAAATCAAGGTCTCTATTTTGTCTTGAATCATATGTTTTTGAATTTAAGGGCAAATTTGTTTTTATGCTGAATTGGATGATGATATGCTAGAATATTGATTTGTTTAATTTAAACGAGATTGTTTAAATGGGATTATACACGGTTTTAGGGTAAAACCGGTTTATATTGATTTTTAAATGCCGTAGAAATTTTTTATGTTGTATAAAACATAATTTTGGAGTTGAGTTTCAATTTTGATAATTTTCCAAGCTATGGAAAGATTGTTATGAATTTTCAAAGGAAAATATGGTTATTTGGGTTTATAAATTTATTTTGGAAAATATATTAAGAATTTGGGTCTGGAATTTTGATATGTTAGATAACATGATTAAAGTGAATTTCTAGAATTTTTGGGGATTTTTCCAAAGTGATTTGCTATGCAAATTAAATTATTTTAGAAGAGGGACTTATTTGCAATATTGGTTTTCCTTAATGGAAGGGCTTATTTTATTAACTTGACCATGGTTTAGATCTGAAATTAGCGGCAGTTATTTTGGTAAAGAATTTGAAAAAGTTAAGGCAACCAATCTAGTGTTGACACGTGGCAAGTTAGTTAGAAAAAGGATTGCTTTAAGTAGTATTAAACCAGGTTTACTCAGAAAAGGGATTCCGCCTTCTTTAAAAGTACCTTTCGACACAGAGCTTTCGCCGTCAACCCAGTCGAAACCTACTAAGCCGAAACCAATACATAAGGTATCACAAAGATGGTACGTAGTGGATTGGAGAAAGGCGAAAGGTTAGTTGTCAAAAGCATGGCTTCCGAAGGAGTCAATACCTTGGTTTGTTTTAAAAAGAGAAGCGCCTACCTTTATTTTATTTAAGCCTTCGAAGGAGTCAAAGCATATTCGAAAGAGGATTTTGAAAGGTTTCGAAAGGATTGCCATTAACGTAAGTTTGCTTTCGAATGGGTTGAAAGAATGCTTTTGAAAGAAGGGGTTCCGACCAAGTCGAAGCCCTGCTGTCGTTCTTTAGCCTTTCGTTGGTGTTGAAGTCATCAATGCTTTCGAAAAGTAGTGTTTGTTTTTAAAAGATGTTTCAAGCCACTTCCTAAATGCTTTCGAAAGGGTCCAAGGGTTTCGAAGGCAATAGCTTCGGAAGCGGTTTCGACGCTATCCTTCAAAGTTTTATTTAAATGGTTTGAAGCTTTCGAAAGGGATGGTGCCGACGCCATCATGTTTTTCCCAATATTTTTACGTGATAAAGGATGGTTTCGAAAGAGATGCTTTCGCCTATTTTCACTTTGACCCAAATAATATTTTTAAGTATAAACCCAATGCTTTCGAAGGGGGGGACTTTCAATGATTTCAGAAGGGTTACTTCCAATGGTTTCGAAAGGGGTACTTTCATTTGGTTTTGAAGTTATGCTTCTAAGGTTAAATGATACTTTAATACAATCGAAAGGTTTCAAAAGAAAGGTTTTAAAGTATTAGAAAGGTAGGTACCTAATGTTTTGAAGATAGGTTTTAATGCTTTCGAAATAGGTCATCCTATGAAGTCGAAAGCAAGGTTTCGAAAGGTTTTGTAACCCAAACTCATTTTTAAAAGGAAAAGTCATGGCTAAATTAAAGGAGTTTGAAATGATTTTAAGAAGAAGCTTTCCTTGATAAAATTATAGGTTAAAGGGATTAACCATGTTTTCTATGAAAAGTGTTTCAAGGACATTAAACCCACAGGAGTGGTATTGTTTTGTAATTATGTTTGCTTCTTCAAATATAAACATATTCACATTATAATGGACCTATAACTGTATTTTGAGGACAAAGGGTAGAAGAACCAGCTAGGCTAACCCTGTAGTGAATATAAATTGATTAAACTACTGGATGAGTAAAATTGCATCCAAGAGGTCAGGGAGACCAGAATATAGGATGCCTAAATATGGATGTTATAAGGGAGACATGTTCATAGTGATCCCATGAAAACTATGATTAGGAAGTTATTGGAGTTACCAATAGGTTCATAGTGATCCCATGAAAACTATGTTATAAAGAGTGATTGGAAGGGGCCAATTAGTTTATAGTGAACCCATGAAAACTATATCCGGATTAAGTTATTGACACATGTTAATAGGTTCATAGTCAACCCATGAAAACTAGTATAAGAAGAAAAGATATTGGCAGAGGCCAATAGGTTCCTAGTCAACTCATGAAAACTAGGATAAGAGAGAATTTATTGGAGTCACCGATAAATTCAGGGGAACCTATGAATTAATTAAGTTAATTGGCAGGGGCCAATAGGTTCATAGTGCACCCATGAAAACTATGAAATAAGACAGGGAGTCCAAATATTTTATAAAGTTTATTAGTAAGCCCATGAAAACTAATAGGTTAATAATGACCCTAGAAACTATAAATATGACAGTGAGTCAATTCAATAAAGGATGGGAAATCTAGTATGTTTTAATATATTTGCATATCATCATAATATTTTGAAATGATATGTTTTAATCATTGTGGATGCAAGAGCACAGTATATGGTTTTATAAAGGTTTTAAGATACTAGTGAGGGGAGAACCCGTTCCGCTAAGCGGCGTGGTCTCACTAGATATTTAAATGATTTGAGATGGTAGATTATTATTCATATCAGGCTTTATGTTTGGTTCAAAGTTTATGTTTTCCCCTTAAACTCTCAGGTACTCAATTGATTTTGAATAGTTTGAGAGTTGAGGTTTTTCAGGTATCTCTTTAGACGAATAAGCTTCCGGAGACGTGCAAGAGGCATGATAGCTATATAGAGCTTTCTTTTATTTGATTCCGCTATGTTGTTTGTAATGGCAAAGTTGTTATATTGCCTATATATATACTCTGATCATCCAAGGGGACATCTTGATATGTCGCTCTTGGCGTATGTTGTAATAAATATATTTCTCTAAATGTGGTTTACCATTATATGATAATGTAATGAATTGGAAATGATTTGAAATGGAATGTGATCTTATTTGAAGTTTTAATTTTTTTTGCATATTCACGTGTTTATGTGTTTCAATGAATCTAACACCTCCGTATTTGGTCGCCAGATTAATAACTATGGATGATTGCAGCATCCATAGCCGTTAGTTTGGGGCCTCCAAGTAGGGGGATGTTACACTGGGTCTACATCAGCGTCGCCAGGCTCATGGGTCTGGGCACCCCTAATTGCGCCTTTTTCAACGTTCTCTTGATTTCCCTCGACTAGGGGCACAACAAGGTTGTTGACATCCCCTTCTTGTTCTCCAACATTTCTCGGTGATGAAGCACTTCCAGGGAGCCCGATGCTGCAACCCTCTTTTAGCAACCCAAATAGAGATAATAGCTCGTCGGTTATGAGAGGTCTAATGTCCCTGTCTTCAACAGGGATGGTGCGAATTGCAGAGATCGCTCTTAAGAAACTATTGCCCTCTGGATGTGGGCAGACACTTGTGGATATTTAGAATGTTAGTTGATCCAGAATATGACTCGGATTAAAGAATTTGAAAGTAAAGTGAAAACGACTCTTACGTCCTTCCAACCATCGCCTTGCAAAGCCAGGCATACATCGAACATAGAACCATTCGTGTTTGAAAAGGGTAAGTTTGTTCCAAGCACGGGTTAAGACTTGGCAATTTGGTGAAGGCTCGAAAAAGACATAGGAAGGACTTCCCGACTGCCGTTTAAAGTTATAAATGAACCTTATGTCCTCAGGAGTCGGTGGGCGAAACAAAACGCTCATGAATAGTAGAAAAGTTCCATGAAGAAAGGCGTAGCTGTTTGGGTGAAGTTGAGTGGGAGCTATTCCAAGATATCATAACATTTTCCGAATAAAAGAATTGAAGGGTGGCACGTATCCGGCCCAGCACATGAATTTTTGCATGCTGTGTACTCCTCCGGGGGCAAGTGAGCCCTATCATTTATCGAAGGAGCCATGACGTCTTCAAATGGAATTCCATGTCTGGAACATAGCCTACGAAGGGCGGCCTCACCAATTCGGGAGGTTTGAGAATCTATCGGGTTTTCTAAGAGAATAGCGTCTTCTACTGCATCGGGCGCAGGACTTACATCCGCCGCCAGGGACGGGAACATCAGAAAAAGGGTTGACCGACGGGCCAAAAACTTCCATTTATTCAGTCTGATGACCAGGAGAAAGCCTGAGAGATATAGTCGCGGAACTCGACTTTGCTTTAGGATTGCTATGCTGTGAGGCTGGTTCAGAAGACATTGTAGCTAAACGCTCTGAGCGTCTGAAGTCCATGTTAACTATACCCAGTAGACAATCAAGATTAGAAAAGTTTACATGTTCCCCCATGCTAAGTGTGAGCTAGTGCGGTGTAGTGTAGTGTATAACAGAAATAAACAACTTTAAATAAGAAAACAAATAACGGGACTTTGAATTCCGACCAGAGTGACCGTCATCGCTGACCGTCTCAACTGGCGAAAAGATTGATCGATTGCACAAGCTTTGTGATCGACTATCGACATATCAAAGTGTGAAATCTATTATTCAGGTCCATGTATTAAGTTTTAGTTCATGTTGAAAGTTCCAAGGATTTGATTGTTCAATCTCAAGTTTAATAGTGAATATGCAAGTCCTGCAATTCATCGTCATCATATGTTCAAGTTCATTGAGGTGGATTAGTAGTAATTGCTCAAACAAGTAAGTTTGGATTAGGTTTTAAGTTCAAAGAATATGTGTGCCGATCCCTATGTGTCGACCCTCTTATGTCGATCCCTACCATGGAGCATCGTGACCGATCCCTCTCTCCAAACATAGGATGCCGATCCTTTTCCTTCTAAAAATATGTTGATCCCACTACAACGATCCCTTTACTTAAACAAAGTTTGTCGATCCCTAATCCTACTGACCCTACATCTCTTCCATAAATAATACCGATCCCTCTACTTCACCATCTTCCACCAAACTTCCATCACCGATCCTCACATGTGAGTCCACTCTACCGATCCCTCCAACTACGTTGTTCTGGCCATTCTCCCATCAAACTCCCATACCGATCCCTCCCTCACGTCATCAAACAAGGGATCAGTATATCTACACTATAAAACACAATCCAACTGATCCCTCCGCTGCTCTCCTTTCTTCTTCCACCTTGCTTATTCTACGAGTCTTGTCACACTCCACAACTCACCTCCTCTTGGCCATTTCGGCCACCATTCCATTGTTCCATCAAACCGATGGGATAACATCTGTTATCCCATCATAAAGTCAAAAAGTATAAGTTAAAAACTTACCTATGTGAGTATATGGGTTAGACTATGGGCGAATATCTGGAGATATTCGAAATGGAAAGTGAATAGAGGCGAGTTTCTGAGACATGTGGGCATGCAAAAGGAATTCAAGCTAAAGGTTGGAGGGTTTGGTTTTGTGAATGGAGTAAAAGGGTTCGATGCAAAGGTGAATCTTTGAAAAATAAGACAAGTGGAGTTAGAGAAGAAGAATGATAGCTTATATAAGGGAAGAGGGTTCGGCACACAAAATAAGGGAAGATGGATCAACAGGCAAGGTGGAGTGATCGGCATAGAATAAATGAAAAGGGGGTTCGGTCGGAATTTCTTATTTGAAGCAAAGAGACAGGGTTCGACATAGAGCATGTCGACCCATGCAAGCGTGAAGAAAAGGAAGAAAGGGTTCGACTAAGTATATGCCGATCGCTAAAATAAAAAGAAATAGTAATATATGATAGAGAGTGAGGGATCGACCATGGATATGTACTCAAATGAGTATAGGCATGGAAATTATAAAAGCATGTGCTTACAACATGTAGTGAAAATTGGTGACGACCCATGAACGTACAAGCACATCCGGGAGCCAACGACAAGAACATGTATATGAACATGCACGTGTATGACCTAAAAATTTCAATTTTTGAAATCGACAGAATTGAAATCAAACCTAAAGCCCTCAGATTCAAGGCTGAACCAGATAACCAAAGCTTGTTAGTCTTGTGATACCAGACTTAGAGACATCAACTGGTGGAATATAGCCCTGGATTTATACTAATGGAAACCAACCAAGCGTGGGAAATTCAGCACCTTAGAAAATAATTCGACAAATGGATAGCAACTATTCCGAAAACTGGACGGATTTCTTTTCGACGACTCTAACTTGCTTCGATTCAAAGCACGTCATGTTCATCACAAGACATACTTTGAGGGGCAAGTGTTATCCAGCATTCTAGCCCGGATATATTGAACTGATTATACGAGTTAGATTCGACTGCCATCAAGGTCGATGACTCCAAAGTGATGATTACGGGGCCCAGAAGTCAAGCACAGATGATACTATAGAGTCAGGGTTAGATGGAATTGATAGATGTGCAAGGCAGAATGTTCGAAGTATGGAATATGGTTCAACGCATAGGAGGGATCGGTATAAATGGGCTCCAACAAGAGGGATCGACATGTTTCAAGGTATGAGAGCATTCTTATATAAAACAAACAATATCTCAAGATCTATAAGTCCAATGCATATGAAACTTGGAGAGCAAGACATAGGGAACCTAAGAAACCTACCCTAGGGATCGCACCTCAAAAGGACCAAGTTGGAGGGACCAGTATACATCCGTAAGAAGGGATCGGCAGAAAGTTGCATGCAAGCCATGTTAAATCAAAGATCAAGCAATAACTCGAGCTCCACTGATCCAAATGACATGAAATTTGGAGACTAAACATATGTTTGCATGAGGAAGCCACCATAGGGATCTCTTCCCAAAATCCGACCAAAGCGCCGAACCACTATAAATCGTATGTGTGTGTTTTTTCTTTCAGTTTATTGCTGTTTCTTTGTTATTATCCACTGTTTCCATTTCATTCTTCATTTAATTCTCTTCAAAAAGTTTTTATTGGGTGTTTACGCCAATTTCTGATGCAAACAGTGGTGAAGGCAAGAAAAAGTGGAATGAAAAGAGGAAGCAGTCTCAGGGGAAAAATGGCCAGAAGAAAGCTAAATCGGAACCTGCTTGCTATAAGTGCAAGGAGAAGGATTACTTGATTAAGGATTGCAAAGTGAGTGAGAAGAAGAAGTGCTACAATTTTGATAAGCCTGGGCATTTAAAGAAAGATTTTCCGAAACCGGTAAAGGATAAGCAGGTTGTGAAGGCATACACTTTGGACGTTGTCCCGACCTCGTCAAGTGCTCCCTCGGCGAAGGAGAAGGGAAAGGGAGTCGTTATTCAAGGTTTTCTTTCCATTAAAGATGTTTCAATTCGTGTTTTGTTTGATACCGGGGTTTCACATTTTTTTCATATCCAGTGACCTAGTAGATAGATTGGAATTGAGACCTGAGATAGTAAACCGACCCCCGATTGTGAAGAACCCTATTGGAGACTCTACTAGCCTTTGCATGGTTTGTCGTGGCCTGGTGTTATCAAGTCATGGATGCTCTTTTATTTGTGATTGCTCTGTGTTTAATTTTTTTGGGTTTGGGATTATCTTGAGAATGGACTGGCTTAAGAAGTATGCGGTGATAGTGGATTGCGAAGAGATATTGGTAAAAAATCCGGGATGCGGAAGGGCGAACAGTGGTGATTGGCTTCCTACCAGAGGATGAGGTGATAATTAGCTTTCTATATTTGTTTGAACTTCCACAGAAGAGATTGTCATCTATGCCTATCGCTAGAGAGTATCTGGATGTATTTGAGAAATTGACCAGATTGCCACCGCATAGAGAGATTAAGTTTCGAGTAGACTTAGTGAAGGAAGCTTGACCTATAGTTATGCCTTTGATGCGTATGAGACCCAGAGAGCAGAAGGAATTAAGATGCAAATGAATGGCCTATTAAGGAGTGGATTCATTCGAGGGAGTATATCTAAGTGTGGTGCACCTCTAGTATTCGTGACTAAGGCGGATGGCTCTTTGAGGTTGTATGTGGATTATCATGAGCTGAATAAAGTAACGAAGAAGAACAGGTATCCACTCCCACATATTGATGACCTGTTAGATCAGCTTAGTGCGAAGGTATTCTCTTAAATGGATTTGGCAATGGGATTTCACCAGCTTAGAGTAGCAAAGGAGAGTGTACCGATTATTCCATTTCATACGCCATTAGGTTTTTATGAGTGGTCGGTGATGCCGTTCGGGCTGACCAACGCTCCAACATACTTTGTGGATCTCATAAATCAGGTTTTCAGAGATCAGTTAAACAAGTTCGTGCTTGTGTTCATGAATGATATTCTGATCTATTCCAGAACTGAAGAAGAGCATAAGACGCACTTGAGGATTGTGCTAGAGGTGTTGAGAAAGCACAAGTTGGAAGCGAAGTTCTCTAAGTGTCACTTTTGGAAAAGAAATGACGTTCTTGGGTCACGTCGTTTCCGGATAGGGTATAGTAGTGGATCCTGTGAAGGTAGCAGCGGTGCAAGATTGGAACTAGCCCAAGAATGCTACAGATATAAGAATTTTCCTAGGATTGACGGGATACTATAGACGCTTCATAAAGGACTTCTCAAAAATAGCAATTCCGTTGACCAATTTGATGAAGAATAATCAGACTTTTGTTTGGGACGTGAAGTGTGAGCATGTGTTTGTGAGTTTGAAAGAGTGGTTGATGAGTGCACCAATATTGACCATTGCAAGTGGGAATGAGGAGTTGACAGTATATGCAGACGCCTGTGGTACTGGATTGAATGCAGTATTAATGTGGAAGGGAAAAGTTGTTACCTATGTTAGTCGACAGCTAAAGCCAAACGAGAGAAATTATCCAACTCATGATTTGAAATTGGAAGTGATAGTTTTTTCTTTGAAGATGTGGAGGCATTATCTGCTAGGAGAAAGGTTTGAGCTATTTATGGACCACAAATCCTTAAAGCACCTTTTCTCTCAAATGAATCTCAACCTTCATCAACAACAGTGGTTAGAATTCTTAGCCTCCTATGATTTTAGCATTTCCTATACAATAGGAAAAGAGAATGCAGTTGTTGATGCATTGAATAGAAAACATGCAAGTTTAGGAGTAATGACCTTGGAATTGAAGCAGATTGAGTACTTTGTTGGGTATGATTTCAGGCCTCATTGCGAGCTGGAACTAGAGATGTTAGCAAGTTTGTTGATCAAACCTACTTTAATAGAAAGGATCAATGCAATTCAGAAGCGAGATGCTCGGTTGGCGGAGATCATGACGAAGATAGTAGGAGCAGAATCTAAAAACATGAAGCAATACAAACTCGACCGAGAAGGTTGGCTTCGTAAGGATAGAAGACTGTTTTTTCCCAATATTAATGGACTGCAAGATGAAGTTGTACGAGAATGCCATCATTTTAAGTTGACAATACATCCTGGAGGTAATAAGATGTATCGGGATATAAAGCATACCTATTATTGGGAAGGTATGAAGAAGGATATCGGAACATTCATATCGAAGTGTATAAACTGCCAATTGGCAAAGGCAGAGCGAAAGAAACCCAGTTGATTGTTGCAACCGCTAAAAGTTCTTGAGTGGAAATAGGAGCAAGTATCGATGGAATTTATTGATGGACTACCGAGGACTCGAGCAAGGTATGATAACATTTGGGTCGTGGTTGATCGGTTGACCAAGAGCGCTAGGTATATACCCATCGACTCAAGTAGAACAACATCCAAGCTAGCAGAGTTATATGTAAAGTGGATAGTACAATTTCACGGTGTGCCGAAGAGCATTGAGAGTGACCAAGACCCGTTGTTCAACAGTGGTTTTTAGAAGAGCTTACAAGAGACGTTAGGGACCGCGCTGCACCTCAGTATAGTTTATCATCCACAAACGGATAGGCTGACCAAGAGAGTAAATCGTATATTGGAAGATCTCTTGCGAGCATGCATTATAGATTTTGGAGGATCATGGGATGACTATCTACATTTGGTAGAGTTTTGCATACAACAATAGTTATCAGTTGGGTATTGGTATGACTCCTTATGAAGCATTGTATGGTCGACCGTGTAACGCTCCTTCATGTTGGTGGATAGCAGGCGAGAGACTGATACTTTGGCCAGATATGGTTAGAGAAACTTCAGAAAATATTGGGATCATTCGACAACGAATGAAAGCCGCACAGGATCGATAGAAGAGCTACACCGATAAAAGACGTAGAGATTTGGAATTTTTTGTTGGGGATATGGTTTTTGTGAAGCTATCTTTTTTAAAGAATGTTGTTTGGTTCGGTAATAAGGGGAAGTTGACACCGAGATTCGTTGGTCCTTTTTCGATAATAAAAAGGATTGGGAAGTTAGCATATAGGATCGACTTACCTCAGAAGATGGCGGGTGTGCAAAATATCATCATGTCTCCTATCTACGGAAATTTGTGCATGACTCAGGCGTGATAATTACAATGGATCAACTTGAAGATGTTGAGGTAGAACTAGAAGTTTCGAGATCTCGTAGGCCGGTTCGTATTGTTGGACATGATACGAAACAGCTTAGGAGAAAGTCGGTGAAGCTAATAAAGGTACAATGGAGCGGAAGTGATGACGATTATACGTGGGAAACTTGAGGAGAGCGTGAGAACTAAATGTCTAGAGCTCTTTGAATGGTAAAATCCATCGTTTATCGTATATACTTTCACCATTGTATATCGCACTTGATAGGTTAGTATTCTGCATGCTAGGGTAGGTTTACTATTGATTGCATGATTACTTGTTTGATATGGTTGATGGTTGCATATGGTTGTTAAGCATGCGAAGTAACTATGGTTGTCTGTTTATTTATATGAGATCGTATGATTCTATAATTTTGGGATATGATTCTTAGGGACATTTTATACATCTATGATTTTTTTTCCAAATTTTTATATGACCATTTTAACTTTTAAAATTTTGTTTGGGCTATACTTTTGATAGGAGTCGAATCAGGGTCTCAAATTAGTTTCATTGTTTCAAGTTGATGGTTTTCCATTCCGTAGAGTGGTCATAATAGAAAAACAGACTTACAATTAGAAAGTTATGCTTGTTTTAAGTTTAGACAGCTGTTGAACAGTATTAGTGTGTAATTAATAAGTGGGCCCATTAGTCTAATCCATGATTAGTATAAATAGGGGTTGTAGAAGTCAAATTAAAACTTTTCCCTCTTTTTCAAATCAGATCTAAACCACCATTAACTCTAATTTTATCCAAAATCACATAATTACTCTTTAATCTTTGCCAAGTCACTAATTTGAGAGAAGATCATCAAATAGAAGTTAGAAATCATCGTTTTAGTTGGTTTGCATTGCTTTCTACTGCTGTCTACATCGGATCTAGACTTGGATTGGTTGATTTTGGTAATTGGTGAGTGGTTTTTGCCTTCTCACTATCATACGCATGTTTATATGGTAGAATTACATGTTTTAACATGATTTTTGGCCTTAAAACCTTTTTGAACTTTAATTACATGTTATCATATGTTTATGACCTAATATTGTGAATCTTTGAAATAGTTTTCAAAAATGATTTAGTAATTCTTCTTATTCATATTCATATATGCATGTAATATGTAGAGTAGATCTAGATTAGAATTGATTTTTTTTATCACATTCTTGTGTATTGCTTGTATGAATGGATGTATATGCATGTTATTCTATGCTTGTATGTTGTGCTTTGATGTTGTTTGCTAGTGTTTTGGATGCTTAGGAAGATAGGTTGTGAATTTGTTAAATAAGAGGCAAAGTTTATCAGAATTGGACGAAACTTGAAGGGAAGGCTCTGGAGCATGGGAGGAGCTTGTAGAATAAGTAGCACCTCCAAACTACTTAAGGGTTTAACTCAATGTCGAGTTGTTTTGGGAAGTCAAATGGCTCGGTGGTTGGCATGGGTCGATAGAGTATAGCTAATGGAGGTTGTCCATGGCAAGATGCAGAAAATTGACTAAGTGTTGGATATTATGCCGAGTTGTTTTCTAGGACTTGAAGTTGGATGCTATGGAAGGAGACCGAGTTGTTTCGAGCAATGGATCGGGGTCTAAAGCATCTAAGAAGGAAGTACTAGAGGCAGGAGAGTTTACTTAACCAAAATTGGCTATGTAAATAGTCGGTACCGAGTTGTTTGTTTTGACCAAGTTGAAGTGGAAATTTTGAGGAACGAAGTAGAGATTCTGTAGATCGTGTTGGAGGTATTGGCTCGTTCGCTTGAGATTGGATGGCGATGTAACATCATGATAAAAGCTTTGGATCTTCGGTTTGTTACTCGTGAAGGGAGTAGGTACCAAATATAGCGGCTCGATAAAGGAAGGAGCCGTGGATGGGGAATGTGAAGGATTCCGAATAATGGAAAATGGATCGAGCAAAGAAAGGGCTCAGATCTAAATGGAGCAAAGGAGGGCCCGGATCTATATGCTAAGGAATCGTTAATACTTGGAATGTTTTCTATTGTACTCGAAGAAGGGGTATTATAAGTGGAGACGCCCATAGATCAACGGAGTGGATCTGAATACCCTGGACTAGTGGCTTTGGGTCTAGTGTCTTCGGTCTAGTGGCTTTCGGCTACGAGACACATATCGAGCTTTGGACCGCGTGATACGAGACTACACTAAAATCCCAGATTTCCATTAGTCCCTGACGGCAAGGAGGGCATATGAGTTATCATATATTCATAGCATATGGAGTGATAGTGGGGATTGCTTGATGGATGCTATAATTGCTATGGTTGCTTTAGTTGCTTTCTAGGCTATCACTTGGAGATATCATTGGGAGTAAGCATTGTAGATTGGAATACCTGGAGAGCTGATATCCTTATTTTGAGTAGAGTACCTTTATGTTATTTGTAGAGTAACATATTATGATGTTATGTGCTTACCCTTTGGTTGCAGGGACAGATCAGGTATGATTCGTGTACCTCTGTTCCTTACTATAATTATCTGCATAGTATTTTTAGATTCATTTACCGCTCACATCAAACTGTTGTTTGATCCAAGGTTTTATGTTTTGCTTCTTATTATCTTGGATACTCTTAGATGCGTAGATTAGATAATAGGTCAAGGTGACGCAGTAGTTGTGCGTAGGACGAGCTGGATGGAGCTATCTCGTATTATATAATATATGGATTTCTACGCTTATTCTGCTGTGTAGCATTGGAAAGCCTTAGCAGCGATTACTTATTTTCTTGTTATGAGATAGTTGTTGGGTTTATTTCCATTGTATAAACTCTACAACATTCGTATATAACTATATGGATCTGTGTTCGATGATTTATTTACATAGTTATTATTGTCTCTCCTGCTATATCTGTAATATTAAATTTTATCTGTGCGTTGTGAGATATTCGACAGGTTATATGCTGTATTTGTTTCATTTTCAACTTTGATGATCATCCTATATCGATCGGGCACGACTGTAGCGCGCTATTTTGATATTATTGGTGCCGGTGTATATAGGGCAGTCATCATAGTTTTGATCACGTATATGAAGTTTGGCCAAAAGCAATTGTATGTTCATGTTTATTTGTGATATATCAGACCTAATACCTTGTATGTCTTGAATAACTGATGAGTTGAATTTTGATTGAGTTTGTTTTCCATTTAAGGAGCTCTGCAATGCTCATTTGTTGTGTTTCCAGATGTAAATCATCATCATGTTCATCAGCTTCGAGGATCTGGCCTGAATCTGATATCAAATGGTGGGCACTAATGGTGGGTTTAAGGTGAGACTTGGGCATGGTGATGGTGGTCACGGTGGCCGAAGGGGTCAAGTAACGGAGAACGAGTGAGACTTAAGGTAAAATAGAGGAACATTTTGAGGAAAGAAAAGAAGAAGAGAAAAGGAAGAAGAATTAAAAATAATGAAAGCAGTAAATCATTCTATGCATATGTGCATTTTCACTTTTACACAGTGTGAAAGAGGTGGGTTGTTCTGCAGCCATTGTCATGGTGGAGTGATGTAATTTTTTGTGACGATGGGGGTTTGTTTTGATGAAGTGCGGTGTTGATATGGAGGCAGTTGTATGTGCAGGCAAAAGAAATGGAACAAGAAATTGTAGGATTGAATGAAATAAAGATTTAAACGGAGGATTTAAGTGGAAAAAGAACCAAAATTAATTTGCAAGAAATGTGAACGGATGATAGAATACAAGATTTAACAAGAATTTGTAACTTTAAGGAACTAGGAATTGCAGGAAATAAATACCGGAATTAAAAGCAAGTAATAACAAGAAACAAAAACAAATTGCAAGTATTAACAAGAACTGGAATGGTAAAGCTATAGGAAATGTAATAATAAAATGCAGGAATTTGAAGAACGGGGGTGGAAATGTAAAAGTTAACATGAAAAGAACTGGAATTGAAATAAGATTGCAACTAAAAAGATATTGCTAAGTTACAAGATCAAAAGATAAAAGAAATTTTGTAATTGAACTAAAATGAAAAGGAAGATAATTGGCATTCAGATTTCTCACACATTACAAGTACATGCGCATACACACACAACCCAGGCACAATTGACTTAACCACTTGCACACTTGATTTAACCCTGTCTAAATCCACTCTCGTTCGACCATTCAACAAGTCTACAGTCAACACAGAATACAAGGATTTAGGACCCCAAACATATCAGAAAACAAGCCCAAATAAGGGCTGTATTAGTGTGCATGTGCTCAGCCTGCACACACATGCACACACCGATACACCTTATTTTCTCACTGCTGAGGCCATGGCTGCTCCAGCTTATACTTCTGTCGCCTTCCTGCCATCACTGATGATCCCATGACTACCTCTGACAAACTTGGCCGGAAATTTTCATTTTCTCCGTTTCTATATTTCAACACAGACTATCATTTCAGTGCTGTTACGTAGTGTATTTTTATATTCCTCACAATCAGTACCTACCAGGAAAAATTAGACACCTGTCCTAGCCTAGAAATGAAATAACAGATTCATAAAAGAAATAACAACTTGCATGTGCTCTCCTTCTTCTTTATTAAATAAGTCCATACTAATTACTTGTTCCATCCACCTGTTTGTTGAAATTCTTCGAAGAAACCTCTTCTTCCTTCTCACTTCCTAGTTCCTTGGTTAAGCTACCATTGGTCAGTCTGATTATTGCTACATTGTCGGCACTTTCCCCTGTCCCGCATCTTGCTTCTGACTCATGCGCAGCTCGTGCACCTTGCACAGGTGAACGATGTTTCATGTGTGCATGTATAGCTGTTTCTCAGTCTGTAAGTGAGCTTCCCTTTGGTTGCTGAGCTTTGGTACCTTCCTCTAGTGAACTCGAAGTGATACTGGTCAGTGTATGGAGTTGTAGAGCATTAGGGACGTAATAGTCTTGCGTTGGATCTGAACAATTTTCCTAGGCGGATTCATAAGGTGAACATGTGTTTTAAAGGGGGTTGCGTCAGATTTTATTTTCCTCTGATTACGTTTGGAAATAACTAGTGTAAAGCCTTCATCGCCTGGGGTCTGCATGAGGGGAGGCAAGGTCGGATCTGGAGGGTCCAGGGGATGAACAAAGGAGGCTTGAATGGAGGGAAGGAACAGGGGATGCCGACGGCTGCCATTACAGGATTTTATTTCAAAAGAATATTGTCCGCGAAGCGCACCGTAAGATCATGTATGATTCTAAACAAATGTGATTATACTTTCATGTAAGTTCAACCTTAGCACATCAAAACGGTGATGGTAGCACGTGCTCCACTCGAACATAAATCCTCGTCTTGATGATTCTATTGCCAACCTGTTACATGTAAAGAAAATGTTACGTGAATATATGATCGATATCATGCTCTAAAAATTGCCAGCATAGTAATATGACTCATATTTCGTTCATCGCATAGCATATCAGGTTAACCAAACATTGGTCACCCATGATTGGAAGGATTATCATCAATCACAAATATACAATAGCTAGGAAAATATCACAGTGCAAATATTCACACGATAGAAAATAAAAATAAACTTGGTATTATCACTGATTTGGAGAAATGCATGTATAGTTAGTTTTATTAGCTTAGTAATACAATGCACACGGTTGTAATAAAGCCGGGCATATAATTAATGGTTTGGGCATTTACTTGACTCTAGGTGCAACACAATTTGCTGGATAAATGGAAGGTATATTTTGCAACTAGCCACATATATCATGCAACAAATACATTTTACCCTATCGCCATTGGATTTTCAAAAGAGTGAATTGGCAACGATTGAGAGTACTTCTGTAAATAATACAAAATAAGCAGCTCAAAGCTAGTTGCATGGTAGAAAAGTATTGCAATAAAACTAAGATTGATTTTACATGTATAACCCAAAGTTTGTCAAAGATTCAGGTTATACTTGCACACAATAGGGCATGTTAGAATATTGGACCAATTTAACAGTGGTAAACCTTTAATAAATGTTCTCATGATCATTGATTGATCTACTCAAAATAAAATAGAAAACCTATGAAGATACCTAACCGGCACAAACACATTTGAATAGAAAGCAAATAAGCTGTTGTGCACACAACATCTTGTGTGCTGCAAATAACAGTGCGGTGTTGCTGCTTGTAGCAACGGTTTCTACTATACACATAACCTAAAAAAAAATAAGTTCAAAATTATAATTGGATGTTAAATAGTTGTTGAAATTCCCAAAGCACAAAGTGTAAATGAAATACACTTGTCCCACATCGCCAAATATGCAAACAAAGCCAAGTATATTAATAGCTTCCTAATGAAGAGGTTGGGGCCTTGGGGCACCCAAATGTTTGCTTCGTTGTGAGGAGGGAGATTATGCATCACCACCACACGCGCGCCGCCGCCGTCCGTCCGAACCGTGCCGGGTTTGGGTCTAATATGATCCTACAGGCTATAGGAACAAGGGCGAATCTGTTCAAGCGGACGCGGATTGACTGATCACATACTCTTTACGTCTGTTCAAGGGCGAATCTCGTGCAGATTACGTCTGTTGTATCTTAGGAGACTTTAAATAAAGTCTTAAGACTTTCCTGTTTTCTCTAAAACAGAGATGGCAACAGTAGAGCTCTCAACAAAGGCTACTACACACAGCAGACCCGATCCTTTCAAAGGAGATGGTGACGATTTTTTAACATGGCAGAATCAGACGTTATTTTACCTCACCACACTCGGTCTGCAACGGTATCTCAAGGAGGAGGAACCGATTCCTGCACCAGGCAAGGAATCAGATGTTGCTACGTGGAAACATTCCGATTTCCTATGCAGAAACTATATTCTGAATTATCTCGACAAGGTGCTATACAAAGTATATCAACCTTTAAAGACAGCAAAAGCACTCTGGAATGCACTTGCCACGAAGTACGAGAAGCAGAATATCAGTCTTAAGAAATTCATTGTAGACAAATTCATGTACTATAAGATGGTCGACTCCAAATCGGTGACTGCTCAACTGCATGAAATGCAAATCATCATTCATGACTCGAAGCGGTAGGTCATAAGGTTGGAGAATCGTTTTTGGTTGAAGCCATCATGGGAAAACTGCCGCCGTCATGGAGAGACTACCGCAACTATCTAAAGCATAAAAAAAAAGAGATTTCTTTGCAGGACCTCATCGTACGATTAAAGATTGAGGCGGATAATCGCGGAATTACCAAACAAAGCGAGGAGGCGTTGGTAACAGAAGGGTCGAAGAACAAGAATAAAGGCCACTTCAACAAAAAGAAGAACTTCTCAAAGAAGAGGAAAGCTCCTGAAAACAAACCCAAAGATAATAAGACCAAGAAGTTTAATGTTGAATGTTGGGTTTGTGGCAAAATGAGACACGCCACTAGGGATTGCGGACACAAGAAGGAACGCAACTCAGAGGCAAATATAGTTGACAACATGGAAGTGGACGAGTCCAACTTTTCGGCAGTTATATCTGAATGCAATTTGGTTCAGAATCCTAGCCAATGGTGGGTGGACACAGGAGCTACTCGTCATGTCTGCTCTGATAAATCCATGTTTTCAACATATCAAAAATTCGATCAGGAAGAAAAACTCTACATAGGTAATTCTGCTGTTTCCATGATCGAAGGCAGTGGCACAGTAATCCTCAAGTTTACTTCTGGAAAAACTATCAAGTTGAATGACGTGCTCCACGTTCCAGACATACGCAAGAATCTGATCTCTGGTTCAGTACTATCAAAGAAAGGATTTAAAATGGTGTTCGAGTCAGACAAGATGGTTTTGTCCAAAGCTGGAATGTATATCGAAAGGGGATATTTATGTGATGGCCTATTTAAGGGAAATGTAGCCGTTATCGGCAATAAAACTATGTATTCTGATTGTGCTATTAATAAAATTGAAGTTTCTTACTTGCTTGAGCACGAAATTTTACTATGGCATGATAGATTGGGACACATAAATTTCCGAAAAATGAAAACATTATCAAACTTGGGATTAATTCCGAAATTCCAAGTAAAATGTGAGACATGTGTAGAGCAAAAATCGTTAAAAAACCATTTCAATCTGTTGATAGAAGCATCGAACCACTAGGTTTGGTTCATACAGATTTATGTGATTTTAAATCATTACCTACAAGAGGTGGGAAAAAGTACTTTATCACGTTTATTGACGATTATACGCGATATTGCTATGTATATCTTTTGAATAGTAAAGATGAAGCAATTACATCATTTATAAAGTACAAGGCTGAGGTAGAAAATCAGTTAAATAAAAAGATCAAGATATTGAGATCTGATCGAGGTGGAGAATATGAATCGCCATTTGAACAGTTCTGTGCCGAAAATGGTATAATTCATCAAACAACAGCTCCATATTCACCACAACAAAATGGTGTAGCCGAGAGGAAGAACAGAACGTTAAAAGACATGATTAATGTCATGCTTTTAACCTCTGGTCTACCGACGAACTTGTGGGGGGAAGCCTTAAATATGTCTAATCACATATTAAATAAAGTCCCTCACAATAAAACAGGAACAATTCCATATGAGTTATGGAAAGGACACAAACTAAGCTTTAAATACCTCAAAGTATGGGGGTGCTTGGCAAAAGTTCCAATTCCGCCTCCCAAGAAAGTCAAACTTGGACCAAAAACAGTAGATTGTTACTATTTAGGGCCAGCCCAAAATAGTAGTGCCTATAGATTTTTGGTATTCAAGTCTGATATAGCCGATATTCATGTAAATACAATCATGGAATCTAGAGATGCCTCATTCTTTGAAGACGTGTTTCCGCACAAAAGGATTGAAGGGAATAATGTCCCTAAAAGGACAAGAGAAGAATCAAGCAATTCACATGAAGATGAAACTCATCATGAGATTGAGGAAGTTGAACCAAGAAGAAGCGTAAGGGCTAGGACTTCCAAGACATTTGGTTCGGATTTTTTCACATATGTGTTAGAACATGAACCTTAAACGCACAAGGAAGCAATGTCATCTTCTGAATCTTCATGTTGGAAAGAAGCAATCCAAAGTAAGATTGATTCAATTCTAAGTAATAAAACTTGGGAAATTGTTGATATTCCACTTGGAATAAAACCTATTGGCTGCAAATGGATTTTCAAGAAGAAACTGAAAGCAGATGGCTCTATCGACAAGTATAAAGCCAGATTAGTAGCCAAAGGATATCGTCAAAAAGAAGGAGTAGACTTCTTTGATACATATTCGCCGGTAACACGAATAACCTCTATAAGAATGCTAATAGCAATTGCATCGATTTATAATCTACAAATTCATCAAATAGATGTAAAGACAGCGTTCTTAAATGGAGATCTCGATGAGGAGATCTACATGGAGCAACCTGAAGGTTTTGTTTCCAAAGGAAATGAAAACAAAGTCTGTAGATTAGTAAAATCATTATACGGACTAAAACAAACTCCAAAACAATGGCACGCAAAATTTGATAGTGTCATGATGAGAAATGGTTTTTGTATAAATGAATGTGATAAATGTGTTTATTATAAACAAATTGGACAATCATATGTGATGATTTGTTTATATGTAGACAATATGTTAATATTTAGTCCAAATACTTAGGTAATAGAGACCATAAAGAAGATGTTAATTAGCAATTTCGATATGAAAGACTTAGGAGTTGCAGACGTTATTTTGGGAATCAAAATAATAAGAACACCTAATGGAATTGAATTATCTCAGTCACACTATGTAGACAAAGTGATTGAAAAATTCCAAGACTATAGAATTAAAGGAGTGAGAACACCTTTTAATCCATCAGAAGTACTGCATAAAAACACTAATGAGAGTGTGATGCAACTGGAATATTCTCGTGTAATAGGATGTCTCATGTATCTCATGAATTGCACAAGACCAGATATAGCTTATGCAGTAAGTCGACTGAGCAGGTATACAAGCAATCCAGGAAAGGAACACTGGAAAGTACTAATGAGAGTGCTTGGATATTTAAAAAATACCACAAATTATTCCTTACATTATGGAAAATGTCCTACCATCTATGAAGGATATAGTGATGCAAACTGGATTGCTGATTCAGAGGAATCAAAATCAACAAGTGGTTATGTGTTTACCTTAGCAGGGGCAGCAGTGTCATGGAAATCTACTAAACAAACATGCATAGCTCGATCCACTATGGAATCGGAGTTCATCGCTTTAGATAAAGTAGGCGAAGAAGCAGAATGGCTTTGTCATTTTTTAGAAGATATTAGATTTTGGCCTAAACCTGTACCGGCCATATGTATACACTGTGATAACCAAGCTGCGCTAAGCAGAGCGCACAACTTCGTGTATAATGGAAAGTCACGACACATTCGTCGACGCCATAACACAGTTAGGCAGTTACTCTCAAATGGAACTATTTCCATAGATTATGTGAGAACAAATGATAACCTAGAAGATCCATTTACTAAAGGTTTATCAAGGGAGAAAATTGACTGCGCATCGAGGGGAATGGGTTTAAAAGCCTAAAATAACAAGAGTTATCTTATACGGAAACCTATCCTAGCGACTGGAGATCCCACAGACTAGGATCAATAGGCAAACCAGTTTTGAGTAACTCAAGACGTAATGCATTTTTTTTGGACATAGTCCAACTCCATTCCTATGGTGCACAATATAAATGCATGCCTACAGAAGTATTTAAAGGTTAAAACTATGTTTTTTAATGATGATCATATCTAGAATATAACAAGTGGAGTATATATAGGATACTCTTAATGGTTGCGATCACCTATGTTAGTGTGAGCTGGGTCGGCTCTATGAGAATATTAAATGCTTATATTTTCTATAAACACTCGCAGAACCAAACAAATTTGTTCAGGACCAAAATGAACACAACCAAGAGATTGGATGAGAAGAGAATCAATGCTTCGTAAAGCTTATTGTCTAGATATACAATAAAGGCCGACGGTTCAAGATGAAATAATTCACCGATTAGCCAAGTAGATCCGATAAGTTTTAACTAGGGAAAGTTCAAAGTGAAATATCTACTTATCCACGATAAAGCACTATTCCATATGTACTCTGTGATATTTCGCTTTGTGTGGGGGAAAAGTATATTATCATTTATGTGGGGGATTGTTGGAGTTCCTAAAGCACAAAGTGTAAATGAAATACACTTGTCCCACATTGCTACATATGCAAACAAAGCCAAGTATATTAATAGCTTCCTAATGAAGGGGTTGGGGCCTTGGGGCACCCAAATGTTTGCTTCGTTGTGAGGAGGAAGATTATGCATCACCACCACACACGTGCGCGCGCCGCCGTCCGTCCGTCCGACCGAACCGGGTTCGGATTTGGGTTTGGGTCTAATATGATCATATTTTTACTGCAAAACCGGGCTCGGGTTCGGGTTTGGGTCTAATATGATCCTATTTTTACTGCAAAACTCGGCCGGGCTTTCTGACAGTTGCAGGCTATAGGAACAGGTGCGAATCTGTTCAAGCGGACGCGGATTGACTGAGGGGGTGCGACCTCTGAAGCGGGCACGGGTTTTTGGCGAACAGACGCAGCCGGAAGTGGGTGTGACCCGTTAGACGCGAACAAGTGCGGCATATGGCAGCAGCAGGAGCGAACGGGTGCGGCCCGTTATTGAACAGCAGCAATGAAAGGTAACGGGTGCAACCTTTCAGGCAGACGCGACTGTTCAAAGGGGTGCGGACGAAATTATAAATAGAAGAGAATACCGATCACATTCTCATTATATTCCAATCTAATTTCTTCTGCTTTTTCCTTCTCTACTGCTCTAAATAATATATCACAGAGTTGACATACTCTTTACAATCTCGTGCAGATTACGTCTGTTGTATCTTGGGAGACTTTAAATAAAGTCTTAAGGAAATTTTCATGACAAGCCTCAGACGGAATTTCCCTCTTCAACCGGTTAGATTTATATATACATATATATTTCTTTTTCTTTCTGCGGTATACTATTTCATTAAATAGTATAACGATTGATTTAGCACTATAGTGATTATTACTATAGTTGTTAATTTATTGTTGTAATTTAATTACGACATAACTATTACTTAAATTAACTAATATAGACTTCTAGAGTAGTAGAAATCTGTTTGATAAACTTGTGAGACGAGTTTATAATTGATTATTCTCTGTTTTGGTATACTAGACGTATAACAATAGTTTAGATTAAATCAAACAAATTTATCACAAGAACATACCATGCTTTCTGAAACTAGCAACAAGAGCGGCACAAGTAGCAAATGGCTCTTGTGCACTAAAATCACAACCATTAGCTAACAAATAAAAATGTCTCTATATCCACCATAAACTTCTTCATCCAACTCAAGTTCTTAAGCTCCTCGCAACACCAAGATTTTTAGTGTGACTAAACTGCCTCTGTATCCGCCATGAACTTCTTCATCCAACCAAGTTGGAAACTACTTCAACTTAACAAAACACTATAAGAAAACGCACCGTTAAGAAATGAAAACTCATCCTTTAGACATATAATAATAAAATCATCAGGTTCATGAACGTCTAAAATAAATAATAATAATAATAATAATACTAATAATAATAATAATACAATAATAATACTAATTAATAATAATAATAATAATACAACTACAACAACAACAACAATAATAATAAATATTGCTGCTGCTGCTTTTTATATTTATTCACACACTTAATTATTGAATATATTATAATTTATTATATATAATTCACATGTAATTTATTTCTACAATACGCTTTCCTGATATGGTTTAATAAGCTTGGCAGTACATTGTAATTATTATTATATATGTGCCAAGGTCATCAACTAAAGAAGAAAATGAGATTCAACAGAGAATTTTTATCGAGAAATCAAAGTCTATTCTGTTTAATCTGAAAGTCTTATATATAAATTGTGTACATCTGTCAGAAAGTGAATGAATGCTTGCACGTAATTGATAAGATATCACAAATATTAAAGAGTGATCGTCAGACCTACAGCTAGCTCGAAGCCAACACTTGCACCGAACAACAAAACCACCCAAGATTTAGAGAACTCGACGGAAGAAACTGGTGCAACTCCACTAACAACTGGATATTGTGATGCTGTGATATGCCTAGCACTAGTGGTACTACACATGACAACAACGCACCAGGTAGTACACGTCCAAGGAGAATAATAAAAATGCCCAGGAAATTCATGGAGTAAAAGGAGTAATGCAGGTGGTTAGAGAATGCAATGCACCACCTTTCTTTTGTTATTACTTTTTCTGTTATTTCTTTTTGATGCTACAATAGTGGTCAGCCACGTGTCCAAAGTTGTTAGGAAATTGCCTTTATATGTACGAGGTGTTGGAATGAAATGATATAGAAGAATTTATTGCAAATTTTCTCTCTGTTTCTCTCCTCTTTATCTCTATTCTTCCCCTGTTAATCTTCTTCTACCTGTAACCACATCAATTTGGTGCTTTCATCCTCGTTATCACCTCCTTCGTCTGCATCTCACCTCTAACCTCGTCCCTCCTTTGCTCCCGTCGTATCCAAACCCACCACCACGATGACCAGACTCGACGATGCCCTCACCCAACTCGCCAGCCAACAAGATTCCATCGCCACAATCCAAGCAAACCAACAAAACCATAACGCGGAAATGACTGACATGAAAACTGCCCTGCAAAACCTTACCCGATCCATTGCCGAACTCACACAACGATTTGACAACCACACATCATCTTCCCCACAAAATCAAACATCCACAACAATAATACCACCTGTACCCACTCGCCAACCACCAATATTATCTTCACCTACTCAATGCCGCAACCCTAAAGTTACACTGCAGATTTTCGATGGCAATAACCCTCACGACTGGATCTTTCAAGCCGAACGATATTTCACCTATTACTCCACACCGGAAGACCAGCGGATCGAATTGGCGAGTTTCCACATGCAGGGCCAAGCCTTAACATGGTTTCAGTGGATGCATCGAAATAGACAGATCTTCTCCTGGCCTGCACTTACAAGAGCGATTGAACAACGATTTGGACCCCCTACTTTTCTCAATCCACAAGCAACTCTATTCAAACTCAAGCAACTCAACACCGTCGACAACTATCAAGCTACCTTTGAAACATTGTGCAACCGAATCACAACTCTAACAACCGACTCCATCCTACAGTGCTTCATATCGGGCCTAAAACCACAAATCCAAAATGAGTTGCTACTCCTCAAACCTAACACTATTTCCGATGCTATTGACATGGCCAAATTAATCGAACGAAAATACACAAACCTACCCAAACTACCATTCTACAAAACAACCCACAACTCTCCGAAAACCATAAACAACCCAAACACTACCCAACCATTTCATCAAACACCTTCCACTCAAACACCCAAACCAAGTCTCCCCATCAAACACTTGTCCCAAGCTGAAATGAATTCTCGCAAACAACAAGGCCTCTGCTTCAACTGTGACGAGAAATATCAATGGGGACACAAATGCAAGCCGACCCATATATTGATGATCCTGCCCGATGAAAACTCCGATGAAACAAACCCCCCCAACGAAATTGATCCCGAACCACCCAACCCAGTGGAAACAGCCGATAACCCAGACCTCACCCAAGACACAACCCAAGAAGTATCGTTCCATGCTTTAACAGGGTCGCCCCACCCACGAGCCCTTCGATTTTCCGCACTGGTGAATGGAAACCCGATCTTCATTTTGATCGATTCTGGATCCACACATAATTATTTACACCCAAAAACAGCAAAGTTCTTAGGGTTGGAGATAAGCAACGCGGCAGCCTTCACAGTGACGGTGGGTAACGGCGAAAAGTTACGGAGTGCAGGATGCTGTAAAAATGTTAACGTGGACATTCAAGGCAACCAGTTTCTAATTGATTTTCACTTACTCGACATCGTGGGCTCTGATGCTGTATGCGGCATTCAATGGATGGAACAATTGGGCCCAATCACTATGGACCACAAGAAGCTAACCATGCAATTCGAATTTAACAACAAGTCCATTTGTTTAAATGGGCTAAGCCCACCACTGGAACCATCCGCTATTTCGGTAAGTCAACTGAAACGTTTGGATGCTACATCCTCTATTTCGACATTTCTTTACCTACAATTCGACAACAACTCTTGCCTACCCGTCTTAAACACGTTGCATCACGTCCACCCACACATTCATAAGCTATTAACCACATATTCCCACATTTTCGACCAACCAACAAATTTACCACCAAACCGACAACTAAACCACCGTATCAACCTCATTCCCAATGCCACGCCAATAAATACCAAACCATATCGATACCCGTATTTCCAAAAAAACGAAATCGAACGCCAAATCCAACAAATGTTAACCGCCAAAATTATACAACCATCCACAAGCCCTTTCTCTTCACCCGTCCTTCTAGTGAAAAAAAAGGATGGATCATGGCGATTTTGCGTCGATTATCGAGCGCTCAATGCAATCACTATCAAAGATAGATTTCCCATTCCAACGGTTGACGAACTATTAGATGAACTTTGCGGCGCAACGATTTTTTCCAAGCTTGATCTCCGAAGTGGTTACTTTCAAATATGCGTCCATGAGCCCGATGTTCCTAAAACCGCTTTTCGCACCCACGAGGGCCACTATGAATTCTTGGTAATGCCATTTGGCCTAACAAATGCCCCATCCACCTTTCAAGCAACAATGAACCAAATATTTCGCCCACACTTGAGGAAGTTTATACTCGTCTTCTTCGACGATATCCTCGTTTATAGCCCCTCTTGGGATGATCATTTACAACATCTCCAAATAACTCTCCATATCCTAGAAGAGCATAAATTTTCGTTAACTTAAACAAGTGCAGCTTCGGCCTTCATGAACTGGAGTACTTGGGCCATATAATTTCTGACAAAGGGGTGCGCGTTGACCCAAACAAAATTGAGGCAATGATCAAATGGCCAACACCCAATTCGATTTCTGCTGTTCGCGGATTCTTGGGCCTCACTGGCTACTATAGGCGGTTTATAAAGAATTACGCTGCAATTTCAAGCCCACTATCAGATTTATTGAAGCAAAACAATTTCGTATGGGGTCCATAAGCCCAAGAAGCGTTTGAACAATTGAAGACTGCTGTGACCCAAACTCCCATTCTCACCCTTCCCAATTTCTCTAAAATCTTCACTGTGACCACCGACGCTTCAGCCACCGCAATAGGCGCGGTTCTTGCCCAGTCAGACCTTCCCATCGCCTTCTTCAGCCTTAAATTACCTCGTCACCTCCACAAATCATCTACTTATTCCAGGGAGATGTTTGCAATAACTTCTTCAATAAAAAAATGGCGGCACTACTTGTTAGGTTGCCCTTTCCAGATCTATACCGACCACCAGAGCATCCGTGAATTGACATCGCAGGCGATACAAACTCCGGAGCAGCAGAGATGGCTTTTAAAATTGTTGGGATTCGACTTCACTATCCATTACAAACCAGGCAAACAAAATAACGTGGCGGATGGACTGTCAAGATTCACGGAGGCGGCTACTTTACACGCAATTTCAGGTCCGACCTTCTCTCTACTGAACGATATCCAGGAGGCCATACAAAGAGACACCACAGCACAGTCCATTATAGCTCAGTTACAAGCAGGTACTTGCTCAAACCCAAAATTTCAATTACGCCATAATTTATTGTTTTGGGAAAATCATTTGTATGTGCCTAACAATGCAGAGCTGAAGTATAAAATTATCACTGAGTTACACGCATCTAAAATCGGCGGTCACTCCGGGATTAAAGCCACTATAGCCAGAGTTACTAGTAATTTTTATTGGCCGGGCATCGCTGCTACAGTACAGGAATTTGTTAAACAGTGTCAAACTTGCTTGCAAGTGAAACCAGAAAACACACCCTACAAAGGCTTATTGCAACCACTCTCGATTCCTACACATATATGGGAAGACATCACTATGGACTTCATTACGAATCTTCCACCATCAACTGGCCGAACTGTAATTTGGGTAATAGTCGACCGACTCTCAAAATATGCCCATTTTTGTGCACTGCCAACATCAGTTTCAGCTTCTCAACTTGCCTCCTACTTTCTGCAAGAATACGTTAGGTTACATGGGTTCCCAAGGTCCATTATTTCAGACAGAGACAGAATGTTCACAAGCCAATTCTGGAAGGAGTTGTTTCATCTACACGGCACGAAATTACAAATGAGCAGCGCATATCACCCACAAACTGACGGTCAATCCGAAGTGGTGAACCGATGCTTAGAGACGTACTTACGAGCAGTCGTAGGCGATGTACCAAACAAGTGGTCTAAGTGTCTTCCATGGGCCGAATGGTGGTATAACACCACAAAACACACATCTCTAGGCATGTCCCCCTTTCAAGTAGTCTACGGGAAACCTCCGCCCACTTTGGCAGATTATATCACTAACAAAACATCCTCGCTTGAGCTGTCAGAATGGGCTACTTCAAGAGATAGGTTGCTGCAAATGATAAAATCAAACCTGCAAAAAGCACAAACCCGAATGAAGAACCATGCAGACCAACGTCGAAGCGACAAGCAATTTTCAGTGGGCAGCTGGGTCTTCCTAAAACTTCAGCCATATCGCCAACAAACCATTCGGAATAATCACCACAAACTATCAAAAAAGTATTACGGACCATTCAAAATTATTGAGCGAATAGGCCCGGTTGCATACAAACTACAACTACCATAAGAATCCCGTATCCACCCTGTGTTTCACGTTTCATTACTTAAACTATGTCCCAACCCAGTAGCATCACCACAGCAGCCACTGCCCGTCAATCTGAGTGAACAACAAAACGACCTTGCGGACAAGGTCGATCTTGAAGGAGTAGGTGATGATATGCCTAGCACTAGTGGTACTACACATGACAACAACACACCAGGTAGTACACATCCAAGGAGAATAATAAAAATGCCCAGGAAATTCATGGAGTAAAAGGAGTAATGCAGGTGGTTGGAGAATGCAACGCACCATCTTTCTTTTGTTATTACTTTTTCTGTTATTTCTTTTTGATGCTACAATAGTGGTCAGCCACGTGTCCAAAGTTGTTAGGAAATTGCCTTTATATGTACGAGGTGTTGGAATGAAATGATATAGAAGAATTTATTGCAAATTTTCTCTTTGTTTCTCTCCTCTTTATCTCTATTCTTCCTCTGTTAATCTTCTTCTACCTGTAACCACATCATGCTGCCACCCAACCAACGGATTTAGGCTTTGAACATAAGTTGTAGCAGTAAAAAAAAATGTAGGCAAACTTACTTGTAAAATTGCATGTGCTTTAGACCTGTCAACGGATACTTTCGGATGCGGATAGTGCCATATCTGCATCCACATCCGAAATGATTTTCGAATATCGGATATCCACATCCGCGGATACGGACGGATATCGGATAATTATCTTATCCGCTAACGATCGATAAATAAAGAAATATAAATATGAATTTTAAGTTTAACATACATTTTTTTCAATCCAATTGATTATAAAAGTGTTAAATATAAACAAATATGGCTATAATAAATAGTTTTGAGCGGTTAATAAACATTAAGTGCATATTATATAAACTACTAATTTAATAAAAAAATAAAAAAAATATCTTTCATTATACTAAAATACACATAATTTATACTATAATCTTGACAAAGACCGGATGGATAATTTTCAGATGCGGATGCCTTCTTATCCGCATCATCATCCATTTTTTTCAGATATCGGATATTATCCGCTTCTCGGATACGGATGCGGACAGATTTCGAATTTTTCGGGTATCTATGGACAGCCCTAATGTGCTGGCGGTATAAAAAATGTACATTTATGTTGTAGACTTGTAGTATGGATATAACCTCCATCCTTTTATGCAATTTATTACCACTTTTCTTGTAGTGCATATCTAGCACATATAAGCCATTGGTATAACTTAACCAACTATTCTTAGAAAGCGGATTGTGTACATATGAAAAAGTTCCAAGTAACCAATCAAAGTTCAATCATGAATTCAAGAGTAGCACAACTTGCCTGATAACATCTGATGATAAGCAAAGATGGATGATACACAAATGGAATTTGTTCCCATTGCAACTCATCCCATGCAACACTAACTTTTGCTTCCCGAAGCAGGTGACATAAAATGGACTGAGTCTTAATTAATAAACAAAAGACACCAATTTACCCATTTAATCCCGACAAACCGAGTCAACATGTTTATGTTGTAAACCTAAACAAATGTGATTATACCATCATGTAATTTCAACCTTAGCACATCGAAACGGTGATAGTTGCACGTGCTCTACTCGAACATGAATCCTCGTCTTGATGATTCTATATATTGCCAACCTATTAGGTGCAAAGAAAATGTTACGTGAATATATGATCGATATCATGCTCTAAAAATTGCCTGCATAGCAACATGACTCGCATTTCATTCATCGCATAGCATATCAGGTTAACCAAACAACACCCATGATATTGGAAAGATTATCATCAATCGCAAATATATATAATACGAAAATATCATAGTGCAAAACTAAAAATATTCATACGGTAGAAAATAAAAATAAACTCGGTATTCCCTTATTTGGAGAAATGCATGTATAGTTAGTTATGTTAGCTTAGTTACACAATGCACACGGTTGTAATAAGGCCGGGCAGATCATTAATTAATGGTTTGGGCATTTACTTGACTCTAGGTGCAACACAATTTGCTGGATAAATGAAAGGTATTTTTTGTTGGGGAAATCCTTCAGATGATCAGTCTAAGGAAATAAAAAACCCAACGCAGCGGAAAAACAACGAACTGGATCGTGATTGTAGTGAGACGGAACAAACAGAGATAAACACCAGAACAAACAGTCACAGATCTATGCAATGCAGAAAAATAAATAACACCAGTATTTATAGTGGTTCCACTATCACGAGGCAGTGTAAGTCCACTTGGGAAGAGAAGATTTTATTAATCACTGAAAGATTAGAGTTACAAGATTGATTCACTTTTGAAGCTATACATAAGACGAATTTACAATACAGACAAAATTCTGCAGAGTTTCAGTTCTTTAGGATGACTCTGAAATTTGCTGAAATTACCTCTCAATTTCGGCTGCCATTGTTGTCCAGAAGCTCCTCTATTTATATAGTGAGGATATGAGAATGAATAGCTGCTATATAGTAGCCCTAGAGTTTGGTTCCGCATGCAACTCATTCTGGTTCGGCATCCATCTGGACCGGCATGATTTGGTCCGGTATAATTTGGTCCGGCATGCACTAATACCGAACCAAATATTTGGTTCGGCATACGTTGCGTTGGAGCGGCATTCACCGAACCAAAGATATGGAGTGGCACACATTGGTTAGGCAGCAGCACTTAGTTTGGACCGGCACCCAAATTTGGTTCGGTGTCATTGCTTCAACTTTTGGACTGGTATTCACAAACCACCGAACGAAATTTGCAAATCACCGCTCCAAAAGGAAAATCTTCTTCACTGCTTATCTGCTTCACCGCTCCAAATTTCAGACTTCCCCTTTGTTCCACCGAATAAACACACTCCAGTTTCTTCTCCCAAAATCACCGAACCAAAAACCTTCTCCAAATCATCTTCATCGCCAACATCGCTCCTTCCAGTTCGAGCTAGGGCTTCCACCGTCGTGCTTCTCCAATGGCTATGCTCCTTCTTCAAATCCAAAATCAGGTATCAACACCAACAATCTCCGCCTTGATACCAGATTTTCAAGCAAGTCTTTCAACTCCATTTACACCTTTATGCTCCAGGCAATGGATACTTACCCAATGAGCTTCGGCAATGCCATCACTCATTACACTCTGTCAACGAACTCCGGCAAGGCCACCGTCCGTCAACAAAGTGTTTGAAGTACCCAATCCGTGTAGAACCTATCAATCTCCACCATGAAAAAAAAACGTCCCCATGAGCCAGCTCAACTCTACCCCCGTGTCACCCAGTGGCACCTAGCACTTCATTAAGCGAATCAAGTCCGAGCGATGCTCGAAATTAGCAACAGGCAACGACTTGGTAAACATGTCTGCTGCATTCTCCTTTGTGTGAATCTTCTGAAGACGAACTAGCTTCTTTTCACTCATCGAGACAATGAACGACTCTCTCACCTCAATATGCTTCATCCTCGAGTTGAATGTCAGATTTTCAGCTAAGTGAATTGCACTCTGACTATCATAGTACACATTCACTCCTTCGTATGCGAAGCCCAAATCACACAACAGTCGCCTCAAATAAAGCGCCTCCTTAGCTGCTTCAACCGCAACTATGAGCTCTGCCTCTGTAGTAGACAAAGCCACAATCATCTGCAACTTCGCTCTCCAACTGATCGTTGTCCCACCAATGGTGAACACATATCCGGAGGTTGACTTCCTTCAATCTCTATCACCAGTATAGTCGGAATTGCAAAATCCAACCAAGCTAAAATCTCTTCCTCTGCTGCTAAAGACAAGTCCGTGGTTTGAAGTTCTTCTAAGGTATCTGAAGATACACTTCATCGCTTCCCAATGCGTCTTTCCTGGATTTTCCATGAACCTACTCAACAATCCAACAGCCTGTGCAATGTCAAGCCTGCAAACCATGACATACATCAAGCTGCCAACTGCACTTGCATATAAGACCTTTATCATATAAGCCTTGTCCTTTTTCGAGATCGGAAAGCCTTTACTAGAAAGCTGTATGTGCAAAGGCATGGGTGTGTTGATTGCCTTTGCCTCTTTCATGCTAAGCCGAGCAAGCACCTTTCGAATGTACTCCTTTTGAGTGAGGCTCAAAAGTCCTAGCTTTCTATTCCTTTGGATTTTCATACCCAAAATTTTCTTTGCTTCTCCAAGGTCTTTCATTTCGAATTCCGCCTTTAGCTTTCGCTTTAAACTATCGATTTTAGATTTATCTTTGGAAGCAATCAACATATCATCCACGTACAAGAGTAGGTACATCCATCTACCATTCTTTAAATGTTTGAAGTACACACAAGCGTCTTTGATGCCACGATCAAAACCAAGTGAAAGCATAAAAGAGACAAACCTCTTGTACCATTGTCTTGGCGACTGCTTAAGAACATACAAAGACTTCTTCAATTTGCAAACCCAATTTTCTTTCCCATCTACAACAAATCCTTCTGGCTGCTTCATGTAGATGGTCTCATCCAAGTCTCCGTGTAAGAAAGCGGTTTCACGTCCAGTTGCTCCAGCTCCAAGTCATGAACTGCGACGATAGCGAGCAAAATGCGGATGGACGTATGCCTCACTACTGGAGAGAATATCTCATCATACTCCAATCCCTTTTTTGGAAAACCCTTTAGCAACTAGTCTAGCTTTGTATCTCCAATCATCCTTCACCTTGAACACCCACTTGCATCCTATGGTTCGGCTTCCTTGAGGAGGTGGTACCAAATCCCAAGTCTTGTTCTTCTTCAACGACTCTAACTCCTCTTCCATAGCGCACATCCACTTCGAACTGTCACATGACTTCAAAGCTTTATCAAGGTCAAGCGGCTCCTCATGAACCACATGTAGGGCATAGTCAAACTGATCACCAAGGCTAAGGTTTGCAAACTGCCAATCACCATACCTATCGGGCGGTCTAATAGTCCTACGACTGACTCGGGTAGGTACAGCTTCGCCTAAACTCCTTTCAGCTCCATCTTGAACTAAACTTCCTCTAGATTCATGCACATCACCACCACTACTAGAAGATAGATGTGGACTATCCTGTGATGTTTCATCAACTGCGTTTTCCTCGACAACATCAACTCTACTATTTGGCTGGAACACGGGAACTTCTTCCACCTTCTTAGACCTATCAGAACCTTTTGATGTGGTAGGTAGCTTCTCCTTCGGATTGAACATAGTAGACTCATCAAAAGTAATATGTTTGGAATGAAAAATCTTCCGATCAACAAGGTTCCAAATTCGATACCCTTTGATACCATCGGTGTATCCCATTAGTATGCCCTTATATGCTCTAGCCTCCAACTTGTCATCGCCTGTATGGTGAACGTACATAGGACAACCAAAAATTCGAAAGTAACCAAGATACACTGATTTACCTCTCCACTTTTCCTCTGAAATCTTCCCATCTATGGCTGAGCACGGAATTCGGTTTATGATATACGCCGCAGTGATAATGCCTCCAGCCCAAAAGCCTCTAGACAAGCTCGCCGTCAATCTCAAGCAATGAGTCTTCTCCAGTAGAGTCATGTTCATCCTTTCTACAACCCCATTGGATTGCAGATCTCCGGGTGTAGTGAACTGTCTTTGAATTGCACGTTGTCTACAAAAGTCGAGGAACTCTCTAGAGACAAATTCACCGCCATTATCAGATCTCAGCACCTTCAACCTAGAACCAGATTGGTTCTCAACAAGCGCTTTCCAGTCTTTGAACTTCTCAAAACTCTCTGATTTGGCCTTCATCACATACACCCATACTTTCCGAGAAAATTCATCAATGAAAGAGATAAAATACTTTGCTCCTCCAAGAGAAGGAGTAGCAACCGGTCCGCAAACATCTGTATGCATGTACTCAAGTACTCGCCTCGATCTATGGAGTCCAACTCTAAAAGATACTTTAGTTTGCTTGCCTAACACACACTCTTGGCAAAAGTCCATCTTGTCGAAGTTTTTTCCTTTGATCATCGTCCGTCTCCGAAGTAACTCTAAGGCCTTCTATGAAATATGACCCAACCTGAGATGCCAAAGTTTTGTGGCATCCAAAGCACGAGAACTATCTACTCCAACACACGACTCTCCAAAAACTGTGGTTCCTTTCAGTAAATACAATTTTGGAACATGCCTCCTTTCAGAAGAACTAGTGCACCTCTCGAAACCTTTAGACTATCCATGTCGATAGTTACATTGCATTCCAAAGATGCCAATTGTCCTAAAGAAATTAAGGACTTCTGAAGACTTGGAACATACCGGACACCTGTCAAAGTGCATATCACTCTGTCAAACATCCTGATCCTCACTGTACCTTCACTCATTGCTCTACAGCTAGCATCATTACCCATAAGAATAGAGCTTCCCTCTCGTCCAATGAAAGAAATGAAGTCATCCTTATTAGGTGTCATATGGAAAGACGCCCCCGAGTCCAGCACCCAATGGTCTGAAACATCCAATACTGCTGCAGACAACACATCATCAGATACAGACTTCTCCACCGCAAATGATGAAGATCCGTCTTCTTCCTTCTTCTTCAAATCTGAACAATCTTGTTTCCAATGATCGGATTTCTTATAGATAAAGCACTTCCCATCCTTATATTTTCTTCTCCTGCCATTACCGGGCTTCCTGAACTTGGAACGCCCTCTAGGGTGCCAATTCTTCTTATCTTCTCTATCTCTTTCAACAAACAGGCCGTGACTACTACTTCCACCTCTACTTCCTTCACTTATCTTCTTCATCTGATCTCTCAAACCTTCAGATAGAAGGCCTGACTTCACATCTTCTACTGTCAATGTGTCTCTAGCGAAGATAAGGTTGTTAGTGAAACCTGTGTAACGCTCCGGAAGAGAACATAAAAGAATCATTGTCATTTGCTCATCATCCATCTTTAAGTCAACAGCCTTCTTCTTCATCGTGAGATCATAGAAGAAATTAAGATGTTCCTTCACTAAAGTACCCTCTCTCATCCGCATGGTGAAAAATGTCTTCAGCGATATCGGACGGTTAGTCAGAGATTTCTTCAAGTAGAGATTCTCCGGCTCGGTCCAAATGTCCCTAGTAGTGGTCTCACTGCTAATCTCTGAGATAACATTCTCTCCCATAGCTAGCGTGTAAAGTAGTAAACGCCCATTTCTCCATCTTCTTTCTTTCCACGACTGAGATGTCAGCCGTCAACTCCTCAGGGGCAAACACTACTGGATGGACTTCATTCCTCATTAAAACAGCCTTCATCCTCCATTGCCATTTCTCAAAGTCTTTATCCCCATTCCATTTCTCAATTGCCAACTATGATCCTGACGCGATATACATCACTCTAGTATAGGGTCCTGTAACAACTGGAGTCGCTTCATCTCCTGCCATAGCGTCTAACACTCCTCAATCAACCTTGCAGCTCCAATACTAGACTGTTGGAGAAAATCCCTTCAGATGATCAGTCTAAGGGAATAAAAAACCCAACGCAGCGAAAAAACAACGAACTGGATCATGATTATAGTGAGATGGAACAAACAGAGATAAATACCAGAACAGACAATCATAGATCTATACAATGCAGAAAAATAAATAATACCAGTATTTATAATGGTTCCACTACCACGAGGCAGTGTACGTCCACCTGGGAAGAGGAGATTTTATTAATCACTAAAAGATTAGAGTTACAAAATTGATTCACTTTTGGAGGCTATACATAAGAAAAATTTACAATACAGACAAAATTCTGCAGAGTTTTAGCTCTTCATGATGGCTCTGAAATTGGTTGAAATTAGTTCTCAATTTCGGCTCCCATTGTTGTCTAGAAGCTCCTCTATTTATATAGTGAGGATATGAGAAGGGATAGCTGCTATATAGCAGTCCTGGAGTTTGGTTCGGCATGCAACACATTCTGGTTCGGCATCCATCTGGACCGGCATGATTTGGTCCGGTATGATTTGGTCCGACATGCACTAATACAGAACCAAATATTTGGTTCGGCATACGTTGCGTTGGAGCGGCATACACCGAACCAAAGATATGGAGCGGCACACATTGGTTCGGCGGCAGCACTTAGTTTGGACCGGTACCCAAATTTGGTTCGGTGTCATTGCTTCAACTTTTGGACCGGTATTCACAAACCACCGAACGAAAGATTTCGTTCGGCAAATCACCGCTCCAAAAGGAAATTCTTCTTCACCGCTTATCTGCTTCACCGCTCCAAATTTCAGACTTCTCCTTTGTTCCATCGAATAAACACACTCCAGTTTCTTTTCCCAAAATCACCGAACCAATAACCTTCTCCAAATCATCTTCATTGCCAACGTCACTTCTTCCGGTTCGAGCCAGGGCTTCCACCTCCGCGCTTCTCCAATAGCTATGCTCCTTCTTCAAATCCAAAATCAGGTATCAACACCAACATTTTTTGCAACTAGCCACAATATACCATGCAACAAATACATTTTACCCTAATGCCGTAGGAAATTTTAAAAGAGCTAAATTGGTAATGATTGCGAGTACATTTGTAAACAATACAAAATAAGTAGCTCAAAGCTGGTTGCATGGTAGAAAAGTATCGTAATAAAACTATGGTTGATTTTACATGTATAACCCAAAGTTTGCCAAAGATTCAGGTTATATTTGCACACAATAGGGCACGTTAGAATACTGGACCAATTTAAATGTTAACGATGGTGAACCTTTAATAAATGTTTTCATCGTTGATTGATCTACACAACAGCTTGTGTGCTGCAAATAACAGCATACATGCGGTGTTGCTGCTTGTAACAACGGTTGCTACTATACACATGACCTAAAAACAATAAGTTCAGAATTATAATTGCATGTTAAAACAAGTTATAGTTTAGATTAAATCAAATTTATCACAAGAACATACCATGCTTTCTGAAACTAGCAACAAGAGCAGCACAAGTAGCAAATGGCTCATGTGCCCTAAAATCACAACCATTAGCTAACAAATAAAAATGCCTCTATATCCGCCATTGACTCCTTCATCCAACTCAAGCCCTCAAGCTCCTTCCAACACCAAGATTTTCAGTGTTATTAAACTGCCTCAGTATCTTCCATGAACTTCTTTATCCAACGAAGTTGGAAACCCCTTCAACTAAACAACACAATAAGAAAATGCACCATTAAGAAATGCAAACTCATCCTTTAGACGTATAATAACAAAATCATCAGGTTCATGAACATCTATGATCATATGCTCATAAATAATAGCTTTATGTTGATAAGTAATTGGGATTTAATGAAGCGAGGGGAGATCAATTACTGAAGCGAGGATAGATCAATACATAACGAATAAGCATGCTTCAATATACTTATCCTTAGTTAACCTGAACTAAGCATGCTTCAAGAGGTGGAGTATATTTATTCATATACTTATTTATTATATATATATATTATAATTTATTATATATTAATTCATACATATAGTTCTATAATACGTATACATGTTATGCTTAAATAAGACTGCTGCTGCTATGTATATGTGTGTAATTTATATTTGTTCACACACTTAATTATTAAATATATTATAATTTATTATACATAACATAATTCATATAATTTATTATATGTAATTCTTATGTAATTCATTTCTACAATACGCTTTTCTATTATGGTTTAATAAGCTTATCAATGTTTGTATTAATAGTTGTAATAACTTTCGTCACACTTTTTTGGTATCAACGTGAACTACCAAAAACATCCCTCTATATATTATCAAATCTTAATCACTTAAAAATAGAATCTAATATTAAACTTCTTTTATAAATTCAAACGAACCTAAAAGTAGGATCTAACGATTAAAAATGCTTTACAAATTCAAAACGCTTCCAAAAAATAGGATCTAAAATTAAACTTCCTTTATACATTCAGAATACTTCTTTACAGATATACAAATCTTAATATCACTTAAAATAAAAATAAAAAATTTGATTGATTTAAACATATACAATTTATAAGGAAAATAATTCACGCGCGAAGCGTGTGCCGTGACACGCGTATATAGATAAGATAGCATCCACAGCCTTTCTTATCTAGCACCATCACCTAACCTCCTGATTTCAGTTACATATTCATATTTAAATAATCAACTCATGTGACAAAAGAAAGAAATGTTGATTGTTTAAATATAAATATATGATTGATATCAGGAGGCTCATGATGGCGCTAAATAAAGGGGGCTGCGAATCATATATTCTTTAATAATAATTGTAATAGTTTTGGTGTCGAACTTTTTTAGTATCAACGTGAACTATCAAAAACGCCCCTATATACATTATCAAATCTTAATAACTTAAAATATGATCTAATATTAAACTTCTTTTACAAATTCAAATGCCCCTAAAAGTAGGACCTAACAATTAAAAGTGCTTTACAAATTCAAAACCCTTCTAAAAATAGGATCTAAAATTAAACTCCTTTATAAATTCAGAATATTTCTTTACAAATATACAAATCTTAATATCACTTAAAATAAAATAAATCATTTTTTGACCGATTTAAACATATACAATTTATAAGGAAAATAATTCACGCGCGAAGCGCGTGCCGTGACACTCGTATATTATAATTATTATTACGAGTGTTATGGCACGCGCTTCGCGCATGAATTGTTTTCCTTATAAATTGTATATGTTTAAATCCAAACCATGTGTGCAAGTTGAATAAGGCAATATATGCCCTTAAGCAAGCCTCAAGAGTCTGGTTTGGTAGACTGAAAACCACTCTAGTCAGATTGGATTATCAGTCTACCAAGTCAGACAACTCTTTATTCATCAAATTTTTCAAAGAGTCTGTTATATACATTCTAATATATGTTGATGATTTAATTATTACCAGCAATGATGAAGCTACAGTTAATAATCTTATTCAATACACAGACAAACAATTATCTGTCAAAGATCTTGGAAACTTGAATTACTTTCTTGGCATAGAAGTGATAAGAAAATCAAGTTTAGAAATAATTCTAAGCCAGAGAAAGTATATTAATGAGATTCTTTACAAGACAAAAATGGACAAAGCTAATCCTCAACCAACACCTATGATATCCAATCAACAACTTTCCAAATACAGGGGAGAACCAATATTTAATACTAAATAGTATAGAAGTATTGTGGGAGCATTACAGTATGCAACCATAACAAGGCCTGATACATCATTTAGTGTTAACAAAGTATCTCAATTTATGCAGGAACCATTAAGTGAGCACTGAAAAGCTATCAAAAGGATTCTGAGGTATCTAAAAGGGACAGTTGCTTGTGGGCTATCACTAAAGACTAGTAAAAATCTCAATATAACTGGGTTCACAGATTGGGCAACTGATCATGATGACAGGAAATCAGTCTCAGGGTATTGCATTTATATTGGAGATAATCCAGTATCATGGCGTTCAAAGAAGCAATCTACTATATCCAGATCAAGTACTGAAGCTGAATATAGGAGCTTTGCTAGTGCTACTGCAGAGATAATGTGGATTCAATCCTTACTTAATGAGTTAAAAATCAAAACTAATCTCAAACCAACATTATGGTGCGACAACCAAAGTATTGTGTATATGTCTTCTAACTCAGTCTTACATTCTAGAACAAAGCATATAGAAATCGATATATACTTTGTTCGAGATCATATACTCAAAAATGAACTTCAAGTTAATCATATACCTGGGACTTACCAAAGGGCAAACATACTTACCAAAGCTTTGTCGGTTAGGAATTTCATGAGATTCAGAGACGACCTAAAAGTGATCTCCATCTCCAACCATATCTATGATCAAAATCAGACTCCTCCAGAAGCTATGTCAAAGGTCGAAGCTGAAACTTGTCAAAGAGGAGAACCGAATCCAACTAGGTGTAACACCAAAGGTCAGAACCTCAAATCGAAGCATCAGGCTCATCTTTCGAAGAGAAACAGCTTAGGAAAGGGGGATGTGAGAGAGAACTTCAAACTTAAGTTGCCTCTGAAGTCAGATCCTCAATGAATAACCAGATCTAGCTACTATTTCGTCTCTCTCACTCATTAATTTTTTGGATTTATGACATCGATTTGAAGAATTGGCTCAAAGATCTCAGAAGGAATCGATCGCTCGGAAACCCTAATTTTTTGGTTTGAGGGGGGGAGATAAAAATAAGAGTTCGACTGCTGTAAAGGATAATATATATCAAAGGCAACCGGTGCGGTTACATGAGTTAACCCACTACCCGAACCCGAACCAATGTTCTCAAGCATTTCTTTTTCTTTCATGATGGGCTGCAACTTATTTTCTCAGCCCGCTTCTTTTGTATCAAATATATTATATATACAGCTCGACGTATCATACGTTTTGTACTGAGAATGATATTCAATCATCAATAAAATCATTCTTTTTTTTACATTCAAAACAGCATCGCTGCTCAACAAATTCTAACAAAACCCCTTCGACTAAATGACACTATAAGAAAATGCACCATTAAGAAATGCAAACTCATCCTTTAGACATATAATAACCAAATCATCAGGTTCATGAACATCTATGAGCATATGCTCATAGGTAATAGCTTCATGTTGATTAGTAATTGGGATTTAATGAAGTGAGGGGAGACCAATTAATGAAGCGAGGATAGATCAATACATAATGAAGAAGCATGCTTCAATATACTTATCCTTAGTTAACCTGAACTAAGCGACAAATGACATCCTACTAGCTTCAAGAGGTTGATTAAATTTATTCATATACTTATTTATTATGTATACTATAATTTATTATATATTAATAATAATTAATTCATACATATAGTTCTATAATTTGTTTACATGCTATGCTTAAATATGATGATGATGATGATGATGATTATTATTATTATTATTATATATGTGTGTGTAATATATATTTATTCATACACTAAATTATTTTTCTCGATGGGGCCGGGAAGGGATATAACTCAGCGGTAGAGTGTCACCTTGACGTGGTGGAAGTCATCAGTTCGAGCCTGATTATCCCTAAAGGGACTAAACCCAATAGGAGTTTTTTCTATTTTGACTTGCTCCACGTAGCGATCGAACGAGAATGGATAAGAGGCTTGTGGGATTGACGTGATAGGGTTATATTATAATTTATACATAATTCATATAATATATTGTATATACAGGAAAATCGGCTGAAGGAAAAACTTAGCATTCTTTTCAGAATGAAGGACGCGGCAATTATTTTTACGTTTTAAGGACACAAGTTTTATTCTTTCGCCTGAAGAAAATTCTTCACAAAAAAATTAGACCGTTCTCAAATCTCGTTATCAAATCATTAGTACGGGCGGCGACATCACAATAATGTGCGGCGCTGCATCACAAGAATAGGCGACGGCATCGCAACTGCAGGCGAAGGCGGCGCAACCGTAGGCGAAGGCGGCGCAACCGCAGGCGAAGGTGGAGCTCGTTCAGGCGAAAGCGGAGCTCGTTCGTCAGACCAAGGTGATGGTCTTTAGGTGGTGGCAACTACTTTGAAGGTCTTCGGTGACTTGGGCGATGACTTCGCCAACTGAGTTCAGATGAGCGACGGTGGAGTGGAGGTTAAGATTGCTGGTGGTGCCGAAGGTAACGATGAAGATTAAGTGTGTTGAAATGAACTAAGAAAAAAAATGCTATATGAACTTATCATTATAATTTTATACGTGTAATGCATAATTGAACCCTATATTTTGTATTGTTGTTTTTATAGTTTATGCATTTGTAATAGCATGATTGAACGTTATATCCGGTTAGCTTTTACTACATTAAAATGCTACATTAAATTATCATTTTGAATATTTTACACAAGATAGCGAACTTCATAACTATAATGCTATATTAAACTATCATTTTTCATATCATTAAACATGCTAGTGGACTTTGTAATTGAAATGCTACATTAAAATATCATTTTGCATATTGTAAACATGATAGTGGACTTCATAAGTCTAATACTGTGTTAAACTATCATTTTGCATACCTTATATTTGCTAGTGGACTTTGTAATTAAAATGATAGATTAAATCTCATTTTACATATTGTAATCATGATATTGGACTTCATAACTATAATGCTACACTAAACTATCATTTGCATATTGTAAACATGATATTGGACTTCATAACTCAAATGCTATGTTAGACTATCATTTTGTATACCTTAAATATGCTAGTGGACTTCATAATTAAAATGCTACATCAAACTATCATTTTTCATATTGTAACTTTGATATGGACTTCATAACTAAAATGCTATATCAAACTATCATTTTTCATATTTTAGACATGATTGTGGACTTCATAACTCAAATGTTACAATTAACTATCATTTTGCATATCATAAACATCATAGTGGACTTTGTGAATAAAATATTACATTAAATCCCATTTTGCATGTTGTAATCATAATATTGGACTTCGTAATTAAAATGCTACATTAAACTATCATTCTGGCTATTTTAAACATGATAGTGACTACTTAACTCAAATGTTAAATTAAACTATCATTTTTGCATACCATAAACATGGTAGTGAATTTTGTGATTGAAATGTTACATTAAAAAATACATATGCTATATGTAGTTATCATTTTTCATGTTTTATTCATGGTAGTTCTTTTTAGGAATACTTATTTCATTTTGTATATTCTATTCATGCTAGTTCAAATTAAATATACTTATGCTAAATTCATGTATCATTTTTCATATTTTTTCATCCTTGTTCAATTGAAATATGTTATGCTATATCCAACTATCATTTTGCATAGTCAGATAATGGTACTATATTTAAAAGTACAAATGCTATATTAGTCTATCATTTAGCATATTAAAAACAATTTGCTGTGTTTCAAATATAGAAATGCTATATCTAAATATCATTCGACTTGTAATTCATGATATTTTTTGGATTTTTTTCGTCTTCTTCTAGATTCTGCTTTTCCATTCGTTTTTTAGATCTTGAATTTGCAGCTCTTGAGTTCAAAGGTTGAGTAATTTCTAACGTAGGTTTGGATTGAGGCGTAAAGTTAAGCTTTGTCAATTTTGGAGAAATCGACGTGGACAGTGAAAGATCCAATTCGATTCGAACATCGACAACAGAGAGGCTTGGACGGCGACGGCTTGGACGACGACGACTTCAGATGATGATTTCTTGGACGACGGCGGATAGGGCAAGCAGTAACTGAAGGTAGATGGTGGCTAGGTCAAGCTTGACGAAGGCGGAGAAAACTGTCGAAGTCAGGAAATTGAAACAACACACTATTGTCCTTCTGCCTAAATTCTAAAAGTTTCGTCCTTGGTTTAAAAATTAGTTTAAAGTTTTTCCTTTAAACTAATTATCTTTGTATATATTCATATGTAATTCATTTCTACAATACGCTTTCCCGTTATGGTTTAATAATCTTATAAATGTATTATAATTATTATATATATATATACACTACAAAAGAAACTGGCTATTCCAACGGCTCCAAGCCGTTGGCGGCCGTTGGAAAAGCCGTTGGAATAGCGTTCACGCTTTCCAACGGCTTCCAATGGAAACAACGGGGCTATTCCAACGGCTCCCAACGGTATATTGTCGACGGAGGTCGTTGGAAGCCGTTGGTTTAAAATGACCAAAGAGCCGTTGGTAGCCGTTGCTAATTTGGGTGAATTTTTTTTATAACAGCAAGCCATTCACCTTCCAGCCACACACAATCAATATATATCAATTTCCATTCCATTTCCATTCCGTTTCCACTCCATTTCACATATATATCACATATCCAACACATTATACCACAAATAATATAAACAACCAAAAATCAACATCAAACATTACATTTTCAAACCAAACTCCAAGTCAATATGTACATAAACAACAAAACCCTCACCAACTCCAACTCCATATTCAAGTCAATATATACAATGCAAACACTTAAACCTCACCACCTCAAAGTCAATATATACACAATAACCATCAAACACAATCCTCACCACCTCAAAGTCAATATATACAATAACCAACCACAAAGACAATAATCATCATACCTCTCAAGCATCATAAACACCTCCGGAAGCACCAGACAATGAAGGGAAGGAACCATGCCTCTGCGTGTACTCCGCTAAACGTTGATTCAGCTGCTCCATTTGTATAGCGCGAAGATGGTCCTGCCCCTGTACAAAGAGAAAATATTACTAATTGTTCATTTATACTTATTCATATAGTAAAGTGGTATAAACTCACCAAAAAATCCTACCAGATGACCTCCCTGACTTGGTCAGGGATCTTACTCCACTTAGGCCAGTAATCTGTCATCCTGCTCATATATGATTGCTTGGAAATGCCAAGCACAACTCCTGAGGGCTCCAAATCAAATCTCCTGTGTTAAATATAAAACAAAGCTTTAGACAAGTATATATATGTATGAACAAAATTATATTGTTATCAGTTTAATTTTGATACTTACGCTCCATCAGCCTTCGGCTGCAAATATACAAGTGGTCGAGCCGGAGGCTCACCACTACTCTCGCCGGCTGAGCGAGAAGAGCTACGACGTCTGGAGCCTGACATAATACCTGTTGAAAGTTTCATTTTTAATTATAGACATAGATAAAATGATGATGATATGTGGTGCATGTAATAAAGTCATTTTTAATTGGTAGTGCATGTAATGATGATGATGATATGTGATGCGTGTGCGTGAATAATTATAAAAATTACCGGATATTACTCAGTCCTCGTCGTTTTCTGATTCAGACTCGGTCTCGTGTTCTATATCGTTTTTCTCTACACTCTCAAATGCTTCGACTAATACATTTGTCTCATCATTTAATTGTCCAAAATCAGTTTGATCGTCTGTAATTATGATTTCAACATTTTCCTCGATATCTGCTTGATAGGCTTGTTCTTCTGGAATATTCTTTCCATCGAATGTAAATCTCGCCTTGGTTTTAAAAACCGCAGACCAATCCGCTTTATCTCTTTTTAGAGATGGATAAGGGGCGTGATAAACTTGTAGGGCTTGTTTGGCTAGTACAAAAGGATCGTACTGCTGATAACGGGAGGTGTGTTTTATTTCTATAAGATTATAATTTGGATGCACGTTAATACCAGAACCTGGAACATTGCTGAACCAGTTGTATCTAAACAAAAAAACTTCCTCTGCGGGTCTTATAAAATATGTCAATTGCAAAATCTGGGTTAACACGTCATAAAAATCATGTATATGATTATTAGGATCATCACTGCCTTTAACAAATACACCGGTATTGTTTGTTAATTTTTCAGCACCATATTCTTTTGTGTTGAATTTATATCCATTAACGAAAAATATTGGATACGTTTTAACTTTCCTTTTCGGTCCCAACGCCAAATGTTTTAATCCTTCATCGACAACATTATTTGTAGGATCACAAACGTAGTTCGAAAACCAAGTAGCGAAATTTTTGCTTAAATCGCCGTTTGGATTTTGTGATTCATAAACACTGCAAACAAAAACATAATATATTGCTTTATTATTAATTTACACATGCAGTATTAAATTAAATTTATCAAAACTTGTAATCTGATAATTACCTAATAAACGGTGCAACTTCTGGACAATTAAGAAGAATATGTGTATGTGCTACATGGTAATCTCTATCATCTAACCATACTTCTACACATTTTCCAACATGTCGACCATGTTGTTTAAAAATAGATAACATTGCTTCAGAAGAAGAATCTTGTTCAACGGCCTCATCATTACGCACAACACTTTGAAATAATAAATTCACATGATCATTGAAATAATAAGAGAAAAAGAACGATGCTTCTTCTTCGATATATGATTTGCAAATCGAACCTTCAACTCGAGCTTTTTATCTCACTTTTTTCTTTAAATGATTTAAGTACCTGATAAAAAATATTTCATATCAATATTGATTTTTATTTATAGTTAAATTAACATTTACATACTCAGTATTAACAACATACCTCTCGAATGGATACATCCATCCATATTGCACAGGACCTCGAAGACGTGCTTCAAATGGAAGATGAACAGGTAATGCTCCATTACATTGAACAAACCTGGAGGAAATATTTTCTCCAGTTTGCAGAGCAGTATAGAGATTTCTACCTCAAGTTTACGAAGACGGTCAACTTTTAACGTAGTTGAACAAAGCTCCTTATAAAATAAACTAAGTTCTGTTATAACCTTCCAAACTTTTACGGGCAACAATTCTTTGAAAGCGATGGGTAACAAATTTTACATCATTACATAACAATCATGGCTTTCCATCCCACTCAGTCTTCCGTTCTTATAGTCGACACATATACGAAAATTAGATGAAATTCCATCAGGAAATCGCAATCCTTCCACCCATTTTAACAGTACTTTAACTTGGTTGTTATCTAGTTCATAACATGCTTTGGGTTTTTTAGTGTCATTTGGCTTCATATGAAGCTCAGGACGATTACATATTTCTTCTATATCACGTCTTGATTTCAGATCATCCTTAGTCTTGCCCTTAACATTCAAAAGTGTATTAAACACATCATCGAATACATTTTTCTCGTTATGCATCACGTCAATGTTATGACGGATTAAGAGAATTTTCCAATAAGGCAACTCCTAGAATATACTCTGTTTGCACCAATTATGAAACGTCGATTTACCTTGATTTCAGTTTGCTGCTCGGTTTCATGTATCTTCGGATAATCTTTTACAAGTTCATATATATCTTCACTTGATCAAATCGTTGGTGGTAGTAAAGTCTCATGTCTATTAGCTATGAAGTTTTTTTGTCTCTTCTAAAAGTATGATTAATATGGAGAAAACGTCGATGACAATCAAACCATGAAATTTTCTTCCCATGCCGTAAAGAAAATGCTCGTGTTTCTTCCATACAGTAAGGACAAGCAAAACGACCGGTCGTACTCCAACCCGAAAGCATTGCATATGCAGGAAAATCGCTAATAGTCCATAACAAAGAAGCAAACATCCGAATTTTTTTTTGATACGTCGTATGTTTCAACTCCTTCATACCATAATGTTTTCAACTCTTCGATTAACGGTTGTAAGTAAACATCGATACCCTGTGTCGGATCATCAGGGCCAGGGATGACAATTGTGAGAAACATATATGGAGTTTTCATACACATCCACGGGGGTAGATTGTAAGGTGTAATGATTATAGGCCAAGATGAATATTTAGAACCAAACTGAGAAAACGGTGAAAATCCATCAGTACACAAACCTAGTCTAACGTTACGGCTCTCCGCTGCGAAATCGGGATATTTCTTATCAAAATACTTTCATGCTTCTCCATCAGATGGGTGTGTTAACGTACATTCTTCAGGTGTTCTCACACTGTGCCATCTCATATGGTGCGCTGTTACAGATGATGTATATAACCTTTGAAGTCTAGGAGTGATAGGTAAATAATGCATACACTTGTATGGAACTTCTTTTCCCATTTTTTTCCTTGGTTTGTATCTTTCTTGATTACATATTTTACAAGTCCGAAGACTGACATCATCTTTCCAAAACAACATGCACCATTTAGACATGTATCAATTTTTTGATACAACAAACCGAAAGATGACATGAGTTTTTTCACTTTATAATAATTTTCGCACATTAAATTATCTGATGGCATATGGCATTTAGCAGCTTGTACAACAGCCGTAAATCCGGCTTCTGTGAGGTTGTACTTTGATTTCATTGCAATGTACTCTGCAGTTGCCGATAATTGAGTGCCACTAGTACATCCATTCCAAAGAGATTTCTTAGCATCATCCAATAAATCATATATTTTTTTCGCTTCAACATTTGGTTCCTCTTCGACGTTGACATCGTCGTTATTAATTTCAACAGTGGGGAACATTGATCGTGCTGCATCTTCAACCATATGTTCTATGAGATTCGTCATACTAACTTCATCACTAATGACCACTATTGACTGTTCTTCGTTACGTGTTATAATTTCTCCATGACGATCCCACACCAAATAATTGGTTACGAAACCATATTGGCGCAAATGAATCCTAACAGTATTCAGTACTAAATGCTTCAACAATTTGCACCTACTACATGGACAACGAATTTCTACGTCGTTTCCAATATTACTTAAAGCAAATTCGACAAACACATTTACCCCGTTAAGAAAATGTTTACTTATTGAGCCTCCCATTTCTCTTCTTTGATACATCCAGCTCCGATCAATAAAATAATTGACCATTTTTCCTACTGTAAAACCTATGATCAATAGTAAAAAAATTATTAATCAAATTCGATAAACACATTTAGATTTTACTGTTTTTTATAATCCATTTTCGTTTATATACGAAGTTATATTTCTTGCTATTTTGTTTACATTTTTGTACCTTTTGTGATGGTCGGTTATCCTACTTCCCATTTCAAACACAATAGTAATTACATTTCTTAAATCATATCATTATAAACGATTTCCCAAAATTTCGACAGCACTTCCTCAGTGTTCCTTGTATAATACACATATGCATGTACACAAGGAACGAAAAGGAAATGTCGTCGAAATTTTGTGAACCGTTTAGAACGATATGATTTACGAAATGTAATTACTTTATAGTGTTTGTAACTTGTCCAACACAGGGACAAATCCAACAAATATTGTATCATATGAATATGAATATCCGTTTTGCAATAAAAACGAATATTCATACAACGATCATATACAACACTTGTCAAACGGGGCCAAAAATTCACTAAGAGATTTAAATTTTGTTTATATGTTACCGTTTTATTAAATATATAAAATAAAGCATATTATGCATTATTTTATATATTCTACTATTTTATTAAATATATAGTAAATTATATGATTTTTACTATTTCGCAAAATATATAATTCATGTGTATATATATACTAAATTATATACTTATCTAATGCTAATATATTTTGAAAAAGATATAATTCATGTTCGTACAATATTCGACTAATTCATGTTTGCCTAATATTTTACAAAACATACACAAAATAATTTAAATCAATCCTAACTAATCTAACGCTAACTCAAATGCGCATTTACACTAAATTATCAACATATGTATATATGTGCATAATATATATACACAAACAATTTGGACATTTGGATGGTAATAATTGTAATTAGCACTTAGTTTTGTATAATAAACAATCAATAGGCCATTTAGATACAACTATAACAACAAATTAAACATAAAATTGGCAAAATTTAAAATTTTAGGGTTTTAGGCAAAACCTGATTTTGGAGTGGAATTGGATGGAGAGATGCCGCTGGTGTTGATTGATGGCGTCGGAGTGGCTGCCGGTTGCGTGGGGAGGCTGGGAGCAAGAAAAGAGGAGGAGTGGAGGAAGAGGGTGGAGGATTTGGGGTTTTTTGTTGGAGGAGAGGAGAATGAATGTTGCTCTCGGCTTGCTGCAGGTTTATTAGAATATTTCAAATGGCTTCGAACGGCCGCAAACGGTATTTTTACAACGGTTACCAACGGCTTGTTAAAAAATAACGAGCCGTTGGAAATTCCCGTTGGCGGCCGTTGGAAACCTGTCGTGGCTATATACATAAATCAAAGTCTATTCAGCTTAATCCGTAAGTCTGACATATAAATTGTGCACATAACTAAACTATCAGAAAGTGAATGACTGCATGCACGTAATTGATAAGATACCACAAATATTAAAGAGTGATCATCAGACCTACAGCTGAAGGCAACACTTGCACCGAACAGCAAAACCACCCAAGATTTAGAGAACTCGATAGAAGAAACTGGTGCAACTCCACTAACAACCAGATATTATGATGCTGCCACCCAACCAACAGATTTAGGCTTTGAACATAAAGTTGTAGCAGTATAAAAAAAATGTAGGCAATCTAACTTGAAAAAATTATATGTTTTTTTTATCAGAAAGATATATATATAAATAGCAAAAAAGGAGGAGAAAGCCTTCCTCTAGAGGCTCACACAAAAAGGCAAAGCAAATGGAGAACATATACCTCCCAAGAAAATGACAGCAAACAGAAAAAACGAGCAATAAAAACAACCCACAGACTTAAAGCAACTAGGATGGCTCAGACAAAAGCCCAAATAAACAGAGACATCCCGTAGACCCTCTCTACCGCCACAACCAAAAGGTGTAGGCCAGTCCACCCAACACGCCACCAACCACTATCATGCCGAAAGAAAACAGACAGAAGCAGCAAAACCAATCTGAGAATGATCCAAGGAAGCCGCCATTCTGCCAGCACCATCGAGCTCCGGCAAGGCCACCCCCAATGGTGTAGACAGAAAAAAGAATAGGAGACCACCAGAGAGGAAGCAAGAGCCCTCAATCACAAGAGGAAAGGATCGACTGTTGAGAAGGCGGAAGAAAACCCAAACGCACAGTCCAAAATGACAACAGAAATCACTAGCGAATCCATCCTAAGCGAAAACCGGACCAAGGAGACAGCAAAAACACCTGAAACTAAAATAAGCAGCCGAATTAAAATAAAAAGGGGGGGAGGGGGAGGGAGCGGTGGGAGGAAAACACCACCCGAAAGGAGAGGCCTAGCCTACGCCCAGTCTAGCGGCAGTTGGAGAACAGGAAATCGACAGAAGTCCCACTAGCCGCCCAGAACGGAGGCTCATGGGACCCCTGAAAGGTCTACCCCGGAAAGCCAGGAAGACGTCATTCCTCACTCGATGGATAATGGACGGCGGATCCATAGAGGTGCTCTCGAAAGTAGCCTTATTCCACGCACACCGGACGTGCCAACAGATGAGACAAGGAATCAAACGGAACACGATAGACCGAAGCGATTTCCCAGAACTCCCAGCCCACCAGGAATTCAGAAGTTCTAGAGGAGATCTCGCAGTACTTCGAACACCGACTAGATTTCCGAAGTAATTCCAGCAAGCTCTGGCCGAGAAACCACCGAAAAACAAATGGTTCAAGGATTCCGTTTCACCGTTTCCGCAGCATCTACAGCGGGAAACAGATGGAATGCCGATCTTTTGAAGATTCTCGTCCAGTGGCAATCCATCATGTAGCATACGCCACATTAAAAGAGAGACCTTGGGGGGAATGCGAGAATCCCAAATGAAAGAAAATTCAGGGCGGATGGGGAAAGGAATTCTGATAGAGGACCAGGCTTTCAGAATGGAAAACGAAGCGCCATCCCATCCTGACAAACCACCATGAGAATCAGATAAAAGCTTCATTGACTACATGTGCTTCCAGGTCTCGCTAGCAAAGGAAGGAGTGCCCGAAAAATTCGAGCCCGCAAGTCTGTGGTACTTAGCTCGGAGGAACGATGCCCATAATGAGTTGTTGGCGCCAAATCTGTACCACAACTTACAAGCAAAGGTCGCACAAAGGTCTGTGGGGTTACGAAGACCCAACCCACCTTCATTTTTGGGGCGACAAATCGCATCCCACGACACCCAGTGGTGACGACGGCCGTTGTCCTTGTTTCCCTAGAAGAAAGATGAAACCATAGACCGATAAGATCGGAAAAAGAGGAGGTAGGGGTCATAGTCGCGAAAATATGAGTTCCCATCGAATCTAAAACTGACTTGATAAGAACAAGTCTGCCGGCTTGGGAAAGAATGGACGAATTCCAGCGTAATATCTTCCCCCTCACTTTGTCTGTCAAAGGGTCAAAAAGCGCGTTAAGTTTTCTGCCCCGGTACAGGACAATACCAAGGTAGGGAAGGGGAAGGGATGTTTCCTTGAACCCGGAGATAGTCTCGATCCAGGAAGCACGGGAGAGAGACATGTCCTTCGAATAGACGAAGCAACATTTGGAAGGGTTAACGAGTTGGCCCGAAGACCTCTCGAATTGATGGATGAAGCTAAGAAGCCGCCGAATAGAGGAACGGCTGCCATTAGAGAAAATGACAATGTCATCTGCAAAGGATAAGGATGAAATGAGAGGGCAACCCCTCGGAATCCCGAAGCGCTGGATTTGACCGTAGATGGTTAAGGATTGGAGACCGCGAATAAAAGCCTCTACCGCGATCACAAAAAGAGAAGGCGAGAGAGGGTCACCTTGACGTAAGCCCCTCCTAGCTTTGAAATACCCATGGGCCGAGCCGTTAATGAGGACAGAGAACCAGCAGTTGGAGATGAGCCTCCACACCAAGTCAATCAGGGCCTCCGAAAAACCGAAGGTCCTTAAAACCTTGATGACGAAAAACCAGGACATGCGGTCGTAGGCCTTTGCCATGTCCAGTTTGAAGACAACATTAGATCCCCAAACTTTCCGATCAATTTGGGAGATCAGTTCCTGGGCGAGAAGGACGTTATCAGAGATAAGACGCCCCTTGACAAACCCTGCTTGAGACGGAGAAATGATACGCTCAAGGAAAGGAGCCAAACGAGTGGCCAGGATTTTAGAAATAACCTTATTTGAAAAGTTGCAAAGACTAATAGGCCGGAAATCCGCACAAGTCCTTGGGTTTTCGCACTTAGGAATAAGAATCAGGTTGGTGAAAGTCCATCCAGTTGGAAGATTTCCCCCAGAGAAGAAGGATTGAATGGCAAGACAAAAATCAGCCTGGATAATAGGCCAAGAACACCTATAAAAGACACCATTGAAGCCATCAGGGCCACTGGCACTATCCTTGCTAAGAGCGAAGACACAAGCACGGATCTCTTCCGTGGATGGGAGATCCGCAATCATGGCACCTTCCGAAGGGAGGACCACCGGAGGAATGAAAGCTAAAAGGGCCGGATCTGAAACTGAAACAGATGGAGAGCCCAGAAAGGATTGGAAGCGGGATAGGATGATGCCTTGGACTTCCTCTAGCGACGAAGCCGAAGAGAGATCAGGCCTCATAATCTCTCGAATCGCTAGAAGGTTATTCTTCTTCCGAATAGAAGAGTGGAAGAATTTGGAGTTCGCATCTCCGACGACTATCCATTTGACCCTCGCCTTTTGACAAAGGTATTCATTCTCGACACGCAGCTCCGAAGAGAAGGAAGTTTGGGCAAGGGCCCACGCCTCCTTGTTGGCAGCGGTCGGTTCCTCGTCTAACAAGGATTCGGCTACGATAAGCGACTCTTCGGCCATACGAACGCGATCGAAGATGTTCTTGAAAACCTGAACGTTCCAAACCTTAAGGCAAGCCTTAAGACGCGAGAGCTTTCTCCCGAAAGCAGCACAGGGGGAGGCAAAAATAGGATCGCTCCAAGAGTGAGATACCACCTGAAGGAAAGAGTGGTGGGATTTCCACATGCTCTGAAACCGAAAGGAAGAGGGCCCCGAGAGCGAAAGAGGAGAGCATCGAACAATCATAGGGGCATGGTCCGAGAAGGACCGATGGAGATGGGCGATTGAGAAGGAGAATGGAAGCCGAAACCATTCCTCCGAACCGAATACACGGTCAAGTCTAGAGAGAATTCGATTCGGACCCTCTTGGTTGTTAGACCAGGTGAAAGCAGAGCCGACAAAGGGGAGCTCGGAGAGGCCAGAGGAGGCAATGAACGAGTTGAAATCCGCCATCGCCCCTCTGTTGATGGCCGCTCCTCCCCGTTTTTCCGCTTGGCAAGCGACGATATTGAAATCGCCACCTAACACAGAAGAAGAGATGCCCAGAGAATCAAGAGCAAGAATGTCAGACCAAAGAACTAATCTCTCCGAACGATCACATTTGGCATAGACTGCGGAGAAAAGAAAAGGAGCAACAATGGACGGAGACGTGCACGCCACCGAAAAGAGTTGAGGGGAATCGAAAGCAGGTCGAATCGTAAGAGATTTGGACCATAAAATCCAAATCTTGCCCGAGACATTAGCTGAGCCACCGCCAAATCCTAAGGATAAGACGATCTTGGAAATTCCTACCGGGTCAATAAAGGGTTCCAGGAGAGCGACCAAACCAACAGAGTGTTTCCTGACAATGCGTTTTAGCCTAGCTAAAGACACATCATTACCGATACCACGGACATTCCAGAAGAGAAAGTTCGCTATGAAAAGAGAAAGGAAGAAGACGAGAAGAAAGAAGCGAAAACAAGTCACCTCCCACAAGGAGCAAGAAAAAGCACAAACTCAAACCAGATACAGCGAAAAACGAGCAGTTCGATCGATCCGCTCGGACGCCGCTATAGAGCGTGTGCGAATGGTGCGGGGGGTAGAAGGAACTCTCCGCTGTCTGCGCCGCAACGAGCGAATGGGAGGGTCGAGCGGCTCAGAAGACACCTCACCCCCGGTCCCTACCAAAGGAGATAAGGAGGAACTAACCAACGAAGACGAAGGAGATGAGTTCCTAGCTAAACAATCTAGACGCTCATTAAGGAGCGCAATCTCTGCCTTACTCATCAGCAGAATGGAGATGGACAGAGAACACGCAGAGGAGGGATGCGAGCACTCCGATGAGCATCGCAAGGGAGATGGGGCCATACGGTCCGAGTGATCATAGGGAAAACGAAAAAGAGAGGGGATGCGAACCAATCGCAAGCCATACAGCCAAAAGAACCAGACAGACGAAGGAGGGGAAAGAGCACCAGAGGGGGAAGCAGAGACTAAGGAGGAGCAACCATCAGAAGAAAACACAGGATCAACCGATGAAGGACAAGAAGATAGAGACGGGAGAGCGGGAATAGCGATGAAGGGAAAAACTGACGGACGACTGAACGACTGACTGAAAAATGTGGAAGAGCAAACAAGTTGCTTCCCAAGTTGCTGTGGGAGTCCTACCACTGTCGGACTGTCACTAATCAAACAGTCCCGCGGTGTGGGTAGGAGTCGCGTCTCAGGGGTAACAGCAGAGCAGAACAACGAGGGCTGGCAATAACCCATACTGTCCGTATAATGGTCAAAGATGACCGCTATACGACCAGAGCTGGGAGATCGCCCTAACCAACCGCTCCAGGCCCGAAGCAACCCCCCAAAGAATCGATGGCTAACCGGCAGAAAAGAAACACAAAACCAAGAGTAGGTCACTGACGACAAAAAATGGGTTTCGTAGTGACTCAACACTAGAACCCAGCAAGCGGATTCCAGTCTATCGCCCCAAACCGGAAGAAAGGCTAAGACACAACCAAAATGGCTAATGGAAGCTTGCAAAGCAACCACGGACCAATGTCTCTGATGCTTGCAGCTGGACAAGAGAACACGGCCGGACAAAGCAAAAAGATAAGTGCGAACGGGACCTGACGTAGTACCCGACAGTGGCGAGATGAAAGTGTCAGGGACGAAGTCAGAGAGCACACACAAACGTGTGTCAGGGCTCAAGCATCCAAAGCCAACCTCAACGGCCAACAACCAACCAAAAAAAAGTAACCAGCACAATCTACGGAAAAGGAAAAATAACAAGAAACGCTCACCTGCCTGCATAAGGCAGCACCAATCCTCCGGAAAGACGGTTGCCTGCACATGGCAAAACCGAACTTCTGAAGAGACGACAAAGCCAACATCATCAGCGAGCTAGGTAAATCCTTCTCGACAGAAAGCCAAACAGAAGACAAACTACCACCTGCACAAGATGAAACCAAAGACACTTCGCCCGAAAGACAACGTCCAGGCACCATAACAGCCGGCCCAGATGAGTTACCTGGCAGCAAACGATCGAGTCGCGAGGCAAAGGTGATCAATTCCTTTTCCCCACAAACATCGTCCTTACCAGCAGCGCCAACCAATCCAAATTCGCAAGAAAAATCCAGCAAACCATCGGAGGCCTCAGCCTTTGGAAAAGAAAGGCGAGGGACGAAACGAGTAGTGAAGTCTCGCTTGTCAGACGAACTAGAGATAGAAACATCCACCGAGCCAACAGAACCGCAAACAGAAACGGCATCAAACGATCCAAAGCTCAAACCAAAGAGGGGCAGATCCAAACCTCCCACCGCATCCCCGAAGCGAAGTCTCGGTTCGAATCGGGTGATAAAATCCCGATTACCGAAAGACTCCGCCACGCAGGGGCAGGAAGATGAGAACTCAGGCGCAACATCCACAAAAGACAGCGAACCAGAGAGAGTCGTGTCTCGCACTGAGTAAGAAAAGCATGGGGAAATCTCCATGAAGAACCCATCCACTACCAAGAACCTGAAACGAGACAGAGCCGCTGAAGCCCTATGGGAAAAGACGCAAATCTCAACCGAGCATGAACTAGTAAAGCACACCGATAAAGGCGGAGCCACCACTGACAAGAGAGCGGCAGCCAAATCAGCGAAGGAGGGACAGGAGCTCACGAAATCACCACGGTAATAAAAAATCCCCAAATCCATAGAAAACCCTAGATGCAACAGCGATGAATTGCAATGGGCTAAAAATGGGGAAGATCGCACCCAGTAAGAGTAGGCACAATCGATTTAACTCTGAAATAATAAGGAGAAGAAGGGAGAATCAGAGAAACGCAGAAAAGAGAGAGCTTTCAAGAGGCCATTTTTAATGTGAAAAAATTATATGTGCTGGCGGTATAAAAAATGTACAGTTATGTTGTAGACTTGTGGAATGGCTATAACCTCCATCTTTTTATGCAATTTATTACCACTTTTCTTGTAGTGCATATCTAGCACATATAAGCCATTGGTATAACTTAACCAACTGTTCTTAGAAAGCGGCCGGATTGTGTACATATGAAAAGGTTCCAAGTAACCAATCAAAGTTCAATCATGAATTCAAGAGTATAGCACAACTTGCTGATAACATCTGATGATAAGCAAAGATGGATGATACACAAACGAAATTTGTTCCTATTGCAACTCTTCTCCCATGCAACACTAACTTTTGCTTCCCAAAGCAGGTGACACATAAAATGGACTCAGTCCTAATTGATAAACAAAAGACACTAATTTACCCATTTAATCCCGACAAACCGAGTCAACATGTTTATGTTGTAAACCTTTTTTATTCGGAAGTAAAAAAAACCTTCAATGACAACTTGCAATTTGAAGCACAATTCTAATTAATCAGTATTCAAAATGAAACATGGAAGCCACGGTATCTAAATTGAACAAAGTCCATGTTAGGGAGATTGACTAAGCGTCGGATCGTTTTAACTTTATTAATTTTAATACTAGGAATGTAATAAAAATATTGTTTGAACATAGCTAGAAAAATATATATACATAAATATTATTGAAACTATAAGCACGTATGGTTGCTAACTTATTAAACAACACGGAAAAACATGAACAGTAGTGCTTACATTATCATCATCCCAACTCGGACAATCTCTCCAAAAAAAGTAGCATAACGCAGCATGGTAGGACTGAAGTAGACTACAGTTAAATAAATAATGTTTCTTCTATTGTAGACTTTGGTTTTGAAGGTGATCATATGCTAAAAACAACATACATATATTGTAAATTTATCCGAATACACACAGTATTTCATATTCATACACACAAAATATTTGGCTACCAATTATAATGACCACCTATTACAACAAGTTACCACTAGAACAAAAAGACTACTTTGCAAGTCCAATATCATCAAATGTATAGCCTGAAAGTCCAATGCATTTGTCAGAGAACTAATTCACATTTTAAAAACACTACTTTGCAAGTTTGTTGCAAATGCGAACTGAAGAACTAAATAATAGGAAAATCAACATGTCACAAAATAAGTATAACAAATTTGTACCTTTAGCAGTGTCCATACAATGAGTTACTGCACCTTTTAGATCAACATGTCAATTAAGATATCTGATTCGTCTTAACAAACAATATGGTGGATTCATTATTTGAAGATGAGGTTAACAAAACTGAAATTTTATTCAGTGGTAGAATAAAATCTAAAGAAAAGCATAATGATTCATATGGAAATCTAAACTGCATAACTATAAGAAATAAGCTATGTACTCTGCTCGAACAAAGCACCACTATTACTTTCAAAAAAAATCAAAAAGAAAAAAAGGGGAAAAAAAGAAGAAAGAAAGCTATGTATTATTTTTTTATACTCAAAGGAATCAGTTGGGAAGTATAAGTTGCGTAATTATAAAAAAGACTAATGTCATTGTAAGATTTTATGAGAGAGTTGGGAAGATTATACAGTTGTTACAAACAAAAGAAAATGGGCTTTGGGCTTTTATACCCGCAACCGCTTATTACAAAGTATCGCTTATAGCTTGTAGCTTATTACAGTGTATTCTTCATTACTCCCCCGCAAACCCTAAAGGGGCTAGGGTTTGATATACAGGTATGACTTTTATTGCTGCTACTTTCATTCACTTGCAGTTGCTTTCTGAATCGAATAAAATTTGATTTGGAGAGTGGTTTAGTGAGTATGTCGGCTATTTGATGTGTAGATGGTAAATGATTGACATTCAGTTTTCCACGATTGACTTGATCACGAACAAAGTATAAATCCAATTCCATATGTTTGATACGATAGTGTAGAATATGGTTTGCAGATAGATGCACTGTACTCAAGTTGTCACACCATACAGTTGGTTTGTTTTCTGGTTTAACTTGTAGTTCAGATAACAGTGATTCAATCCACATAATCTTTGACATAGCATTGGCTACACTCCTGTACTCAGCATCGCTACTAGATCTAGCAACAATAGTTTGTTTCTTTGAACACCAGGAAACAGGGTTTTTTCCAAGAAATATACAGTAACCACTTGTAGATCTCCTGTCATCTGGGTCGTTAGCCCAGTCTGAGTCAGCATAACCAGTTATGTTCAGTGTTTTACTTGCTTGCATAATTAATCCAAAGTCTATTGTACCCTTCAGATATCTCAGTATTCTTTTGACAAGTTTCCAATGATCAGTGGTAGGGTTTTGCATGAATTGACTTGCCATGTTGACACTGAATGTTATTTCTGGTCTTGTGATTGTTGCATATTGTAGTGAGCCAACTATGCTTCTGTACTGTTTTTCATTGAGTATTGCTTCTCCTTGATGTTTAGATATTTGGACATTGCTGATCATGGGAGTTGATATTGAGTTTGCTTTATCCATTTTAGCTCTACATAGAATTTCAGTGATATATTTCTTTTGACTTAATTGAATGGAATTGTCTGGAAGCCTTTTAACTTCTATGCCCAGAAAGTAGTTTAGATAGCCAACGTCTTTGATAGAGAACTCTTGACCTAATTGCTTGATTAACTTGTTAACTTCAGTCTCACTATTGCCTGTAACAATGAAATCATCAACATAAATCAGTACATATATTGTGATATTGTTATTGAATTTAGTAAATAGTGATATGTCAGATTTTGTTGAGTTGTATCCCAGTTTGATGAGTGTAGCTTTTAGCTTTTCAAACCACACTCTTGGTGCTTGTTTCAGGCCATACAGTGCTTTATTTAATCTGCACACAAGTCCTTTGTTTTCCTTTTTAACAAAACCATGTGGTTGTTCCATGAAGACTTCTTCCTGCAAAATGCCATTTAGAAAAGCATTAGTAACATCAAGTTGCTTGATGGTCCAATTCTTGCATAAGGCAGTAGTAATGACTACTCTAATAGTTGTAGGTTTCACAATAGGTGAGAATGTCTCTTTAAAATCAAATCCTCCCTGTTGTGAATAGCCTTTTGCAACTAATCTTGCCTTATACTTAGATATTGCACCATCTGCATTCCTTTTTAATCTAAAAGTCCATTTGCACCCAACAACATTTATGTCTTTGGGTGCTGGAACTAATTTCCATGTATTATTCTTGATTAAAGCATCATATTCATTTGCCATGGCAAATTTCCAGTTTTCATTTTCTAAGGCCTGAAGATAGTTGCATAGTTCTTCAGTATTTAAGTTAGCATTGTAGACTTTTGGCTGGAAAATTCCACTTTTTGATCTTGTCACCATGTGGTGTCTTGTAGCAATATTGTCCTGCTGTTGGTTCATAGTTTCATCATGTTGTTGTTTGCTTTGACTTTCTGATCTTTGAGAGGATTCATCATATTGCATGCTAACTCTTTGCTCAGATGAATGATCAGGTGTACAAACTGTGCCATCATGTTCTTGACCTGGTCTGGTGCTGGATTGACTGGTGCCAGACATAGTGAGTTGAGGACCAGCGTTGTCATTGTTGACTTGATCAGTGTTGGATTTGGCAGGTTGTTCTGATATGACTGGCACAGCAGGTATAGAATCTTTTGGATTGTATATCTTTGTAGTTGTTATGACATCTGCTTCTTTGAATGGAAATATTTTTTCATTGAAAACAACATGCCTTGATATGAAGATTCTTCCATTTTTGTCTAAGCACTTGTACCCTTTTTGATTTATAGCATATCCCATAAATGTACATGGGGATGATCTATAGTTCAATTTGTGCTTATTATAAGGTCTAAGATAGGGAAAGCATAAACAACCAAAGACTTTTAGATGTAGATAGTCTGGCTTGACATTGAACAGTGTTTCCAGAGGACTTTTCATTTTCAGTACTTTAGTGGGTAGTCTATTTATTAGAAATACTGAAGTTGAAAAAGAATCTGGCCAAAATTTTTGAGGCATTGATGATTGAGCTAGTAAAGTCAAGCCAGTTTCTAAAATTTGTTTGTGCCTTCTTTCAATTATCCCATTTTGTTCAGAAGTGTGTGGACATGTGATTCTGTGTACCATCCCTTTATTTTTAAAATAATTTTTTAGTGGTAGAAATTCTGTTCCACCATCAGACTGAAACACTTTAACAGTATGGTTTGTTTGCTTTTCAGCATTATTTATAAATTGTATAACAGCATTATATGTTTCAGACTTGGCTTTTAAAAAGTATATCCACACATATTTAGAATAAGCATCAATAAAGGATATATAGTACTTGTAACCATAGTCTGTACATATTGGTGCTGGTCCCCATAAGTCAGTGGCAACCATTTCCAATGGATTATTATATATAGTTTTAGAGTCTGAAAAAGGTAGTTTGTGACTTTTATCCATTTCACAATATGTACAGATGTATGGTAAAGTACAGTTAACAGAAGAGATGGCATTGTTATTCATCACATGTTTCACAATTTTTACATTGGAATGACCAAGCTTGCTATGCCATAAGTCAACATATTACAGTTTTCAGTCTGTCTGTTTTCAATACTATTACACCACATTCTTTCATTTTCACAATATCTTGACTTAACCAAACAGAATTTGTATAGCCCTTTATGATTTTTACCCTGCAGAAGATTTTCTTTGGTTTGAATATCTTTAACAACACAGTGTTCATGATAAAATTCAAAGTACACTTTATTGTCCTTAGCAAATTGTGACACACTTAGCAAATTTCTTTTAATTAAAGGGGCTCTAAGTAGGTTGTTCAGGTATAATTTTCTTTTTCCTGGTATAACAGACCTACCAGTATGTGTAATAGCAATAGGGTTACCATTACCCATGTGAATAGAGTTCATACCATTGTATTCCTTCCCACCAAGATTTAGATTATTCAGATTATTTGTGATGTGATTGGTTGCTCCTGAGTCTGGGTACCAACTGTCTTCACTTGCTGATTTAGTATTTCCTGATTCATTTCTGTTTATTGTTTGGTTGTCTGAATCTTGTTGAACTTGAGCCATATTTGCACTTGAGTTTGAATTCCTCTGATTGCTAGAACCTTGACTTGGCACATAGTTTAAGTTCAACCTGAAGTAACACTTGACAGCAGTGTGGCCAATTTTTTCACAAATCTAACATTTTGACTTGTAATTATTGTTGAATTTTCCTCTGCCTCTTCCTCTGTTGGAGGTTCCACCCCTTTGTATGTTTTGACCGCCTCTGTTACTACTTTGACCTTTGCCTCTGTAATTAGCAGCATAGTTTGCAGTGATATCTAATTCTGGTGATTTCTTTATGTCTAATCTTGTTTCATGAGATAATAGAATAGAATGAATGTCTTCAATGGATGGTAAATCTTTTTGTGATGTGAGAACAGCAACCACAACTTCATATTCTTCATTTAAACCATTAAGAATTGTCATAACATGCTCAGAGATAGACACCTTGTGGTTAGCTGCTTCCAAGCAGTCACATATTGACTTGATCTTGATTAGGTATTCTCTCATGTTCATGTTGTCCTTTTTTATCAAATGTAACTGCCTTTTATATGAGAGAATCTTGGCAGCAGATTGAGAATTGAAGACTCTTTCAACAGTTGACCAAATTTCAAATACACTTTTACACCCTGTAATATGAGATAATAGCTTGGCAGTAATAGAGGAAATTAGCCATGAGCAAATTAATCTATTTTGTCTGTGATATCTTGTATATTCATCATTACTTATGACTTTTCCTTCTTGATTTGTGATGCAAATTGGGAGAATTTGAATGGTGCCAAGAATATATCCTTCAAGGCCATACCCTTTCAATGCAGTTTCAACTTGTAGTTTCCATAGTAGATAGTTATCTTCAGCGAGATGAATATTGACCAATTGACTTTGTGGGCTAATTCCAGATTTGAGAAGATTTTCAGCAGTAGTAATGGCTTGCTGAGAGTTGATGGCACTGAGGCAGTGGCTGAAGTGTCTTCTTCGGTCATAGTGGCAAGAATGGAGAATGAACAGAGAGGGAAATCACGAAAAGAGGCTTCAAGAAATGAGAAATCTTACCAAAATTTTGATTTGCTGCACTTTTCAGGTAATATGCAACCAGAAATGCTTATATGATGAGTTTTCTCTGGTAAGCTTTCTTTGGATGGCGGTTTCTTGAGATTTGATTGTGCACTTTTGAATTTCTTGATGAGATTTCAATGATTTGATGCTTTTCTTTACTGCTTGAATATGAATCTGAGAAGTTGCAACCGAACTGATGTTCTTGGCAAGGCACTCTCGATTTGATTCAGGTATTATCCTTAAATGAGAAGAACTTTTGTTCTTGGATAAGGATTTAAACTCAAATGATGAAATTTCTCTGATGAGTTTAACTATTTCAAAAAATCTTTTGCTGTAAGGCAGTATGGCTCTGATACCATGTAAGATTTTATGAGAGAGTCGAGAAGATTGAAGCAGTTTGAAAGAAGAAATGAAAAATGTAATTGTATTGATCTTATTGAATTGAGTACAGAAAATACATACTGACTGTATTTATACAGTTGTTACAAACAAAAGAAAATGGGCTTTGGGCTTTTGTACTCGCAACCGCTTATTACAAAGTATCGCTTATAGCTTGTAGCTTATTACAGTGTATTCTTCATTAGTCATGTAAACTACATTGTACCTGCTATATTTTTCCTTCACTGGTGCATTGTGAAAAGCATAATTCAGTCCCATATATTTTACATGGAGTTAAGGTTCATATTTGTGAATGAATTGGTAAAAGCTGACAACATTATTTAAGAAACCAAGTTCTACAATCCAAAATAAAGTGGGACATAAAGCTAACACGTAAGCTTTATACGTTGATTTCAAGCTTTTGTAGAAGCAGATCTACAATGTACACCACAGACGCACGTAGTACCTATCCATACACATGAACTAAGAAAATGCAGTTTAAATTTATCCATCGTTTGACCAATGAACAAAAAATAAAATAAAAAATAAAGAGTGATTTCATCATGGAATGTAATTACAGAGTGGGCCTGGATAATCTTTACTGCTACTTAATTAGCACTATCCGCTAAAATCCCTTGCTCCTTTTATAAATATGTACTTCTGAACTGGTCAAATTTTCGCCACTACTCAGAGTGCCAAGCAAGCATGTACAACAAGCATTATATAACCCATTTCATTTACAAACTAAGTCTTTCTACTTTTACATCATGTTTGCTAAACACTTTACAATTTAAGATGTTATAAGATGTATTTTAAATCAGAGAGTTTATACAAAATACACAAACCAGCTTAAAACAAAATCATGATACTAGATTTTACACAAGATATCCAATAGTTGTGCATACGGTCAGAGCTAGAGTGGCCAAAATATGTGCAAATGAAAGAAAGAGTCCAACTGTGGTCCTGTGGAACAAATCAAGCAAGTTGGACAGGACAAAAAAAAAATTACAGTTATCAATAAATATCATCCAACTACCCAAAACACTATCACATAGTTGTCAATTAACTGTAATCGAAATAAAACCAAAATCTTCATAAGTAAACAACGCTCCAATAGTTAAACAACCACACCCATCGTCACTTTTACATAGACAAACATTTTTTTGCAAACTCGACAAAACCCTAGCATTTATATACCGTAAATTGTTAGAGCTTCAGTTCAAATGACAGAAGTCTTTAGAGGCATTTCACCAAACACCTGTTCAATCAATGCAATTACTGAAACAAGATCAACTGCTCTGACTAACTTTAGTGACATGGAAACTCAAGTGCAGCATAGACATGATGAGGGAGAAGATAGCAAGAAGACCCAGTAGCCCAGAACATGATTCGAGATTGGGATTGCTTGTGCATGTGCACAGTGTGCACGTGCACACTCAGTGCAGAAGTAAAAAGGGGCTGAGTGCTTTTGATTTAGATTCATGGGCTGAATAATTCACTAAATGATGAGTTGTCAGTTGTAATGATCTATAAATAGCGGTGAAAAGGATTGTGAAAAGGTGTGATTAGCGAATCAATAAAAAATTTGAAGCCCGTTTGGTTTCATTTTATGATTTGCGTTTTCAACATTCGCAACAAAATATGAGAATAACGGAAGAGTTTAAAATTTTATGCGATTACGACGATGGTGGGACGGCGGAAAGGGTGGAAGGACGGCCAAAAGGATGAATTGTTTTCCATTTTTTGTTATTTCTCAAAACACGAAAAACAAAATAAATTTGTTTTCTGTTTTATATGTTAGCTTCATTTTTCAAATTGGATGTTTTCTAAAAATATATGCATTGTGTGCATATTTTTTGGAAGAACACACAAAATTAAAAATGGCAAACCAAACGGAGCCTTCTCTTTGAATTTTCCAAAAATCTGTTACTGTTCAAACTGTGCCCACCTTCTCTCTTCTCCTTTTCTCAACGTTTCTTTATCTTCCTGCAACTCTGTGTTCTCTATTTTTTCTTCTTTATCTTCCTGCAACTCTGTGTTCTCTATTTTTTCTTTGAGACAACCTCTTCTTTACCTAAACCACTCTGTGAACTGCTACCGTTCTTTCCCCATCAATTCTATCCAGGTTTGAACTAAAGAATGGCAACCAGGCTACAAAAGAAGAAGGCTCGTGAGAATTTGGTATCAGAGCAGCATCAAGATCCAAATTTTGGTCAAGAAATTTATGAAGATGAAGACAACATTGCTTTGGAAGCCCCAAAAAACATCAAGAAGATTCAGAAATGTGGCTAAGGCAGGATGCCATCAATGCAAGAACCACAGTTTCTAAAAGGAATCTGGAAGAAACCACTCAGAATCTTGACCGCACCACTCAAGAATTAAATGCAAAATGGATTTGATTACCACTGCTTTACAGAGAGTGGTGAATGAACTTAAGGAGATCAAATCTCAGGGCACCAAACAAGGAGCAGATCAGGCCAACCCCATTCAGTAACCATCACCTCAAATCCCACAAATGCTAATTACCGTAACTCTACAAGAATTTATGTACCCCCAAACCAAAGACAAACTCCAAGAACCCACCAAGAATTGTATAACTTCTCAGAAATTGGAGCAAATGCACATTCAAGAACTTATAATCCCTATGATATAACCAGAAACAATCAGGGCATATTTCCTGCACCCAGACTTTTGCAAAATACAGTTATCAAATTAGAGTTTCCAACCTTTTCTGGGCAAGGAGTTGTTGATTGGCTTAGGCAAGTAGAACATATGTTTAGATATCACAAAGCTCCAGAATTTGAGTGGGTTCAGACTTGCTCTTTCCACCTTTATCAAGAAGCACAGCAGTGGTATCATCGGTACACAAAAAATGTCAGAAATTGGGAACAAGGGCAAACATTCAGTGAGGAAATTCTTGTTAGATTCAAACCACCTGAACTGCAAAGGCCTTATGGGACATTGGATAACTTGAAGCAACAAACTACTGTTCTTGCCTACTTAAATAAATCCGAGCAACTGCAGGGGCTAACTGATACACTGCCGCCAAGATTTCTTTTTGAAAATTTTATTGATGGGCTCAAGGAAGATATCAGATATGATGTATTATCATCTAAACCAGTGGTTTCCAGAGAAGCTGTTTCCCTAGCTCAACTCTTTGAGGAAAAGTGGTTAGCAGTGAAGAAGAGTGGGAAGAACACTCATGTTACAACTTCAGGACAAGGGGCTTTTACCAATAACTAGTAGCGAAGCTGCGAAGATAATATGCCTAACACCTCAAAAAGAAATTTCAACCCTATTTCTACAGAAATATTGGAAAAAATGAAGGGCTTAACCCCTGATGAATTAATTGCAAGAAGAAATAAGAACCTATGTTATGGCTGCAATGATAAGTGGCATCCTGGTCACAAATGCAAGAATCAGCAAGTATATATCATGGAAAGAGTAATGAATTTGGAAGATAATGCAAATGATCAAGATACTACTGATGAGGCGGATGAAGAGGAAGTGGCAATAGAAGATATGAAAGAACATAACTTTAACATCTCTTTGCAAGCTTTATGTGGAATTCCATCATTAATTACCATAAGGGTTCAAGGATGCATCAAGAACCATCCGCTTCATATCTTGGTGGATTCTGGCTCCACTCACAGTTTTTTAAACATCCAAATTGCTAAAAAAACTAAGGGTCTGTTTGGTTTATTTTATGTTTTGAGTTTTCAACATTAATTACAAAATATAAGAAGGGTGAAAGGACAATGAAGAGGTGAAAGAAAAATGGAGGGAAGGGCGGAGGGGATGGAAGGACGACGGAATGACGAATTGTTTTTCGTGCTTCCGTTATTTCTCAAAACATGTATGTCGTGCGCATTTTTGTATGGACGAAAACCCAAAATTAAAAACGGTAAACCAAACGCAGCCTAAGACTTTCCATCACCAAAACCCAAGATTATGAAGTAACAGTAGCTAATGGGGAAAAGTTACAAGGTGCAGGCATATGTCATCAGGTCAAGTTAAGTTGTCAAGGGTGTATCATGCCAGTAGGCCTACTCTTATTGCTAATGAAAGGGTGCCAATTATTGCTGGGGGTTCAGTGGCTTAAGGAATTAGATGACGTTACTTTTAATTTCAAGAAATAGCAAGTCAAATTTTCTTACAAGGACCATGATTATGTGTGGCAAGGCATCACCATACCTGAAACAACAATAGTAGATGAAGAGAAAATTACAAAAGATATTAAGCAAGACACTCTCTCATTTATTCTACATTATATGAAAGTGCAGGAACTACCAGAGATTAAGGCTCCAGTAATATTTCAGATTGAGGATTCACCACCAGAAATTCATCCAGAAATTGACACCTTGCTTCGAATATTTCCTGCAATTCATAAAGAAAACAAACAGTTACCTCCTAAGAGAAGCTGTGATCATAAAAGTCCTCTTCTACCAAGCACTAAGCCTATTTGCCTAAGGCCTTATAGGCAATCTTACCATGTCAAAACTGAAGTGGAAAAATTGATCAATGACTTGTTAACCTCTGGAATTATTAGACCCAGCACTATTTCTTTTGCATCCCCAGTGGTAACGGAGAAGAAAAAAGATGGGAGTTGGAGGCTCTATCAGACCATAGGCAACTGAACAAGTGCACAATTAAAGACAAATTCTCAATTCCTTTAATTGAAGATCTCTTTGATGAACTGCATGGATCCAATTACTTCACTAAGCTTGATCTGAAGTTTGACTATCACCAGATTAGAATGTTTGAAGAAGACATTCACAAGATTGCCTTTAGAACACATGAAGGCCACTATGAGTTTTTTGTCATGCCATTTGGCTTTGACAAATGCTCCATCTACTTTTCACTCTCTCATGAATTCTCTTTTCAAAATTTAGAAATTTTGTTTTAATCTTTTTTGATGATCTTCTGATTTATAGTAAAAGTTGGCAAGACCACTTACACCATTTATTTCTATCTTTTCAGGTGCTACAGGAAACTCAGCTTGTAATTAAATTATCAAAATGTCAGTTTGCAAAAGTTCAAATTGAATATTTGGGCCACATTATCTCCAGGCAAGGCATAGCAGTAGATCCAAGCAAGGTTTTAGTAATTCAAAATTGGCCTAGGCCAAAGAATATTAAGGGCTTAATAGGATTTCTAGGCATTACTGGTTATTATAGGAAATTTATTAGAAATTATAGGGCCATGGCTAAACCCTTAACTGAACTACTTAAGAAGGATTCTTCTTTTCAGTGGAATGAAGAGGCTACTAATGCATTTAATAAACTCAAGGAGCAGTTAATTAAACCACCTATCTTGGCTACGCCAGACTTTAGCAAGGAGTTATCATTGAATGTGACGCAAGTGCGTTGGGAATAGGAGCTGTCTTATTACAAAAGGGAAAACCGATTTCCTATACTAGTAAGGGACTCAAAGGAGAACTATCAACATCTCTCTACATATGAAAAGGAGCTACTAGCATTAATATTAGTCACAAAAAATGGAGTCAATACTTATTAGGTTGGACATTTAAAGTGGGGACAGACTATCAAAGCCTCAAATATTTACTAAACCAAAAAATACACACAAGCGCACAAGGAAGGTAGCTAGTAAAACTTCATGGCTTTGACTATATAATGGAGTATATGTCTGGGAAAGAGAATATCATGGCTAATGCATTATCAAGAAGAGATGAGAATGAAATTGACTTAAATGCTGTTGCTATTATACAAGTCTTTGCTTCAAAAATGGCAGGAAGGTACAATAGATGTTAACAAGTATCAGATTATGGATGATTTGATTTTTTTTATAAAGGAAAGTTTCTGAGTAGATCATGACAACCAAAAACTAACCAGAACCCTAATTCAAGAGTATCATGCAACACCATTAGGAGGTCACTCTGGAATCAAAGGCACACTACACAGATTAAAGCAAAATTTTAAATAGAAGGGCTTGAAGAAACAAACCAAAAATTCATCAAAGAACGTGACATTTGTCAAAGGATGAAATCGAAAAAAGTAGCTCCTCCTGGTCTTTTGCAGCTACTCCCCATGCCTGAACTAATCTGGAGTGATATAAGCATGGACTCCATCATAAATTTACCTAAAAGCAAAACATACACTATTATATATGTGATGGTAGATATTGTTATCCCGCTTTTTGGTCAAAACTGGAATATCAACAAATTGGCAAGAAATGATGGATATCTGGATTGGAGATCGATTAGAAACAAGGTTGTGATCGATGTCGTCAAAATTTGGCCAAGCTCCAATCCAGACAGAATCGATTGGGAGTGATGATCAAGGCTAGGAGAGGCTACGTTTCAATTTTTAGAACAATCGGAGTTCGTATGCGCAAGATATGAATGGTTTAAAATGCGTAAGGAAAAGTTTGAATCGATACATTTTGTATCGATGGATATTGGTTCGAATCGATCCCGGATTGGGCCAAGATTTCCTGGACGCGGGCATGTGGGCCCACTCACGTGCCAGAAGTGGTCTCCCTAAATTTAGGCGAAATATCAGCCTCCTACACCTATAAATAGAGTCCCGGGTCATTCAGGAAAGGGGATCGGGATTCAGAAGCGTCCAGACTCTACCGGATTCAATTCTACACTTCATCATCGCTGTTAAACTCGAATTTCTTCATTGTAATCGTTGTAATCAACTGTAATCAGCAAGGATAATCAATAAAAAGATAAACCTTTGAAGTGGACGTAGGCCGGAGATAGCCGAACCACTATAAATCTTGTGTCCTGTCTGTTATTCTTCATTTTATGATTATCTGCTTTACTTAGATCTGAGATCTGTGGTTATACACTGTTGATTTGTGTTCATACACTGGTGCTTTCACGACATTCGGGGTTTGTAATCAATTTTGGCGCAAACACTTTAGTGTTTTCACTGAGAAGACTAACACCCGCTATATCGGATTGAAGTTCAAGTTTGGAAAGCGTGAAGAGTTTAGATTTGAAAGACAATGACTCGACAAACAAGACAAAGAGCTGAGAGAAGCCAACAAGGAGGAAGTCAAGAGGCGTCCTCCGGAGCTGAAGAAGGACAAGCTTCAATTTACATTACTAGAGACGAAATGGAAGCTATGGCAAATTCATTGCATGAGAGGTTGCTGAAAAGCCAACAGGAGATGATGCAAACTTTCTTCGAACATATGAGAGCTGTAGGGATGCAGAACTTAGAACCAGCCACAGCGGCTGTTAATGTGGAACAAGGAGCTAGGGTTATGGAACCCAATGGAGGACAGAATGCAGAACCGGAAGGCAATCAACAAGGGCTTGGGAGCAGGCCTACAAGATCCAACACAGGAGGACCTTTGGAAGGAGTTCAACAGGCTAGGGCCAACATTGCTGCTAATGAGCCACATGAAGAATATGTGCCAGAGTTCCCTCGGGAGCATGGGGGCAACCCCCGACAGACAAAGCTGGATTAGCGGAAATCATTAGGAAGACTATGCGTGGAGGCTTGACCAATAGAGATTTGGAAGGAGTGAACAGGAGTCCGTTCGCTCGGGAAATCAGGATAGCTCAGAATTTATCTAAGTTCAAGTTATCTAGCGTGAAAGTATATAATGGCAAGGCTAACCCGACTGATCACTTGATGAGATACACCAAACACATGAAAGTGTTGGAGGCATCGGAGGAAGTAATGGCCTGGTGTTTCTCTTTATACTTGACGGACTTAGCGGCAATGTGGTTCAGGCAGCTGGAAGAAGGATCTATGAGGACTTGGAGGGAGTTGGTGGACATGTTTTTGGGACAGTTTCGGGTTCATATCAAAAGACCTAAGAACGTGATGACGTTAACATCGGTAAAGCAAAGGACGGATGAATCGCTTAGAGCATTCCTAACTCAATTCAATGCGGCAGTTGCTTCGGTGGATCGGCCGGATCCATCGATGGTTTTAATGGCGGCGGTGTCAGGAGTCAGGGAGGATTCAGATTTCAAGGTATCTTTAATATGAGACCCACCACTGGATCTCGGAGAATTCTTTCATGAGGCTGAGAGGTTCCTTCGGCAAGAAGACGCATGTATGGACTTAAAGTTAAAGGAGGTGAATGCGACTGAGGGTGGAGGACCATCCAACGGAAGCTCGGATAAAGACAAAGGGAAAAGGAAGTTGGATGATGATTCTGAAAAAGCTAGAAAGCGATGGAAGGATCCAAAGTTTTCTACATACACAGAATTGAATGAGACGTTGGAGCGGATTTACTTGGAAATCTGGAATTGCCTTCCTTACCGAAGGCCATCTAGGAGAGAACCTTCTGAGCGAGAAAGGGCATCAGGAAGGCACCATCTCTTCCACGATTTGGACGGACATGATACCAACAGCCGCAGGCACCTAAAGGATATAATTGAGGAGCATGTAAGTTATGGACAATTGAGACAGTATGTTGGGACTCGGATTGCAGCGGCGGAGCAGGAGCAACCACCGCTTACCTCAAGCCATGATGGTGTAAGGCCCAAGAATGATGGTCGATTGGTTATCAATTGACCGAGGTAATATGAAATAAGTAACAAACCATTGGCAAGCAACCAAGTCATTTACACATGTACGGGGACGGAGATAGCCCCTAGGCATGCTCTGAATGATGATGAACCGCGAAGCCATGGTTTGAGAAATCTGTTTTTTCCTTCTGGTTTAAATACATGCTTTTTCTGCTTTGGTTTTGGAATTTGGATTGAACTCCTGATTTTGCTTGTTTTCTGGTTTTGGCTTTCATTCAGATGATTGTTCTCCGTTTTGATGATGACTTTGATTTTTGATATGGATTTCTGGTTTCCCGATTTAATTTGGATTTTGGATTGGATGTTGATTGGATTTTTTCTGGTTTTTGATAAACGGTCGTCGGGATAGATTATGCCTGGCAAGGGGTGAGTCGCTTTTCCCGAACGTGGTAAAGTGACTCATTCAGGTCGTCGAGTATGGACTATGCTCGACAAGGGTCCAGAGAGACCAGGATTCAGCCTAGGACTTAGGCCATATATTATCGGTTATTATTTCAGGTCGTTGGGTATGGACTATGCTCAACAAGGGTCCGGAGCGACCAGAATTCGGCTTAGGACTTAAGCCATGACATTATACAACGTCCAGGGACACTGAACCATGGTCGTCAAGTGTGGATTGCGCTTGTCAAGAACCCAGAGAGGTTAGCTCAACGTCCAGGGACACTGGACCACGGTCGTCAAGTGTGGATTGCGCTTGGTAAGAACCCGGAGAGGTTGCGGATTTTGATATTGACCCAAAGAGGTCCTGGATTCGGTTATTGGCTATTGACTAAGGATGGATTAAAACTCAGTTATCGAGTTTGGATGGGCATGGAATTGGCTATGGACTTTGGATATCAGATTCGGAGTTATTCAAAACACGCCTTATTACCACAAAGCATGTTTTGGGGGGCAAATGTTATCACGCTTTTTGGTCAAAGCTGGAATATCAACAAATTGGCAAGAAAGGATGGATATCTGGATTGGAGATCGATTAGAAACAAGGCTGTGATCGATGTCGTCAAAATTTGGCCAAGCTCCAATCAAGACTGAATCGATTGGGAGTGATGATCAAGGCTAGGAGAGGCTACGTTTCAATTTTTAAAACAATCGGAGTTCGTATGCGCAAGATATGGATGGTTTAAAATGCGTAAGGAAAAGTTCGAATCGATACATTTTATATCGATGGATATTGGTTCGAATCGATGCTGTCCGCATCGATCAAGATCTACCGCACTTCGTATCGCGATACACTTCGTATCGATGAAAATAGATTCATTCGCTGGCTTTGGTCAACATGGTTACAAACAGATATTCGTATCGATCGGATAGGAAGAATTTCGACTCGATCATAATGGATCTGGAATGGACAGATAGGCGCATGATGATTTGATCGGTTCGATGGCTTCGTATCGATCAGGATGGAGATGACAACATATTTCGAATCGATACTGTTCGTATCGATCGGGATGGATTCAGGCTACAGGTTTCGTATCTATACATTTCGTATTGATAGGAAGGCAAGGATTGAAGATGCATTTCGTATCGATCGTGGCTGGAATCGATACGAAGGACTCACATATGGATCGATCCGAAGAAGATCGAAGGCATTAATAGATGGATGGATGCATATGGATACGAAGGATTCAGGAGCAATGTTCGTAACGATCGTATTCGAACCGATCGATACGAAGGGAGCAGTCAAAACGAGCACGAATCAATGGATGTGAATGCAACAATGCCAGGTGGAAGTGAATATGTCAACACGGCGAAATCTCCGGAGTGACTCTATCAACTCGGCGAAAAATGTGGATCGATGCAAAAAATGCGCGCCACGTCAATCTGCTAGCGCGTGCTTGGATCGATTCGAAGCAATGGATTCGAATTCATCGGTTCGAACAGAGCGTTGCTACCGAAAATACAATTTCGTATCGATCATAACTTGAGATCTACAAGTCCAAATGGAATGAAATTTTCACAGGAGCTTACATACATGTTGAAGAATGTTCTCACCAAATTTCAGCTCCATCGGATGAGTTCTAGATCGATTCGAATGGAGTTCGAATCGATCCCGGATTGGGCCAAGATTTCCTGGACGCGGGCATGTGAGCCCACTCATGTGCCAGAAGTGGTCTCCCTAAATTTAGGCGAAATATCAGCCTCCTACCAGTGTAGTCAAGGCGAAAAAGCGCCAAAAAGCCCCGGGTCAGCGCCTAGGGCTTTTTGGCGCCTTGGGGCTTTTTTGGGGCTTTTTTCACATTTTTTGCTGTTTTACAGCAACAAAAACTGCACTTAAAAATCGATTAAAAACTCAAATTTTAGCATCAAACAGCTGTATGTAAAGGCAATATTGTGAGTAAAACATCATACGATCATCATACACTAAACTAAGAAGGCACAAAGTCATTCAATTTAACATAAACTAAATTTTAACATAAAATTTTAACAAATTAACATAAAACTAAATTCAATTTTAACATAAAACTAAATTTTAACATACAACTTTTAACTAAATTTTAAATTTTAACTAAATTAAATTTTAACATAAAACTAAATTTTAACATAAAACATTTAACTAAATTTTAAATTTTAAGATAAAACTAAATTTTAACATAAAAATAAATTCAATTTTAACATAAAACTAATCAGTACACTTAATTAATCTAAATTTAAAAGCAGTACACTTAATCAATATTTAGACTAATAACATAACATAAATTTTGGAATTTAAACCTAGACTAATAAAATAAGAAAATAACATAACATAACAGTTAATCACTTAATCTACATCTAACTTTTAACTAAATAAAAAAAAATACCTCAGGTTCGAGACTTCAGACGGCAGCAGTGGACGGCAGCACAGTGGTCGACGCCGTGCAGATAGACGTCAGAGAGCGGCGTGGGGGCGTGGAGATCGATGTCAGAGAGCGGCGTGGAGATCTGCAGTTCGGTTCGAGCGTCGTTTTTCTTTTGTTTTATGTTTCGTGTTTTTTTTTGTTCACTGTCGATAATCGATATCGAGAATTTGAGATGCGGCTAAACCTAATTATGAAATTGGGTAGCCCAATTAAGCACGGTCGAACCCGAATTTTGGGCCCAAACCCAGAACGAATCTGAGATGCAAAAGCCCCGCTTTTCTGGTGCCTAGGGCTTTCCTCGCTTCAGCGCCTTTAGCGCTTTCCCAACGCCTTGAGCATCGCCGGCGCCTGGAGGGTGTAAAAAGCCCTAGGCCGGCGCCTAGGGCTTTTTGGCGCCTAGGCGCGCCTAGGCGAGCGCTTTGACTACACTGCCTCCTACACCTATAAATAGAGCCCCAGGTCATTCAGGAAAGGGGATCGGGATTCAGAAGCACCCAGACTCTACCAGATTCAATTCTACACTTCATCGTCGCTGTTAAACTCGAATTTCTTCATTGTAATCGTTGTAATCAACTGTAATCAACAAGGATAATCAATAAAAAGATAAACCTTTGAAGTGGACGTAGGCCGGAGATAGCCGAACCACTATAAATCTTGTGTCATGTCTGTTATTCTTTATTTTATGATTATCTGCTTTACTTAGATCTAAGATCTGTGGTTATACACTGTTGATTTGTGTTCACACACTGGTGCTTTCACGACATTCGGGGTTTGTGACCAATTTTGACGCAAACAGATATGTTGTCCAAATATGCACATTTTTCCCCACCTCATCACCCCTAAAGTGCTCAACAAGTGGCTCGGGTTTTCTTTGATGGAGTATATAAATTGCATGGTTTGCCAAAATCTATAGTAAGTGACAGAGTCCAGTATTCACTAATCTCTTCTGGCAAGAATTATTCAAATTACAAGAATTACACTGTCTAGGAGCTCAGCCTACCATCCTCAAACAGAAGGCCAAAGTGAGGTAGTTAACAAAATTCTGGAATGTTACTTAAGATTTTTTGTGTGTCATAAGCCTAGTGAGTGGTCTAAATGGTTCACTATGGCAGAATTTCAGTATAATATCACTTGTAAATCAGCTACCAATACCACTTCATTCCAAGCAGTCTATGGTAGGCTACCTCCAAATATCATACATTATCTCCCTCACACAGCAAAATTACCTGCAGTAAAAGAAGCTCTTTTTTCCAGAGACATTGTCATCCAATTGCTTAAGGATAGCTTAATTAATTCTAGTAACAGGATGAAAAGATTTGCAGACATAAAGAGGAGTGAGAGTCAGTTTGAAGTAGTGACTGGGTTTATTTGAAATTACAACCTTATAGGCAAATCATGGTGAGTCAACAGAGAACTCATAAGCTTTCACCTAAGTACTATGGTTGTGACGCCCCACCTCTATACCCACGCTAGCCAAGAACACTACGGTGTAGTGTTGTCAACTAGCGCGGAGAATAAGGCTGTTGAGGAGCGACCATCTATGTAATTGCCTTGTGCGAGCGCCGATATGTCAGATAGAATAACATGCATTTTTATTACAGGAGGAAATCCGACATACCGATACAAACTCAAAGCTACTACACAGTGGCTATAATAGTTTAGGACAATAGATATAAGAATAACACAGATAACATAAATGCGGAATAAAGATGGAACGAAAAGTCTCATATGTATAATAACTGATATCAGTTACAATACATTTGACACAATACAAATGATACAACTACAACTGTCGACTCAAGAAGTTATATATACAAGTACATTATCGACTAATATACATGAATACATTATCATCTTAAAACAGACACACTGACTACTACAACAAGACGAAGACCACTTCAAATGATATAAAAAGTCTTCATAGCTCTAGCAGCAACCCAAAGCTAAAAATCTACAACCTGTAAATACTCGGTCTGACCCGAGTATTACATTCAAAAGAAAATAATACCCGGATCAGTCTAATTCAAACTCAGTTATTAGCGTATAGAAGCAATAATAATCAATCTCAATATAGATGACAGTCATAGAAATCTCGTATATCCAACTCTCGATACGAGAATTGGATAACGGCAGATATAACACTAAGCAGTGTAAATCAACAAATCAGAAATCTCAAAATAGTTTTAGCAATTGAAATGTCGATTTAAAAACATCAATGCTGATTGGCTGCAGTACACGCTAACGTGTACTGCCTCGCCAATATAGCCTACGAATTACGCAACAGGTCGATGAATCAAGAAGAAAAGAGATATCGATTAAAATCTGTCAATTCGGTGTGGCTGCAGTGCACGCGTGCACTGCCTCGCCACAACAGAATATAAAGTCACCACAAGGGACAAGGGTAAAACTGCTACGAAAATGCAGCCACCACTTGTATTTAAGGGCAAGGCTGCATCAGTGAAATGAAACAGTGTACCCAGTGAAAGAGGCAACAAGTGGAACAAGTTCAACATGTCGCAAAGCAAGGCACAGGGAAATAGCAAACTGAAGGCGAGAGCACCAAAGATATGGCACTACAACACTCAACAGAAAAGACGCAGATCAGCCTCATTAGAAGATAAGGTCATCAGTGAAGCAAAATGACAAAAATGCAAATGATACAAGGCATCAATGCAGTGTATCAGATTCGAGAACAAGGCAGTGCAGCAGTCAGCAACTAAAGCATGAATGCTGCTGTGGAGACTAGAGCATAGAAATGCCCAGACTCAAGTGGAATCAACAAACCAAGGAACTGACATCAAGGATGAATGTAATTCAAGTGACAGTGTAACCCAAAATGGGGACAGAGAAAAGATTCAAATAAATACAAGCTACAACAAAATCTCGAGTATCATCAACAAAAGGATACAACATATATGCAACTGTAACACTAGACAGTGCAAGTGACAATGCAGCAACAGGTTGATACAGAGTCAAAGTGAACAATGGAATGCAAGTGACCACAAGACTCAATTGTACTCGAGTATAAATGCAACAGTATGCAGACGCTCTCAGGCTAAAGCCAGGTGAGAAATCACAGATTTAAGTAACTGAAGTAGCAAGATGTACCAACAAACTCAAGTGTCATTAGAAAAATAATTCCAAATGTATTTCAGTTCAGTGATAGGTATGTAAGCAAATGCACCAACATATACACAACATCACACCACAAACGACATAAGATCTAAGACTACATTTATATACATATTAGATGACAGCAGGTGATATTGTATATATGGGGATGCAATTGCGCAAGTACAAATAAAAAAATCATAATGAGGCCAGTGTCTCAAGAACTAAGCATAAGGTGACTTGAGAACAAAAAGGGGGTAGACATCATGCTACAGAATTTAACCTTTCAATACTAACCAAAGTTCAAATTGAAAGTTTAAGGCACAGGGCAGATAAGCTCAAAAATCTTGAGTTATCAGAGAAGTAAATGCCCCAGAAACATATAGTACAACACAAGTAATGGGGCAGCTAGCACATAAATGAAAGTACATCTACAACTGATAGTGAAACTCAAGTTCAATTTTTAAATCAGCAGTGTATGACCCAAAACATGAACAAGGGTAAAAACTGTGAAGTAACTCAAAGATCAAGTCGAAGTCATAAAGTCACTGTAACTAGGAAATACAATGTATACCGAGCTGTAAATCGATGACCTCAGACCATCAAGTTCAACGGTCGAACGTCATCAACCTAGGGATGAACAGAAGTGCCAAATTCAAGGATGACCAAGTCGAAAATGTCCAGTGACCGAAGTCAAATACAAGTATCAGGGGTCCAAAAGTAAAGCAGTCTCAAGTCATAAATCTATAAGAACAAATTAGGCCCGAAGTCATCATGAATTCACAAAAGCCAAACTGTGAAACCCAACATCACGAGAACAAATGCCTCCGAACAAAATCCAAGTAAACAAAATTGGACAAGTCAGAGAATCGAACAGCAAAAACCCAAACCACGATAACTACGAAACGAAAACGAACGAAAATCACAGGGTTTGAGTGAATTAGATGTGAGCGGTAGCACTCACCATTTTTTTCGATGAGGCAGTGAAGCCAAAGCTTTAGCATGCGAAGCGAAGGCGACTCGATCAATTGAGGAGCAGCCGTGCAAGGCGATGTCGAACGACGAAGAAGAGTAGCCATTAATTTGGATGTTTGGGGACGAAGACGAAGAAACTAGGCTGCCATTTTTATTTTCTTTTTGCTTTGATCTAGGGTTTTTCACGAAATAAAAAGGGGGGAACGGGTTTTCGCATGGACAAAAGAGAACGGGTCGAATTTCTTTAAGAATGGGGCGGCATCGAGAAAAAGGGGACGGGTACATTTGCTTTGCAAATTTTTCACGGCTTCAAACATTTGAAAACGTGGGCCGAGAATTTATTTTAAAGCCTGTCAACATTTAACAGATTTTTCAAAAGAGTTTCAACTGGTTAAATTAAAATTCCAAACAGCGATTTGCTAGGAAAAGCAATCGTCTAAAGACGATAATTAATCGGTACGAAATACCGGGTTGTTACAGACTTCCCTCCTTAAAGAAATTGCGTCCTCGCAATCATAAGGAATAAACGGACAAAAGGTAACAACCATAAGAGCATGACAATGTCGAATGCATAAGCAAAGCAAAGGTCAGCAGGGAAGTATAGGAATTATGGAAGTATCAGATATAGAATCAAAAGGTTCGACTGATTCAAATCAAAAGAATCAACATCGTGGGGGTCAAGGAATCAAAATCAGATGACTATCAAAAGCAAGAATCAATCGAGTTTCGGCATTTAAAAGAAAAGGGAAGACAGAGCAGAATTCACATACTTCACGAATTGAATGTGAGTAAATCAAATTACTCACCTGAATCGTCAGAGAAAAAGACGAAGCTCGAATCTCAAAATCGCAAATATTCAATCATCTAAAACGATAATCGAATTTTCACAAATATCTGATTATCAAAAACGATAAGCAGAAATAACAAATATTCGATTATCAAATCGAAAAATATTTAATTATCTCAAACGATAATCAAATTTCACAAATATCTGATTATCAAAAACGATAATCAGAAATCACAAAGATTCGATTATCAAATCGAAAAATATTTAATTATCTCAAACGATAATCAAATTTCACAAATATCTGATTATCAAAAACGATAATCAGAAATCACAAAGATTCGATTATCAAATCGAAAAATATTTAATTATCTCAAACGATAATCAAATTTCACAAATATCTGATTATCAAAAACGATAATCCGAAATCACAAATATTCGATTATCAAATCGAAAAATATTTAATTATCTCAAACGATAATCAAATTTCACAAATATCTGATTATCAAAAACGATAATCAGAAATCACAAAGATTCGATTATCAAATCGAAAAATATTTAATTATCTCAAATGATAATCAAATTTCACAAATATCTGATTATCAAAAACGATAATCAGAAACACAAATATCCGATTATCAAAAACGATAATCAGAAACACAAACATCTAATTATCAAAAACGATAATCAGAAGTCATAAATATTCAATTAATGAGTCCGGAATTAACCAAAGTAGTAAAAGTATGGTTCCATACTCCTTACTTTTGCTAAATCGTTTAAATCTCTTTATCGTTTTCTTGAAAGGGCAGAATTGTGTGTTTTAAAAATAACATTTCACATTCTCAAATGGACAAGTCCGGAATTAAGCGAATCAGTAAAAGAAAGGGGTCATAGTCCTCGATTTTTCTGAAATGTTTAAATCGCTTCCTCGTTCTTTTGAAAATGTAAGCTGTAAAAATTTTGAAAACAATTTTAATTTATAATTTGAAACAACTTTTAAAAATAAATAATTTTGAAAACACGTGATTAAATTAGCAATATCAGTATTGCGGGAGAACCACTTGTAAATCCATTTCAAAATTGACGAGTACTGAAGTTAACACGTCAAAATCTCATCAAAATAACTAGCATCAAAATATAATGCCAAATGAATTTTCATTCATCAAAAATGTCACAAGAATCTTCTCAAAGATAGAAAGGGATATCATACCCTAAACTTGTATTCATAACAAGTCAATAACACATGAATTCACCAATACACAAAAATTGACAAAACTTGTCAATAGAAATCACGAAAATTGGTGAAGCACAAATTCTAGAAATCATCACAAGAAATCCAGAAATCACAAAAAGAGGGGGGGAAAGAAGGCCTATCAGAAAACGGGAGTATGAAAACTCCAAAACACCGGTATCACAAGACGAGACGCTATCTCATGGTGGCTAACCATTAAAGTTTCACATAGGAATGGTCCGAAGACCGTGGGTCGCTATCCCACGCATGTGAGTCGGAATCACACAGATTGAGGTCTAGGCTAACCTCGCAGAGAAAGAGACATCGCACATTTGCTAGTCTAAATCATAAAAAGGAAAAGGGAAATGCCTATCACAAAATGGGAGCATGAAAACTCCAAAACACCGGTATCACAAGACGAGACGCTATCTCATGGAAGCCATCCATTAAATTTTCACACAGGAATGGTCCGAAGACCGTGGGTCGCTATCCCACGCGTGTGAGTCGGAATCACACAGATTGAGGTCTAGGCTAACCTCGCAGAGAAAAAGATATGTGTGAGTGGAATCACACAATTAAGGTCCAGACTAACCAAAAAGCAAAAAGGTATGTGTGAATGGAATCACACAAGTGGTGTCTAGTCTAACCTCGCAAACAAAAAGATATGTGTGAGTCGGAATCACACTACTGCGGTCTAGACTAACCTTGCGGACAAAGAGATATGTGTGAGTCGGAATCACACTACTGCGGTCTAGTCTAACCTTGCAAACAAAGAGATATGTGTGAGTCGGAATCACACTACTGCGGTCTAGACTAACCTTGCGGACAAAGAGATATGTGTGAGTCGGAATCACACTACTGCGGTCTAGTCTAACCTTGCAAACAAAGAGATATGTGTGAGTCGGAATCACACTACTGCGGTCTAGACTAACCTTGCAAACAAAGAGACATCGCACAATTGCTAGTCTAAATCACAAAATGATCGTCATGATCAACAAGAAGTGTCAATTACACTAAGCTAGTAAATATAAAAGTTTAGCTTTATGTCCCATAACCACTTGCTTAACTTAAATATTTACGAACAAACTGTAAATCTACACTAGAAAATTGTCACAAAAGGTTCAATCGAACAAGTCCAAGAGTTAACCGACGAAGTAAACGCAAGCGTTTCATACCACTTGTTTTACTAGACCGTTTAATTCAATTTCTCATACGAGTGAAATAAAGGCTTGTATATACTAATAGATTGGAAAACGGTTTAAGAAAAAGAGCTTTGTAGTAAAATAGTTTTGAAATCGTTTGGAGAAAAAGGATTTTAATATTTACTACTAGTATAGAAAACCTTTATATTTTTAAAGTGACAAATCACAAAAATGATTGTAGAAACAATCAATCACAAGAATTCACATACGAAGATGTGAATGGAATCCAAAGAAATCGATACTGAATCCATCAGAAAGTATGTTCACAAAAATCCCGAAGAAAATGTCATCAAAGTTGCTAATAAATGATAGCAACAAATCGGGGAAATGATCAAGAATCGATTAAATTAGGAAACCAAGTCAGTTCACTAAAATTTCACATTCGAAGACGTGAATAAAATCCAAAGAATTCGATTCCAAATTCATCAAAGTAGGAATACCCAAAAATTCCAGAAATAGAAGTTATCAAAATCGACAAAGGTGATAACAACTAATTAGAAATGAAGAATCGATTATCAACTGGAAAAACAAAGCAAAACGAGCAGAAATGCATAAATGACTTCAACAAAAGTAAGAATCAAGTCAATGTCGAAGTCAACAATTAATAGCCGTAGTCGAGTACAAAATGATTCAATCATCATTATCAAAGAAACCAACGGCAAACAAAATCAGAGTCTTAAAAATCAAGAAATTAGCAATTTCTCAAAAACAAAGTGACCGAAGTCGAATGGAATTCAAGATGAGGAAAACACAAAATATCAAGTTCAAAATCGCTGAGATTCAAACTAGATGTGAATGAGAAATCAAAATTACTCAATTTGCAACTAGTTCAGCTATTTTTCATCACAGTGTAACAGGTACACAATGACACTCATAGCATAGAACAAAAGTGGAACAAAGTCCAAAAGTCAAAATGGCTTTAATTTGCCAAATTAAAACAAAATCAACATCGGCTAAATCAATTCAAAGCCGAAAACACAAGAATAAGCGTTAGGAATTCATACCTAACAGTCAAAAATAATCATATGTAAAGATGAGAGATAAACATCGACAAATAGTTGTAACACAAGCTCCATCTAAGTTATGTTTTATAATTGTCCTAAACCCCAGGCTCTGATACCAAGCTGTGACGCCCCACCTCTATACCCACGCTAGCCAAGAACACTACAGTGTAGTGCTGTCAACTAGCGCGGAGAATAAGGCTGTTGAGGAGCGACCATCTATGTAATTGCCTTGTGCGAGCGCCGATATGTCAGATAGAATAACATGCATTTTTATTACAGGAGGAAATCCGACATACCGATACAAACTCAAAGCTACTACACAGTGGCTATAATAGTTTAGGACAATAGATATAAGAATAACACAGATAACATAAATGCGGAATAAAGATGGAACGAAAAGTCTCATATATATAATAACTGATATCAGTTACAATACATTTGACACAATACAAATGATACAACTACAACTGTCGACTCAAGAAGTTATATATACAAGTACATTATCGACTAATATACATGAATACATTATCATCTTAAAACAGACACACTGACTACTACAACAAGACGAAGACCACTTCAAATGATATAAAAATTCTTCATAGCTCTAGCAGCAACCCAAAGCTAAAAATCTACAACCTGTAAATACTCGGTCTGACCCGAGTATTACATTCAAAAGAAAATAATACCCGGATCAGTCTAATTCAAACTCAGTTATTAGCGTATAGAAGCAATAATAATCAATCTCAATATAGATGACAGTCATAGAAATCTCGTATATCCAACTCTCGATACGAGAATTGGATAACGGCAGATATAACACTAAGCAGTGTAAATCAACAAATCAGAAATCTCAAAATAGTTTTAGCAATTGAAATGTCGATTTAAAAACATCAATGCTAATTGGCTGCAGTACACGCTAACGTGTACTGCCTCGCCAATATAGCCTACGAATTACGCAACAGGTCGATGAATCAAGAAGAAAAGAGATATCGATTAAAATCTGTCAATTCGGTGTGGCTGCAGTGCACGCACGCGTGCACTGCCTCGCCACAACAGAATATAAAGTCACCACAAGGGACAAGGGTAAAACTGCTACGAAAATGCAGCCACCACTTGTATTTAAGGGCAAGGCTGCATCAGTGAAATGAAACAGTGTACCCAGTGAAAGAGGCAACAAGTGGAACAAGTTCAACATGTCGCAAAGCAAGGCACAGGGAAATAGCAAACTGAAGGCGAGAGCACCAAAGATATGGCACTACAACACTCAACAGAAAAGACGCAGATCAGCCTCATTAGAAGATAAGGTCATCAGTGAAGCAAAAAATGACAAAAATGCAAATGATACAAGGCATCAATGCAGTGTATCAGATTCGAGAACAAGGCAGTGCAACAGTCAGCAACTAAAGCATGAATGCTGCTGTGGAGACTAGAGCATAGAAATGCCCAGACTCAAGTGGAATCAACAAACCAAGGAACTGACATCAAGGATGAATGTAATTCAAGTGAGTGTAACCCAAAATGGGGACAGAGAAAAGATTCAAGTAAATACAAGCTACAACAAAATCTCGAGTATCATCAACAAAAGGATACAACATATATGCAACTGTAACACTAGACAGTGCAAGTGACAATGCAGCAACAGGTTGATACAGAGTCAAAGTGAACAATGGAATGCAAGTGACCATAAGACTCAATTGTACTCGAGTATAAATGCAACAGTATGCAGACGCTCTCAGGCTAAAGCCAGGTGAGAAATCACAGATTTAAGTAACTGAAGTAGCAAGATGTACCAACAAACTCAAGTGTCATTAGAAAAATAATTCCAAATGTATTTCAGTTCAGTGATAGGTATGTAAGCAAATGCACCAACATATACACAACATCACACCACAAACGACATAAGATCTAAGACTACATTTATATACATATTAGATGACAGTAGGTGATATTGTATATATGGGGATGCAATTGCGCAAGTACAAATAAAAAAATCATAATGAGGCCAGTGTCTCAAGAACTAAGCATAAGGTGACTTGAGAACAAAAAGGGGGTAGACATCATGCTACAGAATTTAACCTTTCAATACTTACCAAAGTTCAAATTGAAAGTTTAAGGCACAGGGCAGATAAGCTCAAAAATCTTGAGTTATCAGAGAAGTAAATGCCCCAGAAACATACAGTACAACACAAGTAAATGGGGCAGCTAGCACATAAATGAAAGTACATCTACAACTGATAGTGAAACTCAAGTTCAATTTTTAAATCAGCAGTGTATGACCCAAAACATGAACAAGGGTAAAAACTGTGAAGTAACTCAAAGATCAAGTCGAAGTCATAAAGTCACTGTAACTAGGAAATACAATGTATACCGAGCTGTAAATCGATGACCTCAGACCATCAAGTTCAACGGTCGAACGTCATCAACCTAGGGATGAACAGAAGTGCCAAATTCAAGGATGACCAAGTCGAAAATGTCCAGTGACCGAAGTCAAATACAAGTATCAGGGGTCCAAAAGTAAAGCAGTCTCAAGTCATAAATCTATAAGAACAAATTAGGCCCGAAGTCATCATGAATTCACAAAAGCCAAACTGTGAAACCCAACATCACGAGAACAAATGCCTCCGAACAAAATCCAAGTAAACAAAATTGGACAAGTCAGAGAATCGAACAGCAAAAACCCAAACCACGATAACTACGAAACAGAAACGAACGAAAATCACAGGGTTTGAGTGAATTAGATGTGAGCGGTAGCACTCACCATTTTTTTCGACGAGGCAGTGAAGCCAAAGCTTTAGCATGCGAAGCGAAGGCGACTCGATCAATTGAGGAGCAGCCGTGCAAGGCGATGTCGAACGACGAAGAAGAGTAGCCATTAATTTGGATGTTTGGGGACGAAGACGAAGAAACTAGGCTGCCATTTTTATTTTCTTTTTTGCTTTGATCTAGGGTTTTTCACGAAATAAAAAGGGGGGAACGGGTTTTCGCATGGACAAAAGAGAACGGGTCGAATTTCTTTAAGAATGGGGCGGCATCGAGAAAAAGGGGACGGGTACATTTGCTTTGCAAATTTTTCACGGCTTCAAACATTTGAAAACGTGGGCCGAGAATTTATTTTAAAGCCTGTCAACATTTAACAGATTTTTCAAAAGAGTTTCAACTGGTTAAATTAAAATTCCAAACAGCGATTTGCTAGGAAAAGCAATCGTCTAAAGACGATAATTAATCGGTACGAAATACCGGGTTGTTACAATGGTCCTTACTTAATAATTGAAAGAATGTTGTAGCCTATAGATTACAACTAGTGCAAACCCGTGCTTCGCACACGGTTATTCACAGAAAGATTGATCCATAATGTAAATCCAACTAAGCAAATAGTGGATACTTACAATAATACTATGTAAAATCACCGAAATTAACGGAAAGCTCTTAATTCTATGAATAAATTAGACTTATAGTTCGTAAAATATTCATAATCGCATCGATACTTGTTCAATAAATGTTAAGAAATTGTCATAGCTATTTTGAAGATATAAAATTGAAGGTAAAAAATATATTTAGTAGGTATGAGCTTAACCTTTTAGAGAGAACCCATGCCATGCACATGGATTGCATAAAATGTTAGTAAATAATGCATCTACTGATGTTTAGTCAAATGAACATGATACTATTTGTGGGTTGATCATACGTTTATTCACGTTACAATCATCTTTAGCATACATTTTCTAATTTACTTTAGAAATTATATTATTATCCCATAGTAAAAATTTGTTTCAAGGAAGGTTTGATACCGTAGGAAACATTTTCATTCTTAATATTTACTAAAAATGGCTTATGTGCTGACTTGGATAATTAACACCACTGGCAAAATATAATGATCACGAAGCCACGTAAATCATTTAAGGAAAAGTGAACTTTATCTATGTAGTACGAATGATATCAACGTGTTACCTATGTAGTACGAATGATATCTAATGTAATGTAATATAATGTTATTCAAATCTTCCAGTATTTCCTATTCGAATTTATGCTATTGTAATGTACTTTTATTCAAATTAATTTTGGTACATTTGAACTATGTACATTCAAATTTAGGCTATTGTAACGTAATGTATTGTTGTTTGCTACTCAAATGTGGTTGCTGCTAGATATGCAGCAATGTAAAAGCAGAGTGGCATTTTGTAATGCCACCCCATGTGCGGCATTTCAAATGCCGCCAACTAAAAAAATTTGGTTGCATTAGAAATGTTGCCCTTGTGTGGCATTTCACATGCCGCAAACTTAAAAAATAGTTGGCGGCATTTGAAATGCTGCGCAAGTGGTGGTGTTTCCACTACCCTTTACTTTTACATTACTGCATATGCAACAACTTTATTTCATATAATACAACTTTTCAAATATAAAAAAACTCAAATATCGAAATTTGATAACATAAACAATTATCATCAAATATATTCTACCACGGTCAATCTAAAAATACAACCAAACTCAAATAAAAACATTACGTTGTCAAAGTGCAACGATTTTTCTTATGACCCACAACACCACATTTGCTACACCTGTTTCATTTAGGAGTATGCATCTCGTTGTAACAACCTGATGTTAAAGTAATAATTAAACAGCTTAATAATGGAAATTTATTTAATTAAATTGGAGTTGCTAGTTATTTGATAAATTGGGTTAGTAATAATTTTAATAAAGGGATTAAATTTGTGAAAATATATTATTGATTTTATAAAGGAATGATTTATATATATAGAAATTCATATTTATTTAAATTAAGAAGAATTGATCTAGTATATAAAAGAAAGTTATGACATATTTATAATTATATTTGTTAAAAATTTGCTAACCCAAAACATCAAAGGCTCAAGCCCATAAATATTAACCCATACTATTTTCTAGAATTATATCTCATCATCTTATCACTCACCTAAGCATTCCCCTATAAAACTTCTTCTTTTGGAGGCTTAACGGGGGGTCTCCTCTAACATTTAAATTAGAAAACAAATTATATAAATAAATAAATATTTTTTTTACAGAATTAAGTATATGCATCTACATACCTGAGAGAATTTATGGCGTGAAGCTTAGTGTGCACGTGCGTGTGGACGGTGAAGGGTAGAGAAAGTGGCTACAGCGTTTTCAAGTGAGTTTTACTCACACAACCTATGTTAATATCAAGATGATCCTATACTCATAAAATTGCTCTAATTGTACTTATTAATACAATCCTCTAAGCAACTGTGTATATATGTTATTTGCTTATTTTGCTTGTGCAATACATCATCTCTGCTTTGTTATGCAACCCAGAGTTCAGTCATGGTATCTTTTCCTCTGACTTGTCCATATCAGATACAATTTTAGCTGAAGCAATGATTGCCTCTAGTATTCATCTCGCCCACATCCTATTTGTTCTTACCGCATGAAAAAACTAAGTTTTGGCAACATTCCCATTAGATAGCAGCAGCCATTCTTTTCCTCATCCAAATTTTCATACCCTGTGCAAGTATGTGTGTTGTGTGATGATGTATGTATGTGTGTTAGTGCCAGTCATCGGTGTTTATTTAGTTTATTTATATATAGAAGTGTATATTGTGCGTGTATGTGTTTTGTGTATAGGTGATGTCATATTCTCCTCCTGCTTGTATTTGGATATGGTAGCCCATGTGCGCTCCTCTGCTTCTGTGTATGATGTGGTGATAGCGTCGTGTGTTTGATTGTGTGAGTTGGGTCGGTAGATGTAGTGAGTAGAGAGGTGTGTGCATGAATATATATATATATATATAAGTATATGTGTGCACGTGTTCCCTGTGAGCAAATGTATGTGCTGGGTGCATCATACACATATAAATATATTTTAAGAGTGTTTGTATATTATATGTCAGGTGATATATAAATGTTTGTGTTATTGGTCTTTGAATAGTTGTGTTTTCTTTGACTTTGACCTTGTTAATTTAAATATCTTGCCTTTATAAAGTTATTAGTGTGTTATTTCTTGCTGTATCTTACATTACTTGTCACATTGGCACATTAAATGAAATCATATATAGGAGACATCGAAAGCAAGAGGAAGACAATTCACCAAACTAAAAGCTGTACAGAAAATAATCAAGAAATAGGAAAAATAGCAGTACGCTATTCTAGGATAATTTCATACAAAATCATCTTGAAACTCAATTTGTAAATTGGTATTTTATAAATATGGTGGACAACAGCTTGTACTTTTTTGTGCAACATAGCGACTGAAAATTTGCAAACTTGGCAGGAAAACATAAATTTTTATTACGCTCACCTCCTATTCACTTTAACTCCTTTTATCTTTAGATTTCCATGCTAACAGTGTAGGTAAAAAATTACACAAACATCAATAGTTCTATTTGTTCGCCTTCAGATGCTCCTCTTTGAATCCTGTACACTATCAATTTTACACGTAATGCCACCAAATCCAGATCTTTCAAAAACTTTAGCATCAACAATAAATTATTCGCTGGCATTCAAATTTAGTGGCATTGAAGATCAGTGCAATGGTATATAGTCATGACGTCAGTGTATAGTTACCAGAATTTGCATCCTTATTCATGTTTAATCTACATAGAATAAAAGGTTAAATAATGCGAAAGTAAAACTACGCGATAAATTCTTGCTCAAAATATGTAGAAAATGTACCATTTAAAAATTATGCTATAACGTGTGTTACAAATACAGTGCAAAGATATTGTAATTTATTCATAGTTGAAAACGAAATTGCACAAAGTATCTCTATAGCTGTATCTTTCTTTGTTAAACTTCCAAATATTGGATAATGTCATATCTGTATAAATTTACACTTTTGAGGTATGCAAACTCAATAGGATGGTAACATATTCATTACGGAAACATTAAAGTATTATCTATATGCTATATGGAAAAACTTAAATAGCTAACTTTTCAATATATAAAGTCTAAATGGATTTATATTCAAATGAAGACTCACCGTACCTGCACATACAAATATATAATTTCATGATATTTATGCATCTCAAAATATGGTGTAAATCAGACTATTAATAGAGCAAGATTTTCTCTTATTTGTATTGCCCTAATTCTGTCTATTATTATTCATGTCCATAGCATAGTAATCATAATATAAACTATCTAATTCAAATTAATCAATTTAATCCTCATCTTTATGAGTTCTGGATGAAATAATGATAAAAATTTGAAGTTCAGAAATAAAACTATTTAACATGGCATATGTTAAAGAAAATATTTAATGACTGGCCATAGGTCCCTATTTTTAAGTGAAAATCAGGTAGATGATCCCATCAGTTTCGTTTTTATATTGCAAAATCCTCCCCACATCATAAAGTTATAAATTACCGGCATTATGTATTGCAAAGAGCATGCGATTAATGAATTATCTGCATAATGAGGGCAATGTGTTGTAAATTACACATCTTGGAAAGTATGATATTTGATTGTAATAGGGAAACGATGTTATGGTGATAGTAGGTACAATAGATCTCAATTAAGCAAAATTGTGCTAATTGAGGAGAATATTTTCTAAGGTGGACATCATCATATCCATGACATCTATTGATTCACATTATATAAACTATTAATTCACAATGCCACTACCATGGGTACTAATCTCATCATTGAATTTTGAAGATTAAGAACACGAAGGGAATTTTGAAGATTTAAAAAGAGTCAGGTGAGTCAATTGATCATCAATACCACTACCATGATTAACTCATCTCATCATGCAATTCAATCTATCTTTCCAAGAAATGAAATAAAATTTTAATGCACCTGCTTTTGTACATTGACGGGTAACAGTAACATCTGAATTGCTCAAAACTTGCATGTTTAATAATATAACATATCGTTAAAACAATTTTTTTTCACAACTTAGTCTTAGCAAACTTCTCATAAATCGGTTAAAAATAATAATTGTGACTATTAACTTTTCATATATGTGATACAATATTAGTATTTATCAAATGCTAAGTTCATTCAATCAAGGACAACAATCCTAGGTCGCTTACTTGGATTGGTACCATCTTTGATACTACTATCATCATCATCTTTATCGCTGTCATCTTCTGAGTCTGAGCTAATTGTTTAAGTTATAATGGGTTGCTTATATTCACATGTAGTAGCAGCCTCAGTTGATGCAACTGCTTATATTGTATTTAAATCTGCGACCCCTAACAGCATATCCTGTTCCACAAAATCTTCAGTAACAAACTAAGCCTTCCAAAAAACACACATATTACTTTTACCAGCACACTTTGAAAACTAATTAAAATTGAGGACATAGTTCACCTGTAACTACGGTCGTGAAAATTATGACCTATCAAGTGCTCCAATGGTTAGAGGAGCATATATTCCACAACAAATAGCTAAAACCTGATTGTATAAACCATTTGCACAACAGTTTCTACACTTGACTTATAGGTCCATTTTATCAAACTTTTTTTTTTATATAAAATGTCGTGTGTTGGCTATTTTCATTAACATGTGCTTCCAATAAAGAATTCGACAAAACTTTAGAACTGTATATCATAACATAAACAGTCGAGAATAACTTACCATATCGATGTATTAATTTTCATTTCCATCGAGCAACTCAATGTCAATGTTCGTTTTACCCATTTTGATGGGAAGTACATAACGGACTGAAATTTGGGTTAAAAAACATAATTCATATCTCAATCAGCATTGTACCACAAAACGTTGTATGGAGTAGTCGATAGTAAACCATCGATCGAAATCTTAGGTAAAATAGAGCCATTTTTTTTTTGACATATCAAACTATTAATTGAATATAAAATAGTAGTAGAGAACATCAACCATATCAAATTTACATTAACATAGAACTAATAAGGTGCCTAAAAGATAAATCTAAAATTAGAGTTTATATTTTGAAATATATACAGAAAGCAAGCAAAAATGGAAAAAGCTTGAGAACCCAAAACTTCGGTATCGAATTGCGTATGAAAAATGAAAGAATGGCTCTAATGTATTAGGAAATTAAATTTAACCTCTGCTTTCATGCTCCTATAATCCAACGGTTCAAAACTGTTTACGATATTGTACAGTATTGTATAGATCTTTAAATTTCAGAAAAAAGATTACTGACATCTTTGCATAGTTCTGACCTCGGATAAGAATTCTAGGGAAATCCGTAAAAACATCCTTACCCTGCTAATCATAGCATTCAGTTTTTCCACGATATATTCACCTTTGCTGAAAATAAAGTAGTTGATCACCCAATAATCATTTGTTTATATATAAAAAAGAACAAACCATTGCATCAGGCATGTTAGGGTAGTTCATCTGTAACTATTTCCAAAATAATTCTTCGATCCAGTTTTGTTTGCTGTGGCGGTATAAGTCAGAAGGTGTATAGAACTTATAGCATAATGCCCAAAGTCATATTGTTGTGGAAGTGGCAAGCTAATAATAAGAAACATGATACTAATCCAAGCTTGCCGAAAGGACAGATGGGTATAAAATATACAATCAATCCAAATTTAAAACATTTTTAAAACAACAAAGTACATCAGATATGAGCAAATTATATCGAGATAAGTACCTACAAACCAAAGATGTTGAAATTACTTGAACACAAAGCTGAAGTTGTAAAAGAATTAAGCGATAACAGTAGTCAATTCCGGCTTAGAGTTGGCACCATAATTCTGAAATGACAGAGGAGGTATTTAGTGAATTACGTGAAACATTTCGGTGATTTAAATAAAAAGAAGGGAGAACATACCTGAAATAATTGAATCAAATTCCTTGATTTGAATTGAAGCCAAAGAAATTGTCTAATCCGCGACTATTAAATCAGGAAGATCGCCATTGCCTATCGCAGTGGATCAACATGTCAGTTACAATTATAACTCATATTTTTGAATTGATATGGTTGCAATTGTAATTATATAATAAAATGAATTGATAACAAAGCCATTTGGCAAGGGCTTCAAAACTTGAACACGCCAATATGAACTGAAAAGAAGTCAATGCCTCAGTTAGGCCGAAATATATTTTGGTGACGATTTAATTTGTTAAACAAAGATTAGAGGCATCACATTCAAAAATCAAGATGATTTGCTATCAGTTCCATTATTAATTAAAATTCATCGTTACCAGCTCAAAAAATTTAAATACCTTGATAGTTACAATATAACAATTAATGTTTTTTCCTTGTTATTTTGCACGAAAGGGGCAAGCTGCAAATTTGCAGTAAAAAGTAATATCAGTTCCATCAAGAAAATATGAAGTAGACCAAGTTCATAAAGTATAAAGTTCATAAAGCATAAGATGAAAAAAGAGAACAGTCTGTATATGAACCTCCAAATCACCATGTTTGCTTTTAGGGAAATAAACGATTTGAATACAGCTTTAACTCATCATGATTCAAAACTAGAGTATACATTATTGAATTCTAAAAATGTTATTCAGTAAGCCATTAAATTGAATAGGGAAAACATGATTAAAACTAAATGAAAAACCAAGCATAAGTTGGATCCAAAAGATAGATTTAGAAAACATTAATCTCCTATGAAACAGATTACATCTAGATATTAAATCCCAAAGTCAATATCTTGTAAAAGTAATAGAAGGAAATAATGTTGAAACACTAACGTTTAAATCCATCATCCTACTAATTTGACAGTGTTCTAATCTTTAAAAATAAAACTGACATAGTGGATGAATTGGTGACCAATCAAGATAATACGAACAAACAATTATTCAAATAGAGAATTGATTATTTAATGGATGGACTATTATATAATAAGTGAAATGGTCGAGTACCTAAAATAGAAGGAGTTCTGAGAAGTCATGAAAGAAGGAAATAGGTTTTTGCTGAGAGAATTGGTACGATTAGGGCACGCGACACCTCATGAAGGCAGTAGAAACGATGGAGAAGGGAGTGGAGACCGGAGGAATAGCGAAAATTGAAGGGGAGTTAATTAGGGAGGCCAGAAGGGGGGAAAATGGGTGCGGCGTCAGGATCGCATGGGGAATGGGTAACGAAGAGAAGAGAGACGGTAGATTGAAACACGGAATAGAGAAAGGATTAAGTAGAAAGTGCGACCTTTCGTTTTGAAATTTGGGGGGGCTTCTGCGCTTTGGAAATCGAAGAAGAGGAGTAGCGGAGGAAGAAGAAAATCAGAATTGAGGGGAGAGGCTGCCTTTTTTTTCTTCCCAGGAAAGGAGGATGAAGGAGAGAGAAAGGTCGGGAAAGGAAAAAGCATAATGCGCGACGCTCCATTTTACAAAACAGCACGGGGTTGTGTGCCCTCGAAATCTAAATCGATAATAATATAACAGCAAAGATAATAGTATAAATAATATAATAATATAGACATAAATTTGGTGACTGTTCAGTTGCCAAAATTCAAGGAGGCTTGTGTGCTCTTAAAATTGAACTCACTAATAATATAATAGTATAGATTACCTATGGGATTAAAATTACATGATTTGTTCCATGTATCTCAACTTAAAAAGAAAACTGGTTCAAGTATTACACTACAAGATAATCCACCTTGTTTTTCAAAAGAAATAGTTGATGAACCAGAAAGCATATTGGACAAGAAAATGATGCAGAAAAATAGGAAGACCGCTATAATGGTATTGGTCAAATGGAAGGGTAGAACGAAGACTACTGGAATTTTGTTTCCAAATTCCCTACGTTCGACCTTGAGACAAGGTCACAATTTAATGAGGAAGGGAATGTTAGAGCTTCAATTCAAATGACAGAAGTCTTCAGAGGCATTCCACCAAACACCTGTTCAGTCAATGCAATTACGGAAGCAAGATCAACTGCTCTGACCAACTTTAGTGACATGGCAACTCAAGTGCGGCATAGACGTGATGAGGGAGAAGATAGCAAGAAGATCCAGTAGCCCAGAACATGATTCGAGACCAGGATTGCTTGTGCTTGTGCACAGTGTGCACGTGCACACTCAGTGCAGAAGTAAAAGGGGGCTGATTTAGATTCATGGGTTGTATAATCCACTAATGATGAGTTGTCAGTTGTATTAAGTGCCTGTAATGATCTATAAATAGCGGTGAAAAGGATTGTGAAAAGGTGTGATTAGTGAATTAAAAAATATCTATTTGAATTTTCCAAAAATCTGTTACTGTTCAAACTGTGCACACCTTCTCTCTTCTCCTTTACATTTCTTTATCTTTCTGCAACTCTATTTTCTCTATTTTTTCTTGAAGACAACCTCTTCTTTACCTAAACCACTCTCTGAACTGCTACTATTCTTTCCCTCTGAACATTCTTTCCCCATCAATTCTACCCAGTTCTGAACTAAAGAATGGCAACCAGGCTACAGAAGAAGAAGGCTCATAACATAAATTTATTTTGAAGTAATAACTAATACAGTAAATGAGAATTGGAATAAAATAAATTACCGGTTCGAGAGTGGTGGTTCAATAATATACTATCATCTAAATATTCCTACTAAACTCCAGCAAGCCTTATAAGCCTTGTAGCCCACCAACCATATTTACAGGAATTGTCATCATCATATTTCTAGTCAAGCCCTAATTCCTCTCGTTGAAGCATGTGCCCTAACTCAAACTACATTCAAATGGATGAAAGTCGACTGGGTGAAAAACGAAATATGAGAAGACCTAATCAATCAAAAATCGAAGCAGCCCTATGTCATTTTTAGGTTCTTTTATATTCCTGTTCAATTTACTTCTTTGGAATTTGAATCTTTTTCTCTTTTGTAGAGCTATCCGTTCTTATCTTCAATTTCATATTGTTTATTCTCCATTTCATCATTGCTCAAGTGATTTTATTCGCTATTTTGATCGGATTCAGTGTTTTGAGCCAATTCTGGTCCGGTCGTCACACCTTATTGGTCGTCACACCTTATTGGACGATATCACCGGAATTTCGGTGTGCCGGTCGGAATCTTAAACCTTGCATAGAACATATTTTCTCAATTCTATCAAAACAGAATTCTTTCGATCATCCATAGTCAGAACCCTATTTCTCAATATACATTGTCCATCAACTCATTGCTACAAACAATCGCAGTGCATAACTTCATTCAACTTGGGAAACTAGAAGGCAATATTTTCAGCAATCAAAGTTCATCAACAAACACAGTTTACACTAGAATGAGACTGCTCTATTTTACAACACAACAATAATCAACAAAATCATACTAAACTACCAACAAGAAGTGTTTCGACAACTCACATATTCTCAACAACCAAAATTTTCACCATCTCCAACCGACATAAAGGAAAAAACATCATCAGACAATATTTTTTAAGCAAGGTGGAACAAGGTTTCTAGTTCAAACAAGTGCCGCCAATACTTTTAGTATCACACATCTTCATCGAATGATAATCAGATCACGATTCATCTCAGACCATCATATCCCAACTTGATCATCTACTCACCAGGCATCTCAATGTAGCAAACTGAGTTCGTCAAAATAGAAGTACATGTTGTTTCAGGAGATAAAGTGATACGCCCAACAATGTTACCACACCACATGCTCACCATGCAGATGCACCAATCAGTAATGCACGTCCGAGAAGAGCTGTGCAAATACCAAAAAGACTGTTAGATTGAAGAATGGTGAATTGCAATTCGGTTACAGGCCACATGCAATACGCACCAGCACTATCCTTACTCTATTCTGTATTTAGTAGGCACTATCCTTGCTTTATTCTGTATTTAGTATGCTTTTTCTTTTTTTTGTCGGTTACAATGATAACCAAGGAATCAAAAGTTGTTATCTAGAATAGGATAGGCATGCCACGTAAGAAGTTTGTTATTAGAAGGCTTATATATGTACCTGATTTGGGAATGCAAAAGGATATAGAAGAAAGTTATTGTTCATTTCTCTCTGTTTTCTTCCTTTTCTACCTGCCATGACTTCTTTCCCCTCTTGATTTTCCTTCTTACCTTCTCCCCTGCTAAAATCCCTATCATTTTGGTGCTTTCACCGCTCTTCTCTCCTCCCTCTTCCCTGTAACCTTCATCGATTGCTCTCTCTTCCTCATTCACTCATACACCCCAACCACAATGACCAGAGTTGATGATGCATTCCAACAACTAGCAGCTCACCAAACCTCCATTGACACCATTCAAACCACACAATCCTCTCACGGTACCATGCTTCAAAACCTTACAACTGATAATATAGATATCAAAACTGCCATACAGGCCCTCACTACTCAAATGACTTCTATCACCAACCAATTAACTGACCTTCACCGCAAAATCGACAACCAACCACTCATCTCCCCAACCAATCAATCATCCACTACACACCCATCAATTTTCAACAACCGTCAACCACCTATCCTGTCAACACCACAACCCTCAAGAACCCCAAAGTGTTCACTCACAACATTTGATGGCTCCAATCCACATGATTGGATTTTTCAGGCGGATCGGTTTTTCGCGTATTACTCCACACCCGAAGATCAGCGGGTAGATCTAGCAAGTTTTCACATGCAAGGCCAGGCACTATCGTGGTTCCAATGGATGCACCGTAATAATCAAATCTCTACATGGGCAGCATTGACAAACGCAATAGAAAAGCGCTTCGGACCACCCACTTTCCTCCATCCGGAAAATACATTATTCAAGCTGAAACAGGTAACCACCGTGGAAAACTATCAAGCTACTTTTGAAACTTTATGCAATCGAATTACCACCCTATCCAATGAATCCATCCTACATTGCTTTATCTCCGGCCTCAAACTCAATATACAAAACGAACTCTACATCATTAACCCAACCAATATCGTCGACGCCATAGATGGAGCTAAGCTAATTGAAAAGAAACTGGCAGACTTGGCGAAATTCCCATACACAAAAACCAGCCAACCCTACTATAAACCTTTTTCACCACCTACACAAGCAAATTCACAAACACCTCAACTACAAAACCCCAAACCAAATGTCCCAATTAAACAATTGTCACAGGCCGAAATGAATATCAGAAAGCAACAAGGTTTATGCTTCAACTGTGACGAAAAATATCAGTTTGGCCACCGCTGTAAACCCACGCACATACTTATGATTCTACCAGACACAAATCCAGATGACGAACCACCTCCCGACCCTACACTGGACATCATAGCTGAAACAAACATACAAGAAGCCATACCACCAACAAATGACAATCCTCAAGAAATATCATTCCACGCCTTTACCGGCTCATCCCATCCTCGAGCGCTTCGCCTTCCGGCTTCAATTCACAATAAACCAATCTCCATCTTGGTGGACACAGGCTCCACACATAATTACCTACATCCAAAGACAGCCAAATTTCTGGGCTTAGACATTGATTCCAAAGCGACGTTCACGGTCACGGTGGGCAACAGCGAGAAACTTAAAAGCGCTGGCAGCTGCTCCAACATGCGTGTCAATATTCACGGCCACGAATTTCTTATCGATTTTCATTTACTCGATATTATCGGATCTGATGGAGTAATTGGAGTGCAATGGTTAGAGCAACTGGGCCCGATAACCATAGACCATAAGTTATTAACCATGTCCTTTAATTACCAAAACAAGCCCATTATTCTTACTGGGCTGGGCCCAGTCGGCAACCCATCACAAATATCCTTTCAACAGCTCAAACGCCTTGACAACACTTCAGCCATTTCTACCTATTTTTATCTCCAACTTCAAACCCACATTCCATCAGCCCAAGGCCCACTCACCCCACCAACCGACCCAACACTCGATGACCTGCTAAGTTCATTTAACCACATATTTACCACGCCAACATCTCTACCACCAGTACGTCAGTCCCAACACCACATCAACCTAATACCAAACTCGAACCCTATTAACACACGGCCATATCGTTACCCATACTTTCAAAAAAACGAAATCGAACGTCAAATCCAAGACATGCTCAAGTCCAAACTAATTCAACCATCAACTAGTCCTTTTTCTTCATCCGTCCTTTTGGTCAAAAAAAAAGATGGCTCGTGGCGTTTTTGCGTTGATTACCGTGCACTTAACGCAATTACCATCAAAGACCGTTTTCCTATTCCCACTGTCGATGAGCTATTAGATGAATTGCACGGCGCAAATTTTTTTTCAAAAATAGACCTACGAAGCGGTTATTTCCAAATCCGTGTCCATGAACCCGACATACCAAAAACCGCTTTTCGAACGCACGAAGGCCATTATGAATTTTTAGTTATGCCATTCGGCTTAACCAATGCTCCATCAACTTTTCAAGCCACAATGAATAATATTTTTCGTGCTTACCTTCGCAAATTCATCCTAGTATTTTTTGACGACATCTTAGTTTACAGCCCCTCTTGGAATACACACTTAAACCACCTCCGAACTACATTGGAAATACTCGACCACAACAAATTTTTCGCCAATCCCAAAAAGTGCAAATTTGGCCTAACGGAAATAGATTACTTGGGCCACATAATTTCCAATGCAGGCGTACGCGTAGACCTTGCGAAGATTGAATCAATGTTACAATGGCCCTCCCCTAAAACAATTACCGAACTCCGTGGGTTCCTGGGCTTGACTAGGTATTATCGCCGATTTATTAAACATTATGCCCACATTGCAAGCCCGTTAACCGATCTGCTGAAACAAAACAACTTCGCCTGGAGCCCACACACCCAACTAGCCTTTGAAATTTTGAAGCAGGCTGTTTCTTCCACCCCCACGCTATCACTTCCCAACTTCTCCGAACCTTTCACAGTCACCACGGACGCATCAGCCATGGCCATAGGTGCAGTTCTATCACAATCCGATCATCCCATCGCCTATTTCAGCCTAAAACTTCCCCGTACCCTCCAAAAATCCTCTACTTATTCACGAGAAATGTATGCAATAACTTCTTCTGTAAAAAAATGGCGGCATTATCTGCTTGGCCGACCCTTCAAGATCTTCACCGATCATCAGAGTTTGAGAGAATTAAACTCGCAGGCGATACAAACGCCCGAACAACAAAGGTGGCTCACTAAACTTTTGGGATTTGATTTTACAATACACTTTCATCCAGGGAAACAAAATGTGGTGGCCGATGGATTATCGCGGTTCACCAGTGAAGCTACAATGGCAGCAATTTCGGGACCATCCTTCTCTATCCTAACCGATATTCAACGCGCGCTTGCAAACGATCCAGAAGCCCAGGCAATAATACAGCAGATCACAGCAGGTACTTGTTCAAACTCTAATTACCAATTTCGAAATAACTTGCTGTTTTGGGGAAATAGGATTTTTGTACCAAACAATGATGATCTGAAAACTGCTATCATCAACGACTTTCACAACTCACACACTGGTGGTCACTCGGGGATTAAGGCAACAATTTCCAGAATTTCAAGTAATTTGTTTTGGCCAAAGCTCTCTACCACTGTTCAGGAATTTGTAAAAACATGCCACACTTGCCTCCAAACAAAACCAGAAAACACCAGATATAAAGGATTACTTCAACCACTGCCTATTCCGATGCAAATCTGGGAAGACATTACAATGGATTTCATTACGCACCTGCCACCATCAGCCGGGAAAACTACAATATGGGTGATTGTCGACCGTCTATCCAAATACGCGCACTTTTCTGCTCTCCCACCATCGATATCAGCCACTCAGCTAGCCTCTCAGTTTTTACAAGAATATGTGCGCTTACACGGATTTCCTCGTACAATAATTTCCGACAGAGATCGCCTCTTTACAAGTACCTTTTGGAAAGAGCTATTCCGTCTCCACGGCACCAAACTACGCATGAGCAACGCATACCACCCACAAACTGATGGCCAATCTGAAGTGGTCAATCGCTGCTTAGAGACGTACTTACGGGCGGTCGTTGGGGATGTGCCAACAAAATGGGTAAAGTGCTTACCATGGGCAGAGTATTGGTACAATACAACCACACATTCATCATTGAAGATGTCTCCGTTCCAGGTTGTTTACGGCAGACCACCTCCCGTCATCGCCAATTACATGTCCTCACCACCAGCAATACCCGCCCTTACTGACTGGACAGAATCTCGAGACAAACTACTGGAAGTAATTAAACAAAACCTGCTTAAGGCACAAGCAAGAATGAAATCTCAGGCTGACCAAAACCGACAAGACAAGCAGTTTGAACCAGGTTCATGGGCATATGTGAAGTTACAACCGTATCGTCAGACGTCAGTTAGAAACTCTTGCAACAAATTGTCAAAAAGGTATTTTGGACCATATCAAATTAGTGAAAAAATAGGCAATGTTGCATACAAACTGCAGCTCCCACACGACTCTCGCATTCATCCAGTCTTTCACGTGTCTTTGCTTAAACACTGCCCTAAACCAGCATCGACAATACTTCAACCATTACCTTACAGCACTGCTACAAACGACCTTGAGGGCAAGGTCGATCTCGAAGGGATGGATATTGATACGCCCAACAATGTTACCACACCACATGCTCACCATGCAGATGCACCAATCAGTAATGCACGTCCGAGAAGAGCTGTGCAAATACCAAAAAGACTGTTAGATTGAAGAATGGTGAATTGCAATTCGGTTACAGGCCACATGCAATACGCACCAGCACTATCCTTACTCTATTCTGTATTTAGTAGGCACTATCCTTGCTTTATTCTGTATTTAGTATGCTTTTTCTTTTTTTTGTCGGTTACAATGATAACCAAGGAATCAAAAGTTGTTATCTAGAGTAGGATAGGCATGCCACGTAAGAAGTTTGTTATTAGAAGGCTTATATATGTACCTGATTTGGGAATGCAAAAGGATATAGAAGAAAGTTATTGCTCATTTCTCTCTGTTTTCTTCCTTTTCTACCTGCCATGACTTCTTTCCCCTCCTGATTTTCCTTCTTACCTTCTCCCCTGCTAAAATCCCTATCATAAAGTAACTCCTTCTCAGGCATCTCGAGAACGACTTCAAAAAGGCAGCGGTCGAAATCTTTAGAATTAGGCATCGGTCTCCATCACCACCACAAGGTGTTATAGGTTGGGTCGTGTTTAGGAACCAGGTATCTTCTTTGAAGCACGTTTGAGAAACGTTGTCTTTTAAGGAATTTATTGCTCCCACTACAAAAGAGATTGCTATTGGATTATGCGGCTAATTCCTCCAGGGTACAACAAAGAACTTCCCACGGGTAGCAATTATCTATTGAAAAGAACAGCATCTTTTACTGAAGAATTGATGTGAGGGAGGAAGAAGAAAGAGAGTATGTAGAAAAATTGAATTTCTTTTGGCCTAGCAGACTCTTGTTTATATAAATGATGAAAGGGTACGAATTGTGACTGTTAACAGCGAAGAGTCAAAACCGCATCTTTGAACAAATTGATACCGCATACGTAACAATAAATATTTTACTCTTAATGTTTACCCTCACTTATCTACAACTTTTTTGTTACCCTTTAAACCTTAAGCTAAGTGGAGTGAGATTGGGTTTCCATTGCAGGTGATTAAAAAGGTGTTAGAGCCATTGTACTGCTACTTGATTTCACTAACTCTCTTGGCAGTCCTTTCGTTGGTGGGTCTGCTAGATTGTTCTTTGATCTTACATAACTAATTGTAATAACTCCATCTATAATCAATTCTCTGACATATGCATGTCTTAAGCTTATGTGTCTATACTTTCCATTATATATTTTGTTATGAGCTCTTGACATTGTAGCTTCGCTATCACGGTATATTGAAATGTCTGATGATGGTTGTGGCCACAACTCAATTTCCATTAATAAATTTCTTAGTCATTCTGCTTCTTTACCCAATGCATCTAAGGCAATAAATTTAGTTTACATTGTAGAATGTGTTATAGCCTTTTTTTTTCTTGGAGGCCCAAGATATAACACCTCCTCCAAGAGTAAAAATCCATCCAGTAGTTCCTCTATGTTCGTTTTCGGGCATTGCGCCACTTGCATCTGAATAATCTTCTAGAACTACTATGAAGTTTTCATAATGGAGTCATAATCCACTTGTTCTTTTAAGATAATCTACGACTCTACAAATTGCTTTCCAATGTGCAACACTATGTTGTTTGTATATCTGGACAGTTTGCATACGACGAAAGCAATGTCTGGACGGGTGCAGTGCATGACATACATGAGACCACCAATAACACTTGCATATTCTAGTTGGTCTACTGTCCTATCTGAAGTTGCAAATAATTTTATTGAAGAACCATATGGACTACTTGCTTCTTTAAAGTTCAAATGCTTGTATTTAAGAAGCAACTTCTCAATGTAATGAGACCGGCATAAAGCATAACCCCTATTTTATTTCTTTACTTTGATTCCTAGTATAGTATCTACTATGTTTAAATCTTTCATTTTGAAACACGATGTTAGCTACAATTTTGTCTCATTTATGCCTTCCATGTTTGTACCAAATATGTGGAGTTCATCGACCTATAGACAAATTACGATACTGTATCGATCTGTGAATCTTGAGTAGATACATTTGTCTGTGTTGTTATGCTTAAATCCCTTAGACGAACCCGCCGTTCGTAGCTCGGTTGGTTTGGAAGATGGGAGATGGGAACCAAAGGACTGTGTCCGGGCAGGTTCGAATCCCAGCGCCAAACCATCAGTGGGAGTTTCAACGTTACGCATCCGTGTGCGACGACTAAATAAAAGCGGGGTAGACACACGGCGTGGGGTTTACTTAAGTGAGTATCAATGAATACCATGATCTTAAGGTTCCCCATGATCTCAAAAAAAAAAAATCCCTTAGACGAGATTGTAGAATCAAATTTCTCATGCCACTGCTTTGGTGCTTGTTTTAGTCCCTGACTTAACCGGATTGCACACTTTGTTTTCATTTATAGCCATAATGAAACCTTCCGGCTATTCCATATATCCCTCCTCATCCAAAACTTCATTCAGAAAGGCATCTTGACATCCATTTTATGTACATACAGCTCATGAATAGATGCCAAAGAAAAGAGAGTTCTTATTAAAGTTAATCGAGCGACGGGAGCGTACGTGTCAAAATAATCAATACCCTCCCTTTGCCTGAAACCTTTGGCAAATAGTCTAGCTTTGAAAGTTTGTATTGATCTGTCTGTATTGTATTTTCTTCAAAACACCCATTTACATCCAATTGGTTTTGATCCATTTAGCAAGTCAGTTAATTCCCAAGTGCTGCTTGAAAAAACTGAATCCATCTCTTCCTATATTGCTTCTTTCGAGAATGCAGCGTCTCTTGAAGCCATTACTTCTTTAAAAGACTTAGGATCTCCTCTGGTGCTTAGCACATAAGGAATCCCATCAATTATTTTTGATATGTTTCCTGTGACAAGATGAACTAGATCATCAGTTGATACGAAGTCGGGTCCTAGATCTTTGGCCTTCCTTTGTCTTTGACTCCTAGGTTCTTTTGGTATACTCGAAAGTAACCTTTTATTAGAAGAACCTTGGTTGGAACCTTCGGATGTGTTATCATTGGTAGTTTAGGCAAGGCTTGAAGTTTTGTTTGCATTATATGCGAATTTATCTTCGATAAATTCTACATCTCTAGACTCCACAATAATGTTGGAGTCTAAATCTAGCAATCTGTATGCTTTAGAGTTTTTAGCATACCCAACAAATATACTTTTTGAAGCTCTTGGTCCGAACTTAGTTCTTTTTGGATCAGTTATACGATAGAAGGCTAAACAGCCCTAAACTTTTAAATATTTCAAACTTGGTTTTCTGCCTTTCCAATTCATATGGAGATACCTTCGTTTTCTTTGACGGTATTCTATTTTGCAAATGGCATGCAATTAAGAGTGCTTCCCCCTACAAATTTACATGTTGTCTAGCATTCAAAATCATGGCAACGGTTGTTTCTACTAGTGATCTATTTTTATGTTCAGCCAAGCCATTTTATTATGGAGTATAAGATGCACTTGATTGATGTATAATACCATTTTATTCACAATATGAAGAAAATTCTACAGTGAGAGTTATTATCCTCCTTTATCACTTTATAATACCTTAATTTTCTTTTCCTTTTGATTCTCAACTATGGTTTTAAAACCTTTAAACATATCAAAAGCTTGATCCTTTGTTCTCATTAAATAAATATGAATATACCTAGAAAAATCATTTATAAATGTAATAAAGTATCTATTTCCTCCCTTAGTTATTATACTATTTAATTCACAAATGTCGGAATGAACTAGTTCTAGCAATAGACTGTTTCTTTCAGATTTAGGGAATGGCTTTTTGCACATTTTGGCTTCCATGTTGGTTTCACAATTTGTTGGGTTAGTGTTTTCATATAAAATTAGACCTTTGGATAAACTTTATAGATTTATAATTTAAATGTGCTAATCTATTATGCAATAAATGGAAAGAATTAAGAACATAAGCAAACTTACTTATTTTATTGATGCATAACTTACACATTCCATTACAAGCATATCCCTTTTCGACAAACTTCCCCCCTTTAGACAAGACATGACTATTACCTTCAATGACACATTTAACTTCTTTATTACAAGGAAGACTTGCAGAAACCATATTCTTTCTTATCTCCGGGACATGTAAAACATTAACAAGAATGAGTTTCTTGCCCGTAGTGAATTCCAATTCTATGGTTCCTTTTTCAATGACAGTTGCAGTGTTGTTGTTGCCCATAAACACTTTGTTATCATCAGAAACCTTCTCATAGAATTTGAATATGGACTGATCATTGCAAACATGGATAGTGGCTCTGGAGTCATACCACCAGTCAGTATCTTTTGAAGCATCTACCATATTCAACTCCGTTACTATGTCAATATTTAATCTTAATATCATTGCAACAATGTCAAATTCATCTTTTTCAACCATGTTTGTCGTGTGTCCATGGTTGGAAGACTATCCATGCTCCTTCTTCTACCTTTTGAAGAATTTGCAATCCTGTTTAAAGTGCTCTGGTTTTCCACAGAAGCAATGGTTCTTTTTCTTTTTGAAGTCTTTGCTTTTGCCTTGAGAATGAGTATGGTTATTGCTATCATGCTTTCGCTTTCCAGTTTCCTTATGCCTTTTGTTATCTTTGCTGACCAGATTCACATTCGAATCAGATTTAAAAACTCTTTTTTCATGACTCTGGGTCTCTTCTTCAATCTGCAGATGCTTTTGAATCTGTTCCATAGTGAAATCCTCTATTGAGTGCATAAGTTTCTTTCTATAATCAATCCAACTCCATGGAAGTTTGACCGTAATGGCACCTACTTGTAATGCTTCAGGATTGTTATTTTAACATTCTTTAGTTTGTTAAAAATAACCTATAATTCATGCACTTGATCCAAAACTGAAGTATTGTCAAACATCTTATATTCAAAGAATTCAAATTTTTATAACTTACTTGCATCTTGCTTCTCGTTGCTATATTTGTCTCTAATTTTTCCAAGATTTCCCTTGGCGATTTGATGGAAGTGAACAAATCATATAAACGATTAGATAGTGTATTTTGTATATGACCCCTGTAGACCATTTCATCTTCTTCTCTTCTCTTTCTCTTTGCTGCGATTTCTTCCGTATCTCCGACAGAAGATTCCGGTATTGGTTCTGAGTTTGGGTCCAATACGTACGCTATCTTAAGAGTGGTAAGTAGGAACATAATTTTGTCTTGGCAGTGGGTGTAGTTTGTTCCATCGAAGCGATCAAGTTTGGTGAATTCTTGGTTCATGATCTTATATGTTGATTATGATCCTTGGGTTGTCGCCATAATAAATTCCTTAAAATTGTTAATGGTTGGGTCGTATTTAGCAACCAGGTATGATTGTTGAGACACGTTTGAACAACGTTATCTTTTAAGGAATTTATCATCCCCACTACAAAAGATATTGTTATTGGTTTGTGCGGCGTAATTTCTCCAAGATACAACACAGACCTTCCCACAGATAGCAATTATCTGTAGAAAAGAACTGCATCTTTACCAAAGAATTGATGTGAGTGAGGAAGAAGAAAGAGTATGCAGAAAAAATGAATTTCTTTTGGCCTGGCAGAATCCTATTTACGTAGATGATGAAGGGGTACGGATTGTGAGAAGAGTCAAAACCGCATCTATTCAAATGAGAAGAGACTTCTATTTGCAGTTCAAAAATAAAAGCCAATAGCCGCAGCCCTTCTTCAAAATACAATCTCCCAACACAAGGCACAGGAGCATCTCAAATTTCAGGCCAGTCAAATCGCGATGACGTTAGCATTCCTCTAGTAGTTGTAAATTACTTTGACATAAAGGAGATCCAAATGTCTCATTTGGTAGCACAACACAGATCTGGGCCATGGAAGTAGTAGCAGCAACAAACAAAGGAAGCCACCGTTCAATCTTTAGACTTCAATTTCTCCAAGCATCGGCAATTAGAATGCTAGCAAACAACAGACGAGATCTCAAAAATAATGCTATTTTAAAGGGCTGTGGTGTCGGTTCTTTTAGAACGATAGCATCTTCTTCAACCATCCAAATTGAATCGGCAACATCTTCATCCAGAAAGGGAGCATGAGCTTTAGCGCACGGAGGAAGATAAGAGAAATCAATCTAAATGGAAGGGTTTAAAGTGTTTTGTTTGAGAAGAGGAAACAAAAGGAACCGTGGACACAAAAAACCTCCGTAGATGCATACTAACTTGATAGTCAATTTTGTTCAAAATAAAAAGTGTTTTCTTTCTATTATATATTTGACATAATATGTTATATTGACTAATTAATTTAATTAACGGTATATTTAATAGAATCCATAAATGGTATGTTTTGTGATAGTAGTTACAATATGTTGTAATCATGATTGATTTATCATAACAAAATAAACATACTCTTTAGATATTCCTAGTCAAGATGTATTGAAACCAGCCATCGATACATCCTTGAGAATAGAGTATATAACGCTCTCTAAATGTTGGGAAATGTATTACTCATGGTTGCTGGAGGCACCAAGGGGTTACTTACCGATAGTTATTGAATAACTATGGAATGACTCATTCGATAGTTTTCTATTAATTAATATAACTAAACTCAAAAAGAAAATATCGATGTGATAATATTACACAATTCCCTTGACTTGAGAATACTGTCGAGCTTTAATGTAGATACCCCACTTTGATTATAGTTAAATCATGGCACGACGTCCACCAAACGACTATAGTCGGGTCAAGTGGAAGCATTTGAAGTGAAACACTATTCAAGAGAGAATTCTTCTCCTTGGTTATATGAGGTTAGCATCACGGTCAACCAAAGTCAACTCAAAGTCAAAGTCTCTGCCCAGAGTAGTTCGGTTAATAATTGTTGTTATTATTGAACAAATGACTTTGTGTTTGGACTATAAAGTTGAATATGGACGATACTATAATTTTGACCATTACCAAATTCCATAGTCCAAAGTGATATAGTTTTGATGAAGAGAATTGGTGTAAATAATTGTCACTATTGGCTAACACTTAAATAAAATAAATTATACCAAAGCTATGTAAACGATAAATTTGGCCATAATGTCACACAACTTGCTAGTGACGTCGAATGTTAGTATTCGAATTGTTTGATATTAATCGCTGATCAAATTTACACTTAAGAGTCATATAATCGTAATGTTGAATAATATGACTATCACCTGATTTAATTAATTATAATTGTTATTTATGAAATATTAATTATAAAATTTTATTTGATTTTCGTTGAAAATAAAGCGTATATAAAGGTCATATACACACGTATCGATATACGATATCGATATACTTTTAAATTAGATTTAAATGTATTTTATTTGATTGTGCTTGAGGTGATTGAAGGCCTATAAAGGGACCCAATTTGGACGACCATAGGTGTAGGACAAGGGGTTGGATTTGATTCAAAAAAGAAGGTTTAAATTAGTAGAGATATATGTGGATCTTGATCGACTTTTTGCTTCTCTATTTCTCTATTATTTAAACACCCTTAACCCTTTATTTGTTGCTCTTCTTTTAGTCTCCACTACATCCATATCTGGTCGAAAATGGAAGCCTCCTTCCTCCATTCATTCGAGCATTAAAAACACAAATCAAGTTAAATCAGAATAACAGTGCATAGTACTTTCAGTCTGGTAGCTCTCTCTGGAAGGATTTGAATTCGAATTCAAACGAGTCGATCGATTCAGCATTCCACATGTACTGATTAGGCTATAGCCAAGATAACTTATTTATTTATTTATAATTATACATAATCATTTTATAATTATTTTGAATTATACGTGCTTAGATTAGATCTCAATATCATGAATCCCTATATATGTGTGCTGATAACTTTGTATGTGATAGTGTGTGTGCGTGTGTATGTATTGTAAAATATAAATTATACATATACACACACACACATACATACATACATATATATCCATGTATAGCTCTTGACCAACAATAAATAAATAAAGTTCAAAAATATTTTTTTAGAATTAAATATTAATTTTAAAAGGGATTTTAAAACAAAATTTGATTTTTAATGTATATGTAAATTACATGTAAAATTTTATCAAATCATATACATGTAGTAACTTCGAAAATTAAAATAATAATAATTACATATATATACTAGAGCTGTTATGGTAATGGTTACCATTACCATTTTGTAAATACAGTTACCGTACCGTTTTTGCTAGTAAACTAAAATTGTTTACCGTTACAGTTACCGATTGACTGGTATACCGATGACTAGTATACCGATAAATTGATAATTGTTACACTGGTAATAGTTAATTACCATTTTTCTAGAAAATAATAAGTTGATATATTTTTACACTGAACGATGCTTCATTATATATCTCATTGGGTCACGTAATAAAGGACATAGAAAAGAAGTGTATTTATCATCATTTGAGTTGAATTACTGAAATAAATTGAACTATTTTCTTGCTTCTAAATGCCCATAATACAACATCTTACATCAATATCAATGTATTATGAATGGACTGGTAAATTACCATTACCGTTGGTTTTGAAAAAATATTACCGATGTTTTACCATAAAAAATGGTAAATTTACCATTACCATACCGATTATACTGGTATACCAACTTACTTTAAAATGATAACTGATTGACTGGTAATGGTATGGTAATGGTAAATTTACCATTACCATAACTGCCATAATATATACACATATTATTTAAAACTACAAAGAAATGTATGTGTGTGTGTACGTTTATTTTAAAATACAAGATGTTACTTTAATATATATGTATATATATATGTGTGTGTGTGTGTGTGTATATATATGTATATATGTATGTGTATATATATATATGTATGTATATATATGTATATGTATATGTATATATATGTAACTATATTTTAATGTACATTAATTATACCAATGATTAAAAAATTTTGTTCTAAAAAATTCTTTTCTTTAATCATTTCTATATGGAAAAGATTTATTAATAAACAATTTTTTAAAACTGTAAAGGAACTTGTCAAACATATTATAGGCTAAAAATATGTGTGAAATATATATAATTTTATTCATTTATATTTAAATATATAATGGTATTTTATATTCAAAATTTAAGTATTAATATATATATATATATAGATATATATGTATGTATGTATGTATGTATAGATATATATGTATGTATGTATGCATGCATGCATGCATGCATGTACATTTCTAGAGAAAATTATTTTTATTTCGTATATTTACATTTATTTATTTTATATTATCAAAATATTGCTTTTGATTTAAATTTAACATTAGAAAATATTTTAATGTCTAAATCTAGATCTGAAATTTGAATTTAAATTTAAATTTGTTGATTATTAATATTTGCATGTTTAAATATAATTATTTTACATTATTATAAACATATATGTATATGTGCATGTGTGTGTATTAGACATCACATATGGATACGGAGGGGCTAACAAGTAAGTTGCGATGTAAATCAAAGCATCTATATATGGGTGTGTTAAACTATGTACATTGTATATATTGCATGTGTATGTATGCACACATATGTATATAATATGCATGTTCATATTATATACTATGAATATAATATCCAAATAAAACTTTATTTACAAATTAAATAAAATATTGATTTTTATTTAAAATAAATTTTGATTAGATCTAAATAAATTTAGACTTTACATGCCCAATAAGATCCAAATCGGTAAAAAAAATTTACCCATTTAACCCGCTACGTGCTAGCCTAGTTCCAACAAGTGGGTGTGACTTGTAAGGAGGGTTTGAATAGGCAGGAGAATAAATGGGTGAGGGATGCTATTTTGGTGTGTGTAGATAGTAACAACCTTATTAGATTATTTAAGCAGGAAACTAAAAACAATGTTTCGATTTTATTTTATTCTTTAGAATTACATTTACTGATATTATTACTAATAGAAATGAGGGATACAATTTTTAACACATTTTTACCATTAGTATTTTTTCTTGAAGCGGTTCCACCACCCATTTAAGTGGTTATGTGTTCATGACTTGAGTTACACCACCTGGCAAGTGTATTTTGAAAGTTACTAAGGATCGTGTAATATGGAATATTAAACAATCTATCTACTTGTATAGAATGTAAGTATAAAAGTAAAGATAATAAAATAAATGACACCGGATATTTTTTTTACTGATTCAAACTTTCCGTTCTACGTCTAGTCCCAGACTCCTTATGGATTTAATCGATACCCTCACTTAACCCGGAGGAACAGGTATTACATCGCCTGAGCAACTGAACAAGACTTCAACCGCCTAGACAACCGAATAGGACTTCAACCGCCTGAGGATACTACAACAGGACTTCAACTATAAATGGCAGAAAAGTATTTGACTGAGTATGCTCTTGAATAGAACCGATAAGTCAATAAAGTATACCCTTCCTATAATCTTCTACTTTGTGGTATATTGTGTAGTTTGTGAAGAAAATAAGTAATTTTGATCACAAGAAATTTTTTCTTGAATGATCGTGTGATCAAAAATGTAAAGCAGTTTGGAATTGAATGCTTGAGAGTTCAATAGTAAAGATAGAAATAATTTAGAATAGAATTGATTATTGAAACAATGAAATGAATTGCTTTAGATAGAGTTTAATAGTTGCAATCATTCGTGAAAAGAAACAGTGAAAAGTTATGACGGTAACTCTGATTTAAGAGATGTATCTCTTCATGATGAAGAGGTACCCTTTCAGAAAACTAGTCGTTATACAGATTCAGCCGGTTGAATAAAATTTGGCAGCCATCCGAATCAATAATTTTTTAAAAAAGTAAGAAAACAAGTCATTTTAGCTCATTTTCAACCGGTTTGAATATTGTCTATAACGACCTAGAATTTCTGTCATTTGAAATTCGAATATTTAATTAATTTTAAATATTAATAAGTAAGATTTGGAAGTCGAATGAATTTAATTTCGAATATGGAGATTTAATTGGATAATTAAATCGATAATTAAATATTTGAAATTGCGTAAATAATTGGAAATTGGATTAAATGTGTATGAAAATGATTTATAAAGTTATATTAAATCATATTGGAGTTAGAATGATGTTTGTAAACTTTTAAAATCGAATTAAAAGTTAATTTGTGAAAATTGAATATTTTAATATTTAATTGACGATTGAAAATAGTCATTTTTCAAATAGTCTCGGATTTTGACAAAACTAGTTTCATCGGATCCGTAATGTGAAATTAATGTAAGATTTCAAATTTCGTGTCAATCGGATGTACGGTTTGTCCGGAGCAAACCAAAACGCATCGAAATCGGTTTAAATCGATTTGATTTAATTCTGATCGTTTATTTCCGTAACTCTCACATACGATCGAACTAGCTCCCGAAACACATTCCATTGTGTCCGGAACGCGGGGTAAACCTTAGAAATGCCAGCCGGCACGCTCGATTTGGAGTTCGGAAAAATTTCGATGAATAGTGTTTTTGGGCAATTTTCTATAAAAGGACGAGACAATCTTCATTTGCAAAACAATTAGGGTTTCAGCCCTTAGCCGCCACATACAAAAACAATGGCTGAAAACGTTCGAACTTCTTTCCTTAATTTCTCCAAATCCACACATCGATTCAGCAAGCTTCCAACTGCAAAGATGAAGAGGAAGATGAGAACTATAGATCCATACGGTGATAATTATCATCGGAGCGACGTGGAGGGAGTTATCGTGGCCGATAGGTGTCACGAACGGGCATGGAAATCAAAATATAGAGGCAGCCGAGCTTCACTTCGTTCGAGGCGGTGATGGAGTAGGGCAAGGGCTTCGACGTGAAGGTCATTGATCGTTGTAGAAATGGTCGAGGTGGTCACGAGATTTAGGGTTAAGTGGCGGCCTTGGGTTCATCTCGCGTGAAATAGCCTAGGGAAGAAGATGCTAGTCACGGCCGTGATTTGCTTGGTTTGAACGTGTGGCCCAGATTAAAGGTTGTGAAAAATAATAAAAGAAATCTGTAAATTTGTTTATATTAAATTGTTTAAACTTTAAAATATCATATCTGTTTGATACGAGGTCGGAAAATTACAAAACAAAATGTGTTGGAACCGTTTTGACGAGCTCTTCGCAATGGAGCTGGATTGGAGTCATTTGGAGACAGTGAAAATTTTGAGTAAAATTAAACGTGCGTTTAATTTTATCCGAAATAAAATACCGCAACCGTTATTGAAAGCAAGGTGAGAACTCCTCACTCAATCGAATATTTTGTTTCGATTTTAAATTTTAAATTGTTAGATTTAAAATTGTTGACAGTGTTGATCACTTGATTGTGATGATTGAATGATGGTTGCTATTTATCGTGTTAAATAGACCCTATACGCCGTATATTAAGCAGAGGTTATTTATTAAAAACATATACCGCGATAATTCCATATTGAAGTGGAATTGGTATTATATATGTATATAGCAATATATATATATATATATATTGGAATATGTATATATTGGAGTTGTTGATTTCCCGCATTGTATAGCGGATAAGACCCTATTGCGCCGCATAATAGCGGATAATATTTATAAATCCCATATACCGCGATAATTTCACTGCGAAGTGAAATTGGTATTGTGTTAACATCTGTGGATGCAGGGAAACAGGTTGGAGGGATCCAACTGGATTTCTCAAACATTTGAATTTATTTCAATGTTGTGTGTTGATTTATTTATAATCGCCGTGTGATTATATCTGTGGATAGAAAGCGTTGAAGGCTATAATTTAGCCGGATATATTTTTGGTATCGTTGGATACCGAAAATAAATAAAAATTGGATTTTTGAAATATAAGTTGAAATTTGATCGAAAAAATTATTTTTGATAATTGGATAAATTTAAAAGGATTTTAAAAGATAATAGTCTTATTTTTGAGTTGTATTGAATTAAATTTCAAATTTTGGAAAAAAAGCTTAATAAATGGATTTCGAAAATATTATTTATAAATCGAAGAATTTATTTAAAAATTTTGGATTTTTGAATAGTTTGGAAATTAAAGGAATTTATCTGCTTAAAAAGGAATTTACTTTAAAAAGGAAATAATTTAGAAATCCATTTGGTAATTGATTTTAGGTGATTGGAAATAAATCTTTTAAAATTGTTTGGAAATTTGATTTGGTGTTTTGAAATAAATTTGAAAAAATCAATTTGAAATTAATTGATTATTAAATTGCTATAAAAATTGATTTATAGAAATTTATCTGATTTAAATTAATCAGATAATTTAAATTAATCCTACTTATGGATGTTTGGATTATATTGGATGTTGAATTGTTTGACATCTTTGATGTGTGATGTTTTGTGATATATCATGTTTTGTGTTGCGATTTGTAATTTGTTTATCTGTGATATATATATATATATATCTGTGATCTGTGAATGAAAGATAAGCGTTATAGTTTATACGGCTTATCAATTATATTGTTATATTTGATCTGTGATGATTGAATGTTGTTGCACTATTGTGTTAAACCCTTGGACTACACAATACACACACAAATGTGGATTTCACGTGGAAATCGGTTAAGTCACAGATTTTTATCAATTTTGGAAAATTGAGTTTTTGAATCCAAAATAGTTTTGGGATTGGGATTGGAATTGGAAGTTTTTGAAAGTGAGTTTCAAAATAAAAGTTATTTTAAATGACTTAATAAAAATTGGAATTTAAATCATTTGATTTAAATTTTGAATTCAATATTTTGAAATTGAATTCAATGAATTGGGAATTTTGGTTTAAAAGATTTTATAATTATAAAAGGTGTTTATATGGGTTTTTAACCAATTAAAATACGGTCTTGGGGAAATTTAAATTTATAATTCAAGTTTATACTTGAATGGCTTTAACCTGTGTAAATGTAACCAGTTTTTCCCAAAATGAAAACTATCTGTTTCCAAATAATAATAGCTTTTATAAAGTGAAAAGATTTCCAATTTTGTATTGAAAACAATTCAAGTTGAAATGAAATTGTAAATAGTTTGGAAAAACTATGAATTAACCTTTGTGAAATGATTAAGCTTTATTTTAAAATCAAAGAAGATTTTAAAATGGTGTATCTTTTATATGATATAAGACTTGAATTGTGAATAGTTTTGAAAGCTATAAATTAAATCTTAATTAAATATTTAATGGTTAATCAAATTGAAATGGAAATTGTTTTGGAAATCTATGAATGAATCTTTGTGAAACTGGGTAAGCTTTGTGAAGTAAATCTTTTCGGTTTAAAGATTTAAAATGGTAAATTGTTTAAACCATTTAAAGGAAAGGATTTGGGTAATAAGTTGTGACTTAATTGAAATCCCTATATCCGTATGTTTTAAATATTGTGCTCACTATTCGAGTTAGCCGGGAAAAGACCTTTGTGTCATATAACCCATTCTGAATTAGTGATACGACGATATGGATCGTATTGAAGACCGGTGGTGAAGACCGGGTATTTATGAAAACGATAGGATGACCTATCGATTGTCTCTGCACCGTTAGCTACGGTATAGAGATTTCCTTTGTGATGGGAAGATTTATCGGGATTGTGAATACCCGGATTGCAAGGGCTTCTTCGGAAGTGCCTTCGGTTCTGTTCGAACCCGGAACAGACTTGTATGGTTACATGTCTGATATTACATTTTGAGATATAAAGCTGATTTTTTTCAAATACATTTCTGTTGGTGGCGGAGAATTTATTCTCTTAGCTTAACACCCTTCTCTGAGATGTACGAGCTCATAGGTTATGTAGTTGAAATTTATCAGTGATATACTCCCAATTTGGTAGTGTGGCATGCTGAATGTTGCTGTGTGATGATTATTTATTAATCATTTGTGATCAAAGCGTGGCTTTGTGAAAAAGCATAGCTTTGTGGACGAGACCTCTTCGGACCTCACAACCCAGAAATTGTCGAAACAGGAATATGCGGCAAGGTTATGAGGGTCGCGCCCTTTAGGGTATGTCATTTCCTTCTGGAAAAGGGTAGTATCATGGTATGGAGCCTAGATACTTACTCATGTAGACACACTTCATTTATTATGCGTGATGTTAGTTACCGAGCGCTCGGATAAAGGTCCCAACGGACCGGGGAATGGCATATTCGTGAGTTACCTAGTTACAGGGGTAACCCGGCCTTGTGTTGGCAGAGAGCTAGTTAGTTCTCGGGACGTCCAGCCAGAGGCGATCCCATGTGGCGGTAGGAAGTTCCTTAGCCTAACCATTTGTTGGAAATCCATCTTCCACTACGAACCTTGTACGGTTTTAGTTGTAGAACCTGCCATTTACTTATGGTGGTGCCCCACTGTTTAAATGGTAGCTATAGTAGGCATACGATACTAGTCGTATGTTGGCTAAGATTAATATTATACTTTCGAAATGTTTTCTGCACTATGCACTAACAATAATAATCCAATGATTTGCGTAGTAAGCATGTTTGACTATCATAAGAAGAAATCTCCTCCAATTCTGCGTTTGCATTGTGTGTGTGGCGGGAGGTCTTATGGTAGTTTCATTTTCCAAAAGCATTGCGAATATTTCCATTTCCTTATTGTCGTTGTTTCAAAGATAAATAAACTGTTTTAGTTCTCACACCAGTCACTATGACTGACCTGGAGTTTATTGTTTCCTTCCTAAACTCTGGGTGCCCACCAATTTCCACACGGGCAGTCTAGAGTCAGGTTATCAGGTCATTCTGGATTCAGGAGATGCTGTGGAGCTCATTTGCGAGCTGGATGGCGAGACGTATTACTTGTATATGATATTATTATTCCGCTGTGTATTCTGTATGAGGACAAGTTAATATAACTCTACAGTATTGTGTTGTATATTGTTGTGTAAACTCTGATGATGATGTAATGTATAAACTGATATAATTTTGATTTAAAGATTATTCATTTATCTATTATATGTTGTTCCGCTGCGAATGTGAGATTCTGATATTGTTCTGTTTCTGTGTTTTTCTGTTGTTTCTTCTTTCTTTTCTTCTGTCTTCTTCTACCTCTTCTTTTTTCTCCATAACAATTCGGTTTTCCGGCATTCGATTGCTCGGCAGTTGATATAGTGGACGTATTAATGTCGATTTTCGAGCGACGAAAAATCGAGTCGTTACATTTGGTATCACAGCATATGGTTAAGCGATAACTTTGGCTCTGTTGGGAATTACTCATTAGAGATAGAGTCAGTGGTACTCTAGAATGAGTGTGAGTGTAATAATAGATACGAGTGCGTATTTGTTAGTGAATATGAAATTGTTTTATATTGTGTTTGCTTATCCGTTGAGTTGTTTGTGAATTCTGGTCAGTATGTGGGACGCCATATTATCGATATGGGTTTCTAAACACTTAAACGAGGCAAGTCGACATAGTATCATTTTAAATTGGGTAAATGAAATAATTTTACCTCGATTATATTTTGTATATAAAGGAAATAATCTTTCAGAATTATTGAAGTGTATATAAATTTATTGTTTGGTTGTTGAAAATGTAAGAATATATATGAGTTAATAAAAGTTGTTTGAATAATCTAAATAAAGCAACAATTGTAAAAGAATGAATTGTATAAGCAGATGAATTATTAAGTATGGAATTATAATTAATATGACTTGCAATTGTGAAATAATCTTGTATAAGTAAAGTTAAATAGTGAAATTATATGAGAAAAGGATTTATAAATGTGATTTATAAATAAAAGGAAAATTTTGAAAGAATATTAAGCACTAAATTCACTATTGTTGCTGAGAAATAATAAGAGTGATGACTGCAGCATCATCAGTATCATTTTCAAGTTTCTATGTGATGGATTTGCTACCATAATAAATTGAAAAATTGAAGTTTTGTTGTGATAAACAAATTTAAATTAAAATGGAAAGCTATGTAATTGAAATTGATAATTATAAGTGAAATGAGTTTTATACTTATAATATGAGTTGGAAAGATAAATAAATAAGTTGTATAACTTATAAAATGAGTGAATGCAAGCAAAACCAAATGATAAAAAGGGTTAAACAATTTTGTTAAGCAAAATGTGATATGAATTTGACTTTGGTAAAAGTTAAATAGAATTTATTTTAGAATTGGAATCTGAATTGGACTTATAAGTGGAAATTTAAGTAAGTTAAACAAATGATGTTTAATTGGTATATAACTTAAGTAAAAGTTGAATAAAAAAAATATAGAAGTTGATTTTGGTATCGAAGTAAATTAATAAAGTGAATTTATTAAATGAGTGTGAACTTGAGTTATGTAAAAGAGATTCAACTTTATTTGTTAAATGAATTAGCAATTGAATTAATAAATGGATTGAATGTTAATCAATCAAATGTGAATAAATTGAATGGAAGTCAATTTAATATTAAACCAATTGGAATTAAAGGTGTTAAACCAAATTGAATGTAAATTTAATAATTCGGTTATGTTGGTTATGATTTGGTTGTTATATGATTGTTGGTTGATTGTATATAGTATAATTCATTAAGTGTTAATGAAATTGAATTAGTGAACTTGAAAGCTATGTAAATGAATCCAAATTGAAAGTGAAGTAAAATTAAATAGAAATTGGATTTGAATTGAAAGTGAACAAACTTGAATTTAAATTAGTGAATGTAAACTAATTAAAAATGAATGAATGAATGTCATTGCATATGAATTGGTTGTAAACAATTACAAGTGATGTCGAAATTATATAAGTTGCTTATAAACCTTGTTTAGTATGCATTTCTTTTAAAATGCATATATCGTAGTTGTTAAAAGAGTAAATTGTTAATAACTTTATATATATATGTCACTTACATGTTTAAATTGAGTAAGTACAGGTGCCGTGGCTGCCGTTCGGCTGATTTGGTTGCGCTAAAATGCTTAATAAATAACTGTTTTGCTTAAAAATGCTAAAAAGGTACGCCTATGCAATAAAAAAATAGGAAATAAGAACTGTTTTTCTGCTTTTCCGACCGTGTGGGTCGATGTATATATATTTATGTCTATTATGATCCTACTACGATCGAACCGCGCAAAGGAGACGCTGGCGAATTTTTCTGAAAATTTAAGGCGTTAGAAAATTTTTGAAAATTTTGGAAATTTTTGTTAATGAAAAGTCAATTTCCAAATTGAAATAAAACGTAGGAATTGAACTATAAAATGGAAACCACTATTTTGGGTTGAAGTTAAAGGTTTTGGAAAAGGAGAATATAAAATTTTCACTAAGTGGATTTTTGAAAAGTTAATGAATTTGGGGCATTTTTCTTACTTTGCAATTTCGAGGACGAAATTCTTTTAAGGGGGGAAGTTTGTAACGACCCAGAATTTCTGTCATTTGAAATTCGAATATTTAATTAATTTTAAATATTAATAAGTAAGATTTGGAAGTCGAATGAATTTAATTTTGAATATGGAGATTTAATTGGAAAATTAAATCGATAATTAAATATTTGAAATTGCGTAAATAATTGGAAATTGGATTAAATGTGTATGAAAATGATTTATAAAGTTATATTAAATCATATTGGAGTTAGAATGATGTTTGTAAACTTTTAAAATCGAATTAAAAGTTAATTTGTGAAAATTGAATATTTTAATATTTAATTGACGACTGAAAATAGTCATTTTTTCAAACAGTCTTGGATTTCGACGAAACTAGTTTCATCGGATCCGCAATGTGAAATTATTGTAAGATTTCAAATTTCGTGTCAATTGGATGTACGGTTTGTCCGGGGCAAGCTAAAATGCATCGAAATCGGTTTAAATCGATTTGATTTAATTCTAATCGTTTATTTCCATAACTCTCACATACGGTCGAATTAGCTCCCGAAACACGTTCCATTATGTCCGGAACGCGGGGTAAACCTTAGAAACGCCAACCGGCACGCTCGATTTGGAGTTCGGAAAATTTTCGATGAATAGTGTTTTTGGGCAATTTTCTATAAAAGGACGAGACAATCTTCATTTGCAAAACAATTAGGGTTTCAGCCCTTAGCCGCCACATACGAAAACAATGGCTGAAAACGTTCGAACTTCTTTCCTTAATTTCTTCAAATCCACACATCGATTCAACAAGCTTCCAACTGCAAAGATGAAGAGGAAGATGAGAACTATAGATCCATACGGTGATGATGATCACCGGAGCGACGTGGAGGGAGTTATCATGGCCGATAGGTGTCACGAACGGGCATGGAAATCAAAATATAGAGGCAGTCGAGCTTCACTTCGTTCGAGGCGGTTATGGAGTAGGGCAAGGGCTTCAACGTGAAGGTCATTGATCGTTGTAGAAATGGTCGAGGTGGTCGCGAGATTTAGGGTTAAGTGGTGGCCTTGGGTTCATCTCGCGTGAAATAGCCTGGGGAAGAAGATGCTAGTCACGGCCGTGATTTGCTTTGTTTGAACGTGTGGCCCAGATTAAAGGTTGTGAAAAATAATAAAAGAAATTTGTAAATTTGTTTATATTAAATTGTTTAAACTTTAAAATATCAGATCTGTTTGATACGAGGTCGGAAAATTACGAAACAAAATGCGTTGGAACCGTTTTGACGAGCTCTTCGCAATGGAGCTGGATTGGAGTCGTTTGGAGATAGTGAAAATTTTGAGTAAAATTAAACGTGTGTTTAATTTTATCCGAAATAAAATACCGCAACCGTTATTGAAAGCAAGGTGAGAACTCCTCACTCAATCGAATATTTTGTTTCGATTTAAAATTTTAAATTGTTAGATTTAAAATTATTGACAGTGTTGATTGTGATGATTGAATGATGGTTGCTATTTATCGTGTTAAATAGACCCTATACGCCATATATTAAGCGGAGGTTATTTATTAAAATCATATACCGCGATAATTCCATATTAAAGTGGAATTGGTATTATATATGTATATAGCAATATATATATATATATTGGAATATGTATATATTGGAGTTGTTGATTTCCCGCATTGTATAGTGGATGAGACCCTATTGCGCCGCATAATAGCGGATAATATTTATAAATCCCATATACCGCGATAATTTCACTGTGAAGTGAAATTGGTATTGTGCTAACATCTGTGGATGCAGGGAAACAGGTTGGAGGGATCCAACTGGATTCCTCAAACATTTGAATTTATTTCAATGCTGTTTGTTGATTTATTTATAATCGTCATGTGATTATATCTGTGGATTGAAAGCGTTGAAGGCTATAATTTAGCCGGATATATTTTTGGTATCGTTGGATACCGAAAATAAATAAAAATTGGATTTTTGAAATATAAGTTGAAATTTGATCGAAAAATTTATTTTTGATAATTGGATAAATTTAAAAGGAGTTTAAAAGATAAAAGTCTTATTTTTGAGTTGTATTGAATTAAATTCCAAATTTTGGAAAAAAGCTTAATAAATGGATTTCGAAAATATTATTTATAAATCGAAGAATTTATTTAAAAAATTTGGATTTTTGAATAGTTTGGAAAATAAAGGAATTTATCTGCTTAAAAAGGAATTTACTTTAAAAAGGAAATAATTTAGAAATCCATTTGGTAATTGATTTTAGGTGATTGGAAATAAATCTTTTAAAATTGTTTGGAAATTTGATTTGGTGTTTTGAAATAAATTTGAAAAAATCAATTTGAAATTAATTGATTATTAAATTACTATAAAAATTGATTTATAAAAATTTATCTGATTTAAATTAATTAGATAATTTAAATTAATCCTACTTATGGATGTTTGGATTATATTGGATGTTGAATTGTTTGACATCTTTGATGTGTGATGTTTTGTGATATATCCTGTTTTGTGTTGCGATTTGTAATTTGTTTATCTGTGATATATATATATATATATATATATATATCTGTGATCTGTGAATGAAAGATAAGCGTTATAGTTTATACGGCTTATCAATTATATTGTTATATTTGATCTGTGATGATTGAATGTTGTTGCACTATTGTGTTAAACCCTTGGACTACACAATACACACACAAATGTGGATTTCACGTGGAAATCGGTTAAGTCACAGATTTTTATCAATTTTGGAAAATTGAGTTTTTGAATCCAAAATAGTTTTGGGATTGGAATTGGAAGTTTTTGAAAGCGAGTTTCAAAATAAAAGTTATTCTAAATGACTTAATAAAAATTGGAATTTAAATCATTTGATTTAAATTTTGAATTCAATATTTTGAAATTGAATTCAATGAATTGGGAATTTTGGTTTAAAAGATTTTATAATTATAAAAGGTGTTTATATGGGTTTTTAACCAATTAAAATACGGTCTTGGGGAAATTTAAATTTATAATTCAAGTTTATACTTGAATGGCTTTAACCTGTGTAAATGTAACCAGTTTTTCCCAAAATGAAAACTATCTGTTTCCAAATAATAATAGCTTTTATAAAGTGAAAAGATTTCCAATTTTGTATTGAAAACAATTCAAGTTGAAATGAAATTGTAAATAGTTTGGAAAAACTATGAATTAACCTTTGTGAAATGATTAAGCTTTATTTTAAAATCAAAGAAGATTTTAAAATGGTGTATCTTTTATATGATAAAAGACTTGAATTGTGAATAGTTTTGAAAGCTATAAATTTAATCTTAATTAAATATTTAATGGTTAATCAAATTGAAATGGAAATTGTTTTCGAAATCTGTGAATGAATCTTTGTGAAACTGGGTAAGCTTTGTGAAGTAAATCTTTTTGGTTTAAAGATTTAAAATGGTAAATTTTTTAAACCATTTAAAGGAAAGGATTTGGGTAATAAGTTGCGACTTAATTGAAATCCCTAAATCCGTATGTTTTAAATATTGTGCTCACTATTCGGGTTAGCTGGGAAAAGACCTTTGTGTCATATAACCCATTCCAAATTAGTGATACGACGATATGGATCATATTGAAGACCGGTGGTGAAGACCGGGTATTTATGAAAACGATAGGATGACCTATCGATTGTCTCTGCACCGTTAGCTACGGTATAGAGATTTCCTTTGTGATGGGAAGTTTTATCGGGATTGTGAATACTCGGATTGCAAGGGCTTCTTTGGAAGTGCCTTCAGTTCTGTTCGAACCCAGAACAGACTTGTATGGTTACATGTCTGACATTACATTTTGAGATATAAAGCTGATTTCTTTCAAATACATTTCTGTTGGTGGCGGAGAATTTATTCTCTTAGCTTAACACCCTTCTCTGAGACGTACGAGCTCAGAGGTTATGTAGTTGAAATTTATCAGTGATATACTCCCAATTTGGTAGTGTGGCATGCTGAGTGCTGTCGTGTGATGATCATTTATTGATCATTTGTGATCAAAGCGTGGCTTTGTGAAAAAGCGTAGCTTTGTGGACGAGACCTCTTCGGACCTCACAACCCGGAAATGGTTGAAACAGGAATATGCGGCAAGGTTATGAGGGTCGCGCCCTTTAGGGTATGTCATTTCCTTCTGGAAAAGGGTAGTATCATGGTATGGAGCCCAGATACTTACTCATGTGGACACACTTCATTTATTATGTGTGATGTTAGTTACCGAGCGCTCGGATAAAGGTCCCAAAGGACCGGGGAATGGCATATTCGTGAGTTACCTAGTTACAGGGGTAACCTGGCCTTGTGTTGGCATAGAGCTAGTTAGTTCTCGAGACGTCCAGCTATAGGCGATCCCATGTGGCGGTAGGAAGTTCCTTAGCCTGACCATTTGTTGGAAATCCATCTTCCACTACGAACCTTGTACGGTTTTAGTTGTAGAACCTGCCATTTACTTATGGTGACGACCCACTTTTAGATGGTAGCTTAGTAGGCATACGATATTGGTCGTATGTTGGCTAAGATTAATATTATACTTTCGAAATGTTTTCTGCACTATGCACTAACAATAATAATCAAATGATTTGTGTAGTAAGCTTGTTTGACTATCATAAGAAGAAATCTCCTCCAATTCTGCGTTTGCATTGTGTGTGTGGCGGGAGGTCTTATGGTAGTTTCATTTTCCAAAAGCATTGCGAATATTTCCATTTCCTTGTTGTCGTTGTTTCAAAGATAAATAAACTGTTTTAGTTCTCACACCAGTCACTATGACTGACCTGGAGTTTATTGTTTCCTTCCTAAACTCTGGGTGCCCACCAATTTCCACACGGGCAGTCTAGAGTTAGGTTATCAGGTCATTCTGGATTCAGGAGATGATGTGGAGCTCATTGGCGAGCTGGATGGCGAGATGTATTACTTGTATATGATATTATTATTCCACTGTGTATTCTGTATGAGGACAAGTTAATATAACTGTGCAGTATTGTGTTGTATATTGTTGTGTAAACTCTGATGATGATGTAATGTATAAACTGATATAATTTTGATTTAAAGATTATTCATTTATCTATTATATGTTGTTCCGCTGCGAATGTGAGATTCTGATATTGTTCTATTTCTGTGTTTTTCTGTTGTTTCTTCTTTCTTTTCTTCTGTCTTCTTCTACCTCTTATTTTTTCTCCATAACAATTCGGTTTTCCGGCATTCGATTGCTCGGCAGTTGATACAGTGGACATATTAATGTCGATTTTCGAGCGACAAAAAATTGAGTCGTTACATTGTCAGTCAGTTATTTGAATATTCAAAAATCAATATGTGCATGTGCACAGATTCAGTCGACTGAATGATCTTGTTCAGCCGGCTGAATTCTGTTGATGAATAAAAGTTGCCTTACCTTGGTTAGAGCACTTGCTTTCTAAACTAGTGACCCGGGTTTGAGCCTTGCTCAATGCATTTTTGAAAACTTGATTTTCATTTAAAATATGATTTCACCAATGACCCGAGTTCGAATCTTGCTTCATATATTATTATTATTATTCTATTTTAAAAAACTGTTGTTGCTTTTATAAAATGTTTTGAATGTGTATGTATATGTGTGTATACCACTTTGACAAGATTTTGACATCTGTATACTCTAGGCATGACACTCTATGACTAATAATACTTTGTTTGTCACCTTCGTCTTGTCTCTATCATTTATATCTCTTCTTGTATCTCCATATATATACTTTTATCCTCTTTTGTACCGTGTATCTTCATGTTGAACTTATTTGTTTGTCTCTTTTTGATACTTTTGTACCTGCAAGTTAGCTTATAGGTTCTTTGGCATAATTATATAGTCGTTGTCATTAAAATCCATCAATGGAGGTTCTAACATTCTCCCCCCATTTTGATGATGACAACTATACAATTTAAAAAATATATTCATTCTATATAAAATAATATTAATATGTTTAAAGCTCCGCCTAAGTATAACATCTCCCTCTAAGTATAATATCTCCCTCTATCAATATGCATATGAATTTCTCCCCTTTTGTCATTATAAAAAAGAATGAGGGAATATTATAAATTTTATAAAATATCTTGTAAATAGCAAGATAAACCTAATATTAACTAGGGAGAAAATAAACTAGATTTTACTGTATTTGCCGAAGTCCATATTTCATTGTAAGCACGTAATTCTATTAAATGTATGGAACATCCTTTAAAATTCCAAAATCTATCCTTTTTCTTTTGTTTCTCCAAGTACCTGCAATAAATAATAATCATTTTTGGTACCCACTTACTACATTAGAGTCCAGGAGTTAATCATAGGGTAAAACCTTACCAAAATAGGTGTGGTTGTATCCTCTAAAAAAATAATGAAACAATTTTATCAAATAAAAAATAACTACTACTTATAAATTAGGGTATCAAAAAAAATAACATTTAAAGCATACGCTACCTAAGGTTCTTATAATTTCCTAAATTTTAGGAAACCATACCCATTTGGGTGTGGTTGAACCTTTATAAATATAATTTTTATTACAAATCACATTCTTATAATAGTTGCTAATATAAAGTTGTTTATCATAATAAATTGTATTAGCTGGAATCCATATTCTAATATTATTAGTCATTAGCTTAGAATTTAAAAAATATTTTCTGTCATTTCTAAACAAAGTATTATTATGACTGTAAGTGGTTTTAGGACTATCATAATTATTGGTACTAGCACTAAAATTAGTATACATGAATGCATACTTAGTACTATATTTACTTTTAGCTTGTTTATAGCCTATACCGCTTTTATCTTTGTGAGCTTTTGAATTTGTAACTAAGGAAGATAAGATATCTCTACCTTTAAATTTACAATTTATTCATTTAATTTATCAAAATTTGCTTTAAAATCATAAACTTCTTTTTTCAAAATATTACTATTATCTTTTAAAGTCTCAGATTCTTTAAATAATTCTGAGTTCCTTTCGATTAAAGTTTCATTCTCTTTTTCAAGGGACAAAATTAAAGAGCTAGAATTATTTAGAGAATTTTCCAAAAATATAGTTTCATTTTGCAAAACATCAATTTCCTTCAAAAGATCATTGTTTTTAACTTCTAACAGCTTATTTTCTTTTTGTAGAAAATCCTTTTGTAAAACAAGTTCTTCTACTGTATTTTTAAAAAATTTAGTTTGTTTTACCAAAGGTTTATTTTCCTCTTTTAAATTGGAAATTTCTTGCTCATAATTTTTTAACTTAGCTAATGCAATTCTATTAACTTTATTCGACCGGATATTTTTTTACTGATTCAAACTTCCCGTTCTACGTCTAGTCCCAGACTCCTTATGGATTTAATCGATACCCTCACTTAACTCGGAGGAACAGGTATTACATCGCCTGAGCAACTGAACAAGACTTCAACCGCCTAGACAACCGAATAGGACTTCAACCGCCTGAGGATACTACAACAGGACTTCAACTATAAATGGCAGAAAAGTATTTGACTGAGTATGCTCTTGAATAGAACCGATAAGTCAATAAAGTATACCCTTCCTATAATCTTCTCCTTTGTGGTATATTGTGTAGTTTGTGAAGAAAATAAGTAATTTTGATCACAAGAAATTTTTTCTTGAATGATCGTGTGATCAAAAATGTAAAGCAGTTTGGAATTGAATGCTTGAGAGTTCAATAGTAAAGATAGAAATAATTTAGAATAGAATTGATTATTGAAACAATGAAATGAATTGCTTTAGATAGAGTTTAATAGTTGCAATCATTTGTAAAAAAAATAGTGAAAAGTTATGACTGCAACTGTTGATTTAAGAGATGTATCTCTTCAAGATGAAGAGGTACGCTTTTAGAAAACTAGCCATTATACAGATTCATCCGGTTGAATAAAATTTGGCAGCCATCTGAATCAACAATTTTTTAAAATAGCAAGAAAACAATTCATTTTAGCCCATTTTCAACCGACTGAATATTGTTAGTCAGTCGGCTGAATATTCAAAAATCAATATGTGCATATGCACAAATTCGGTCGACTGAATGATCTTCTTAAGTCGGCTGAATTCTATTGATGAATAAAAGTTGTCTTAGCTCAGTTGGTTAGAGCACTTGCTTTCTAAACTAGTGACCCGGGTTTGAGTCTTGCTCCATGCATTTTTGAAAACTTGATTTTCATTTAAAATATGATTTCACTAATGACCCGAGTTTGAATCTTGCTTCATACATTATTATTATTATTTTATTTTATTTTTAAAACTTTTATTGCTTTTATAAAATGTTTCGAATGTGTATGTATGTGTGTGTATACCACTTTGAGAAGATTTTAACATCTGTATACTCTAGATATGACACTCTATGACTAATAATACTTTGTTTGTCACCTTCGTCTTGTCTTTATCGTGTATATCTCTTCTTGTATCTCCATATATATATATATATATATATATATATACTTTTATCCTCTTTTGTACTGTGTATCTTCGTGTTGAACTTATTTGTTTGTCTCTTTTTGATACTTATATACCTGCAAGTTAGCTTAGAGGTTCTTTGGCATAGCTGTATAATTATTTTCATTAAAATCCAACAATAGAGATTCTAACATATTTGTCTTTAGCCTTCGAAACTCTCGTATGCCCGAAAAACCGATTGGTTTATGTTGCACTTTATTTATTATAATTGATTAATTTCATCCCACTTTAGATCCCTTTGATTTCTAAATTCAATTCTACTCACTCGAAAGTCAACCGCAATTGTAACCACCTTCTGTAACATACTTAATGCAACAACCTGCAAATTTGAAACATTAATTGTTAATTAGTTATTAATAACTGTTTAAAATAAATTGATAATAAAAATATTGAACAGAGTTGTTATTTTGGGAATTTGGTATTTCCATTACATTTAGAAATATTGAAATATCTATATTTTAAACATGTACACACATGCATACACACATACACACATCACGATATACTCCCATTATTGTTTCAATAATGGGTTTTTGGGCATTCATAACTACTTTGGCCCAATACACCTCTTTTCTTTACAAATAAAGTGCTATGTGGAAACCCTACGCAGCCTCTACTCTATTTTTTTCTTGTTTCTGATGTCTTCCTCCTCCTTAGATCTAATCTCTTCCCTTTGATGGAGGTTGATCCTATAATCAAAATTAACATCAACCAGATTACAAAACCAATCACTGCATATCATATACCATATTGAACATTTCGACAAGGTAAAGTGATGACTGAGATTCGTTTTCCACATTGACAAACCATTTCATCTAAAATCAACGAGCAAATCATAGTCGTTGATTTTATGATTTTGGAAATAATGGTTAGACTACAATCCGTAGGCACAATTGTGTCGCGGCGATAAGGGGAGCTTATCTATGTAATCTGATTGGGCTATATCATTACGTGGAGGTCAAAAAATGGCACCGAAGTCAAGATTTAGGCGTCGGCGCTAGGCTTGGAAGGGGTGACTATTATTCCAGGTTGCGGCGGTAGTGGTGCAAGGGGTTCGCGATGGCGTTGGGTTTGGCTAGTGGTAGGATGAGGCCGCATGTGGGTCAACGGTGAAGGCACTTGAATGTGATAATGAGCTCGACATATTGGGAATGAAAGGAAATTTTCACTTAAGTCCTCGTAAATTGTTTAGTTGTGTTTTAAGCCCTGTAACTCTCTAACTAGTATAACTTTTCCATACGACCTCCGTTTCACATGCGATTTGTTCCATTGGAATCATGGAAAAATATAAAATGATTTGACGTATAGTTTGCTGGCTTTTAGAGATGTTTGTAAAAGCACATTGGCAGGTCTTAATGGTTGTATGCATTTATATTTAAAAATAATAAATATGTATTTATTGACACACACACCCCTCTGTTGATATATTATACCTAATAGATGATTATTTGATTGTTGTGATGCGTTGATATGATGTGTATTCTAGTTTGAAAGTTGTCTATTTATTTGACTGTTGCATTATTGGATGATGCTAATTTTTGTACTTAATTGTTGATTTTGGAAAAATAATTAATTGATATAAAATAAGTAAAATCGTGTAATTTTAAGGAAAATAAGATTATTTGCAAATTTTTGAGGAAAATAAGATATAGTCATAATTTAACAAATTATACTAAAATTGATATGAGAAAAATAATAAGGTTATTTATTTATGAATTTTCATAGAAATTCATAAATAATATTAAAAAAATCTATTTTAGAGCGAATTCTGAGAAAATATTATTATTTATAAAGTAAAATATAGTTTGGTTACTAATAATATGGTTTTGGGAAGATTGTATTAATTAACGAAATCATAATACAACTACTTTTATAGAGTTTATGGAAAGTTATTATTATTATTTAAGTAATAGATATACGAGATATTTTGAGAATAATAATAATGATAAAGTTATATTTTTCAAAAATATTTTGGGGTAAATTATTAATATTTTTGACTTAAATAACAATAAAGGATTTTTGATATTTAAAGAAGAATATTATTATTTGAGTTAAATGGTAATAAATTGGTTATGAATAATAATAAAGAGATTTGAGTAAATATTATTATTTTGAAGTTAAGTAGTAATAATATTATTTCTAAATGTAATTTGACGTTAATTACTATTGTTGAATAAATAACGATGTTTTGAGATATTTGAAGTAAAAAATGTAAAGTGAAGGATTTTCGAAACATATTATTGTTTTGAGAATATATTATCATCTTGAAATGATAGAGATAAAAGTATTCTATAATAATCAACGATAAGATGATTTTATAATAAGGGGGATAATAAGAGTAAATGCATTAATTTGAATTATCATGACATATGTTATTGATTGTTGCTTGAAGTTATCATATATGTTTATTGTGTTGAGAGGAAATCACATTTAGACGAGTTATGTTTATTGTACTAGATACAGTCTTGCATAAATGAATATGCTCTAGAAATTATGTACTTCGATTTTTCACAAACAAACACCTATACTGTTAATCTAATTAGTTGGCCTGTATGGTATTAATGGTTAAGAAAAATATAATAGTATATTATTTCTAAAGTGGGGATCATTACAAATGGTATTGAAACATGATTCAAACCAAAATTGAGAATAGTAACATCATGAGTGTACGGATTTGGAGTACATGATAAGTTGAGTAGATTCCTAATAGGCTGGAACAATCATGATCTAGCCATGTAAATGAAATAATCAAAACCATATTTTTTACTGGTCAAAGAAATCATGTTGATAATAAGATAATTATTACATAAGTGACACATGTTGCATATTAAAAGTCTAGAGAAAGGGAAATCTTGGAAGTATGTTGCATATTAATTTGTCGCAACAAAGATGTATGAGTAATCAGATCAAATAATGAAATACTTGGTAACTTAATCATTTTATCAAAATAGTAAGAGCATTGATTCATACCGTAGTAATGTAGCGACATGGATATAAGCACATAGAAAAGTTAACATAGCATCCGTGTAGGATTTACACCCATTTGAAAATTTTATACCATTAATGATAGTGAGATCAGCCAAAAGCATGTAAAGCTTATATGTAACAACCCTAATTTCTACACTGTTTATATAAATAAATTTGATTAAAATAAAAAATTTCAAATTCGATATTCGATAATTTATATTTTGAAATAACTTTTAGCTAACTAAATTTTATTTGAAATAAGATTTGATTTAATAAATTGAAATAAATTAATAAATTCTTTTTGAATAATTTATTGAATTGAATAAAAAATAATTTATAAGTGTAAATAATTGTTTACGATTAAAATTGTGAAAACTAATTAAGCGGGCATTGAAATAAATGGAATTGGATAGTTACCAAAATATAATTCATAATTAAAGTGTAAATCGGTTTAAACCAGATTGAAAAATATTTGTAAACAAATGTTAAGGATCAAAAATTTAAATTTAAATGGAAAGAAAATAAATTAAAAACTAGATTGAATTTAAATAGAGCCCAATAACAAGCCCAAGCATATATCCTATACTTCTAGAAATTTCTCCCTTCCTCCACACTTACGTCCAAATACATGCTACCTTTTTCTACTTGAAGTCATATCCCTTAAATCATTTGAACCCTAAATTTAATATCATGCATTATAGAAAATAATAATAAATAAACATGATGTCGCGCACGTAGGCGCGAAGGTCAACTGAGGCAGTCGACATTATGGGAAGCGAAGCAAGGTGCAACCGCGTTGTAGGCTTGCGATCTGGAATTTTTTGGGAGCGATGACTGGGTTGCGTGCATGTGAGATGAGGTGGTGAGAGAAACATGTGATGGCGATGTTCTGTCTACACGAGCATGGATGATGTATGGGCTTGAACGAACAACGACGTGTAAGAGTTGCAACGATGGTGGAGATGCTGATGTGGTATTGGTGACTGATGGTATTGAAGGCTGTTGATACGGCTTGGCGAAGCGACTTGGTTGCAAGCTGAAGCTTCGATTTAGAGTATTTCAAGCATGGATTAGGTGAGTAAATTTTTTTACTCACAACTATCATCTAGTTATTGCAAGTTGTTGTTGATTGATATAGTTGAATTGTGAATTGGCAATGGATGTTTGATTGGTTTGTTTGTGTGAGTTATTTTGTATAACTCATCAGTAGAATTTAAATTCTATTTCTTGGAATTCGTTGATTGTTTGGATAATGGATTTCTTTTGCTGATCCAAATTTGACCAGATGAAATTGAGATCACATAATTTTGATCGGTCGTTGTCGTGATGAGATCACATATTTTCAATTGATTGTTGTTGTGATGATATCACACTGGTAATTAATCGAAATGGGAATGAATTGTAATAGAAGATTTTGAAAGAAATGAAATATTTTTGGAATAAATAGTGGTTTTTGAAATGATTTTTATTTGTACTTGGAAAAATTATTTTTGATAGAAAATCATTTAAGTAATTTTTTTGAGTAATTTACAAATAGAAATTATTTGGAAAATGATGTATTTTTGGGATTTGATTAAATAAGTTAATTTTAGAATATCTATATTTTTATTCACTTATTGTTCATTATAAAAGTATTTAAACTTGAAATTGATATTTTTAAAAGTGATAAGGTAATTTTTATTTTGGATTTAATACATTGGAAGTTTATAAAAATAATAATATTGAGGTTATAGAAAGAGGAATGCAATCTATTTATTGAATGGAAAATTCCCATTTGTGGAATGATATTTTATGGCTTTTGGAGATTATTCTTAATTGAAAATCCTTATTGGAAATGTAGAATAAAATTAAATTCGTTGTTTAATGGAAATTTCGAATTATAAAACTTATTATTATTGCCAATTATTAGAGAAGAACTTTAAAAATGTATGAATTATTTTAGAAAGAGTTTTTAAGTGATTCAGAATTGAATAATAATTTATAGATTTCTTATGATTAAATAATAGATTTGTAACAATTTATTTTGAGACAGAAAATGGAGTTTGAGGAAAGGATAAGAATTTTATAAATTGACTTCCTCTTAATTGAAATTTTGTACTTGAAATTATTTTTGAAGATTTTAGGAGAAAATGAATTTTTAAACCCCTTCTGATATAATAAATAATAGAATTGTATATTTTGATTGCTTTATATTTCTGTGCAACGAAAAATTAGAATAAATGAAGTTATAGTATCATCTGGTATGAGACTTTTGATAATATTTCTCCAATTATTCTTTGGTCTTGTTATATAGAATAATAGGCGAGTATAGTTTACGAACATTGAGTAAATGTTCGAGTAGCACTGGGTGGTATGGGCCGTCGAGCTGATACTTGTTCGATGACTCTTTGTAAGTAGATGTCGCTCGATAGGGTCATGTCTACAAGGTATTATTTATGATGATGCAAGCTGAGAGTGAGCAAGTTGCGAGCTATAAGTGTGTCTTATGTGTATACTCTCATTATATGGTGGGTAGTAGACCAGATTGGCTAGTATCCATCCTAGAGGTTTGATTGGGGGTTGCTCCCTAAATCGGTGACATTGTGTATATGGCTAAGAGTCATGGTTAAGAGCCACTACTCCATGTCACTTAGGCCAACAGGCAGTTACCATTAGGGCACTTGGAGGTTCATGACTATTGCATAGTGTTGACTTGCACTAGATGGATGTTGGGTCACGATGGCCGTCGATGTAACCGATGACTATAGGAGTTGCGCTAAGATCGTTATAGATGTTTGCTGAGAGCCATATAGATCATTTATCGAGACTGATGCCGTTATAGTTATATATGGTGCTGAGAGCCCAATTGGACTGAGAGTCCAAGGCGGTTATCTATGATACTAAGAGTTCGATAGATCTTTAGAGGTTTGAGAGACCACATGATTATTGTTAGGCTGAGAGCTAAGACGATTACTTTGAGGCTAATGTCTAGATGATTATTATGTAATCATTGATCTCCTTGATTATTCTTTGGACTGAGAGTCTTTGTAGTTAAGTAACTGACGCAGCGGATTAATCAAAAACAATGTAGATCGATGAATGTAGTAGTCGATGGATGGGAAGATACTGAAATGCCCAAATTCGTTGATCCGAAGATACCGAATTCTAGCTATCTCTGACATGTTGATCGCGCACGATACCGTGAGGAGAGATCTTCAATTCTTCGAGCATTGATCAAGCGCACTTGATTCCGCGAATCGGCTTCTGCAATCATTGAATCGAGCGCACTCGATTAACCGAAAGAGGAGATAGGAGATTACACTTGACTACCAATTTGGCGAAAGCACAAAGCTAACAAAACAAGAGTTTTATTTCAAATCAACTAAACTATTACAAATGTGGTACTCGGCCTATTTATAGGCGCCCAGTTCAACACAACACAATTTACACAACTCATAAGTCGGTGGCGACTTATCACTTCTCCGACTCACGACTCATCACATTCTCCGACTCACGACTCAACATATTTATACAACACAACCGACTTACGACTTATAAACGACACGACTTAACAATATGTACAAAGAAACAATACAACACGTTACAACACACAACCCTTAACTCGGCTCCGACTTAAGATATCCTCCGACTTAGCATATATGCCGACTTACCCGGTACACGAGTTACGACTCAAACAACAAACGACTTAACCCAGTTCAGGTGACTCATCTTAAGTCGTAACTCGGCAGTGACTCATCCCTTCTCTTAAGTCGTAGACGACTTATCCCTTGTTTGTCTTAAGTCGTAACTCGACAGCGACTCATCCCTTCTCTTAAATCGTGGACGACTTATAGCTCTGTCAGCCTCTTCCTTGAGTTGTGGACGACTCGTGCCTGCCGCTTCAATAAATCATGAACGATTTAAGCTTTCCGCTTCGATAACTCGTGGGCGACTCATGTCTTTGCTTTGGTTAAGTCGTGGACGACTCATGCCAGTGTTATTAAGTCGGTCACGACATAGACCTTCAATTTCCTTAAGTCGGTAACGACTTAGTACTTGGCCTGCATCATCAAGTCGGTCACGACTTAGACCTTCAATTTCCTTAAGTCGATAACGACTTAGTACTTGGCCTGCATCATCCTCCCCAGGTTGAGAAAAATTCGCCCTCGAATTTGCACCATCCTCTTCCACTATAAGTTCATCCCCATGATATGGTATGAGATGTTTAATATTGAACACATCGGAAATATACACATCCTCTGGCAGCTTCAATTTATTAGCATTTTCATTAATTCGCTTCACGATTTCTACAGGACCAATTTTTCTAGCTTTCAACTTGTTATAAGCGCCCACTGGAAAACGATCTTTCGTTAACACTGCATAAACTAAATCACCTTCATTAAATTCAACACTCCTTCGCTTCAAATCTGCAGATCGTTTATACTTCTCATTTGCTTTTTCCAATCGTTCCTGAACGGTTTTATGACACTCTGTCAATCCTTCGACAAAATCAGCAGCTCGTTTGACTGTCTTCTTTGGTTGTGGTATGACCGTTAAATCCAACGGTCCCTTCGGTAAGCTTGAATATACTATCTGAAATGGACTGAAACCCGTACTATGGTTTACTGCATGATTATGAGCAAACTCTGCCTGACATAACTTCATGTCCCAACTCTTCAGATTATCTTGCACAAGACACCTCAACAAATTTCCCAACGATCTGTTAACAACCTCGGTCTGTCCATCCGTCTGCGGATGATAAGAACTGCTGAATTTCAATTTCATTCCCACCATCTTCCACAAACTTAGCCAGAAATGACTTAGAAATCTAGTATCCCTGTCTGAAACAATCGATTCAGGCAATCCATGAAGTCGATAGATTTCTTTGAAAAATAACTGAGCAACATGAACAGCATCCGCCGTCTTTTTACAAGCAATAAAATGTGCCATTTTCGAAAATCGATCAACCACCACATATATGGAATCGTTACCACGCTGTGTTCTTGGCAACCCCAACACAAAGTCCATACTCACATCAACCCATGGTTTAGTTGGTACAGGTAACAGCATATATAAACCAGCATTAGTCGCAGTTCCTTTCGAAACCTGACAGATATGACATCGTTCCACAAACCTCTCCACTTCTTTCCTCATCGATGGCCAAAAGTAAGACTGCGAAATCAATTGCAAAGTACGGTCTCTACCCACGTGGCCTTCCTCGTGTAGCTCCTTTACAATTTTCATTCTCAAACTACAATCAGGTATGCACAATCGATTTCCTTTGAACAGAAAACCGTCTGCCATCACGAACTCATCCGTCTTTCCCTCCTTGACTTTATCAATACACTTCGCAAAGTAAGGATCATCGACAAATAATTCTGGCAACACATCAAACCCTGTCACCTCAACTTTCAGTGTAGTCAACAAATGACTCCTCCTACTCAAAGCATCAGCCACTCGATTCGTCACCCCTGACTTGTGTTTAACAACAAAAGTAAACTGTTGCAGATATGCAATCCACGATGCATGTCTCGCTGAAATCTTGTCTTGCCCTTGTAAATGCTTTAACGCCCCATGATCAGTGTAAAGAACAAATTCCTTCTGAAATAGATAGTGTCTCCAGTGTTTAATAGATTGCACAACAGCATAGAATTCCACATCATATGTACTGTATCTTATCTTTGCTCCTGATAACTTCTCGCTAAAGTATGCAATCGGACGTCCCCTCTGACTCAACACTCCTCCAATCCCAACCTTGGATGCATCAGTATGTAGTTCAAATACTAGCTGAAAATATGGTAATATTAGAATTGGTGCAGACGTCAAGAGTTCTTTGATTCGATCAAAAGCAACTCCGGCTTCCTCCGTCCATGCAAACTGTTTACCCTTCATACAATCAGTCACAGGCGCCATCACACTACTAAAGTGTGGAATAAACCTTCGATAAAATGAAGCTAACCCGTGAAAACTACGAACTTCCGTTATCGTCTTGGGTTGCGGCCAATCTCTGATAGCTTCGACTTTACTTTGGTCAACCTGTATTCCTCCATCCGATACAATATACCCCAGAAATAAAACACTATGCGTCATGAACACACATTTCTTCGTTGCAGCATAAAATTGTTCTTGTCGCAGTACCATCAACACTTCTCTCAGATGATTCAAATGTTCCTCTGGACTCCCACTGTAAATCAGAATATCATCGAAATACACCACCACAAACTTCCCAATGAATGGTCTAAAAATCTGATTCATCACCCTCATGAAAGTACTTGGTGCATTTGATAAGCCAAATGGCATAACCAACCATTCGTATAGACCCTCCCTGGTTTTAAAAGCAGTCTTCCACTCATCTCCTGGTCTGATACGAATTTGATGATATCCGCTCTTCAAATCAATCTTCGAAAAGATAGTAGCTCCGCTTATTTGATCTAACAAGTCATCCAACCTCGACATTGGAAATCTATATCTCACAGTATTCTTATTCAATGCTCGACTGTCAGTGCACATCCTCCACGTTCCATCCTTTTTGGGTACCAATAAAGCTGGTACAACACAAGGACTTAAACTCTCCTGCACACGCCCCTGTTCAAGCAATTCTTCCACCTGCCTTCGCAACTCCTCATGATCTTTTGGACTCATTTTGTAGTGTGGTCTGTCAGGTAACACACCTCCTGGAACTAGATCAATTTGATGTTGAATGTCCCTCAACGGCGGTAACTCCGTTGGCAATTCCTCTGGAAATACATCCTCAAATTCTTTCAATACAGGTTTAACTTCTTCTGGAATTTCAACTTCTTCACTGCTCTCACGCCCAATTAACAAGAATACTTCCGGCTCCTCTTCGACTTCTTTAACAAAATCCTTCAAGGTTAATAAAGTTTTCAGCTCTTCAATCTCCTCCAGTTTGTTTTCTACCTGTTGACGCTTCTTGGGAACGAGAGTAATCTTCGTGCCTTCAAACACGAAACTGTAACTGTTGGTACGCCCATCATGTTGCACCGCCCTATCATATTGCCACGGTCTCCCCAACAACAAATGGCATACGTCCATGTCCACAACATCACACCAAATTTCGTCCTTGTATTTCTTCCCAATTGAAAAATTAACACAAGTCCTTCGACTAACTTTCACCTCCCCACCTTTCCTCAACCAAGCTAACTTATACGGTTTCGGGTGCTTCTCTGTCTTCAATGATAACTTCTTTACAGCTTTTGTAGAGATAATGTTATCACAGCTTCCAGCATCAATAACAAATTTTCAAACCCTTCCCAAGATAGTGCACGTCGATTGAAAGATGTTACTCCTCAACCAGCTAGTCTCTTCCTCCTGCTTCGGTGTTAAGCAATTCCTCCTCATCATTAATGTATAACCATCATCTCCAGACAACAATTCTTCCTCCTCAACTGGTAATTGATTAGAATCTTCAGCCTCCTCATCCTCATCCTCAACCTCAGCAATCATTGCTCTCTTCTTTGGCTTTGGACACTCATTGCTTTTATGACCCAACTCCTGACAATTGTAACATTTGAAACTGTTGTTAACCTTTGCCTTCTCAGCCTCCTTCACCACAGGTTTACTGATAGGTTTAGAAATATTAGAACTTCCACTAACACCCTTCACTTGATTGTTGGAATTAGTAAACACACCACCTCCTCGTCGTCCCTGCTTCTCCCAAGCCAACGCTTTCTGATGTGCTTCCGCCACAGATCTTGGATCGAACATATTCACCATATCCTGGATCTGCATTCTCAATCCCCCAATGAATCTAGATGTCAGTTGTTCTTCTTTTTCCATAATATCATTCCTTGCAATAAGCTGATAAAACTCATCTGCGTAATCATTAACAGTCTTTGTGCCCTGCCTCAAGTTCTGCAAACGTTGATACATCAGAGTTTGATAATTGTAAGGTAAGAACGTTGCCTTCATCAATTTCTTCATCTTCTCCCAAGATTCAACTTTTGACTTCCCCCATGGTTAGATTCAGGTGAAACTCTTCTCCGATTTTGATTCATTTCTAACATCATCTTCTCTAGTCGTCCAATTCCTTCGTTAAGCTTTTCACTAAAGTTCTCATTGATTCTTTGCTCCATCTCATCGGCTTCTTCTCTTCGATACAAAGCTTCAACGTTATGATGACGATTTGCTCTCCTTGGTGGCATACTTGAAAAACTTCACAAAACTCTTCAATTCAACACAATTCGAACTTTGATCCAAAATGAAATGGATCGAAACTTCCACTTCTGTTGCAAATCGCGATGAAAACGATGAACAAAATTCTTGGCCTCCAACACAAATTCGATCGAAACAACTTCGAACAAGCTCTACTAATTCGGCCGACTTGATTGGAGATGCTCGGCTCAACTTGATTTCTTCAAAACTCCAAAATGATTAGGCTCCAAGTCTCGATCTAGCTATGATTGGCTAGAACAAGCTCCGATACCAAAACTAACGCAGCGGATTAATCAAAAACAATGTAGATCGATGAATGTAGTAGTCGATGGATGGGAAGATACTGAAATGCCCAAATTCGTTGATCCGAAGATACCGAATTCTAGCTATCTCTGACATGTTGATCGCGCACGATACCGTGAGGAGAGATCTTCAATTCTTCGAGCGTTGATCAAGCGCACTTGATTCCGCGAATCGGCTTCTGCAATCATTGAATCGAGCGCACTCGATTAACCGAAAGAGGAGATAGGAGATTACACTTGACTACCAATTTGGCGAAAGCACAAAGCTAACAAAACAAGAGTTTTATTTCAAATCAACTAAACTATTACAAATGTGGTACTCGGCCTATTTATAGGCGCCCAGTTCAACACAACACAATTTACACAACTCATAAGTCGGTGGCGACTTATCACTTCTCCGACTCACGACTCATCACATTCTCCGACTCACGACTCAACATATTTATACAACACAACCGACTTACGACTTATAAACGACACGACTTAACAATATGTACAAAGAAACAATACAACACGTTACAACACACAACCCTTAACTCGGCTCCGACTTAAGATATCCTCCGACTTAGCATATATGCCGACTTACCCGGTACACGAGTTACGACTCAAACAACAAACGACTTAACCCAGTTCAGGCGACTCATCTTAAGTCGTAACTCGGCAGTGACTCATCCCTTCTCTTAAGTCGTAGACGACTTATCCCTTGTTTGTCTTAAGTCGTAACTCGGCAGCGACTCATCCCTTCTCTTAAGTCATGGACGACTTATAGCTCTGTCAGCCTCTTCCTTGAGTCGTGGACGACTCGTGCCTGCCGCTTCAATAAATCGTGAACGATTTAAGCTTTCCGCTTCGATAACTCATGGGTGACTCATTTTTTTGCTTTGGTTAAGTCGTGGATGACTCATGCCAGTGTTATTAAGTCGGTCATGACTTAGACCTTCAATTTCCTTAAGTCGGTAACGACTTAGTACTTGGCCTGCATCATCAAGTCGGTCACGACTTAGACCTTCAATTTCCTTAAGTCGGTAACGACTTAGTACTTGGCCTGCATCATCAAGTCGGTCACGACTTAGACCTTCAATTTCCTTAAGTCGGTAACGACTTAGTACTTGGCCTGCATCATCAAGTCGGTCACGACTTAGACCTTCAATTTCCTTAAGTCGGTAACGACTTAGTACTTGGCCTGCATCAGTAACCCTATACATACTATTTGTATTGCTATTGAGGATAGCCAAAGATGCTAAGAGCACCGATTTTGACCCTTTCCTATCTTTTATGTTATCTGAGAGATGACATCGGCTACTAAGGGTATGCCATACATTGTTGTAAATATTTATATTAATGATATTGGGATGCATGAATTATTTCACCCATTTTGACATTATACACATAGTATGCAGTTTGACTTGACTTATATATGGGTGATCTTACTGGTGTACTGTTTTGTAATGTGATGTTATTGTTGAGATATATTGGCACCTACATTTAAACGTAATCTAACTCATGTGTTATTTATATAATACTCGGGATAGTCCGAGATATTACAGGTTCAGGGACGTGTTGACCAGTTTGTGGATGTTGGGCATATATGGAGGATAGAATATTTTTATATTGGTTATATATTTGTATTTACATGTGTACATGTCGTTGAGATGTATATTGGACATATTATGTATATTTTTGATGTTAGTGAGTATGTGACTATTTTTGTAAACCCACTTGGACTCTTGTATATTTATTATTATATGTTATCACTGCGATGAGGACTCTGTGTTCTCTGTAATTTTATACTGTGTATTGTTCTATCCAAGAGGAACACATGTTTATTGTTTTGTGCCAATACTGTGTATGTATATGTGAGTTGTTTTTTATTTTTGAGATATGTATCGGTGTTAGCCCAAGGGAATATTCACTTGTGTACCCTATACAGCCTTATTCGCTGTATTATCTGACAGTATTTCCCAGTGATACTCTTGGATGATATGGGTATAGAGGTGGAGTGTTACACCCAATTGAAAATTTTCTACCGTTAATGATAGTGAGATCAACCGATAACATGAAAAGCTTATGTATCTCATTCTTTCCACTTACACTCTCTACATGCCAGTATGCAGTAATCTATGCAATTTTATACTAAATCGAGTAGAAACTTATATGATCACCAAAAAATTTGTTTTCCTCCTTTGCATTCTTTTTCTTACATCTGGTTCAATGTATGAATTACACAAAAAACACTTGTTATCGTTATTTCTTCTAGTACAAATGACGCGACAAGATTACTGGTTAAATTTAAAATTGTAATTTAACTACAGTAATATATAAATTCTAAAAAAAATCAAGTAGTATTAATTATTAAGGCAACAACCAGGCAAGGAGTGGAAAAGAAACAAAACACATACAGAGAAAATGCCCTTTAAATTTTTTACTTGAATAAACATCGAAAGTAATGAGTTAATATGACATGTAGCTCTAGAGAAATGGTTTAACCTATCTATAACAGTTCAATATCACATGTAGCTCAAGCCATCATGTATTTTATTGAGCATGATACTAAACCCAGACTTTAATAACCTTCAGTTTAGAAACTGTTATGATCCATCATACCAAACAACACCGTATATTATCAAATTCGATAAAGTTACACCTTATATTGTAAAAAACTAGAAATAAGTATATAGTTATGTCGAAAATTAGGTTTAAATTATGTTAGTAAGCTTATATCAGAACTTTGAATGAAACCTGCAGAATCAAAATTTTACGTATGATCGGTTAAATTTATTCCATCAAAATGAATGAAAATTCAATCAACACGGTGACATGTTTAAAACACCTGGAGGAAATGAAAATCAATGTAGAAATAAATAATTAAAATTTAAACTTCACCAAACCCATGCACTCTTTCATCATGATTTGCTAGAGAGTAATAATAAGTGTTAGAGATCGAACTGATGATAACTTTCACGTTGAATAAGAAGGTGACTTCACATATATAAAAAGTTCTAAAATATTAACTTATGATAACTATACCTTTTTGGTGGAACACAAATACAAGCATCAAAGATTCAGATATGAATATGCAAACATAGATTGGAACATCAAATATTCAAACTAAAATTCAAACTGGATTTTTTTGAAAAGTCCTAATATTCCAAGGAGGTCGAAATAAGTGATTTCGATTCGAATAACATAAATTGATGCCCAACATGAATTGATTAAAACAAAGTAGACCGAATTTACAAAGAAAGTAACCTTGATTTATAGTGAGATATGTGTGATAGAGGTGAGTGTATTGTAAATATAAGAGACAAGTCTCATATCTCTCCTAGTTTCTTTAACAGTAAATTTTCCTCAAGGACAATTTTTAGGGCTTTTTTTACCGTAAGGACAACCCGCTAATTATTTTCTCACAAGGACACACGTACGTATTTTTCTTCCAGCTCACTTTCACGCGCTTCTTCCTCTTCTTCTTCTTCGTTTCGATCAAATTTTTCTCTCGCGATCCAATTTACTCTCACAATCAAAATATCGATCAACCTTGTTTGGTCATTTCAATTTCATTCTTCTGAAAATTATAGTTCATCTATTATATTTTTCTCATGCGCGTTTGTCGACCTCTTTCTTTTCATATTTCTACCGTGATCTCGTTTTTTTCAAAGTTTTGATACAAAGTTATTTGGGTTGTATATAAAGTTGTGATAGAGTGGAAAAATATCATATTTTATGTTCAGTTCTTGGGTTTCATTTTTCTTTTTTTCTTTTTATCATTTTGTTTATTATCAGGAACTAGGTATCAGTTTTGTATACGGTAGGTATTAGTTTTGTGAAATTGAATAATTAATGTTCTACATTGAACATATTTTTACTAATGTTTATTTTTTTTTTTTTTCAATGGGGATAACAGTCTTCTTTGTCTATTTGTGTTGAATAATAACACTTTTAGCACTGGATGTCTATTGATTGCTCTTTGTATGATTTGAAGAATGAGATATAAGCTTGTGATGATTGGAAAAGTATCATTGATTGAGTTGTATATAAGCTTGTGATAGAGTGGAAAAGTATCATATCTTAGGATCAGTTTTCTGGTATCATTTTTATTTTTTCCTAGTATAAATTTTTTTGATTATCAGTAACTATGTATCAGTTTTGTATACCTTGGGTATCATTTTTCTGAAATGGAAAAACTAATGTTCTAAACTGAACATGTTTTTACTACTGTTTTTTTTTGGCATTGGTGATAATGTGGCGCAGGTGGACCATTAGCTAAGTCTAAAGGAGGATTTTCATATTTTCAGAACAAGCATAATAGATGTGGCGAGTGCAAAGCAGCTTGGTTATAATAAATGGAATTGTCAAGCTTCGAAGAGGATATGATTTGATTTTTCATTTTGAATTTGTTCAGATTAATAAGTGGATGTGTGACTTGTTTTGGTGGTTTATTGTAATTGGACCTTTTGTTATTAATTTGTATTCAGTATAGCATGGAATTTGTTATAAGGGGAAATTAATTTAAAGGACAAAAATTTGTATATTTTTAGCCTCAAGGACACGACATCAATATTTTATCCACAAGGACAAACATTCTCCTAAATATTTTTCATAAGGACAAACATTCTTTCAAAATTATTCATAAGGACAAACATTTTTCCAAAACTGCTACCGAACTAAAAACTGATACCTAATAACTGCTACCGATAACTACAAACTGATACCTAAAAACTTAAAAACTGATACCTAAAGAAAGTTGTCCTTCATGCTAAAATACTGAAGGTCTGTCCTTGAAGCTAAAATACTGAGAAATTTTGTCCTTGACAACAATTTCCTGTTTGTTATAAATGGAATTTGTTATTAATTTGTGTTCAGTTTATTGTAAGTGGATGTATTCAGGTTTAGTATCAGTTAAATGTTTTTACAGTATTAGTTCTGGTGTATGTTTTTACAAGTAAGAGCAGCTTTGTTTTAAGAACATAACATCATTACTTCATAAGTATCAAATTGCAACAGAACATCATTACTTCACAAGTACAAATTTCAACAGAATTACATTACTTTACAACCATCAAATTTAATTGTGAAACATCAAATTTAATGGTACAAGCATATAGTATGTTTTGAATTAAAATATTTAACAGTTTTTCTTTTATGTAGATATCAGTTTTGTTTTTGTAGGTATCAGTTTCTCTTATGTGGGTATCAGTTTTGTTTCTGTAGGTATCAGTTTCTTTTATGTAGGTATCAATTTTCTTCTTGTAGTAACTGTTTATTTCTGAACTAACTGTTTTTGAAATTGAGAGAACATCAAATTTAATGGTACAAGCATATAGTATGTTTTGAATTAAAATATTTAACAGTTTTACTACCACACTTAGTATCGATTTGTGTATGAATTTTTGCGTTTGTAGCTATTACTTTAAGATATATTTGCTAAATATTTTGTTTTATTTTTTATTATGTAGTTATCTTTTTTGTTTTCGTAGATGTCAGTTTTGTTTCTATAGGTACCAGTTTCTTTTATGTAGGTATCAGTTTTGTTTTTGTAGGTATCAGTTTCTTTTATGTGGGTATCAGTTTTGTTTCTGTAGGTATCAGCTTCTTTTATGTAGGTATCAATTTTCTTCCTGTAGTAACTGTTTATTTCTGAACTAACTGTTTTTGAAATTGAGAGATAATATTTTTCAATATTTTGTTATGAATCATTTTTTTCAAGTAGGTTGCTCAACCTTTCTGCATATACAACAAATTGCTTCTCTGGCTTCACTGCCCAAAAACCCAACTCATCTGCCATGGCCTGACTCCAATCCACCTTCCTCGACCAACACAATCATCGCCAACAACTCGCGACCTCAACCTCGACCAAACCGCGACCTAATCAAAATTTTCTCCTCACCGCCTCCTGCAAAACACCAACCACAACCGCGACATCAAACACGGACTCAAAGAAATTGGAAATTGTAATTTTGGTTTTGGGGAGACTGTGGAAATTGATTTTGCTTCTGAGCAATTGAACGAGAAATCGATTTGTTTTGATTTAATTTTATTTTTAAAACAAAGTTCGTCGATTTCTGAGTGAAAGCGAGAAGGAGGAGACGAGCAGAATTCTTTGTTTTGTTTTAATTTGTATCTGGACTTTGGGCTTTGTCCTTACGGTAAAAGTTTTTTGCGCGTGTCCTTCTGAGCAATTATTTACTTTACTTTGTCCTTTAAAATTATTTCCCCTTTCTTTAATTTATTTATGGAATTACCAACTTCAAAATGTAGGTATTTGAAGTTGGAAACAAAATTTTGTAAGACAAGTATGATAAATTTATTGAGATAAGTGAATTAAAAACCAAAATTTACGTATTTGATGCATATATCATTGTACTTGAATAAAATCAATTTAACATTTTTGTTAACGGGAATATGATATACACATTGAGATTATCATAATTTTAGGGTTTATTAAACTAATTAACATTTAACAGATATTAGTTGGTTAAATTTATATTTGAATATTTTAAGTTTAAGATTACATAATTAATATGTGAACTTAAATATAAAATATCAAGAGATTGAATTGTGGAGGATTAATATATAATTTCAGAAGTTCTAAATATAGGCATTTGAAGTTAAAACATAATTCCACAACATAATTTATGTTAAGTTTGTTGAGATAAATAAATTATAATTACATTTATTATTATTGCTTATGTAAGTAACTTACGCTATTTGATTTATGCGTCTTTATATTTGAATGAAATTTTATCTTAACATTTTTGTGAATATGAATATTGAAACCATCATATTTCTAAGATTAATCGGACTCATTAAAAATATTAGTAATTATATTATTTAAATAGTTTAAATTTAATATTATTTAAATAATTTGAATAAATGAACTTAAATATGAAATATTATGAGAGATTTGAGGAGATTTCATAAATAATTGTAGACAATGTAAGTGTTTGAATCTAAAAATAAAATTTCGCAATGCATGAACAATCAATTTGTCAAGACAAATGAACTAAAAATTAAAAAAATTATTATTTTTTATGCGTATTATTTACATTATGTGATTTATTTATGTATCTTTATATTTGGATGATATATTATTTTACCATTTTTATCAATATGAATACGATATATACACTGAAAATTATCATAGTATATTATTTAGTAGACGGATTAACAAATATTAGTTAAACGGATTTGTTTAAATAGTTTAAATTAAGGATTATGTGATTATCTAAAATGTAAGGACTTAAATATAAAATGTAGGAGAAAATTGAGGTAGCTTTGTGAATAGATGTAGAAATATTAAAATATAGGCATTTGAAGTTGAAAACTGAGTTTTGCAATGCAATGTATGAAAAAATTTATAAGGTAAATGGACTCTATATTAAATCAAAAATGTTATTATGCTTATGGTATAATTTATGTTATGTAATTTATATATCTCTATATTTAAATGAAAAAAATAGTTTTGCCACTTTTATTGATTGGGCTGTAGTGTTCATGTTGATATTGTCATCTTTCAGATTAATGGATTAATACATATTAGTTAACCTAATGTAGTTGAATAATTCAAAGTTTGGATTATGTAATTCATTTAAATATATGTATATTAAAGTGAAATATCATGTTAGATGAGGAAAGCTTTGTACATAATTGTAAAAAAAATTAAATGTAAATTAAAATGGTGGAAGAGAATTAGCAAAATAAGTTCAAAGTATGGTAAACTGTAGTAATTTAAAAAAACATTATTCATAGAGAATTAAGGAGAAAGGATAAAAACCTCTAGATTTAATAAGCAATGGAATTTTTCTGCTATATTATTATTTGATTAGTGTAAAACTGTATACTGCTCTTGGTAATATTGTAAAATACATCACTTATACATAACATGAATTATATTAACAAACTGTAATAACATAGTTAATTATATTAATAAACAAAAAATATATTTTTTGTTTTATATAGCAAGAGTGTTACTTAATTAAAGTAGGGCAATTATTTTAATGTCATAGGGGAACAAATCCGAAACCTCAAGAACCACAATCTTGATATCTTACAGTTAATTAGAGTGCTAAATACATTTGTTATTATTGTTTATTAATATAATTTATGTTAACTGTATTTATTGAATAGCAGTAACTGTATTTATTTAAATTTAAGATTCTATATTAAGTAAATATATGGACTTGAATGTGAAATATTACGATAGAAAATTTCTAAATAATTGTAGAAAATTTGAAATGTTGGTAGTTGAAGTTAAAAATAGAACTTTGCAATGCAGTGTATGATAAATTTATTAAGATAATAGTTTATAAATTAAATTTGTAATTACTATTGTTTACATATATATAATTATGTTTTTTGATTTATATATTTTTATATTTGAATGAAAACTATTTTACCATTTTTGTTAATATGAATATGACATGCATTTTCAATTTTTCATAATTTTATAATTTATTAGACAACTTATTGAATATTAGTTAACTGAATTTATTTAAATAGTTTAAATTTAAGATTACATAATGAATTTAAATATATAAACTTGAATGTGAAATATTATGATAAAATTGAGGGGTTTTCTGAATAATGGCAAGTTTTTTGAAATATAGGTATTTGATGTTAAAGTTAAATTTTACAATGTAATGCATGATAAATTTATTGAGATAAACGAATCATAAATAAAAAAAATTATTACCGTTCATGTACGTAATTTATATTATGTGTGCGCGTGTGTGTTGAATTTCTTATATTTTTATGACTTTTGGACAACTAATGAATATTGGTCAATTGCATTTAACTTATTTAAATTTAGGATATATAATTACCATAAACATAAGACCAAAATGTAAAATATTAGGACACAATTAAGGAGGAGCTTAGTTAATAGTTGTAGTAGTATTAAAATCTGGGTATTCGAATTTCAAAACATAAATTTCAATGCAATATATGAAAATATCATTAGGATAAATGAATTATAAATTAATTCTATTATCTTGATTTATGTATATAATTAATGTTATGTGATTATATGTATGAAAAATTAATTATACCATTTATGTTGATATGACATTCGTATTATCATTTTTTTCTAGGTTTATAAGAGAAATAATAAAATTAGTCAACTGATTTTATTTATAATTTAACACTAGGTTATGTAATTAAGTTAAATATATGTGTTTAAATGCAAATACTAGGAGAGGATTGAGAAGAAGGGAGAAAAACTCATAGAATTAATAATAAAATTAAAAATTCTTCTATTTTACTATTATTAATAAATTATTATTCATGGTACATGTTGAATTGGACCAACTATTAAAAATCATCGGTACAATGATGTATAATAGATTTATTTGTTGCATATATATATATATATTTAATCAAAACACCGTTTAATTGTCAAATGAAATTTAAAATGTATATACTCATTCACCTCTAAGAAATAAAACACGTGGAAGTAAAAAAATTGAAAATGCTAGTGACTCACCAAACATACAATGGCCTGAATATATACATAATCCTTTTTTTCAAAGAGTGTCTTGATATTTCTTCCAAATAAGATAAACTTGCGTAAAACCGGCTTATATCAGTATATGTGCACTGACTTTTTATCATACCTCCTTTGATTGGTCTGATCTACAACCAATTAGCTTATGGTGAGCCACGAATGAAAGGTTGATTTATTAGTGTGTCTATAACCAATTTTTAGCGAAAATAATAATGTAGTTAAATTTAGTGAAAATGATAATGTATTTAAAGTTAGTGAAATGTTAGGGAAAAATATGGAAGATGAAAATTCAATGGAATGTATTAAAAAAGAGAGGGTTCAATGACATCTCTGTTTTGAAGCACTCTTCTGTCCTTTTGATTTCCAAAACACATTCCGATTCAAATAGTAGATTTTCTATCTTTTCCACATAAGAAAATATAATATTATTCAAATGGGAATGTGAGGTGTAAATCAAAAGGCTAGAGGAATGTTGTAAAATAGAGGTGCTATTTAACGCTACTAAACTAAAAATTGACAATGTAAAGTGAACATGTTACCTAGACCAGTGGCTAAATTACCCGATTTTGATATGAAGACTTGAAAATATATGTCATAAAACTTTTTCACCAATAGTGATTCACGCTTTTCAAAATCATGTGTTTCATGCAATAATACAATAGAAAATCTCTCTCAATATGGGTTATAAAGGATAGAATTCTGTCACATAATTCATTATAAAAAGTAATGTTTATCGGCTATTGAAGTTAAGTGGTTCACTTAAAAAGTTATATAAGTTTAAATATGTTAGTATTATAAAGAAGTGACTCAATGATTTAAATATGTCATCATGTTCCAACTTCCTAACTGGATCATTATACCATTTGAAATCATCACCATCTCTCCATGCCTATAGTCCTGATGGGCAATTCCAACTTGTGCTTATCATTTTGAAGAATTAGATGTTCCAAACTATGGGTCATACAACACAATTTTTACAATCAGGTGATAAGTTAATCTCATTTAAAGTAAAATTAAGGTGGGTGTTTGATCAAGCAAAAAGGTTACATTAATTTAAATTATAAAGGAAAGATAAAGATATTTACAAGTTTTTTTGTTTTTAAGACCATGGATGCAAGTGTCTCCGACTATCTCCAAATTTTCATCCACTTAATCTACTCCATCTTCACCATTTAATTTTTTACTCAAACTTTCTTATTATTCAGCTACGTCATCTTTTAAATCAAATGGAAGAGATTTAAGGAATAAACTTAGATACGTGTGCATGGGTAGAGATCAAAATCCCAGTTTTTTTGCATCTCTGACTATCTCCAAATTCTCATCCACTGAATCTACTCCATCTTCACCATTTAATTTTTTAGTCAAACTTTCTTGTTGTTTAGCCACGTCATCTTTTAAATCAAATGGAAGAGATTTAAGGAATAAAATTAGATGCGGACAAGCACCATTGTCCCAGTGGTTAAGTGATTCGACTTTGGTGCGAGAGGTCACAAGTTCGAAACTTGCGTAGCGTGATTCGAACATTTATTGACACATGATTTGTGGTTTGTTGTCCTAGTGACATGTTGTATCTAAGTACCATTTCAAAAAAAACTTAGATGCGTGTGCACGGGTAGAGATCAAAATCCCAGTTTTTTTGCCTCTCCGACTATCTCTAAATTCTCATCCACTGAATCTACTCCATCTTCACTAATTTTTCAGTCAAAATTTCTTGCTTTTCAGCCACGTGATATTTTAAACCAAACAGAAGAGATTTAAGGAATAAACTTAGATGCGTGTGCACGGGTAGGATCAAAATCCCAGTTTTTTTGCATCTTCAACAATCTCTAAATTCTCATCCACTGAATCTATTCCATCTTCACCATTTAATTTTTTAGTCAAACTTTCTTGTTGTTCAGCCACGTCATCTTAAATCAAACGGAAGAGATTTAAGGAATAAACTTAGATGTGATTATATATATGGTAGCTCGTGCGCTGCATGGGTTCGTAGGTTATTACTATTTATGATTGGTTGTATTAATTTAGGATATGAAATATACTCTGTTTAATTATACATGGTGATTTTTTGAGATTAAATTGTTTTACTTTTAATGTTTTATTTCAGATATGGTGAATGCTGCAATTTGTTGTTATAATGTGTTTAAATGTTGAATTGAGGTTGGAAGGCAAAGAATGAAAATGGAGTGGAGATGAAGCTCATTTAATGGATGTTATTATTGCATGTTTGTAATGTTCACTTTGACCTGTAGATTATTTAATAAGAGAGGAATATTTTTGCTCCAGCAAATATAAGCTGGTAAAGAAGATAGTTCTTCAGTTTTACTCCAAAAATATAAGGGGTTATGGCCATGAGGTGATAAGGTAATAAAGTTAATGTCGTTGGCTTTCAACCATGTTTTGTAAATGTGGGTTACAAAAAAGTTGGAGACCACTCACCACATTGTTTAATAGTTACTATAAGTGGTTAAATTGCAATATAATAAGCTGTAACGTAGTGTTTAATATTTGGTCATTTATATTTTGTTATTAGTAGACATACTAAATTTGTGCTCATCATAAAATGAATGTGAAAAAGTAGTACAACTCCTTTATTCATCTTGTACCACAGTTAGATAGTGTGTTAGGCAATGATGAATAATCAAGTAAAATAGATACGCTCGTGAATAGATAGGTCACATGCTATAATGGGGTGGAAATTAGGTTGGAGGGCTTCTCATTCCAGGGTAGTAAGTTTAAGGATGACTCTTCTGAATAATTAGTTTCATGTACAATTTATAGAAAAATGATAAATTCATTTATCTTTTTAAGTTATACAGGAAAATGATAATTTCATTTATCATTATTTCTATATAACTGAAAATGATAATTTCGTTTATCTTTTTTCTATAAAGTGTCCTTAAAACTAATTTTTCAGAAATACCGTTCTTAAAATTTATTACCTTACACAAAGAAGCCCTTTGAGTGAAAATTCCCCTATAATGGGTATATATATGTTTAGTCAATATATTTCCACTTTTTTGTGACAAACAATATTTAAATCCTTATCTAATAGAACGACTTCATTTTTAGGTAGTCCTAGTACAATCAGAATAAATATTAGAACATAAGTGGCAATCACGCACACAATCAAATACTTTTTCCCAAAAAATAGCATAAAAAGTTGGAGGTTTGAAGGAAGCAGAACAAAAAATGCATACACTTCAAACCATGTTTTAATAATATAGTATGGTTGGAGTCCAAGGTTGAAATAAAATTTAATTCTTAGAAGACAAAGTGTTATAAGAAGTTAGAAATAGAAAGAATAATTTGATCAAAGACATAGGACATGGAATATAGATACAGATTGAGAAAGTTAGAATTATTCAAGTGACGAGAGGCTGAAGATATGCACCTATCTTTAGTAGCAAATCGGTTATGTAGTATTCAGGCTAGTGGGCTTATATTCATTTAGCCCAAAACCATGTAAATGCTTATTAGCATAACTGTTAAAGATATAATTTGAAAGCTTCTCTTCTCATTTATACAACTCAAACACCTTTCTGAAATATCAAAACAAATCATTCTATACTGCAGATCTTATATGGTATCGAAGCCAACATAGCCTAATGGCATAATATTTGCCTAAATATCATCAGAATTATCGTCACTTGATAATTCATGAAGCTTAAGATCTCATCAGCATAATTTCATCATTTGAGATCTAGAATTTGAAAGTGCTTATCTAAAGAAAAGCAAGTATCCTGCCATTGGAATCTTTGCAAGAGACTGGCTGCATCAAGTTTTCGTTCAGAAAAGCAAAATCAAATTCAATTCAAGAAAATCATTAGAAATTCATCAAAACATCAAAGAAAGGTGCCTTGCCCGAAAAACCTATCATAAAAAATCAATCATTTGGGTTAATGGCTGCACATACTGAACCTTGAAGATTTCTGATCTGTTCTTGATTTCTTGAAGCCCTTAATAGCATTTCTTACATCAGAATTATACCTTTTCTTTTAATTTCTTCAAATCCTGAAGCATCATCATGGCAAACAACTCTGCAACATCAGCAACCACCAATTTCGATCAAACAACCACTAAGAACCTCATTAAAACTGTCATTAGCCCTCGAGTCAATTAATTACAGCTCATTTAGAAGAAGATAATTATCTTTTTTGGAAAGTAATGGTTGAGATAGCTGTCAGGGGCTATGGGCTCGAAGATTTCATTCTTAGCGCTCATACAATTCCACCAAGTTTTATCACTAGTGAGGAAAACAAAACTGTTAGTAATCCGGAATTCACAAAGTATCAAAGCAAGATAGTCTAATTTGTTCATGGTTACTATCATCAATAAGTGTTAAATTGTTGCCACCAGTTATTGGAAGTAAAACATCACATGGAATTTGGTCAACAGTTGAAAGAATTTTCAATTCTCAATCTACTGCCAAGGTAATGCATCACAAGAGACAATTACACAGTATCAGAAAGGATAATCAATCTATGGGAGAATATCTTGAAAAAATTAAAACAACATGTGATTTACTTGAAGTAGCTGGACATAAGGTGTCAGCATCTGAACAACTGTTAATTATCTTGAGCGGTTTAAGTGAAGAATATGAAGTTGTTGTAGCAGTCATATCATCATAAAGAATTACACCATCAGTTAAGGATGTACACTCAATACTTCTTACCCATGAAGGAAGATTAGAATTCAAGAAACCCATAGATTCAGACATATCAATTAATTATGTAGCAAATTACAAAGGCAAGAACCAATACAACAACAAAGGAGATTAATTATATCAGAGGGGAAATTCACTAGTTAGAGGTAGAGGCAGAGGAAGATGGAATAATAACAATAGACCAAGTGTCAGATATGTGAGAAAATTGGACACACTACTCCAAAATACTATTTTAGACTCAATATGAATTATACTCCAGGTCAGAGTTCAACCAACCGAAGAAATGGCAACTTTAGTGCAAATATGGCACAAGTACAACAAGATTCAAGCAACCAGCTAAGCAGCAACAAAGCAAACAATCAAAATGACATCATCAGACCTGAACATGCTTTTGATGAGAGTTAGTACCCAGATTCAGGAGCAACCAACCACATCACCAATAATCTGGATAATCTGAATCTAGGCAACAAGGAGTACAAAGGTAATAAATCCATACACATGGGAAATGGTGAGGCTATTAAGATTACGCACATTGGAATTGTCTGCATCAAAGGTGAAAGAAAACTATAATCAATAATTTACTGATGGTACCACAGATAAAGTAAAATCTCTTAAGTGTATCACAATTTGCAAGTGATAACAATGTCTACTTTGAATTTTACCCTAAATATTTCTTGGTTAAAGACATAATAACTAAGGAAATTTTATTGCAGGGTGAGGTTGTGAAGGGTATGTATAGATTTAATCTTGTTGATTCTAGAAATTCCAATTCTGGTAAAACTATTGGAAGTTGTAATTTTTATGAACTAACTCAAACTGAAAAGAAATTGAGTAACTTTGATATATGGCATTTCAAGCTAGGTCATCCTAGTGTAAACATTGTGAAAACGGTCTTAGCTGAAAATAAAATTCCCTTTAATAATGCTACTCTACCCTACGTTTGTACTTATTGCCAAATGGGTAAAAGTCATAAATTAGCATTCCCTAATCCTTAACTTGGTATGATAAACTATTGGAATTGATAGCTACTGATCTCTGGGGTCCTACTCTAGTTAATTCAGATTATGGATATGGATACGACATATCATTTGTAGATGCATATTCTAGATACACTTGGATATATTTTTGAAGGCAAAATCTGAAACATATCATACAGTAATACATGTTATTACACAATTTTAGAAATAGACAATTATCAAGTCAAAACCATTCAAACTAATGGTGGTACAGCATTCAAAAAACTCAACAACTATTTTAGTAAGAAAGGAATAGTTCATAGGATAATGTGTCCTTATACTTCCGAGAAAAATGGTTTAGTAGAGAGAAAATATAGGCATGTAGTTGAATCAGGTTTAACACTCCTTGCTCAAGCTAATTTATCTCTAAAATTCTTGCTTGATTCCTTTAGTACTGTAGTTTATCTAATTAATAGGTTGCCAACTAAAGTACTAAAGGATAAAAGCCCTTAGAAAAGTTATTTAAAAAAACCTAAATATCATGGTTTTAAAAACCTTTGGCTGCCTATGTTTTCCCTATACAAGACCATATAATACTCACAAATTGAATTTTAGATCTACACCACGTACTTTCCTAGGGTATGCTTCAAATAAAAAAGGTTACAAGTGTATTGATAATAATGGTAAGTATTTGTAAGTGGACATGTTGTATTCAATGAGCATACCTTTTCTTATTCTAATTTGAGCATTAAAACAACAAAAAAGATTTATAATTCAAAAGTCTCAATACCACCCATACCTCTGCATCCAACTGAATGGGCTCAAGGAGAAACAGAGATGTACATAGTGAACTCTGCTCCACAACACACAATGTTCTCAGAACCAAGTCAGGTAGAGTCATCTGGTCCACCTAACAATACAACAAGTTCAATACGAAGTATGAGTCAACATGAATCAGACACTCAACATCATGAATCAGAGGACAATTCAGATCAAAGCACTGAATCACCATACAATGAAACTCAATTCAAAACTAAACATCATATGATCAATAGGTCAAAGAGTGGTATATTCAAGACAAATACATATACATCAACAATATCCGATGAGCCAGAAACATTTGATCAAGCAATCAAAGACAAAGACTAGAAAGCTGCAATGTATGATGAATACAATGCTCTCATTAAAAACAAGACATGGAGTCTAGTTTTACCACCTGAGGATAAAAGCATAGCGGGTTGCAAGTGGACATACAAGTTAAAAAGGAACCCAGATCGTACAATTGCCAGATGTAAAGCAAGATTGGTGGCAAAGGGATATACATAAGAGCATAGTTTCGACTTCAATGAAACATTCTCACAAGTGGTTAAACTGTAACGACCCTGAATTTCAGTCATTTGAAATTGGAATATTTAATTGATTTTAAATATTCAAAAGTTAATTTTATAAGTTAAATAACTTTTATTTCAAATATACTGATTTATTGGATAATTAAATTGTCTAATTTATATTTGAAATTGTGGAAATAATTGAATTTAATATAAGTGAAAATGATTTATTAAGTTGATATAAAATCTATTTAAATTAGAATGAAGTTAGTGAATTTTTAAAATTGATTTAAAAGTAAATAAATAGAAATTGTAATTTATTTGATTTAATTAACATATAAAATAGTCATTTTTGACACTGTCTCAGATTTCGACGAAACTAGTTTCATTGGATCCGTAATAGTGAATTATAATATGCTATCGAATTTCGTGTCAATTGGACTTACCGTTTGATCGTGCAAGTTCGAAACACATAGAAATTAATTAAAGGAATTTAATTAAAATAATTCAATTTCGAAAAGCTATATTCTGTATATGATGGAATTGGCCTCCGATACCTATTCCATTGTGTTCGCAATAGGGGTAAAGCATTAGGAAGCCAGGCGGCACGCTTCGTTTGAAGTTCGGAAAATATTCAAGTGAATAGTGTTTAGATATTTTTTCTATAAAAGGACCTTAGCTCTTCACATTTGCAAAACCCTAGAAACTAAAGCCAACGCCACTTTCGTTTCAATAGCAATAAATGCACCGACTTCCTCCTCCAATAACTCATAATCCATCGACAATATGCAAAAATGTCCAACTATAAAGTGGAAGATCTCATCGAGTTCTAGCTATCCAACGGTGATGATCGACATCAGAGCATCGTGGAGGCCGAAACAATGGCGTGTTCGTTTGGCATTTGAGGGGGTTTTGCGAGGCAATGGCGACATATGGTGGGGCCGCATTTGGTGCGTGGGTGGCACGCGTGTAGGCGGAGGCAGCGGTGGCCTCTGATTGATGCCATGTGGTTGGTGGTGGCGGCAGCGCGTGGAAGAAGCGGAGGCATGAATGGGTTCGGCTGTGGTGTGTAAACGTGATGGGGGAGGAAGGTTTAAATTTAACTAACGTTAATTAATAAAGTTAATGACATGGTTAATTATATCATAATTCGTGTAACTTATATAATACATAACTATTTTATACGAGGTTCAAATCGAACGAAACAAGTCGCGTTGGGTTCATATATGAAAATACTACGCTATGGAATTGGATTGGATGAATGTGGAGCATGTAAGAATTTTGGTTAAAATTAAACGCTTGTTTAATTTTAATCGAAATAAAACACTACAACGACGACTGCAACCAATATGAGTAAAACTCACTCTCTCTGGCCTGCTTATATTTTTATATAAATGGGAATAAATTTATTTATGATGGTTAATGCTTGTTTGGATGATATACTATATATATATTAGTTGGTTTGGATATATTTCCGCCTATTGGTGCGGATGAGACCCTATTACATTCCCGTGTATGAGCGGATGACCCATTGTACGCGCGTTTGCCTCGAAACAGACATTGTGCATATTCTCATATGTATATGTATTGCAGGTTACAAGTTGGTGGGATCCAACAATATTCCTCACCATTGTTGATTTATTTTCATATATATGATTGTATATGATGTTATGTATGCCATGATGATGTTTTGATGTGATTTGATTTATTTAGTGCTATGGTAGAATTGGGCCCTATTTTTGATATTTTGGAAATATTGAAATTGATGATTTTGATTTGAAAAGTTTTTCTATGTGGTTTTGGAAGTAAATGTGTTCTAATGGTTTATGATTTATTTTAAAAAGAAAGGAATTTGTTTTTGAATAAAAAGTTATGATTTTTGATGATTTAAAAATATGGTTTATGAAATACTTTGGAAATGGATTTTCGGGTAATTTTGTATAAGGATTTATAAAAGTGAGATTTTTATAAATAAAGAAGTTGATTTATAAATGTTTGGTAAATGGACTTGAAGTTATTTTGTAAATGGATTTAAAGTTATTAGTAAATGGTTTTGGAGCTAATTTTTAAATGGAATTATAAATGGATTTATAAATAAAAGGTAAATTAAGAATGGATTTATAAATAAAAGGTAAATTTAGAATGGATTTATAAGTGGATTTTGATAGTAAAATTAGTTTTATAAAAGAATAGATTTATAAATAGAAATTTGTAAATAAAGGAATTTTATAAAATAGAAGTTTTATAAAATCAAAAGATGATTTATGAAAATGGTCTTATAATTATAGAGATGTTTATATTTAAATATAGGTTTTTATTCAAAGGAGATTTATGAAAATGGTTTTATAAATATAGAGATGCTTATGTTGATATTTAAATATAGGTTTTATTTAAAAGAGATTTATGAAAATGGTTTTATAAACATGGAGATGTTTTATATTGATATTTAAATATGGGTTTTTTATTTAAAGGGGTTTTGGAAGTAATGTTTTTGGATGAAGTAAAGGTTTTGGGAAAAATGGTTTTAAAGGGAGATTTAATGGTTTGAAGATGTTTTAAAATGTGATATGGAACGAAAACATAGATTTCAACATTTATTGTTGTAATAGACGTTTTCGGGGAAGTAAGGAAGGCATGGAGTATAAAATTGTTATTATAGTAAATGATTTTCGAAAGGGAAATGTTTTATATAGTATATGGGATTTATCTATATATATTTTATCAAATCCCTATACTAATGTTTTTGGGTTATCATAACGATGTTTTACGTAACATTCGTTTTAACACAATAAATTATGTTTTGACCTTCCATCGTGAAATACAAGAATCGATTCTTATGGTTGCACTAAAAGTTTGGTGGTGTAGGAGCATTACTTCCTATAATTAACACCCGTCCGGAGGTGTATGAACTCTAGAGTTGTACGGTTATAGAAATCTATTTGGCGTGTCTCCAAATGGTAGTGTTATGGAATATACTTATACCGTTGATATAAGTATATGAAAAGATTTTCTAAGTGTTGAGAGTGAAGTGATTTGTGAATATGCTTATACTGTAGATATAAGTATATGGAAATGTTTTCCAAGATAGAAAGTTTTGAAATGATTTTGAGGATGTATCTTTTTAAAGATAATTTGAAGTAGATGTTTGGAAAGTGATTTAATTAATTAAAAGGTCCTAGTGATTGCTTATGGTGCTAGATAAGATTGTTTGTTTGCTATGATAGTTAAATAACCGACTATCAAATAAATATTGGCATATTTATCGTTGTTGGTATGGAGAGATCGGGATCGGATTTATTTCGAGAACCACTTCGGACCAACGTATATGTGTTCGATGTGCAGATTTGGAAGATATTGATATTTGGGATTTTCATAGTGAAGGACTACTTATTGATAGTTTGGGGATAAACTTCCAATATACATATAGTAGTAGTAGTCTCTTCATTATGAAATATCCGACGCAAGGACTATTCGCTACTAATCCTAGGGTAATTTCCGACAGGATGTAGTAGGAGAGTGCCTTCGGTTTGTCCTGTTCCTGGACAATTTGTACGGACGGATGTCTGATAGTGCATTCTTGAGATTGCATTATTGACTTTTATAAATGTACATCTGTTTGGTGGCGGAGAAGGCAACTTCTCTTAGCTTTAACACCCTTCTTTGAGATGTATGAGCTCGGAGGTTGTATGTTTGTAAAAGTCAATAGTGATCGAAGGAATGGCAGTGTGGCATTCAGTGTGATATGTGTTATATGAAAGGTAATTGTGACCTTTGGCCTCACACCCGGAAATGACCGAAACATGGTAGATGCGGCAAGGCTATGCGGTTCGCAACCATTAGGATATGATCATCCCCTTCTAGACATGTTTCTTCCCGCTATGACGTTCGGGATGTAAATTATTGTGGATGTATGCTATGAGGGCCCTCGGATAGGTCGGTAACGACCGGGATGATCACATATTCGGTACTATCTAAGGAGAGGTAGGCCGGTCTTGAGTTGGTAGAAGACCATCTGTTGGACCTCAGTACATTCCTCTAGAGATGTACTGCCGGAAGGTAGTCCCTTCACCTGGTCATTTGTATGGAATCCATTTTCCACTACGTGCTTGCCATTTTATTTGTCGAACCCGCGTTTGTGGTTCGTATGCTGGAATTTAATAATGTAACAATTTTGGCTATGATTAATTATTATTTGTATACTGGACACTAGTATAATATAACATGATTTGATATGAAAGGTCTTGGTTATCGTAAGGTAAAAACTCGTCCGTGTTTATGTGTGGGCATGTCTTACGAGATACTTTTGTTTTGATAAAAGAACGCTTTTATAACTTTAAAATAAATTCAGTTGAGATGTGTTTTCTTACGCTGTTTTACCTGACTGATTCGGACGTTCTTCCCTTTCAATGCTCGGATCAGACCGGGTATATTTACCGATTTAAATTTGGATGCTTTGGAGCTTTAGCAGGAGAGCTGGAAGTCTTCTGGTCGTATTCCACGTATATGTTTATTTTCCGCTGCATTGTTGTTAAATTATCAACAATTGTAAGGATAGATTATTATAATTGTTCAGGCTGATGATTAGTGATTGATTGTTGTACTCTGATGGATGTATGTATAATATATTATAGTTTCTGTTTTGTAAAGATCATTGATATGATATTATATGTTTTTACGCTGCGATTGTGATATTCTGTAATTGTTTTAGTTTCTTTTGTTTTGTCTTCTGTTTCTTCTTCTTCTTTCTTTTTCTTCTCTTCTCTTCTCTCTTCTTCTTTTCTCTTCTTCTCTCTTCTTTCAGTCTTTCTCATGATTATTCGTATTTCCCTTCGGTTTGGGGCTGGACATGTGCGGTTATTGTCAGCTCTAAATGGGACGGATTTGCGGGTCGTCACATCCGTTATTAGAGCTTTAGATTTTGCTAACACCTAGGCTTTAATGGGTACTCATTATAAATAGGATCAGTAGCACCCTAGATTGGGTTTGAGTATATTATATATAAGAGCGCGTATTTGTTAGTGATTATAAAGATGTTTTGTATTGTGTTACTTTACATGTTGAAGTGGCATACGAATTCTAGTCAAGACGTGGGATGCTATGTGATCGGTAGGGATTTCTAAACGCTTGAACAAGGAAAATCGAGACAGTATCGCTTTTTAAAGTGGGTAAATGAAATAATTTTACCTAAATTATATTTTATATATGAAGGAATAATTTTCCAAGAATGACTATAGTTATATGTGGATGTTTGGTTGTTACTGAATGGTAATACTTGATTGTTATCATTCGTTGGTTGTGAACTAATAAAAGTTATTTGTAATGGCCCACCTTTTTGGACGGTTTAAATCGATAATAAACCACACATGTCAAACTCAAACCAAGCAGAAGGAAGGATTGTTATGGGATAAATAAGAAAAAGAAGAGAAAGAAATACAACAAAACACAGAATCTCCCAACGGAATGACAAAATATAATAATCAAATAAACAGTTTATGAAGCTGTTTTACAAATAACATTTGATTACACTTTTACAATACAGATCAGTGTTACATGCAACAGGAATAAATAAATAATGCAGCGGAACAACATGATGCGGTGGGATAAATATAATAAATAATCTCCAACTTCGTCCTCCATAGAGCAGACTTCGATAGACTGAAAAGCTCAGACTGACCCGAGCATAATGAAAAGAAAAAACACTCGAGTCAGAACTAAAAGATCATATATGTTAAATCAACAATAAATAAATATGAGTGTAACGGCGTCAGAGATGTTTACGGGGTTTGACATCTCCTATCCAGTGTCTAACGTGCGTGTAATAGCTTAAGAGATGTTCAGGATTCCATCACCTAAGGATCCGTTAAACTATCTACATACATAGTACAATAGGCTATTATAATAGTGTCTACAGTAAAGTAAAGTACTAAAATAACGTTAAGGCGTTACCATATCCCCCTTAACACATTTTATATAAATGTCGTGGTCTATACAGTACTGTAAACTCCACCGTAAACTGGTGGGCTATCAGGGAGCACACCATAGGTACGACACAAACCAAACTCGTAATGGGCGCGATAAGGCATGTGACAAGGCACGCGGGGCAATGCCCAGGGTAGGATACTACTGTTTTGCGAATTCGGACTGGTGATAATGCATAGGAGCTATTACCGCCCACTTCGGAACACACTCCCATAATCAAATTGAAGGGTGGCCACCAAATCAATCACAAAGTCATAATATGGTATCGAAGAAGCATGTCCGATCGGAGGTGCGACCTCACTTGTCCCGGCCTGGCTCCTGTTTTAGTCACATCAAGCTGACTCGAGGGGGTCAGGGCTACGTTAATACCTCATATGGAATCTTTCGCCAAACCATCCTACTTCATTCTGGAATCTCCACCACGTACACAGTTGTTAAAGTTGTTTTCAGTATTGGTAGAGAGTATGATAATATCTGATCCCATTCTCTTTAACAATCAAACGCTTATTTCGCACCGGATGGTTCTTTTATATCTCCAAAACCGATTCATAATTGATATCAAAATATCATATTCAATTCAAACCATATCACTTTTAATCATATTCACTATTGAAATCATATTCACTTTTGAAATCATATTCACTAAAATAGGTTAAATCCCATTTCAAAATCATCATATTTACTCAAATATGTCATTTCACTAGAAAATATCATTTCAAATTCCAACTTAGCTTACAACATCATTTAACCATATTCACTTTTAAATCAAGGATTTAAATATAAACAGTTCAACCTTGCACCGTTAGAATTTAGAAATATAGTTTAGATAGTCATAAATAGTTTAAAATAGTTTTAAATACTTTAAATGGTTTAAAATAGTTTAAATTATATTAAAATAGCTTAAATTAAATTAAAATGGTTTAAATAGTTTAAAATAGATTAAAATAGATTAAAATTGTTTAAAAGAGACTAAAATAGTTCAAAATAGATTAAATGGTTTAAAGTAGTTTAAAATATATTAAATAAAGTTTTATTTAAATGGTTTGATTATTGAAATGATTTATATAGTAAATATTTTAAAAATCTAAATAAATTAGAATTTTAAAATAATATATCTTTAAATAGTTTATATTAAAATAATTAATTTGAAATTAATATCAAATTTAACTATTTCTCCCATTTCAACACATTTGGACCATGTCCAGCTTTCAAATCAACAAACCCAATTTTGTCTTTTAATTCAGATTCTCGTTTAAAACCATTTAATCAATATCGATTTTAAGTCCATGTTCGAACTATAAATTTAAAATATTTCAAATTTTGTAGATTTCAAAGTTTAAATATTCAAATATTTCAATAATTCAATTTCGATAAATTTCCTTTATACTTCAAATCCGACTTTAAAATTTTAATTTAAATCCTTTAAACAATTCATTTAAACCAATTCCAATTTCAACATTTAAAGCTTGGATTTTTGAAAATAATTCAGTTTATATAAATCAAATTTTTATTTCAAAATATCATTTAACTGGATTCGGAAATTTAAGGTTTTAAAATCATTTAATTTAACCAATCCGGTGTCCGTATATAATTTTCTACCCTATGGTCAAGTGATACGGATATATATCATTTCAACCCACAATAAATAAAAAATTTATGGGTATATATCGTTTCAACCCGCAATCCCGAATTTAACTTCAAATCCATAAAATCGCTCGGGTGTATCATTTCAACCCATAACGATTTTTCCCTAATCTATAGATCGTTCGGGTATGTATCATTTCAACCCATAGGGATTTTTCTAACAATAAATTAAGGGAACTTGTAGCGTTATAACAATATAAATATAACATCCAGTCATCCAATATCAACAATCAAACATCCATCACAATCACCATTCAAATCAACCAATAAACAACAATTAACTTATTATCATTAACAGGTCTTAAACAGGCAATTTAAACTTCAGTATGAAATTAATTGCATTTAAATTCAATAAAAGTCATATTCTACTAGAACGAAAATTTAAATATATCAAACAGCAATCAATCAACTTCTAATCACATTATAAATTTAATTTAACTAACATAAGATAATTTAGTAGTCGTGAGTGGGTTAAAACACTCACTTTAGATTTATTGACGATTTAAAATCCAAATAGAGGCCCAATTTGAACAGTCTTAGAATTTGTCCAAACGAGTTCCATAATGTTCGGAATTGCGATACGATCGTAGTGGAACAAACCGTGCATGAATCCGAGCTCGTATGAAAAATACATGTAAGTTAGAACATTTTAAAGTTTGAATTTAAATTAAATAAAATTAGATTAAATCTTACCACGTCACTTACCTACCTCCATGTGCTCACGTGTCCTCGAGCAAGTCACACAACCAGGTAACGCGAAACCTAGCCTCGAATGGCAGCCGCCACCTCGTTTCTAATTATCGCCACCGCTAGGTGAAGTTTCACCCCGATCAGAGAACGCCGTTGACTTCACCACGTCCGGCCGCATGTCCCTATCACTCGCGCCTCCCTCTGGTGCAGCCTTATGGACCTGCCACCGCCAACCTTTCACAGCCAATCATGTCGATTCCAGTGACCATTGACATGAAGTAGACGTATGGATCAAAAGCCCTCGGCCTCCTCTATATGTCCATACCCTCTATTCGTCGCCAGGATGACGATCCACCGTTAAAACCTCGAACCCTAAAATGGACGGTCGAGAACGATCGATGATTCTGGTCAAATGATGCATCTAATAGGAAAACGAATTGCGGCAGTGGATTGCGCTCGTCGAGAGCTTTCCAACGATATATAATTCAATATAGTTTTGAGGAGTTTGATTTTTTTGAAATTGGTTTGGAAATTGAATTTAGGGTTTTGAATGGAAATTGGGTTTCTGCGATTAGAAGAAGGAAGAGCAGATAGATTTGATGCACCTACAGAATAGACTGAAAGACTGCTAGGGTTGAGAAACAAAGTCCTTTTATATGGATACGAACAGATTAGAATGAATAACATATCGAATTAGTTCGAACGACAATAACGACCCGAAAAGCCCGGTCCGATTCCGAAACGAAAGTAGGTCATCCCATATATCAAAATAGATGTTTTTGATATTTTTAAATTCAATGGAACAGGTTTCAAGTCCTAATTCCACTGCATGCAGAAGTTAGCTTTCAAAATCAGCTTAATTAAAATCTAAATAAATCAGAATTTTAAAATAATATACCTTCAAACAGTTTATATTAAAACAATTAATTTGAAATTAATATCAAATTAAACTATTTCTCCCATTTCAACACATCTGGACTATGTCCAGCTTTCAAATCAACAAACCCAATTTTGTCTTTCAATTTAGATTCTCATTTAAAACCATTTAATCAATATCGATTTCAAGTCCATGTTCGAACTATAAATTTAAACTATTTCAAATTTTGTAAATTTCAAAGTTTAAATATTAAAATATTTTAATAATTCAATTTCGATAATTTTCTTTTATACTTCAAATACGACTTTAGAATTTTAATTTAAATAATTCATTTAAACCAATTCCAATTCCAACATTTAAAGATTGGATTTTCGAAAATAATTCGGTTTATATAAATCAAATTTTTATTTCAAAATATCATTTAACTAGATTCAAAAATTTAAGGTTTTAAAATCATTTAATTTAACCAATCCGGTGTTCGTATATAATTTTCTACCCTATGGTCAAGTGATACGGATATATATCATTTCAACCCGCAATAAATTTAAAATTTACGGGTATATATCGTTTCAACCCGCAATCCCGAATTTAACTTCAAATCCATAAAATCGCTCGGGTTTATCATTTCAACCCATAACGATTTTTCTCTAATCTATAGATCGTTCAGGTATGTATCATTTCAACCCATAGGGATTTTTCTAACAATAAACTAAGGGAACTTGTAGTGTTATAACAATATAAATATAACATCCAGTCATCCAATATCAACAATCAAACATGTAGGATTGTTTTCACCCTAGAGGGGGGGGGGGGTGAATAGGGTCTACTAAATATTAATGCGGAAATAAAAATAAAAACAGAAAGTAATGCAGTAAATATCACACACAGTTTTACCCAGGTTCGGCAATAACTTGCCTACGTGCTACCCCTAAGGTTTCTGCTGGAAATTTAGTAAGCAGACGCTTACAAAAATACGTAAACTTGCGATACCCGCTAACTTGATTAACCTAACTCTAAGCTCAAAACCCTGCCACAGCTCGGCCATTGAGTTGCGAATTCTCGAACTACGCCTCGTAGTTCTCAACTTATTTAGCACTAGAGTTTAACAATTTAAAAATAAAATTACAATAAATAAAATGGAAACCCCAAATACAATTTTAGCCCAAAATAAAGTTGATTGAATAAAGAATAGCACGACCCAAACTAAAATTAGTGCGGCCTATGGTAGAATGAGATATTCGTTCTCTTATTCAATCTGGCCGATTTCCTTTCCTTCGTTCTTCAAAAATTAGGGTTTCCTTCAGATTAAAGCTTCGATTCCAATTGATTGATTGAAGTGATGGTTTCTCCTTGGTTTGCTTCATTGATTGATCGCCTAGCTTTGATTCCACTCGGTCGCTTTAGTAAGTCGAGTTGGATTGATTTGGTATGAACTCTCTGATTTCTATTTTCGATTTTATGCGTTGTACTCGACTTTGATTCGAGTTATAAATTGGTTCGTGATTTATTTCAAGGCTTGCTCTCTGATTTTGCTTGAACTCGAATGCTTTAATGTCGATGATGACATGGGTTTATATAGGGTTTGATTCCCTATATTTTCATTTGTATATTTCGATTTGAACATGTCAGAACCTTTTCTTTTTACATTGATTTTTGATCGAATGGCTTTGATGCTTTCTGACTTGATCTTTGTATATATGTTACTCCATATATTTTGCATGAATTTCTGAACGACTTTTACTTTGGCCGTGGATTATTTGATCGAACGATTTACCGATTCTTGACTTGTGCAATTCTAATATATACTATGATATATTCTCTCATATACTTTGAACAAATTTGACCCTTGTTGATTTTTATCTCGACCTTGACTTGTTGACTTCATCTTTGGTATTGTTGATGCTTGTTTCCTTTACCTGGAACATTTGCGACCTGGATGCTTATGTGTATGTTAACTTGTTGAACTGTTTTGTTGGTGTTTGTATCTCTGAGTTGCCTCTGTGTGCTTTGCTGTTTGTTGGTTGTCCAATGATGATGAACTATGTTCATGTTGTATCTTGCTTGATGTTTCTGGTTTGAGTTGTTTGTTGTATCCACTGCTCTATTGCTCAAAACTGATACCTGATGTACATGTATATGCAAGTACTTGGCTGTTAGCTTAGTTGAAAACTTATGTGCACTTCGCATTCCTTTATTGAACTTATACTTAGATCTATCCAATGTGCATGTATTTGTCCTTGCACATTTTAGCAGTGTGTTTGAACAATGATGTTACTTTCTGGTAAGATCCATGAGTGCATGCTAGTCACTTGATCTTGTCTTGAGTTTGGTTCTTTGCATCTGGTACATGTGCATTTCATCTTTTAGAGCCGACTTGATCTTTCAATCCTTGGCACACGCATGTTTACTTTTGTTTGTGGTATTGTACACATGCTCTGCCTTTGGTTTGGTTTGAATGTGCCTACATGTATGATGTTCATTACTCACCCATGTGCTTATATCTTTATTTGTTTCTGCACTTTGTTGCTGCATGAAACCGGTGCACTCTGTTGCTCTGGCTTTGAGTTGGTTTCAGACTTATTGCGATGCCTGTCTTTGGTTTGAAACATATCCTTGTGCTTCACTTTGCTGCATCCATTGAGTTGCTGGTTTTTGTGTGTGTACTGAGTTTGTATGCCTGTTTGTACATGTCCATATCTCTGAAACAGTTGTTCCTTGTTGTACTTGCACCCTGCTTTGATCTTGTCTTGTCTTTCTTTGTATTGATACCTTACCGAGTTGTTTGTTTTTGCATTGCACCTGAGTTGACTCCAGTCTTGACTTGGGTTTGACCTTGTGCTCACCTGTCCTTGCAAATTTAACAAGCAAGTGTATATCGGTGTGCACGACCTTGTGGCATGTACAGTGATACAATGTACATGTCACAAGTTGTTCGCGTATTTTTGATTCTAGTTTGAAATAAAAAATGATGACGAACAACCCAAATAACTGAGGCAAACAATATTTAAAATATTTTTATTTTTAGTTCGAGTTCATATTATTTTCCAGACTACTGCTTTTGAATTGTATGTGACGGGTACTCAGAAGACTGGACATATACTGAAGCTTGAAGACAGCAAAAGAGTGTGACAGTTAGTGAATTGATTAATATGTAATCTTGTACAAAATGTGTAAAGTAGCATTGAGTTGTATATATATTCAAAATAGTTAGAGCTAAAAATATGTACTATTCGATATTGTAATAAAAACAATTGTTTGAATAAAATATTTGTTTATTGTTTAATGAATATCTGTATATTCTATTCTTACAGTTGTGTTTGAATATTTTATATCGAATAGTATTATATCCAATACATTTAATATCTATATATTTATATATGTTTATTATCATCAAACAAAAACCATAGGCTATTGTACTCTATAAAACATCCATCACAATCACCATTCAAATCAACCAATAAACAACAACAACAATTAACTGATTATCATTAACAGGTTTTTAATAGCAAATTTAAACTTCAGTATTAAATTAAATGGCGATTAAATTCAATAAAAGTCAGATTTTACTGGAACGAAAATTTAAATTTATCAAACAGCAATCAATCAACTTCTAATCACATTATAAATTTAATTTAACTAACATAAGATAATTTAGTAGTCATGAGTGGGTTAAACACTCACTTTAGATTTATTGACGATTTAAAATCCAAATAAAGGCCCAAATTTGAACAGTCTCAGAATTTGTCCAAACTAGTTCCATAATGTCCGGAATTTCGATACGATCGCAGCGAAACAAACCGTGCATGAATACGAGCTCGTATGAAAAAGATATGTAAGTTAGAACATTTTAAAGTTTGAATTTAAATAAAATTAAATTAAATTAAATCTTACCATGTCACTTACCTACCTCCACGCACTCACGTGTCCTCGAGCAACTCACGCAACCAGGTAACGCGAACCCTAGCCTCGAATGACAGCCGCCACCTCGTTTCCAATTATCGCCGCCGCTAGGTGAAGTTTCACCCTGATTAGAGAACGCCGTTGACTTCACCACGTCAGGCTGCACGTCCCTGTCACTCGCGCCTACCTTTGGAGCAGCCTTATGGACCCGCCGTCGCCAACTTTTCACAGCCAATCGTGTCGATTCCGGTGACCATTAACATGAAGTAGACGTGTGGATCGAAAGCCCTCAGCCTCCTCTACACGTCCATACCCTCTGATCGTCGCCAGGATGACGATCCACCGTTAAAATCTTGAACCCTAAAATGGACGGTCGGGAATGATCGACGATTCTGGTCAAACGATGCATCCAATAGGAAAACGAATTGCGGTAGTGGATTGTGCTCGTTGAGAGGTTTCCAACGATATATAATTCAATACAGTTCTGAGGAGTTTGATTTTTTTGAAATTGGTTTGGAAATTGAATTTAGGGTTTTGAATGGAAATTGGGTTTCTGCCATTAGAAGAAGGAAGAGCAAACAGATTTGATGCACGTACAGAATAGACTGAAAGGCTGTTAGGGTTGAGAAACAAAGTCTATTTATATGGATACAAACAGATAAGAATGAATAACATATCAAATTTGTTCGAACGACAATAACGACCCGAAAAGTCCGTTTCGGTTCCGAAATGAAAGTAGGTCATCCCATATATCAAAATAGATGTTTTCGATATTTTTAAATTCAATGAAACAGGTTTCAAGTCCTAATTCCATTGTATATAGAAGTTAGCTTTTAAAATAAGCTTAATTCAAATTGAATTCATTAAATTGATTTCTACACGTTTCGAGCCCGCACGATCAAACGACAAGTCCGATCGCCACAAAACTTGAAATCCTAATCCACTGTTATGGATCCGATGAAACTGATTTCGTCGAAATCCGAGACAGTGGCCAAAATGGCTATTTTCACATTAATAAAATAAATTATTATTAAATTAAATTGATCATCACCTTTTAAATTTAAATTTAGAAGTTAACAAATTTTATCATTTTTGATTACATAGACATTTATAATCTTTTAAAACAAATTTCCATGTCAATTCAATGTTTGGATACTGCACTAATTACAGCGCTCAATTTTTAACTATAATAAAAATCCAATTAATTATATTTTAATTTGAAATAAATTCTTTATTTTGATTTATCTTATTATTCACTCAACTATCTTCCTACGGATAAAATTAACATTGGTTTATATCTTATTACATTAATATTCTACAATCATCATCTTTTATCATACTAACTGCAATATTTACTTAGATTAGTTGCAATTGGTTTCCAGTTTAATTTCAACAGATTAAATAAATATGTGAAAAATAACAATTGTTACCTTTACTTAATTTAATCACATTTATAAGTTTATTATGTACAAACAAATGTTAAAACTACTTACACAACACTGATTATATTCAATTTCTATTAATTATTACATGTTATCTCACCATTTAATATAACATTTAATTTATTTCCTTATTTACAATTTATAACCAATTATAACTTTACAATCATTTCAATTAATTTGAATTACATTAAAATAGTTAGCAATTACCTTAAACTGAAATTATTAAATTTCATTCTAATTATTATCTTATTAACAAATCATGAATTTTAATTTCTTACGATATTAAATCCTAAAATCTTATTAAATTCAATATTTTAATTATCGGAAAATTACGGGTCGTTACACTCTCCCCCACTCAAAACTTTTCATCCTCGAAAAGGGAAAAGAAGGAATTAATAAACTAATATATTTTATTCAAATAATCAATTTAAACAATTACTTTACATAATTAAGTATTTTAAATAAAATATATCAATTAATAAACCATTAAATCTTCATATTTAAGTTTAATAAAAGTTTGAAAAACATTTCCACTTTCACAAAATTTCTAAGTCTAAAATTCACGGAAAATTTCAGCATAGTCTCCTTTATACAGAGAGGTCCGGAAAATAATAATAATATCAATAATTTAATATATCATATTTCAAAATAAAAATATCCCAAACCACGGGAAAAACAATAAAATATCATTAAAAAACCGTAATCCGAAAACGTACCTATTTATAGGGCAAACAACGCTTTATTTATGAAACCAAAAGCAGTAGCTATTACTTCCATAACCTGTATTTCACTTATATAATCCAAAATATTTAGAATCATGTACAAGAGAAATAGTTAAGTTGTTTCAATTTAATAACAAATTGCAAATCACACAAACATAGGCAAACAAACAGTACAACCATTACATGTAACAAAAGAATCAATTATACATCCATAGCAACCAATACTAATGGTTTGTTCCGGTTCAAAAACTTTTAACTGTACAAGGGTGATAAACAAACTATCAAGTGTACCATACGCTCAACAGCCTTAGATAATAACTTAATAGATTATTCATACAACCTTAAACAACTAGAAGTATCATCTCCAAACATCCCATAAGCCAAAACAACCAATAATTTCAAATGCCGTTTAAGTTTATTCTTATTAATTTCCTTTCATATCACTTACTATTCATCTATTTCATTCATTCATACAATGATTATTTTATTAATTTTTAACTTCATTACTTACAAAATTCATTTTCCATTCATTCATACAATGCAAATTTTCCATTAAATTTTCATTTATTTACTTACATAACTCATTTCCATCCAATTATTTAGATCATCCATAATCAATTCTTAAAATATTATGTAAGTCTCTTTGCAAATTTAATTCACCATTATTATTTATTTCTTTTTCACATTTGTTTCTTTCATATATAATATTATTGAACATTTAATCTATTTTTGAATCATTTTTTACTTTTTATTTATTTTCATTCATTCATATAATATTTCCTTTTCCCATTCAATGCTTGAAATCATCATTGAATACATTGTTAAAGTATTACATACATTTCGTTTATTTCCAATTTATTCATACAAGGTTGTCTCTTATTAGTTTATATTCATTTATTCACATTTATTATTTACTTATATAACTTGATTTCCATGTAATATAAATATTCATTGTGAAAAAATTCCTACTTAAGTTTCTCTACCTTTTATTCACATTCATTGTATATAGAGTTTGACTTTAATTTAATGAATCATTCAACTTATGTGACGTTCGCCTTTACTATTTAATCTAATTATTAGCATTTCAAAACATTAACTTATGCTTATAACATTCATTGTACATCTAAATTCTTATTTATAGAAATAATTCCATTGAACGCTTTCCTTACTTATGTTTACTTGTATAATATTCCATTACATATTTCTATTAACATTTCAACTTTTAACATTTTGGTAAGTTATATATATGTCTTTTAGAATGTAATTGAATGTTGCACAAGTTTATCTTTATTTTAGTTAACAAAATGTTCAATAATTACATCTTCTTATTTTTCATTATCTTTTGATTTACATATTACAAATTTCCAATTTCCTATCTATTTCATTAATCCCTTGGCACCTAGTTTCTTATTACACATTTTAGAAGTTTTGAATCATTGCATAGTCAAGATTTCGTTCATTACAATAACTGAAAACTACTAATTATTGAAAAGTTTTAAGAGCTAAATCCCGGGTTTCCTTTCCAAATCATTTTAAAATAATATATATATAATCATATCTTATATATCCAAATCATATTTAGAAATTAAAAATTAAGATTTGGTTATCAAAAAAAATGTACAGTAAAGCCACTACAGCGGTCTTCCCACTTTGAAACTCGAAAATGAACGTCGATGATGCATGCACTCGTCACCGAAATTATTTTCCAACGACAGAGAGGCGAGTACATAACTTATTTCCTTTAAAATTCTTTTAAAATATTTCTTTCAAATCACTTTGAAAATATTTATATCTAAAATACTTCCAAATAATACGAATATTATACTCCAAAATCTTTTGAAAGCCAAATTCAAAACCCCAAAAATTAAGTTCTGAAATTCCAATTTATATTTTCTTTACTTGTAAATCCTATTTTACAATCCAATATTTATAAAACTTCTCTACCTAACAAACAACATATCAAATCCAACTATATCGTTTATAAAATTTATTCTTTTATATACAAAATACAATACTAGGTAAAATTATTTCATTTACCCATGTTTCAAAACAATATTGTGTCGGTCTACCCTATTCATTATTTAGAAATCCCTATCGATGCCATAGCGTCCTATGTACCGACCAGAATTTATAAATAATAAATAGAACAAATTAACACAATATAAAAATATTTTATAACACTTACAAGTACGCTCTCTCATATATATATATACACTCAGACAACTCATTCTAGGGTATTACTACCCTATCTCTAATGAGTCAGACCCCATAAAGCTAAGTTATCGCTAAACCTGGCTCTGATAAGAAATGTAATGACCCACCTTTTTGGATGGTTTAAATCGACAATAAACCACACATGTCAAACTCAAACCATTCAAAAGGGAGGATTGTTATAGGGTAAATAAGAAAAAGAAGAGAGAGAAATAAAATAAAACAGAGAATCTCACATCGGAATGACAAAATATAATAACCAAATAAATAGTTCATGAAGCTGTTTTACAAATAACATTTGATTACACTTTTACAATACAGATCAGAGTTACATGCAACAGAAATAAATAAATAATGCAGCGGATCAACATGATGCGGTGGGATAAATATAATAAATAATGTAGTGTACAAATCTTCGTCTTCGTCCCCCGGAGAACAGTCTTCGATACACTGAAAAGCTTAGACTGACCCGAGTGTAATGAAAAGACAAAACACTCAAGTCAAAACTAAAAGATCTTATATAAGTTAAATCAACAATAAATAAATATGAGTGTAATGGCATCAGAGATGTTTACGGGGTTTGACATCTCCTATCCAAATGTCTAACGTGCGAACAATACCTTAAGAGATGTTCGGGATTCCATCTCCTAACGATCCGCTAAACTATCTACATACATAGTACAATACGCAATTATAATAGTGTCTACAGTAAAGTAAAGTATTAAAATAGCGTTAAGGCGTTACCTATATCCCCCTTAACACATTTTATATAAATGCCATAGTCTATACAGTAATGTAAACTCCACTGTAAACTAGTGGGCTATCAGGGAGCACTCCATAGGTACGACACAGACCAAACTCGTAATGGGCGTGATAAGGCATGTGACAAGGCACACGAAGCAATGTCCAGGGTAGGATACTACCGTTTTACGGATCCGGACTGGTGGTAACGCATAGTAGCTACTACCGCCCACCTCGGAATACACTCCTATAATCAAATCGAGGGGTGGCCACCAGATCAATCACAAAGTCATAATATGGTATCAAAGAAGCATGTCCGATCGGAGGTGCGACCTCACTTGGCCCGACGTGACTCTTGTTTTAGTCACATTAAGTTGACTCGAGGGAGTCAGGGCTACGTTAATACCTCATATAGAATCGTTCGCCAAACCATCCTACTTCATTCTGGAATCTCCACCATATACACAGTTTTTAAAGTGGTTTTCGGTATTGGCAGAGAGTATGACAATATCTGATCCTGGTCTCTTTAACAACCAAATGCTTATTTCACACCGGATGGTTCTTTTATATTTCCAAAATCGATTAATAATTGATATGAAAATATCATATTTAATTCAAACCATATCACTTTCAAAATCAAATTCACTTTCGAAATCATATTCACTAAAATAGCTTAAATCCTCATTTCAAAATCATCATATTTACTCGAATATGTCATTTCACTAGAAAATATCATTTCAAATGTCAACTTAGGTTATAACATCATTTAACCATATTCGCTTTTAAATCAACGATTTAAATATAAACAATTCAACCTTACACCGTTTGAATTTAGAAATATAGTTTAGATAGTCATAAATAGTTTAAAATAGTTTAAAATACTTTAAAATAGTTTAAATGGCTTAAAATAATTTAAATTATATTAAAATAACTTAAATTAAATTAAAATGGTTTAAATAGTTTAAAATAGATTAAAATAGTTTAAAATAGATTAAAATAGTTTAAAAGAGATTAAAATAGTTTAAAATAGATTAAAATAGATTAAATGGTTTAAAGTAGTTTAAAATAGATTAAATATAGTTTTATTTGTTTAATATAAACGGTTTGATTATTGAAATGATTTATATAGTAAATATTGTAAAAATCTAAATAAATCAAAATTTTAAAATAATATATCTTTAAACAGTTTATATTTAAATAATTAATTTGAAATTAATATCAAATTTAACTATTTCTCCCATTTCAACACATCTGGACCATGTCCAGCTTTCAAAACAACAAACCCAATTTTGTCTTTCAATTCAGCTTCTCATTTAAAACCATTTAATCAATATCGATTTCAAGTCCATCTTCGAACTATAAATTTAAACTATTTCAATTTTGTAGATTTCAAAGTTTAAATATTTAAATATTTCAATAATTCAATTTCGATAAATTTCTTTTATACTTCAAATCCGACTTTAAAATTTCAATTTAAATCCTTTAAACAATTCATTTAAACCAATTCCAATTCCAACATTTAAAGCTTGGATTTTCGAAAATAATTCAGTTTATATAAATCAAACTTTTATTTCAGAATATCATTTAACTGGATTAAAAAATTAAGGTTTTAAAATCATTTAATTTAACCAATCCGATGTCCGTATATAATTTTCTACCTTATGATCAAGTGATACGGATATATATCATTTCAACCCGCAATAAATTTAAGATTTACGGGTATATATCATTTCAACCCGCAATCCCGAATTTAACTTCAAATCCATAAAATCGCTCGGGTTTATCATTTCAACTCATAACTATTTTTCCCTAATCTGTAATCGTTCGGGTATGTATCATTTCAATCCATAGGGATTTTTCTAACAATAAACTAAGGGAACTTGTAGTGTTATAACAATATATATATAATATCCAGTCATCCAATATCAATAATCAAACATCCATTACAATCACCATTCAAATCAACCAATAAATCACAACAACAATTTACTGATTATCATTAACAGGTCTTTAATAAGCAATTTAAACTTCAGTATTAAATTAAATGGCGATTAAATTCAATAAGAGTCAAATTTTACTGGAATGACAATTTAAATATATCAAACAACAATCAATCAACTTCTAATCACATCATAAGTTTAATTTAACTAACATAAGATAATTTAGTAGTTGTAAGTGAGTTAAAACGCTCACTTTAGATTTATTGGCGATTTAAAATCCAAATAAAGGCCCAAATTTGAACAGTCTCAGAATTTGTCCAAACAAGTTCCATAATGTCCGAAATTTCGACACGATCGCAGCAAAACAAACCACGCGTGAATCCAAGCTCGTATGAAAAAGATATATAAGTTAGAACATTTTAAAGTTTGAATTTAAATTAGATAAAATTAAATTAAATCTTACCACGTCACTCACCTACCTCCACGCGCTCACGTGTCCTCGAGCAACTCACGCAACCAGGTAACGCGAACCCTAGCCTCGAATGACAACCGCCACCTCATTTCCAATTATCGCCACCGCTAGGTGATGTATCACCCTGATCAGAGAACGACGTTGACTTCACCACGTCAGGCCACACGTCCCTGTCACTCGCGCCTCCCTCTGGTGCAGCCTTATGGACCCGCCACCGCCAACCTTTCACAGCCAATCGTGTAGATTCCAGTGACCATTGACATGAAGTAGACGTATGGATCGAAGTCCCTCAGCCTCCTCTACACATCCATACCCTCTGATCGTCCCCAGGATGACGATCCACCGTTAAAACCTCGAACCCTAAAATGGACGGTCGGGAACGATCGACGATTCTAGTCGAATGATGCATCTAATAGGAAAACGAATCGTTGCATTGGATTGTGCTCGTCGAGGGCTTTCCAACGTTATATAATTCGATATAGTTTTGAGGAGTTTGATTTTTTTGAAATTGGTTTGGAAATTGAATTTAGGGTTTTGAATAGAAATCGGGTTTCTGCCGTTAGAAGAAGGAAGAGCAGATAGATTTGATGCACGTACATAATAGATTGAAAGACTGCTAGGGTTGAGAAACAAAGTCTATTTATATGGATATGAACAGATAAGAATGAATAACATATCAAATTGGTTCGAACGACAATAACGACCCGAAAAGCCCGTTCCGGTTCCGAAACGAAAGTAGGTCATCCCATATATCAAAATATATGTTTTCGATAATTTTAAATTCAATGGAATAGGTTTCAAGTCCTAATTACATTGTATCCAAAAGTTAGCTTTTAAAATCAGCTTAATTCAAATTGAATTCATTAAATTGATTTCTACGTGTTTCGAGCCCGCACGATCAAACGACAAGTCCGATCGCCGTGAAACTTGAAATCCTACATTAATTCACCGTTACAGATCCGATGAAATTGGTTTCTCAAAATCCGAGACAGTGGCCAAAATGGCTATTTTGACATTAATAAAATAAATTATTATTAAATTAAATTAATCACTTTTTAAATTTAAATTTAAAAGTTAACAAATTTTATCATTTTTGATTACCTAGACATTTATAATCTTTTAAAACAAATTTCCATGTCAATTCAATGTTTGGATACTGCACTAATTACAGCATTCAATTTTTAACTGTAATAAAAATCCAATTAATTATATTTTAATTTGAAATAAATTCTTTTATTTTGATTTATCTTATTATTCACTCAGCTATCTTCCTACGGATATAATTAACATTGGTTTATATCTTATTGCATTAATATTCTACAATTATCATCTTTTATCATACTAACTGCAATATTTACTTAGATTACTTACAATTGCTTTCCAATTTAATTTCAATAAATTAAAAAATAGGTGAAAAATAACAATTGTTACCTTTTACTTAATTTAATCACATTTATAAGTTTATTATCTACAAACAAATGTTATAACTACTTACACAACACTGATTATATTCAATTTCTATTAATTATTACATGTTATCTCATCATTTAATATAACATTTAATTTATTTCCTTATTTACTATTTATAACCAATTATAAATTTACAATCATTTCAATTAATTGGAATTACATTAAAATAGTTAGCAATTACCTTAAATTAACATGATTAAATTTCATTCTAATTATTATCTTATTAACAAATCATGAATTTTAATTTCATACAATATTAAATCCTAAAATCTAATTAAATTCAATATTTTAATTATCAAAAAAATTACGGGTCGTTACATTATTATTATAAATATAAACAAACATAAGAAATAATAAATGATTTTATATAACCAAAGTGAAAAGTGAAGTTATGTATAAGAACAATTATAAATGTAAATAATATAGCCCCTAACTCACTTTAGTCGCTGGGAAATAATGCGGGTGATGACTGCAACATCATCAGTATTCATTTTCGAGTCTCTAAGTGATAAATTGTTACCCTTAATGATTTTCTATTGAAGTTATGTTTTGATAAAACTAGTTTTAATTGTAAAATTCCAAATATGATTTGATAGATATAGGAATAAAGTTTTTGAACTTATAAAATTGAAATAGTATAAATAATAAATAAGTTTAAACTTATGAATTTGAATAGGACAAGTGAATCCAAATTTTAAAATGGTTGAACATTTTGGTTACGCAAGTAAAAGCAAATATGCATTTGAGATATATGAAATAATAAAAGAGTTATCTTGAGCAAAGTTAAATAAGTAAAGTTAAATAAATTGAGTTAGTGAGATGAAGTAAATAAAATGAAGTTTGACTTAAGAAAAGTTAAATGAAAGTGAATTGAATTTCATTTGAAATGAATTAGATAAAATAATGAAATGAAATTTTAAGAAAAAATATTTGTATAACATATGGATTTGAATAATGTTAAGCTAAGAAACAAATGTATAATTTGTTGAATGAGAATATTAAGAAGAAAAGAAATCTATTGAATTTGAATTATAAATAATGAAATTTAACTTAAAGTTAAGTAAAGTGGAATGAAACGAATTAATGAATTAGAATTTTAATTTTGAAATGAAGATGAACAAAAGTTATAAATGCACTTCAACTTTGAGTTGTAAAAGGATGTGAATAAGTTTTAGAATGTTGTTTGATAGAAATTAAATATGAATGTTAAGAAAAGTAAATTTGGTAATGAAACTAAGAAATGAAAGTTTGCTTAAGTAAATTGTGAAGTAATAATAAACACAAGAAGGGTTGTAAGTAAAATGTTTATAAACTTAAGTAAAAATTTTTATGGAATGGTTGATTAAATATTGTTAATATTAAAGAAGATATACTAAGTAAACTGTATATGGAATGCAATGTTGTTAAACATAAATTGAATTGAAGGTGAAGATTAATAAGTGAATATTAATGAATTGAATGTAAGTGAAATTAATGTGAATAGTTGAATTTGATTTTAAAGTGAATGCATATTAAATGAATGTAAAGAAACTGAATGTAAATAAAAGAATTGGGAAAAAGAATGTGATATAATAAGAAACCATTGGAATTAATACGTAAGTAGTACGTGTACTATTTTATTCGCATAATTGTTTGATCCAGATTCGAGTATACGATTTCAAGGTGATTTACATCGATCCGAGTTAGGATTTGTAACTTGATTTCTTGAAGGTGGACCCTGGATATGGATTTTTGATTGATTCGGATGTTCTCTATCATAGTATATGGCTATGCAAGGAGGATGATGGTTTTCTAATCAAGGATCTGGATCTGAGTCCGCACTAGAGTGGTCATGTGAACGATACTAGTTTAGAAGTGGAATTGTGTGATCGAGCGAGTGATCAGGTATAGTTTTGCATACAGATGATATATGTACATCGTACGGGGTTTAATAAATTAAAAGTTGACACTAGAAAATGTAAATTGATATGGAGTATGAATTGATTGGATGAATATTAATTGTCTGATGGTTGTATTTGTTGCATTTGCTATATTTGCATATGTAGTTTTTACATTAATATATGTTATATATTGATATTACATTCTATATGCATGTTCTCATTGGTTATTGAGTGATTAGTAGGTGCGGATGGCGTCTGCTTCGCATCTGGAGCTCGCTTTCGTGCTTTTTGCATTAGTTGTATATGCTCGCTAATAAAAGGTATATATCTTGGATTACATATTGTACTTTTACACTTTTTTCCTACGGGATGCCTCATCCTCGAAGATGAGATGTATATTTGTGATATATATATATATATGTATATTGTGATTTTACTACGATTGAACCGCGCAAAGGAGGCGCGGACGAAATTTTTCATAAATTTAAGGCGTTGGAAATTTTTTGAGAATTTTGGAAATTCTTTTTATAACTAAAATTTTGATTTTGGAGTTATAAGTTTGGATGAATGAATGAATGATACTAGTTGATTTTTGGAAGAGTATTAGTTAATTACTCTGAATGAAACGATATTAGTTGGTTTTGAAAAGATAACTATGAATCGATTTGAAGACTAAGAGAAAGTTTTTATAAGAAGTTTAACTAATTGATTTTGGAAAATTTAAAAGGTTTAAATGAATTTGGTAATCTATTTTAGCTAATTGTTTTTGAAAAGTTAATGGATTTTGTGGCATTTTCTTACTTGGTAATTTCGGGGACGAAATTCTTTTAAGGAGAGGAGAATGTAACGACCCTGAATTTCAGTCATTCGAAATTGGAATATTTAATTGATTTTAAATATTCAAAATTTAATTTTATAAGTTAAATAACTTTTATTTCAAATATACTGATTTATTGGATAATTAAATTGTCTAATTTAATATTTTAAATTGTGGAAATAATTGAATGTTGAATTCGATATAAGTGAAAATGATTTATTAAGTTGATATAAAATCTATTTAAATTAGAATGAAGTTAGTGAATTTTTAAAATTGATTTAAAAGTGAATAAATAGAAAATGTAATTTATTTGATTTAATTAACGAATAAAAATAGTCATTTTGACACTGTCTCGGATTTCGATGAAATCAATTTCATTGGATCCGTAATAGTGAATTATAATATGCTATCGAATTTCGTGTTAATTGGACTTACCGTTTGATCGTGTGAGTTCGAAACGCATAGAAATTAATTAAAGGAATTTAATTAAAATACTTCGGTTTCGAAAAGCTATCTTCTGTATATGATGGAATTGGCCTCCGATACATATTCCATTGTGTTCGAAATAGGGGTAAAGCATTAGGAACGCCAGGCGGCACACTTCGTTTGGAGTTCGAAAAATATTCGAGTGAATAGTGTTTAGATATTTTTTCTGTAAAAAGGACCTTAGCTCTTCACATTTGCAAAACCCTAGAAACTAAAGCCAGCCGCCACTTTCGTTTCAATGGCCATAAACGCGCCGACTTCCTCCTCCAACAACTCATAATCCATCGACAATTAGCAAAACGTCCAACTATAAAGTGGAAGATCTCATCGAGCTCTAGCTATCCAACGATGATGATCGTCATCAAAGCACCATGGAGGTCGAAAACTGGGCGTGTTCATGTGGCGTTCGAGGGGTTTTCCGAGGCAACGACGACACATGGTGGGGTCGCATTTGGCATGTGGGTGGTGTGCGTGTAGGCGGAGGCAGCGGTGGCTTCCGATCGATGCTAGGTGGTTGGTGGTGGCGACGGCGAGTGAAAGAAGCGGCGACGTGAAAGGGTTCGGCTGGGGCATGTAAACGTGATAGGGAGGAAGGGTAAAATTTAATTAACGTTAATTAATTAAGTTAATGACGTGGTTAATTATATTATAATTCGTGTAACTTATAAAATGCATAACTATTTCATACGAGGTCCAAATCGAACGAAATAAGTCAAGTTGGGTTCGTATCTGAAAATACTATGCTATGGAATTGGATTGGATGTATCTGGAGCATGTAAGAATTTTGGTTAAAATTAAACGCTCGTTTAATTTTAATCGAAATAAAACGCTGCAACGACGGCTGCAACCGATGTGAGTAAAACTCACTCTCTCTGGCCTGCTTATATTTTTATATAAGTGGGAATAAATTTATTTATGATGGTTGATGCTTGCTTGGATGATATTATATATATTATATATATATATATATATTAGTTGGTTTGGATATATTCCCGCCTATTGGAGCGGATGTGACCCTATTACGTTCCCGTGAGCGGATGACTCTTTGTACGCATGTCTGCGTCGAAGCAGACATTGTACATATTCTCATATGCATATGTGTTGCAGGTTACAGGTTGGAGGGATCTAGCAGGATTCTTCACCTCAATTGATTTATTTTCATATATATGATGATATATTATGTTATGGATGCCATGATGATATTTTGATGTGATTTGATTTATTTAGTGCTATGGTAGCATTGGGCCCTATTTTTGATATTTTGGAAATATTAAAATTGATGATTTTGAATTGAAAAGGTTTTCGAAGTGATTTTGGAAGTAAATGTGTTTTAATGATTTCTGATTTATTATAAAAAGAAAGGAATTTGTTTTTGAATAAAGAGTTGAGATTTTTGATGGTTTAAAAATGTGGTTTATGAAATACTTTGGAAATAGATTTTCGGGTAATTTTGTATACGGATTTATAAAAGTGAGATTTTTATAAATAAAGAAGTTGATTTATAAATGAAATTTATAAATGTTTGGTAAATGGACTTGAAGTTATTTTGTAAGTGGATTTGAAGTTATTAGTAAATGGTTTTGGAGTTGATTTGTTAATGGAATTATAAATGGATTTTATAAATAAAAAGATTTTTAAATTGAAAATGGATTTATAAGTGGATTTTGATGCTAAAATTGGTTTTATAAAAGAATAGATTTAATTTTATAAAATCGAAAGGAGATTTATGAAAATGGTTTTATAAATATAGAGATGTTTATATTTAAATATAGGTTTTTCTTCAAAGGAGATTTATGAAAATGGTTTTATAAATATAGAGATGTTTATGTTGATATTTAAATGTAGGTTTTTATTTAAAGGAGATTTATGAAAATGGTTTTATAAATATAGAGATGTTTATGTTGATATTTAAATATAGGTTTTTATTTAAAAGAGATTTATGAAAATGGTTTTATAAATATGGAGATGTTTTATATTGATATTTAAATATGGGTTTTTTTATTTAAAGGGGTTTTGGAAGTAATGTTTTTGGACGAAGTAAAGGTTTTGGGAAGAATGGTTTTAAAGGGAGATTTAATGGTTTAAAGATGTTTTAAAATGTGATATGGAACAGAAACATAGATTTCAACATTTATTGTTGTAATAGACATTTTCGGGGAAGTAAGGAAGGCATGGACTATAACACTATTGTTATAGTAAACGATTTCCGAATGGGAAATGTTTTATGTAGTATATGAGATTTATCTATATATATTTTATCAATCTCTATACTAATGTCTTGTAACAACCTAAGATTTTTGCATATATTTTAAATTTGACTTTATTTTATTTTGAAATTATTTTTAAGCTTGTTTCATTTCAAAATTTTCATTTTTAAATATAAATGCTGATTATTATGTGAGTTATAGTTTCAAACTGATATAAATTGAATATTTTACCGAAAAGTGAAATTCTGGTCAAACTGTTCAATCTTTGACTTTTAAACTTCAAATTTAAATTATATAAAATCTTAAATTTTATCTTTTATTATGAAAATAGATGTAATAACTTGAACACTGCTTTTTGTTTCGTTGAAAACGGAGTTAAATTGTAAAAGTTATGTATATTTCAATATTGAGTGCAATTTGTTTTATTCTGCAATTTTGTTATTTTAAATTGTATAAATTATATTTTCTTTTTCATATTTTATTTTAATATTTGTTAATATGTTATTTTATGTATATTTTTATCTTTTAATAATTTTAAAGTGATAGTATAATTTTTCTAAAGTTTACTTGAATTTATTTCAATTTTTGAAACCTAGTTTCCATTTTCTTTGCTATTTTCTTAATTTAATTATATATAATTAAAAGTTATTTATTTATTTTATAAATTCACTTTTATTTGCTGTGTTTTACTCTATTTATATTCATTTTACATGTATTTAAGTTAAAATAGTTTTTCCAAAGTGTATTGAATTTATTTTCAAATTTTCTAGACTAGTTTTCATTTTTGTGCTATTTTCTTATTTTAATCATATATATATTATTAATTATTTATTTATATTTTATATTTTGTTACATTTTCGAATTTAAACTGAATTTATAATTATTTTCAGTTATATAAACTTATATAAAGAAATTAAAAGAAATTTGAAAGGTTATGACTTTTGATTTGCCTAAGGCCTTTTATCTTCCAACCTTTCACATTTGTAACTTATCTTTTCATCAATTAGTCTTTACTATCCACATCTTTCAGCTGCATACTCTATTTTCTATTCACGTACATTCATTTTCATTTTTGAAACAAAAGAATTTCGGCCATGGCTAATGAGGAAAGTTTGAGTAATGATTTTCAACTTTTTCTTATTCTTTTTCTACTTGTTTACATTGATTTTTGCACTTGCTCTCTTCTTCTAGGCTTGGCTCCTCCTCCTCCAGCTCTGACCCGACCTCCACCACCCCCTTTCTCTGATTATTACCCACCCTACTACACCACCAAGGCAGGCCAAGCACATCCATGGCAAGGAGCACCACCAAAATCAACAAAAACCACCACATATTACACTAGCCGAGCCTAGATTGTTAGCACCACCTTCTACCACCATATGCCGCCACTACCACCACCACCACTGGCCGTGACCCATGACCTCTGGCCGAACCTATTTGTGCCAAAGATGTGAGGTTATGTTGCATTGTTTAACCTTGAACACCTAGTTTTTGCACCTAGACTTCACCACTTTGTTAACGCATGCTAGGCCGACCCTATGGAACCCAAAACCAGATCCAAACCCACCCCTTAGCCATGCATTTCAGATCTGGAGCTAAAGCATAGATAGTAGAAAGCAAGTGCAAACACTTTGGTTTTGTTTTATGCAGTTGTTCCTAACATTGTTTAGTGGCATCCTGTTTTGAAACTTATGTTTTATATATTTGTTTTGTGTAATGTTTTCAAGGAATATAGCTTTGGCTCTCCCAATCTCAAATCATTGTCGTGCTTTCGTGCCTCTGGAAATCTTTGTTGTGTGTTTGTGGTTGTCATCTCCAGCTTGAACAAGTGAGTAATTCTCACCAAACAATGTGTACTTATATAACTAGTAAACTGACACCATTTGAATCTGTAAAATTATATCATCCTGTTATAACTGTTATATTATAATCATATGATGCTCACCTCTGTTATTACTCATGTTATATCATCATTTACTTTTATATAATGCTATTCTGTTATTTATGTCAATTTAGCACACTGCAAGTTCCCTGTTAGTATAGAAATAACTATGGGTTGAAATGATACATACCCGAACGGACTTTAGAATAGGGAAAGATCGTTATGGGCTGAAATGATAGGCCTGAATGGTTTTTATTTATTTATTTTATTTAACTTGGGATTACGGGTTTGAAATGATAAAACTCGGTTTTCTTTGTAAACTGCGGATTGAAATGATACATATCCGTATCACTTGACCTAGGCTAGAAAATTATATACAGACCCGTGGTTTATATATTTTTCTGAAAATTTTAAAATATTTTAAAAATGTAAATATTATGATATTTTGATTTAAATTTTATTAAAATGATTTCTATAAAATATTTGTGATTTTCTACAAATATAATAAGTAAATGGTGAAGTAGAATTTGAAATATAAGTTAATTTTGAAATTTATGATTTTGTTTATAAATGGAATTTATGTAAAGTAAGAAAATATGACAAATTGGATTTAAAGGATGAATTTAATGATTTTATTAAAGAATAATAAATTTTCAAAGTGTTAATGATTTTGTATAAATTAAAATATGAAATAAATGAATATTTAAGCTAAATTTGGAAATATAACTTAAATTGAATTTTGTGGAATTTGTTTAAAAGTGAAATTCTAATTAAGTAAAATAAATGGAAATAAGTTATATTTTGTAAATTTAAACTTAGTTGTTAAGTTAAGAATTTACTTAAAGAAATGAAAATTTAATTGTTATTTAATTTGATTTTTGTATGGAAATTTGACTTTATAAAATCATAGAAATAATGGTATTTAAATGATTGTTTTTAAAATGTGAAAATATATGATTTTATAAGTTAAAAATGATTTATATTAAAAGTTAATTATGTGTGAAATTGTAAATAAAACTCTGAATTTGATTTGACAGCATTTTTGAAATGTAATATAAAGATATTACGGCATTGGTCAATGCTGTAGTTGTTTTAAATGAACCATATAGCAAATTTGAACTAAAGGTTATTATAGCACTTTGTTAGTGCTATAGTTGTTAAATTTAACTAAAATTTCAATTGAAACTAAATTAAGATATTACAGCATTTTTAATGCTGTCTTTTGTTAATGAACTGTTTTAAAACATAACATTTCGTAGCATTTCCTAAGTGCTGCGAAAGTTGAATTTTGATTGTTTTAATAAACTTAAATGGATAATGATCTTTGAAAAAGATTAAATTTTGGGAATTAAATATTTAATTATTAAATATAATGAATTGACTTTAAATGATTTAAATGGAATAGTTGATTTGGGAAATACAACTATTTTGAAATGTGATTAAATGGTATTTAAATCTAAATTAAATAAATGATGTTTTGAAATGACATTTTGATATTTTGAAATGAATTTGAAATGATATTAAATCTTGGAATGAAAAATTGAAGTTCATATTAGTATGAAAAATATTTGGTTTACTTGTAATTTGAATCTATTTAAAAGATATTAGACTTATGAAATATAGGATAATAAAGCTTTGAAATTTATTTTATAATTTGAATAGTTATTTTGTGGATTAAATCTATATTTGAAATTTATAAGATTTGAAATGGTCTATGGAAATTTAATTGAAATAAATGATTGAATTGAATTAAAACTTTGGAAATTTTAATACTTGATTTGAAAGTATAATAATTACACTTTTAAATGGTTTAGATGAATTATTTTGATTGAAATATAAACTATTTAAAAGGTGACTTGAAATGATAATAAATGAATGATATCTTTGAATTTAAAAGGTATTTAAAGTTGAATATTTGGATTTGAACTCAAATGATGATTTGAAATGAAGTTTTGAAAGGATATGGTATTTTGATATATTAAAATGATTTGAAATGAAGTTTTGAAAGGATATGATATTTTGATATATTAAAATGATTTGAAATGAAGTATTGAAAGGATATGATATTTTGATATATTAAAATGATTTGAAATGAAGTTTTGGAAAGATATGATATTTTGATATATTGAAATGATTTGAAATGAAGTTTTGAAATGATATGATATTTTAAATATATTGAAATGGTTTGGAATTGATTTAATCTTTATTTTGATAAAGATTTGGATTTGAAATGATATTCTATTTTGAAGTATAAACTGTTTTTAAATTATAACCACGGGTTATAATAACGATTGGTTGTTAAAGAGACCGGGATCGGATATGGACATACTCTCTGTCGATACCGAAAACTACTTTGACAACTGTGTACGCGGTGGAGTTTCCACAATGAAGTAGGATGGTGGCGAAGATCCTAAGGTATATACGCGGACCCAACTCCCGTGAGTTGGCATAAGGTGGCTAAAACAGGAGCGATCTCAGACCAGTGAGGTAGCACCTCTTATCGAACACACTTCTTCGATACCATTCTATTACTTGTGGTTGATTTGGTGCGCACCCTTGATTTGGGAGTGTTGTTCGAGGTGGAGCGGTAGTGGCTGCTATGCGTTTCCATCAGTCCGTGTGCGTAATTGGTATATCTACCCTGGCATTGCCTTGTGTGCCGTGTCACCTACCATATCGAGCTTTACTACGAGTTTCTATTTGTGTCGTACCTATGGAGTATCTTCTTGTAGCCTCTCGGGGTATGCAGGTACTGTGTAGACTATTGGCATATTACGTGTTAAGGTGGATAATGTAAAGCCTTAACGCTATTTAAAAGTATGTTTATTTTATGATTAGACATTATTATAATAGCGAATATTACTACATAGTAGATAGTTTAACGGATCCTTAAAGAATGGGCGATCCCAAGCATTCTTTAAGTTATTTGTACCTTATTACAGTTCATTTGAGTTGGTTTACATTATATAAGTATATATTGTCCTGACTCGAGTGTTTTGTGTTTTGCTTTACGCTCGGGTCAACCTGAGTCATTCACAGATTTGGATTTCCACTCTCTTGGAGATTTGAATCGCTGGAGATTATCTGCTTGTCTTGTCCTATCTATTTCAGTTCCGTTGTTCTGCTCAGCTTGTACTTGGTTATTTTATTGAGACTTTTGTTGTACTCTATTTCTTCTGTTATATCTTATGTAACTCTGATATATTTATATAGTAGCTTCATGAACTACTATTTCTTTTACTTCCGCTGCATTATTTTACTCTGTGTCTGTGATCTATGATTATTTATTTACTGTATATTCTGAGATTTGCCAAATTTTATTTACAACGCGATATTTTGAGCAATTCAAGTCCGACATGTGCGGATGCGAATGGTTGAAAATATCGGGTCGTTACAGTTGGTATCAGAGCTTTGGCTTTGAGGCAAAACTCAGCATATGAAGTAGATTTATTTACAGAATCACTTTCGTTCGAGTTTGAATCTTTTCCTCTTGATTCGAATTTCCTTTGAATTTTTGGAACGTTCCCTGCGGTTCCAAAATTCATTCTTGTCCCTCACTATTCATCTTCTTTTGATTTTGGTGTATCACATAACTCCACTTCGAATGAGCTTTATAGTGAATTGGCAGTCTCGCCAATACTCTAATGACTTGTAAAAGGGGGAAAACTCCTTTACAATTAGCATCGATTCACCAGAGATTTATATCTATCCTTGGTTTAGATGCTAATATCTTTTGTTATTCCAAACTCTATCTCTCGAGATCAGATGTAGATTTACCCCAGAAAAAAAAATACACATTTGATCTTATTCATAAAGTCACGGTTGACCCGGTTAAGGTTGCCCGCGATTTATCTAAGCTTATCCATCTTCATATTTTGATAATTAGTCATCTTGTTTTGTTTCCAAAATATCTCCAAACATTTTTGAATTTTTACTTGTAAATCTATGTTTGTTTTATATATTGTGTTGTTTGAGTTGTTGATGTTGATTTGGGCTTCCGATCGATTCATCTGATCAACGCTATCGATAGGATTTCTAAAACACTTTGACAGAACAAACTGACACAATATTACTTTTAAATTTGGTTAAGGAAATAAATTTTGATATAAGTAAATATTATGGAACTTAATAAATTGATTTAAATTGATTATTTGAAATGATAATACTTGATTTATCATTCTATAAATGAATTTATAAATAGTTGTTTATAAATTTGATTTGGGAACTGAAATGAATTTAAATCAAGAATTTGAGAATTTAATTTCCGATGGTTTCAAACCTTGTGTAACAACCCGGGGTTTCATATCGAACAATCATCGTCATTAGACGATTAAATCGTTTGCAATCTTGCTATTGGAATTTGAATCAAATTGAAATCCTCTTTAAAATCTGTAAAAATTATTATGCGGGCTTAACAATTTACTTTGGCCCATGTCTTCAATTGGTTGCTGTATGCAGTATTAACTATCGAAGAAAATAACCGACCCTTTCATTCTTCTTTTCATTTTAAACCCTAAGCAAAAGAAAAAAATAAATGGTGGTCGTTCCTTTCTTCCTCCGATCGACTAAATTGCGTTCGTTCCTGTGAGGCTTGCTAGGGCTTCGACCTTGCTTCTGCTTCTTTGAGATTCGCTATGACTTCGGCTCCGTGCAAATTAGGGCTTCGATCCCTTTTCTCCAAACTGATGAATTGGGGCATTATCCCTTGAGCGTTCGCCTTTGCTTGTGGTTTTGTTCTGCTTGGCTTCATTCGACATAGGGATGCCACAGCTTCTACTCGGAGCTGTTCGATCCTTAAATTCGTGCTCGTTCGAGTTCCTCCGAGTCGCGTCGAAAAGGTGAGTATATTATACTCACATCTAATTCTAACTTGAGTTTATTAGTGTTCGAATTTGATGATTCTTGTTCGTATATGTTTTCTGAGTTGTTGTTTGCCGTTTGATTTCGTTTGGAAGTTGATGTTGCTTGTGAATCTCTTGCGTGACTTTTGAGTTTGATTATTTGGTACAGTCGAAGGGTTATCTCGGCCACTCGATTTTATTGTGTTTGATAATTTCAGACCTCGTTCTCTGATTTCATGAAGTCCGGTGGCTTCAGCTTTCACTTGATTTTACGATGTAGAATTCGTATGACATTGGACAGTTCGATTTTCTTTAGTTCGACAGTTCGATTTTGTGGTATTGTTGATTCTGACTTATTCACATTGAATGAATACGTTGATTTGAATTCGTCAATGATTTTGCTTGGCTTCCTTTCGACCGCGTGATTATGCTTGGATATAGATGATTTATCTTTGGCCTTGACTTGAATGGCTTCGACTTTGATTTTGAACTTGGTTATTGTCGTCCCTCTGTGACCACGTCACTGACATTACTGACTTGGGTTATGGTGACCTTTATCTCCGGTAGCATTGATTTCAAAACCCGACCTTGATTTTAGACTGTATATCTCTTTAGACTTTAGCATGTCTGTTCAAAACTGCTGCCTGATTTTTGTTTTAATTGGTAAATGCGTTGAAATCTTCTGTTTTGAACGTGTTGTACCACTGGCTTATGTCGTCACAGTATCTTGTATGATGAAGTTTGCATTTGAGTTGAACTTGGTCCAGTTTCATATAGTTGCTCACGGGTCACTGCACACAAGTTCATATTGTAGTTCACATGTATTGGTTCTTGTAGTCATGTATAGTACACCTTCCGGCCTTCATGTACATTTGCTGTGTAAGTGTAGTTGAAACATTTTCGGGCTAAATCATTCAGTGTAGTTGTCTCGCCCACTCGAGACAGTTTGCAAACTTGTTTATTATAGTTTGTTCTTTACCATGCTTTATTGAGTTGAGGCTGCATTGTGTCTAACAACTGTCTCTACCTTGCGCTGCCCATTATTGCATTGTAGGTGCATCTGTTTTTGAGTCTGGGCACGTGTGTTTCAATATTCATTGATCTTTGACCATTGTAGAATTTGCTGTTGTCTGTTTTGGGTTTTGCTGCAGTTTCCTTTTGTCGCAGTTTCGCCCGGTATTCATGTGGGGGCTGCAGTGCTATTTGGATATTATATTTAATTGTTACACTAGTGACATTGTTTTGCATTCTTCAGGTTGTTGGTGCTACATTTGTTTATATAAATAAGTGTGGTCATAATACATATAGGTGGTTCATTGCATCATGTATTTGGGTCTATTTCTTTTGATGTTGAGGCTGCTCTTTTGCTTCACTTGAATATGGACTTGTTTATTTGGTCTCACTTGCATTCTGCACTGCCTTTACTCTCGACTCTGATACATTCTTTTGTTGCATTGTATTCATGGTATATCCTGATCCTCATGTGCAGTTTGTTATATACCATCACTTGTGTCCACATTTCGTATTCTCTTAGTTGAAGTTTTCGCTGCTGCACTGCCTTGTTCTCGAATCTGATACATTGCATTGATGCCTTGTATCATTTGCATTTTGTCATTTTGCTTCACTGATGACCTTATCTTCTAATGAGGCTGATCTGCGTCTTTTCTGTTGAGTGTTGTAGTGCCATATCTTTGGTGCTCTCGCCTTCAGTTTGCTATTTCCATGTGCCTTGCTTTGCGACATGTTGAACTTGTTTCACTTGTTGCCTCTTTCACTGGATACACTGTTTCATTTCACTGATGCAGCCTTGCCCTTAAATACAAGTGGTGGCTGCATTTTCGTAGCAGTTTTACCCTTGTCCCTTGTGGTGACTTTATATTCTGTTGTGGCGAGGCGGTGCATGCGTGCGTGCACTGCAGCCACACTGAATTGACAGATTTTAATCGATATTTCTTTTGTTCTTGATTCATCGACCTGTTGCGTAATTCGTAGGCTGTATGGGCGAGGCAGTACACGTTAGCGTGTACTGCAGCCAATTAGCATTGATGTTTTTAAATTGACATTTCAATTGTTTAAACTGCTTTGGATTTCTGTTTTGTGGATTAACACTGTTTAGTGTTATATCTGCCGTTATCCGGTTCTTTTATCGAGAAGTTGGGTATACGAGATTTCTGTGACTGTCGTCTATTTGACTATTTGATTATTATTGCTTCTGTGCATTAATAACTGAGTTTGAATTAGACTGACCCGTGTATTATTTTCTTTTGAATGTAATACTCGGGTCAGACCCGAGTTATTTCAGGTTGTAGATTTTCTTCTTTGAGTTGCTGTTCAGGATATGAAGACTTTTCACATCTTCTGAAGTTGTCAGTGTCATTTTGTAGTAGTCGTGTCATTGTATAGAACGATATGTATTCATGTATATTAGTCGATAATGTACTTGTATATATAACTTCTAGAGTCGACAGTTGTAGTTGTATCATATGTATCGTGTCAACTATATTGTAACTGACATCGGTTATATATATATGAGACTTTTGTTAATCTGTGTTCCGCATTTATATTATCTGTGTTATTGTTATATCTAATGTCCTAAACTATTATGAACTATCGTAGTTTGTTTTATACTGATAATTGGATATGTCGATGGGAGTAAATAAATAATAGATGAAAAATAAAAAGTATGTACCACTCCTATCGAGATAACCAATGTTAGTGTAAGGCCAACTACGGATGGTCGCTCCTATCCAGCCTTATTCTTCGTAATAATAGACAGTATTTCTTTTAATACTCTTTGTTATTATGAGCATAGAGGTGGGGCGTCACAGTTGGTATCAGAGCTTGGGGTTTCTGAACATAATATAAAACATAACTTGGATGGAACATATGTTACAACTATAGGTCGATGTTTTATTGTGATTTGAGTCAAAACTAAAGTTTTGAAATTTAGATGTAAATTTTTAAATATCTTTATTTAAAAATAAAAAAATGAATTTGTGTTCTGATGATTTGATTGATTTGAGTACTGTTTATCAGAGTGCGTAGCGGAAACAGTGAAACTGTCTTCGCTGAGTACAACTGATAATATGTTTGATTTAGAAATTGAGATAAATTTCATTGGTTGTTTACATAGCTGTAATTATTTGTTTCTTTGAACATTTTGAATCCGAATTAAGGATTCGAAGAAATTGCAGATATGTGATTTTTGTTGAAATTTCCGCTGGCTTTCTTTTGTATTAATCATCTATTGATTAGATTTTTGCTGTTTTGAATTATCTTCATTGAAGATACATTTGAATGATTTCTTTGTTCATTCTGTAGTACGTGCAAAAATTTGAATTGCACGTTACTGCATTTATTTACGTTGAACCGATGCTTGGTTATGAAACGTATTTTGTTGCCGTTATTTTTATAACGGGATTTTTACACCAGTGCTATATTTTTGAAGCACGGTGTTTTGTTGACAATTTTAATGAATGAAAATTCACTGATGTCACATTTTGATGTGAATTATTTTGATGAGATTTTTGATGTTTTAAAATTACTGTCGCTTTGACTTCAGTAATAGTCAAATTTTTAAAAGTGGATTTTCAAGCGGGTATACCGCAATGCTAATTTGTGACCGTATTTACGGTATTTTGAGAAGTACAATTTCCTTATCGAAATTGTTACTGATTTGCTGCTTTAATCACGTGATTGGAAAATTGTTTTAAAATGAAAATGGTTTTATAAATTTTTAACAGTTTGCGTTTTCAAAAGAATGAGGAAGCGACTTAAACGATTCAGCAAAATCAAGGATTATGACCCCTTTCTTTTACTGTTTCGCTTAACTCCGGACTTGTCCAGTTGAGAATGTGAATTGTTATATTTTTTTTTTACAAAATAAATAAAATTGTTTTCAGAAATTTTAACAGTTTGCGCTTTCAAAAGAATGAGGAAGCGATTTAAACGTTTCAGCAAAATCGAGGACTATGACCCCTTTCTTTTACTGATTCGCTTAATTCCGGACTTGTCCGTTTGAGAATGTAAAGTGTATTTTTACAAAATACACAATTTTGCACTTTCAAGGAAACAATGAAGAGATTTAAACGATTTAGCAAAAGTGCGGAGTATGGAACCACACTTTTACTATTTCGGTTAATTCCGGACTCGTTAATTGAATATCTGTTGTTTTGATGATTTTGATGAATTTTACACTTTCAAGGAAACGATGAAGAATATTAAACAATTTAGTAAAACTCGTGGTTATGGGACATGTGCGTTTACTATTTTGGTTAATTCCGGACTCGTTAATTGAAATATTTTGATGCTTCCGTGTGCTTTCGAGCCACTATGTTGGACCTTCGGGTCATATGTTGGACCTTCGGGTCAAATACCAGTACTAGACCTTCGGGTCATATGTTGGACCTTCGGGTCAAATACCAGTACTAGACCTTCGGGTCATATGTTGGACCTTCGGGTCATTTGTTGGGCGCCAAAATTATGTTGAGTACTTGGTAGGCTTCGGCCATATGTTGTTGCACGTGCGACGAACTAAAAACTCGCCATCTGATGGGATCGATCCAAGCTTTTATGTTGATTTTCTAGTCTTCTTAATTGATTTCTAGATATTTGTTGCTTCCAATTATCTGCAGGTAATTGGATATTTGTTGATATGAGTTCTGATTATCGTTTTTGATAATCAGATATTTGTTGTTTCTAATTATCGCTTGTGATAATTAGATATTTGTTGATATGAGTTCTGATTATCGTTTTTGATAATCAGATATTTGTTGTTTCTAATTATCGCTTGTGATAATTAGATATTTGTTGATATGAGTTCTGATTATCGTTTTTGATAATCAGATATTTGTTGTTTCTAATTATCGCTTGTGATAATTAGATATTTGTTGATATGAGTTCTGATTATCGTTTTTGATAATCAGATCTTTGTTGTTTCTAATTATCGCTTTAGATAATTAAATAATTGTTGATGAGATTTAATTATCGCTTGAGATAATTAAATATTTATTAATTTTAGATTTAATTATCGCTTGAGATAATTAAATATTTGTTGATTTTAGATTTAATTATCGCTTCAGATAATTAAATAATTGTTGATTTGAGATTTAATTATCGCTTGAGATAATTAAATATTTGTTGATTTGAGATTTAATTATCGCTTGAGATAATTAAATATTTGTTGATTTTAGATTTAATTATCGCTTCAGATAATTAAATAACTGTTGATTTGAGATTTAATTATCGCTTGAGATAATTAAATATTTGTTGATTTTAGATTTAATTATCGCTTTAGATAATTAAATATTTGTTGATTTGGAATTTGATTATCGCTTGAGATAATCAAATATTTGTTAAATTTAAAATTTGATTATCGTTTTGATAATTGAATATTTGTTGATTTGAAATTCTTAAATTACCGGTTGTGGTAATTAGATATGTGCTGATTTGTCTTCTGATTATCGTTTGAGATAATTAGATAATTGATGTTTGCTGATTTTATTTGAATCGCTGTCTTCTATCTATCTCTCTCTGTTAATATTTTGAATTTGCTAATTATGAAGTTCGTATTTTCTAGTTATTTGTTGAATAACGAGATATTTGCGATTTTGCGATTTGTGTTTTGCGTTTTCTAATTATCTTTGTTGATGATTAGATTTGTTGTTTTCTAATTATCGTATCGATAATTAAATATTGTTGTTTTGTGATTTCTGAATTCTGATTGTCTAGTTGATAATTGAATAGTGCTGATGATTGTATTTATTCAGTTTTGAATTCAGTTTTGATTGTTTTCTAATTATCCATTTGGTAATTAGATTTTGTTGAGAATTTGTGAATCTCTTTTATGAAATTAAAAGACTTCTTTGGTGTTTGTGTTCTCGATCATTATGTTTCTAGCTTAACCAGTTTAGGTTAGGAAAATAATTGTTATAAACAACTTTAATTATGAAAATTGCGGGGACGCAATTTTTATAAGGAGGGGAGTCTGTAACAACCCGGGGTTTCATATCGAACAATCATCGTCATTAGACGATTAAATCGTTTGCAATCTTGCTATTGGAATTTGAATCAAATTGAAATCCTCTTTAAAATCTGTAAAAATTGTTATGCGGGCTTAACAATTTACTTTGGCCCATGTCTTCAATTGGTTGCTGTATGCAGTATTAACTATCGAAGAAAATAACCGACCCTTTCATTCTTCTTTTCATTTTAAACCCTAAGCAAAAGAAAAAAATAAATGGTGGCCGTTCCTTTCTTCCTCCGATCGACTAAATTGCGTTCGTTCCTGTGAGGCTTGCTAGGGCTTCGACCTTGCTTCTGCTTCTTTGAGATTCGCTAGGACTTCGGCTCCGTGCAAATTAGGGCTTCGATCCCTTTTCTCCAAACTGATGAATTGGGGCATTATCCCTTGAGCGTTCGCCTTTGCTTGTGGTTTTGTTCTGCTTGGCTTCATTCGACATAGGGATGCCACAGCTTCTACTCGGAGCTGTTCGATCCTCAAATTCGTGCTCGTTCGAGTTCCTCCGAGTCGCGTCGAAAAGGTGAGTATATTATACTCACATCTAATTCTAACTTGAGTTTATTAGTGTTCGAATTTGATGATTCTTGTTCGTATATGTTTTCTGAGTTGTTGTTTGCCGTTTGATTTCGTTTGGAAGTTGATGTTGCTTGTGAATCTCTTGCGTGACTTTTGAGTTTGATTATTTGGTACAGTCGAAGGGTTATCTCGGCCACTCGATTTTATTGTGTTTGATAATTTCAGACCTCGTTCTCTGATTTCATGAAGTCTGGTGGCTTCAGCTTTCACTTGATTTTACGATGTAGAATTCGTATGACATTGGACAGTTCGATTTTCTTTAGTTCGACAGTTCGATTTTGTGGTATTGTTGATTCTGACTTATTCACATTGAATGAATACGTTGATTTGAATTCGTCAATGATTTTGCTTGGCTTCCTTTCGACCGCGTGATTATGCTTGGATATAGATGATTTATCTTTGGCCTTGACTTGAATGGCTTCGACTTTGATTTTGAACTTGGTTATTGTCGTCCCTCTGTGACCACGTCACTGACATTACTGACTTGGGTTATGATGACCTTTATCGCCGGTAGCATTGATTTCAAAACCCGACCTTGATTTTAGACTGTATATCTCTTTAGACTTTAGCATGTCTGTTCAAAACTACTGCCTGATTTTTGTTTTAATTGGTAAATGCGTTGAAATCTTCTATTTTGAACGTGTTGTACCACTGGCTTATGTCGTCACAGTATCTTGTATGATGAAGTTTGCATTTGAGTTGAACTTGGTCCAGTTTCATATAGTTGCTCACGGGTCACTGCACACAAGTTCATATTGTAGTTCACATGTATTGGTTCTTGTAGTCATGTATAGTACACCTTCCGGCCTTCATGTACATTTGCTGTGTAAGTGTAGTTGAAACATTTTCGGGCTAAATCATTCAGTGTAGTTGTCTCGCCCACTCGAGACAGTTTGCAAACTTGTTTATTATAGTTTGTTCTTTACCATGCTTTATTGAGTTGAGGCAGCATTGTGTCTAACCACTGTCTCTACCTTGCGCTGCCCATTATTGCATTGTAGGTGCATCTGTTTTTGAGTCTGGGCACGTGTGTTTCAATATTCATTGATCTTTGACCATTGTAGAATTTGCTGTTGTCTGTTTTGGGTTTTGCTGCAGTTTCCTTTTGTCGCAGTTTCGCCCGGTATTCATGTGGGGGCTGCAGTGCTATTTGGATATTATATTTAATTGTTACACTAGTGACATTGTTTTGCATTCTTCAGGTTGTTGGTGCTACATTTGTTTATATAAATAAGTGTGGTCATAATACATATAGGTGGTTCACTGCATCATGTATTTGGGTCTATTTCTTTTGATGTTGAGGCTGCTCTTTTGCTTCACTTGAATATGGACTTGTTTATTTGGTCTCACTTGCATTCTGCACTGCCTTTACTCTCGACTCTGATACATTCTTTTGTTGCATTGTATTCATGGTATATCCTGATCCTCATGTGCAGTTTGTTATATACCATCACTTGTGTCCACATTTCGTATTCTCTTAGTTGAAGTTTTCGCTGCTGCACTGCCTTGTTCTCGAATCTGATACATTGCATTGATGCCTTGTATCATTTGCATTTTGTCATTTTGCTTCACTGATGACCTTATCTTCTAATGAGGCTGATCTGCGTCTTTTCTGTTGAGTGTTGTAGTGCCATATCTTTGGTGCTCTCGCCTTTAGTTTGCTATTTCCCTGTGCCTTGCTTTGCGACATGTTGAACTTGTTTCACTTGTTGCCTCTTTCACTGGATACACTGTTTCATTTCACTGATGCAGCCTTGCCCTTAAATACAAGTGGTGGCTGCATTTTCGTAGCAGTTTTACCCTTGTCCCTTGTGGTGACTTTATATTCTGTTGTGGCGAGGCGGTGCACGCGTGCGTGCACTGCAGCCACACTGAATTGACAGATTTTAATCGATATTTCTTTTGTTCTTGATTCATCGACCTGTTGCGTAATTCGTAGGCTGTATTGGCGAGGCAGTACACGTTAGCGTGTACTGCAGCCAATTAGCATTGATGTTTTTAAATTGACATTTCAATTGTTTAAACTGCTTTGGATTTCTGTTTTGTGGATTAACACTGTTTAGTGTTATATCTGCCGTTATCCGGTTCTCTTATCGAGAAGTTGGGTATATGAGATTTCTGTGACTGTCGTCTATTTGACTATTTGATTATTATTGCTTCTGTGCATTAATAACTGAGTTTGAATTAGACTGACCCGTGTATTATTTTCTTTTGAATGTAATACTCGGGTCAGACCCGAGTTATTTCAGGTTGTAGATTTTCTTCTTTGAGTTGCTGTTCAGGATATGAAGACTTTTCACATCTTCTGAAGTTGTCAGTGTCATTTTGTAGTGGTCGTGTCATTGTATAGAACGATATGTATTCATGTATATTAGTCGATAATGTACTTGTATATATAACTTCTAGAGTCGACAGTTGTAGTTGTATCATATGTATCGTGTCAACTATATTGTAACTGACATCGGTTATATATATATGAGACTTTTGTTAATCTGTGTTCCGCATTTATATTATCTGTGTTATTGTTATATCTAATGTCCTAAACTATTATGAACTATCGTAGTTTGTTTTATACTGATAATTGGATATGTCGATGGGAGTAAATAAATAATAGATGAAAAATAAAAAGTATGTACCACTCCTATCGAGATAACCAATGTTAGTGTAAGGCCAACTACGGATGGTCGCTCCTATCCAGCCTTATTCTTCGTAATAATAGACAGTCTTTCTTTTAATACTCTTTGTTATTATGAGCATAGAGGTGGGGTGTCACACCTTGTGTTTAAAGTTTTAATAGGATATATTATTTAAAGTATTTTTGAATAGAAATTTGTTTCCAAAGAATTTTAAAGTTTAAAAATCAGTGCTCTTCTCTTTGTCGCTGGAAAATAATTTCGGTGATGACTGCAGCATCATCGACATCCATTTTCGAGTTTCGAAGCGAAGAAACCATTCTGTAGTTTTGCTACAGCTTTGTTTTGGGAAATTCGATTGATTTGAATTTCTAAGAGATGATTTGATTTATTATATATATATATATTGATTTAAATTTGATTTGACAAATTATGTACATACATTTATTTATCTCTAAATGTTTGAAAGGAATCCGAAATTTTATTCTTAAATTCTATCTTAAATAATAACTTCAAGTATAAAAAGAAAATCAAAATTTTGAATAAATATTCAAGCTTGAAATGATTGAATTAGAATGTTTATAGTGTATATTAATTTTAGAAAGTTTTATTTGTATAATTCTCAATTGCATTCCAATATAACTTACCTTAATTTTTAGAAGTTAACAATGTAATTGGATAATATACAATATAAAAAGATTTTTATAAATAAAATTTGAGTGGTTATAATAAATATTATACACTTAAATTTTAATTATAAAAGGATTAACAAAGGTAAATAGAATAAAAGGGTAATTGAATAATTCACAATATAAATGATGATTAAAGGAATTAAGAATAAATTAAAACAGTTGTAATAAGTGTAAATATACTTAATATAAGTGATATAAAATATATTGAGAGAAATTAAATTTATTGTGTACATTTTGATATAATAATGATTTTTCAATTCCATAATTTTTGAAATTGTTAGTTTAAGAAAATTGGATGATAAGATAATGAAATTAGAGATAGTAAGATTTATTTAACTTGTGTAAAATTAATTATCAATTTAAGCTGAAACTATGGAAATTTCAAACCTATTATCTTATTTTGTTTTTCAAACTTATTATCTTATTTTGTTTTCAAACTGTCTGTTAGTTGTCCTTATTTTTCCTTATCGTGCTACAGACTGGTATAGGTATCTTTCTATGATCTTTCTGTTTAGAAATCTTTCTATAATCTTTAATAATCTTTGCTACTCATTTTGAATCTGAGTACAGCTTTCATCCACAGACCGTCGGTCAAGCGGAAAGAGTGAATCTGATTTTAGAGGATCTTTTCGTGCTTGTGTTCCTGATTTTGGAGAATCTTGGAAAGGTCACCACCACCTTGTTAAACTTACCTATAACAACAGTTATCAGGTATAATTTCAATCTCCTTGTCATCTTGTCTTAATCCTATTTCACTCTATCTTTTCTGTGCTTTCCCGTACCTCATTCCTTTTCGGGGACGAAAAGTTTTGAGTGGGGGAGAGTGTAACAACCCTAGATTTTTGCATATATTTTAAATTTGACTTTATTTTATTTTGAAATTATTTTTAAGCTTGTTTCATTTTAAACATTTCATTTTTAAATATAAATGCTGATTATTATGTGAGTTATAGTTTCAAACTGATATAAATTGAATATTTTACCGAAAAGTGAAATTCTGGTCAAACTGTTCAATCTTTGACTTTTAAACTTCAAATTTAAATTATATAAAATCTTAAATTTTATCTTTTATTATTAAAATAGATGTAATAACTTGAACACTGCTTTTTGTTTCGTTGAAAACGGAGTTAAATTGAAAAAGTTATGTATATTTCAATATTGAGTGCAATTTGTTTTATTCTGCAATTTTGTTATTTTAAATTGTATAAATTATATTTTCTTTTTCATATTTTATTTTAATACTTGTTAATATGTTATTTTATGTATATTTTTATCTTTTAATAATTTTAAAGTGATAGTATAATTTTTCTAAAGTTTACTTGAATTTATTTCAATTTTTGAAACCTAGTTTCCATTTTCTTTGCTTAATTATATATAATTAAAAGTTATTTATTTATTTTATACATTCACTTTTATTTGCTGTGTTTTACTCTATTTATATTCATTTTACATGTATTTAAGTTAAAATAGTTTTTCCAAAGTGTATTGAATTTATTTTCAAATTTTCTAGACTAGTTTTCATTTTTGTGCTATTTACTTATTTTAATCATATATATATTATTAATTATTTATTTATATTTTATATTTTGTTACATTTTCGAATTTAAACTGAATTTATAATTATTTTCAGTTATATAAACTTATATAAAGAAATTAAAAGAAATTTGAAAGGTTATGACTTTTGATTTGCCTAAGGCCTTTTATCTTCCAACCTTTCACATTTGTAACTTATCTTTTCATCAATTAGTCTTTACTATCCACATCTTTCAGCTGCATACTCTATTTTCTATTCACGTACATTCATTTTCATTTCTGAAACAAAAGAATTTCGGCCATGGCTAATGAGGAAAGTTTGGGTAATGATTTTCAACTTTTTCTTATTCTTTTTCTACTTGTTTACATTGATTTTTGCACTTGCTCTCTTCTTCTAGGCTTGGCTCCTCCTCCTCCAGCTCTGACCCGACCTCCACCACCCCCTTTCTCTGATCATTACCCACCCTACTACACCACCAAGGCAGGCCAAGCACATCCATGGCAAGGAGCACCATCAAAATCAACAAAAACCACCACATATTACACTAGCCGAGCCTAGATTGTTAGCACCACCTTCTACCACCATTTGCCGCCACTACCACCACCACCACTGGCCGTGACCCATGACCTCTAGCCGAACCTATTTGTGCCAAAGATGTGAGGTTATGTTGCATTGTTTTGCCTTGAACACCTAGTTTTTGCACCTAGACTTCACCACTTTGTTAACGCATGCTAGGCCGACCCTATGGAACCCAAAACCAGATCCAAACCCACCCCTTAGCCATGCATTTCAGATCTGGAGCTGAAGCATAGATGGTAGAAAGCAAGTGCAAACACTTTGGTTTTGTTTTATGCAGTTGTTCCTAACATTGTTTAGTGGCATCCTGTTTTGAAACTTATGTTTTATATATTTGTTTTGTGTAATGTTTTCAAGGGATATAGCTTTGGCTCTCCCAATCTCAAATCATTGTCGTGCTTTCGTGCCTCTGGAAATCTTTGTTGTGTGTTTGTGGTTGTCATCTCCAGCTTGAACAAGTGAGTAATTCTCACCAAACAATGTGTACTTATATAACTAGTAAACTGACACCATTTGAATCTGTAAAATTATATCATCCTGTTATAACTGTTATATTATGATCATATGATGCTCACCTCTGTTATTACTCATGTTATATCATCATTTACTGTTATATAATGCTATTTTGTTATTTATGTCAGTTTATCACACTGCAAGTTCCCTGTTAGTATAGAAATAACTATGGGTTGAAATGATACATACCCGAACGGACTTTAGAATAGGGAAAGATCGTTATGGGCTAAAATGATAGGCCTGAACGGTTTTTATTTATTTATTTTATTTAACTTGGGATTGCGGGTTTGAAATGATAAAACTCGGTTTTCTTTGTAAACTACGGATTGAAATGATACATATCCGTATCACTTGACCTAGGCTAGAAAATTATATACAGACCCGTGGTTTATATATTTTTCTGAAAATTTTAAAATATTTTAAAAATGTAAATATTATGATATTTTGATTTAAATTTTATTAAAATGGTTTCTATAAAATATTTGTGATTTTCTACAAATATAATAAGTAAATTAAGTAAATGGTGAAGTAGAATTTGAAATATAAGTTAATTTTGAAATTTATGATTTTGTTTATAAATGGAATTTATGTAAAGTAAGAAAATATGACAAATTGGATTTAAAGGATGAATTTAATGATTTTATTAAAGAATAATAAATTTTAAAAGTGTTAATGATTTTGTATAAATTAAAATATGAAATAAATGAATATTTAAGCTGAATTTGGAAATATAACTTAAATTGAATTTTGTGGAATTTGTTTAAAAGTGAAATTCTAATTAAGTAAAATAAATGGAAATAAGTTATATTTTGTAAATTTAAACTTAGTTGTTAAGTTAAGAATTTAATTAAAGAAATGAAAATTTAATGTTATTTAATTTGATTTTTGTATGGAAATTTGACTTTATAAAATCATAGAAATAATGGTATTTAAATGATTGTTTTTAAAATGTGAAAATATATGATTTTATAAGTTAAAAATGATTTATATTAAAAGTTAATTATGTGTGAAATTGTAAATAAAACTCTGAATTTGATTTGAAAGCATTTTTGAAATGTAATATAAAGATATTACGGCATTGGTAAATGCTGTAGTTGTTTTAAATGAACCATATAGAAAATTTGAACTAAAGGTTATTATAGCACTTTGTTAGTGCTATAGTTGTTAAATTTAACTAAAATTTCAATTGAAACTAAATTAAGATATTACAGCATTTTTAATGCTGTCTTTTGTTAATGAACTGTTTTAAAACATAACATTTCGTAGCATTTCCTAAGTGCTGCGAAAGTTGAATTTTGATTATTTTAATAAACTTAAATGGATAATGATCTTTGAAAAAGATTAAATTTTGGAAATTAAATATTTAATTATTAAATATAATGAAGTGACTTTAAATGATTTAAATGGAATAGTTGATTTGGGAAATACAACTATTTTGAAATGTGATTAAATGGTATTTAAATCTAAATTAAATAAATGATGTTTTGAAATGACATTTTGATATTTTGAAATGAATTTGAAATGATATTAAATCTTGGAATGAAAAATTGAAGTTCATATTAGTATGAAAAATATTTGGTTTACTTGTAATTTGAATCTATTTAAAAGATATTAGACTTATGAAATATAGGATAATAAAGCTTTGAAATTTATTTTATAATTTGAATAGTTATTTTGTGGATTAAATCTATATTTGAAATTTATAAGATTTGAAATGGTCTATGGAAATTTAATTGAAACTTTGGAAATTTTAATACTTGATTTGAAAGTATAATAATTACACTTTTAAATGGTTTAGATGAATTATTTTGATTGAAATATAAACTATTTAAAAGGTGACTTGAAATGATAATAAATGAATGATATCTTTGAATTTAAAAGGTATTTAAAGTTGAATATTTGGATTTGAACTCAAATGATGATTTGAAATGAAATTTTGAAAGGATATGGTATTTTGATATATTAAAATGATTTGAAATGAAGTTTTGAAAGGATATGATATTTTGATATATTAAAATGATTTTAAATGAAGTTTTGAAAGGATATGATATTTTGATATATTAAAATGATTTGAAATGAAGTTTTGGAAAGATATGATATTTTGATATATCGAAATGATTTGAAATGAAGTTTTGAAATGATATGATATTTTAAATATATTGAAATGGTTTGGAATTTATTTAATCTTTATTTTGATAAAGATTTGGATTTGAAATGATATTCTATTTTAAAGTATAAACTGTTTTTAAATTATAACCACAGGTTATAATAACGATTGGTTATTAAAGAGACCGGGATCGGATATGGACATACTCTCTGTCGATACCGAAAACCATTTTGACAACTGTGTACGCGGTGGAGTTTCCAGAATGAAGTAGGATGGTGGCGAAGATCCTAAGGTATATACGTGGACCCAACTCCCGTGAGTTGGCATAAGGTGGCTAAAACAGGAGCGATCTCGGACCAGTGAGGTAGCACCTCTTATCGAACACACTTCTTCGATACCATTTTATTACTTGTGGTTGATTTGGTGCGCACCCTTGATTTGGAAGTATTGTTCGAGGTGGAGCGGTAGTGGCTGCTATGCGTTTCCATCAGTCCGTGTGCGTAATTGGTATATCTACCCTGGCATTGCCTTGTGTGCCGTGTCACCTACCATATCGAGCTTTACTACGAGTTTCTATTTGTGTCGTACCTATGGAGTATCTTCTTGTAGCCTCTCGGGGTATGCAGGTACTGTGTAGACTATTGGCATATTACGTGTTAAGGTGGAAAATGTAAAGCCTTAACGCTATTTAAAAGTATGTTTATTTTATGATTAGACATTATTATAATAGCGAATATTACTACATAGTAGATTGTTTAACGGATCCTTAAAGAATGGGCGATCCCAAGCATTCTTTAAGTTATTTGTACCTTATTACAGTTCATTTGAGTTGGTTTACATTATATAAGTATATATTGTCCTGACTCGAGTGTTTTGTGTTTTGCTTTACGCTCGGGTCAGCCTGAGTTATTCACAGATTTGGATTTCCACTCTCTTGGAGATTTGAATCGCTGGAGATTATCTGCTTGTCTTGTCCTATCTATTTCAGTTCCGTTGTTCTACTCAGCTTGTACTTGGTTATTTTATTGAGACTTTTGTTGTACTCTATTTCTTCTGTTATATCTTATGTAACTCTGATATATTTATATAGTAGCTTCATGAACTACTATTTCTTTTACTTCCGCTGCATTATTTTACTCCGTGTCTGTGATCTGTGATTATTTATTTACTGTATATTCTGAGATTTGCCAAATTTTATTTACAACGCGGTATTTTGAGCAATTCAAGTCCGACATGTGCGGATGCGGATGGTTGAAAATATCGGGTCGTTACATGTTTTTGGGTTGTCGTAACGATGTTTTATGTAACATTCGTTTTAACCCAATAAATTATGTTTTGACCTTCCACGTGAAATACACGAATCAGTTCTTATGGTCGTACTAAAGGTTTGGTGGTGTAGGAGCATTGCTTCCTATACTTAACACCCGTCCGGAGGCGTATGAACTCTGGAGTTGTACGGTTATAGAAATCTATTTGGTGTGTCTCCAAATGACAGTGTTATGGAATATACTTATACCGTTGATATAAGTATATGAAAAGATTTTCTAAGTGTTGAGAGTGAAGTGATTTGTGAATATGCTTATACTGCAGATATAAGTATATGGAAATTGTTTCGAAGATAGAAAGTTTTGAAATGATTTTGAGGATGTATCCTTTTAAAGATAATTTGAAGTAGATGTTTGGAAAGTGATTTAATTAATAAAAGATTAATTAAAAGGGCCTAGTGATTGCTTATAGTGCTAGATATGATTGTTTGTTTGCTTTGATAGTTAAATAACCGGCTATCAAATAAATATTGACCTATTTATCATTGTTGGTCTGGAGAGACCGGGGTCGGATTTATTCCGAGAACCACTTTGGACCAACGTATATGCGTTCATGTGCAGGTTTGGAAGGTATTGTTATTTGGGATTTTCATAGTGAATGACTGCTTGTTGATAGTTTGGGGATAAACTCCCAATATACATATAGTAGCAGTGTCTCTTCATTATGAAATATCCGATGCAAGGACTATTCGCTACTAATCCTAGGGTAATTGCCGACAGGATGTGGTAGGAGAGTGCCTTCGGTTTGTCCTGTTCCTAGACAACTTGAATGGATGGATGTCTGACAGTGCATCCTTGAGATTGCATTGTCGACTTTTATAAACATACATCTGTTTGGTGGCGGAAAAGGCAACTTCTCTTAGCTTAACACCCTTCTCTGAGACGTATGAGCTCGAAGGTTGTATGTTTGTAAAAGTCAATAGTGATCGAAGGAATTGTAGCGTGGCATTCAGAACGATATGTGCTATGTGAAAGGTAATCGTGACCTTTGGCCTCACACCCGGAAATGATCGAAAAAGGGTAGATGCAGCAAGGCTATGTGGTTTGCAACCATTAGGGTATGATCATCCCCTTCTAGATAGGTTTCTTCCCGCTATGACGTTCGGGATGTTAATTATTGTGGATGTATGCTATGAGGGCTCTCGGATAGGTCGGTAACGGCCGGGATGATGACATATTCGGTACTATCTAAGGAGATGTAGGCCGATCTTGTGTTGGTAGAGGACCATTTGTTGGACCTCGGTACATTCCTCTAGAGATGTACTGCCGGAAGGTAGTTCCTTCACTTGGTCATTTGTATGAAACCCATTTTCCACTACGTGCCTGTCATTTTGTTTGTAGAACCCGCATTTGTGGTTAGTATGCTGGAATTTGATAATGTAACAATTTCAGTTATAATTAATTATTATTTGTATACTAGACACTAGTATAATATAACATGATTTGATATGAAAGGTCTTGGTTATCGTAAGGTAAAATCCCATCCCTGTTTATGTGTGGGCGTGTCTTACGAGATACCTTTGTATTGATAAAAGAAAGCTTTTATAACTTTAAAATAAATTCAGTTGAGATGTGTTTTCTCACGCTGGTTTACCAGACTGATCCAGGCGTTCTTCCCTTTCAATGCTCGGGTCAAACCGAGTATATTTACAGATTCAGATTTGGATGCTTTGGAGCTTCAGCAGGAGAGCTGCAAGTCTTCTGGTCATATTCCACGTATATGTTTATTTTCCGCTGCATTGTTGTTAAATTATCAGCAATTGTAATGACAGGTTATTTTAACTGTCTGGGCCGATGATTAGTGATTGATTGTTGTACTCTGATGGATGTATGTATATTATATTACAGTTTTTGTTTTGTAAAGATCATTGATATGATATTATATATTTTCCACTGCGATTATGAGATTCTGTAATTGTTTTAGTTTCTTTTGTTTTGTCTTCTATTTCTTCTTCTTCTTCTTTCGTTTTCTTCTCTCTTCTCTTTTTCTCTTCTTCTCTCTTCTTTTTGTCTCTTCTTCTCTCTTCTTTCTTTCTTTCTCATGATTATTCGTATTTCCCTTCGGTTAGGGGCTGGACATGTGCGGTTATTGTCAGCTCTAAATGGGACGGATTTGCGGGTCGTCACATAAACCAACAACTATCAGGGTCATCCTTACAGTAGCACCGTATAAAAACTGGAGTATCAGGCAATTAGATGTGAACAATGCCTTTCTTAATGGAGAGTTGAAAGGGGAAGTGTACATGGAACAGCCACCGGGCTACAAGCAAGACAAAAATTATGTGTGCAAATTAAATAAAGCCATATATGATCTCAAACAAGCACCAAGAGTGTGGTTTGATAAACTGAAAACCACCTTATGTAACATGGGTTTTTAGTTTACCAAATCAAACAACTCATTTTTTTTACAAAAATCGATGATACTGTTATCATTTTCTGATATATGTTGATGATTTAATTTTAACAGGTAATAGTGAAACAGAGATCAACAAAATCATTCAATATCTGGACAAGCAATTTACAATCAAGGATTGTAGTCATATAAATTACTTTTTAGGGATTGAATCTAAAAGGAGATCTGACACTGAAATTATACTATGTCGGACCAAATACATCTAGGAATTGCTGGACAAGTCAAAGATGATCGAAGCTAATCCTCAACCAACACCAATGATAAGAAATCAATATCTTTATAAAAACAGGGGTGAAGTCATATTTAATAACAAACAATATAGAAGTCTAGTTGGTGCATTACAATATGTTACCATAACTAGACCTGATGTTTCATTTAGTGTTAATAAAGTTTTTCAATTCATGCAAAGACCTCTGGACCAACACTAGAAAGCAGCTAAGAGGATACAGAGATACTTAAAGGGAACAATAGACTATGGAATAAAATTAAAGAAAAGCAAACATCTTAATATAACTGGCTATGCAAATGCAGAACGGGCCATCAACCCTGATGGAAGAAGATTAATAACCGGCTACTGCATATATATTGGTGATAACCCAGTATCATGGTGCTCAAAGAAGCAGTGCACAATATCTAGATCAAGCACAGAGGCAGAATATCAAAGTATAGCAAGTGCAACCGCCGAAATTATGTGGATTCAATCACTGATGTATGAATTGCAAGTGAACATAAATAGCAAATCAACATTGTGGTGTGATAATCTAAACGCAGTATGCTTATCAGCCAACCTAGTACTTCATTTAAGAACAAAACACAACAAAATCGATCTATATTTGTAAGAGAGCAGATTTTGAAAGGAAAGCTTCAAGTTAACCACATACCCGCCACTTACCGAATTGCTGATGTCTTGACAAAAGCACTTACAACAAGGAATTTTGTTCGCTTTAGAAAAGAATTAAAGGTTGAGCAAAACATCAGCAAACCTGGTGAAGATTCAAGCAACAACTACTCAAAGATCTGATAAAAGAACATGCTGAAGTCTAAGAAGCTTCGCTAATATTATCAAATCTCGAAAACATTCGAAGATTTGAAGAAATTTATGACCAGAAATTTAATCGTGTAAAGAGGCGGCTTAGAATTGGGAACCCTATCCCTAACCAATTTGAGGGCGGGAGTTAGAATTATTCAAGTGATGAGAGACTGAAGATATGCACTTATCTTTACCATCAAATTGGTTATGTAGTATCCATGCTAGTGGGCTTATATTCATTTACCCAAAACCATGTAAATACTTATTAGCATAACTGTTATATAAGTTGCCGCTATGTAACAGACTTAAAGATATAATTCAAAAGCTTCTCTTCTCATTTGTAGAACTCAAACATCTTTCTGAAATATAAAAAAAAAATCATTCTATATTGCAAATCTTATAGAGAAATATACATGCCCAAAATTTACACATTTAATTATGCATTACTATGAAAGCATGTCCTTCACACACATTGCATAAACCATTTGTTAGAAGGTATATTTGTCAAGTTTCATATCTAATAGTCATCCAGGTGATCACAAAGTCAGCTATTGCATGATAAAGAAAAAAGATGTGAGTAAGTTAGGTGTACTTTGGGAAGTATATAAATTAATTTCAAAAATACCATTAAGTTCTGTGTTGGCCATTCCTTAAATGTTCTATCCTCGAAGTATGCTATTTCATATTGTTTTACTGCTTCATCCAAAGCTATGGCCGTGTTTGGTTTTCCATTTTTAGTTTTAGGTTTTCGTCCATACAAAAATACGCAAGACGCACGTATATTGTCGAAAACGACGAATTTAGAAAACGAAATTAACATAAAAATAGAAAACAACTTTTTTTTATTTTCCGTGTTTTGAAAAATAATAGAAGCACGAGAAACAATCCTTACTTCTGTTGTCTTTCCGTCCCCATCGTCGTCCCTCCATTATCCTTCCATCACTTCCACCGTCACTCCACTCCTCACGTATTTGACATATATATATTTGAAAATAGAAAAATCAAAATTCATTTTTAAACCAAACACTACAAGAGCTCGTTTTTAAATTCGTGTTTATCTTCCGCCGCCACTCCACTCCTCACGTATTTGACATATATATATATATATATATATATATATATATATATTATCGAACTGGCCAAGCTCGATGTTCCATTTAAGCAACCTTCCCGATGTTTCAGGCCGTTGTAGGACCTGCCGCAAAGGATGATCAGTATAGATGTTAATTGGATGTGCCTGGAAATATAGGCGAAGCTTGCGCGACACGATCACCAAGCAGTACGCCAACTTTTCTATCTTTGGGTAGTTTCTTTCTGCCTCCGTTAATCGTTTACTGACATAATACACCGGTCTCTGGATTCGGTGCTCCTCACGAATCAAAGCGGCACTTATGGCGTGTGGCGAAACAGCTAGGTAAATATATAACTTCTCATGATCTACCGGCTTTGACAAAATAGGGGGGTCTCTCCAAATGGCTCAATAAAGCTTGGAACGCGCCTTCACAGTCATGCATCCACTCGAAATTCCTCTTTCCCTTCCTTATCAAATCAAAAGAAGGAATGCATTTATCGGTCGTCTTGGAAATGAAACGACTCAGGGCAGCGACCTTCCCATTCAAGCTCTGCACTTGCTTAATAGTTCTGGGTGCTTGTATATCCCGAGTGGCTTGAATCTTCGTTGGATTCACTTCGATTCCCCGCGCATTGGCAATAAAGCCCAGGAACTTTCCTGAGGCAACACCGAATGAGCACTTCAAAGGGTTGATTTTCATGTTATAAAAACGGAGGATATTGAACATCTCTGATAAGTCTCAAATGTGGTCGTTTGATCGTCGTGACTTCACGAGCATATCATCCACATAGACTTCCACTGTCCTTCCAATCTGATCTTTGAACATGCGATTAACCAAACGCTAGTAGGTAGCTCCTGCGTTCTTTAATCCAAATGGCATTACTACATAACAGTACAGCCCAACGTCTGTGACAAATCTGGTATGATCCTGATCTGGGATGTGCATCGGGATCTGGTTGTACCCCGAGTACGCATCCATAAATGACAACAATTCATGTCCCGCGGTTGAGTCAACCAACTGATCAATTCTAGGCAAGGGAAAACTATCCTTAGGGCATGCCTTGTTCAGGTCTGAATAGTCAACACATGTTCTCCATTTTCCATTTGCCTTCCTTACCAGTACAGGGTTAGATATCCATTCGGGATAGAGGGCATCACGAATAAACCCATTGGCTTTAAGTTTATCCACCTCCTCTTTAAGAGCCATGAACCTATCCAGATCCATACCTCGTTTCTTCTGCTTCATAGGGTCATACTTCGGTTCAGTATTCAGTGCGTGGCTCGCGATAGCAGGTGAGATCCCACACATGTCCGAATGAGTCCAAGCGAATACATCCAGATTCGCTTGGAGGAAATCGGTAAGTTCTCTCTTCATAAAAGGGCTAAGTTGTGATCCAATCTTCAATACCCGGACGGGTCATCGTGTCTGACTGAGACATCAATTATCAGTTCAGCCGGCGCTGCCTTAGCCTCCTTGGGCTCCTCCTCATCATCTCTTGAAACTATGCCTCTATAGGACCGACTGTGGTGCTCAAGCCAAGGCTTAGGTGCTATTTGTCAATCTTCAATAACTTGGATGCGGACAGATTTGTCCACACCCTTTCCCTTTTCCTTCCGCTTGGCTTCTCTCAACTCAGCTACATAACAAGCACGGCCAGTCGCTTGATCGCCGTGTACCACACCGACTCTATTATCTGTAGGAAATTTTAAAGTCAAGCACCACGGGGCAAGAGCTGCCCTGAATTCAGCCAGGGCCGGGTGGCTCAGAAAAACGTTGTACGGCGAGTCAACATCCAAAACAATGAATAGTAGGATCCGCAACCTCCTACGTTCACCTTCACCTAACTCAACCGGTAACTCAACAGAACCTACCACTTCAGTAGCCACACCGTTAAAGCCGTGTTTACGACCTTTGGATGGTTTCAAATCCTTAGCCTTCATTCTCATTTGATCACAATCTTTCTTAAATATGATGTTCACAGAACTTCCACAATCAATCAATATACTTCTCACCAGCACAGGTTCGATCATGGTATATATAACCATTGGATAATAGTAGGGGCCTCCACTTTATTGGCATCTCTACTTCTGAACACTATATCGTCCGACATCAAACACTTCTGCTTTGCCGGAGTTCCATCCTCCGTGTTCGAACAACATTCAAAGTCCACATGTCTCATTGAACTAGCATAACACTCCATTTCCTGCCAACTTCTGTCCGCGGGATGCGGTCCACCAACTATTGTGTTTATTACCAACCTTCCGCCGGCCTGAGCGGGCTCCTCGGGCCGGCGCAAAGCTTGTCCTTGGTTGGGATCAGACGTTCCTTGTCTGCCATCCTGTGGGTTCTTGACAAACCGCTGCAACTTTTTCTGGCGAATTAATTTCTCAATGGCGTCATGAAGGTGCCTATACTCATCAATGGTGTGCCCGTAGGACTCGTGAAACTGACAGTACTTCCCGGTTTGCTTCTATTCTTCTGTTGATTCCTTCAGATGCAGCTTCCTATACTGGAAAGTGTTACAGGTGGATAGGAAGATGTTCTCTAAAGAGGAATTCAAGGGCGTATAGTTGTTATAAGTAGAGATTCGTGGCTTCCACTTTTCAGACTCCCTCTTCCTATCAGAATTTCCTTCTCCACCCCTTTTCTGCTGACCCAGCTTGGTTTGGACGTTGACCCGAACATTTCCAGAGCTCTCACTGGATTGCTTTACTGCAATGTTACTCTGTACCGCTTCCTCGCTTGGTCCTGTAGCAGTGCTCCTTCTGGACAATATGGCCTCCTCCTTTCTCATGAACTGGTGTGCCTTTGCTAGAAACGCTCCAGCATGGCCGACGGTTTCCCAGCTAGCCAATCACCGAACTCGGGTTTGGGGTCAATCCCCCTTGTCATAGCCATAAGTATGGCATGGTCATTTGGATTACTAACCTTAGTAGCAGCAACATGAAACCTCTGTAAATAATCTTTCAGTGATTCACCCGGAGCTTGGATTACGCTGGATAGCGACATCACATCTTTGGGGCGAGTAGCGTGAATCCAAAACTGCTCCACGAATCTTATAGCCAGCTCATCAAATCTCGAGATTGATCGCGGGGGTAACCTTGTGAACCACATTGTAGCAATTCCAGATAGAGTTATAGGAAAGAATTTGCATTTAGTTGTGTCATTCGCCCTAGCTGAGTCCATCACCCATTCGTACCTCATAATGTGTTGTCGAGGGTCAGTCTTCCCTTCGTAAGTGGGCATTGTAGGCATGCTGAACCTTCGAGGATAATCAGTCTGTAAAATGTCATCGGTAAACGGAGTATTATTCCTAAAGACTCCCCAATCATCGTTAGTCAAGCCTTGGTTCTCCCCCATCAGCTGCCTGACCATTGCGGATAAGTCTGGAGTCTGGATAGGGGGTGCCAGGTCGGATTCCATCCTGCGTGAATCCGATCGGCGTCTCATGGGCATCTCATGCCTTTTCATCTTATTGTCCTCTAAATGTGTATCCCGAGGATCCACTATGTTATCATCCTGGTGAGGCAATTGACCAACATACAAGTGTGATATAGTGCCTAAGTTCCCCAATCCAGGTTGAGCACGACTTCCCAGATGTAATTGAGGAGCCATTCTCCCGGTTAAGGGATCAGTACCAGCCCCAATTGACGGCCTGCGGTAGTCCACTACAAGTTGCTCTGTTGCTCCAGCTCATGTCGTTTCAATTCTGCGAAGCCTACACCTGTGGTGTCTGTCTGATGAAGTTGAGCTATCAGACGTCGAGTATGAAGCGGGACTTCTTCTAGCATTTTGACGCTGCTGTTGAGCAATCTGGTTCATCAGGTTGCCATTTGCCTAGATTTGCTCGTTTAGCTGTCTCCGGCTTTCCATTAGCTCCCACATCAGATCATTGAATTCGGTCCTCGTAACGAAATCAGCAGGATTCTGGGCTGCAGCGGGTTCCACATTCGCATTAGCAGGCTGGTTGCTTGGCCCTCCTTGTTGGACACTAGTAGTTTCGTTAGCATCGACGTTGTGGGAGGTAGATCTGGTGCACCTTACCATCTTAGAGTCCTTTGCTTAGATCTTGGAAAATCTGAATAGTATCTGCAAACTTTTGAGAACGAACCCGGATCTCCTTTGGGGGATTTCTTCAATCCAGCAGCAACAAAGGCGATCCTAATAGCCTGAGAATCGTACCCTTCTCAGTAAAGCACCAAAATGTTAGTAACCAAATTGATCACAAACACCTGAGAATAGATTTGAGCAGTGAAATAAATGAAGAAATTACATGGAAAATGAGGAGTAATACTATATATTGCAAGAAAGAACAACAAAAAGTAAATGCAACAAGATTTATAGTGGTTCGACGTTGATTGCCGACGTTTACTCTGAATGCTTTTTTATTGCTTTATCAATCACTTGATTACAGTTACAATTCATGAGGAATAGCTTGAATGACAGTTAGAACAAAGAGAATCTGAGTACAAAAAATGGCAGAATATTCCCGTGGTTCCTCAAAAAAGGATCCCCTAGGATGACCCCCGCCCCTGTATTTATAGATGGAGGCAGTCTGACATCTCAAAACCTAGACTCCCCCTTGGTTACTTGGGCCCATCACAAGGAAAGCTCAGCCCAATCATGCTATGCCAAACATACCGACCCAAAAATGCTGACCCCATTATGTCGATCGTTCTCAATGTATCACCTCACCACATATTTTTGCCGAACCCTTCAAATATGCCGATCTGATGGCCTTTACATTTTATGCCGACCCGAACGCTGCTATGCGTTGTGCCGACCCGATCCACCACATATCCCATGCTAAACTCATCCATTCCACTAGTAATGCCGATCCGAGCACGCTATGTCGACCCGATGAGTCCATTCACACTATGCCGAACCGAGGTGGACTATGTTACATCCTTTTTGCCAGCCCGAGCCCTACCACGTGGAATGCCGACCCAAGCTCTATTTCATGCAATGTCGACCTGAGCTCTACAATATGTTCCATGCTGACCTGATGGAGCCCACCTGATTTGCCGACCCCATGAATGCCACATATTCCTCAACTCATCAACCATGAATGCCGACCACTAGTTATCATCATAATCCTAACATCATGTTTCATCCATTCGTCGACCTTATTAACCCAGGGCTAGACATGGCTGCTTGGAAACCACTATGGTCATGTAGATGTCGTCTCGTGACCATTCTTCTATCAATAGTCAATTCTGATCTCTGTAATTACCTTTGTGTAGCCGGGCCAAGGCACCGAGTAACAAAGAATTAACCTTAATATTAAGGTTAATCTTCATGGGCTCATTCAATATTCTATATCGACCTCGGGCGCTGATTAAATCAGCGCCCATAGCCACAACGGCTAATTTGGCAACGGCTCTCCCAACGCTCGTCGATCAACTAAAAAATTAAAGGGTTGTTCGGGATTATTGTACAATTTAAATTCAAAGCTAAGTAATACATTTTATAATATCACATATCTATCTACTAAACGTTTTCTGATGGTTAGTTATTTATTAGTTAGAATTGTACCTCGACCACATGCAATGCCATGAAGATACGATGGCTGTATCCCTCTGGCAGCTCGTGCAAAATCCGTAGCTAGAAAATCGTCGTATCTGGTGCTGAAGCAATGTGTGATGGGCCTACAAGCTCCTTTGGTTGATGTCGAACGGTACGTCTTGCGATTTTGGTTACACGTCGCGGTATTTGGTCGTTTTTTTATATAAAGAAATAAATAAACAAGAGAGAAAAATGAGGGTAAAGAAGCTGGGCGCCCCACTTATAGGCTCCCAGCCCTGGACGCTGATTAAATCAACGCCCAGTGCTTGGACGTTGATTTAATCAGCGTCCAGCTTTGAACGTTGATTTAATCAGCGTCCAACTGTTGGACGCCCCCTTAATACTCAGCGGGTAATATTCAGCGTTTGAATATTACCCCGAGCTGTTGGAGATGCTATGACCATAGTAATATAAAGTAGTATATTTACTAGTATATTTAAGAAGATTTTTGAAAATGATTTATTCAAAAAATTATGGCATTGCCAAAAAGAAATGAGCATATATGCATCATCATTATCAATATACCGACAAATAAATATACAAGCAACACTGAATCATTTTAAGTTCCTAATTTCGGAGGAATATAGTGGGTATATCAAAAAAACTAATTTATATGTTTTATGTATACTGATTAAAACGAAAATCCACAATACCTCTAGCATAAATAGCGTTTTAGCGTACATAATATGGGAATCATGTATGATCAGGTTTAAGTAATTTTTCTATGATAATTTAATTCCGAAAAAAAAGGCACTCACGCAATAGTGGTAGAAAGTAATATAATTACCAATTAACAAATAATACTAATCATAGTAATAGAAATTAATATCTTTAAAGAGAATGGTTGGAAAATAATTTTTATTTTTTTAGAGAAAAAAATATCGTTGCTAAACTGAACTACACACATCATCAATATTGATATACTGATTAGTTAATGAGTTAAAATACATAAAATTGGATAAATTTCTGAAGAATAATATACTATGCATACCAATAAATTGATTTACATGCATGATTGAAGGACAAATATTTAGTAAAAGATAACCTGTAGGAGAAACATGTGGAGAACATAGAAGTGATATGAAACTTTCATGTTCACGCATTGTACAATTTACAAAAGAATATCGTATGTTTCCAATTGGCAATGTTCTTTGGAAAATTGCAAATGCTCCATAACTATTTGTATCATTGTCATAATTATATTATTTTTTATAGAAACGGAAAATTATGAAATATGATTGAATTTTTAATTTTAACACATGTTTAATATGGGGATGCAGTGCAACTAAATATGAGATCAGTTGTACTCTTAACGAAATATTTTAGAAAAAAATATGGAAAGTACATATTTCATATCAGAATTATACTTTCTTATCTTCATGTTGTTCTTTCCGTTGCCAACAGTCGGTCTCTTTTCTCTTAGTAAATCTCCAAAAAAGTTGTTGATTGCCAAGGCTGGAAGTTCCGTTTTCGTAAGTTCATAGCAAATTACTTCAGCTGCATTTCTTTATGGTAAAACCATCGATATGATTAAATTGGAAGAAGGAAAATTATTACATTTTACGCATCTATTGACTTGGTAGCGGAACTTGCTCAGCCCTCAGCTAACTTGGCTAACGGAGCAATAGAAGTCCAAATTTGATGAAACGAAATATGACGTCTCACTCAGAAGATGATTTACAAATTTTCTATAAAAAAATATTCAGCTTTGAAAAATATTTTATTATCATCCAATATTAACTGATTTAAATTGAAGTAGAATTACACAAGAAAATAAACTTTCATATTTTCTGATGAAAATTTACCAGTTGCTATGTTTAATTAGACGTATCACAAATATCAAGTTTATATTTCAAAATTTTATTATTTAAAATTTCACAAAAAAAATTCAATTAATTAAATTAATAAACCACTAAAATTTACGGATCGTTACACTCTCCCCGACTCAAAACTTTTCGTCCCTGAAAAAGAACGAGGTAGGAGAGTAGAAACAACCAGAAGAAAATAGATTGAAAAACAAAATAAAACAATTAATTCAAACCGTAAAAATTTCAATTTAAATAAATTAATATTTAATAATTGATTTAATCCATTTGATTTCAGTTAAGTTAAATCAATCTATCTATTTCTAAATTCATTATCTTATTATCTAGTCATCCTCAATTAACAATTTCTAGATCATCAATTTGTATAATCATTTATTATACTCATATTTTATTCAACAAATTTAATTCTTTTATTCCAAATTATTGTTAAGTTTATTCCACTTAATATATCTTATTACATATATTTAAACCATATAAATTAATTTAAATCATGTAAATTTCAATTTAAATTAATTTATATTCAATGATTGATTTTAAATTCAGGGTATTTCCATAAGTTGATCTAATTTCAATTTATTAATTCCTTCAAAACAAATTTATTTGTCTCATCTATTATTCAATTAACTTATTTTTCTATTTATCTCTATTAACATCTTTATAATAAAATTTAAGTGTATAATTATAAAATCATTTACCATCAATTTACATTGTAAATTATTCAATTACATACTCAACTTCTGGATGATTAAGGTAAGTTATATTGGAATGTAATTGAGTATTATACAAGTAAAATTTTCTCACTCAACTTATTTCAAGTTTAAATATTTATTCAAATTTGGCTATATTTATAAATAAAATCATCCTTTAACAAAATTTAAGAATTAAATTTCCAATTCACTTCAAACCATTTAGAGATAAATATATATATACACACTATATATATCCAATCAGATCTATAAATCATATAGCAATATATATAATATAAATCAAGTTATAATTTAGAAATTTAAATCAATTTATTTTCCAAAACAAAAGTGTAGCAAAGCTACGAGTTGGTCTCTCCACTTCAAAACTTGAAAATGAATGTCGATGATGCGGCCGTCATCACCGAAATTATTTTCCAGCGACAAAAGAGGAGAGCACTGATTTCAACATTTTAAATTCTTTGAAAACGGTTTCTATTCAAAAATACCTTTAAAATATATTTTTTTTATTTCATTTTTTCGCTCAAAAAACAAGTGCACTAGTCAAAAAAGAAACGTGTAATAATGGCGTCTGTTTTCTGCAAACTGCGATTTGGCGACTAGTTTATTTTTCCTTCTGCTCTTCTGCTTCTGTCTTCCAAAGCAATGTCGAAGAAGAAGCCTGCTCTGCCTTCCGCTCTCCCATGTGGTGTTGGTGATGTTGTCCTGTCTGCAACGGTTCCTCGTGTTTCATCGTTGACTTCTGGGTGTGATTCTATCGTCTCTCCAGCCTGTGATAACCCTATGGCCAATCTTTTGGTTGATTTAGCCTCTTCGCTACCTCCAGTTGGTCTACAAGCTCCTGTCTGCCCTCTCGTTTCTACCCCTCTCTCGCCGCTGCTGTCTAGCAGAGGTAAGTCAACTTGGTCTGATACTGAGGTAAGGTTAAAAGTTTGTGCTGAGCAAACTGGTATTGCACTTGAACCTGGTAGTGTGGGGGAAGTTGCGCTCTGTGTTAGCCTGAATGAAGCGACTGATCTCACCGAAGCTTCAATTGGGGTTTCATTGGGTTGTACATTAGGTGTTTGTGGAAATGCTTTAGACAATATTCCCTTGACTGCTGTTTCGAATGCTAATTTGTTGGTTCCTACCCCGCCTCAGCCTGTTCCTAAGTGGTCATCCTTGTTTTCCAAGCTGCCTATTAATGCCGGTTGCATTCGCCGCGTCTCTTTGAAACTGTTGAGCATGAGGGTGTGATGATCCCGCCTTCGGAGGTTATCGAGGCCGGTGTGGATTTTTGGAAAGACCACTTGGTTGGTTTCTTTCTTGACTCCAATCCTCCCTATCATATTGTTAAGGCGAGGTGCAACTCCGCGTGGAAGCCTAGGGGTGGTCTGAGTGTTCACTTTGATAATGAAATGTTCTATTTTAAGTTTTCACATAGTGATGAAAGGCTTCAAATTCTTGAGGCCGACCCCATTCTCATTGATGGTAAGCCTTTTATTATTATTACTTGGAGTCCTTATGTGGATCGTGCGAAGGAGCAAGTTCTGTCTATTCCTGTCTGGGCCCACTTTTCGCATATTCCTTCTGTTCTCCAGCCTCTTATCGGGATCGACTGGCTAGCTGGTCTTGTGGGTATGGTGATATGTTATGATGCAAATACTGTGGCCAGAAAGAAGCTAGTCTATGCCAAGGCTCTAATCGAGATTACTTCTAACAAACTCTGCTTAGCGTTTTGAAGGTCAGATTAGATGAGAGCCACGCTGCTGAGGTCAGAGTTTGTTATAGTTGGAAACCTGATATTTGTTCGTCTTGTCAGTCCTTTGGCCATCGTGCAGATTCTTGTTCTTCATCGTCTATTCCCCTTGCTGTTCGTTTTCCTCTTCCTCGTCCTCCTCTTCGGAAGTGGGTTCCGAAGGTCACTCCTGTTGCCCCCTTTGTTGTTACTCCGGTAGCTCCCGTTGCTGTTGCTCCCTCTGTGGATCCTCCTGCCGTTGCTCCGGTTTGTGTGGCTACATCTTCTTCTTCGCCAGTAAAAGCTCCATCTTCTGTTTCTCCTCCATCGGTCTTAGTGGAGAACCCTTCTGCTACCTCGTCTGATATCATTTCCTGGAATTCTGATGAACGTGCTTGGATTCATGTAGCTTCTGATATGAGATATTCTCCTGAGAGAGACACCTTTTATGCTTTTATCAGTGAAAATGGGGGTGAGAGCCGGTATCTTATCTACCATATTGAGGGAGATGGTTTGTGCCTTACTAGGGATGGTCCGATTGGTGAGGAGAACAAAAGTAAGTTTTATGATGTCGCTTGGGATAGGAAATTTATTTACTCTCCTGACTCTGTTGGTTATGATCCACATCTAGCTGCTCTTTTCACGGGATATTCTCTTGTTACTGGTCCATCTCTGGATGATGGTCGTGATTGTTCTCCCTCTTCCGAGGAAGATTAGTCATGCTGTGTTAGTGGTCTAGGCATTTTTGTCTAGATCCTGTGCTTTCTTTTTATTTTCGTTTTGGGTTTGCTGCCCTTTTAGTTGTTCTGTGCATGTGCAGAGCACCTGTTTGTTCATTTTATATACAGTGGCACGACCCACTATAAAGCCGGCTAGCTTTGCTAAAATATATAATTTTTTTTTTAAATTTTAAAACCAAAGCTTGAAATCACTGGAAATTAAATTCTCAAATTCCTGATTTTTTTAAATTCATTCCATTTCCAAATCAATTTATAAACCATGTTTATAAATTCATTTATAGAACAATAAATGATAATCAAATATTATCATTTCAAACAACCAATTTAATTTATCCAGAAAATTTTACTTATATATATATTTATAACATATTCATACAAATTTATTTCATTTACCAAATTTGAAAATAATATTGTGTCAGTTTGCTCTGTTCAAGTGTTTTAGAAATCCTATCGATAGCGTTGATCAGACGAATCGATCGAAAACCCAAATCAACATCATCAACTCAAACAACACAATAGAAACATTTTTATATTAATTTACAAATACACTCCCTCGCTCGATAATACAGAATGGATTAAACAAGGATAAAGATTCAAATTAGAGGGACCCTGCTAGAGGATAGGTTCGATAGGGAGTTAAATAGATTCCAAAGAGAGAAACGAATGGGTAGACTTATATAAATCGCGGACAACCTTAACCGGGTCAACCGTGATTTCTAGAATAAGATCGATGCAGAATTTTGAGGCAAATCGCCAGAGGTAGAATTTGGGCATAGCAAAAGATAACAGCATCTAAACCGAGGATACATAAATCTTTGGTGAATCAATGCTGTTGTAAAGGAGTTTCACCCCTTTACAAATCATTCAGTGGAGCTATGGGGTGGTCCAGAATCAAAAAAATATGAATAGGGAGAGAAAAGAATGGATTTTGGAACCGAGAGGAACGTTCCAAAATTCAAAGAAAACCAAGTCAAAGAGGAAGAGATTCAAGCTCGAATGAAAGTGATTCTGTACTCAAATTTACTACATATGCTAAGTTTGCCTAAAACCAGAGATCTGATACCACATGTAACATCCTGAAATTTTCAACCATTCGCATCCATACATGTCGGATTTGAATTGCTCAAAATTTCAAATTTTTAATTTAAATTTGGCAAAACTCAGCATATACAATAAATAAATAATCACAGAATCACAGACACAGAGTAATATAAAATAAGCAGCGGAAACAAAAGAATAGTAGTTCATGAAGCTACTATATATATATATAACAGAGTTAAACAAGATACAACAGAAGTCTCGAATACATAGATATCTCAATATAATAGTCAAATACAAGATCAAAATACATCACTGAAATCAACTGAATAACTGAAAGTTGGATAGATAGTTGGATCTCCAAGCGAAGCTCCAACTCCAAAGGTGAGTCTCAAATGTTGTATCACTCAGTCTGATCCGAGCGTAAAGCAAAACACAAAACACTCGAGCCAGGATTAACATTCTTATACCAATAAATCCAACTCAAGTGAAATATCAACTGAAATACAAGTAACTCAAAGGATGTTTGGGATAACCATCCTCTAAGGATCCGTTAAACTATCTACTATGTAGTAATACGCTATTATAATATGTCTACAGTAAAGTAAACTATTAAAATAGCGTTAAGGCTTTACATTTTCCACCTTAACACATTTTATATATTCCCATAGTCTATACAGTACCGTAATCTCCCCCGTAATGGGCGTCGTCAGAGGGCACTCCATAGGTTGTTGAGTCAAGATTTTTATAGAGTTTTGATTTCTGACAAAGGGATAAGCCGTGATCAACAAAAAGAAGTTATTTATTGTTTTAAAGAGACAAAAAGAGCTCCATACGTTAGAGGTTGATTATTTGGTATGTTAGTAGTGTTATTTATGTTAAAATCTATCCTCAAATAATCTCATACCTTCAATCTTTGAATATATATATATGTATGTATGAGTGCGCATTAACTGTGCAATCTGAGCTAAACCGATCGACTGGTTAAAACCAGGCGGTCGGCCGTTTCTGCCCAGAATGCACAGATAACGTGCACAAGTGTACATAACGTATATATATTCAAATTCCTGTCTACTGGTCCATTTTGACCTGTCGACCGTTTTCAAACAGAAAGCAACCTTTCGTATAGACACTTCCTTTTCTTCAACGGTTGCTTCTCTTTCTCTTCACCGATGATCATGACCTTTGTTTGTACCTTTTCACAAAGGGTTACAACTGTTTATTTCTTATATAAACATCATGAAATCATTATTCCAATTCACCAATTCTATTATTCTAATCTCTATTCTATTGATCTTTATCTTGAACTCTCAAGCGCTCGAATTGCTCATATTCTATCATATATCGTTTTGAATCCTAGAATTTATTTAACATTCTTTTGATTCAATATGATATCCACTTCCAAATCTTCATATATACAAATATTCTATTTGAGGATAAGATTATAGGAAGTTTGTACTACAAGTGACAAAATTGTGTTAGCAAGAACACATACCGTCAACAAACAATTATATTCATCTTTGTTGAAGTCCTCGGTGTTGTAAGAGGCAAGTGTTGAAGTCCTCAGTGTATTAGAGGCGTGAAATCCCGTTCGTCTGCTCGGGTGTTGTAAACTTGTTCCTCCGGGTGAAGCAAGGTAGTTGGTAGTGAAAATCCAGATAGAAGTCTGGGACTGGACGTAGGACGGTGCTTCGAACCAGTATAAAAATCTCTGGTGTGATTTTTCTATTTTACTGAATTTTCTATTATCTGTGATTAGTCATATATTTGTGTGTTATACATCATATTACACGATCCGTGTGTACTATATTAGCACGTACACATTTCCATTTGGTATCAGAGCACGGTCATCATATAACCGTAACACAGTTATTTGATATATTCTTGTAATATGGCAAATAACGCAAGTACTAGCACTCAAAACACCACTTACACGGAAGGTCAATCGACACAAAGACCTCCATTTTTCAATGGTCTTAACTATAGCTATTGGGCAACACATATGTCATTCTTTATGCAATCAAATAGTTATGATGCCTGGAATGCTACTAAAAAAGAAATAGTGAATCCAACAACTGATTATTCAGAATGGACAGCGGCTGAGAAAACGGCAGCAGCCGTAAATGCAAAAGCAATAAATATGTTGTTTTGTGCATTAGACCAAAATGAATATAACCGTGTTAGTATCTGCACTACTGCATATCAAATTTGGCAAATGCTGAAAACCACTCATGAAGGTACTAACAAGGTTAAACAAGCCAAAATAGCCATGCTGAAAAGTCAGTTTCAAAATTTCAAAATGAAACCGAATGAGACAATCAATGATATGTATTCACGGTTTCAAACTATCCACCATGCACTTATTGGCTTAGGACAAAAGTATTCTGATTTTGATGTTGTTTCAACAGTCCTACATTCTCTGACTAGTGAATGGGAAGGAAAAGTATTAGCAATTGAAGAAGCTAATGACCTTTCCGTCATGAAGCCAGATGAATTGATAGGAAATCTAATGTCCTATGAAGCTAACTTGTAGACTAGAAAGGAACAAAAAGAAGAAAAGAAAAACGTGGCATTCCATGCTGAAAAAGATGAAAATGAATCAGAGTCTGAAGATGAAGATCTGGCATTCATTGCAAAAGGTTTCAAAAAATTCCTAAAACAGCGAAAAGCCAGTCGTTATAACAGAAAGAAATCTGGATCAAATAAACCAACATCATCCGCTATAGAATGCTTCAACTGTCACAAAAAGGGGCAAATGCACAAGGATTGTCCGGAGCAAAAGAAGAAGTCAGAAAATGACAAATTAAAATATAAGAAGGACAAATCAAAGAAACGAGCATTCTCGGTAACATGGGATGATACAGACTCATCAGAAAGTGATAGTGACACGGAAGATGAACAAGCAAATGTCTGTTTCATGGCAACAGAAGATGAGGTACAAATTCCTACATTTGATGAAGTACTTGATATTAATGCTGAATTGATAGTCAAATATAAAGACATAAAACGACAGTTAAAAGAAGCCAAAGCAGATTTGAGTAGAGCAGAATTTGAACGAGATATGTTAAAAGACGAGAAGAAAATATTAGAAGAAGAACTTGAAAAACTTCAAGAATCATCATCTAATGTTGACTCTCAATTATCTCTTTTGAGTCAAGAAATTGAAACTCAAAAAGAGAAAAATGATGCTCTCACTACTGAAAATCATGAGCTTAAGGCAAAAGTCAAAATTCTGGACCTAGAAAAGGCTAGTTTACAAACTAAGTTAGATGACATTACTCAAAATGTTTCTAACTTTAACAAAGGTCGAGAAAATTTGACAAAAATCATTAAAAGTTCACAATCTGTTTCAAATAAACAAGGTTTGGGATATAAGAAACAAGAAACCAAGAAACATCTTGGTAATGAAAGGAAGAAGAAAGTACAAAAGACTGAAGCTAAGAAAAATCTTAGTTTATTATGTTCCAAACCAAAACCAGTTGTGAAATTTCAGAAGAAAAATGTCAAGACTATCAAAATATGGGTTCCTAAAACAAATAACAATTTGATTAGGAACTAATATATTCATAATTTCATGAATACTGTGCATCTTAATACTAATTATATATATAAAGGGGATACCGGACCCGTATGAGTTTGGACTCCTAAGACCTAACTCTTAGGACCCCATAAAAAGTGGGTACCATGGACTTAATTTTATTTTTTGTAGGTCCCACTTAAGAAAAGAGGAAAGTGGATATTGGACAGTGGTTGCTCGAAGCACATGATTGGAGACAAGAGCTTATTGACAAATATTACATACTCAGATGGTGGCTCCGTCACTTTTGGAGATAATTCAAAAGGCTATATCATCGGCAAAGGCGATGTGAGCAATTGCGGTACATCTAACTTACCTCTCATTACTAATGTCATGCTAGTTAGAAATTTGAAACACAATTTACTTAGTATTAGTCAGTTATGTGACATTACAATTTCCTTTTCGGATAATAAGTGTAGTATTTTAGATAAGGACCATAATTTAGGTTTCGAAGGTTATAGAGACAGAAATATATATATTCTGAATATGAATATTAATCATAATTCAGATATGTGTCTTATGGCTAATGATAATGATCCATGGCTATGGCACAAACGCTTCTGTCATATAAACTTCAGAACTATTGACAAGCTTTAGCTATTTTTTTCTCAAAACTTTAGCTATTTTTTGGCTATTGCTATATTAGGAAACTGAATATGAGCTTCTAACTTTTTCTACGGCCAAGTTTGCATGACAATTATTATCCACAAGCTTATATATAGGAATTTCTATATAAGCTTGACAAAAAATTCTCTTTTCATCTCTCCCTATCTGAGCCTAAAAGTTTATATATATATAGTTCATTATGGCACATATTTGTGATGAGTGTGCTCAAAAGTCCTATATTTCGGTCACAAGTTCTGAGCCGGAGGAATATTACTCTCCTGAAACTCCAAAACACAAATCAAAGTGTCATCACCAATGCATTCATACTCCTGGCAATACTTATGACTTTAGTTTTTGCTTTAAGACATTATCTGGCACTTGTACTAAATAGTGTTGTGTTTTAATTCGTACTAGACTTATGTGTATTATCATATTGTGTGAATCTTAACTCTTGATCTATGGTAGTAGTTTTATGTTGCTTATAATCTGGCTTATATCATTTACATCCTCTATTTAACAACTCCTTTTCGTCGATGACAAAGGGGGAGAAAATTGTGCTAACAGTATATATGCAGGAAAATATAGATTTACAGGCACAATCTCAGGGGGAGATCATATACAGGGGGAGATTCATAACTATGCTGTCATCAATCAAAAAGGGGGAGAATGTTGAGTCAAGATTTTTATAGAGTTTTGATTTCTGACAAAGGGATAAGCCATGATCAACAAAATGAAGTTATTCATTGTTTTAAAGAGACACAAAGAGCTCCATACGTTAGAGGTTGATTATTTGGTATGTTAGTAGTGTTATTTATGTTAAAATCTATCCTCAAATAATCTCATACCTTCAATCTTTGAATATATATATATATATATATATGTATGTATGAGTGCACATTAACTGTGCAATCTGAGCTAAACCGGTCGACCGGTTAAAACCAGGCGGTCGACCGTTTCTGCCCAGAATGCACAGATAACGTGCACAAGTGTACATAACGTATATATATTCAAATTCCTGTCTACTGGTCCATTTTGACCTGTCGACCGTTTTTAAACAGAAAGCAACCTTTCGTATAGACACTTCCTTTTCTTCAACGGTTGCTTCTCTTTCTCTTCACCAATGATCATGACCTTTGTTTGTACCTTTTCACAAAGGGTTACAACTGTTTATTTCTTATATAAACATCATGAAATCATTATTCCAATTCACCAATTCTATTATTCTAATCTCTATTCTATTGATCTCTATCTTGAACTCTCAAGCGCTCGAATTGCTCATATTCTATCATATATCGTTTTGAATCCTAGAATTTATTTAACATTCTTTTGATTCAATACGATATCCACTTCCAAATCTTCATATATACAAATATTCTATTTGAGGATAAGATTCTAGGAAGTTTGTACTACAAGTGACAAAATTGTGTTAGCAAGAACACATACCGTCAACAAACAATTATATTCATCTTTGTTGAAGTCCTCGGTGTTGTAAGAGGCAAGTGTTGAAGTCCTCAGTGTATTAGAGGCGTGAAATCTCGTTCGTCTGCTCGGGTGTTGTAAACCTGTTCCTCCGGGTGAAGCGAGGTAGTTGGTAGTGAAAATCCAGATAGAAGTCTGGGACTGGACGTAGGATGGTGCTCCAAACCAGTATAAAAATCTCTGGTGTGATTTTTCTATTTTACTGAATTTTCTATTATCTGTGATTAGTCATATATTTATGTGTTATACATCATATTACACGATCCGTGTGTACTATATTAGCACGTACACATTTTCATAGGTATGGTACAAAACAAACTCGTAGTAAAGCACGCTATGGTAGGTGACACAGCACAACTAGGCAATGCCAAGGTAGATATACCAATTACACTTCCGGGCCGGTGGTAACGTAGAGCCGCAGCAATCGTCCACCTCGAGCCACACTCCTGAATCAAGGGTGCGCACCAAATCAATCACAAAGTAATAGAATGGCATACGATGGAATGTGTCCGATCAGAGGAGCTACCTCATTAACCCGTCGATTGCTCCTGTTTTAGCCACCTTATGCCAAATCACGAGAGTCGGGTCCACGTATATACCTCATATAGGATCGTCGCCACCATCCTACTTCATTCTGGAATCTCCACCACGTACACAGTTGTTAAAGTGGTTTTCGGTATCGACAGAGAGTATGCCCATATCCGATCCCTGTCTCTTTAACAACCAAACGTTATTATAACACCGCGGTCATTTCAAAATAGTTTATACTTCAAATCCAAAATATCATTTCCATTTTTAAACCATATCAAAACGATATCATTTTCACTTCAAATATATCCATTTCCAAGTCATAGTACTTTCAAAGATATAATACTTTCAAAACAAAAAAATTTGAAATAATAATAATACTTTGGAAATCATAACACTTTGAAATCATAACACTTTCCTTCAAACGGTTTAGATATTAATAATAGTATATAAAATAAAATAGGTTATAAAATAAAACAGTTTATATAAAATAGTTATAAGTTAAAATAGTTTAAAATAAAATAACTTATATTGAAAATGATTTATATTAAAATAGTTTATGATAAAATAATTTATAAAGTAAAATATAAATAGTTTTAGATATAGTTTAAAAATACTTTATATAAAAATAGCTTCCTCAAATTTCACAAATCGATTGAAATCAACTCGAATTCGAAAATTCAAATTTAATCAAATCTCAAATCATCAATTTCAACTCAATTCAATTTCTCAATAAACCATTTCAAATTATCGATTTCAAATACATATTTGAACCATAAAATAAGCCATTTCACTTTCAATATATTTCAAAGCTTTAAATATTCAACATTTCAAAACTAAATTCGATAATTTCATATATATATCAAATTCACTTTACTATTATTTAGTTTTAAAATATTTACTTAATCATTTCAATAACATCTAAATACAACTTCAATTTACAAATTTAAATAAACAAAATATCTCATTTAATTTATATAAATTTGAAATATTCATTTAAGTTATTTTAATCAAATCCAAGTTATAAAATCATATCTTTAAAATTTCAATTTCAATAAATTTCAAATCAAACTTATTTAAGTAAAATTCTTAAATAAATATAATTTCAAATCAATTTTGAATTTATCTTTCCAACCTGAACCATTATAAACTCTATATTTGAAAATATAGATATTAAATAAATACTTAAACATATTATATATCAACTTTATTAAATGAAATTTAATAAATCTTTAAAATCAATATCTATTAAAACTATATACTTCTTTTCAAAACCATAGAAATCATTTTCAAAATATTTATATATAGACCAACGGTGTCTGTATATAATTTTCTATCATATGGTCAAGTGATACGGATATTTATCATTTCAATCCACAATTTAAATATATACGGGTATATATCTTTTCAACCCGTAATCCCAAATTCAATTCAATGAAAATCGCTTGGGTTTATCATTTCAACCCATAACGATTTTCATCTATTCTACAAGATCATTCGGGTATGTATCATTTCAACCCATAGTGAATTCTATACTAACAGGGAACTTGCAGAGTGATAACAGTATTGATAATAATATAACAATCAGCAACAAGCATATATCATCAGTATAAATAATAGATAATGGTGTCAGATGTCACAGGTGTACATATACAAATAACCGCATATATATAGCAATGTAAATAACTAACAGCAGCAAATTTCAATTGACGTTTCAATTGCAATTAAATTTAATAAATAAAAGAACGTTAATCGTGAGTTATTGCTCACCTTTCGAGGCTAGAGATATTTGACGATGGAATGATTTACGAATCCAAGCACAAATTTCAAAGCAAAGAAAGATTGGCATGAATTCGACGAACATATCTGATAATAGAAATCAATGGGAACGAATCAAATTAGCTTGATATAGACGAGATAGATTTTATATTATTATTATTATTATTTTCCTCTTAAAAATCAATCAAAAATACATATTCGAAACCTACATATATTTATATATATATATATATATTTTAAAACAATTATCATCATTGTTTACATCTCAAAAATCAATGTCTAACTCTATCACCCATAAAAAAAATCTATGTTTTAATTGTATGTATGACTTACATGCCTTTCCTATTCCTATAAGCAATATATATATTCATAGCAGGAAATAAACAGCTTAAACAAACCCCTTTATATTTATAAACAACTTATGTACATTTAAACAAGGTAATATAATACTGGAAAAATAAAGTATATCCCATCACTACACACAATGATATAAAAAAATATTATATATATAAACAAAACCATGCTCACTGTTGCCAGGGACATCACATAGGTACGTACATAAATTAATATATATATATATATATTCAACGCTATATAATATAACAGTATATATATATATATATATATTTAAACTAACAAATAGGTCATATACATGACTCGTATAAAATTATATACATAGAAAGACACATCTTATCACGGTATTTAGACAACGTAACCTGTACCATTTAAACAGCCAATAGATATATATATGTATACCTTTTAAATCAATGGTTTAATAAACAAATATATATAACTAAATAATAAACCAATACGTATATATATATAAACTTGAAATATATACAAATAACAAAATATGTAACTCTATATATATATAGACAAAATTTATATAACTAACAGATAATATATACCATAATATACTATAACATACCCTATAACTAACTTACACATACGAAAGGAGTCTGTAGCTTAAACTATTATATTACTGTAACTTATAACCAATAGTAAATATTTGACAAAACCGTAACACAAACATGTATAACTAATATAATATATATGACTTACAATTCGACTATAAAATATATATATATATATGAAGCATAAAACAGGGACGAAGAAAACACGCCTTTACCTCAAAATATACTGCTGTCACGAGTTTGGCCGAGGTGGAACAGTTGTAAACATATAAACACTGTACTATGTATATAACCTTTAAAGTTTTATAAACTATAGCAATCAACCTTCTATATATATAACCCATATAAACTTATACTGGTACAAAACTTTTATATCAACAACCGAATTTCATATAAAATTTGTATAAAAAAAATCAAACAAAATATATAAACATTATATATATATATACCTAGAAGCTAAAACAGGCCGAGCTTGGCGTAGAGTCCAGGCAATGGGGAAGCAGTTGTGGTGGAGAGAGGCGACTCTCGGCTGCTGGAGTCGGAGGCCGAACAGAGGTGCTCGGCAAAAATCAAGGAATGGGACAAGGCTGCATTGGCACAAGATGTTGTGTGCTGCCCCACGCTGGCGGATCTCGTGAAGGTGGAGATAAGGTGGGTCGTACGGTAGAGTGGCCATGGTGGAAGGTGAAGGCAGGTCGAGAAGATGGCGGTTGGGAAAAAATGGAGCCGTGGAAGGGAAGAGAAGGGTGACGATTGGTTCGTGGAGGGAAGTGGCGGCTCATGTGGGTTTGGGAGGAAGGGATGCAGGGACGCGGGCTAGAAGTAGCTTCAGACAGATGAGCCAAGCTTCAAAAATATGAAAGCTTTTCACTATATAAATTTTTATTATTTTTGTTTCGGCCATAGCCTCAGGGATAAGCAGGCAGAAAACTTTAAAATATAAAACTATGAAATGTAAACATAGAAACAAAATGAAGGGAAGGCAGAGGAACCAGAATGAATGGAACGAACCAACCAATAAATTAAATGTTGGGAATAGTAAAGGTCAAATTATTAAATTCTTGGAATGTTGAAAGTTATGACTGTTCAAATTTTAACACATAGACAAATGAAAGGTAGTGGAATCAAAAGTTCAAAAAATAGGTACCGATATGACGAACCGATTCACGGTTTCCATCACATAACGATTACCGAAATACATAAACGAATATGCTACGGGGATCAGCACTACAAGACGATCAAAACGTTACATAGATACTAGAGATACGACCGACATATCAAAAGTCGATATCGGTACGGAAAATGCTGTAAAAATATCAGAAATAAGATGAATGGAGCAATAGAAGTCCAAATTTGATGAAACGAAATATGACGTCTCACTCAGAAGATGATTTACAAATTTTCTATAGAAAAATATTCAACTTTGGAAAATATTTTATTATCATCCAATATTAACTGATTTAAATTGAAGTAGAATTACACAAGAAAATAAACTTCCATATTTTCTGATGAAAATTTACCAGTTGCTATGTTTAATTAGATGTATCCCAAATATCAAGTTTATATTTCAAAATTTTATTATTTAAAATTTCACGAAAAAAATTCAATTAATTAAATTAATAAACCACTAAAATTTATGGGTCGTTACATAACCCATACCTTGTGCAGCCCTACATGTGTGTACCTAGTATGAAGAGTTGTGTATCATGATGGTTTTCAACAATACTATCCATAAAATCAAAATGCAATATGTCATGATCTTAATGCAACCACATGAATGAAAATTTTATTTTCAAATGAAAAATTGTTTCAGTTTCAAATAGGGACAATATAGTAATGTACATAGGTTTTAATCAAAATTTGGAAGTTTAAGTTTGTCAACTAACCACAAACTACTAGCAAAAAATAAAGTTTTAATTACATGCGACTCTAGTTTGGTTAGTTGTTTCAGCTGCTATGAAGTAAGTTTTATCTTATTATCAAAGTTTGCAAAGCAAATATGTCTATTTCTACTTCAATAACAAGTTCAAATCAATACAACTAAGAAGAATGATCAAACTTCAATTACTTACTCCCTCCTAAACTTTTTTCTTCTTCTATTTTCCCTATTTTAATTTTATTTACGCATGCTCCAAACTCATATCACCCATGCACTACCTTTGCACATGAGTCAAAATGAGGAGAGCTTGGTGGATTATGCAGACAGATGCTAACTATGTTAGCAAAGGTTGGTAATCTTCAAGTGCCCAACTAATAAAATGAGATCAATGTATACAATTCATGCAACGCGCTTCAGGCTTATGTGAGAATGAGACAGAGCTTGACGAAGAGCCTAAAGAGATGCTAACTATGTTAGCTAAGGTTGGTAATTCTTGCATGTCCAACTTATAAAATAAGATCAAGGTATGTCACTCATGCACTACCTTTTGGAAGACCGAGACAGAGCTTGGCGAATATGCTCACCAATGCTATATCTAATAGCAACGTTGGATACCCTTAGATTTTTATTATTGGTACAGTTTTTATTTTAATATTCTTTGAGGGAAGAGTAATGCAAAATCATTTTAACATCTCTCAAGTTAAAAAATTTGAAAAAGCTAACACATGTACTTTAGATTTACCACTTTTAAACAATAACACCAATTTAGAGCAAACATCACAATCGTCATCTATGAGTCAACTTATATACTAACTTCACTATTATCGCATGTAACTTAAACTTTTCATTTGGTTGCTAATTAGAACTAGCGATTCAAAAAAAATTCCATCAAATGACAAACTATACACCTAATATGCCGTGTGATTCAAAATAAATTTATATCAAAATCGTTTTGATAAAAATCATACAATTTATGTGAAAAAATAAATATCTATATCCTTAATGCATATGCTTAAAATGAAATGAAAATTACTCTACATGCAAGATAAACGCAATTTTGAAGGAAAAAAGGTTATGCGGAATTTTGGGGAAAAAATTAACATATTGCAAAGTATAAATGTAAATGAGTCTCCTTCCCACATTAGAATTAAATAATGTCCTCGTTGTTCAAACATTTCTTAAACATAAAGAAAAGTACCCACAAATGGAAGATATGCAAAATAATTCAGGATAAAATGCAATTCAACTATATATAGGTTGAATTATATATGAAATACGAATATATTCAGGATAATTGTAATGCAGAAATGCTACCCTCTTTATCCTTTACACTTAATTTTAATTTAATGTTTTCCTTCCACAATATACTTACACATGTTTTCTAACAAGCAAACGCATTTGATTAACTGTATATCTTTATACCTAGACTTGGGAAAATTTCCACTTTATGATCAAACAAGGCATAGTCCTCAGATATGCCATTTCAAACAAGGGAACTAAAGTATTTAAAGAAAATATTGAAGTGATTTAAAATCTTCCCATTTCCAAATCTGTTAAGGACATTCAATCATTCCTAGGACACGCTAGCTTTTATCGATGCTTCATTAAGGACTTTAACGAAAGCGCTTGACCTTTGTCTATTCTTCTGGGAAAAGACGTCCCATTTGAATTCACAGCCGTCTCTCTTCTTTTAAATGCCTCAAAAATGAATTCATTTCTACTCCCATCATTAGCTCACATAATTGGGATCTTCCTTTCAAAGTAATGTGTAATGTCTATAACTTTGTGGTTGGTGTGGTCTTAGGACAACGCTTCAATGAAATTCTTCATGTCCTTTACTGTGCAAGTAAAACTCTAAACGATGCTCAAATCAATTACACTACCACTAAAATGGAACTTCTAGAAGTTGTTCTTACACTTGAAAATTATTTCTAGTCTTATTTAATTGGATCACACATTACAGTCTATCCTGATCACATTGCTCTTAGGTGTCTTTTCTCTAAAAATGATGTTAAGGCTCACTTAATTCATTAGATCTTTTTACTCCAAGAACCCTTGTCCTTACGATTTAAGAAAAAAAATGGATCCTACAATGCAATAGCCTATCACTTGTTTTGCTTCCCAAACGCAGCATCTTCTTTACCTATCAATTAGAACTTTCTCGACAAATCACTTTTATAGATTCTGAGAATACATGGTTTCCCGATATAGTGAACTATTTAGCTACTAAATAAACTCCTTTGTTTTGGTCCAAACAAGATGAATAATTTTTTATCCCAAGCGAAATATTTCTATTCGGATGGTCCATACTTGTTTAATTATTGTCCCAACCAAATAATTCGACGGTGTGTCCCGGATAGTGAAATCAACAACGTTCCGTAGTTTTCGGTCCTAAGAAAACTACATAAAAGGTTTTTCGGTGTAATTTTTATTGGCCTACACTATTCAAAGATGCTTTCAAAATTCTGTAAAACTTGTGATCATTGTCAAATTGTTGGAAAAATCATGAATAGGAACAAAATGCCTTTGACCCCAACTGTAACAATTGAAATCTTTGACGCTTGGAGAATCAACATATGGGGCCATTTCTTAACTCTTTCGGTAATCATTACATTCCTCTTCCCGTCGATTACGTTTTCAAATAGGTTGAAGCCATGCCATATAATACAAACGACAATAAAGTTGTGAAATTCACAGAAGAAAACAACTTTTCTAGATTCGGAAAACCTCACACAATACTAAATGATAATGGTACACACTTTTGTAATCGATCTTCCGAAGCTTTAATGAAGAAATACTCGATAAGCCACAAATTATCCACTCCTTATTATCCTCAAACTCGTGGTTAACCTAAAATTTCAAATCAACAAATTAATTTTTTTGGAGAAAACCATTAATAAAAATCGAAAAGATTGGTCCAAAAATAACTAACACACTTTTGGGCTATAGAACCACTTTAAAACCTAATCTATGGATGTCTTCTTATAGGCCAGTATACCGAAAAACATGTCATTTGTCAGTAGAATTTGAAAATAGATTATTGTGGGCGATAGATGTAACGATCTACCATTTCGACCCTTAGAAATTGATACAAACACATCCACGGTATTCACGTGCCGAATATCCAAGCGCTGGAAAGACACATTGTTTGGGTAAAAAAAGAACAAAATCTCACATCCTGACAAGATAAAGTGTAACGATCCAGAATTTCACCACATTAATTTCCGAATATTATTTAATTTTAAATATTCAAATAATACATTTTATAATTAAAATAAAAAATCTTTTGAATAATAAATATTGAAGATAAAATAGTTTTCAAAATTATTTTACAAAAATATTTAGTTCGAAGAAAAATCGAAAATGCGACCGGAATTATTTTTTCGAATTTTTGACTTTTCGTCAACTAAAAGTTGTCGGAATGTTGTAAACTCTTTTGTATAAATATACACATACAAACATAAATAAGTTAGAATATGTTAGTATATAAGTATATAAATACACTTAAGTATAAATAAGTTTAAAAGAATTTAAAAACAAAATAAAATAGAAAATGTCACATTATAAGCAAACATTTTGGCGACTCACGTACAATTAGTGTTTTATGGATGTTGGAAAAAGGCACAAGGAGGGGGAACAAGATATTTTCGATATTTAAGGGGAGGGAGACATGGAAGTGAGGTGGCATTCGATTTGTGGAGGGTAGGAGACAAGGGCATTTAAGTAATTCACATTTTCACTTGCTTATAAATAGTCTTTCATCTTTTTAAATTTTCCTCTTCTTCCACTGATCAGATCTCACTCATATCTTGTCCACATGAAGTTATTCTTTTATTCAAACCATTTTAAATTCTAGTGGCTACAACTTTTATGTTGATCAATTCTTCGGATTTTGGGCATAGTTATGTCAAAATATCAATTGTTATAGAGTGTTTTGGACCTAGAATTTCAAGTCCAAAAATGGTTCTTCTTCTTTTTACCAGATCTTCTTTAAAAGTAATCAAAATTGAGTGATCCTTTTATTGAAATTGTATAGAAAATAATTTTCTAAAACTTTCCTCTTTACCACTTTTTCAAAATCCGAGATAAATAGTCCAAAAACTAGTTGGAAAATGATCTATTTCGGGTTCATTAAATATAATCATTAGTAATTATTTATTACATGTTCTATCATCATTATTTACCTTTTATTGTGCTTAAACCATTGGTATGTGATGTTTGGATGCATGGCTAATGTCATAAGTTTGTTGCCGAACTGCCCGTATAGCGATAGTCGCTATATCGGCACTTTCGGAAAATCACATTTTATCGGAACCGTTTGGTTTCATTATCGTGCTTGAAATTATTCTACAAGTTAAGCAAGTTTTTGATTAGTGATGTTTTCAAATAATAATAATAATTATTATTATTTTAATAATGATTAATTAATTAATTACTTAATTAATAAGGATTAAAGTTAACTAATTACTTAGTTAATGATATGTTTTAAATTTAACTAATTACCTGGTTGATTATTGTTTAAATTAATTAATCATTTTATTTAATGATGTTTAAATTTAATTAATCATTTTATTTAATGATGTTTAGGGATAATGAACCATTCAATAATGATTAATTAAAGTTAATTAATCAATTTGTTAGTGATGCTTTTAAATTAATAGATCCTTTTAATAAATGATTTTTAAAATTTATCAACTTATTTTAACTCTAATTAATCTTTCCTTTATTGATGTTTAGAATTATTAAAACATTTAAATAATGAGAATTAATTAATTATTTAATTCAATTACTTATATTTAAATTTATTAATTAATTGAATTAATGATGTTTTAAAGGTGATTTACCCTTTTTAATTAAAGGTTGTTAGAGTTAATTAATCAACTTAATTTATGAAGATTCAAAGTGAATTTGTCGAAGTAACAAGGATGTTTTGACTTTGTTATTCATTTTAAATAATGATAATTATTTATTTATTAATTTAATTAATTATATTTTACTAATTAATTGAATTATTAAGGTTTAAAAATGGTTTACTCATTTTATTATTTAAAGACATATGAAGTTCGAAAATCAAATTGCGTGATGAAGTTTAAAGTTAATTAATAAATGTGATAAGGAAGTTTTAAGTTAATAAATCCTTTTTAAATTGATGATTTGAAGTTAATAAACTCTTTTAACAAAGTGTTTTAAAGTTAATGCTTCTAATGTGAGGCCAGGCACGAATTCGGGTTTTTAAAAGAAAAAGTTTGATTTGTTTATAGAAATGAATTAATTTCTATAAAGCGATTCACTTATATGGGAATGATTTATTTGTATACTTAGCATTAAACGTCGAAGAAGTAGACTTGTCGCTATTTCAAAAGTTAAGAATAATCGTGAGACGTGACTTTGAGGTAACACTACGTTGACTTGTCCGGTATTTTTGCTAACTAAGAAATAGTGCAAGTTGGAATTCGATGAGTGGTAATAAGTATACAAGACTTAATTTCCATATACCATCGTTTTATATCCTCGATAATTGGTTTCTCAGCTATCGGTTACTTTAGCTTCTTCATTATCGTCATTCTAAGACGGAGTATTGCTCCGTTGAGCTTTGATATCCTTTTTCGCAAATGAGTAAAACCAAAGAGCGAGTGTGGGCCAAGCTCTGTGGGGTTGCTCCCATTAGAAAATTCTCACATCCACTTTAGATTGGATTCGGTGTTGCGCAATGAGAGGTGAAATATTCGGATTCTCGGTAACAGTTGGCAGGGTCCGGCTTGGAGGTTTCGGAGAGCCATCAGAGTTCTCAAGTATATTTCTAAAGGTATACTATCGGTAAGGGGGGCGCACCCTCCTAGTCATTGTTGGACATTTTTCTTATTTGGTTCGAACCTTTGATCTGTTTCCTTTAATTACAATGGGAAGAGTCAACCACTCTCCGCGGTGTTCAATCATTGGTTTAGACCATTCTATCGAGTTTGGACTGTTATCTTGTTTAGTCTATTCTATCGAGTTTGGAATGTTATCTTGTTTTATCCATTCTGTCCAGTTTGGATTTTTATTCAGACTATTTCCATTCTTTCAAGTCTGAATGTTATACTAATTATTCCCATCATCTATGTTTGGATTAGTTCCCTATTGTTCATTTTCGTTTTTGTTATGTTTGGTTATTGTGGGAGAAAACCCGTTCCGCGTTAGCAGCGTGGTCCCATATGTTATTGTTTAAATACACCTCATTTGTCTCATAGTTTTACTCATACCAGACATTTTGTCTGACCCGAGTTGTTTATTTTCCCTAAACTCTCGGGTACTTAATTATATTTGAGTAGTCCGAGAATAGCAGGTTTTTCTTAGGAGCTCTTTGAAGACGACGGACAAGCAGGTTGCTCCTTATTTATCTAGTTATTTATTTCCGTTATATGATTATGTAGGGGTATTTTGTATCTTAAAAATGAAAAGTCAGAATGTATAGCTATCAATCTTTTAGATGTAGTATTTTTTTATAACTTTGATAACTCCTTATAAGGAGTAACCTTTTGTACTATATTATTTTATATTATATGTAACCATTTCGATGTGAGGTTTATCTATTTTGTTTTGTTCTATTATTTATTTTACCTTAAGATAACTTATCTTTCAGACGCTTGGGCAATGAGACATGAAAACCATGAAGGTATTAAGCGTCATTCTTAGGGGTCAGAAAGGTGTGTCATCACAGATGGTATCAGAGCTAAGGTTTAGCGAACCTCTAAGCCCTAGTGGGGTAAATTCTCTAAGGATAGGATTAGTAATATCCTAGGATAAGTATGAGAATATAAGTATATATTGAATGCGTATTTGTAAGTGTTATAAAAATGTTTTATACTGTGTTATTTGATCCATTGAGCGGTATATGAATTCTGGTCGATGCGTCTGATCAGCGTTATCGATAGGGAATCCTAAACATTTGAACAAATCTTCCAATACAGTATTGTTTTAAAATGGTAAATGAAGTAATTTTACCTAGGAATATATTATATATATATAAGAAAGATTTTCAAAATAAAAAGTATTTCTGATAAATGAATTTTACCCTTAAATATTATACGAGATAATTTAACACCGATTTAAATGGGTTAGATTAGATATGAAGGTTTTGATAACGTCGTTTTATCAAAACCATAAATATTATTTAAGTATCTAAGCAGTGTAAACTAATTGGTGTTATTGGGTCAGTCCATAAACATGATTCATTATAACACCTTAATGTGAAAAGGTAGGAAGGTTTTAATAGACATTGTTTTATTAAAACCGTAGCTTTTGTTTAAAACATGTACGAGTGTGAACTATTTGTTATTTTGAGTCAACCCATAAACATTTTCCATCTTAACACTCTAAGTTAAAGAGGTCGAGAGGTTGACTCAGTTTTAAAAGACATAAATTTTGATTTGATATCCACCTAAATTGTGAATAGAATAATAAATTTTGTGTTTTGTATATACTCTTAGGATTTCGAAGGGTATTATATGAGTAAATAAATTGTAATAAGTTATTATTTGGTGTTTTATAAAGAAATGACTTTATAAAATATTTTTAAATTTAGATGAAAATTTATGAAATAATTCATATACATTTTTGTTATTGAATAAAATATTAAATGCAGATTTAAGTGATTTAGAAAGATTGGTGTAGTCAATAAAAGAATAGTTTTAGAGTATAACTTTCAATTTTGTCTGAGTAAGTTTGGATAATCTTCTAAGAAATTACCAAAGGCTAATGAGTAAGGAATGCTACGCTTAGATAATTATCGATATTGTGGGCAATCAAAAAATTTTGGACCTGAGTTATTAGTTTGTTGTTAACCTTTTGACATAATAACGTTGAGTGTTAGATTTTTCCTTTATGAAATTTGAATGATTGACAGTGTTAGTGTATTCTTTTACAGAATTTGGTTGGTTTGATTTAATTGAATTTAATTGAATTTGATTGATTGATTGTGTGGTCTTACATACCATAGTTTATAAAGTTAAAACTATAAACCAAGGTTTTTGAATTGTTGTTTATGAGGACTTAAATCCAAGTGCTTTTGAAAAAAAAAGTGATTTTGAAACTTTTTGGAAAGAATAATGATTGTTCACTCTAGTTGTTGTATTTGGAGGAACCAGAATACCACTGGATGCTCCATGTTGTTTTGATTCTAGAGTTTTACATGTTTTGCTTTGGTTTTGGTTTTAATACATTTCCTTTTGGAAGAAATTTGAAAACAAAATTTTGAATATAAGAGGCCGGACATTTAGTTCTAAATTTACCTTTTGATATGATTTGATGCGTAGTATTTTATTTCTGGGTATTCTCTGAATTTGGGTTCATATAGATTTATATCATACTAATTTCTACTGGATAAGTTACATCTGATTAATGTGTTTGGTATTTCTAGGATAGTTTGTTTTCTGGGATAGGATTGCGGTAAGTTTTGGGGACAAAATTCTTTTAAGAGTGGAAGAGTGTAACGACCCAGAATTTCACCACATTAATTTCCGAATATTCGATTAATTTTAAATATTCAAATAATAGGTTTTATAATTAAAATAAAAACTCTTTTCAATAATAAATATTGAAGATAAAATAGTTTTCAAAATTAGTTTACAAAAATATTTTGTTCGAAGAAAAATCGAAAATGCTTGTTATAATACACCTTCTTAAACCAAGTTTATACTATGTTCATGTTAATAGCCTATGAATGCTTATTGTATATGTGAAGTGATGGTTTGGTTGTTTGTTTGTTTCATGCTTTGAAAAGCTATCGCGTTTGAAAGTTAGTAAGTATGTGGTTAGTTATATGAAAAGTGGGTAGTTAAAGTTAATATAATCAGTAGTAAATACTTATTACATGTTGTATCATCATTATTTACCTTGTATTGTGCTTAAACCATTTCTATGTGATGTTTGGTTGTATGGCTAATGTCATAAGTTTGTTTGCCGAACTGCCCGTATAACGATAGTTGATATATCGGCACTTTCGGAAAATCACCTTTTATCAAAACCATTTGGTTTTATTATCGTGCTTGGGGTTATTCTATAGTTAAGCAAGTTTTTGATTAGTGATGGTTTCAAAAAATAATTATTATTATTATATTAATTACTTAATTAATAAGGACTAATGTAACTAATTACCAGGTTAATGATTATCTAAATTAATTAATCATTTTATTTAATGATGTTTAAATTTAGTTAATAATTTTATTTAATGATATTTAAGGATAATTAATCATTCAATAATGATGAATTAAAGTTAATTAATTAATTTGCTAATGATGATTTTAAATTAATAAATCTTTTTAATAAATGATTTTTAAATTTATCAACTTGTTTTAACTCTAATTAATCTTTCCTTTATTGATGTTTAGAATTAATAAAACATTTTTAAATAATGAGAATTAATTAATTAATTAATTTAATTAATTATATTTATATTTATTAATTAATTGAATTAATGATGTTTTAAAGGCGATTTACCCTTTCTAATTAAAGGTTATTGGAGTTAATAAATCAACTTAATTTATGAATATTCAAACTGAATTTATCAAAGCAACAAGGATGTTTTGACTTCGTTATTCATTTTAAAAAATTATAATTAATTATTTATTAATTTAATTCATTATATTTTACTAATTAATTGAATTAATAAGGTTTAAAAGTGGTTTACCCTTTTTAGTATTTAAAGACATTTGAAGTTCAAAAATCAAATTGTGTGATGAAATTTCAAGTTAATTAATCAATGTAATATGGAAGTTTTAAGTAAATAAATGCTTTTTAAATTGATGATTTGAAGTTAGTAAACTCTTTTAACAAAGTGTTTTAAAGCCAATGCTTGTAATGTGAGGCCAGGCACGAATTCAGGTTTTTAAAAGAAAAGGGTTGATTCGTTTATGGAAATGAATTAATTTATGTAAAGCGATTCACTTATATGAGAACGATTTATTTGTATACTTAGCACTAAACGTCGAAGAAGTAGACTTGTCGCTATTTCGAAAGTTAAGAATAATCATGAGACGTGACTTTGAGGTAACACTACCTTGACCTGTCCGGTATTATTGTTAACCAAGAAATAGTACAAGTTAGAATTCGGTGAATGGTGATAAGTATACAAGACTTAATTTCCATATACCATTGTTTTATATCCTTGATCGTTGGTTTCTCTGCTATCGATTACTTCAGCTTCTTTATTATCGTAATTCTAAGATGATGTGTTGCTCCGTTGAGTTTTGATATCCTTTGTCGTAAATGACTAAAACAAAAGAGCGAGTGGGGGCCAAGCTCTGTGGGGTTGCCCCTATTAGGGTATTCTCACATCCACTCTAGATTGGATTCAGTGTTGCGCAATGAGATGTGAAATATTCGGATTCTCGGTAATAGTTGGTGGGGTTCGGCTTGGTGGTTTCCGAGAGCCATCGGAGTTCTCTAGTATATTTTTAAAGGTATACTTTCAGTAAGAGGGGCGCACCCTCCTAGTCCTTGTTGGAGATTTTCCATATCAGAATATATAGCTATCAATATGCTAGATGTAGTATTTGTTTATAACTCCGATAACTCCTTATAAGGAGTAACCTTTTGTATAATATCATTTTATATTATATGTAACCATTCCGATGTGAGGTTTATCTATTCTACCTTGTTCTGTTCTTTATTTTACTTTAAGACAACTTATCTTTCAAATGCTTGGGCAACGGCACATGAATACCATGTAGGTATTAAGCATCGTTCCTAAGGGTCAGAAATCATCTTATATATACATACACAACACAAATCAGAGCACACTAACCTATTTCAACCTTGACAGTTATAACAACCCGTCCTTCAATTGCTGATGAACACATACATAAGTCAAGAATAACAAACGACGAAAAATATAAGATATGCGAATACGTCTTGGAGAATCCAGCTCATCTCCTGAAAGCTCCAAATTATCCAGCTACATCTAGGAAATATGCTCGGGCTAATCCGAGCATTATAGGAAAGCAGCGCCTGGGTCGGTTTGGTAAACCAGCGTGAGAAACTCATATCACAGAGAATTAGATTTATTGTAGCTTGTAAAATCCTTTAAAACCAAAGGTATCTCGTAATACCACGTCGCACATAAACACAGACGAGTTTTTACCTTACGATAACCAAAACCTTTATATCAGAAAATCCAGTGATATTATAGTAATGTCTAGACGTGAAAATAATAATAATCACAAGTAGCTGTGATGCTCGTAAAATGTACATCACAACAATACTAGGTATATAAACAAAAATCGATAAGGCGTGTTCGCTAATTGTGTGGGATTTCCATGGAGGTGTCTTTGGTACTTCAAGAAACGTCCTCCTGCACAAGGATCTGAGATATCCTTCCAGAGCAGCATACATCTCTAGTGATGTACCATAGGAGAAACATAGCTGGTCTCGCTAAGACAGAGTGCATCACCACATGCATGCATAACAACTGTAAGTTGTAGGAAATACGGATTACGGATCTTAAGGCCGAATTAACACTAGAGGGGGGGTGAATACTGTTTAATTAATTTTATGAATCTTTTTGAAATCTTTTCAAATTAACCCAAATGGATGCAATTCACAATCACAAAAATAATCATAGAATCAGACACATATGCAAATAGTAAATAAAAGTAGTAAAGGAAAGAATATACCAGAATTTTATACTGGTTCGGAGTTACCCTACATCCAATCCCACACAATTTCTTGTGCAGATTTCTTTTCAAATATAATGTCGATATTACAACCTCGATTTCAAGGCCATAAGATACACCCTCCTGTCTCCGAGTCCAAGACAAATTCACTTGATTTATTCAGGCTACAAGATCACCTAATTGATTTACAGGCTACAATCACACCCAATTGATTTACGGGCCACAATCACACTATTTCCAATCACACTTTGATAGAGAAAGACTCGATACACTTCGATCTTTGATTACAAATGATCCTATAACTCTGAATAGCATTGAGATCTTTGAGAGAGAGTGAAAGAGAATCAAACTAGAGATGATCGAGTTTGATTCATTTAGAATTTCGATAGAGTTTTGTTAAAGCATTTGAAATATAAGAGAATATTTGAGTGGAGAAGAAGGAGTGAAGAAATGAAGAAAAACCGACTTAAAATTCGTTGAAAACAACTGGTATTTATAAGAGAACAACGGTCATGTCCATTCGTGAAAGGTTACAACGAATAGACACTTCTCTTGAAAATTTGAATTTTAAATTCTACGGTCACCATGTCAATGTGGGGGGGGGGGGATGAGGGATGTCGACATGCCTATATGAATTTTGAAAATTAATTTTTCTTTAAAATGATTCCTATTCTAAAACTTGTCAAAACAATTTTCAATCTTTGTAAACCATTTTGAATATAGTTTAAAATTATAAAAGAGATTTAAAAGGTAATCTTAAAAATATATAATCTATAATATAAAAGTAATAAAATCTCAATATAAATATTTTGATATTAAAGCTAAAACCATTAAAACCCGGAGATAGTTTAAAAACAAGAAATGATTTTGAAATTATAAAATAGTTAAGACTAAAATATTTAAACCTAGAGAGATAACTTTTAAAAGGATAGTTTTGAAAAAAATCTTAAAATAAATCATTTTGAAAATTTCGTGGATTCCATTCCACTAGAGAAGGTCGTGGGTTCCATCCCACTAAATAGGTCGTGGGTTCCATCCCACTATTAAAGCGAGAAGGTGGATTCCATTCCACAATTAAAACCCAAATAAAGATTTTAGTGCTATTATGAAGTTTTAACATAAATCTAGACTATATTACTTATCTTGAACTCTTGAACTCTTGATACTTATGTGTCTTCAGTCTTGATTTCTTCAATATTGAATTCGTCAGTCTTGAATCTCTATACTCAGTCATGAATCTTTATACTGTACATTCTTCATTCTTAGTACCTGCATATATATATATATACACATACATACATACATACATACATATATATATATATATCCTGCATATACATATATATCTAGACAAGAATATCAGTATATATATTTTATAATAAGTCCTAAGGTTGTTGTCATCAAAACCATCATCTCAGGAACTAACAATCTCCCCCTTTTTTATGATGACAACCTATTTATAAAATATACTCCACCAAACTTTGATTCTACTCTGACTCCCCCTTATTCCAACAACTCCACCTTAATCTACTAACTCCCCCTTAATCTAAGTCCATCTAACCTATTTTATAATTCTCCCCCTTTGCCATCAACAAAAACTAAGCCTAAACTACATAACTCCCCCTTAAACTAATACTATGGAACTAAATGCTAATAACGAAGTATAATAAGCGAAACATAAATCCAATTTTATTATATATGATGTTACTATATCTATATTCTATATCTCAGTTATAGAACAAATACCTAGTTCTCTTCTTAATTTAATAAAGGTTGATTGATTCAAGGGTTTGGTCAGAATATCAGCTATTTGATTCTTAGCGTTGATAAATTCAAGAGAAATGATCTCTTTACTTATATTATCTTTGAGAAAATGATATCTGATATCAATATGTTTTGTTTTGGCATGATGAGTAGGATTTTTGGATAAATTTTTTGCACTTGTATTGTCACAATAAATTGGTGATTTTGAAATATTTAATCCAAAGTCCTTTAGGGTTTGTTGCATATAGATAACTTGAGAAAAAACTAAAGCAGTAGAGATATATTCTGCTTCAGTTGTTGATAATGACACAGTATTTTTTTTTACTAAACCAGGAAACCAGAGAATGTCCTAAAAAGTGACAAGTTCCACTTGTACTTTTTCGGTCTGATTTACAACCAGCATAGTTGGCATCACAATATGAGATTAAATCAAATGAATCATTTTTAGGGTAAAATAGACCATAGTCTAAAGTGTGTTTAACATATTTTTGGATACGTTTAACAACTTTTAAATGGATTTCTTTGGGTTGAGATTGGTACCTTGCACAGAGACAGACACTATGCATGGTATCAGGCCTACTCGTAGTTATATAGAGTAGCGATCCATTCATTCCCCTGTATAGTTATTGATCAACATCTTTTGACATGTCTTCTTTATTTAACGCTTCATTGGTTTCCATAGGAGTGGGTTTTCCACTCGCAGTGGTCATACCAAACTAACTAACTAGATCCCTAGCATACTTTTCTTGACTAATGAAAATACCACTATCTAATTATTTTATTTGCAATCCAAAAAAGAAAGTAAGTTCACCCATATGACTCATCTCAAACTCTTTTGTCATTATTTCAAAAAACTCTTTGTTCATTTCATTATTTGTTGATCCAAAAATTATATCATCTACATAAATCCTTTATTAGGATATCATTTTTGTTTCTTTTATTAAAAAGAGTATTATCTACTTTACCAATTTAAAAATTTGATTGTAATAGATAAGATCTTAGTCTATCATACCAGGCTCTAGGAGCTTGTTTCAGACCATATAAAGATTTTTTTAATTTGTAAACATGATTTGGAAACTTTTCTTCTTCAAAAAGTGGAGGTTGTTCAACCTAAACATCCTCTTTAACAAAACCATTTAAAAAGGCACTTTTGACATCCATTTGAAATAATTTGAAATTGTTGTGGTTTGCGAAAGCAAGTAGAATTCTAATGGCTTCTAATCTTACTACGGGTGCAAAGGTTTCATCATAGTCTATTCCTTCTTCTTGACAATAACCTTGCGCGACTAACCGAGCTTTATTTTTAACGACCTCACCTTGTTCATTCATTTTATTTTTATAATCCCATTTAGTTCCTATTATAGTTTTGTCCTCAGGTCTAGGAATAAGTTCCCATACATCATTTCTGGTGAATTGATTCAGTTCTTCTTGCATAGCAAGAATCCATGATTCATTAGATAATACTTTCTTTGGATTTTTGGGTTCAATAGTTGATATAAAAGCTATATTACTCATCTTATTTAGTTGATTTCTAGTTCTAACAACAGATTCAATATTTCCTAGTATATTCTCTATGGGATGATCTTTTAAAAGCCTGATCCTTTTATTAGGATGAACAGTTTCACAATTTGTTTTATTTATTCATTATTTAAAGTAACAAAATCATCTTAATCATTTATTTGAACAAAATCTTTGAAATTTTCATCAAAAGATACATGCATTGTTTCTTCAATGGTGTTAGTTTTTAAATTGAAAACTCTGTATGCTTTACTTCTATTAGAATATCCGATAAAGATTCCTTTGTCGGATTTAGGATCAAATTTATCCAAATTGTCCTTCGTATTTAGAATAAAGCATTTACTTCCAAAAACTTTAAAATAAGATACCTTTGGTTTCTTATTGAAAAGAAGTTCATATGGTATTTTATTGGTGAGAGGTCTAATTAAAATCCTATTCAAAATGTAACAAGCTGTAGTGACTGCTTCAGCCCAAAAGTTTCTTGGTAATTTACTATTTGAAAGCATTGTTCTTGCACATTCTTGAATCGTCCTATTTTTATGCTTTACCACTCCGTTTTGTTGTGGAGTTCTTGGAAAAGAAAAATTATGAGCTATTCCTTTTTTATTACAGAAATTCTCAAAATTTTCATTTTCAAATTCTCCACCGTGATCACTACGAATAGTTTTGATTTTTAAAGAAAGTTGATTTTGAATTATTTTTGCAAAAGTTTTAAATAAATCAAAAGCATCACTTTTATGTTTCAGAAAAATTGTCCATGTAAATCTAGAATAATAATCTACAATTACAAAAACATATTTACTATGATTTATTGACTGAATTTGAGATGGACCAAACAGATCTAAATAAAGTAACTCAAGAGGTTTTGAAGTTGAAATGATATCTTTCATTTTAAATGAACTCTTTCTAAGTTTTCCTAATTGACAAGCATCACATATACTATCTATTTTAGGAAGACCTCTTACTAGATCAATTTTTGAAAGTGTAGATAATTTAAATTCAAATGCCCAAATCTTTTATGCCAAATCCAAGGGTCACTTGTATTATCCAAAAGACATAGGTTATCATTTGAGATTTTCATACTGAGAATATAAATATTTTTCTTCCTAATTCCTTCAAAGATAATATTTGATTTATTATCTTCGATGTGACACTTATCCTTTTCAAATTTAATTTTGTAGCACTTGTCACATAGTTGACTTATGCTAAGTAAGTTGTGTTTTAGATTCCTAACTAGCAGAACATCAGAAATAGTAGGAGTTTTAGAGTTACCGACATTGCCGATGCCAATCACATATCCTTTTGAATTGTCTCCAAAGTTGACCAGTCCTCCATCTTCATAAATTATGTCATTCAGTACCTCCGGATTTCCAGTCATGTGTCTTGAACATCCACTATTAAGTATCCATTTGTGTTTCTTGATTTGCACCATTTGTCCATTGAGTGTTCATTCTTCAAAAGCCATATAACATATATGTTCCTACACAACACACCAATTCGGTAGATAACTTGATTTTCTATAATAACAATATGCAGACTTATGAGACAATGATGATTTGGACAGGTTAGAACTGGTGTTAACAGAATTTCCAAAAATTGCCATTTTAAACTTTTTCAAAATTCAGATTATGATAACTTTGAAAACCAATGCTCTAATACCAAATGTAGGAAATGTGGATTACGGATCTTAAGGCAGAATTAACACTAGAGGGGGGGTGAATAGTATTTAATTAATTTTATGAATCTTTTTGAAATCTTTTCAAATTAAACCCAAACAGATGCAATTCACAAACACAGAAACAATCACAGAATCAGACACAGATGCAAATAGTAAATAAAAGCAGTAAAGTAAAGAACACACCGAAATTTTATACTGGTTCAGAGTTACCTTACATCCAGTCCCACACAATTTCATGTGCAGATTTATTTTCAAATATAATGTCGATATTACAACCTCGATTTCAAGGCCACGAGATACACCCTCCTGTCTCCGAGTCTTGGGCAAACTCTCTTAATTTAACCAGGCTTCATGGTCACCTAATTGATTTACGGACTACAATCGCACCCAATTGGTTTACGGGCCACAATCACACCATTTCCAATCACACTTTGATAGAGAGAGACTCGATACACTTCGATTCAATCTTTGATTATAAATGATCATATAACTCTGAATAGCATTGAGATCTTTGAGAGAGAGTGATAGAGAATCAAACTAGAGATGATCGAGTTTGATTCACTTAGAATTTTGGCAGAGTTTTGTTAAAGCATTTGAAATACAAGAGAATATTTGAGTGGAGAAGGAGTGAAGAAATGAAGAAAAACCGACTTAAAATTCATTGAAAACAACTGGTATTTATAGGAGAACAACGGTCATGTCCATTCGTGAAAGGTTATAATGAATAGACACTTCTTTTGAAAATTTGAATTTTAAATTCTACGGTGACTATGTCGACATGGGGGGATGAGGGATGTTGACATGCCTATGTGAATTTTGAAAATTAATTTTGCTTTAAAATGATTTCTATTCTAAAACTTATCAAAATAATTTCTAATCTTTGTAAACCATTTTGAATATAGTTTAAACTTATAAAAGAGATTTAAAAAGTAATCTTAAAAATATATAATCTATAATATAAAAGTAATAAAAGCTCAATATAAATATTTTAAGATTAAAGCTAAAACCATTAAAACCAGGAGATAGTTTAAAAACAAGAAATGATTTTGAAATTAAAAAATAGTTAAGACTAAAATATTTAAACCTATAGAGATAACTTTTAAAATGATAGTTTTGAAAAAAATCTTAAAAATAAATCATTTTGAAAATTTCATGGGTTCCATCCCACTAGAGAAGGTCGTGGGTTCCATCCCACTAAATAGGTCGTGGGTTCCATCCCACTATTAAAGTGAGAAGGTGGATTCCATTCCACAATTAAAATCCGAATAAATATTTTAGTGCTATTATTAAGTTTTAACATAAATCTCGACTCTTTTACTTACCTTGATACCTTGAACACTTGATACTAATGAGTCTTCAGTCTTGATTTCTTCAATCTTGAATTTGTCAGTCTTGAATCTCTATACTCAGTCTTGAATCTTTATACTCAGTCTTGAATCTTTATACTATACAGTCTTCATTCTTAGTACCTGCATATATATATCCTGCATATACAAATATATATATATATATATATAAACAAGAATATCAACGTATATGTATATATATATATATTATAACAAGTCCTAAGGTTGTTGTCATCAAAACCATCATCTCAGTAACTAACATAACTAATGTCTAGATGGAGCCGACTACACCCATTGGGTTTGCCAACCCAACTGGCCATGCCTCTTCTATCTGGTTTTAGTCATTACCACTGATGAGGCTACGTCTGGCGTTCCAGCTCAGGCATCACCACCCAAAATAGATCACGGAATCCCACATGGATTCCCATACCCCAACGGGTCTCGGAATTACATATAGATTCCCACATCTCAAATAGATCTTGGAATCACGCATGGATTCCCACACCCAATGGATCTCGGAACCACATATGAATTCCAACATCTCAATATATCACAAAACTCCTCTATAGAACCGTATATGGTTTTTGGATTGGTTACGGTTTTCGAGTCATCTCTTACGAGTACACTCTTCCACTTCCCAAGCGCCCCAAAAACAAATCATCGTTTTTCTGGAATGATGAATACATGTTCTTTAGGAAATAATAAGATAATACATAAGAGCAGGGATCACCCCTTAACCGTTTAAGTGGACGAATCTCCTTATCATTTGTCCTAGAAGAACAAAACATGTCTATACGTACAATATAGTACTATCGACAGTAACAGTACTATATAATCCCCGTGTTTCTCCTAAACATTTCCAGAGTTAAAATCCTTCGATGTTAAGTAAGGAATTGTTTCCCTACCACCAAAATTAAAAAGGATTATATATTTAGGCCAAGATTTGATAGTCAGATATGTAACTATCAAATAAAAAAACATTCAAAACAAAGTTTACATTTCCCATGGGAATCACTAAGCCTCGTTTAATTAAATTTCCATCAATTAGAACCTATTTCAAAAATATTTATCAAAATACTCATATACTTATTTTATCGGAAAAAGTATATTCACAAATCCTTCCTTTCAAAATACTTGAAATTTTTTTAAAATAGATATGGAAAGTATCGTTCAATATCAACCATGGATTGCAGCTTACACAATGGTTACATTGCTATCCCAGCAAAAACGTCGTAAACTGTAGGCAATCACCACCCCTCGAATTACACCATAAAAATCAACTATATATCATAGTTTGCACAATGGTTATGTCGCTATCCCAGCGAATCCATAGTAAACTATAGGCAATCTCTTAATTACGCTATAAAAATCAACCATTTCTTTCCAGAATCTCTTTATTTTATAAACATGTCCAAATCTATTTATAAAGTTTCTTTATAAATCTCCAATCTATTTATAAGACATTCTTTATAAATATCAAAACCGATTTATAAAACTTCCTCTTTTTTGATCTTTAAACTCATTTATAAATTCTTTTATAAATATCCAGAACCATTTATAAAACTCTTCCCATATTAAACAAACTTATTTAGTAGACTCTTTAAGTCAGTAAGGTTCCCTTGATAAACCATAAATTATTTAAAATACCTTTAAATAACAATTTATTATTTAAACATCCTTTTATTTCATTTTAATTAAATCTCATTCAAAATAATAACTTTAGAATCTCATTAATAATATATTAATTTAATTTTAAGCACTATTATTGTATTAATAAGTTAACTTCAAAACAATACTAATATAATTATCAATTAGTTTTAAAATGTTATTAATACAATAATCAATTAACTTTTAACTAATATTAATATGATAATTAATTAACCCATAATATAATTAAATAACTTTGAAATAATAATTAAATATTCTTAAATAACTTTAAGAAATAACTTTTAAGAATCATATTAATAAATTAATTAACTTTAAATCATTATTAGAAATAGTTATTAACTATATTTTAAAACATTATAAATAAGTAGTTATTAACTTTTAAATCTTATTAGTCAATAATAATTATCTTTAAAAACCTTATAATAGATAATAATTATTCTTAAATTAACTTTCAAATCAATAATTAATTTTCCAAATTTGATAGAGGCTTAACGATCACAATGGTACTTAAGTAAGGTACCATATCATTCAACTTCACATTCCAAATTAATAAATTATATTTACATAATCAACGACTATGTAAAAAAAATTCAATACTTAACCATCACTGGTTAACATATCACATAGTCAAAGCGGAATACCAATTTACGACATATAGTCAAATGTCCAAATCTATAAAATAGCAGAATGAGGATTTATTCTGCTATATAAATGTCAAATTAATTTAATTAGCGGAACGGTGTTTTATTCCACTATACAGCTGTCCAAATTACCTTATTTAATTTACTTTGATAGTACGGTGTTTATGTGGCCAAATATGTAACACTCCTTTAAGTATAATTAATTTAATTACATAATTATCCAAATTGACGTAATTATAATTAGGCACTATTAATTTATTATTAAATTATACTACATCCAAACTAACAACATTTTATACCGGAGCATTATACTTGTTAACATGAACCCAACGCAAAAGTCCGTATGACAATCGGTCTTAAAACGAGCGGGATATTGCATTTACAAGTTGCATATATATTTATTCAAATTTAAAGCAATTAAATTTTAAATGTTTCTCACCCCACTAGAACTTGGGCCCGGCCCAGACCACCCAGTGCAAACCGAAATCCAACATTCACCAAATCAGTAAACAAATCTCCACTTTCTTATGTATGCAATATGAACACAATGTTTTGGACTTTTCTGCAAATCCCAGTGCAAAGAACAGTGGCCTTCTTCTTCCTTCTTCGATGCAAAACACAGTGCACAATTCCAATGATGCATGACCGAATATCACAACACCCAAGCTCCCTCAAATCTCCATGGAAACGCAATCTATCTTCACCACCCTTCTCCACAACCCTACCACTTCTCAACCCATCCACTCAAACGCCTCGACTTCTACAGCCACCGCCGACCCACGCCCATTCCTTCGCCGCCATCACTTCTTCGCATGCAGCCTGCTCACCACATAAACTTGAAACCCGATCCAAATTCCACTCACAGCACGCAATGCAACCGCAAGAAACAATACATGAAAGTTTGCAACATATTCCTACACCTCGTTCTTGAATACTCACGGCCACATTTACACATATTTTACTTCATTACATTCACTAACGCATGCAATCTAAAGTCACAAGTAGTATGAGGTGTCTGCCATTCATTTGTGTACCAAGCATGCAAGTGTCCATATTGATATATATGGGCCTTTTTGCAAAGTCCTTTGCAAAGAATAGTAGCATATTCCCCCGCTCCTATTTACTTTCACATGAGCCCAGCCCTTCTTCCCTCCTTCATTTACATTTCCATGCGTGCCTTCATTTTCCAAGTGCCATACTATATACTTTGGTTTTTAGAGAAAAATGTAAAGCATGAAAAAAATGTGTATCTTATGTATGCAACAGTAAGAAGAAAATAGGAAATGAAAATTGTTTATATATTTTGTGTTGCCTTTTTTTTTTTTCCTTTCAATTTTTAGTGCTCTGTTTCTTCTTTTGTAGAGAAGCAATATACCCTAGGAAGAGGAAAATATAAACATGATGTGTCTCCTTTCTTCTAGCCTTGTGTGTGAATATATATATTCTAATTTTCTTCATGGCTAAGGAAAGGAAGTACATTTAATTGCAAACCAAACAAAGTCGGCATAAGGACAATATGAAAGATATGAAAAGATGTGGTATAAGATATTGCATGTATGTTATTGTTTTGGTTTTGAAAGTTTTAAGGTTCGATGCCACACAATGACATGTTTGCGTACGAGCCCCGAATGATAAAAATAAAAATACTATTTTGCAAATCAATGTGACATGACCACAAAACAACAATTAAATAGACAAGTTAATTTATTCTGTGAAGTTTCAAAAGCACCGACGTTTGCCGAAAAAAGCGTCAAACGAAAATTTAATTATTTTTCAAATTAAAAATCATGGAAAATTTCTATAAATTAAGTAAAAATACGTCATCAATAATCGGACAATTATTTAAAACATAGATTTTATTATAAAAATCCCAAATTGAATATTTAAAACTACTTAATATTCCAAAAATCAAAGTGATAAAATTCCGGGTCGTTACAATAAAGAACTTGAACTTTGATTAGGGAAAAGCTGGTGAAAACTGAAAATTGCAAATCAATGGATTAGAAGAACTTAGAAATACTCTTACGAAAATGCGAAAATCTATAAGGGAAAAACAAAAGCATTTCACGATGAATCAATCTTACGAAAAATATTTTCACCCAGTCGAAAAATTCTTTTATATGACTCTAGACTACATTTGTTTTACAGGAAATTAAAATCTAGATGGACAAGATCGTACATGCTATGAACTATTTTCCACACGACGCTATAGAAATTGAAAACCCTAGGGGATCGATTTTCAAAGTCAATGGTACACGTTTGAAACCATATTTGGAATTACCAATTGAGAAAGAGGAGGAGCACATGATTCTTCATGAGTCACACCACATTTAGTTAGAAAAATTTAACCCACTTTTATAAATATGTATATACGCTTCTTCTTTACACATGATTCATCAAAATCACGACTACAAGGACATAGTCATACTTAAGTGTGGGAGGGAATTTGCATTCTTTTTTATCACAACATTATCTTCCTTTTAGAAATACATCACTTTCTGCGTTTTATTTTTCAAAAATATTTTTTTTTATAATTAAAAGTCATTTTGTACTAAGTTGATTTAACTAAAATGAGAATAATTGAATTTGTATATGATTTTTTATTAGTTGGAAGCGAATTTTGATAATCATAAAAGTTTGAATTAAAAATAGAATGAAATTTATATATCATAAATGGAAAAAGTGAAGCAAGTAAATAAGTTTAATCACAAGCGTCAAATATGAAATTCATTCTTATAGAAGTCAATACACATTTTGTGTGGTTTAAAATTTGGTTGGGATCTTCAGTATATAGGTATAATACTTTTTATTTGAATATAAAAATCCAAAAAGGATAACATTTTTCTCCCCTTTTTGAAATTATTTTTGGAAAAAAAGGTATTTTAAATGACTTGATTAGTTGGTTTTGGCCATTAATCCATTTAATTGGAAAAAGCCTAAAGGATACTTCACCACCTTGTAAACTCTAGCTAATTGGATAGGTATTTACTGACTTAAATCTCACAATAAATGCTTTAGTCGACCTAATAAAACTAACATTGCACACCCAAATCATTATATTTTTGTAAATAGTTAAATAAAATATATTTAATTTGTTACTTTTAGGGTGTTATACCATTTAAGTGAAAATAATCTTATACGTGCTTGATCACCTAGTAAACTCTAGCCAAAGTGATATGGATTTATTGATAGCTTGCTAAAGGATGGTTAAGTAAACCTAATAAAACTAATATTACACAATTAAGTCATGCAAATAAAAGTAACTATATATACACATATGTATACAAAAAATATGATAAAGGTAAATGTGTTGAAGTTTTGGTTAATTCTACATTTCGTTGATTGAGTTATTATACCCATGGAAATAGAGATTCTGATTTGTGATAAATTGACTATCTATGAAGAATTTAATTTAGTTCTACACTGTGTGAAAACCAAATCAACTAGTTATCTAGAGTTGTGAATGATATATACTTGAATTTTGTTTGAGATTTCACTTATTTGGTGCACTTGATTCCTCGATTTTTGGTTAAAACTTTTATATTATACTCTAGAAAGATTTGTAGATATTTAATTAATAAAGTTGCAATTTGACTACTTTCAATATCTTTTTGTAAATAATTTCGAGCACTTGCATCATGTAGTTGCAATTAGGATTGGATTTTGTAAGTAGTATTTGTTGAAAACCTTCATGAGACAACACTCGTCCTACTAGGGACACATAGGGGTTGAACGTTTTATTGCATATGCTCAATGCAATCATGTTTCTTATGAAAGTGGACCTATCTTAGATTACTTTATTCGAGGACAAATTAAATATAAATGTAGGTATATTTGATAAATACGTAAAAAAAAATATTTTTACGCTTACATTTTATCTTGTTTTATTTAAATAAATGCTATATAGGGGGTATTTGTACATATTTTTAACAAAGTTTTAAAATTGCTTTCAAACATCATTCATACATTTTCTTTTAACATTTTTAGGCTAAAATAATTCATCTCTGAAAAAATATTTTTTTATAAAACTAAATGCACATTTTAAATATCAGTTTATTTTTTTTAGGCATTAATATCTAGAAGTTCAACACTTAAATTACATGAATTTAAATGGATCACGAAGAAGAAGAATGTGCATGAACTTCGGTGCAAATGACTTCTCAAACAAATCAATTCTATCTTCGAAGTCCAAAAGTGAAGAATGAAGCTTTATTTTCAACATGGATAAGGCCTACGCACCCACTTCATGATGGACAATAATTATTAAAGAATTTTCTTTAAGTGGAGATTAAAATATCATTTTCTGTTTACTTGGAGAGAACACTTCCTAACGGGTGTTTTGGGTATTCCCCAAAGAAGAATTAGGGTTTAAAGCATGTGTAAATAGTTTCTTGTGTAACATGAAATAAGAACTTTGTTTAGATGAAAGCAGGATGCAAAATCATAAAAAAAATATCTTCTTCTCTTTACTTAACTTTACCCTCAATTATATCTCTATCTCTTTGTGATATTTTCTCTCTAGTGCTCATACTCTCAAACCCTAATCGTTGTTGTGCATTCAATATGGTGCTACAACGATCAATCCAAGTCCACAACCTAAGTACTACTCCACTCAAATCTTTGTTGTTCGGTTATAAGACTTTGTAAATTGTCGAGGAAAAAATCTGTATAAAAGATATAAAGTTCTTTTTCAATATTATTGAAAAGTATTGAAGTCCTATTATGCCCAGGCAGTCAAGTTGTAAATATGTTCCTCCTATTGAAGTGGGTGAACTAATAGTGTAAACTAGAGGAATTCTTAGATGGGAAGTAGGAATGATTGGTTCAAATCAGGATAAAATTATCGCCATATTCGCTATCCACTTTAGCAATATTATATGTTTGGTATTATCTTAGTTAGCATACCCAAACTTTCACTTGCTGATATATTTTTTGTCTCCAACGTCCCTATTTTTGTTTGTAGTTTAGGGTAGAGGTATTTCTGATTTTCCAAAAGTGGGAATTATCCTCAAGTATAGCCTTGCTGTCTAGATTTGGTTCATTTTCACCAGTGGGCATTAATATGACTAGGTTTGAAGAGTTGTTTGAGTTCCCCATTTTAAAATAATTTTATAATTCATAATTAAAATAGGAGCTACAAGTTAGGGGACTACAACTTCTACTATCATTATACTTTTATTTTCCCTCACTATTTGTTTGCAACCAAATTGGCCACAAACAACTAAGAACAGATTTAAGTAGTGGAATAAATGAAGAAATTAAATGAAAACAGAGGAAGATCAGAAAATATCAAGAAAAATGCAGCAGAAAGTAAAAACAACAAGATTTATAGTAGCATGGCATTGAATACCTACGTCCACTTTGAATATTATTTTTATTTCTTCTCAATTCACTTGATTACAATTACAAACAGCAAGAAACAACAAGAGATCGGATAATAATGGAGGAAGTTAGTTACAATAATGGCGGAGTTTAACTAACAGCGTAAGAGTCCCTACAATGCCCTCCCCCCGTGCCTGTATTTATAGATGAAGGCGACCTCCAATCTGACTGAAACTTTGGCAACAAGACCTCCTCCACCATATGGGCCCACCATAGGGAGGGCTAGGCCTAACTCTCAATGGATAGGGATCGGTACCGATCCCTCCATGTGTCGAGTTTGGGCTAGCGACCCGTATGGTAGCTCCCTTATGGTCTATAATGATGGTGCTTCGAATATCATAGTGTTTGTACTTGTGGAGCCTAAGTTCTTGTAGTGCTTTAGTTCGAACCTTAATTTGGTCAAGGAAATACTGATCCCTCTTGTTTCTCCAATGTACGCCGAACCATATCACTCAGACCATACAATGCCGATCCATATCACTCAGACCATACAATGTCGATCCATATCACGTAGACCATACCACGTTGATCCATCCTTTGCGAGCCATGCCATGCCAATCCTTCTCCCATGACCATCAACATGCCGATTCGTAATCCATAAGTCACATCATAATGCTTATGTCGATCCATTCCCTTTGAAGACACCATGCCGACCCCCCTCTCACGAGTGCACCATGCTGATCCCTCTATATTCCCATTCAAACCATACATCTTGCCAACTAACCATGCCGACCCCCTACCATCTTAAGTGTATACCGATCCCTTCACTATCTCATTCAATTTGACCAATGTCCATGCCGATCCCTATTCCAACCAAACTAATCTCCATAGTTCCGACATCCTGCATTGTCTATCTATTTACTCCATTCCATCCGGGCTTGATACAACTGTCCGGACACTATATCTTGGCCATGTAGCTGTCATCTCATGATCATCCCTCTCCTCGACAGTAGAGTCTGTCTTACACAATCAGTCCAATATAGCCAGGTCATGGCACCGGGTAACACTTGCCCCCCAAAGTACGTCTTGTGAGTAACATAACGTACTTTGAATCGGAAAGAACCTAGGTACCCGAGAATAAGTCTACCCAAATTTCTGGTTTATCTCTATTCCTTTATCGATCTTCAATGATATAAGTCTGATGTCGTATTCTATTAGTATGCACAGATTTGGTTATGTGAGATCTACAGGTTTTCTTCTGATTTGATTTTAAACTTGACCGTTTCAAACTAAATCGCCACTTCGATTAATTTCAAAAGGTTGAATCCTTAAACTTCTCCCGTGCATGTTCATACACGTTTATGTTATCGGCACCCGGACGTGTTTGGACGTTTGCAGGTCGTTGCCGAGTTTAGCAGTTCTCTGTACATTTATGTTTTCAATTGAATCTTCATTATGACGATTATTTGTCACTCCCTAATTGCTTGCCATTTTTCTCTTTTCATTTCCATTCCATCCATATCCACCATCACGCATTTTTTTATATGGAGGGATCGGTATAGCACCTACCGATCCATCACTAGAGACATGTGAATAGGGCTTGACATATCTCAATGCCGACCCTTTCTCCTCTATTTTTCCTCTCTTTGAATTAGTCACTTCCAATGACCGGTTCGACTCCTCATTTTCCATCACTCATATTTAAACTCGCACCTCCTTCCCTTCTCTCTTCACTTCACACTTCTCAGCACTTAAACCTTTTTTCTTCTTGCCCTTCACATAGACGAACGGTTTGAAAGAGGATAAGCTTCACCTTTAACATCAAAGTCAAACGTGAGACCTCATCCCCGATCACCATCACCAGTAATTCGTACTTAATCCAAGTTTCAACCTCGTAATTTATATTAAATAGGTATGGTTCCCTTTCGTAATCGTATCGGTTGAGTCATGAATTTTGGGGCTCACATATGTTCGAAGTGTCCCTAGGCGAGTGAATCGATGGGTTTCGTTAGGTTAGGCAAGATTGAGGGAGGAGAGGAGGGCTCTGGAGAAGGAAGAAAGAGGAATAAGGAAGGAGGAAGAAGGAGAGGTGAGGAAAAAAACAGGTAGAAGGAGGGTTCGGTACCGAGCAACTTGGAGATAGGATGGAGAATAGCTAGTGTTAGGGATCGACGTAGAGGATGGCCTTCCGAGGGGTCGGTAGGAGTTCATATTAGGCGAGAAGAATATTAGAATGTGCTAGCAAATTAGGAATAGGCATTGGTGACTTAAGCGCAGAGATCGGTATTGGTATACGAGTTATAGTATAGGGACCGGTAACATTTGTGGAGAGGGATTGGTAGTGAGGCTAGGACGAGGGATCGGTAATGAGAGTTCAAGTGTAGGGGTTGGCATATAGGCTAGAAGGAAGGGATATGCTTAAGAGTTAAAACATAGGGATCAGTTATGAGCTAAAGGAAAGGGATCAGTGTTGCCATATGAGTTGAAGTGTAGGGATCGACATATGGCGAAGGGATCAGTGTTGACTATAAAGACTAATTTAACTCAAGTCATTCAAACGTCTAATTACATATTGCCTTACCCGAACATAAAATGACTAAAAACAACGCAACTTGCATACTTGGACTGACGGACTTAAGCTTGAATGAACAAACCTTCGGACTGCTCAACATGAACTAAGTAAAAAAACTGGCTAAACAAACTTGAACAATGGACTTCATAATTCAGAATGTCAACATCCGATCCTAAAGCCTTGGTTGCCGATCAACTTTCTCGTCGATTGAGACGATTAGCGATGACGGTCTCTTCAGACGAAATCTCCAAGTTTTGATATTTTACTCTCGCTTCTCTGATTTCAAACTGTTTATGTTTGTTTCACATTGCATTGCACTAGTTCACACACAACACGGAGGGAACAAGTTATTATTTCTAATATTGATTGTCTATTGAGTATAGCTGAGATAGATCTCAAGTTACACGGAGCACTCAGCCATAATGTCTTCTGAATCGGCCACGAGACATATCAGTCCTGAGGCAAGATCAAGCTCCGCCACCCTATTTGATAAACCTGCTACGAGTCATCAAATAGAATAATTAGGGGCGTCTAACCCACAAACAAATCTCTTTTTCGTCATTCAAGCCTTTCCTACAGAATTTATTAATCCGGCTCCCGATGTCGTTGAGGGCGCTATCATTCTAAACAACCTGGTCGACTCACAAGCATCTAGAATTAGCGAAGCCGCTCTCCGTTTATTATGTTCCGTCCATGGAATTTCTTTCGAAGACGTTCTAGTTCCATCGAGGCAACACAGACCTCACTTGCCCCCAGCCGGATATGCTGCTTGTAACAAGTTCATGTGTTGGGATGCATGCCACCCTTCAACTCCTTTGTTCGAGAAATGTTGAGATGCCTGGGGATCACTCCTACCTAACTACATCCCAATAGTTGTGCATTCATACATGGCACATTTCTTCTCTTTATGAATGTCCTATTCCATCCGCCAACTCCTGAAGATATCGGATACATCTACAATTTTAAAAGATGGTCTTGGAGTCCTTAATATGTCTTTCTTGAACCCTCGCCTAAATGCCAAGTCTTAACGGGTGCATGGAACAAGGTCTCTCTATTCAAACACGAGTGGTTCTATGTACGGTGTCCTCCCGGCTTCACAAGGAGATGGTTGGAAGGACGTAAGTTCTACTCCTGTCTTCGTCTTTAGTTTAAAGATTCAAGTCGCAACTTCTTTCTTAAACACACCAATATCTCTGGTTCTTTTAGGTGTTTTCCCTCGAACCGAAGGCGTCGAGTATTCCAGGGCCGCTGCTGCAATTCGTGCTACTCCTGTTGAGGGCGGGACATCAAACTTCTTGTCACTGATGAGTTGCTCTCATTATTTGGCCTGTTGGAAGACGACCGCAAAATTGGAATTCCCGGTAGTAAAGCAGTCTCGAAAATTGTTGTCGAAAGAAGGGCAGAAGCAAGTGACTCCGTGGTGCCCCCTATTGAGGGAACCCAAGAAGACATTGAAGAGGGAAAGATAAGAAAATCTCAAGATGCGGGGCCGAGAGGAGAAGGTGTAGGCCCTGGAAAAGCGTCGGTAGTCGAAGCGCCATAGAACAGCCAAATGCAAACTCCCCCGAAGAGGAGAAAAAGGTTGGTGTACAAGCCGTGGAAGAGTAAGGCCGGGGCAAATCGAAATTCATCATAACCCCACTCGAAAAGGAATCGTCTTCCCAGCAAATGGAAAGTTCGCTGAAGGGACTCTCCGACATTCCAATTTCGGATGATATATTAAATTACAACTTTGCTAACATTGAAGTCGAAGGGCTCAACTCACCCGCGAGAACCGACGAAGGCGTGCAACCTTCCAACAGAGGGGAGGAAACTCCAATAAGTAAAGTCAATGTTACTGGTCCGTCAGGGGGAAACACTAGGACACACACAGACACTCGCACTCCACCATACGCTAGTGAATAATTCCTCGTGTTACAACTTCTAATATGCTCCTATTTGGCTCTTTTACAGGTGCAATGTCACACTCTCATGCTTTTGACTGTCTCCGTGGTTCTTCCACTTATTATCGTTCGGGTCGAGATTCCAATTCTGGAAGACGCAGAGACAAAGATGATGGGCGAGACAAAGATTATAATTCTCGAGAGTCTTCTTCTTCATCTAGACGGAAATCTCAATCACATGCTCCTCGCCATGTTGATCAATCACACCTTCCCACTCATAGCGGAGATAAGTCCTCATGCCGGGGTTCTCAAGCTGCAATGCCTCACGACCAACTTTCTGTGTCATCGAGTTTAAGGCAATCACGTGAACGTCATTACGGCAAGCATCCGCTTGTTACTTCTGATCCGCTTCTGCCTAGTCTCGCTCATGATCCTACGATAGCGGAAATGTTGGCTGAACTCAAAGCTACTTTTCCAAAAAGGATTTGATGGACTCAAGTTCCTCCCTTCCGTACACATCATCCCTGGAAGTGCCAAAGAGAGCTCATTAGCATGTATGAATGACGTGTTCATCCAGCATGAATGTTCATTCACTTAGCCGAGAAAATCTCCGAAGTTTCTATCGAGCGCCAGCATGAAATTGATCGCCTCAAGTTGGAGGCTATTCACGACAATGACATCATCAAGCATGAGCTGCTTGAATATAAAACCTAGCTTGTCGCGGTAGAGAAGAACGCGAAAGAAATGGCAGAGGTTGTAAGTCGTTTGGAGACTTCACACAAAAAGGAACTGGATGCAGCGCTCCATCGTAGTGGCACTCTAGCCTAAGAGAAGGACTCCTTACAAAAGGAAAAGGATGTCTTAGCTCGACGTATTGAAGAGCTTGAAAAATTATTGTACAAAGAGAGGGAGGAAAAGATCGAGGCACAGGAAGAATCACAGAGATACTGCGAGGAGATCGTTGAGGCGAGAAACTTAAAAACGAAGATTGACGAACAACTTGCTTATATCGAAGCCTTGAAAGAAATAGCCCGTGAAGAGGGCAGAACAGTAGTACTGGAAGAAGCCAACTCCCTGGTAGAAGCCGGGACCAAGTCTGGTAGAGAAGAGATAAAGAACTTGCTCGATCCGCTCATCGCCGAATATAATGCCAAAGTTCTTCTTCACCGTGACTTGAATTTTCTAGGCGAAGGCTATCTCGAATCGCTCGTCGAAGTTTGGGAGGTTATCACCAAAATCAAGAAGGAGGAGCTGGGAGTGGCAGAGCTTAATGAAGAGGCACTCATGTAAGCGGTGCTTCGAGGAAACGAGCCGTCTGATCTGGCCGCCACGAAGCTTCAGTTCACTAAGGCTCCTGCACCGGACAAAGAAAGGGAGGACATCGCTGGGCCCTCTGGAACCGATCTCAAGGGTCCTTCTCCTACTCAAATGGGTGGAACATCATCTTCTCAACTTATGAAGCAACATATCGGCTATGATCCAGACAGTCCTGGCCTTGGTCCACAAACGCTATCTCCCAATCTTGAAGGGAGCACTCCAATGACCACTGAGAGCCAACTAGATGCTGGTATAGCACAGAATTTCTTTGAATTCAGTAATTTTTTGTTTTTAGCACATAATGGTCATTGACTAACGCCGGTGCTTTAACTAACTTTTGCAGGTCATCCCGATCCATAGCAAACTCCTAGGAGCGATGTCGCCACGGAGCAATAAGAGAAAATGGCCGAGGCTCCGGGTGCTGTAGATATTCCAGGGCTTGATGCTCAAGTCATCGATGCACTTAACGAGGATAAGCTTGACGACCCGTCCCTTGGCGAGGAGTGGGATGATGTAGTGATCACGAGCAACTTAGAGCACACCGCCAAAAGCAGTATGAAGGAGCAGATTAAACAGGAAGAGAAGGCAAAGCGTGAAGTCAAAGGGGAACCCGTCGAAGATCCAAATTTTGTACCTCTACAGGTCATTCCACCCGGTGGGACAATCCCTATTGAAATTCATGCTTCTTCTTCAAGCTTCTCTACTAAGAGTGGCAAAGGGTCCCGGAAAAGATGCTCAACTGATTCTACTCCCGAGAAACTGATGAAGGAGAAGAAGTTGAAGAAATAGTTAGTACCTTGTATTGTTGTACGTAGTTTGGATAAGTCAGACGTTTATTTCTTTCCTTAGTAGTAAGTATACGAATGTGAATCCCGAACTTTTTGAATAACTTATAACGAATTTTTGAGATAATGAATAAAAGCTTTTGTTTTTTGATTAGTCATCATGCAAATTATTACTTCAATAGCAAAGTAATTACTTCACATTTCATGTACTTGTAATAATTTTCACAGGTCTCATTAGTAATTCACTATCTCCATCTCGGGGCTTCTCTGAAGACATTGTCTTAAGACGTTTTCTTAAGTCATAAGAAACGCTAAGCTAGAACTATAATGAATGGTTATGTCTTGCCTCTAACAGTTAAAATCTCTTCCGTCGATTTGAGATTGGAATTCGTGGGATAGAGAACAGTCGAAATCCGTCCATCCACCCATTGAGTTTACGAGTTAGCCCGCGGTCTAGGGACTTAGAATTTTTCGCAGGCAGTCAACCATACCCTAATTGCTCATACTCTAATTCGTGCTCCGGAGACTTAGAGTTTTTGTCGCGGGCGATCGCGTTTATGCCCGTAGTGGTCGTTTTTCCGTCAAACGATTTATACTCTGGTCCGTAGTCGGGGACTTAAAGTACTCTAGTCCGCAGTCGGGGACTTAGAGTACACTAGTCCGCAGTCGGGGACTTAGTGTTTTTGTCATGGGCAGTCGTGTTTCCGCCCATGGCAGTCGTTTTTCCGTCGAATGGTTTATACTCTAGTCTGCAGTCAGGGACTTAGAGTACTCTAGTCCGCGGTCGGGGACTTAGAGTTTTTGTCATGGGCAGTCATTTTTCCACCCGTGGCAGTCGTTTTTCCACCGAAGGGTTTATACTCTAGTCCATAGTCGGGGACTTAGAGTACTCTAGTCCACCATCGGGGACTTAGAGTTTTTGTCGTGGGCAGTCATTTTTCCTCCCGTGGCAGTCATTTTTTCGCCGAAGGGTTTATACTCTAGTCCAGAGTCGGGGACGTAGAGTTTTTCTCGTTTTCTCATTGTTGGCAGCCTTTTTTTCTTATTTCGAGCATCGCTCTTTGGTTTGTCTATGAGAGTCCTCAACCAAGCAAACACATGAAGCTCACCTCGTTCGATCCCATAGGGATTGGTATGATTGATCGACTTCAAACTTCGTGAATCTGTTCACACATCGCACATATCGATATCAATCAGTTTCGTCCAATACTTAGCATAAAATGTAATAACAATAGCTTATGTAAAGCAAGCTTCAAAATTTTATTCATCATATGAAAAGGGACAGAATAACTTGTCTTATTAAACATTGAAAAGGTCAAACACCAAAGCAAATGTCGAAAGTAACTAGTACTGAAATACAAAAAGAAATAGTCTAGGTGAAATAGCGTCGTAAATGCTCGCTATCCCACGCTCTTGGAAGTGTCGCGCCAGTCGTTAGCTTGAAAGTCCCTTCTCCAAGCCTTTGTTCAATGACATATGGTCCTTCCTATGTCGGTTTCATATGTGACGGGACCGGAAAAACCCATTTCAAGACAAGGTCGCCAACTTTAAAGGTTCTCGATCGGACTTTTGTGTTGTAATATCGGGCGATTCGATGTCGGTGTGCAGCTGCTCTCAAATCGGCCTACTTGTGCTCTCATCGATAACGTCCAAAAAATCCAATAGAAGATCTTGGTTCGTTCTGGGGTCATAATAAGTCACTCGATGAGAAGGGACTTCGAGTTCCACCGAAATCACTACTTCGGCTCCGTAGGCAAGAGCAAATGGAGTATGGCCAGTCGCGGACCTGTGAGTGGTCCTATATGCCCAAAGTGCCATAGGAAGCTCATCCACCCACTTGCCTCTAGCCTTCTCCAAATGCTTTTTCAGAATGGATTTGATAATCTTGTTTACAACTTCAACCTGTCCATTTTCCTGAGGGTGAGCTACCGCCGCAAACCTCTTCTCAATACGATACCTTCGACAAAACTCTTTAAATTTAGCTCTATCGAATTGAGTCCCGTTGTCAGTCACGATTGTCCGTGGAAGACCGAAACGACATATGATGTTTCAAACAACGAAGGTAATAACTTTCTTGGTTGTAATCATGGCTAACGACTCTGCCTCGACCTACTTGGTGAAGTAGTTAACCGCGAAAATTGCGTACTTCGCGCCACCTTTGGAGATTGGTAGAGAGTCGATGATGTCGATACCCCACATAGCGAATGGCCATGGACTGACCATTTGTGTGATCTCCGTCGGTGGGGCTCTTGACACTTTTGCATATATCTGGCATTTGTCGCATCGTCTCACATAATCAACGGCATCCCAGTTCACAGTTGGCCAGTAGTATCCGTAACGGAGTATCATTTTCACTAACGTTTGGCCCCCAGTGTGATTGCCACATTTTCCCTCATTGACTTCTTTCAAGGCACGCTTCATCTCATCATGAGCGATACACTAGAGTAAGGGAATGGAAAACCCCTTTCTATACATAGTTCCTTCTTGCATAATATACCACGAGGCTTTATGAAGGACTTGTCGCTTTTCGTTTCTCTTTTTCGGGCAAGGTTCCATGCAACAGGTATTCTTTAAATGGTGTTATCCACGATTCTCTCTCGGGCGCCGTTTCCAGTATTTGATCAACTTCCATCATTTTTATACTTTGGGTATGCAATGTCTCGATTGGAACCAAGCCCATATGTTGTGCATCACCAATACTCGTGAACTTTGCCAACGAATCGGCTTCCCCGTTCTGCTCACGCGGGATATGTGAAATGTCATAGTATTCGATATCCGCCAACACTCCTGAACTCGGGTAAGATACGGGACAAGTCGTTGTCCCTTAGCTTGATAGTCTCCTCTGACCTGATACACCGCCAGTGTGAGTCACAAAGATTTCAAGAGATTTCACCCTGAGTTCTCTAGCAAGTTTAAGTCCAGCGATCAACACACCTCATACTTGGCTTTGTTGTTTGTAGCAGGAAAATCAAGCTTCAAAGCATAACAAATTGAATAGCTATCAGGGGTTACAAGAACAATGCCAGCTCTGGAACAATGATCATTAGATGCTCCATCAGTGTACATCTTCAATCGTATAGCAGGGATTATTCTGTTTTCTGGGGACTCGTCTTGCACGGTATACTCTGCTATGAAGTCTGCCAATGCTTATCCTTGGATAGCTCTCCGCGGTGGATATGTAATGTCGAACTGGTTGAGTTCAATGTTCCATTTAAGCAACCTTCTAGATGTCTCGGGTCGTTATAGGACCTGTCGTAACGGCTGGTCATGTAAATGTTGATTGGATGGGCTTGGAAATATGGGTGAAGCTTGTGCGACATGATCACCAAGCAATATGCCAGTTTCTCTATCTTTGGATAGTTTCCTTCTGCCCCAGTTAATCGTTTACTAACGTAATACACCGGTATCTAAATCTGGTTCTCCTCACGAAGCAAGGTGGCACTTATGGCATGTGACGTTACAGCCAAGTAAATGTACAACTCCTCATAATCTACTGGCTTTGACAAGATATGGGGTCTCTCCAAACGATCCACCAAAACTCGGACTGTACCTTTACAATCTTGCGTCCACTCGAAATTCATCTTTCCTTTCCTTATCAGATCGAAGAAAGGAATGCATTTGTTGGTCGCCCTGGAGATGAACCGACTCAAAGCAACAACCTTACCATTCAAACTCTGCACTTGTTTAATGGTTCTGGTGGTTTGTATATCCCGAATTGCTTGAATCTTTTCTGGATTAACTTCAATTCCTCGAGCATCGACAATGAAACCCAAGAACTTCCTTGACGCAACACCAAATGAGTACTTCAGAGGGTTGATTTTCATGTTATATAATCGAAGGATATCGAACATCTCTGCCAATTCTCGAATGTGATCATTTGATTGTCGTGACTTCACGAGCATATCATCCACATAGACTTCCATCGTCCTCCTAATCTGATCCTTAAACATTCGGTTAACCAGAGTTGATAGGTTGCTCCAGCGTTCTTTAACCCGAACGACATCACTACATAACAGTATAACCCAATATCCATCATGAAATCGGTGTGTTCCTAATCTGGGACATGCATCAAGATTTGATTATACCCCGAGTACGCATCCATAAGCGATAACAACTCGTGTCCAGCAGTTGAATCAACTAGCTGATCGATTCTAGGTAGGGGAAATCTATCTTCAGGGCATGCCTTGTTCAAGTCCGAATAGTCAATGCATGTTCTCCACTTCCCATTCGCCTTCTTCACCAGCATGGGATTAAATAACCACTCAAGATAGAGGGCATCGCGAATAAACCCATTGACTTTAAGTTTATCCACCTCCTCTTTAACAACAACGGATCTCTCCGGATCCATGCCCCGTCTTTTTAGTTTCACTGGGACATATTTTGGATCAATGTCTAATGCATGGCTCTCGATGGTAGGCGAGATCCCACACATGTCAGAATGAGTCCAAGCAAATACGTCCAGATTCGCTTAGAGGAAATCAGTAAGTTCTCTCATCATCGAAGGGCTGAGTTGCGATCCAATCTTCAAAACCCGTGATGGGTCGTCGTGACTGACTGTAATATCAATCGTCAGCTCAGCCGACGCTACCTTGGTTTCCTTGGATTCCTCCTCATCGTCCCTCGAATCTATATCTGTATAGAACCTACTGTGGTGCCCAAGCCAAGGCTTAGGCACCATTTGTCAATCTTCAGTAACTTGGATGCAGACAGACTTATCCACACCCTTTCCCTTCTCTTTTCGTTGAGCCTTTCTTAACTCAGCCACATAACAGGCACGTCCAGTCGCCTGATCACCATGCACAACACCTACTCCATTGTTAGTCGGAAATTTCAAGGTCAAACACCATGGGGCCAAAGCTGCTCGAAATTCAACCAGGGCCGGATGGGCTAGAAAAACATTATACAGCGAATCCACATCCAAAACAATGAACGGTAGGGTCCGCATCCTCCTACGTTCACCTTCTCCCAACTCAACTGGCAATTCGAAAAAACCTACTGCTTCAGTAGCCATACCATTGACGCTGTGTATATGAGCTTTAGATGGTTTCAAATCCTTAGCCTCCATCCTCATTTGATCATATGCCTTCTTAAAGATAATGTTCACAGAGCTTCAATAATCAATCAAAATTCTTCTCACCAGAGCAGGGCCAATCATGGCTGAGATAACCATCGGATCAATAATAGGGGCCTCTACTTTATCGGCATCCTTGCTTCTGAATACTATATCATCCGTCATTGTACACTATTGGATGGCTGGAGTTCCATCCTCCGCATTCAAACAACATTCGAAATCCACTGTCTCATTGAACTAACATAGCGCTTCATTTCCTGCTAACTCCTATCCACAGGATGCGGTCCACTAACTATTGTGTTTATTACCAACCTTCCACCAGTCCACGCAGGGCGGTCCGTGCAGGCTCCTCAGCCCTACGCGGAGGCTGCCCTCGATTGGGGTCAAATGTCCTATGTCCGCCATCCTGTGAATTTTTCACAAATTGCTGCAACTTTTTCTCCCGAATCGATTTCTAATTGGCATCCTGGAGATGTCTACACTCGTCCGTATTGTGCCCATAACATTCATGAAACCGACAATACTTTCTGGTTTTCTTTTGTGCCTCTATCAATTCTTTCGGACGTGGCTTCTTGTATTGGACAATATTATAGGTGGACAGATAAATGTTCTCCAGGGATGCATCCAAAGGTGTATAGCTATCATATATAGGAAACTTGTGCTTCGGCCTTCCATGCTTCCTTTTCCAGTCTCGATTCCCTTCTCCACTTCTTTTCTATTGATTCGGCTTATTTTGAACATTAACCTGAATCTTCCTGGAACTCTCGTCAGACTGCTTTATTACGATGTTGCTCTATATCGCTTCCCTGTTCGGCCTCACAACATTGCTCTTTCTAGAAAACCTAGCCTCTTCCTTCCTCATAAACTAGGCCGCCTTTGAGTAGAAACATTCCAACGTGGCCGGTAGTTTTCCAACTAGCCAGTCATCGAATTCAGATTCCGGGTCGACCCCTCTCATCACAGCTATGGGTATTGCATGATCATTTGGGTTGCTGACTTCAGTGGCCGCAACATGAAATCTCTGCAAATAGTCCTTCAGTGATTCCCCCGGAGCCTGGATTACACTCAACAATGACATCACATCTTTAGGGCGAGTAGCATGGATCCGGAACTGCTCCACAAACCTTGTTGCCGGTTTGTCGAATCTTGAGATTGACCGTGGGGTAATCTTGTGAACCACATCGTGGCGATCCCTAAGAGAGTTATAGGGAAGCATCTACATTTGGTGGCATCGTTCGCCCTTGCCGAGTCCATCAACCATTCTACCTCATGATGTGCAACCTAGGGTCGGTTTTCCCTTCATAAGCATGCATCATAGGCATGTTAAACCTTCTAGAATACTCTGCATGTAAAATACTATCGGTAAATGGGTGAGGCTCCTAGAGACTCCCCAATCATCGTTTGTCAAGCCCTGGTTCTCCCTCAGTAGCTGTCTGACCATTGCGGATAAGTCCGGTGTTTGGATAGGTGGCGCCAAGTGGTGGTCGTGCTCTACCTCGCGTGAATGTTCCGGTCGGTGTCTCCGGACCATTGCACGCCTCCTTAGCCTATCATCCTCTTGATGTACATTCTGAGCATTCTCTTCATTATAGTTCTGGAGAGGTAGTTGGTCAACATCCAAATGCACTCCAGCATCCAAGTTCCCGGATCCAAGTCGAGCATGACCCCCTAGCAGCAGTTGAGAAGCTGTCCCCCTGGCCGAGGGATCGGTACCGAACCCTAGGGAGGGATCGACACCGACCCATCTTGGCAGGCCGTGTTGGTCTGCCAAGTGTTGCTCCGATGTCCCAGCTCGTGCTGCTTCAACTCTACGATGCCTTCACCTGTGATGCTCGTCTGATGAAGTTGATCTATCTGACGCCGAGTAAGAAGCGAGTCCCTTCTGGCGCTTTGGCGCTGTTGTTGAGCAATCGGGTTCACCAAGTTGGCATTAGTCTGGATTTGCTCATTTAGCTGCCTACGACTTTCCATCGGCTCCCTCATCAAGTCATTGAATTTAGCTATAGTTATGGAATCAGCGGGGTTCTGGACTGCAACAGGCTCTACATTCACATTAGCAGGTTGGGTGCTTGGACCCCCTTGTTAGACACTGGCAGTTTCGTAGGCATCCACATTCTAGGAAGTAGATCTGGTGCGCCTCACCATTCTGGATTCCTTTGCTTAGATCTTGGTAAATCTGAATAGTATCTGCAAGCTTCTGAAGATGAACCTAGATCTCCTTCAAGGGATTTCCTTAATCTAGTCGCGACAAAGGTGATCCTAATAGCCCAAGAATTAACATTCTCAGTGAAAGCACCAAATTGTCCGCAAACACCCAAGAACAGATTTAAGTAGTGTAATAAATAAAGAAATTAAATGAAAACAAAGGAAGATCACAAAATATCAAGAAAAATGCAGCAGAAAGTAAAAACAACAAGATTTATAGTGGTTCGGCGTTGATTGCCTACGTCCACTTTGAATATTCTCTTTATTGCTTCTCAATTCACTTGATTACAATTACAAACAGCAAGAAACAGTAAGAGATCAGAGAAGAATGGAGGAAGTTAGTTACAATAATGACAGAGTTTAACTAACAGCGTAAGAGTCCCTATAATGCCCCCCTGTGCCTGTATTTATAGATGAAGGCGGCTCCAATCTGACTGAAACTTCGGTAACATGACCTCCTCCACCATATGGGCCCACTATAGAGAGTGCTAGGCCTAACTCTCAATGGATAGGGATCGGTATCGATCCCTCCATATGTCGAGTTTGGGCTAGCGACCCCTATGGTAGCTCGCTTATGGTCTATAATGATGGTGCTTCAAATATCATAGTGTTTGGACTTGTGGAGCATAAGTTCTTGTAGTGCTTTGGTTCGAACCTTAATTTGGTCGAGGAAATACCGATCCCTCTTGTTTCTCCAATGTACGCCTAACCATATCACTCAGACCATACAATGCCGATCCATACCACTCAGACCATACAATGCCGATCCATATCACATAGACCATACCACACCGACCCATCCTTTGTGAGCCATGCCATGGCGATCCTTCTCCCATGACCATCAACATGCCAATCCATAACCCATAAGTCACACCATAATGCTTATGCCGATCCATTCTCTTTGTAGACATCATGCCGACCCCCCCTCTCACGAGTGCACCATGCTGATCCCTTTACATTCCCATTCAAACCAACCATCTTGCCAAGTAACTATGCCAACCCCCTACCATCTTAAGTGTATACTGATCCCTTCACTATCTCATCAAATTTGACCAATGTCCATGTCGATCCCTATTCCAACCAAACTAATCTCCATAGTTCTGACATCCTGCATTGTCTATCTATTAACTCCATTCCATCTGTACTTGATACAACTATCCGGACACTATATCTTGGCCATGTAGTTGTCATCTCATGATCGTCCCTCTCATCAACAGTAGAGTCTGGCTTACGCGACAGTCCAATATAGCAGGGTCATGGCACCGGGTAACACTATTGTAGCTTTGTTCTGATTGCACTTTTTGCATATGTTGTAAATGATCAATCTATTTGAATGGATCGATCATTTAGTTGAACTTTTCCTATTTTGTTGGAGTTTTTTGATAATTTGCAGTAATCTTGGCCTTAGTATCCTCTTTATTATAAATATTGCAATCTTTGAACCACTACTGGTATTTGATGCATATTCTGATGGTTGCCTTCATTATTGTCTTGTTTACTCTAAGTAGTATTTTGGAAATCCATACTAGTTGTATATACTATTCTGCATTATTTTTGTATGTTGTCGTATTATGGTTTTCAATTGCATTTGCATCTCCTTTACTAAATATAGATTGAGTTAATTTTTTCAAAATCCAAATATTTTTGACCGAGCATTGCTCCTTTGCGCCTAAAATAGATACTTGTATCATAATTCGGTGGGTGCCAATTATATTTCATACTTTGCTTTATGATTTCTCCATCGTATAAAATATGTTGATTTTTTTAAGAAACCATAAATCAACAGTTATTTTAAAAAGAACACGAGCACAATTCAATCTTGATTTCATAGCACTAGGTACATCAAGTTTAAGAGGTTTACCGATGATACCGGTCATGACACTAAATGCTTCTTAATTCCATAGATTTAAACTTATGCTTGAAAATCTGATCTATATGTCCAGCGATGTAAGAAGGCCGTTATCTGATTTAACAGAAGAGGACCATCTCCTCATAGTAATGAGTCCACCATTAAAAAAATGGTCCATTCTTTAGGATTTTCTTATAATCACTAGGATCATTAAATTTTATAGAGAAGAAATAATTTCTCCAAAAAAGATTCTAAATTCTCCATTAGGCTTCCATGTTCTTGAAATATACGCATCGAACAAATTAAGCTTATGATTAAATTACATATGCAATAATGGTATTATCTCATTCTTTTTCACCTAAAACGATCTCTTTCCATGATATTATGCCTTAATTATTGTTGATCGCCTATTCAATGCTAGATCCATGCTTCTGCATCTTGTTTTCATTGCAATTCCTGAATGTGGGCTTTGAGAGATTAATGGTTTTTGTGACCATCTCTGTTTGGAACCTTTCTTGATGATCCTTTTTTGTACATTCTCTGTTCTTGAAGTTGAAAAGAACATTTGTTCTTGTGAATGACCTACTAAAATCCATCATCGTCGCTGACGTTTTTGGCCATGGTAGAACTGATGCGAGGAATTCTTTCCCGTGGAAGAGGAAATGAGATTACTTGTAGGAGGGTAGTTTCTCACCATGGCTAGGCAAGGAAGCCTAAAAAGGACTCTTACTTTATTCTGAGATAGCCCTTAACAAAGTTAAGAAGACAAAAATTTCATGTTAAAGAATCAGCTTCAGAATTTTAAAATGCGTAGTAATGAAACTATATCTGATATGTATGTTAGGGCTCAAGATATCACTTTGGCATTAAGTTGTTAATGAGTCAGTTTAAATGATTTTTATGTAGTATCTCAAATTTTACAATCATTGACTGATGAATGGAAAAGGAAGATCCTAGCTATAGAAGAGGCCAATGATCTCTCCAAACTCAAATTCGATGAGCTTATTGGAAATTTAAGGTCATATGAGTTGAATTTGTAGATAGGAAGGAGCAAGCTAAAGATAAGAAGATAAGTGCATTTCAAGCCGATGAGGAGTAATCTGGATTTAACTTGAATGCTTAGCATGTGTTGTCATGAATCTAAATAAATTCATGACAATCAAAGGATAAGCAACAATTATATTAGTACATCCATGCGGTGCTATGAATGTAACAGAAGCGACCACGTAAAAATGTATTGACCCAAACTAAACAAAGATAAAAGGAGATATAAGAATGAGAAGGGGAAGTCTAAAAAGAGTTGTAAAGAATTGATGAAAATGTTGTTTTATTGAGATTTGTTTTCATCAGTTATTGATGTCTCCTGATGATGATATTGTACAAGTATTTATACACGATTGAGATAAAGGAAATAATAGTTGGGCTGCAGGTTGGCCCAAAATAATACAACCCGCATTATAACTGGTATAACATATACTACCGTATTATCTCATTCCACTTATTCGCCCCCTTAAACCCAAATTAGGTTTAGGGTTTGCAAGCGATTTATAGATCCAGCCGTCGACTTTGAGAAATTGAGAAGATAAAGTCAAAATTTTATCTCTGGCCGGCTTCAATCAACACTTGAGACCCAGGCAGCAGCAGAATTTGAAGGCTCTCATGACTTTGAGGTCGAGTTGTGTTGCTGTCTGTCGGATGTATCAATTTTGACTTGCAGAGCCTCGAGAACATAGATGTAAGTCTTGGATCTGAGATTAGTGTCAGCTCCATCAACATTGAGCTCATGTCTGAAACGTATGAAGCTCGGCCTCGAGAGAGGTTTGGTCAGAATATCAGCCTTCTGGTAAGTTGAAGGTACGTAGTTGACTCTAAGCTCTCCTTCATAACTTGCTCTCATATGAAATACAAATCCACTTCCAAGTGTTTCGTACGAGAGTGCATAACTGGATTAGTAGGAAGTGAGATGGCACTTTGATTATCGCACCATACAGTTGCTTTGTTGTTGAATTTAACATGTAATCCACTTAGGAGACACTTTATCCACATAATCTCAGTTGTAGTACTAGCTATGCTTCGGTATTCGGCTTCAGTGCTAGATTTAGACCCAATTGGTTGTTTTTTTGCATACCATGATATAGGGTTGTTGCCTAGAAACACACAGTAGCCAGTAGTTGACCTTCTATCATCATGGTCAGTTGCCCAATCGGAGTCAGAGTAGCCATTGATATGAAAAGATGAGCATGATTGCAGAATTAAGCCTTGGTTAATAGACCCTTTAAGATATCTCAAAATTCTCTTTACTGCTTTCTATTGTTCATCTAGTGGCCTTTGCATGAACTGACTAACTTTATTTACACTATAAGAGATATTTGGCCTGGTTATAGTGACATATTGTAGTGCTCCCATTATACTCCTATACTATTTGTCATTTAATATTGGTTCACCTTTATTTTTTGAGAGATGCAAGTTGCTTATCATTGGAGTGGGAATTGGATTGGCCATGTCCATCTTGGCCTCTACCAGAATCTCACCGATGTATTTTTTCCGATTTAAATGTATCTCTAGATCTGACATTCTTTTAACCTCAATATCCAGGAAATAATTTAGCTCTCCTAAGTCTTTAATAGAGACTTCCTCCTTTTAAACATTGTTTAATATCATTGATTTCTGACTTGCTATTTCCTGTAATGATAAAATCATCAACATGAATTAATACATAGGTCACTGTATAATTAAGAAATTTATTAAATAAGGAATTGTCAGATTTGGTTTGGCTGTAGCCATGTCTGGATAGAGTAGCTTTCCGTCTATCAAACCAGACTCTAGGTACTTGCTTGAGACCATAAAGTGCTTTATTAAGTTTGCATACAAGCTGCTCACTGCCCTTTTTTGTGAATCCATATGGTTGTTCCATGTAAACTTCTTCCTGCAATTCACCATTAAGAAAAGCATTATTTACATCCAACTGTTGAAAGGCCCAATTCTTATGCAAAGCAATTGTTAGAATTATTCTAATTGATGAGGGTTTCACAACAGGGGAAAAAGTTTCATTAAAATCAAATCCATTTTGTTGTGAATACCCTTTTGCCACCAATCTTGCTTTGTACTTAAGAATTAAACCATCTGGATTTTTCTTCAACTTGTATGTCCACTTGCATCCTATGACACTTTTATTCATAGGTAGTGGCATAGGATCCCGAGTTTTATTTCTAATCAATGCATCATATTCTTCCTTCATAGCAGTTTTTCAGTTGTCATTCACAACAGCCTGTTGATATGTGCTTGGTTCACTTATATCTGATTCAACATTGTATATTTTTGGTTTAAATATACCACTTTTTGCCCTAGTTATCATGTGATGACCAGTGCTTGTAGGGATAGTGGGTTGATTCTCTCCATTGTTAATGATCTCTTGTTGAGTATTGGGTGACTGTTGGTCATCTAATACTTGACTTGGGTCAAAGGGATAGCTGCTGTCTGGTTCAGCATTATCAGTGCTTGGTGATGCTCCAATTTGCTCATGACCTGGTTCACTTGTGGACATGCTGTAGCCATGTCTGGATAGAGTAGCTTTCCGTCTATCAAACCAGACTCTAGGTACTTGCTTGAGACCATAAAGTGCTTTATTAAGTTTGCATACAAGCTGCTCACTGCCCTTTTTTATGAATCCATATGGTTGTTCCATGTAAACTTCTTCCTGCAATTCACCATTAAGAAAAGCATTATTTACATCCAACTGTTGAAAGGCCCAATTCTTATGCAAAGCAATTGTTAGAATTATTCTAATTGATGAGGGTTTCACAACAGGGGAAAAAGTTTCATTAAAATCAAATCCATTTTGTTGTGAATACCCTTTTGCCACCAATCTTGCTTTGTACTTAAGAATTAAACCATCTGGATTTTTCTTCAACTTGTATGTCCACTTGCATCCTATGACACTTTTATTCATAGGTAGTGGCATAGGATCCCGAGTTTTATTTCTAATCAATGCATCATATTCTTCCTTCATAGCAGTTTTTCAGTTGTCATTCACAACAGCCTGTTGATATGTGCTTGGTTCACTTATATCTGATTCAACATTGTATATTTTTGGTGTAAATATACCACTTTTTGCCCTAGTTATCATGTGATGACCAGTGCTTGTAGGGATAGTGGGTTGATTCTCTCCATTATTAATAATCTCTTGTTGAGTATTGGGTGACTGTTGGTCATCTAATACTTGACTTGGGTCAAAGGGATAGCTGCTGTCTGGTTCAGCATTATCAGTGCTTGGTGATGCTCCAATTTGCTCATGACCTGGTTCACTTGTGGACATGGTGTGTTGTGGACTGAGATCTCTTCTGCCATGGTTGCCTTCACTATGAACTGGTATGATTATCTCTGGTGAAGGTAATATTGGAGGTATAGAGTATTTTGTATTGTATATCTTCTGAGATGGTTTTATATCTGCATTACTAAAAGGAAATTCATGCTCATTAAATATCACATGTCTGGATATATATATATATATATATATATATATTCCTCCATTACTATCAAGACACTTGTAACTTTTCTGATTTGTGGTATAACCTAGAAATGTGCATGGTGTAGACCTATAATCTAGTTTATGTGAGTTATCTGGTCTTAAACAGGGGAACACTGACATCTAAACATTTTTAAATTTTGATAATCTGGTTTGACTTTAGTTAGCATTTCCATTGGACTCTTATATTCAAGTATTTTTGTAGGCAGTCTATTAATTAAATAGACTATTGTAGAAAAATCATTTGGCTAGAATTTAAGTGGCATAGATGCTTGTGCTAGTAAAGTCAGACTAGTTTCAACAATGTGTCTGTGTTTTCTCTCAATAAGACCATTTTGCTCAGAAGTATAAGGACATGTGGTTCTATGTGTGATCCCTTTATTTTGAAAATACCCTCTTAGTGGCAGAAATTCCTTACCTCCATCTGTCTACATGATTTTTACCTGGTTCTTTGTCTCCCTTTCAACATCTGTGATGAATTGTATCACTGCATTGTTAGTCTCAGATTTTGATTTTAAGAAATAGGTCCATACAAATCTAGAGTAAGCATCAATAAAAGAAATATAGTATTTATAACCATAGTCTGTACTAATTGGGGCAGGTCCCTAGAGGTCTGTTGTAATAAGTTCAAGAGGATTATTATACACAGTCTCAAAGTCTAGAAATGCAAGCTTATTGCTTTTGCCTAACTGACAATATGTGCATGTGTAAGAAGTGGAAATTTTATCAACAAGAATATTATCACATTTACTCAACACATGTTTAACAACATTCACACTGGGATGTCCCGGTTACAGTGCCATACATCAAATTTTTCAGCATTTCTTGTTTCAGATACATGACACCATTTTCTTTTGCATTCAGATTTTTTTGAGTTTGCAACATCAAATTTGTATAACCCCTTATATTCTCTACCCTGCAAAAGAATTTCATCAGTTAGACTATCTTTCACTAAACAATATTTTGAATGAAATTCAAAATAGACTTATTATCTTTGGCAAATTGTGATACACTCATTAAATTTTTTTTAATCAATGGTACCTTAATAAAGTATTAAGATAGAGTTGCTTGGTACCATTAATGCTTACATTTCCAGTATGAGATATATGTACAGACTTGCCATTACCCGTATAAAGTAATTGTTTACCTTTGTATTCCTTGTTGCCAAGGTTTAGCTTGCTCAAGTTATTTGTCACATGGTTGGTTGCACCAGAATCTGGGTGCCAACTATCATCATGAATATCCTCAATCTTTGCCGTGTCAATGTCTGTATTCTCTGATTTTGATCTTGCTCCACATTGACCATGTTCACACTAGGATTTTGCGACCTTGCATTGTTGCTGCTTTGTTGTGCTGGAGTAAAATTCACATCAAACCTAAAGTAACACTTATTGGTTGTGTGTCCATACTTTTCACATATTTGACATCTTGGTTTATTATTGTTGTTATGATTCCATCTACCACCCCTTCCTCTGCCTCTGCTGGATTGACCACCTCTATAATTGCTTGACTGATTTCTGGTATCATGATTCTTTTCCTGATTCCTGTTTCTGTTAGTAGAGACATATTGGCATTATACTCCCAGTTTGTTGTTTTCTTTTGTTCTAATCTTCCCCCATGAGCAATTAACATTGAATGAACATATTGAAGAGATGGAAGTTTTTCATTAGATGATATAATGGCTACCACAGCCTCATACTCCTCATCCAAACCACTTAATAAACACAATATCAGTTTAGTGTCTGTCACTTTATGCCCTGCAGAAGCCAATTGATCACATATATTTTTAGCCTTGGACAGATATTCTTTCATACTTGCATTATCCTTTCTCAAGTTTTGTAGCTGTCTTTTGTATTGCATTATTCTTGCTATAGATTAAGAACTGAACATTTTTTCAATAGTATGCCAAATTTCATGAGTAGTCTTGCATCCAATCAACTATGGCAGTAAATTTGCACCTATAGAGGACGGTAGCCAAGAACTGATCAGGCTATCTTGTCTTTCATGTGCAATATAGTCTTTATTGCTGACTAACGTTCCTTTATTGTCTGCAGTGAATCTTGGTGGGGTGATTAATGTGCCATGAACATATTCTTGCAAGCCATAGCCCCTGATGGTTGTTTCAATCTGAAATTTCCAGAGCAGATTGTTAGATTCATCTAACTGAATAGTGATGACTTGGCTCTGGGGCTTGATGATGGATTTGATAAGATCGTGGGTGATATTTGACTGATCTTAAGTGGTTCTTGAAACAGAACTGGGTGATGCAGCATTATCACTGTTTTCTTCAATCATTTTGAAAGAGTGGGATGAGAAAAAGGTTGAAAAACAGAAGGGATGAACCTGGAAGAACCTGACTGAATCAAGAAGTGCAGCCAGAATCAGGTGGATGATGAAGATTCTCTGACACATGCTTCTTGGTACGGCATAGAGGGTAAGATGATCTAAATCTTGATTATTCTGATGGAACAGATGCAGCCGAGGAGGTGACTGATGATGAAGAAGTTCTGAATCACCTTCTTCTTGGCACGACACTGAATTCAGATGATGAATATCTTGATAAGACTGTACACAGTTGTTTAACTATGTGCAGCAATCTCAAATGATGATATTTTTCTGATGAGAATTCTTGATTTGAATAATTTGCTGTTAAGCAATTTTGATTGCTCCAATACCATGTAAAGAATTGATGAAAATGTTGTTTTATTGAGATTTGTTTTCATCAGTTATTGATGTCTCCTGATGGTGATATTGTACAAGTATTTGTACATGGTTGAGATAAAGGAAATAATAGTTGGATTGTAGGTTGGCCCAAAGTAATACAACACAACCCAATAATACAACCCGCATTATAACTGGTATAACATATACTACCATATTATCTCATTCCACTTATTAGAGTAAACAAGCATTTCAAGTCATATGGGATGATTTTGATGCCTCTTCATCATTAGATAATTAAAGCGATTCTAAATAAGCAAACATATGTTTTATTGCTTTCGAACATGATGTATATAGTAAATTTTGAAATGATAATCTTTTAAAATTAAATATGGCCCTAATTGATAAATATAAGGCTACCAAACATGATTATAAAGAATTAATTGCTAAACTAATAGGTTAGATTTGGAAGTAGCGGTGTTAAAGGATGAAAACGTAACTGTTGAAGAAGATTACTCAAATCCCAAAGCTCTTGTGATGAAATAACCTCACGAACACTTGTGCCTAATGATAAATTAAAGATATACATGGATTAAAATGTTGGATTATCCAAAGATAATTATGATTTGAGATCATCCTTAGCACTAGTACAAGAAAAAGGTATTTATAAATAAAATTTGAAAACTTGACAAACAACGTACCTGAGTTTAATAAAGAAAAAGAAAACTTGTCAAATTTGATCAATAATTCAAAACCCTCTAAGAATAGAATTGACTTGGGATTTAAACTAAGGAAAAATAAACCATACCCTAAGAAATATGCTTTGCTATGTTCTAAATATAGGAAACCGAGTAATAGTACAGATAGATCAAGTAAAAAAGACTATTAAGATATGTATTCCCAAAAAAATTGATTAGAAGAAGATATATAATAAATTTGTAATTGAGGTTCATAAGAGTAACAATTACATTTTTAAAGGTTCTATTGTAGTCTCCAAGGTATGGTTTCCACCTTCCACTTAACCCTTACGACCCTAAATTAGAAAGTGGGCACCTATTAAAAAAATTGTTTCTTATAGGTACCTAAAAATAACAAGGAGGGATGAATTTTGGACAGTGGATGTTCCAAACACATGATTGGGGACATAAATATATTAATAACATACACTATATGGATGGAGGTACAATCACATTCAACAACAACTATAAATGTTATGTCTTTGGAAAAGGTGACGTCGATAGCTCTAGTATTCCAAACTAACCTATTATTACAAACTAAAGCGAACACGTGCTACGCACATGGGATTCACCAAATAATTTATTTATCGATGAAGACAAAGTATGAGTTCAATTCCTCCATCCCCTCATTCTCTATGCCCCATATGCCGCAGGGAATCTTAGCCATTCATCACAATAAATTAATGAATTAGTGGGACCTACAATATTTAATGAATGGATGATGGTAGAAAATGAGTGGCTAAGATCTATGTGACATATTGGGACGTCCAAGAAGGATATAGAGGATTTGAGCTGAGCAAATCTCTATAGAGAATAATACTCTTATACAAATAACAATAATGAAAAGTACTAATTATTCCTTACTTCGTAATAATTATATTACCGAGCATAAGTATTAATTTAAGAGAAAAATAAATTTAACATGAGTTCATGTTATATAGAATATAAATTCAAATATATACACATTTGACATGATAATAGTGTTCCATAACTCGCAATAAATCATGCTCAGAGAAAAATAGTGATACAAATTCAGTTTAATATTCCAACATTTGCATCAATACAATATTTGAAACTATCCTAGAAAAATATTTCAATATCTTTGAGCGTTATATTTTCTATTAAATATAGCATAATATGACGCAAGAAATATATGTAAATCATTAACATTATATAGTTTATTGTTTCTTCTTCTTACTACCCAGGAAAACCAGATAATATATAAAATTATGAATGTGTCATATAACCCACCATAATAAGTAATGGATACAACGCCGTCATTGGGAATTGATCTTTGCACTTCTTCAGTACCTCAGTTGCAAATACCAAATGGACTATTTCAGGGACATTGTAATCTAATTTCCAGAACAACCAAGTAACGTTTTCTTTTGTTTCATATATGCATACCAACATAATAACTGAAGCAATCCAAATTTTAGCACAATTCAAAGCGATAATATATCATCATGAGAAAAATTACTTGTGGATATATATCAAAAATACTTTAGAAGTCACCCATTAGAGATAACTATAAGACCATCTAATATAACAAAACATAATCAATGAAATGAAGCATTCAAATATCATGTAACTATAACTCAATATGAATGCTTGTAATATTTATGCTTGTACATCCAACGCCGATACAATATAATATTGATGACCCAATATAATTGTTATGCCTATAAGGAAAAAATTATAATTGTTTTTTTAAATATATAACGTTTCCTTTCAAGCATAAGAAATATGTCAAAAATATGATGTAGTTTTTAAAGCATAAGAAAATATTATCTTTATACTATTTGGTCAGTTTGTTGAAGGAAATTATCTATAAATATATTTCCTTGATTTAAAAAAAATCCTTTTGCTAATTTTGTTAAAATTAAGATAAGTATTCGTTAAGAATATGTAATGAGTTCCAATGTTAACACTTCAATGTGATAAATCTATTTAACACTTCATGTTACATGCTCCCACATAGGTTGAAATGTTGTTAATAAAAGAAAATAAAGAAAAGGAATCAGTTGAATATTAATTCTTTAATTGATTAACATTAAAGAGAGTTGGTAAGTAATTGATTGTCTTATTAAATTGAATTATAGTTTAATTCTCTAATTACCTGAATTCAAATTGATTAAAATTTAAAATAATTAATTCCATTTCTTGCATGATAATAATATTTGAAATGATCCTTCATGTATAAAAATAGTTCAATTATACACAACACAAATATTATATGTCTAGTTTTTAGTTGCCTATTTATAAACATTTTGAAAAGGTTAAAAAAATCTAAAAACGTTAAATCATAGTTAATTACATCATTATTCGGTGAGATCAGGGATTTGGTGATAACCATGAATGCGTGTTTCTTATGAACATTTCATAGTCTATTAAAATACACAGCCAAGTAATACTAAACTCTAAGATTGATTAAAATTGATAGTGTCAAACTGTGCAAAAAATAAGTTTAGATTAACAAACACTACAAAATGCATTAAAAATAAATAACAAGTTTACAAAATACTTATTAAACTAACTTTTAATTTTTTTTAAAGATGTCCACCAAAGGTAAAACAAAAGTATGCTTATACATTTATCCTTTTACCTAAAATACTTTATGAAAATTTATTATTTGAATATTCATTTACTTCATATATAATGTAATTCTTCTAACTTGATTATATTATATAATTATATTTGAGAATAAAATAACACTACAACAAAAATACCTTTTCGTAACTGCCAAAAACAGTTGTAATATGTCTATTACAACTGGCACCCGCCAGTCGTTATATCCGCAGTTGTAATAGATCCGAATTATTTTACAACTGGCCAGAACAGTTGCAGTTGTAGAAACTTATTTTACAACTGTGACATGTTAGTTGTAAATGACTAGTTACAACTGCTTTTAGCACTTGCAAAAGATCTTTTACAACTGCCACTGCTAGTTGTAGAAAACTTATTTACACCGTGGAAAACCATTTACAACTGCAACATGCAAGTTATAAATGACTAGTTACAACTGCTTTTAGCACTTGTAAAAGGCTTTTTACAACTACTACTTGCAGTTGTAGAAGGATGAAATACAACTAACAATGACAGTTGCAACATATATTTTTACAACTGCTACAAACAACTATAATCATCTTTTCACAGCTGCTATAAATTTCTTAATATCATAACTAAAACCAATATTTCGTTAATATTATACACAATCATGCAAATTACTTGAAACAACACAAACCATTTGCATTCAAGAAAATCGAAAACAATTCGAATTTTATGAATTCATAAGTTCAATGCGAAACACAACTAAATCCATAACATATTTCAGTAAGAGTACATATACATACTATTAAAAGAGATAAATTCCTTATGCCAAGCAACAGTCGTCCCAACCGCTTGTCCAATAGTATAGATATCCGAAGTAGGCCTATATAAAATAGTTTCGGGCTCCACCACTAAATCAATCCAAAAACTGTGTTGTACATTCCCAAAATCATAGCTTGGCAAAATGAATTCTGGGTTTTTGTGACTTTTGTCCTGCTGCTATATATATACGACTGATGCTATTTCATGACAGATGCTGGAAGAGCTTATATATATGACTATATAATAATAATAATAATAAACTGCTGCTATATATGTGACTATATAATAAACTGCTTGAGCTTATATATATGACTATATAATAATAATAATATATGACTATAATATATATGGTTCCTTTTTTAGTTAATTAATCAGCGTGTTATATTATCTTGAGCACTAACTTGAACTTTTTTTACAGGATACCAGACAAATGCTATTTCAGCCTAGATCAGTTGATGAGACAAGTTTGATTTGCATAACAAAAACGAATTAATGGAGGCTCGGATTTATAGAAAGTTTTTTTGTATTTCAATTGTGGGCTTTTATCTTATAAAAAAAAGAATATGTACATAACTACACGCTGCAGCACATGTTAGAAAGAATGAAGAAAATCAGGTAGCTTGCTTTGTAAATAGTGAAGATTAACATGCTAGTTGATGATTTCAAATAATACTTTTATACTCAATTTATAAAAAAAATACCTGAGGCGTATTGCCACGAGGAGTCACTGGCTCTTCCACTACATTTTGTTTACCATTGATGTTCTATTTAAAAAAATGTTACTTGCATTAATAAATTTTTAAGCGCATATCAATTACTCTAACATAGTGAATCAAAATAACTTACAGCCATAAACAAATCAGAGAGCTCTTTCATTTGGGCCCGCAAGGTAGTAATTTCATTTTCCAATGCATGTACTTTTTTTGAACTACTCGTGTGAACTGCAAACTGAGTTGGTGTAACTCCAAAACTCAGTCCCCTTATTCTACCTCTATGTTCACGACCAAAAATCTTCGACACTCCATCTTCCTCCAGCGATATCGTTCCTTGAGAACTCTGATCAGTGTTTTTATACTCATTTATCTTTGTCTACAAATTAAAAAATGTCCATTTTTCGCATGTCACAACATTCATGTAAGGTTCATATATTGGAGACAATCGTGAAAACACATGCCAATTAAAATATATCAAATTCAACTTGCTAGAAATAAAAAAAGAAAAAAAATAATTGGATTAAAGAAAGGATAAAATGAAGTCAAAATGGAAAACGGAGAAATAATTAGATGTAATATTTATGTATTCTTACCATGTAATCGCCGACAACAAAATTTGGTGGTTCTCCATTTTTCTTTATGTGGCCTCTACACAACAAATCCTCCCTAGTAATCGTCTAGTATAAATAACAGGCTTGAAAGAATCGTCCTATTCTCAAGTAGTGTGAATAATGAATTGCAACTTGTATTTTATAACTGATTTTGGATTTGAACTATATGGCTACACAGTAAATGAAAAGTTAACTTAAGTCTGAAGAATATTCATTTTTTGCTTTTTTTTTATTGATACCCTGCAGACATTTCTTCGTTTACATACCATTTTCTGGAAAAACGATTTTTGACTTTGGTTAAAACTAATTAAACTGGGCAATACATGTTCACTTTGATTTATGATATAAACATGATTAAGCAGTACTGATTCATAAATGAACTTTTTTGATGCCAACGTACTAATTAAAGTAGTAGTCTTACATGTTCAATTTTATTTTGGAAAACATAATTATCCCGATCTAGCATTCATAGGAATTTGATCTAGTTAACAAATATTAAATGGTTCAACACACTTATCTGAATAGAAAGCAACATAATACAAGAAAATGGCAGTGCGTTTGGTTTGCATTTTGAGATTTTGGTTTTGAGTTTTCGTGAGCATTTTCAATTTTTCAATTTGAAGATTTTCTTTATTTCGTAAAATGCATTTGGATTTGCTATTTTGAAAACATGTTAAATGAAAATTGGAAAATGCATTTGGTTTGAAATATGGTTTTAATTTTTTGAAATTTCATTTTTGAAATTTAAACAAATTTTACATTTAAACCACAAATATAAAATATCTACTATTCATTTTCCATGTTCATGTGAACATACTTAAATGTTGGAAATCAAACAAAGAATAAAAAGATAGAATCAAATATAACTAAATTAAAGAGAACTACTTACCATTATAGCAAGTTACTAACTAAAAAGTGTACTAGATAAAAGAAAATATGCTAAATCCTAAAGATAACAATTAAGCAGTAAAAAGAATACAACATCAAATTGTATCGGGATAAAATTACAACAGAAAAGTTCACCTATTTTTTGTCATGTCAAAATCACATGCAACCATCACATTTTGTGTAATATCATTTTTCCATCCATGAAAAGATTAACCAACACTAGGCATACTTCAAATTGTAAATATACCTGATAGAATTCACTAAGCTTTCTTCATCCATGTTTTAGAAACTTTATTACCTAATTCAAATTTTAATGAAGCAACATGTTAAACACATACACGTAATTTGAGGCAATATATAACCATTGTATAGAAAACTAGAATGAGAAAACTGAAATAGGATTAAATATTCATATAGTGATAGTTAGACATGATACATAATTACATATGATTTATTGGATAGCTAATAGTAGAAAAGTGAATTATATATAGAGAACATTTGTTTCAACTAGTAACAAGGATTGCATGTAAAGAAAAGTGACAGGCATGTGTTAAAATTATATCATAATCATATCCCAAAAGCATTGGCTATCTGGTAACAAGGAGTGCATGATCTGTAATCGCCAACCTCAAATTAAATATTATTTGAGATTCATGTAACTAGAAAAACTTTTATTCAGTATTAAGTAACTAGTTAATAATTAATTGAAATGGAGCACAAATTTAACAGCAAATACAAAATAATTTCTTGATTGGTAACTACATTTTCTTGTATTAGTAATCGTTCAATAGCCAGGCATTGTTTCCCTTTAAACTACATAAATGACGTTAGTAGTGCAAATTGGAACGTCTGTTCGACACAAAATAATGAAATCAAATGAAAATAATAAATAAATTACTAATACATGCAAATGAACATACAAAGTTCCAACAGTAGAACCCATAAATATCCAAAAATAATCTTAACATTCAATTATGTAGTGAGAATTTAAAAAGGGAAATTAGATAATAGTTTTTTTAGTACTAAATTGGCAAAACCCGCTCCTACTAACCAGGAAGCATGGTATAAATTAAACGGTTACAGCCCTTTTGAGGAAAATGATCTTTCAGGCAGTAAACAAGAAATGATGAGTGGTGACAACTCACATAACATTGGTGAGAGGGGCGTTCGCCTAAAGCCTGTTACAACACTGGGCTGCCCTATTCTTATACCCTCTGATCCCAATTTTTAATATTTCAATATTTTTGTCCAGTGACCTTCAGATGTCGTAATGCAACATTGCATGAAAATTGATACCATGTAAAGCTAGAGTTGACTTTATTTATGCTAGGTAATTCCAAGATATCATTTGAACATAGAACAAAAAAACAGCAAAAAGAAATGCCAGGATTCAGATGTAACTACTTTATGTGAATACCAGGATTCCAATGTCTGATATTAGCCTATATGTAGGTATGCATTTCATATTCAAAAATGCTAGTTTACTTACAAAAATATGATTCAGTCATGAAAGAGGAATACACATGCAAACTAGCAACTGAAACTGTGCATATTAGATTGAAGAATATATGAAACTATATCTGATTTTTAATTAACTGAAACTGTAACAATTCAAAGCAAAATATAAAAAAGATTGGGTATATAAAATCAAAGCAAATTACTTTCGCATATTAAGAAATGCGTGCCTATCCTCCACATGGCGAGGACGAAACAAAAGAGGATGGAGTGCTTGATTTTATAGCAAGAAATAGGATAGGGATGAAGTAAAATGAATGCAAGAATTCATCTTAACTTAAACAATACATGCCTATATTTTAATGCCATGGTACAATCAAAAATAAACAAGTCAAGGCAACAGGTAGGTACGGAATTTCAGATGCAAAAATGCTTGCTTATGTACTATTCTTCAAAGCAATGATAAGTGAACTGGCAGGGGTAAATAATTAGCAAAGCAAAAATGCAAACAAAGGACACTTAAAAGGGCATATCCTTGATTGCGTGTCTCTATATCAACATGGGAAGAGTGAACGATTCAAGGCATTTGGCTAAATTTTCGAAACTCATAGTATGCCCAGTGTGTTTGTGTGACTTGACTTCCATGAATCAATTACAGAAATTGACTTCTCTATATAAATCAGTTTCTAACTTTACAATCCAACAACAAAACAATCATAGCCAATAATAAATCACTCAGTCATTAGCATATAGGTGTGTGAGTTTTCACTCACCTGAAATTTGCTAAGTAGAAGAAGAGGCTGAGATGAAACGTTGGTAAATCTACTGACTATTGAAATACTACCGCTGCTTCTTCTCCAAAACCCAAAAACTCCTCTAAAACTCCACAAACAGCTCCTAATCAACCAAAACTTCAGAATTTACTAACTAAACAAAACAATAAATTGATTACATCAATAGATAGGAGAAGGAGAATAGAGTTCATACCTTATCTTCTTTTGATTTTTGCTAATTTCTTTGATTTCTAAGAATTAATTCCAGGGAAACTAGGTTTTGCTTGTCTGTCGATGGCAACAGCGGCAAGCACAACGGTGTCGAGCGCAACGGCGGCGAGCGAAACGGCGACGAGCGTGTTTAGCTTCGTGGATGGCAAGGCAGCTAGCACAACGTGGTGGGTTAGGGTTTAGGTTTAGGAAATTTTGACGGTGAGTTTTAGTTTACTTATTTAATAAATTAAGCGGCCAACGAAATGTAGGGAGGGAACCTGAAATTTTTATGACGCTGCAAAGTGATGTTTTATCTTTGGAAAACACATCTAGCACAAACAGTTGTTATATTTAAATATTTACCAAAGGACAAAAAAACAGTTGTTATAGACGTATGTTACAACTGTTGTACAAATAAAGTTGTTAAAAGTACATTTTTTACAACTGTTGAAAATAAACAGTTGTTAAAAATAACATATTACAACTGCCAGTTTGTGCTAGTTGTAAAGTAAAAGTTGTAATATGTTTATTTTGTTGTAGTGTAAAGATCAGCTTTACGTCTATTTGAATATACAGAATAATTTAAGGCTTTTGGTATTTACTTCAAGATGTATTACACTGTGTGAAATAAATGTAGGAACCCTGGTTCATTGTCTTACCCTATCAAAAAATATGAAAAGAAAATTTATTACAAAATGCGTTATTGACAAAAGGAATTGATTGATTACATTAATTCTCTGGCAGATTAGCATTAAAGATGATTAATATGTAATTAATCCTTTCATTAAAATAAATTAAAATTTATTTCCTAGATTGCTCTGAATTCAAATCGATCAAAATTAATTGCAATTTATTCTTTTATTTATTGCATGGTTATATTATTTGAAATTATCCTTCCTATTTAAATAATACTAAACTTACACCCAGTATAAATAACTATATTCAACATATAAGTATTTATAAACATTTCCAAACTATAAAAAAACGTTACATATAAAACGTCGAGAAAAAACATGGACAATTACCTCATTGTACTGTAAGATCTCCATGGTGATAACAATTGTTGTGTGTTGCTTATTAACATTTCATAGTACTTCAAATAACTTTTTTCTTCGGACTTGATTTTCTTATATATTTACATTTGAGAATGAAATAAAGATAACTTTGACTCTATTTAATTAGGAAGTTGCTAAAGAGAGAAGTATTTTGTATAATGGGAGTGAATGATATGGAGAAAATTATATGAAAAAAATTATAATGAGAGAAATATTTGTTTTATATCTATTTTATTATAGAAAATTATTACTTCTACTTACAAAATAGCCTTCTTGCTTTCTTCGCTTCTAATTTTGAAAATAAAATATTCCTTCTCCCATTCTATGCCACTAAAAATTATTCATCGTAAGATTTTCAGTTAATCTGTTATGTTTTTAATCTTAATTGGGATGACTATTGAACTAATAGAAACATAGATGAAGACTGAGATGAGTCCTCCTCCATGACATTCAATTTTTAACTATATATTTAAATTATTTAGTTTCAGGGATGTGATAGAAATAATGATTTTAGTGAGATAGAAAATTAGGTGAAAGAAGAGAGAGGGAAAATTATTATGAAAAACTTAATTTATTATTTATGGTTTATCTTTGTACGGAAAGAACGAATTATCTACTTCTCTCTTTTATTGAATTTTTTTACAAAAAATACCTTTACTCTACTTTCTCTATCCAAAGCACTTCCCTCTTTAACAAATCCCTTTGATTATGTAGAACAACTTAAGGTTTATGATATATATGTATCAGTATACAAATAACTCCCTGTAAAGTAAATGAAGGAACTCAACTTTATAATCTTACCAATGAAAAAAATATGAAAAAAGAATTTGATATAAAACATGAGAAAGAAAAAATAGTTCAAGTTTTTATAGATTTTATAATAACGGAAGACTCTACGATGCATGTGCGTTAATAAATCCAGTAAACCCCTACAAAATAAATTAAGGGATCAAACAAAATCAGAGGAAAATAAAAATTTGGACACAAAAATTAAAAGAAAAACAACAAATTCAACCTCGAATTAAGAGAAAATACGTGTAATAGAATAAACATCTAACCTATAAATCGAGCTCCTTGATCTAATAAGCCAAAGATTTTCTGTGGCTTTTAGATAATTTATCCATATGTATCCTAATATTAAAATTAATAGAAAAACAAATACTTCATAACATGAACAAAAAATTAAGGTTATTGAATTTAGTCAAAGGTTAATCACGTTAATATAAAGTTATGAGAATAAAAAAAAAATTGTCTGGAAAAAATCTCATAAATTATTTGAAAAAAATCTCTAGTTTATTTCTGACTGATAATTAATTTTATATATACATGAAAGTGAAGAACGGAAAAGAAACACATCTGTGAGAGGTTAGAGAAGAAAGTGAAGATGGAAATAAAAGGGAAACAAATTGTAATTGAAATAAAAATTAAAGGAAAAGAGAAATTTGGACACAAAATTCAAATCAATATATGATATATGACAAAAACAAAAAAAATCAACTTCAAATTAAGAGAAAAGGTGTGTAATAAAATAAAGGTCAAACCTTTAAATCAAGCTTGTTTATCAAGTAAGTCAAACTTTTGTGACATCTTTTGAATTATTTTTCTATAAGAATCCTAATGCTAAAAGCAAAATATAGAAAAACTACCATGCATAACATGATTAAAATAAAAAATTAAGATAAATATAAAAGTAAATATTATTGATGGATCAAATCAATTTATAATCACGTTAAAAATATTATGAGATCAATACATGAATTGTTTGGAAAAATTCTCTAATTTGGATTGAAAAGTGAATTTTTTATATAAAAATGGAGATAGAAGAGGAAAAAAATCGCGTAAGAGGGAGAATAAAGTATAATCATGTTAAAAATATTATGGGATCAATATATAAATTGCTTGGAAAAACTGTCTAATTTGGATTAAAAAGTGTAATCTTTATATAATAATGGAGACAGAAGAGAGAGAAAACTTGTGAAAGGAAGGAGATTAGTGCGAAGATGGAAAATTATGAGGAAATTAGAAAAAAAAATTCTTGTACTGAAGGTGTTGAGAAGAGAATGAGAAGGTCGGTTGGATTATATAGGAACAATAAATGCAGGAAGTGGGAAGAAATAAATAATACGATAAGAGAGTGAATGAGAAACAAGAATACATAGAGCCAAATATTCTCTTTTATAGATAATAAAATAGAATAGATAAAATGGACAAGACGGACAATAATTTTTTTTATATAAAAACAAAAGAATGAGAAGTGGAAAAGAAACAAAGCAATGAGAGAGATCATGGAGGAACTCAGCTCTATAAGAATCCTAACATAAAAGCAACATATAGAAAAACTACCACGCATAACATGATTAAAATAAAAAAAACTAAGATAAATACAAAAAAGAATATCACCAATGGATCAAATCAAATTATAATCATGTTAAAAATATTGTGAGATCAAAATATAAATTGTTAGGAAAAACTCTCTAATTTGGATTAAAAAGTGAATTTTTTTAATATAATAATGAAGGTGAAAGAGGAAAGAAATTGTGTAAGGAGGAAGAATAGAGTATAATCATGTTAAAAATATTATGAGATCAATGTATAAATTGTTTGGAAAAACTCTCTAATTTGGATTGAAAAGTGATTTTTTATATAAAATAGAGATGGAAGAGAACAAAATTGTAAAAGGAGGGAAAATAGTGTGAAGACGGAAAATTATGAGGAAATAAGAATTTTTTTCTTGTATAAAGGTGTTGAGAAGAGAATGAGAAGGTCAGTTGGATTATATAAGAACAATAAATGCAGGAAGTTGGGAGATAAAATGAATACAATGAGCAATAATTAGCTTACAATAGAAACATATTTGGTTCTAAGTGTGCATATTTAAATTTATGGGCCTAAGAAAAGTTTTTGCCTTAAATTGATTAGAGAAGAGTATTTTCAGTGAGAGTGAATGATAGATAAGAATACACAAAGCCAAATATTATCTTTTATAGGTAATAATAGAATAGATAAAATAGATGATAATTTATTTTTTATATAAAAACAAAGGAATGAGAAGTGAAAAAGACACGAAGCAATGAGAGAGCTCATAGAGGAACTCAGTTTTAATAGTATAGTACAGATGTTCTATTAGTAGAAAATTAGAAACATAATTTGTTGATTAAAAGCTAATTATGTGACAAAAGGTCTAAAATAAGTTTTGAAAAAGATAAACAAAACATTTTTCATCAAAATGAAAACTTAATTTGAAGGTATTAGAATGATAAATATTTACATTTTAAATATAAAAGCTAATCATTATATTCATAAGTATCTAGTACCAAATCTTGGTGATTCGTGGTTGTAGCATAAAAAATTTAGTCATATTAGCTTTAAATCTTTGAATGAACTTTGGAAAAATGAAATTGTCAAACGTTTAACAAAGATGAATTTTAAAAATTAATACTTTATGCAATGCATTACAAAAGGGAAAATAAAAGGAATCGTTTTTGAATCTGTTAAGGAAATTTCAACCGAGGAATCACTTGAACTACTTCATCGTGATTTACTCAATCCATCTCAGGTATATTCCTTAAATTATACTAAGTATGTTTTGGTAATTGTAGATGATTTTTCATGTTATACGTGCATGCTATTTAAAAAAAATAAAAGTGGTACTTAGGAAATGTTTTAGACTTTTGCAATGAAAATACAAAATTTTAAACATCTTAAAATTAGGAGTATACGTACTGACCATGGCGGAGAATCTGAAAATGATGTATTCAATGAATTTTGAAATAAGAAAGGAATAGGTCATAATTTTTTATTTCCTAGGACACCACAACGAAGTGGTGTTGTTGAAAGGGAAAATATGACACTATAGGATTGTGCTAGGATATTACTCATTAGCAGTGTTTTACCTCATAATTTATATGCTTTTGCAGTTTCCAATGCATATTATGTTTTGGACCATGTTTCTATAATGCCTTTTACTAAAATTACTCCATAAAACTTTTTAACCCAAAAAATGGATCAACGCCCTGGATTGAGTGTGAAAGCACCGGCCCTTTTTTTACAGAGCAATAATATAGAGTGTAATTATAAATGAGAAGAAATATAAAGAAGACAAGAAGATTTTTATAGTGGTTCGGCTGTTAAAGAAAACATTTATCTTTTGTTTGTATTCCTATTTCTTGTTTGTTTTTAACTTTGTATTGTAAATAAATTCCTATTTTAAATTATGTTGTTTGAATCTAACTATATATTATTTTATATTTTAAAATTTATCTTATTATATATATATATATATATCTATTTGAATTTGTCAAATTTATTTTCTATTTCCAGTTTTAAATCATATTGTTATCTTACTTTAATATTTATTATCCTATTTGTAAATTCAAATTATTATTAACCATAAATTTTAATATTTAATATCATTATCAATTATTTATTTTATAAACTCAAACCATCTTTAACCATCAATTCAAATATATATATTAAATTTGCACGTATATACCTAAATATACATATACATTCAGTATACACACATATACACTGATTACAATATTTTAATCTCAAAGGATTTATACAGAATATACTTGGATATCGGGGAAACTCGCAATAAATAAATCGATTAATTTCACTTTAAACCATTTATTTTACTATTTTTATTCAGAATGAAATAAATTAACAATTTTAAATTCAAAAACTCAATTAATTATAAATTTAAATACTTATGAAATTTGGGGTCGTTACAAATTTCCCTCCTTAAAAGAATTTCGTCCTCGAAATTCGCAGACACGAAAATAACACAGAGATAGACAGATTCGATCTCCTATAATTCCTCGAACACAAGATACAGATTCCGAATTCAAGTCGGAATATCTCAGAATACATACCAATTTGTCCCTCTTCGGACTTCGGTATTCAAAAAAATTACAATAGAATTTCAAATTCGGTTTTAAACGATATCGTTTTAATTGATTCAATTCAATTTACCCTCATATTTTATTAGTCAATTTAATTCAATTTAAAATTCCAATTTCAAATTCATTAAGGTTTAAATCAAAAAGCTGATAAGAACCGATGAAAATACGAAGTAAGGATTCTCTACAACGATTCGTGTAGAACCATCATCACACCGAAACTTCTTCTTGTAGCTGATACGAAGCAAATCAAAAGAATTTGGAAACGAATCAATGAATATTGATAAGAAAGTTTGTTTCCACTGTTGCAGGGTATTGACCATTTATAGTCGTACTCCATGTCCCCTATCTCGTCCTCTTCTTGCACTCATACTCACTATCAGTGGATAGTAAGAGAATTTACTGAGACATTCAGACGGATATCTTAGGAATTACTCATTCTAGAGTTTACTTCACTCTATCTCTAATGAGCTACTTAATGTGTTATACTCCTGAGCTAAAGTTCAACCTTAGCTCTGATACCACTTGTCACGATCCGGATTTTCGCGTTCGAAAATCGACATCCTTACTTTACATCGTACTCGAATGTCATAGATTCGACCGTTCAAATCCGATTCGCCGGAGCTTATAACACATTTAAGTAAATAACACAGCGGAATAAAAAGAATAATACATTGATATACAATATCTGATACAACAGAGTGATACAATGAATATCAATATACATCAGAGATACGATACAACAAATAGCAGCGGAAAAGAAAACAATAGATAACATCAGCAGCGGATAATCTCCATCTTCAGAATGCCAATCCAGATATAGCTCGAACTCCAAATAACGATGCACAAAGATGAGCAAGTGCAGTCCGATCCAAAGACTGAACTAGCTCCAGAAAATCTACTAATCTGACTATCTGAAAAACCCAACTCTAGACTGCTCGTGTAGAAAATTTTGAGCATCCAGAGTTTAGGAAATAAACAATAAACTCCGGATCAGTCATGGGACTGGTGTGAGCAACAAAAACAGTTTATCTTTAAAAACGAACAACAAAAGAATTTAAAGTCAATTCGCAATGCTTTTGGAAAATGAAACTACCATAAGGCCTCCCGCCACACACACAATGCAAACGCAGACTTGGAGGAGATTTCTCCTTATGATAGTCAAAGATGCTTACTACGCAAAATCAAATCATTTTTGATATTATTACTAGTGCATAGTGCAGAAAGTAATTTCGAAAGTAGAATATCAATCTTAGCCAGCATAGGTACCATTATAGTATGCTTGCTATAGCTACCATATTAAATGGCAGGTTCTACAACTAAAACCGTACAAGGTTCGTATTGTTTCTTTGGATTTCCAACAAATGGTCAGGCTAAGGAACTTCCTATCCACGGTGGGTACGTCCCTGGAATAGACGACCCGAGAACCTAACCGGATCTCTGCCAACACAAGGCCGGGTTACCTCTGCAAAAATAGGTAACTACTGACACGCGTATGCCATCCCCCGATCGTCACCGATCTTCCCGAGGATCCCCGATTTCCAACAACCACAAAGTAATAAACTTGCAGCAACCACAGAGGTTAAGTATCTGGGCTCCATACCATGATACCACCTTTATCCAGAAGGAATGACATACACTAAGGGGCGCTACTCCCTAGAACCTTGCTGCATCTTTCCTGTTTTGACCATTTCCGGGGTGTGAGGTTCGACGAAGTCTCGTCCACAAAGCTACGCTTTGTCACAAAGCCATGCTTCGGGTCAAACAAATGATCAACCTATGATCACAAAGATATAAGATCAAATAAATGATCATATCACAAATGATCAAACACTGATCATCACACAGCAACACTCAGCATGCCACATTACCAAATTGGGATATATCGCTGATAACTTCAACTACATAACCTCTGAGCTCGTACGTCTCAGAGAAGGGTGTTAAGCTAAGAGAATAAATTCTCCGCCACCAACAGATATGTATTTGAAAGAAATCAGCTTTATATCTCAAAGTGTAATGTCAGACACGTAACCATACAAGTCTGTTCCGGGATCGAACAGAACCGAAGGCACTTCTCACGAAGCCCTTGCAATTCCGGATAACTCTCAATCACGTCCGGACTTCCCGTCACAAAAGAGTGATATAAATCTCTATACCGGCGCGACTCAGTGCAGAGACATTCGACAAGTTGTCCTTTCATTTTCGAAAAATATCCGGTCTTCAACACCGGTCTTCAAATGCTATCCATATACGACGTATCACTATTCGGAATGAGTTATACGACCTAAAGGTCCTTTCCCGGCTAACCCGAATAGTGAGCGAAATATTTAAAAACATATGGATATTGGGATTTCAATTAAGTCACAACTTAAACCCAAACTTTCTTTTCAAACGGTTTAACAAATTACCATTTTAATCTTTTTAAGCAAAAAAGATTCAATTCACAAAGTTCACTTAATTTCACAAAGATTCATTCACAGATTTTCCAAATCGATTTGCATTTCAATTTGATTAATTCGTTAAATCTTTAAATCAAAGATTTAACTCATAGCTTTCAAAACAATTTCATTTCGAATCATCATTTTAAATCTGTTGAAAATAACAGATTTAATTCATAGCTTTCAAAAAGAATTTATTCATAACTTGGAAAAATCAATTTTCAATTCAATCTTGAAATTCCTTTAATTAAACTGGAATTTCATTTCTTATCTAAAAGCTTTTATCATTTGAAAACAAACAGTTTTCATTTTGGAAATCTGACTCATTTATACGAGTTGAAATCCTTGGTTTAAATTCAAATTCCCAAATTAATACTTTAAAATGGTTTAATTCATACAAACACATTTATATCATCTTTTAATCCCTAGTTTCAAATCATGGGATTTAATTTCAAACTTGAATTCAATTTTAAATCTAATTATTTAAATTTTCAAAAACTCGATTTAAGTTATTCAAAATAACTTTTATCTTTGAAATTCTATTTCAAAAGCTTTTTACTTTAAACCCAAATTTCCAATTTCAAAATCAATTGAAATTAAAATTTCAATTTCGAAAACATCAAATTTAAATTATCTGTGACTTAACCGATTTCCACGTGAAATCCATATTTGTGTGTGTAACAGTGTAGTCCAGGGGTTTTACACACAATAGTGCAACATCAATCATCACATATCAAAATACAGGATATAGTTGATAAGCGATATAAACTATAATGCTTATCTTTCACATACAGATCACAGATATATATCACAGGTAAGTAAACTACAGATCACAACATAAATCAGGATGTATCACAAAGCATCATAAATCAGGGATATCAAACAATCAAATCATTCAATAGAATCCAAACATTCATGAGTGAGGTCAATTTATACCTGACTATAATTAATTTATACCCGATTAATTACTTATGAATAAACTACAAATCTTAGTTAATTAATCATTAATTAATTATAAACCATTTTAATTAATTAACCTTTAAATCATTTATTAATTATCCTCAAATTAATTTCCTTAATTTATACATCATATTAATCAATTAACCTCAAACTAATTACTTAATTTATTAACCTCTTAATTGCTTCCATTAAGTAATTGACAGTTAACAATTGATTATCTTCAATTGATTAATTCAATTAATTATCAAAATTTATTATATTAGTTCGTTATTATCATAATCCTAGTTAATGACCTTCACTAACTATTAACAATTCTTTAATTACTTTTCTCAAAGTAGTTTACCAAGATTTATCATTTTTAATTACAATTTAAATTTAAAACTCCGTTTATTTCAAGACTAAGATTTGAATTCAGATTTAAATCTCCGATTTTTAAACTTTACTTACAATTCAACCTTCCCCTTAAAAATTCAAACTACATAAACCTTTTTAACGTAGTTAAACAAATTACCATTTTAACTTAACAAACAATCATTATTTAAAAAGAATAAATTTAGAAATTAAATTAACTTGATTTTGTTTAAAGTTTAAAAACTGGAAATTCTAATACCCGAAACAACCCCGAGAATTTCCCGAGACAAATACATATTTACTTCGAGTTTCTCCCGAGCCAACCCAATTTTTTTCTTTTTCTTTTTACTTTGATTTGTTAAATCTGGAAACCTGTTATACACTCGCGAACTACCCGGCAGAGAACTCGAGCCAATTCCCCTCTAACCCGTGATCCACTTCGAGACATCTATCAACCCAACATCCTGACACACAAACAACTCCGTGCACGTGCACAAACGAGATTGTCACCTCCAGTCACCACCCTACCCTCGAGCACGCCGACGATCTTCCACGCAACTCATCACGATCATCAGATCGTGTTCAAAATCTCGAAATCGAATTCGAGCTTCAACATCCCAAACCTGGAACACAGCCTGGACCACCACGTCAAACCTGGAACCCTCGCCTGATCTCTCAACCCCGACCATCGTATCGACTGAAACTCCAGCCATAGCCTCGTCCACCTCCCCTCTACCTTCCCTCAAACCCGCGTGACACTCGATCGACTAACGGCGAAGAACGAATCAACTTGCACAGTCGAACAAAACTAGGTTTCCCAGTTTCAAAAGCTCGCCGCCGCCACCACGACTAACTACACACCATCACCCTATTTTTCCCTGAACCGCTGTTCGTCCTTCCATCCCCAGACGAAGTCCCAACAACATCAAGTCAGTGCCTCATAAGAAATCACTAAAAGAATGAAATTCGAACAACCCTAAACTACTCCTCAATCCTAAGCCTAAAAATTGTGATTCAAGTTTTAAAAATCATATTTGAGTAAAAGAATTCAGTTTGTATACCTGAAATCGAAAATTAAAAGATTCGAAAATTTACAAATCTTAAGTTTGTCCAGATAATTTGGGTTTCCAGAGACCATTTTGAGTTGTTTTAATATAGAATGAATTTTTAAACGTAATTTATAATGATACAAACAACTTTTGTTTGAATCCTAAGTTTAACCATTAATTAGAAAGAGAGTAAATGATTTTTGAAACCAACAGTTTGAGTTTTTGAACTGAGAACAGATATATTTTTAGAACAACAGCCTGCATATCATATTTTTCAATCTTCCCATATATACATATAATTTTATATGCACAACATACATATCTCATATATACTTGCACAGATTTAAACCTTTAAATTTTAAAGAAAAATGTTACTCACTTGTGCCTTGCAGAATGAACGTAGAACAGAGGATAGGTTTTTGAATGTTGATTTGTTCTTGCTTTGATGATCTGCTTTGTTGTTTGTTGATGATGATTTGCTTGCAGTTTTGAATTTTGTTTAAAGCTTCAACTTGTTTTATTTTCCAGTCTGCAGACTTCAATTTATATTTGCTTCAGGTTGTTGTTTAAGGTTGAGATGATATCACTTCATTTTTTTTTCTTGTTTAAAACTTTGAACTGGGATTTACTCAGCCCTTTGGTATACGAAATAAGTTGATATATGAGAAAAAAGGAAGTGTACAGGTGATGTTTTGTTTATACAATATCATGGCTGAGGTTGCTTTCATTAAATGCTTGAAGTATGTTGCATTTATTGCTTTGTACCATATATACTTTCTTAGCTTTCAAACTCGGCTGAGATGATTTTAGTGGCTTGCCTGCCCATGCTTTGTACATATTTTCTTTTTCTTATTTTTGCAAGTGTATATATATATATATTTAAACTTCTTTGCTTTGGCCATCCTTGACTTCGGCTGAAAGGTGTTAGTAAGTTCTTTTGTTTGTATTCCTATTTCTTGTTTGTTTTTAACTTTGTATTGTAAATAAATTCCTATTTTAAATTATGTTGTTTGAATCTAACTATATATTATTTTATATTTTAAAATTTATCTTATTATATATATATATATCTATTTGAATTTGTCAAATTTATTTTCTATTTCCAGTTTTAAATCATATTGTTATCTTACTTTAATATTTATTATCCTATTTGTAAATTCAAATTATTATTAACCATAAATTTTAATATTTAATATCATTATCAATTATTTATTTTATAAACTCAAACCATCTTTAACCATCAATTCAAATATATATATTAAATTTGCACGTATATACCTAAATATACATATACATTCAGTATACACACATATACACTGATTACAATATTTTAATCTCAAAGGATTTATACAGAATATACTTGGATATCGGGGAAACTCGCAATAAATAAATCGATTAATTTCACTTTAAACCATTTATTTTACTATTTTTATTCAGAATGAAATAAATTAACAATTTTAAATTCATAAACTCAATTAATTATAAATTTAAATACTTATGAAATTTGGGGTCGTTACAAATTTCCCTCCTTAAAAGAATTTCGTCCTCGAAATTCGCAGACACGAAAATAACACAGAGATAGACAGATTCGATCTCCTATAATTCCTCGAACACAAGATACAGATTCCGAATTCAAGTCGGAATATCTCAGAATACATACCAATTTGTCCCTCTTCGGACTTCGGTATTCAAAAAAATTACAATAGAATTTCAAATTCGGTTTTAAACGATATCGTTTTAATTGATTCAATTCAATTTACCCTCATATTTTATTAGTCAATTTAATTCAATTTAAAATTCCAATTTCAAATTCATTAAGGTTTAAATCAAAAAGCTGATAAGAACCGATGAAAATACGAAGTAAGGATTCTCTACAACGATTCGTGTAGAACCATCATCACACCGAAACTTCTTCTTGTAGCTGATACGAAGCAAATCAAAAGAATTTGGAAACGAATCAATGAATATTGATAAGAAAGTTTGTTTCCACTGTTGCAGGGTATTGACCATTTATAGTCGTACTCCATGTCCCCTATCTCGTCCTCTTCTTGCACTCATACTCACTATCAGTGGATAGTAAGAGAATTTACTGAGACATTCAGACGGATATCTTAGGAATTACTCATTCTAGAGTTTACTTCACTCTATCTCTAATGAGCTACTTAATGTGTTATACTCCTGAGCTAAAGTTCAACCTTAGCTCTGATACCACTTGTCACGATCCGGATTTTCGCATTCGAAAATCGACATCCTTACTTTACATCGTACTCGAATGTCATAGATTCGACCGTTCAAATCCGATTCGCCGGAGCTTATAACACATTTAAGTAAATAACACAGCGGAATAAAAAGAATAATACATTGATATACAATATCTGATACAACAGAGTGATACAATGAATATCAATATACATCAGAGATACGATACAACAAATAGCAGCGGAAAAGAAAACAATAGATAACATCAGCAGCGGATAATCTCCATCTTCAGAATGCCAATCCAGATATAGCTCGAACTCCAAATAACGATGCACAAAGATGAGCAAGTGCAGTCCGATCCAAAGACTGAACTAGCTCCAGAAAATCTACTAATCTGACTATCTGAAAAACCCAACTCTAGACTGCTCGTGTAGAAAATTTTGAGCATCCAGAGTTTAGGAAATAAACAATAAACTCCGGATCAGTCATGGGACTGGTGTGAGCAACAAAAACAGTTTATCTTTAAAAACGAACAACAAAAGAATTTAAAGTCAATTCGCAATGCTTTTGGAAAATGAAACTACCATAAGGCCTCCCGCCACACACACAATGCAAACGCAGACTTGGAGGAGATTTCTCCTTATGATAGTCAAAGATGCTTACTACGCAAAATCAAATCATTTTTGATATTATTACTAGTGCATAGTGCAGAAAGTAATTTCGAAAGTAGAATATCAATCTTAGCCAGCATAGGTACCATTATAGTATGCTTGCTATAGCTACCATATTAAATGGCAGGTTCTACAACTAAAACCGTACAAGGTTCGTATTGTTTCTTTGGATTTCCAACAAATGGTCAGGCTAAGGAACTTCCTATCCACGGTGGGTACGTCCCTGGAATAGACGACCCGAGAACCTAACCGGATCTCTGCCAACACAAGGCCGGGTTACCTCTGCAAAAATAGGTAACTACTGACACGCGTATGCCATCCCCCGATCGTCACCGATCTTCCCGAGGATCCCCGATTTCCAACAACCACAAAGTAATAAACTTGCAGCAACCACAGAGGTTAAGTATCTGGGCTCCATACCATGATACCACCTTTATCCAGAAGGAATGACATACACTAAGGGGCGCTACTCCCTAGAACCTTGCTGCATCTTTCCTGTTTTGACCATTTCCGGGGTGTGAGGTTCGACGAAGTCTCGTCCACAAAGCTACGCTTTGTCACAAAGCCATGCTTCGGGTCAAACAAATGATCAACCTATGATCACAAAGATATAAGATCAAATAAATGATCATATCACAAATGATCAAACACTGATCATCACACAGCAACACTCAGCATGCCACATTACCAAATTGGGATATATCGCTGATAACTTCAACTACATAACCTCTGAGCTCGTACGTCTCAGAGAAGGGTGTTAAGCTAAGAGAATAAATTCTCCGCCACCAACAGATATGTATTTGAAAGAAATCAGCTTTATATCTCAAAGTGTAATGTCAGACACGTAACCATACAAGTCTGTTCCGGGATCGAACAGAACCGAAGGCACTTCTCACGAAGCCCTTGCAATTCCGGATAACTCTCAATCACGTCCGGACTTCCCGTCACAAAAGAGTGATATAAATCTCTATACCGGCGCGACTCAGTGCAGAGACATTCGACAGGTTGTCCTTTCATTTTCGAAAAATATCCAGTCTTCAACACCGGTCTTCAAATGCTATCCATATACGACGTATCACTATTCGGAATGAGTTATACGACCCAAAGGTCCTTTCCCGGCTAACCCGAATAGTGAGCGAAATATTTAAAAACATATGGATATTGGGATTTCAATTAAGTCACAACTTAAACCCAAACTTTCTTTTCAAACGGTTTAACAAATTACCATTTTAATCTTTTTAAGCAAAAAAGATTCAATTCACAAAGTTCACTTAATTTCACAAAGATTCATTCACAGATTTTCCAAATCGATTTGCATTTCAATTTGATTAATTCGTTAAATCTTTAAATCAAAGATTTAACTCATAGCTTTCAAAACAATTTCATTTCGAATCATCATTTTAAATCTGTTGAAAATAACAGATTTAATTCATAGCTTTCAAAAAGAATTTATTCATAACTTGGAAAAATCAATTTTTAATTCAATCTTGAAATTCCTTTAATTAAACTGGAATTTCATTTCTTATCTAAAAGCTTTTATCATTTGAAAACAAACAGTTTTCATTTTGGAAATCTGACTCATTTATACGAGTTGAAATCCTTGGTTTAAATTCAAATTCCCAAATTAATACTTTAAAATGGTTTAATTCATACAAACACATTTATATCATCTTTTAATCCCTAGTTTCAAATCATGGGATTTAATTTCAAACTTGAATTCAATTTTAAATCTAATTATTTAAATTTTCAAAAACTCGATTTAAGTTATTCAAAATAACTTTTATCTTTGAAATTCTATTTCAAAAGCTTTTTACTTTAAACCCAAATTTCCAATTTCAAAATCAATTGAAATTAAAATTTCAATTTCGAAAACATCAAATTTAAATTATCTGTGACTTAACCGATTTCCACGTGAAATCCATATTTGTGTGTGTAACAGTGTAGTCCAGGGGTTTTACACACAATAGTGCAACATCAATCATCACATATCAAAATACAGGATATAGTTGATAAGCGATATAAACTATAATGCTTATCTTTCACATACAGATCACAGATATATATCACAGGTAAGTAAACTACAGATCACAACATAAATCAGGATGTATCACAAAGCATCATAAATCAGGGATATCAAACAATCAAATCATTCAATAGAATCCAAACATTCATGAGTGAGGTCAATTTATACCTGACTATAATTAATTTATACCCGATTAATTACTTATGAATAAACTACAAATCTTAGTTAATTAATCATTAATTAATTATAAACCATTTTAATTAATTAACCTTTAAATCATTTATTAATTATCCTCAAATTAATTTCCTTAATTTATACATCATATTAATCAATTAACCTCAAACTAATTACTTAATTTATTAACCTCTTAATTGCTTCCATTAAGTAATTGACAGTTAACAATTGATTATCTTCAATTGATTAATTCAATTAATTATCAAAATTTATTATATTAGTTCGTTATTATCATAATCCTAGTTAATGACCTTCACTAACTATTAACAATTCTTTAATTACTTTTCTCAAAGTAGTTTACCAAGATTTATCATTTTTAATTACAATTTAAATTTAAAACTCCGTTTATTTCAAGACTAAGATTTGAATTCAGATTTAAATCTCCGATTTTTAAACTTTACTTACAATTCAACCTTCCCCTTAAAAATTCAAACTACATAAACCTTTTTAACGTAGTTAAACAAATTACCATTTTAACTTAACAAACAATCATTATTTAAAAAGAATAAATTTAGAAATTAAATTAACTTGATTTTGTTTAAAGTTTAAAAACTGGAAATTCTAATACCCGAAACAACCCCGAGAATTTCCCGAGACAAATACATATTTACTTCGAGTTTCTCCCGAGCCAACCCAATTTTTTTCTTTTTCTTTTTACTTTGATTTGTTAAATCTGGAAACCTGTTATACACTCGCGAACTACCCGGCAGAGAACTCGAGCCAATTCCCCTCTAACCCGTGATCCACTTCGAGACATCTATCAACCCAACATCCTGACACACAAACAACTCCGTGCACGTGCACAAACGAGATTGTCACCTCCAGTCACCACCCTACCCTCGAGCACGCCGACGATCTTCCACGCAACTCATCACGATCATCAGATCGTGTTCAAAATCTCGAAATCGAATTTGAGCTTCAACATCCCAAACCTGGAACACAGCCTGGACCACCACGTCAAACCTGGAACCCTCGCCTGATCTCTCAACCCCGACCATCGTATCGACTGAAACTCCAGCCATAGCCTCGTCCACCTCCCCTCTACCTTCCCTCAAACCCGCGTGACACTCGATCGACTAACGGCGAAGAACGAATCAACTTGCACAGTCGAACAAAACTAGGTTTCCCAGTTTCAAAAGCTCGCCGCCGCCACCACGACTAACTACACACCATCACCCTATTTTTCCCTGAACCGCTGTTCGTCCTTCCATCCCCAGACGAAGTCCCAACAACATCAAGTCAGTGCCTCATAAGAAATCACTAAAAGAATGAAATTCGAACAACCCTAAACTACTCCTCAATCCTAAGCCTAAAAATTGTGATTCAAGTTTTAAAAATCATATTTGAGTAAAAGAATTCAGTTTGTATACCTGAAATCGAAAATTAAAAGATTCGAAAATTTACAAATCTTAAGTTTGTCCAGATAATTTGGGTTTCCAGAGACCATTTTGAGTTGTTTTAATATAGAATGAATTTTTAAACGTAATTTATAATGATACAAACAACTTTTGTTTGAATCCTAAGTTTAACCATTAATTAGAAAGAGAGTAAATGATTTTTGAAACCAACAGTTTGAGTTTTTGAACTGAGAACAGATATATTTTTAGAACAACAGCCTGCATATCATATTTTTCAATCTTCCCATATATACATATAATTTTATATGCACAACATACATATCTCATATATACTTGCACAGATTTAAACCTTTAAATTTTAAAGAAAAATGTTACTCACTTGTGCCTTGCAGAATGAACGTAGAACAGAGGATAGGTTTTTGAATGTTGATTTGTTCTTGCTTTGATGATCTGCTTTGTTGTTTGTTGATGATGATTTGCTTGCAGTTTTGAATTTTGTTTAAAGCTTCAACTTGTTTTATTTTCCAGTCTGCAGACTTCAATTTATATTTGCTTCAGGTTGTTGTTTAAGGTTGAGATGATATCACTTCATTTTTTTTTCTTGTTTAAAACTTTGAACTGGGATTTACTCAGCCCTTTGGTATACGAAATAAGTTGATATATGAGAAAAAAGGAAGTGTACAGGTGATGTTTTGTTTATACAATATCATGGCTGAGGTTGCTTTCATTAAATGCTTGAAGTATGTTGCATTTATTGCTTTGTACCATATATACTTTCTTAGCTTTCAAACTCGGCTGAGATGATTTTAGTGGCTTGCCTGCCCATGCTTTGTACATATTTTCTTTTTCTTATTTTTGCAAGTGTATATATATATATATATTTAAACTTCTTTGCTTTGGCCATCCTTGACTTCGGCTGAAAGGTGTTAGTAAGTTCTTTTGTTTGTATTCCTATTTCTTGTTTGTTTTTAACTTTGTATTGTAAATAAATTCCTATTTTAAATTATGTTGTTTGAATCTAACTATATATTATTTTATATTTTAAAATTTATCTTATTATATATATATATATCTATTTGAATTTGTCAAATTTATTTTCTATTTCCAGTTTTAAATCATATTGTTATCTTACTTTAATATTTATTATCCTATTTGTAAATTCAAATTATTATTAACCATAAATTTTAATATTTAATATCATTATCAATTATTTATTTTATAAACTCAAACCATCTTTAACCATCAATTCAAATATATATTAAATTTGCACGTATATACCTAAATATACATATACATTCAGTATACACACATATACACTGATTACAATATTTTAATCTCAAAGGATTTATACAGAATATACTTGGATATCGGGGAAACTCGCAATAAATAAATCGATTAATTTCACTTTAAACCATTTATTTTACTATTTTTATTCAGAATGAAATAAATTAACAATTTTAAATTCATAAACTCAATTAATTATAAATTTAAATACTTATGAAATTTGGGGTCGTTACAAATTTCCCTCCTTAAAAGAATTTCGTCCTCGAAATTCGCAGACACGAAAATAACACAGAGATAGACAGATTCGATCTCCTATAATTCCTCGAACACAAGATACAGATTCCGAATTCAAGTCGGAATATCTCAGAATACATACCAATTTGTCCCTCTTCGGACTTCGGTATTCAAAAAAATTACAATAGAATTTCAAATTTGGTTTTAAACGATATCGTTTTAATTGATTCAATTCAATTTACCCTCATATTTTATTAGTCAATTTAATTCAATTTAAAATTCCAATTTCAAATTCATTAAGGTTTAAATCAAAAAGCTGATAAGAACCGATGAAAATACGAAGTAAGGATTCTCTACAACGATTCGTGTAGAACCATCATCACACCGAAACTTCTTCTTGTAGCTGATACGAAGCAAATCAAAAGAATTTGGAAACGAATCAATGAATATTGATAAGAAAGTTTGTTTCCACTGTTGCAGGGTATTGACCATTTATAGTCGTACTCCATGTCCCCTATCTCGTCCTCTTCTTGCACTCATACTCACTATCAGTGGATAGTAAGAGAATTTACTGAGACATTCAGACGGATATCTTAGGAATTACTCATTCTAGAGTTTACTTCACTCTATCTCTAATGAGCTACTTAATGTGTTATACTCCTGAGCTAAAGTTCAACCTTAGCTCTGATACCACTTGTCACGATCCGGATTTTCGCATTCGAAAATCGACATCCTTACTTTACATCGTACTCGAATGTCATAGATTCGACCGTTCAAATCCGATTCGCCGGAGCTTATAACACATTTAAGTAAATAACACAGCGGAATAAAAAGAATAATACATTGATATACAATATCTGATACAACAGAGTGATACAATGAATATCAATATACATCAGAGATACGATACAACAAATAGCAGCGGAAAAGAAAACAATAGATAACATCAGCAGCGGATAATCTCCATCTTCAGAATGCCAATCCAGATATAGCTCGAACTCCAAATAACGATGCACAAAGATGAGCAAGTGCAGTCCGATCCAAAGACTGAACTAGCTCCAGAAAATCTACTAATCTGACTATCTGAAAAACCCAACTCTAGACTGCTCGTGTAGAAAATTTTGAGCATCCAGAGTTTAGGAAATAAACAATAAACTCCGGATCAGTCATGGGACTGGTGTGAGCAACAAAAACAGTTTATCTTTAAAAACGAACAACAAAAGAATTTAAAGTCAATTCGCAATGCTTTTGGAAAATGAAACTACCATAAGGCCTCCCGCCACACACACAATGCAAACGCAGACTTGGAGGAGATTTCTCCTTATGATAGTCAAAGATGCTTACTACGCAAAATCAAATCATTTTTGATATTATTACTAGTGCATAGTGCAGAAAGTAATTTCGAAAGTAGAATATCAATCTTAGCCAGCATAGGTACCATTATAGTATGCTTGCTATAGCTACCATATTAAATGGCAGGTTCTACAACTAAAACCGTACAAGGTTCGTATTGTTTCTTTGGATTTCCAACAAATGGTCAGGCTAAGGAACTTCCTATCCACGGTGGGTACGTCCCTGGAATAGACGACCCGAGAACCTAACCGGATCTCTGCCAACACAAGGCCGGGTTACCTCTGCAAAAATAGGTAACTACTGACACGCGTATGCCATCCCCCGATCGTCACCGATCTTCCCGAGGATCCCCGATTTCCAACAACCACAAAGTAATAAACTTGCAGCAACCACAGAGGTTAAGTATCTGGGCTCCATACCATGATACCACCTTTATCCAGAAGGAATGACATACACTAAGGGGCGCTACTCCCTAGAACCTTGCTGCATCTTTCCTGTTTTGACCATTTCCGGGGTGTGAGGTTCGACGAAGTCTCGTCCACAAAGCTACGCTTTGTCACAAAGCCATGCTTCGGGTCAAACAAATGATCAACCTATGATCACAAAGATATAAGATCAAATAAATGATCATATCACAAATGATCAAACACTGATCATCACACAGCAACACTCAGCATGCCACATTACCAAATTGGGATATATCGCTGATAACTTCAACTACATAACCTCTGAGCTCGTACGTCTCAGAGAAGGGTGTTAAGCTAAGAGAATAAATTCTCCGCCACCAACAGATATGTATTTGAAAGAAATCAGCTTTATATCTCAAAGTGTAATGTCAGACACGTAACCATACAAGTCTGTTCCGGGATCGAACAGAACCGAAGGCACTTCTCACGAAGCCCTTGCAATTCCGGATAACTCTCAATCACGTCCGGACTTCCCGTCACAAAAGAGTGATATAAATCTCTATACCGGCGCGACTCAGTGCAGAGACATTCGACAGGTTGTCCTTTCATTTTCGAAAAATATCCAGTCTTCAACACCGGTCTTCAAATGCTATCCATATACGACGTATCACTATTCGGAATGAGTTATACGACCCAAAGGTCCTTTCCCGGCTAACCCGAATAGTGAGAGAAATATTTAAAAACATATGGATATTGGGATTTCAATTAAGTCACAACTTAAACCCAAACTTTCTTTTCAAACGGTTTAACAAATTACCATTTTAATCTTTTTAAGCAAAAAAGATTCAATTCACAAAGTTCACTTAATTTCACAAAGATTCATTCACAGATTTTCCAAATCGATTTGCATTTCAATTTGATTAATTCGTTAAATCTTTAAATCAAAGATTTAACTCATAGCTTTCAAAACAATTTCATTTCGAATCATCATTTTAAATCTGTTGAAAATAACAGATTTAATTCATAGCTTTCAAAAAGAATTTATTCATAACTTGGAAAAATCAATTTTTAATTCAATCTTGAAATTCCTTTAATTAAACTGGAATTTCATTTCTTATCTAAAAGCTTTTATCATTTGAAAACAAACAGTTTTCATTTTGGAAATCTGACTCATTTATACGAGTTGAAATCCTTGGTTTAAATTCAAATTCCCAAATTAATACTTTAAAATGGTTTAATTCATACAAACACATTTATATCATCTTTTAATCCCTAGTTTCAAATCATGGGATTTAATTTCAAACTTGAATTCAATTTTAAATCTAATTATTTAAATTTTCAAAAACTCGATTTAAGTTATTCAAAATAACTTTTATCTTTGAAATTCTATTTCAAAAGCTTTTTACTTTAAACCCAAATTTCCAATTTCAAAATCAATTGAAATTAAAATTTCAATTTCGAAAACATCAAATTTAAATTATCTGTGACTTAACCGATTTCCACGTGAAATCCATATTTGTGTGTGTAACAGTGTAGTCCAGGGGTTTTACACACAATAGTGCAACATCAATCATCACATATCAAAATACAGGATATAGTTGATAAGCGATATAAACTATAATGCTTATCTTTCACATACAGATCACAGATATATATCACAGGTAAGTAAACTACAGATCACAACATAAATCAGGATGTATCACAAAGCATCATAAATCAGGGATATCAAACAATCAAATCATTCAATAGAATCCAAACATTCATGAGTGAGGTCAATTTATACCTGACTATAATTAATTTATACCCGATTAATTACTTATGAATAAACTACAAATCTTAGTTAATTAATCATTAATTAATTATAAACCATTTTAATTAATTAACCTTTAAATCATTTATTAATTATCCTCAAATTAATTTCCTTAATTTATACATCATATTAATCAATTAACCTCAAACTAATTACTTAATTTATTAACCTCTTAATTGCTTCCATTAAGTAATTGACAGTTAACAATTGATTATCTTCAATTGATTAATTCAATTAATTATCAAAATTTATTATATTAGTTCGTTATTATCATAATCCTAGTTAATGACCTTCACTAACTATTAACAATTCTTTAATTACTTTTCTCAAAGTAGTTTACCAAGATTTATCATTTTTAATTACAATTTAAATTTAAAACTCCGTTTATTTCAAGACTAAGATTTGAATTCAGATTTAAATCTCCGATTTTTAAACTTTACTTACAATTCAACCTTCCCCTTAAAAATTCAAACTACTTAAACCTTTTTAACGTAGTTAAACAAATTACCATTTTAACTTAACAAACAATCATTATTTAAAAAGAATAAATTTAGAAATTAAATTAACTTGATTTTGTTTAAAGTTTAAAAACTGGAAATTCTAATACCCGAAACAACCCCGAGAATTTCCCGAGACAAATACATATTTACTTCGAGTTTCTCCCGAGCCAACCCAATTTTTTTCTTTTTACTTTGATTTGTTAAATCTGGAAACCTGTTATACACTCGCGAACTACCCGGCAGAGAACTCGAGCCAATTCCCCTCTAACCCGTGATCCACTTCGAGACATCTATCAACCCAACATCCTGACACACAAACAACTCCGTGCACGTGCACAAACGAGATTGTCACCTCCAGTCACCACCCTACCCTCGAGCACGCCGACGATCTTCCACGCAACTCATCACGATCATCAGATCGTGTTCAAAATCTCGAAATCGAATTCGAGCTTCAACATCCCAAACCTGGAACACAGCCTGGACCACCACGTCAAACCTGGAACCCTCGCCTGATCTCTCAACCCCGACCATCGTATCGACTGAAACTCCGGCCATAGCCTCGTCCACCTCCCCTCTACCTTCCCTCAAACCCGTGTGACACTCGATCGACTAACGGCGAAGAACGAATCAACTTGCACAGTCGAACAAAACTAGGTTTCCCAGTTTCAAAAGCTCGCCGCCGCCACCACGACTAACTACACACCATCACCCTATTTTTCCCTGAACCGCTGTTCGTCCTTCCATCCCCAGACGAAGTCCCAACAACATCAAGTCAGTGCCTCATAAGAAATCACTAAAAGAATGAAATTCGAACAACCCTAAACTACTCCTCAATCCTAAGCCTAAAAATTGTGATTCAAGTTTTAAAAATCATATTTGAGTAAAAGAATTCAGTTTGTATACCTGAAATCAAAAATTAAAAGATTCGAAAATTTACAAATCTTAAGTTTGTCCAGATAATTTGGGTTTCCAGAGACCATTTTGAGTTGTTTTAATATAGAATGAATTTTTAAACTTAATTTATAATGATACAAACAACTTTTGTTTGAATCCTAAGTTTAACCATTAATTAGAAAGAGAGTAAATGATTTTTGAAACCAACAGTTTGAGTTTTTGAACTGAGAACAGATATATTTTTAGAACAACAGCCTGCATATCATATTTTTCAATCTTCCCATATATACATATAATTTTATATGCACAACATACATATCTCATATATACTTGCACAGATTTAAACCTTTAAATTTTAAAGAAAAATGTTACTCACTTGTGCCTTGCAGAATGAACGTAGAACAGAGGATAGGTTTTTGAATGTTGATTTGTTCTTGCTTTGATGATCTGCTTTGTTATTTGTTGATGATGATTTGCTTGCAGTTTTGAATTTTGTTTAAAGCTTCAACTTGTTTTATTTTCCAGTCTGCAGACTTCAATTTATATTTGCTTCAGGTTGTTGTTTAAGGTTGAGATGATATCACTTCATTTTTTTTTTCTTGTTTAAAACTTTGAACTGGGATTTACTCAGCCCTTTGGTATACGAAATAAGTTGATATATGAGAAAAAAGGAAGTGTACAGGTGATGTTTTGTTTATACAATATCATGGCTGAGGTTGCTTTCATTAAATGCTTGAAGCATGTTGCATTTATTGCTTTGTACCATATATACTTTCTTAGCTTTCAAACTCGGCTGAGATGATTTTAGTGGCTTGCCTGCCCATGCTTTGTACATATTTTCTTTTTCTTATTTTTGCAAGTGTATATATATATATTTAAACTTCTTTGCTTTGGCCATCCTTGACTTCGGCTGAAAGGTGTTAGTAAGTTCTTTTGTTTGTATTCCTATTTCTTGTTTGTTTTTAACTTTGTATTGTAAATAAATTCCTATTTTAAATTATGTTGTTTGAATCTAACTATATATTATTTTATATTTTAAAATTTATCTTATTATATATATATATATCTATTTGAATTTGTCAAATTTATTTTCTATTTCCAGTTTTAAATCATATTGTTATCTTACTTTAATATTTATTATCCTATTTGTAAATTCAAATTATTATTAACCATAAATTTTAATATTTAATATCATTATCAATTATTTATTTTATAAACTCAAACCATCTTTAACCATCAATTCAAATATATATATTAAATTTGCACGTATATACCTAAATATACATATACATTCAGTATACACACATATACACTGATTACAATATTTTAATCTCAAAGGATTTATACAGAATATACTTGGATATCGGGAAAACTCGCAATAAATAAATCGATTAATTTCACTTTAAACCATTTATTTTACTATTTTTATTCAGAATGAAATAAATTAACAATTTTAAATTCAAAAACTCAATTAATTATAAATTTAAATACTTATGAAATTTGGGGTCGTTACAGATCACTAGCGATCCATAGTGATTGGATCGCCAGCGACCCATGTACTTGGTGAATTTCTGGACCTTGTCCTCTGGAGTTTATGGCGATATGGCAAAAAGGCATGGATCACTAGCGATCCATAGTGCATGGATCACTAACGATCTATGTACTTAGTTGATTTTTGAGATTTGCCTTTTGGATCGCGTCTATTATCTCGTGTTGATGTTCTCTATCTAATTTCATAGCTCGTTGCTTTGTTTTGATGATGATCCATACGTTGGTTGCATTGGACTGCTATAGGACCATGATGCAAGGGGATTGGTGGATGCACGAGCTAACCATATGGATCGATAGCGATCCATAGGAGATGGATCGCTAGCGACCCATCACTTTAGCATGTGTTTGCATGCTTTTTCTCCGATCCTTCTTGGTTGGTTCTTCTAGTCCTTTTGGTTGGCTCTTGAGTTGTTCTGACTCGATGAAGTTGTTCCGACTTCCTTTGAATTATGTTGGGTTAAAACCCGGATAACATTTGCCCCCCCCAGAGTATGCTTTCGTTGGAAACAAAGTGTGCTCTGGAACAAGACAAGTTTCAAATTACTACTTTGTGAATTTCAATGAATTGTCGGAGTCCATCTCAAGATGTTGTTTTTAGAGACTTCTGATAGCCATTCGATTTTTGATTTCGATCTGAATTTCAATTCCTGGTACCGATGATGCAATCTTTTCTCTGTAGTTTACACAAGGGTTTAGGTTGGTAAGTGAGTGCATGACGTAGGTTTGGAGTTGTCCTATATAGTTTTAATTCGACCGGCTGCGAAGCTATGTTTTGTCTCGAACGATTATACGTCATTCTGGAGCGAAGTCCTGCTCTTTGTCTTTAACTTTTTCTTTTCGAGAATTTGGTTAAGTTCCCGTTGATGTTTTTGAATCCCAATGCGACGATTTATTCCAAAATCGGATATAGTGGATGATTCAATTGTATCGCTCTTCCTATTTCTGTATTCTAGTGATCCTGAAAAGAAAAGATTCTCGCGTCGCTTCGGACAGTGGCTCCGTTATCGATCGTTGATCGATAACGGGTAAGTGTGGAAGAGATAATTTCAAAGGACGATATGGATTATTTTCCAAATGTAAGCAAGCTATCTACACTAGGTAGTTTGTTTGTAGTATTCAGGATACTGGACTCCTCTTATGTAGGTAACACACTGCATCTGCCCCGGTCAATGCTCAGAACCCGATTGGTCAACATACGCCGACTTCCCTTGGATTTCGGGCGTTGGTTATACGAGGATATTATTTAAAATAAAACATACCCGACAGGGTTGAATGCCATGTTTTGTCGTTGAAAATGACTTTTCGGTCATCCAATCTTTAGTTCGGCGAAGGTACTTCCACTCCTCCTGAAGCTGGGTCCTTCGCAACTTAGGCTTCACTTATTTTCCTATCATATTGGGATGATTGATTACAGTTAAATTACTAGACATAGTTGCTCTTGTAGAGTTGTAGTTGAAGTTCGATCAGGCACAGTTCAGCCTTCGGAAACTAGCGCATGTGTTGTTCGATTGTGATTATCCTTCCTTTGCACTTTTCGGAATTCAATGCACACCAGCCTCTGTCTCCGGGGACTATTGGTTTAATTGCTTGATTTCGAGCATTTTTTTCTCACTGTTGCGCTTCTTGTGTTCATGTGCAGCATACTCATTCACTATAATTCTATACATGTAAGTAATACTTCTGCGTTAATTCCGGCGTATTCTATTTCATAGCTTTGCTCAAAACTATGAAGTAACTTGTCCAGCTAGTTCCGTAGCTAATCCCTACTTATGCTCATTTGTGTTCATTTCAACAAAGTGTTGGTGCATCTGCCCTGGTCCATAGGGCCGATTTCTCCGAATACTGAGTCTATATGTTTCGGGAGAATAGGTCCCCTGGCAATACGTTCGGTTACCCTAGTTTGATTGACACGATAGCTCCTATCTCTAGGACTTTGCTACTTGATTCCAAGCTTTGACTTTTTCAGTGATGTCCGTTTCCTAATAGTAATTGAATTCCTCCAAGTCCAGTGTTGAGACCCTAATCATGTATCAGTTTCTATCTCTAGTAACTCATGCGTGGATGACTCAACTATGTGGATTTTTCCTTGATGTTTTGAATCTTCAAGTAGCATGAGATGCTAGAAGGTAGGGCTGAAGATTCAATCAAACTCTTGCTTCTATTTCTGAAAGCCGATGTATCGATAGTTTCATCTTGGGCTTTCTTCCTATCACAACAAACTTTGGGTAATGGCATATTCCTGCAAGTTGGAAACAAATGATCTAGTTAGACCGCAAGTAGGTCATCGATCCTTCTCGTCATCACCAGACTATGAGCGACGGTTGATTTCTGAACGTTAAATCTTTCATTTTCTTTGTTGGCTATTTTGTTGCCAGAATGCTTTGTTTTGTGATACAGAACTGTTATCTAACCAACCTCGTGGTTATTGGTGTTTGGACTTTGAAACATTTCTTTCGATCAAGTATCTATGCTTATATCCCTTCTTGAGGGACTAACTATTTCGAATTCCTGTATTTGGGCGATTGTAAGAGATGGAAATCTGTAGGGAAAATTGCTTAATTGCCCCCAGTCTGGCTCTCAATCCCATTCTGCAATTGACGAAGTTCGTGGATTTTATTTTTGACCATCCATGATTGTTCCCGCTTGTCCTTGGCCATTAATGCTTTTCTTGGTTGCTGACGTCGTCACGGAAGTTCTGTTCATATGTCAACTCCTGTTTTTGAGAATTGATAACCTAGCTGCTTGGTTCCAAGCAACATTCCTCGAGGCATCCTATCTTTTGGCTGTGTCTAAATTCTTTCTAAGTTGAATTTAGGAAATTCGATTGTGCACCAGCTTCCATCCCTAGAAATTAGTACACAGACAATTCAATCCTGGGATTTTCTTTCGACGCTGCTTTTTTCCTATGTAGTGGCTGATTCCTGTGATGAAAGGTCGAACCATCCGACTGACCTATGAAAGGATATGTCTTCCAGTCGTTGCCTGCCATTGGGCAATGGTAGTTTTCTGAAGAGAAGGTAGAAACTCAGTTGAGGACCAACTTCTATCTCCAGAAGCTAGTGCATTGATGGTTCACTGCGATGAGTGTTTCTCATCAGCCCTATAGATTAAAGTTTTCCTGGCAGGGGCAATACCGGTACTTAGTTAGTATAATGTTTCCCAGAGTTGTCGGAGCAACGCCGGTACTTATGAAATAGAAAGTTTCCTAGCATTGCCGGGGCAACACCAGTACTTAGGAAATAGAAAATTTTCACGGCGTTGCCAAGGCAACACCAGTACTTAAAAGATAAAAGAAGGCCTTGGCGTTGGCGAGGCAACACCGACACTCAGGAGGTTGGGATCGATTTTCCCCGTCGATTCGGCGGTGCTCTTAATCCAGTTTGGTGCTAGTTTTGGCCTTCGAAAACTAGCACTTTGATAGTTGGATAGTAGAAGTATTTTCTTAGTGTTGCCTGTCTTTGGGCAGTGTTAAAGTCATGTTGGTGAGGGTTGAATCATCCATCTGATCCTGTACAGTTGAGTAGATTCCTTTTAACCTAATGTGGTTGTTTTCTCAACGTTGCTTAAATATGGGAGATGCTATGTTCTAGAAGGGTGAGAGTCCTAGGCGTTTCCGCTGCCTAGCTTTGTTTATAACCATCAAGTATTACCCTTGGAGATGCAAGGTTGTTGCTTAACCAATTCCATAGTTATTCTTATTCATGAAAAATCGAACTTCCACCCACCGGTTTTTATTATGATCTGACGACTATCTGTGGATCCCTTCATTTCTGGGCGGAACCCTTCACTTATAGGTGTCAAACTCCAGGTTCTTATAGAAAATCTGAAATATTGGAGCAAGTCATCACATTGCCCCTGGTACGATCGCGTTCATTCCTATACTGATCATGGATCGGTATAGTTCGGTAGTGTTTATCTTGAATCCGTGACACTTAACCTTACTTGTTTTAGGCCATATGCATTATGCTGGACTAATAGCATTGTTGCAGATATCAACCTTATTCGTTGGATCCAATCTTCGGGAATCAATGGTTTTGCTTCTCAATTTTGAGCGTTCTCTCCTTGTTGTTGTCTGCCTTCGGATAATGGCTGGTTTTTTGCAAGTTTGGGTTTGAGACCTCATTCGAGCACCTGCTTCTGTCTTTGGAAGCCGCTGGGTCGATGACTTGATTCTGGAAACGTCTTCCATCATTATCTATCTCTGGTCGTCGGTAAGTCCCTCCTTTCATCGCCTATTTTCGAGCGATGGTGAATTTTAAGGAGTTTGATTTTCTTCTCGATATGACAATTTGGAGTTCTTGATGTTGCTGAGGCAATATCGATGTCTAGCAGGTTGGAGCAGTTTCCTTTTTAATTCCACATTCGTCCAGCCTACTATACTTCTTAGTTTTATTGTGATTACCGAAATTCTCTGTTCAGCGTAACAGAACCATGAAAAGATTTTTTGTCCTGACCAAGTGTTAGTGTGTTATGTGTCGTCGGTCCATATGGATGATTACTCTGAACACTTAATGTGAGACTTGATGTTCTGGGCCGCTCTCTGGATGCACCCCGTCAAAGTTGTGTCACAGCTCCTATCTTTGGGAGCTCGTGATTTGAATGTCTTAACTTTAGACATTTTGGTCAAAGATCGGAATTCTTTGTTGAATCTTGGTTTGGGAACTTTGTGCATTGCCGGAGCAATGTCGGTCCTTTTGGGTGGTAGGGATCGGTTCCCGTTAAACCTAAAATAAACAAGTTTCCTGGTGTTGTTTAGACAACACCGATACTTAGAGAATTTTGACGGTCCAATAATGATACCGGAGCGATATTGAGCAGTGTTTGCGCAGCTTATGAGATGCGTGGTTTATGAGAGTGCGCGGCTTACGAGATGAATGGCTTCTGGTAGTGTGCGGCTTATGGGTGGCGCAGCTTATGAGAGTGCACGAATTATGGGATGCACGGCTTTTGGGGGTGCGCAGCTTACGAAATGCGCGGCTTATGGGTTCGATACGACCCGTTGATTCAGAATGGTTTGGAACTTCTCGATGTTGCCTATCTTTGGGCAACGTGAGGAGTTGGTGGTTTGAGTCTGTTCACTTTCTTCGACTCGGGGAGTTGATGGAGCATACCCGGGCGCAATTTGACCTGACCGGTCCAAGCAGCTAAACAATGATTTTCGAGTCGATTTGACCCCGTCGACTCAGCAAGTTCCTTACATGAACACGGTTTTATTGGTTCAAGAAGCTAAACATTTTTTGGCTCGGGTAACCATGGCTTGGATGATCCTTTCGTGTTTCTAGAAGATGTACACATCCAAATAGATCAGGTTGCCATGATGGAGATATCTATAGCTGACCGCATGAAGATGGATTGAAGAAAGAGCCTATGGGAGTTCAGGGCATGACTCTTAGCTCTTGGTCCAAACTGCCTTTAGAGAATGGGTCTTTATACGGCATACGGTCTAAGAGGAAGAGGAATTGGTCACCAAGAGCGGTAAAGTAGTAGTTGGATAGAAGTGGGCAAGTATTATGCTAGTATTTCGTTTGCTGCACTAGCTAGGTCATTAAGTCCGCAGTTGTCGGAATGCTAGAATTTTTTATCGGGCATAACAGAACTGTGGTATGATTAGTCTTGGCCTTTCTTATGACTATTCAAGTGTGTGCGATGCCTCCCATGCCACAGGGCTGTTGGCGTGCTTGAACTATATCCAGGGTCCTCCACAACTCGTTTGGTTGCCCCTGGTCTAGTGGGTGCGGTTCTCCCAGGTGCAGAATCTTGGCTTGATTCGAGTTGGCCTATGATTGATCACAAGGTCAGTTCAGTTTTGGCTTAGTTTCTTTGAGCGACTTTGAAGCTCTAGAATTTAGCACTGTTTGTCACATTGGTCGTTGGAAGTGATTCCGTTAATTTTGCGGAGTGACTAGTATGATTGTCGATTTGTGGCCCTGGAGCGTGACTTTGGGGAGCTTTGGATCAGACAACTGCTGATCTTCCAGTTCACCTTCGCGTTGTTCTAGCTCGTGAAGGATTTTTGGATCAGATGACTATTGATCTTCCAGTTCACCTTCGCGGATATAAGTCGTACATAAATTTCGCATATTTACTAGTTTGCCTTCAGGACGCTTTAGTTCGTGAAAGACCTTCATGCTCGGGAAGGGTTTTTCTGGATCAGATGACCATTGATCTACCGGTTTACCTTCATGATGCTTTAGTTCGTGAAAGACCTCCATGTTCGCGAAGCGTTTTTTGGATCAGATGACTGCTGATCTACCGGTTTACCTTCACAACGCTTTAATTCATGAAAGACCTTCACGTTCACAAAGGGTTTTTTGGATCAGATGACTGCCGATCTATCGATTTACCTTCACAACGCTTTAGTTCGCGAAAGACCTTCACGCTCGCGAAGGGATTTTTGGATCAGATGATCGCTGATCTATCAGTTTGCCTTCACAACACTTTAGTTTGTGAAAGACTTTCACATTCGTGAAGGGTTTTTTGGACCAGATGATCGCTGATCTGCCGGTTTACCTTCACGATGCTTTAGTTCATGAAAGACCTTCACGTTTGAGCATTTTTTGGATCAGATGACCACTGATCTACCGGTTTACCTTCACGACGCTTTACTTCGTGAAAGACCTTCACGTTCGCGAAGGGTTTTTTGTGGTCGGAGTATGATGACCAAACGACCTTGGAGTGATAATTCATCGACTTCATGGGGAATTTTGGGATTTGGATCATGAGAACACAGTTTTATTGGTTCTTAGAGACTAAGGGATTGAATCTGTTTGTTCGACGATCCTTTGGACAAACCTTCTCGACGTTACCAAAGCAACGCCGGTTCTCAAAAGGGGGATCGACATGACTCGTCGAGGGCATAGAACCATTTTTTTTTCGACGTGCTGTCTACAACGCCCCCAATGTCCTGGTACGGCTCATTTGGAAAAGGAAAGTAAACAAGGATGGATGAGAAGGCATCACTTTAGGTTGCTGCCTCATTCCTTAGTAGCTAGTTAGCCACAGTGTTATTTGATAATCATCCTTTCGTCTAATTTCGTCAGTTAGCCAGGGCGCTTTTCTACTGGGTCTTAGTGGCCTTGCTTGGACAGGAGGTCCCTGAGGTCCTATAGCTCCTTCACCATTTGGTATGTTCTTTGGCAAATTGCCGGGTTTGCCTTCTTCCAATTGCACTACTTCTAGTCTTTAGAACCGGTTTGCCTTCCCATAGAATTCTTCCAGGGTAGTAGGTTGTTTCATCCTTTAATGATTTCTGAGGCCTTGCAGTAGACTGTATCCGTCGCCTTCGCTTCATCCATATGCTAGTCATACCTATAAAAAATAATTTCGAATCTGTTGTACAAAAGGTATAGTTGGCATGATAAACTTCTTTAGATATTCCACATGTTGAACGGCTTCGGTGAATGGGTTTCGATTGGGGAAGATGCTCTAATCGTTGTCAGACCAGTCCGTTTTCAAGTTATGGCTATTTTTAATGCTTAAGAATGATATATGCATGATTGTTTATGCTTGAATGATTGGAAATGCCATTGAATGACAAATCACTTATGATGGGGTCATGGGTTAGTGACGATCCCAAAAAAAATTCAAATTAGGTGAGATCGGTTTGGGGTGACAAAGAAGGCCCCATAAGGTTGCATCCCAAATTTTAAGGCATTTGGAGTTCGCATGTTCGAGTTATGGGCAAAAGAAGATGAATCGACATCGGTGGTATTTTACTTGGAGTCCAACCCGAGAAAATTTTCCATTTGCTTGGAGTCAGAACATGGTTCGCTTGGGGTCCCAGAATTTGAAGTGCTGGGTTGGTGACAAACATTGCTTGGAGCCATTTGCATGTTTACTTGGAGAAAATTTTGGTTTTACCCGAGTCTGATTTTGGGCCAAAATTTCTTAGGTTTACTTCAAGTCAAATGGATGATTACCCGAGTTCAATTTTGAGTCAGGACTTCCAGAATCTGCTTCGAGTTAAATAGGCGATTACCTGAGTTCAACTTCGAGTCAACCCTGAAGTGAGTTTTTCAACGACCATTTTGACGATTTTTGATAATTTTTGACGACGGCCATTCTTGATGGGAGCTTCATGATGAGATTAGAAGTTGGTCAGTTAGGAGTGGTCACCATATCCCATGGGAGCTCGACAAATTTCTAAGCAGAGATTAAGGATCTAACTTCTGAACCTATCTGATCCAAAGTAGATAGCTAGATCTAAGCCTAAGTTCAATTCTCAATGAAAGCACCAAAATGTTAACCCAAAAAATGGATCAACGCCTTAGATTGAGTGTGAAAGCACTAGCCCTGTTTTTACAGAGCAATAATATAGAGAATAATTATAAATGAGAAGAAATAGAAAGATGACAAGAAGATTTTTATAGTGGTTCGGCTGTTAATGAAGCCTACGTCCACTTTATAGTTTTTACCTATTAGCAGTGTTTTATGTCATAATTTATGAGCTTTTGCAGTTTCCAATGCATATTATGTTTTGAACCATGTTTCTATAATGCCTTTTACTAAAATTACACCATAAAACTTATTTAGTGGTAAAATCCTAATGTTTTCGAGTTTAACTTTTTGATTCAAATAGTTTTATCTGTAGTAAAAAATATCAATTAGGAAAATTCAACTCGAAAGCCGATGAATTTATCTTTGTTGGTTATTCAAAGAGAAGCAAAACTTATAGGATTTTTAGTAAAAGAACATATACAGTAAAAAAAACTTTACATGCGTCATTTAATGAATATTTTAAAGTTTTAGACGATCAGCCAAAATTTGTGACTATAAATCAACCAAAATTGCTAAGCAAACTGTTTTAGAAAATAATGAATCTACTGCTGAAAATGATAATAATTAAAAGAGTAAAATTTAAAATCACCACCGAGGATCTTGATAAACCATTCTATTGAAAATGTACTAGGTGATATCACTGCAAAAGTTTAAACACAAAAAAATTAAACGAAATGGGTCACTCTGTGCTTATTTCAAGCCTGCAAGCCAACAAGCCTAGAATTACAATGAACCAATAAAGGATGAATACTTGACTCTAGCTATGTAAGAAAGATTAAACTAATTTGAACGTAATGACATGTGGAAATTAGTTCCAACAACTAAATGAGTTTATAAATATAAAAAAGATGATAATGGTGAAATAATAAGAAACAAAGATAACTTTTTTTGCACCAGGGTACAATCAAGTAGAAGGGATCAACTATAGCGAAATGTTTTCCCCAGCAGCACATTAAGAAGCAATAAGAATATTATTACTTTTTTCATGTCATCATAATTTTGAACCATATCAAATGTATGCCGATACCTAAGAAAAAGATGGGATGTGTTGACATTAAAAGTGCTTTCTTAAACAAATTTATTAAAGAAAACTCTACATTGAACAACAACTTATTCAAACATGAGAGATATCTCGATCGCATATACAAGCTTAAAAAGGCACTTTATGGTCATAGATAAACATCACTTGCTTGGTATGCTAGAATAAGTGCAATTTATTAAAATATGGATTTGAAATTGGAAAAGTATATTTTGTTTGGAAAATTTTGGATTAACGCCCTAAATGCAATGGAAATAATAGCATTGTGTTGATGGAGAGGTAGAACAAACAGAAAAGTGATAACAAAAATAAGCAATCACATATCAAAGATGCACAAACAAAAAAGAAAATCACAAACATGATTTATAGTGGTTCAACTGTCGCGAGATGATGTACATCCACTTTGAGAAGAGGATATTTTATTACCCTTTTAGAAAGAAAAATTACAAGATTGATGATGAAGGCTAAGAAGAAGAATATGAAGAAATACCACTTGAGATGATTCTAATACAAATCTATAAAGAATGGCTGCTTATATATAGAGATTATTATTTAGGGTTGAAGTAACTGATTTATGGTACTAAAACAATGCCTCATCAATTCACATATTCATATGGGAAACGTTTATCTGATTAATTTTTGTCAGTTTCTTCCAATATTCATGCCTCTAATAAAATGCTTTCGTTAATCAGCTGATTAGGGAATTGATTGATTACTTCAATCTCTCAAAATAACACCTTCTCATTTAGATATTTTCTTGCCTACTTTCATATATTAAAAGAGGCAATAAATTTGAGTCACAATTCCACCTTGACTCAAAAACTTCTTTAATATGGAAATATTGTGTAATCTAACAATCTTCACCTTGATACTATATTTCCATGCAAACCTACCAACTCCACCTACATCCTCATACTCCAAGCAACTCTTGGACAAGACACCATAGATACTTCCCCAGTGAGCTTCGGCATGGCCATTACCCATTGCACTTTGTCAATAAAATCTAGCAAGGCCACTGCCTACCAACAAAGTGTTGAAAGTACCCTCTCCATGTCGGACATATCAATCTCTATAATGAAAAGAAACGTCTCCATATACCAAATCACCCTCCCCCTATGTCACAATGTGGCACCTAGCGTCTCAATAAGCGAATCAAGTTTGAGTAATGACCTAACTTTGCAGTGGGCAAGGACTTAGTAAACATATCTGTTGCATTATTCTCCATGTGAACTTTCCGAAGACGAACTAGCTTCTCTTCATTCAGCAAGATAAGAAAGGACTCTTTCACCTTTATATGCTTCATCCTCGATCTGAAAGCCAGATTTTCAACTAAGTGAATTACACTTTGACTATCACAGCTCACCATAACTCCATCATATACGAAGTCCAAATCACACATTAACCGCTTCAAGTAGAGTGCCTTCTTAGCCACTTCAACGGTAGCTATTAGCTCTGGCTCTATAGTAGACAACGAAACTACCATCTACAACCAAGCTTTCCAACTAACAACTGTCCCTCCTAGATTAACACATAACCTGAGGTTGACTTCCTTCGATCTCTATCTTCGATATAGTTGGAATCACAAAATCCAACCAAGCTGAAATCTTTATCTCTATTGTCAAAAACAAGCCCATAATATTCTATTCTTCTAAGATACCTCAAAATGCACTTCACTACTTCCTAATGCAGTTTCCTCGTATTAGCCATATAGTGAGTAACTAAACCAACTGCCTATGCAATATCCAGTCTTGTGTAGACCATAGCATACATCAAACTTCCAATAGCACTAGCATATGGTACGTTCTTCACATAAGCTTTGTCTTCGTCTGAGATCGAAGAGCCCTTCTCTAAAGATGAACGTTCAAAGTTATGGGTGTACTGATTGCCTTTACCTTCTCCATGATGATCGAAGAAAGCACTTTCTGGATATGTTCTTTCTATGCCAGTCTCAACACCTTCGGTTTTCTCTCTCTGGATTTCTATCCCTAAAATCTTCTTTGCTTCTCCAAGCTCTTCCATCTCGAATTCTGCCATTGGCTTCAATTTTAACTTGCCAATTTCAGCTTTGTCCTTGGAAGCAATTAGCATATCGTCCACATCCAAGAGTAAATATATCCAATTACCATCATCCATATGCTTAAAATAAATGCAAGCATTATTAATGCTTCTATCAAAACCAATAGTAAGCATAAAAGAGGCAAACCTCTTTTACCATTGCCTGGGCGAATGCTTTAAACCATATAGAGACTTCTTCAGCTTGCAAACCTTATTCTTTCTTCCCACCCTCTACAAATCATTATGGCTGCTTCATATAGATGGTCTCCTCTAAGTCGCCATGCAAGAAACGGTCTTCACATCAAATTACTCCAACTCCAAGTCATAAGTAGCAACTATGGCAAACAAAATCCTAATAGAAGTATGTTACACTACATTAGCAAACACCTCATCATGCACCATCCTCTTCTTCTGTGAAAACCCCTTTGCAGCAAGTCTAGCCTTGTATCTCGCATCATCTTATACCTTGGACACCCATCCATAACCTATGGCTTGGCTTCCCTGAGGAGGTGGTACCTAATCCTAAGTCTTGTTCTTGTTCAATGACTCTAACTCCTCTTCTTTAATAAACAACACATCCAGACACACCGACCCAAAGTCTATATTACTTTGGACTCGAGTCGTGCCAAATAGTATGAGCTACCAGTTTTCAAAACATTACAGGACATGGTTACAAGGATAAAATCTAAGACATTCTAGACTTTCAAATCTCATAGTGGAAGGTAATAAAATGTAAGTACATAAAATAATCATCTCATAAATTTTTCTAGAAAACACAATCTCAAAATATACGTATTCAAAAGTAGAGAGTTTACAAAATAATAGGATAAATTATGATAGGTACTAAATACAATAGATAGTTACATGAAGAATAATGAAAAATAATATGCAATGCCAATGCCAAGCTCGCTTCTCCACATACTAGATCTCGACCAATCACCTGTTGCCTTGTCCTCCTGTTGTGGGGGAAAAGAAAAGGAGCGGGTCAGAAAAAAGTCCGGTGATGAATTATATTGCTAATATATGGTGATCACATGCAATTGACTATAATTTATGTGACCTAGGGTGTGCTACTCGTGTTTATGAATTACTTACTAAGGTTGGTCGCATTAACCAAAGGAATGCGGTTCCAAATACATCTACATCCAAACATCTTGTGGAGGTTTATATTTGGGGGTCAAACAATTAATAGAACCACTAATCAATAATGGATCGGACAACTGATCAACAAATGATCAAACTAGTAACCTCTGGTTCTATTCCTAATATAAGATCGCATAAAATATCACCCTTGGGACTGAATTACCCAAACTGCAACTACAACGTGTCATACTTACACATTGAGAGGATCCCGTAATGCCAACTCGCATCAAAGGTAACTTAGGGTTTACTGAATCATCCATGTCTAAAAACTCAATGGTAACACCACTTAGTCCACAACATCAGGCATCCACCAGCAATGTGACATCCAAATCGTCGTACGCACTAAGTGTAACAACCCACCCCAGAACAAGCCTAAATTTCGACCCAGAAAAGGCCCATCGAAACATAGATCCATTCTAAGGTTGGCTATTGGTTGGAAAAAGAGATAACAATACATAACAATAACTATTCTTTCAGAACTCACATCAGATGGAATAAAATATACCAGCAAATTGTACCTATTTATTTCAAAACCATCAAAATGTCATAATACAAAATTTCATAAAAACTGTAACATTAGATTCGTTACAACATTGTCTAGATACATGGGTACAACATAAAAATAACATAAAAGCAAATAATAATAACTACCACAAGCCAAGCTACTCCACCTTCAAGCATCGTCTTCATCATCACTCCGTCCTTGACATGTGTTGTAATGAGAAGGAAGTCAGAACAACAAATGTTTGGTGAATAAAAACCTCGGGTCTTACCTTTTCAATACTTGGGCAGTAATTTCAAAATAATAATATGTCTACGTATATAAAACCATTTAATACTTCTTGTAAGGAAAGGAGCTGGATCCTAAATCAACCATTTAATACTTTCCATTCTAGAAGCAGGTTTTTAAAATCCCATGACCCAATTCCACGCCATTAATAGCTAATAATGCAAGAGATAGTACGTAAGCCACTTAATACTTTTTATTAGAAAATAGGCAAACTCTGGCCATTTAAGACCTCAACTGAGGCAGACTCCATCATTTAATACCTATTCCCAAGGTAGACCCCTAAATGGTGACTATCTATCTGACATCATATGGAATCTCTCGTGTCATTTAATACTTCTTTATGGAAAGACGAACCCTCAATCAACCACTTACTACCTTATCCTGAAGTGGACCCCTATCGAGATGCCACCTATCGGGCCTAATAACTAGCCCCTTGGCCATTTAATACTCTATTTGGGGAAAAGAGGTGGGCCCTCAAACAACCACTTAATACCTCAAGACCCTGAACCAGGCCCTTCGTATTATGGCCCATACTCATAATGACGTCTCACATTAGTCTGACTATTTATAGGAATTGGTAGCCAGATTAGCTGGGCAGGTTTACCTTATAGAATTTGGGACTAACCTCGCATCACCACAAATATTTATCATGAAGGATATCTCACATTAATAGGAAGTGTACACAACTACTGGTATCCTCAAAGTGAAGGGCAGACTTCTGTCGTGTAACTCTATTGACCTCGCATCCCTATGATTTAGCCATAAAATAAATACTCTCCATATATATATAATACTCAACTCACCATTTCATAATTAAGGCCTTCTAAGGAATCTTCCATATTACCCTTAAAATAATAATTACCCTCCTAACCGGGGATAAATGACAAATAAATGCCTAATTAACTATGCAATATATGCCATAATTATACGTTAATTATGCTAATAGAAATAGTTAAATATTTGCGCCTAATAAATTCCTAGCATAAGGTTTATACGCTCTAAACTAGCGTTAAATGTCAATTCTCTAACCAAAATATTACAACACTCTAAATTATGGTTAAATGTTAATTCCCTAACCAAAATATTACAAGTCATTTTCTTCCAAATTCCTAAGATTTCAACATAACAAGCGATTCTAATATCCAAAACAAGGCATAAATATTCATAATCAAAACTGAATAATAGACTTATAAATAAAATAGAAACCCAATTTATTACACCAATTCAATAGAATATCCTAAACAGTAGGATTGCAACCTTAACTTCATACTCTATTCAACTCCTCTTTTACAAAGAAATAGATGAAGGGAAATTTGTATGGAATAAGTGGTGTAAACTACGAATAGAATTCATAATCTAAACCTTTATTTTATTGAAGAATCACAATTTGAATCAAAGAAGGAGGAGAAGTGGAATATACTATGAAATTATCAAAAATTGCATAAACAAAACAAATTCCATCAAATTAATATAAATAATCGAGAATCTTCACATGGAATTGATATTTTAAAATAAAAAGGAATTTTGGGTATTTTATCAATCGTATTCACAATCCCATTCAAATCCATAGAGATATACTAAACAATTACTGAAAAAGAAATACTAAGGTTTACGCTCACAGAATAGCCTTAGTTCCGCCTTCCTTGGATTTGCACGCCTTTCAATCTCTTCCAAAATCTCTCTCTTTTTTATGTATACACAATAGGGAAGATGTATATACCTGTATTAGATTCAGAATAGTTGGAGAGGGATAGAATAATAATAGGTTGGAGGAAGAAGAAATAAATAGAAAATAGATCAGATTCTTACCTGAATTCTCTACGGAGTTTCTGAATCTAATTTGGAGAGATAACAATGCTAGAGTTTCGCTAAATTCCCCAAATAATATGAATAAAAAGTGGAGAGGATAGGGTTCTATTTATAGGAGTTGAAACTCACCAAAACCGTAGGATGGAGATAGGTAAGAAACAGATAAATTTGGAGTGGAGATAGGATGGATTCTGACTACAGTGACCGTCATCGCTGACTGTCTTAACTGGTGTTTAGATTGATCGGTTGTGTAAGCTTTGGGATCGACCATCGACATTTCGAAGTGTGAAGTCCATTATTAAAGTCCATTTGTTAAGTTTTAGTTCATATTCTAAGTCCTAGGAGTTTGGTCATTCAATTTCGAGTTCGATATTAGATATGCAAGTCTTGTTGTATATTATCATCATATGTTCAAGTTCATTGATATGGGATTGGTTTTAATTGTTCATGCAAGTGAATATGGATCGGGTTTCAAGTTCAAATCAAAAAGACTTATAATCAGCTAAGTCCCCATAGCCGGTCCCTTCACTTAACAAAACAACTGATCCCTCTCCAAAAAACCTACAACCGATCCCTCTCCAAAAAACCAATAACCAATCCATCCTCATACACAAAACCACTGATCCCTCTTTCAAGTGACCCTCCAACCGATCTCTATACCACGTGATTACTGAACCGATCCATCCTCTTACATCCTTTAAATAACAACATCACTGATCCCTTCATCCCATCTATGAACTGAACCCAATACTTAGTCATTTTCATGCTTCCCACAAATCTTTACGCCAATTCCTCAAGCATCGCATAAAATGCCGACCCCTCTCTACTATACTCCACCATGACCGATTCCTCCATTTCCTTCATGTTTCATTCTTTTCTTTCTCCTCCTCCACTACCTCGTCGAACCCTGTATCGCCATCGTCCATCTCGTCTCCTCCAAACTTAATCCATGGTTAACACAAACGAAACCAATTATCTCGTCACAAATTGAAGTCATATGCAAACTATAAACCTACCTATGTATATGTGTTGGCAATGAAAAATGGAGAGAACAACAACAATGGTGAATGGTTCGGAGATGATCAAGTTAAAGGGAAGAGCGATCAGATATATAAGAGTATGTTGGGTTGCGATGGATTTTGGTTCAAAAGCGAGGAAGGAAGAGTGGGAATGGGTTTGGCATTAAGGTAGGATAAGAAGGTTTCGATATTGAAGAAATTAAAAGTAAATAAAATAAAACAAAGTGAAGATTAAATAAGGAAAAGTTAGTTTATATATGAAGCTAGAGGGGTCGGTCTGCCTTAGTTTCTTCGCGAAGCTAGAAACACGCAGTCTCCAATGTTGAGAGGGATCAGGTACGATCCCTACCCAAGGGGATCCATCTGATCCCTATCAACACTAAAAGAAAATAAAAAGAGGAAGGAGGGGAGGATCAGCCATGAGAATGTCGATCCCTATAAACATAAAAAAAGAGCAAGAGAAGGGGTTTGGATAAAAGAACGTCGATCCCTATATACCTAAATGAAAGAGAGAGAAAAAAGGAGGGACTGGTTACGAACCCTATGTGCATGAGAACATGGATATGGAAATTATATAAAGTACATGTGTACAAAATGCGATGAAATTGCATCTAATTCAATAAAAATTGGCAACGACCCGTGAGCATGCAAACGCGTTTGGGAGCAAACAACAAGAACGTATGCCAGAACATGCACATGAATGTTTTAAAAGTTCAAATTTTAAAAACAACAGAAATTAAAATCAAACCTGAAGCCCTCAAGGTCGAGACTAGATTAGATGGCCAAAGCTTACTAGCCCCATATAATCGGACATAGATAGCAACCGACAGAATATAATCCTGGATTTGTACTATTGGAAATCGACCGAGTGCCATGACGATCAAAGTGAAATACAACACTTCGGGAAAATAATTCGATGGAAGGATAGCGATTATTTAGAAAACTGGATGGATTTCTTTCTAACACTCTAACTTGATTTGATTCAAAGCATGTCATGTTTAGAACAAGACGTACTTTGAGGGGGGGCAAGTGTTATCCGACATTTTGACCCAGCTATACTCGAACTGATTGGATAAGTTAGATTCGACCATCGTCAATGCCAGTAAGTCCAGAGTGATGATTGTGGGGTACAGAAGTCAAGCAGATATGGTAATGTGAAGCCGTGGTTGAATGGGATTGAAAGATATGCAATGCAGAATGTTCAAAGTATGGAATATAGTTTAACATAGAAAAGGGACCGACTATAATCCCTCTTAATCATAGGGATCGACATATTTCAGCTAAGCAAGTGCAAGTCAATGTGAAACAATCAATATCTCAAAATCCATAAGTCCAATGCATATGAAATTTTTGTGAGCAAGATGTGAGGACCCTAGGGAGCCTACCCTAGGGATCGCACCCTAAAAGGATGAAGCAAGAGGGATCGGCCCTCTTCCCACAATAGGGGTCGGTTAGAATCAGGTAACAACTCACATTGCAGCAAAGATCGAGCAATAACTCAAGTTCTACTGATCTAATTGGCATGAAATTTGGAGGCTAAGCATATTACAATATGGGAAAGCTCCCATAGGGATCGCACACCTAAATTCCTCCAAAATAGGGATTGGCGTCGATCCATATTCCTTGGGATTTAGGCCATGCGATCCCTATGATGGGTCTATGTGGTCTTGGAGATCCTTCTGCCGAATTTTAGGGAGATATTTCGCCATCTTCCTCTTTAGATACAGGCTTGCTTGTTTATTTTTGGGACTTTTACGCTGCAGATTACGTTGTACTCTATTGTAACTAAGGATTTTCATCCAATCCCTATTGTACTAAGTTTACAAAGTAATTAATAAAGCTGTCTATTCAAAGTGGACGTAGGCAAACAACGTCAAACCGCTATGAATCGCTGTGTCTCTATTATTTGCTTGTTTCTTATTGTTTTAATTGCTTGTTTCCTTTGATTTCATTTTATATTCTTCATTTATTTCTCTACAAACTCTCTATTAGGTGTTTGTGCCAATTTTCGGTGCAAATAAAGAGTATGAGGGCCCAAGCCCAAACTATTGGGGGATAATAAGCATGACTCTTTTCTATTCCTTCATTCCATTCTACTAAAGATAAAAACAAACACTTGACAGTACATTAACGGTGGGAGCCTGCAGTGAGCAAATAAAGAGAAGAAAACGAAACACAAGCTGAAAAGATATTAAGAAGACTAATGCAAGATATTTAAATGATCTATGTAAGTAATACTATACCTATTTTACTGTTCTTGATTTGATATGAATTTTTGTACTTTTATATATGATGGAGTTTCATATGGTTTTTCATTAACAAATAAATTGTTTGATGAATGTTTTGGGGAAATATAGATGAACATTGGATGTTTAGATGTACTTCTCTACTTAAAGATTTCGATAAGCTATGAAAATTTAATATGATGTTCTAATCATAATTTTAGAAATTGGTTATTTTGAGAGGTTTCCAGTGTCAAAATAATTTATTATGAATTTTTGAAGGAGAATACTTAGAGGATAAATAAGGAAAATATATGTGAAATCGAAATAAAAAATAAATAGATTAAAATAGTTATCCATGATTTTTTTTGGAATTTTAATAAGGTTTTCTATGAAGAAAATATGCCAATATAAGATGGGAACTGTGCTGTGAAAAGGGAACTGCACGGTCACTTGTAACTTATAAGTATACGGTAAAACAAGTATTAGATAAATAAGGGGCCAAATCTATATAAAATCTGAAAAGAAAAATAAATACACTATCAAAAACTGAAAGTGGAATCATCACGTAATACACAACGAAACATGTAAAGACGTTGTCAGACATGTAAGACTTTGTCTGATGTTGAGCTGAGGGGACAACGCGACTTTTAATAAAATTGTGCTAGGGAGTCGAGGGTAGTGAATTGCCAAGGGGACGTAGGGACTTTCAAGGGAAAATAGATCTGCATCGGAATATGTAGAAGGCACATTGCGCCGTAAAAATGTAAAGTTGGAAGAGACCAAACTACACCGCCATATGAGTAAGACATACCATGCCTCAACATTAAAGTGATCATTTAATAAGAAAGCGTACTGTGCATACAAGTTGGGGTAGGAAAGTACTACGCCAAGGCAAGGTGTGAATGAAACCTTATAGAAGACAATTTGGTAGGAATCGGGGGAAGTCTAAAGCTTGTAAGGGAAATAATTCCTATGCTAGAGATAGGGTTGGAAGGGCTATTGACATTGGATAAGGACGCTCACTCGAATGCACACTTAAAGGACGTGAGAAGAGGCATTTAAATTCCAAGAGATCCAAAGGGGCTGATTCTACGAAGTTTCAAATTAACTAAATACTTCAGGACTACAGGTGGCTGCTTTATAGTAGTCTAGAATTTAAGCAAACAAATACATATGAACTACATGTAGCTATTTATTTGTGGTCCAAAGTTTAACAAATAAATAATTTAAAACTGCAGTTGGCTGGTTCACTACCGTCCAAAGTTTAAGTAGAGAAATACTACAAGGACTTGATTCCGTGCAGTATCAAATTACATAAAAGAGTTAAAAGGATGCTGTAGGGGGCAGATTTCGCATAGCATCTAGTTTAAACAATAGTTTAAACAAAACCGCAGGCTAACTACATGGGGATGTAGAACCAGAGGGGGATTTGCATAGGGACACACCTCAGTAGGCATTGGGTACTAAGAAATTCCATAGATGTAAGATATGATGGTTTTTATTATGATATGGTAAATAGTAAGGGGGAATTCCTTCCGCATTCTATAGCATGGTCTCACTATATATATGTATATAATGTTTTCAGTAAAGTATTATTCACACCAGACTTTATGTCTAACCTATATTTTATTATTGTTTTTCCCATAAACTCACGGGTACTCATTTGAGAAGGATGAGTTTGTGGGCTCGGGTAGGTTTATTTTAGGCACCATAGTACTCAAAAGATAGAGCAAGAGGCTTTGTTAGCGAATAAAGAATGTTATTTCCACAGCTTTGTGAATTCTGATGGAGCAATACTATGTTATTTTCTATTGTTATTTGACCCCTGTATGGGCATGACTATTGGGTTAATATGGAAAACTATGTATGTAATAAAAATGTTCACCCACTCTATTTTCTTAAATTGTTTACGAATATATGAAACTCTCTTATGTTGCTTGAAAATAATTCTAGTGATGACTATAGCAGCATCAACGTTCATTTTCAAGCACTAAAGTGGGGATGTTACAAAATACCTTTCGCAATAGCTTTGAAATCTGTCCAAGTTTCTCCTTTCTTTGGGTGTTATATGCCTTAATGGCAGTGCGACATATCTAGCATCCTTCTCTAAGTCAATCCTAAACTCTTTGGGTAGGAGACTGGAGACTTCTTCAAAAATGTTTGGAAAGTCTATGACTACGGGCGCAGATGATTCATCTTGTGGTAGGCTAAGAGAATATAAATTGCTTAACTCAATTGAGTTTTAGGTTGCACAACGAACATCAATATCTTGCCCCTTACAATTTCTTAACCAAATGGTCCTCCTGTCACAATCTAAGACAACCACGTAGTAAGATAACCAATTCATCCCTAGTATAAGTTCGTATGCTTCAGAACCAAGAACTTATGCATTACATGTAAAATCAACATTATATATATTCAAGACTAAGTCTTTACAAATCAAAGAAAGCTGCGTCGACCCCTCAATAGGATTTGATACGACTATTGTGTTGGTGATAACTTAGGTTTTTAGATTCAAGAAGTTGACTACATTTCTAGCTATGAACAAATGTGATTGTAACAACCCACCTTGAAACGGGCCTAATTTTCAACTCAATAAAAGCCCATCGAACCTTAGGCCCATTCCAAAGTTGGTCCTTAGTTGGTAAAATTGATACAATGAACAATATACGCAGCTATCTATCTATGCTATCAGAACCTCACAGTGAGGATAAAATATAATATTCGAAATAAGTACCCATTCCATAAAAATTCAAATCCCAAAAATACACTATATCATCCCAATTATCAAAAATACAATGTCTCAAAATAACATCAATGTATGAAACTGGGTACATGAAAATATATAAAAAACATAAATATATAGATAACTACTACAAATCTCCATTACCGCCTTCATCTCTCCTCTATCAGCATTGTTCACTAAACCTATATGTTGTAATGAGGAGAGGATCAGAACAACAATGCCTAGTAAATGAAAATCTTAAGTTTTACCATAATAGTGTTTAGGCAGTATCATTTAGGTAAGAAATATGTCTTACTTTCCTATACTATATCCTAGGAAGTATTCCTCCAACTGTAAGCCTGAAGGCTTTTGCAGTCCAACTCTATAACGTACATTCAACTATAGGCCAAAGGCCCTTCCTAGTCCAACCAACTACCATCAATCATGCCATAATAGTGTGAGAGTAAGTAACTAAGTCACTTAATACCTCTTTAATGGAAATTAGGCAGACTTTGATCATTTAATACCTACATCCTTGACTGATCCCCGTCATTTAATACTTAACCCAAGGTGGACCCCTCTTTGGTACTTCCTAACTTATATCGTAAGAAATCCCATATAGCTACCTAATACTTCATTTATTGGAAGAGGTGGACCCTACAATAGCCACTTAATACCTTAACTCTGAAGCGGACATTTTTCGAGATTTCCCACTACCGCGCCTAATAGATAATCTATATTATAGCCCATACCCAAACCCTGATATCTCACGTTAGTCTGCATAGTCATAGGTACTGGTAGGCAGATTGGCTGGGCAAATTTACCCTATAAAATTAAGACTAACCTTGCATCCACTGTAGGTACTTATTATAGGCGATGTCTCACATTGGCCTCAAAGTCACAATACTGGTAGCCAGATTAGCTGGCTAGACTTCTATGTGCTTTTGACTGACCTTGCATTTCTATAACTTAGCCATTTTTTCGCTCTCCTAACATACTACCATAAATATATACTATGTATATGTATACCTCACCCGCATTTACACACTAAGTCCATATAAGGAAAACTTCTTATTTCTCCTTTAAATATGGATTAATTTCCACGATGATCTTTAACTTCCTTCCTACGGGTTTTAATGCTACATATAACCTATTTATTCAATACGATTAATATGTTATTAATTATACGCTAATAATATATTTATATGCTAATATATTTTACGTACGTACTTTAGGCTAATTTTCCTAAGCATCGAAGATTTTCACTTCCTTACTAATCGTTTAAAATGTCAAAACTTCCAAATTCATACAAGTCTAACTCCATATAATAACTTATAAAATAGCTAATATCCTTAACCAAACAATAGACTTGCATTAATAAAATAGAATCAAATATCAAACTTATTTTATATTCATATAGTAGAATATGCGCCTCTGTTTTAAGGATTAAAACATAGAATTTGAACCCTTTATATTCTATTCAACTTTTACATACACGAACTTGATGTGAAAAAGGAATTCATATTTAAATTATTGAAATAAGCAGTGCAATCTACAAATTGGAAAATTCATAGCTTACACATCATTTCCTAACTTATCTTCTGCTTAGAAACCTTTAGCACATCAGTAGAGAAAAGTTAGTGGAATAGAATATAAAATATTCAAATTGCTACAACAAAACAAATTCTACTAATTTAATATAAAATAATTGAGATTCCAACAACTTAAGAATTAAGATTCATTTGGGGGAATTTTAGGGTTTAGTATTAGGGTTTTCCTGAACAAAATTCCCTAAGGCATAAAATAAATCCAAACTTCTACTATAAAATTACTAAAAATGTGAAAACTAAGATTTACATGCATGAATAGTATCGATATTCCCTTTGGATTTGATTATGCCATTTCCAAACCGCTCCTTTAGATTTTCTCTCTTTAAAATGTGCAATAATTCAACTGTATATTAGATTCAAAATTCGTAGATTAGGGAAGAATAAAAAATAGAAAAAAAATATTTATACTAACCCGTTAACTTTTCCCCTTGAACTTGAACTCTTGAATCTAATAAAAGAAGAAGATTGACAGAGCTTCGTTAGCGTTCCGCATATTTTTGTGAATAAAAATGAGGGGGCTACCTCTTATTTATAGTGGTCAGAAGGCGTCCGGATTGCAGGATTTAAGTTGGTTTAAAATAATAAAATCCGAGCCATTCGTGCCTAAAAAAACCTAGTCGCGGCTACCCCACCAGTCGACCGCTCCTCCCTAAGAGGTCGACCAACCCAAGGGAGGTGGTTGACCGGTCCCTTATACTTGAAATGTAATTTGTTGCTACTATTTAATTCCTATTTGTTTCCTATTTTTATAATCAACTAACGTTTATTTTAACATTTCCGTAAACCCTAAGATTCACATCAATGTTAAAATATTTACTAATGTTTTTAGTTCCAAACATTAACATTAATTAAAAATTTTAAATTTAAATCTTTATGAATTATTTTGAATTTGAAAACTTCAAACGCCAATAACTTTTCATGGCCAAATATGTTAAAATATTCACATCAAATTTTATATATGAAAGTTGATCAAAAAATCGCTACGGACGCAATAGTATAATTTTCATAGCCAAATTAAGATGTTTACAAAATTTCCATTTTAAACCTTATTATTAATTAATTAATTTCTTATCGATTTTTATAGGCTATTACATTGATGCTCCTTAGTCAAATAAGGTACGAATAGTATTTCCAAAGATAATAGTTGTACCTACCATTGCAGCTTTTCTTTGGTCTGTACAAGGAGGCCTTCTTAAGATAGGTACATCCTCAATGGCATAAGCTTGCCCACTTTGTTCTCCATACTAGCTTTGGATACAGATTCTTATAGTGTCCCTCCTCATAGTAGTAATATCATCTCCCCTTGAACTCCTCCTTTATCAAACTCACCTTGTAGTCCTTAACAACATGTCTGTTCTTCTGACATCTATGACATGTCACTCCTCCTTTCTTAATCTTTCCCTTGGCCTTCTTATCAGCCCAAAGTCCTCCTTTCTTAGCTCCACCTTGACTTTGTTCCTATCCTACCTTCTCTTTCTCCTCAATAGCAACAGTCTGAAGCAAGCTATTTTAACTATCATCTCATAAATGACGCCAGCGGGAATTTGGGTCAAAGCAGCTCCCTAAGTGGAGAATATAGACATTTAACAAACTTCATAGCATCTTCGCAAAGGTGTCAATTAGATTCAATCCAAACATAGCCAATTCTGTGATCTTGTTGCTATACTCCTTCAACGTGGATTCTCCTTGCCTCTGTTGTATAAACTTCTCCAACTGATACTTACTTCAGCTTTGGACATGAATCGTGACTCAAAGCAAGTCCTAAATTCATCCCATCTACTGCATTCTCTTAACTACAATTATCTACCAATCTAGCACCTCCTCTTTCAAATGCCACGTATCCATCCTCCTTTTGATCTGGTCTTCCCATCCAAGCTCCCGAAATATGCATTCACAGTCGTTAATCTAAGCCTTTGTTTCAACAAAACCTTCAGCGCCCAAATACGCCTGTCCTCCCATATTTTGGAAGTCTTTATACATTTTAGGGAAGTTTAGTGTACATGGTACTACTTCAGCATGTGGAAAAGCTGGTGTCGTTGGTGCAGCTTGTTGATGAATGGGAACTTGCCCCACATGCCTTAAGTATTGCTTGAACCACTCTGGCATACCTCGAATGGTGGGTATTTCTTGAGTGGAGTGGTTCCTAGCCTTCGAACTGTTATTTTAAGTCATAATCAAAGATTTACATGTGCTTGCGTATGTTCATAAAAGTGTGTTTATATATATATATATATATATATATATATATATATATATCTATGTGTGTATTATAGGGTTTGAAAAATACTTTCAAAAATAAAAAATATGCCCTCTTACATATACCTATTCCCGTTGATTGGGTAATCTAAGCTCTAAGACCAAATGTAACAACCCTATTTGGAATGGGCCTGACTTTCGACCCAATAAAAATCCATCGAATCTTAGACCCATTCCAAAGCGGGTTGTTGGTTAGTAAAATTGATACAACGAACAATATACAGAGCTATCTATCCATGCTTTTAGAATCTCACAGCGGAAGGGATAAAATATAGTAAAAGAAATAGGTACCCACTTCTTAAAAACTCAAATCTCAAAAATACAACATATCATCCCAAAATATCCATAATACAATATCATAAAATAACATTAATAGAGTACATCAGAATATCAAAAACATAGATAAATAGATAAAGTGCCACAAATCTTCACTGCAACCTCCTTTTCGATTAGCATCGTTCCCCCTAACCTGTAGGTTGTAATGAGAAGGGAGTCATGACAATAATGTTTGGTGAATGAAAATCTCAAGCCTTACCATGATAGGATTTGGGAAATATCATTTATATAAATAATATGCCTTGCGCATTCTATACTATATCCTTCCAAGTATACCTCCAACTGCAAGCCAAAGGCTTTTCCAGTCCAACTCCATAATGTACCTCTAACTATAGGCTAAGGGGCCTTTCCAGTCCATCTTCATGACTACCATAAGCTTGCCCTAATATGCAAGAGGAAGAACCTAAGCCACTTAATACCTTTTTAATGTGAATTACGCAGACTCTAACCATTTAATACCAATACCCTATGCTGATCCCAGTCATTTAATACCTAAACCTAAGGCGGACCCCTCTCTGATACTCTCTAACTAACACCGTAAGAAATCGCATCAGGCCATTTAATACTTCTTTGATGGGAAAAAGTGTACCCTACAATAGCCACTTAATACCTCAACCTAGAAGTGGACCCCTACCAAAGATTTTCCACTACCGCTCCTAAAGATAATGGCGACCATTTAACACTTCTAAAGTAGGAAGAAGGCAGACCCTAAAATATCCACTTAATACCTTCAACCTAGAAGCAGGCCCTTATTGGGAAATCTATCGTATCACCTGTAACCCAAACTATGATCTCTTACATTAGTCCGACTATTCGTAGGTGTTTGTAGCCAGATTAGCTGGGCAGGCTTACCCTATAGAATTAGGACTAACCTCGCGTCCACTGTGATACTTATTACAGCGATGTCTCACATCAGCCCCAAAGTCTCACTACTGGTAGCCAAATTAGCTGGGCAGACTTTTGTGTGTTTTTGACTGACCTCACATCCCAAAAACTTAGTGATATTTCCGCTCTCCTAACATACTACCATAAATGTATATCTCACCGCGTTTACGACTTAAGGCCATATAAGGAAAACTCCTTATTTCTTCTTTAATTATGGATTAATTTCCATAATTATCCTTAACTTTCTTCTTTTAGGGTTTAATGCTATTTACTAACCTATTTATTTTTTTACGATATGAATAATACATTGTTATTAATACACAATTAATATACTTGTATGCTATTAATATATTTATACATATGTAATTTAGGAAAACTAAATATTCCTAAGCGTGCGTAGAAATATTCATGTTCTAATATTTTGCTTCCTACATTATCTGTTGAAATGTCAAAACCTCCATATTCATAAAAGCTTAAGTTTCATATAATAATTTGCAACTAATTTTCTTAGCTAGACAAAACAGACTTGTAAAAATATATTCAAAAATAGAGTCAAAATACCAAATTATTTACATTAGTATAATAGAATCTACACCTCTATTTCAAGGAAACAATACTTAAATTTAACAATTTATGCTCTATTCAACTTTTACATATACAACCTTAAAGTAGAATATGGGATTCAAATTTATTTCTATTACGAAAATTGACGATGCAAAATACAAATAAGAAAATCCATACTTTGCACACCATTTCATAATAATTTTCTTTTTGAACCCCTTTATCACAACAATGTAAATTAGAAGTGGAATAGAATATAAATTATTAGAATTGCAAACAACAAATTTAATTCTACTATATTAACATAAAATTATCAATAAATCCAAGAATTAACATATTATTTTGGGGAGTTTTGGTGTTTCAGGTTTAGGATTTTCGCATACGAAATTCTCCAAGGCATAAACCAAATCTAAACTTTTACTACACAAAATACTAAAATGTGAAAAAAGTAAGATTTTTACTCACAGATAGTTTCCTTCTTCCCTTAGATTTGATTCAAGCCTTTGCCTAACTACTCCTTCAGGTTCCTTCTTTTTGGAATTTATGACCATTCAATTGTGTATAAACTAGATTCAGAATTTAGAGATTAGGAAAGAATAATAAAAAAGCGCGCGCACGAGCGTGTGTGTATATATATATACATATATATAAACCTATTACCCTTTTTCCCCTTAGATTTTAATTCTTGAACCTAATCGAGGAAGAAGACTGATGGAGTTTCGTTAGTGCTCCAAATATTTTGTGAATAAAAGTGAAGGGACTTGCCTCTTATTTATAGTGGTTAGAGAGCATCCGACCGTAAGATTTAAATCAGTTTAAAATAATAAAATTCGAGCTATTTGTGGTCAAAGAAAACACTAGCCAACATTCACCAGCTGGTCTACCGCTTGTGGTCGACCGACCTCCTTCCACTAGCCTAATTAATTTATGTCATATAATTTGTTTGTTTATTTCCCCTTTTAACAGTAATGTTAACATTTTTCTCTAACATTAGTTTGCCCTAACGTTAAATTATTTATTAACCCATTTTAATCTTTACGTCAATAGTTTTTTCGTTTAAATTCCGATCGTAAAACATTAAATATGAAATTTGATCAGAAAAACACCACGATCGCAATGGTATAACTTTCGTGGGCAGATTCAGACGTTTGTGGAATTCTTATTTTTGGCCTTATTTTAATTTATTAATTTTACAAGGTCTTACAAGTCTGATTCATCCTCTCGGCAACTCCATTGGATTATGGATCACCAGGTGTAGTGAAATGTCTCTGAATACCATGCTGCATACAGAAGTCGAGGGACTCCTTAGAGAAAAACTCACCACCATTACAGACTTAAGCACCTTCAACTTGCAACCAGACTAGTTCTCAATGAGCGCCTTCCAAACTTTAAATTTTACAAAAATTTCTGATTTGGCATTCATCACATACACCCAAACTTTCTAAGAAAAGTCATCAATGTAGGAAATAAGATACTTTGCTCCTCCAATGAAAGTGGTAGCTACTGATCTCTGAACATCTATATGTATGTAAGCAAGTACTCTCTCCAATCTATGAAGTCCAGTTCCAAAAGATACCTTCGTATGCTTTCCCAACACACACTCCTGGTAGAAATCTATCTTATCGAAGCTTTCTCCTTTGATCATATTCCATCCATGAAGAAACTCCAAGCCTATCTCTGAAAATGACCCAATCTAAGATGCCAAGTCTAGTGGCATCCAAAGGGCGAGAACAATCTACTCCAATACAAGACTCTCCAAGCACGTTGGTTCCTTTTAGTAGATACAGATTCCATATCACATCACTCCTCATTAAAACTAGCGCACTCTTGGAAACCTTCAAACTACCCTTCTCTATAGTCACCAAGCATCCCATGGATGCCAACCACCTCAAAGGGATCAATGACTTCCGAAGACTTGGAGTATAGCGGACATTTGTCAAAGTGTGAATCCCTCTATTAAACATGTGATTCCATACTTTATCCTCTTTCATGGCTCTACAACAAGCATCATTTTCTATTAGAATTGCACTTCCCTCCTTTCCAATAAAAAAGCTAAAGTAATTCGGATTTGGCATCATGTAGAACGATGCCCCTAAATCAAGCACCTAATGGTTTGATACATCTGATGCTAGTACAGTCAACACATTATCAAATATAGCCTTCTCCATCGCAATCAATAAAGATCCATCCTTAGTCTTCCTCCTTAAATCTAGATAATCTCTCTTCCATTGGTCTATTTTCTTATAGTGGTGGCAGTTCCCTTTTTTGGCATTTCCTCTCCAACCATTTTCGGACTTCCTATAGGAACGCCCCCTAGTAATCCAACTCTTCCTCTCTCAATGAATAGACCCTGACTACTACTACCTCCTCTACCTTCACTCATCTTCTTCATCTGAGCAATCAAGTTTTCAGATAGAAGACCCAATTTCACATCTTCTACTGTCAACATGTCTCTTTCATGTATCATACTGTTAGCAAAACCTATCTAACGCTCTAGAAGGAAATACAAATGAACCAACGTCTTCTACTCTTCATCCCTTTCAAATCAACAGTCTTCATCTTTATCAAAAGATCGTCGAAGAAACTAAGATGATAACTAAAGTATCCTCTCTCATCTTCGTGGTGATAATGTCTATAGCAAAATCAGACGGCTTATAAGCGACTTCTTCAAATAGAGATTCCCCAGCTTGGTCCAAATTCCTCTAGCAGTTATTTAACTGTTAATCTCTAAGATAACAATATCACCCATAGCCAATTGGAGAGTGGTAAAAGCCTACTCTTCCATTCTCCTTCTCTGTGGCTGATATATCAACGGGTAACTTCTCAGTGTTAAACACTACTTGATGAATCTAATTCCTCCTTAGAACAACCTTCATCCTCCATTGTCACTTCTTGAAGTCATTATCCTTATTCCACTTCCCTATCGCCAACTATGATCATAATGTCACAAAAGAACTTCTTACATAAGGTCTTGTTTCAACTAGGGTACCATCATCTCCTGCCATACTACCTAACACCTTTTTAAACAACTAAATGGCACTAATACTAGACTGTTGGGGAAAATTTAAATTAACACCCCAAACACAGTGGAAATAATAGGATCATGTTGATTAGGGGTGAGCATTATTTGGTTAAAACCGAATTAACTAATTGAACCAGTTCATTACTGTCGGTTTGGTTTGGTTATGAAATTAAATCGGTTTGAAAATTAATTTTTTTGGTTATTTGTTCAACCAAATTAACCAAACTTTTACTATATTATCAAAATTTATAGTGTTGTAATACTTGTAATAATTGGCTTAATAATATAAAACAAAGTTTAGCTATTGAAAATAGGTCAATTTTCTTATAAACATAAAATAGATACTCAATAAAATCTCTCTAAACAAAATTTTATGTTTTCATTTAAGTAAATCAATCATTTGAATAATAACGTATGATAATTTCTCTTGCATTCCTTTATTTCAGTTAAATCGATTACCGACCGAATAAACCTAAACTAATTCGAATCGATTCGGTTCGGTTTTGATTTTTTTTGGTCTAATTCAGTTTAACATGTTTAACCACAAACCGACCGAAACGACCTAACTTTCTCACACCTTGTGTCGATGGTAGGGTAGAACAAACATAAAATTAGTGCCCATAAGCAATCCAAGATCATAGATGCACAAATGAGAAGGAAAATCACATACATGATTTATATTGGTTCTACTATCGTGAGATAGTGTACATTCACATTAGGATGAGGAGATTTTATTACTTTTTTCGAAAAGAAATTACTAGATTGACAATGGAGTCTAAGAAGAAGAATATGCAGAAATACAACTTAAGAGGGTTGTAACCATACAAATCTCTAAAGGATGACCGTCTTTATGTAGAGATTATTGCTTAGGGTTGAAATAATTATTTACGGTAATAAATCAATGCCTCATCAATTCTCTTATTCATATGAGAAATATTTATCTACTTAATTTTGTTTTGTTTCCTCCAATATACATGCACCTAATACAATACCATCTTTAATCGGCTAATTAGGGAATTGATTAATTATTTCAATCTCTCAAAATAACACCATCTCATTTAGATAATTTCTTGTCTTCTTTAATGTATTAAAAGAGGCAATAAATTTGAGTCATAATTCCACCTTGACTCAAATATCTCCAAAATCTTCTTTAATATGGAAATATTGTATCATTGAAATTTAACAGATTCCAAACTTTTTATAGAAAGAAATGAAAACGATTTACTTGTTATACAAATATACATTGATGATATTATTTTTGGTTCAACTAATGAACAACTTTACATAGATTATTCTAACATAATAAAAAATGAGTTTGAAATGTAACATATAACAGAACTAAATTACTTTTTTAGTTTACAAGTGAAAGAATAAAGTAATAGGACCGTCGTTTACCAAGAAAAATACTATAAATACTTACTAAATGATTTAGCATGAAAAACACTACCAGTAAACCTACACCAATGAGCATGGCTCTGTAGATAAGTCAAGATGAAAAAGTTATCAAGTATGATCGGGTCATTACTTCAACTAACAACAAGGTAACCAAATATTATGGTGAGCATCTATCCTTGTCCATGATTTCAAGAAAATCTTAAGGAATCACACCCGAGAGTTGTTAAATATATACCACGTTACTTAGTCGAAACTAAGGGCTATAGAATCTTCATAGGCTATCCTTTTGAGTTAGTCTTATATAGTTATGTCAATTTTAGAGGCTGTAGGACAAGTAGAAAGAGCACAACCAGAACATGCCACTTCATATGCCAATCTTCGGTCTTTTGGTTTAGTAAGAAACAAAATTGGGAGCCCTTGTCTACATGTGAAGCAGAATATATATAGGCTATATTAGCATGTATGCAAGTAATTTATATGCAAAAAATACTAAAGGATTTTGGTATAATTATAAAGAAATCTCATATATATTATGATAACACTAGTATTACTAACTTATCAAATAACCTAGTTAATCAATCACGTACTTAAAAGTACCTAAAATTAACATATAAATTGCATCAAAGCTATCTAAAAATTCTTTAAATTATCTTGAAAAGCTTTAAAAATACCAAAAACCAACTAAAAATAGTATTAAACTACTTAGAGCTTCATTTTTCAAACGCAGCAAAGCTAATCTATTTTAAAACCATATAAAAATATCATAAAAATTTAACTATATAACATCATGCGGTTAATTACTACATCTTTCAAATATAGTTTTTATGCTTTAAAAATGCATAAAATTGGTGGAAACAGTATAACACTACACAAAGCTACATCTTTCAGATGTAGTAACCTATTTTAGGATCACATTAAAATAGCACAAAAATGTAACTATATAACATCTTATGATTAATTACTACATCTTTCATTTATAGTTTAAGGCTTTAAAAATGCTCAAAAGTTTTTTTTTTGTGTATATTAAAATCTAATTTAAAATTATATTAAAATATCTTTATAATAGTTGTTAAATCATTGAAGTCACACTTTTTGTGTATAGATATGAAAATCAGAAAATTCCCTTGCATTTTGCAAAGGATGTCATGAGTTTGAATTCCACTCTCAACAAAATTCCTTTATATTCATTATAATGTCACGAATTCAAATATTGCTCTTAACAGAAATACATTTTTTGAATAAGGTCTCAAAACAAACTACATTTTTTTCATATGTATTCAATTTATCTAATAATTTTAATACCATAAAATATATTTTTAATATACGTTCTTTACATTTTCATTTTATAAAAATATATTTGTTATTTTTTATTTGATCCTCAATCTTCATCTCAATACCAAAGAAATTTTTGATGTCTATTCTTCATAGATTTCTTTTACAAAGATAAATTAAGTATTTTATTTATTTAGTTTTCTATCTTCAATAACAACAATTTTCCTGTAAAATATCATTCATATTCAACCAATCCTTTTGGCATTTTACTTTTCAAAATTTAATTTTAAAATTTTGTTTTTACATAGAAGTTTTTCATTTTTAAAGTTAAGAAGTTGAAATTATTCTCAAAACGTTTATACAAGTTTTCAAATCTTGAAATTTTACATCTTTCAACTTGAGTATATTAATTTTTGAAATATCGAATCTTAATCAATTCAAAGTTACTTTAAATAATTTATTCATTATATAATTACTATGTAAAAATTAAGTAATTTTTATTTTAATAATTATTACATTACCATGTCACATTTTTGTGTGTATGTGAACTTCCATGAATACTTTTAATTCAATTAAATATATTCTTAAAAAATAAATGTCAAAAGAGTAGAACCAAGATAATGAAATGTGGAATGAATAATATTCAAATAAAAAATACAAATAAACCAGAATGAGAAAAAATTGGTTATAAATTAGGAGTGAGGTAACAAACAATCCAACTTTTCAAGAATACAATATTATAGAAAGTTTAATAAGTAATCGTATAAAAAACTAACATATGTACAAAAATACATAATAATAAAAGATAAAAAAAAATTCAACTTGATAAACGCATGTTTTAATGCTTAATGTTATGTTCACATGGTAATTTAAACAATTTTATTAGATAGTCCCATGGAATAATTTTGTTTACTTGGATCATATATATTTAATAATAATTTTAAAAAAATATATTCGAGCTATTATTTATATTCATGAGTATTATTATGCCTATCCTTTTACATGTACGTGCATCGTGTAGGATCGAATTAACCCCAGAGAGGGGTGAATAAGGTTTTTTATTGTTACATCCGCATTTCCCAAGCTTTGCTAAAGGAAAACTGATGCAAGCACTAAACTGAAAGAGCTACATGCACATTTGAAGTTGGACTACGAAAAGGAAGCAAGGAATAAGGCAAAGTCCATATAGTACTGCACCTACATAACATTATAGGATACCAATATTGCATGATGTCCTGACTACGCTAACATGCCAGGAATCTTACTGCACGACACCACCTAAATAGCGACAAAGCACAACACAGAGGGGAGAGGCCAAAACTGCACAACTCTGTAATAGGGCTACATTGCCAGTATAAGCCTAATCACACCAACTAATGCACTGCATTAGACATACCCTGTCCTTTCGATAACTCTGAACTCAGATAAGGCAAACCGCGCTAAATGGCTATCAACGATTGGCCAAGATAGGACCATAGCATACTGCGATCGGTCTATGCAGTTGCTCTTCCGCTAAAACCCACATAAAGTAAAACCACCTGGAACCCTTAATAGAAATAACCCCCACTTGAGATCATAATAAACCTGCACTCCCCAAACCATACGCTAACTAGGAAGATAACATGCGCAAGTGCCGCACACGACCCCTTACATATATCTACTCTTGATCCATTCCGAGCAAGCTATAGGAAAATGTTGCACATACCCAAAAAGCCCAAGGAACCCTAACATTACTCCAAAAAACTTATGCATTACTTACACTTCCAAGTGCAGATCAGCGATGCACTTACTGAAGACTCCCTAAGCGGAACCAAGCAAAATCTAAAGCAATACGAGGGCTGCATGCAGAGCTGTGCAGTTAATGCCCCGCTATATCCCCGCTATAACTCCGATATTTCTTATAGCGGATTCCTACCGCTACGATTTTTCCATATATCCCCAACATATAGCCTTTCCGCTTTAATCCCCGCTATTTCCGCTATATCCCGTTATTTCCGCTATATTCCGCTATTTCCGCTATATCTTCTATAAAAAAATTGGATTGAAAAATGATATTTATACGCTATAAAAATTATGAAATTAATTAATTTCATTGAATTTTTTATATATGTTTAGAAATGATAATACTCTAATATTCTACTAAATTAAATTAAGTTATATAATAGTTTTACGTTCATTTACAATACATTTGCACATATTTTTATTTAAAATTATTTTTGTATTAATTATAATTCAATTGAATGTTAATTTTTCACATAATTACTATCTATATATTTGTAAAAACAACAAGTATGGGATTTATATGCTATTTTAGAGTAATCCAATATATCCCGCTATATCTTCGCTGCATCCCCGCTATGACTTTTTGCACCTCTACCGCATTGAATCCACCGAGCGCTTTAACTGCACAGATGTAGAGTCATTCAAAAAGTGCTCCAGCACAATTTCGTGCTTACCGATAAAAGGAGATGTATAAAAGCATATTTTATCGGTAATCGGTGCAACCCAATAAAGGAACCCACATATCTACAAAGCCAGTGCATCTGTGCAAGCCTAGGTCAACCCAAAACCTAGGCAGAAGATCGAATCTTATATTATTCCATCTAAACCAAGATGAACCTTGTTTAGCTAAATAGAGGAGGATGACAATGCAATGACTCATATCCTACCAACCACAATTGTAATAACCAATGAAAGGAAGAAGAAAGGGTGCAGTTCTCTAACTATCAAGTGCAATTTAGAATAAGCTTATATAAGGCAGGCAATATAGGATGGACAAGACAAGACAACATCATCCACCATCAACATAGTATCAGGCAAGAATTGTAAATTAGGCATGACAACGTAACTCCCATCACCCCCAGAGCAGTATTGCGCAAATGTTGCACACCAGACAGCGCAAATATTGCGCACCAAACAGCGCAATTTAGCTCCATAAGTATCAACACCACCCAGAATAGAGCAGGAGAGCAACTCGAAATATCTTTGTGACAAAGCTGCTAAAGGCGACGTGGTTCATCCAGAAGAAAAGGGCAACACCTCATTACACTTTCGGTCATGTACAGGAGTAGTACGCAGGCTATTTGCTTCTCATTACTAGAGGTGCATAACCCATTCAATTGGAGTTTCCCGCTTCAATTCCAGGATTTCTTGCTTTAATTTTAAACTTCCCACCAATACCCAGAATTCAACCACCCAAACCCTAGTTTTCCGTTAAAGACATGTGAGCAGTCCACGCACATCAAATAAATAAGATGGATGGATGACATATGGCATGGTCCAATGATGGAAACAAAAGTAGTGGAAGAAGGATTTTGGTGATCCACATGCCACTCTATACTATAAATAGAGAAGGCGCTGTAAAAGGAAAGTCATCCTTCCGAGATTTGACATTTTTGAGAATAATATCAAAATTTCTGTACTCTCTGCCATTATTGTCTGTACTAAGAATATATAAAAGAAGAAAGTGATATTTGATCCATGAACATAGAATTCCTTAACATCCGAACTACCTAAATTCTCTTTGTCTTTTACTTTTTTTACACTTATTTTTACCTTGTTTTCAGTGTTAGATTCTTTTCTATTTTTGCTTGAATTGGATGTTAATTCAATTTGACATTTTAACAACTAGTTATAATGCAACTGCATAATTGTGAAAGCACTCGATAACATAATTTCTACCATTAGGCAAATTTAACGTTGCTTAAATTTGTTGATTCTTAATTACGAAAGTAATTAGTGTTATAATTACTTAAGGATCACTTGGGTGTTGTGAGACAAAAAACCCCACTAACATTTTTGGCGCTAGAATGAGGGCTCGAACATCCGTTTCCCCCATCCAGCAAGTTTTACCTATATTTTCTCCACAAACCATGAATCCTACATATTCCATGACCCCTCACGCACAATAACAATTTCACTTGGCCTCAAAAACCTTGAAAATCCACTAGTAACCTCAAAGGTTCAAAACGAGGTGAAAGCTTCGACAGAAGCCCCATCTAATCCCATCCTGGCCACATTTCAAGCCTTCACTAACCAAATAAACTAACGAATGAAGGGGCTAGAAAAGACCATGGCCCAACATGTTGTCCTTAGGACAACTTTAACTCAACCATCCATAGCTTACCGCCTTCATTCACCGACTGCGATGGTTATGCAATGCATGGATGGTAACGACACTCTCAGAAATAAGAATGGTGAGGCTGGCTTAAAAACTGATACCAAACTCATGGAAAAATCCAGGTTAACCCCCAAATCAAATCGAAACCCGCTAATATAAATCCACTTCTATTGAAAAAGCAAGTCTGATCTGCTTTTGATGATGATGCTTCTTCGCCATATGGGAGCTATTCGTCCTAGATGGATCCTAGGGAAAATGAGATCCTGTTAGTCCATAGGATAGTGGTTTTGATGACAACAACTATAGAAGTGTTATAAAATATATATGTGCAGGAAATCTATATGCAGGTATCAACAAAAGAAGACTGTACAGTAAAGAAGACAAAGATCAAGAGTTCAAGATTGAAGACTCATGAGATTCAAGATATTCAAGAGTTCAAGACAAATAATATAGTTAGGTTAGATATTTGTTAAAACTCCTTGAAAGCACTATCATTCTTTTTTATCCAATTTACTCGTGGAATGGAATCCACTTCGTTCTTGTTAAAGGGATGGAACCCTAGTGAGATGGAACTCACGAAATATCTAGTGGAACGGATAGTAGCCCTATTTTGTTATCCACTAATTTTGATTCAAAATGATTTTCAAAATTATCTCTTGTTTCATAAAATGATTTTCAAATATTCCTTTTCAAAAGAAAAACCTTCGTTCGTATTTCCAAAAATGTTTTAGCCTCAAAATCATATTTATCATTTTGTTATATTTTGATTTCAAAATTGTCCTTGATATTTTAGCCTCAAAATCTATTTTAATATTATATTTACTTTAGTTTATTTACTTTGATTTTTAAATATATTTTAGTATATATACATATATTTTAAATATATTTTAGTTATTTTAATACATAGAGTCCATTTGAATAAAGTTGCATATGTTTTAAATCATCATTTTCAAAGTAAAGCAAATCATCACTTTTTACTAGACCATGTCGACATCCTCTTTACTTGTCATGTCGACATGCTTCCCGTTATAGCAAAGGTTGTTTTTCAAAAGAAGTGTCTATTCATTTAAATCTCTTTGAATGGACACATCCATTCATTCTCTATAAATAGAGACTGTTATGGACGTTTTCCAGTAACTACTTTCTTTATTTTCTCTCCTCTTTACTCTCTTATCTTATTTTCTAATCATCCTATCCATATTCTGCCGAAATCTTAAGTGAATCAAACCAGAATATCTCTAGTTTGATTCTCTGCCACTCTCTTCAAAGAATCTCAGTGCTTATCAGAGTTATAGATACATTTGTACTCAAAGAAACTTGTTTAGGGTTATAAAGGTGTGATCGTGTCCTTGGAAATTGATCGGGTGAACTTGTGTCCTGTGAATCAAGTGGTTCTACCCAGAGACCTGAGAATCTGGAGGGTGTACCTCGTTGCCTTGGAATCGAGGGATTGTAATCTAGATTATTATTGAATAGAAAGCCGTACGAGTTGTGCGGGACTGGATGTAGGGTAACACCGAACCAGTATAAAATTCCTGGTGTGTTCTTTCCTTTACTTGCTTTTTATTTATATTTGCATCTGTTTGTGATTCTGTGATTTGATCTGTGATTGTGTATTTGCATTAAGTTAGTTAAATCAATTTAAATCAAAGAAGTTTTAAAGAAATTCTTAAAACACTATTCACCCCCCCTCTAGTGTTAAATAGCCTTAAGATCATCTTCCGCGTCCCTTTCATTTGGTATCAGAGCAAGGTTTTCAAAAGTTTCATAATCTGAATTTTGAAAATTTTTAAAATGGCAATTTGTTTTATAAAATTATTAACACTGTTTTCATTTGAATATGTCACAGAATCATCATGATATTGTTGTTTAAAATTATATTTAGTTATTTTGAAAAGTCAATTGATTCTTTAAAAATTGTTATCTTGTTTTGCTGGAGAAGTGTTATGTACAAATGGATATATAATGGAAATCAACAAAGAAATGGGTACCAGATCAATTCAAAACTTTGGGTTCTCATCTACAACTTGATTTGATACTGTACTTCTCTCTATCTGCTTCGCAATGTCACTGGTTTCGTGAGAATCCGTCAAAAAATGACCAAGTTATGATCAAATGAAGTTTTGGTGAACAAAGAGAAAAAGAAGGCAAATCCGTCAAAGATATTCTTCAAAATTCATCCAGAGATTTGAATATTTTGTTCTCACTCCTTTTCAGATTGTAGTTCTTATTCTCATGGTCATTTTGATGGGTGGATCATCAAATTCCGATCAAAATTGAGTGAGATATGAAAGTTTGAAATTGGCTATCCAAAACTGAAAAACTGTGTACGGGATCTTCAACATTTCATCTACTGTTCGGCTTGTTGCATCACAATACCATCCAAATTCGACACCAAACTATAACTAGATCGTAGCCCTTGCCTTCCTCTTCGACTTGCCGCTGGTTTCATCCAATTCCGTTAAGAAACGAAGGAGATATGCCTTCTAGAAGTTTGATAGTATATAGAAAAACGGGAAGAAGATGAAGAGGAGGAATTTTTATGAAAAGTGGTAACCGTTGGGCTTATTTATAGTGGTTGAAGTGTCCATTCATTCAAAATTCGAATTCAAAGTTTTGGCGCCAAGTTGGTCAATCTACTAAATCATCCGTATCTTTCTCATACGGTCTTCAAATTCAGCAAATGAATATACTACGATGATCAGAAAAACGAGCCCATCGCAATAGAACAGATCTGGTCATCAAATTCGGAAAGATATAAATGTGTGGATCACGACAATGGAGGAACGACAAAGTTAGAAAGATGGAATGCAAAAATTGGTACGCTTTACTATTATTTCATCTTTATTGTTGCATTTAGAAATATATATCTATGCATTTAGTTAGGTATAGAAATTTATCACTTTTATAAGTTTTGATATTTTGGTCCATATATCGACACACCATAGTATAAATATCAATATACAAGTCTAATTTTTTTTTTTAAAAAAAAGTCTTTTAAAATGTGTTTTCTTTCGAATAAAATCTTACCACTAATTTATTACAACTATATTAAGAAAAAAAGCATACCCTCATTCGTAGTTTTAATTTATCTAATGTTGTTTTTATTTCTCGTACTATATTTCTTTTAAGATACTAATTTTATATTTTTAAGAAATTAATAAAAGGAATTTAGAATGTTAGAATAAGGCTTTACTTATAGATTTCTTCAATTAATAAGATTGCATCACATCACATGATACTTATCATATAAGCAGATAGTGACATACATTTTAATAAAAGCATTTTTACATATATAATGCCAAGTATCATTACACATGTATTCTCATTATTTTTTTTATTTTATTTTTACTTTAATTATATTAACTACTATAAAAATTGGGTATAAAATCACCATTTTTGCCCAGAACTTTAGATAGCATTTCTGAAATGCTGTCTTTGCTTTTGTTACGCTGCAAATACGTTTTTATAGCATTTCTGTGTTTTGAAACGCTGTAGTGTTTCTGAAACTTTACACAGCATTTGGTAAAAGCTACAGTTTCTGTTTTATAATGCTTTGTATATATATTTTAATGCAAAAACTTTTTATAGCATTCTGTAAATGCTGTCTTTTCTACTTAAAACTTTAAATTATAAAATAACGATATTTAAACTAAGTATTTTTCTCTATTCTTTTTAGAAATTATTTTCTAACTTATATTAGAATATTTAAAATTAATGTTTAGATATTCTTTAGTAATTAATTAAAATTTAAATGAAAGAGGCCTTAATATAACACATGTTTATTTTAGTTTTTTAATCTTTGTTATTTTTAATATTTCATTATGATATTTTTTTTTAAACATGTTTCTAAATATTTTAGTCAATAAAAATTTAATATAAAGGTTTTAATTAGTAAGTTAAGTATTTTATAAACATGGAAGTTTGGATTCTTAAAAATAAAAATAAAATAAAAACAATCAAGTTAAAATAATTATTTAAGTAGGCTATTAATTTTTTATATTTGATCATATATATATATATATAGTTTAGGTCCATATCTCTTAGCAATTTAATTTTGATATTGAGTTTGATTACTACCTTTCATGAATATGTTATAGTTTTAATACCATTTATTACCTTTAAACTCTTACTTTACAACTCTTTCTGTCCCATTCATTAGTTTCCTTAACTTAGGTTTAGTAATTGGTGTGTTTTACCTTTGTCTGGTTGAAGTGATTTATAATAAATAGTTTGATATATGTATACATACATACATATATAGACACACACATACACACACACAAATATATATATATATATGCTTGTCAATTAGATATTACTTATCACTCATGTTTATCTTATAATCTGAATGTCACTTACCGTAGTATATATATCATCATATCATTCTGCATATTATTATTTTTTTTTCTTCATTATCATTTTGTTTCATATTACATATCATTATGCATCCTATTTCATATCACATTTCATTGCATATTACATCATAAATTACAATGCATAAAATATCATAATCATTTGCATCACAAGTTACACTTCATTCTGCATATCATCTCATGCTACATTGCATATGTCATACATTTCATACTGCATTACAAACTACATATTGCATACATGTATACATAACGAGTGTATTTTATTTAGGAGGAGTTTGTAGTATTGTCTTATAATATAGGATTATTAGTTTTTGATGTTTTGATTGACTTGTTTGACTTGATTGACTTGTTGGACTTGATTGACTTGTTTGACTTGATTGATTTGTTTGACTTGTCTGACATGATTGGTTTTGATGAGTGTGTTGAAATATACTTAATAAATAATTTATGTTCTTATATTTGATTTCTAACTATTATAAGCATTATCATAAATTCTAAGTTAGGATAGATAGTAATTTAGGATTAAGTTCTAGTTTTTAGAGTTAAGTGTTGATTATTTATGATAACACTATCATTATAATCACATGTTATATAGTATTAGTTTCAGGGGGAGTTATATAGAATTTTATAGTATTATAATTATGGAGTTAGTGTCATTTTTTTGTTGATGACAAAGGGGGAGAAGTATAAAATAGGTTAGTTAGGCATAGATTAAGGGGGAGTTATTAGATTTAGGGGGAGTTATAAGGAGAATATAAATATTTTATAAACAAAGGTTGTCATCATCAAAAAGGGGGAGAATGTTAGTCCATAGGATAGTGGTTTTGATGACAACAACTATAGAAGTGTTATAAAATATATATGTGCAGGAAATCTATATGCAGGTATCAACAAAAGAAGACTGTACAGTAAAGAAGACAAAGATCAAGAGTTCAAGATTGAAGACTCATGAGATTCAAGATATTCAAGAGTTCAAGACAAATAATATAGTTAGGTTAGATATTTGTTAAAACTCCTTGAAAGCACTATCATTCTTTTTTATCCAATTTACTCGTGGAATGGAATCCACTTCGTTCTTGTTAAAGGGATGGAACCCTAGTGAGATGGAACTCACGAAATATCTAGTGGAATGGATAGTAGCCCTATTTTGTTATCCACTAATTTTGATTCAAAATGATTTTCAAAATTATCTCTTGTTTCATAAAATGATTTTCAAATATTCCTTTTCAAAAGAAAAACCTTCGTTCGTATTTCCAAAAATGTTTTAGCCTCAAAATCATATTTATCATTTTGTTATATTTTGATTTCAAAATTGTCCTTGATATTTTAGCCTCAAAATCTATTTTAATATTATATTTACTTTAGTTTATTTACTTTGATTTTTAAATATATTTTAGTATATATACATATATACATTCATAAGTATTTCTACTTCTAAATACCTTTTACAAATACATAGAGTCCATTTGAATAAAGTTGCATATGTTTTAAATCATCATTTTCAAAGTAAAGCAAATCATCACTTTTTACTAGACCATGTCGACATCCTCTTTACTTGTCATGTCGACATGCTTCCCGTTATAGCAAAGGTTGTTTTTCAAAAGAAGTGTCTATTCGTTTAAATCTCTTTGAATGGACACATCCATTCATTCTCTATAAATAGAGACTGTTATGGACGTTTTCCAGTAACTACTTTCTTTATTTTCTCTCCTCTTTACTCTCTTATCTTATTTTCTAATCATCCTATCCATATTCTGCCGAAATCTTAAGTGAATCAAACCAGAATATCTCTAGTTTTATTCTCTGCCACTCTCTTCAAAGAATCTCAGTGCTTATCAGAGTTATAGATACATTTGTACTCAAAGAAACTTGTTTAGGGTTATAAAGGTGTGATCGTGTCCTTGGAAATCGATCGGGTGAACTTGTGTCCTGTGAATCAAGTGGTTCTACCCAGAGACCTGAGAATCTGGAGGGTGTACCTCGTTGCCTTGGAATCGAGGGATTGTAATCTAGATTATTATTGAATAGAAAGCCGTACGAGTTGTGCGGGACTGGATGTAGGGTAACACCGAACCAGTATAAAATTCCTGGTGTGTTCTTTCCTTTACTTGCTTTTTATTTATATTTGCATCTGTTTGTGATTCTGTGATTTGATCTGTGATTGTGTATTTGCATTAAGTTAGTTAAATCAATTTAAATCAAAGAAGTTTTAAAGAAATTCTTAAAACACTATTCACCCCCCCCTCTAGTGTTAAATAGCCTTAAGATCATCTTCCGCGTCCCTTTCAGATCCGACAGCTAAAAAATCATGTGGAACAGCTGGCAAGGCTTTTCCATTAGAACACCGAAGAAAAGGTCGAGGAAGAAGGTTCTACCCCATTCAATGGGACCATTATAGAAGCAAATTTTTCGAAAAACTTTAATGTTCCATTAATCGACAAGTTCGATAGAACCACCAACCCAAATGACCACATCTGCACTTTTGAGTATTATTACATGGGCATACTGAAGATAGAATGAATGGCTCAATGTAAACTCTTCCTAGTTTACTTAGACGGTGCAGTCTCCTGATGGTTAAGAGGTACGGACCAGGGGAGGTTCATTCTTGGAGGTAGCTATCCATAGATTTTCTAAAGCAATTCAACTCGAGGAGAGAGGCCTCCCCAGATGTAAATGTCATGTTATGCATAAAGCAGGGAGAAAATAAAAGACCGCACAACTTTGTAAAGCACATAAAATCCACGACACTTCGAATTGGAGTAACCAGGGAAGAAGCACTACTTATGGCGGTTTATGCCAAGGTCAGAAGGGATACCTCAATGTGGTAGAAAAATAGTAGAAAGTCAGGTCAGAGCATGAAGGCTTTCTACAAGAGGGCAAGCGGCAATACAAGGATGGAAGAAGCTGGATCCACAACAAAAACTTAGAGAACTTCTGCCTCCAACTATGACAAGAAAAGAGGGCAGAAGGGTATCATCCACTTGCAAAAAGACAAAAGATGCTCAACTTCATGGAAAAAACTCCACTCACCCATACTTCTGGATATATATATGAAATGACCTGGAAGAGCTTACATATAATGTGTCCGACAAAGGGAAGAAGGCGGAGTAGAATTAAGGCGGAGCTACTTTCGTTTCCACAAAGCAAATGGCCACCACATAGACAACTGCAGACATTTGAAAAAAGAAATAGAAAGAATGATTCAAAAAGGATACTTGGGTAGCTTCCAAAAAGCTAACAACGATGACAGGACATGAAATCTCACCCCGAGTCTAAAAGAGAAACAAGCATGAAACCCCTCTAACATCATATCCTCAATCCATGGAGGACCTCATCTTGATGGAGCAAGCAAAAAGGTGCTAGAGAGATATGTGCAAGAAGCTAAGACACAACAGAGCGTGGTCTCTAATATCAAGCAAAAGCCAACATAAGAAATAGTATTCACAGTAGTTGATGCAACAGGAGTTGTATTCCCGCATCAGGATCCACTCATTGTCAGGGTGCAGATTTCAAACTACACCGTGAAGAAAATTCTTTATTGATTTTGGAAGTTCGGTAAATGTCATCTTTAAATCAGCGTATGACCAAATAAAGCTTCTAACGAAAATCCTAAATCCTAGCCCCGAGTCTCCACGGTTTCAATAACACTGCAACCGTCCCAGTGGGAATTGCATGTTTGCTTGTTACAGTCAAAACTACACCTCTACACAAATCATTTTATGCGAGCTTTCTGATCGTCGACCAACCCTCACCATACGTTTTCAAGGAAGACCTACGCTAATAGACCTGGGGTCAATTATCTCACAAAAAGATCTACTCCTGAATTTCAACATCCCTATTGGGATAGGATCGATAAGGGGAGAATAGTTTTTAGCTAGGGAATTATATAATATAAATCTTACCTCTAGCAATAAAATTGTTCAAAACCACTCTAGTGTCTCTTCTAATACCTATAAGAATAGTAATGAAAATGAAAAAAAAATCAGTTTAAAGAAGTACATCGGTAACAAGTACCAAAGCTAAGGCTAAAACAAGTTAAATTGCAGCTACAACATTAGAAAGGAAATAAAAGATAAAAGTATATGTGCATGACTAGCACCGAAGAATATAATCTAGTCTACACATAGTACTTCTCTGAAGAAGCTCGAAAACATGCGCTCACAGTCACCTCCCAAGTAGAAGAAGAAGCAATAAATGAAATAGACTCGAAATTAGGGGAAAAAAAGAGAAAGTTAAAGCTAGTAGATGACCTTGAAGATATACTAATAAACTCTGTGCAGAGGCTTGAATTGAACTAATAAACTTCTCAAAATAGTGAATAATCTCAGTGCAGAGGCTTGAATTGAACTAATAAACTTCTTAAAAAGATCAGCAGACATATTTTCCTAGACACATTCAGACATGGTAGGAATAGACCCAATCATCATCTACCATGCACTCAACATCGATCCCGAGGCCCACCTGGTTAGGAAAAATTGCAGATAGATCAAGAAAGGTATAACGCTTTGCATGAAGAAGTCATGAAGCTAAAGGAGAATGGATTCATCAGGAAAGTGTACTACCCGAAATGGATCGCTAATCCAGTATTTATAAAAAACCCAAAGGAAAATGAAGGGCATGTATAGATTATACCAACCTCAACAAGGTCTACCCTAAGAACAACTTCCCCTTACCTTGAATTGATCAACAAGTGGATGCAACCAATGAACATGAACTGCTCTCATTTATGGACACATATTCAGGGTACAATCAGATAGCTATGTTCAAGTTGGGTTTGGAGCATACTAGTTTCATGATGGACAAAGGTTGTACTACTACAAAGTCATGTCGTTCGGGCCCAAAAACGCTGAGGCAACTTACCAAAGGCTAGTTAATATGATGTTCGCAGATCAAATTAGAAAGAATGTTGAACTATATGTGGATGCCATGCTAGTTAAGTCAAAGGTAGCATCCAGTCACGTACATCACCTGGGACAAACATTTGAAGTCCTAAGGCATTACAATATGAAGCTAAACCCTTTGAAATGTACTTTTTCCATTCAATCATGTAAGTTCCTGGGATACATAGTGAGTGTATGTAGCATTGAACCAAAACCAGAGAAGATTGAAGCCATAAGGAATATGGAAATCCAACGTAGCCGAAGGATTTCGTGAGCCTAAACGACAAAATAGCGGAGCTAACCGAGTTCATCTCTAAAGCAACATATAAGTGCATACCATTCTTCGGTCAAGTGAAGAAGGGATGAAATTTTGAATGGACTGAGGAATGCAAAGCCGCATTCCAAAACCTGAAAGACCATTTTATCAACACTCCCATACTATCTAAACTGGTAACATATGGGGACTTGTATGTATATTTAGCTATAACTGATAAAGTTGTTGGTGTTGTAGTGATTAGGTAGGATGAAGGAACCCAGAGGCTAATTTACTACATAGGAAAGCGTCTGTCAGGAGCAAAGTTGAATTACTCAGTCATTGAAAAGCTAGCTTAGAACCTGCTCCTCACAACAAGGAAGCACAGCTCTATTTCCAAGAACATCCCATCAAAGTCCTCATAGACAAACCACTAAGAAAAATACTGCAAAAGCCGGAGAAATCAGGCCGATTGTTGAAATGGGAGATGGTGCTAAGCCAATATGACATCACTTACTGGCCAAGGAAGGCAACCAAAGGTCAGACATTAGCAGACTTCATTGCAGAATGTACACCCCCAACCGAGCTCCAACTAGAGGAAGAAACACCTAATCTGCACTTCTAGCAGCTATTCATGGATGGAGCTTCAATTGAATAGGGGACAAAAATTGGATGTATGCTAATTGCTTTAGATAAACAGAAACTATACAGGATAATGTAGATGGGGTTCAAGGCGACCAACGATGTGGCAGAATATGAGGCTCTCCTCCCAGGACGTAGAATGGCCTAGGTAACAAAGGTAACCCATATTAAAGTTTATAGTGATTCCCAATTAGTTGTGAACCAAGTACAGGGAAATTACCAAGTATATGGAACTTTCTAAGAAAATACTGGAGTAGTTCGAACAATTTGGTATAGAGCAAATTCCATGGGAAAACAACTCTTCTGCTGATTCGTTAGCTAAACTTGCAAGCACTAAAGTAGCAAATGAAATGAAAAACGTTCCAATAGGACATCAGGCAGAGCCAAGAATAACAGAGGCTAATCAAATACTGGTCCTAACCTGAGCCCAATGGTAATGATCTTGGGATATCGAGACTAGAATACCGAAGAAAACCAAGGGCATTCCCTAATTGAACCGCCGCTTCATCAAACTGAAGAAAACACATGGATGATCCCCATAAAACAATTCATGCTAAATGAAATTCTACTCCAAAATAGAAATGGAGCCAGAAAATTAAGGTATTAGGCTCCGTACTACTCATTCTTTGATGGCACATTACACAAGAGAGGGTACTCCATCCCTTATCTTAGGTGTGTTTCCAAAGAAGAGGAAATAAGAGTCGTGAGAGAAATACATGAAAGGCAATGTGATGACCATTCCGGGGGAACCAAGTTAGCAAAGAAAGTACCGAGACACGGTTATCACTGGTCCACGGCACTTCGAGATGCAAGAGAATTTGTAAGAAGATGCGATATATGTCAAAGATTTGCATGTATCCCCAGACAGCCATCCCACGAGCTCATCCCACTAGCTAGCCCATGGCCCTTTGACATATAAGGCATAGATTTAATAGGTCCACTTCCTATGTCGAAGGAGGGAGCGAAGTACACTATAGTTGCAATTGGCTACTTCACCAAATGGGAGGAGGCGGAACCTTTAGCCACCATCACTGCGAGAAATATTGTCATCTTTATCGTGAGAAATATAATCGCAATGCTCAGAATCCCCCACAAAATAATTTCTGACAATGGAACACGGTTTGAAAGTAGGGAATGTATAGAGCTCTACGAGAAAAATGACATAGCTAAAAGTTTCTCCTTCATCGTGCACCCGCAAGAAAATGGGCAGGTCGAAGCAGCAAATAAGACTATCAAAAAGTTCCTTAAGAAAAGACTACAGAAGGAAAAAGGGCAAGTGGGTAGATGAATTATCCTTAGCACTATGGGCTTATAGGACTTCTACCAGATTTCTAACGGGCCATACACCTTTCTCATTGACCTATGGATACGAAGTAATGCGGCCTATCAAAGTAGAGGTCCTATCACATAGAAGGATATCATATACGATAGAGAAGATTAAGAAGCTGGAACAAGGTGCCCTCAATCCCATCTAAGAAAGAAGAGGTGAGGTAGCAGTCATATATGCCACATACCAACAAAGAATAGCTAGAAATTACAATGCTAGGCCCAAGGATAGAAACTTTTGTATGGGAGATTTGGTACTACAAAGGGTAATGGCTAACACAAAAGATCCAACTGATGAAGCTCTGGGCTCACACTAGGAAGGCCTATTAGTTATAGCAGAAGTTTTGGCTAACGAGGCATACCGACTATCAAAACATGATGGAAACCTAGTTCCAAGAACAAGGAACTTAAAGCATCTCAAGACTTTTTTTATATGATCTTTGTTACTCATGTAATAGACATTGTTATTATTATGAGAGCAGCAATAGAATGAACTGGACGTTGGGATACTGGACGGCCCGACCCAATATAAAAATCTTTCTATGTTAACCTCTTTGACATAGCTAAATAACTAATGGACGTAGGGATATTAGATGGCCCGAACCAGCTACCAAAAGAAAACCGTGCAAAAGAAGCTCGAATTTTAATCTAAATAACTAAACTAGACGTAGGGATATTGGACGGTTCGAACCAGTATAAAATCTCTCTATGTTGATTAATGTGACATAGCCACACTGGACTTAAGGATATTAGACAACCGTAACTAGTACAAAAACTATGCGCATGGATTAAAAAGGTTGTAAACATGCGAACTAACTTCACAGTCAAACAATATTCTACCCTAAAATAGCGGGGCAAACCGTGCCAAGTGCACGACAAAGCTTAAATGCTAAAACTATCAAGTTCATGGTAGTCAAGCATCAAAAAGCATGGGTTGTGCAGATGATAAGTCCAAAGATGGCAAGAAAAAGGAAACACGTGGGATGCAAAACAATCAATATATCAAGCATAGTCCCAGAGTCTACTCAAAAGCTTGCTCGGTAAACATCAAAGAGCAATAATTTCCTCATATTTATTTAGTTTTGCTAATATTCATTGGAGTATGTACATATTTACCTGACCCAAACCCCTATAAATGCTTTAAAAGCTTGAAAGAAAAACTACAAATACAATCTGTAATAAAACAAAACGACATCATGAATCTGACTCGAATTCAGAGTAAGTTTCAGCTATGATCTTGTTTTGGCAGTAAGGTCTACGAGCATCCATGACGGATGCTAAGCATGACTATCCTTAAGTTGAAGAGTAGGAGATGGGTCATTCAACTTAGTAATTATGACTATGAGCAACCAGAAGAAACACACCAAAAGCGATATAAGGGTCATTATTAGCGCCGGTCCAAAGATCACCATAATCCTGCAGATCATACTCATAATCCACACTATTGTATAAATGGGTCATATCAACTCCAGGACAAAAGCGAGTGACGACATCGATCGCACACTTCGCGACAACGTCTCATATAACCCTTATTACCTTCTCATCATGGAGCTGCTTTATCAATGATGTCCTATCCAACCCGCCTAGAGAAGTAGCAGCAGCATCAAGGTGGAGCTGAAACTCTAAGGAGAAAACTTTATTCTCAAGACCATTTAAACATTCCATAGCCACTCTCCTGACATTCTCAATCTCATCTAAAAGTTGGTCCTTTGTTTTCGTGGTAGTCCTAGAGTAGGGTCCAAAAAGCTCCTGCACAGTAGAAACATAAGGCAAGTTGCTACTCCCAGCAGTTTTCGGTCCTTTTTTGTAAAGATTTGTTAGCTTTGTAAGCTTGGCCTCGTAATAGTCTTTCAATTCACTTCTCCACCCAAGAACAACAGTGGGGTCTGCCCTATGTAGGGGCACATGGGCATCTTCAATGCTAATTTGTCTCGTGGTCTGCTCATTTAATTCCTTAACATTGCATTCAAGAACCTTAATTTTATTCATGTATACGCCGTTATATATGCCTTTAGTGTCCTTCAACAAAACATTCAACTTGGTAGTCCTAGTCAGAGAAGAGGTAAGCTTTCCTTCCAGATTAACATCCTTTGGATCTCGACTGGAAAAAGTAGGTTGAAGCTCAAATTTGCCCACACAAAAAAAATTAAGTGAAAGTTCAACCAAGTAAAACACTCACAAGGGATTTACAAACTTCACAAATAATCTCAATTTACATAGTTGTGCACAAAAATATACCCAACAACATATGCTCAAAAAGTCATTTTTAAGTTATAAATTCCTAAAAAATACAACACTAAAAACACCCAAGGCCTATTGACCAAGGGCGGAGCTGAGCCGATGTGGATAGACTTACAGGGATCATAACAAGCACCCACCTAATGATCCACTGGCTCTTCTGTGCTTACCTCAAAACCGACACAAACAATAAGCACAAAAAAAATGAAAACAAACACAAAATGAAAATGTAAATGCAAACTAACACACAAAATAAACAAAAAATGAAATTGTGTTATATATAGAAATGCAAATGCAAAGGAAAATCAACAAGCACACAACAAAATAAAAACAAAGATCACACAAACACACATTTTTTTTAAAATGCAAACTAACACACAATAAAAATCAAATGAAAAAAATTCGAAGAATAGAAATAAAATCAAATTAATTCCCCAACAACAGCGCCGAAAACTAGTTTACTGACAGTTTTTCTATGAGTTAGAAAATAGCCGATCATATTTTAATTAAAAATAACCGCAAGCGCATGACGTACAATTCTAGTACATGGCGAGTACGGATCGATCCGTAGGGAATTGTATTGATTTCAAAATTTCTACTTAATCAAATTAACCAAGATTTGAAGTTGTGATTAGCTAAAAATTTCTAGAAACTAACAAAAAATAAAAGTGGATAAAAATATGAGAGTAGAAGGCAATTTAGAGGCAATGTTCTTCTCATGATCACATAAATCAACAAAATGAAATTATGATCTCTCTTTTGGTCATTAGTGAATTTAGTTGATATGTTTATCATAAGTACGACCTATTTGTGCTATTAATTGACCCAACATAAACCATCAAACTTTAACATACCCACTAAACCACTTGTTAACTCTCATGAAAATGTTAATAACTTGAAAATAAAATCTACTCTAAGCATGATCTATTCACTATTAATTAGTAATATAGACCATCAAATTTTGATTTTAAAATTTACTTCATTACCATAATCATATGTAGATGAAGAAGTAATTTGTGTTTATGTTTGTTTAAGCATAGCCTATTTGGTGTCAATAATATAGACTATCAAATTCAAAGCTAAAACAACAAAGTTTAACCACATCAAATATTTCCATTAAGCATAAAAGGAGATCAAAAATTAGCAAAATATTGAATCTACATGATTAAGAGAGCTTCATTACCCCTAAATTGAAGGGGTTTAGCCTCTCATATTTGTTATCATTCCAACAAATGTAGAGTTCAACATGAAAAAAAGACAAGAGGTAAATGCAAGCAGAGTAAGAAGAGAGCTAAGTAAAATAAAATAAAAGCTAATCTACTTGCATAAATAAAAAGATCTACACTACTAACATGAAAAGAAAAAGAGCATGTAAATAGAAAAGAGCATGAATTAACAGTGCATAAAAATAAATTACATAAAAGAACAAGGCTAAGAAGCCATGAAAAAGAAAAGAGAGTTTTGTTTATTTTTGAGCCTAAAACTAAACTAATTAAAGATGAGGATAAGAGCTCAATACATGAAACATAAAGGGTATTTATACATGTTTGAAACCCTAATCCATATTTTTGGGGACTACCCAAAATACCCTTGAGGAAGTGTGGCCTCCAAGTTGTCATTAGCATAAGCATAATCCACCATTACATGTGCATGTAACTTTAATCTCTAATAACATGTACATTAGCTCCAATTGTACATCATGATAAGTGGTTAGGTGGGGTCCTCCATGATTTCATGAAATGATTTATTTCCATCTTCATTTCTTTCCTTCTCTTGTGCATGAACATCTTCATGAAGCCTCTTCATATTTTTCCATCCAATTTCCTACAAATAAATATAAAATGTGCAAAATAAATATTCTCAAAATTAATATATACACAAAATGACCATTTTGCCCCTATATGAAGACGAATAAATGATGATTTGAAAATAATTTGTATTTTGGTTTAAACATGTTAAAAACCCTATATGCTCATTTATTTAATTAAATTAGATTAAATATGGAAGTAAAAATATGCACATTTACGTGCACATCAAATACCCCCACACTTATCTTTTTATTCATCCTCGAATAAACTGAAAACTAAGATAAATCTGTTTCCGTAGGGAGCACGATTTCATTGAGTGTATGCAACAAGCCGTTAAACCTCTAGGTGTCCCTAGTAGGACGAGTGTTGTCTCATGAGGATTTTCACCGGATACTACCAGCAAAATCCAAATGCAATATGATATACTCCTAAATGCAAGATTTATTTACTATGGATGCAAGTTTTTGAAAATATTTACAAATGAAGAATTTACTTTTAAATTGACAAGAATAAGTTAAATATAAATTTTGGTCATCATAATGAAATTTTAGTCATGTTACTTGTCAAAATTTCCAATAAAAACTAAGTTCTCATAACAAATGGACTCTAATTTGACTAGTTGTTTCGGTTGATAACATAGTGCAACTATGAAATGAATCCTTAGTTGATTATCAAAGTTTTTCAAAGTGGCATTTTCATTTCATTTGAATAACAAGTCAAATCACATAAGTTAAAATAGTGCTTGGATTTCAATTGCTTACTCTCTCTTATTTGAAAATTTTATTGATATTAACAATATTTACATATGCCTAACTCAGAAAACTAAGGCCAGATGTATCACCCATACACTGCCTTTCGGGCTTACATAAGAGGAATACAGAGCGTGGTGAGTGAACACACAAGTGTGTACAGCTATCGAATATAGGCGTTATTAATGAAAGAATTTTTATATACATACACCTAACTTAGATAAACTGAGGCCAGATATACCGATCATGCACTACCTTTCGGGCTTAAGTGAGAAGGGTACAAAGCATGGCGAGTGTACACACTTGCGTGTGAACACATGACTCTTGGTGTTTATAAAATATATACATATATATAATTTTTTTCTTTTATATATATATATATATATAGTTTTTATGAAGAGAGAGTTTTGCAACATTATCTTAGCACCACTTAACTTAGAAGATCAAAAATGTTATATCCTTTACTTTAAATCCACCACTTTTTTAAAACAAAGATTACAATTAGGATATACCTCATAATTATCACCCATGAACGTTCCTATATACTAGTTAAACCATCGTTACTTGAAATCAAACTTTATTTTTATTTCTGTTATGACAAATAAATTTCCAAAAATTTCAATTTAATAACCAAAACTTTTATACCTATCTTATAGTGTTTCTTCAAAAATAAATCAAAATGCTAAAAAGAAAATTTGTTTTTAAGATTTTTTTTGTATATATATTTTTTATAAATTTTTTTAGTTTGGGAAAGAAAATAAAAAAAGTAAACCACGAAAAATCAAGAAGAAGATGAGATCTCCCCTAGACTTGATTTTGACTGTGTCCCCACAGTCAACCAAAGTGAAAGGAGAAAAATAAAATAAAAATAAAAATATGACCTATATTTACATGAAAATGAAATGGTTATTATTTACACAACATCAGAAAATATACCACTATGGAGTAAATGCCGGTCTTTCAAAGACCAATTAATTTGACTTGTCAAGAATGAGAGACATAGCTTAAGCACGGAAAACCAAACCACAAAAGATTTCAAAATTGAATGTTGATTTGAAAAAATGAATGTCGTTTTATTAAAAATCGTGTGAGTTGCTTTATTTTTGCTGATATTTGGAGTAGGTAGAACAATTGGTTGAAATTCAAGTTTATTTTCACCAAATTGAAATTCAAACTTATCATTAAAAAGTTCTTCAGAATTATCGGTTTCAAAATCAAAATGGTGATTTAAATCTTCCCCTTCAGAATTTAACAACTCGTCTTCGAAAAGTTCAAAAAATTTATGTTCACAAAACTCGTCTTCCTTTATTGAATTATCAACAACTTCATTGCACGTATCAATTTCAAAATCTAAAGTTGTCGCATTTATTTTTTCAAAATCGGGAAAAGAAAGATCGAATTTTAAATTTGGTTCCACATTCTCGAAAGAATTGAAATCCAACTCAATTACCATATTTTCAACAACTTCATTAAGATTGTCGTTTTCAATTTCAAAAGTTGTTTTTTGATAATCGTCAATTTTGGTAAAAGATAGATTATTATTTGACTCGTCAGACGTTTGGATTTGATTATGTTGCTCACGTTGTTTCATATATGTTTCAAACAACAAATCTGTGTGATCTTTATGAATTTCGTCCATTTGCTCAACAAAATCAAATTTACAACTTGAGAATTTTCAATTTGAAATTGTTGAGAGTAAAAATTGTCCATTGAACCATAGTCGAGATTATTCACATTGCCAAAATTATTTGAAAAGTGAGTTCACATTTCCATTTCGACTTTGAAATTCATTTTGGAGTTCGAAATTGAATTGGCATGGGTTATAATCGAAATCATTTGAATTTTGAAGTGAGTTCAAATTTTGATTATTTTGAAATCCTTGACTTGAGTTATTGCACAAATTACTCAAATTATTTATCATTTGATTTTGTTGTTCAAGTAAAGACCAAATCGTTTCAATACTGTTTTCAAGATTTGAGGGTTGGTCATAATTTTGAAATTTTTGTTCAAAATTCAAATTGTTTGTACAATAGTTGTCATTAAAATATCCATAAGAATTTGGTGTGAAATTATATGGATTATATTGATTTTCACAACTATTGTAAAATTCTTGCGAATAGGGAAATTTAGATTTTCAAAATTTATTATCTTTTTTTTATGGAAAAGTATTTACCAAGTAGAATTTATTTTTCAAAAGGAAAATTTGATTTCTGTTTTGTATTTTGGTTTTTCAATTTTGTTTTTATTTTTGAAAAGATTTTAATTTTTTTTAATTTTTGTTTTTCTAAAAATAACTAACTTAAAGTTTTTTTTGGATTTTTGATTTTGATTGAAAATTTTCAAAGGAAAGGATTTATAAAACTAAATAAAGGAAAATTTAATTTTTTTTTTAGTTTTGGATTTTGAATTTTTTTCCCTTTTTTAAAATATGCATGAACTAATGCAACTAAATGAATGCTAAGGACTTAATTACAAATTTTCTATTCTAAGTAGCTCCTAACCCAAAATTGTATAATCACACTTTGCCTTAATTCAACAAAATAGTTCTTAGCCAAGTAACGGGCATGAGTTATCGGTGCACCATGAATCACCGTAGCAATGCATCCGAAGGTTTAAGTACCTTCAGAGAAACAATTAGTATAGTATCTACGAATCACTGTAATATTTATAACTGATTATTGTTCTACCGTAGCCTAGACACCAAGAAAATAAATTGTCGAAGGAGGACAACTTGTCAATATACAATTAAACCTTAGGTGAGCTCGCGACACCCTTAAGTATGATGTCTAACCATTATTATTAGCCAAAATCTAAGATGAAATGCAATACTGAAATTAAACGTGTATTAACTATGCAAGTAATACTGAAATTAAATGTCTAACCATTATTCACCCGCCGTTCGTAGTTCGGTTGGTTTGGGAGTTGGGAGATGGGAACCAAAGGACTGTGTCCGGGCAGGTTCGAATCTCAACGCCAAACCATCAGTGGGAGTTTCAACGTTAAGCATCCGTGTGCGACGACTAAATAAAAGCGGGGTAGACACACGGCGTGGGGTTTACTTAAGTGAGTATCAATGAATACCATGATCTTAAGGTTCCCCGTGATCTCAAAAAAAAAAACTATGCAATTATGAATGAAGTTTGTTTTTGTTTTTGAATTTTTTTTTTAAAAAAATGCAAGTAACCAACAATGCAAAGCAAATAGAAACAGGAGATGAGGGCACGATACCAGAGCGTGAAGAATTGTTAGCAATTTATTTTAAAAGCAGCGATTTTTTTGTTTTTTTACAGCAAGCAAGCAAAGCAGTTATGTAGCAAGCGGTTCCTCCTTTTCTGCTTGGGCAACTTGAAAAAGGAGTTGAACAAGATATATATATATATATATATATATATATATATATATATATATAAATAGAACGAAGACAAAAGCAAGGTATTTTTTATCGTTTACCCAAACGAAAATGAAAGCATTTTTTTGTGAACTATTTGCAGAGGTTTTTTTGATTTTTTTTAGTATTTTAACAATAAAATAAAACAATAAGATGTTTTAACAATTTCACTAAGCCCACAAAAAAAATAACAAATGTAAAACAAAACCAGAAAACAAAAGGATTTTAAAACAAAACAAAACAAAAATACTCACTAAGCCCATAAAGTAAAGATTCTCGGCCCACTACCCAAAATTATCAAACAATTTCATGAACAACTTCCCAGTAAAACACAATTTCAATCGATCTTTCAATTTCACAAACCAGTTCGAACTTAATTCCCCAAATTCCAAAAATTTCCAAAAATCAATTCCAAATTTTCAATTCTTGAAATCGAATTATTCGTTCTTCTTTTCCCCGATTCAAATTTTCGATTGTGGGTATTCGAAACTTAGGTTCGGGGATGGGCGTCGAAGTCGAGGCTGGATGCGGGTGATTGGATTTGGTTTGTGAAGGAGTTAGGTGGTTTCGGCTTGCTGTGAGATGGTCGCGGTGGTTAACTGGGTTGCTGAGAAGGGGTAATGAAGCGTGGCAGAGGAAGGTTGAAGTGTTGTTTCTTGTAGCAACAGCAGTTTGATGTATGCTGTGAATTCTTCTTTGGTCGAAGTGTTTCAGGGGAATGTATGGCGCTGCAGTGTTGACAGTGGCACAGCAACTGGTTGATTGAAGTAAATGGAGTGGAGGAAGTGGAACCGTGGTGTATATGTGTTGTTGTTGGAGTATGTAGAAGTGATATGTAGGGTGGTCAATGTTGTATTGGACAGTAGCAGTGTGTAGTGGTTGGTCAGTTGCAGTTTTGGGCAGAGGGAGCTGGCAATGGAGTGGTGGTTCAGGAATGTATGTTGGTTGTGGTGGATGAGGTCTGTAAAGTGTTGATGTGCCAGGTTAATGTTGTGGTATGCTGTAATGGGGCAGAGAGGAATGGAGTGTTGAAATATTGAAGTATTGTTGAAGTATGGTTTTTACTGGTGACAGAGATGACTGGATGGTAGTAGCTGTTGTAGGCAAGTGTGGTGATGAAGGTTGGGGAGGTTGTTGATGTGCACAGAGTTGGGTAGTTGGATGGACTGAAGTAGTTTGGAGATGAGGCAGGTTTGTAAAGGGCAGAGCAGAAGTAGTGATGATTTTAAGCAGGGGCGGAGAAGCATATTATGGTATGTAGTTATGATGATGGACTGGTCAGTGGCAGGTTGTGGTTGTGGGGATGTTGTGTGTTAGGCAGAGTTGTAGGCAAGGGGATGAAAATGTATGATTGTGATGGAAGAGTTTGTATGTATGGTTGTATGCAGAAGTATATGTACTGCACACTAGCACAGTTGTTGTTGCACAGTTTTGACAGAAGGCAATGAAGTGTTTGTGGCAATGGTTGAAATATGGAGATGATGGGTAGGGGATGTTGGCACTGACTTGATGTATGAAGTGGTTGATGAGTATTTGAGTGGCTGATGATATGGGGTGGCACTTGACGGTGCATGTTCAGGGCAGTGGTGTTGTATATGGTGGAAAGAGTAGGGGTATGATGGCTTACTTTTGTGCTGGGGTGGTTGGTGATGTGCAGTAGTAAGTGTTTGCCGATGATCTGAAGGGGATGGCGATGCACAGTTTAGTTTGGAAGTAGCACTGTTGTTGCACTGTGAATAGAGGATGAGTTTGTTGATGATAATTGCTGTGGGTATGCAAGGTAGTGTTTGGTGAGTTTTTGTGAGAAGTTTTGTGGTGGGTTTGTTTGCTGCTGACAGAGTATGGTTGTGCAGATATGCACACTGATTGTTGAAGGCAGATATGGGTGGTAGAGTTCAGGAAATATGTTGGGGCAGTGAGGTTTGATGAGATGTTGAAGACAGATATGTGGTTTGGAAAATGTTGACACTGTGATGTATGGCTGGTGATATGATGATGGCCAGGGCTGTTGGAATAAGAAGGCAGTAAGGTGGAGTTTGGATGATCTGTAGCCAGAGAAGGCTGGTGAACTATGTAAAAAAAATTATAAATGTAAACAAAAAAGAAAGAAGAAAAATGTAAATGTAACAATGCAGATGCAAAATGCAAATGCAAATTAATAAAATATTTTTTTGAGAAATTGTGTTATATATAGAAATGCAAATGCAAAGGAAAAACAACAAGCACACAACAAAATGAAAACAAAGATCACACAAACACACAATTTTTTTTTTATAAATGCAAACTAACACACAATAAAAATCAAATGAAAATAATTCGAAGAATAGAAATAAAATCAAATTAATTCCCTGACAGCGGTGCCAAAAACTTGTTTAACTATGTTTTTCTATGAGTTAGAAAATAGCTGATAAAATTTTAATTAAAAATAACCTCAAGCGCACGGCGTACAATTCAAGTACGTGGCGAGCACGGGTCGATCCGTAGGGAATTGTATTGATTTTAAAATTTCTACTTAATCAAATTAAACCAAGATTTGAAGTTGTGATTAGCTAAAAATTTCTAGAAACTAACAAAAGTGGATAAAAATATGAGAGTAGAAGGCAATTTAGAGGCAATGTTTTTCTCATGATCACATAAATCAACAAAATGAAATTATGATCTCTCTTTTGGTCATTAGTGAATTTAGTTGATATGTTTATCATAAGTACGACCTATTTGTGCTATTAATTGATTCAACATAAACCATCAAACTTTAACATACCCACTAAACCACTTGTTAACTCTCATGAAAATGTTAATAACTTGAAAATAAAATATACTCTAAGCATGATCTATTCACTATTAATTAGTAATATAGACCATCAAATTTTGATTTTAAAATTCACTTCATTACCATAATCATATGTAGATGAAGAAGTAATTTGTGTTTATGTTTGTTTAAGCATAGCCTATTTGGTGTCAATAATATAGACTATCAAATTCAAAGCTAAAACAACAAAGTTTAACCACATCAAACATTTCCATTAAGCATAAAAGGAGATCAAAAATTAGCAAAATATTGAATCTACATGATTAAGAGAGCTTCATTACCCCTAAATTGAAGGGGTTTAGCCTCTCATATTTGTTATCATTCCAACAAATGTAGAGTTCAACATGAAAAAAAGACAAGAGGTAAATGCAAGCAGAGTAAGAAGAGAGCTAACTAAAATAAAATAAAAGCTAATCTACTTGCATAAATAAAAAGATCTACACTACTAACATGAAAAGAAAGAGAGCATGTAAATAGAAAAGAGCATGAATTAACATTGCATAAAAATAAATTACATAAAAGAACAAGGCTAAGAAGCCATGAAAAAGAAAAGAGAGTTTTTGTTTATTTTTTAGCCTAAAACTAAACTAACTAAAGTAGAGGAGAAGAGCTCATTACATCAAACATAAGAGATATTTATATATGTTTGAAACCCTAATCTATATTTTTGGGGACTACCCAAAATACCCTTGAGGAATTGTGGCCTTCAAGTTGTCATTAGTATGAGCATAATCCACCATTACATGTGCATGTAACTTTAATCTCTAATAATATGTGCATTAGCTCCTAATTGTAGATCATGGTAAGTGGTTAGGTGGGTTCCTCCATGATTTCATCAAATGATTTATTTCCATCTTCATTTGTTTCCTTCTCTTGTGCATGCACATCTTCATGAAGTCTCTTCATATTTTTCCATCCAATTTTCTACAAATAAATATAAAATGTGCAAATAAATATTCTCAAAATTAATATATGCAAAAAAATGACTATTTTGCCCCTATATGAAGATGAATAAATGATGATTTGAAAATAATTTGTATTTTGGTTTAAACATGTTAAAATACCTTATATGCTCATTTGTTTAATTAAATTAGATTAAATATGGAAGTAAAAATATGCACATTTATGTGCGCATCACCAAAAACACTCAAGGCTTATTAGCCAAGGGCGGAGCTGAGCTGATGTGGATAGACTTACAGGGGTCATAACAAGCACCCAACTAATGATCCACTGGCTCTTCCATGCTTACCTCAAAACCGACGATATTGGAAAGGAAGCTCGAATCAAGTGTAGGGTAGAGACAACTGAAACTGACCATAGCGCGCCGCAAGGAAATCTGCCCCTATTACTTTCAGCTTTCTCCTACCTAAGGTTTTTATAAGGGCGGCAATCGACCCAGGTTTATCAATAGGTGCTACCAATGCATTGAAGGCAGGCTGACCTTCACACAAAGAATCATTAAGCTCATAGATCTTGAGTACAGCTTTCTCTCTCGTGTTTTCTAAAGCATCGATCAGTTCAGCCTTAGTTTTCTTGGTATTTCTAGAGAAACCACCAAAATACCTAAGGGCATCAATCCTCCACCCTTTCTTCCATGAACCGGAAAGCACCTTCAGCTCCAATCGCGCCATCCGTTATTTGTGGCAGACCTCCATCTCCCTTAATTTGCCCTGGAAATAGTTCCTCTCTGTTTTTCCACTTGTTTGCCAAAGAAAGGTTCACACCCATGGAGGGAACAGGAACCATATCTGAACTTGACCCCTCTATTGCTTTTCCTCCTTCAATACCTTCCTTTTCATTAATTTGATAGGCAAGTTAAGCAGACATATCTTCGATAGTTTATTCAGTTTTGTTATTTCTACTTCATAAACAACACCATAGAGTGCCTCGTCGACTTTTACGAATTGTTGTAATTCATTTAGGATTGATTCGGCTACCACGACCCCTTCGCTTAACTTAATTTTAAGTTGATGTTGATGGTCCAGCACACCTTTCGCCTCCTTAAGCTCTGAAAGGGATTCCTCTAAGTATTTCTCAAGCTTTTCATTGATGAGTGCTAGACGGATATTCTCCTCTTCTAAGGCAGTAGTAGCAGTCATGACCTTAACCTCAAATTTGGGCATACTTGCGCCATCCGAGCAATAAAAAAAAGGGCAAGAGTAATAATGGATTCAAAGGCCTCAGTAAATTTAGATGAAGGCTCATTGGCACCAGCCTAGTTGGTAGTAATTAAAACTCGATTCATTGGAAATAAAAAGGTTTTAAGTTAAAATTAAATAAAACATATATTATCAAGAACACCATCACACGATAAATCTAGAGACTCCATGTACAAAAATGAAAATGATAGGCAGGATTCAATCCTTATGAAAATTCTTAAGCCTATGGCTAACCACTCTAAGCAAGGACTATCATGTGGAAAGAATCCACTTTCTAAAGTATACTGCCATCAGTGCAGTACAAAATCACCGAGCACCTCTTTCTCTTTAATTACTTGGTCATTCTTGAAGAGAAACCATTGGGTTTGCTCTCTAAGTTGAGAAATGACTCAACAACTCTTTCTCATGCCTATGGTTCACTGCTATGCAATACCCAAGTGATCTATGGTTTGGGTTCGAAGTTCATACATGCTTTCTTTTAGATGTATAGTAAACATGACTTCTTTAGGAAACTATAAAAAACAAAGGAATGAAAGCAGAACGCTCATTCATGAAGCAATAACAAGACAAAACAATAATTAATTATCCACTGCAAAATTAAGCAACAAATCATATTCTATTAGATGTCAGAAAGTCTGAATTCACATACAAAAGTTAAGTAGTTATATGAGGGTTTGAAGCAACCTCAGTTTCTTTAGACACCTCAGTGTCTTTAGGCGCCTGAATTTCCCTGGACGTTGCGTCCTAGCTTGGTCATGTAGAGGTATAAGGAGATATATTTCATGCAACTAAATCCTCAGCCCAGGGTTTTAGGCAATAGTTGAGAGCATATTCAATTCTATCTGGCTTGCCCAAGAATCTAAATTTAACTTCGGTGGAAAACTGACATCGAGCAGAAGCATACAATTGATAAAGCATGTAGTATGCAATTCGATCGAGGTCTTTTTGAGATGCCTTCAAAGCCTTTTCTTTCTCCTCAAACTTGTGGTTTTTTGATTACAAATCCTCTTTCGCAACCTTTGCCTCCCTTTCAGCTTTGTCCTGATATGCCTAAAAATCTCCCTCAACTTTGGCCTTCTTAGAAGCAGCTGAAGTGAGGTTTGCTTCAAGTTCGGCAAAACAAGCTAAGGAAACGACCTGCACACTTTTCTACTTCCTCTGAGCCTCAATTGTCAAGGCTCCAAGCTAATAATAATGATGATAATAATAATAATAATAATAATAATAACAACAACAACAACAATAACAATGAGAAGTAAATAAAACAACAACGGGTTAAGGAACAATAAATAAGCTATGAAAAAAAACAGAAGTAACACTTACATAAGTCCAAGACCTCTTCATTTCGACCACGAGCTCGGAGGAGGAGATTTTAGAAAGTGCAAAGTGCAGAAGAGAAAAAGAAGAAGAAGAAGAAATGCTAGATAAATTATCCAGAGTAACCCTTACTAACCTCTCACCAAGGTCGGTTATGACACCATCAGGTATAGGCAAGTATCGAGTGCGTGGGTCTTAGATGGACTGAAGTGGCAAAATAAAAAGCATGTTCGAAGAAGGCAGAGGTGTCATAGTAAACTTTTTAGGGGGTTGGCCAGGGGTCTCATCTCCAACAAATTCCCTTTTATGCCCTTCTTCGACGTCGCAGCTGGCTTTGTGGGATTTAGAAACAAGGAAGAAAAGCTATCATCCATTTCACCTGTACATAAAAGAAATCTTGAGGTCAGCAAGTAAAAAAGAAATCCTCATGAAGGTTAGAAGCTTAAAATAATAATATGTTAATCTATTTTTAGTGAATTATACCCTTAGGATCGTCCAAGGTTGAGGAAAACTTAGAAATGGAACGAGAGAGGATTTAATATGGGTGCGAAAATTCATGCCTTTTCAGCATCAATTTAGTAAAAGATAATTGAATTCTCCTCTCCTCATCATCTAAACCCAAAATGCATTTCTATGAGACTGAAACGACTCGATGGACGGGTAGGAAAAATGGGCCGATGGGGGATGGATGGAAAGAAGAGGGAATGTTATCAGAATTCGACATGAAGAAATACTGATCGATCCACTTTTGAATTTAGTGAGTAGTAGATGTTAAGATTGATTTCTTAGCTTGGGAGTAATAAAATCCAACATCACCCCTGTAGATCTTTTCTTAATATCAAATAAAAATTAAAGTACCTCACAAGTAGGAGTATAGCCATTCTCTGTGTAAAGGATGAAAGTAGCAATTATAAGTGATAGGAATAAGATCAACAATGGTTAACCACTCTCGGAGAATAAAATTTAGGGGAAGATAAAGCCCACTTCTTATATGCTCAGAGTTGAAAGGGGTAAACCCATCAGTGGGTGTGTGAATTATTTTGTGAGGTTTGGGAACCCTAGCATCGTAGCCTTTGAACCCAAAGTGGTTCAAGAAACCCTCAATGTCTTCTAACCGAGTTATTTTAGAGGATAAGGATAAAGGAGAAGAGGAAGAAGAGGCCATACCAAATATTGCAAGATTATTCCCCAGCTACCACTAAAATGCAAACTGAACAACAAAAGAAAGAAAATCCTTACTTTGATTCGAAAATGGAACAAGACTGGGAGATAGTAAGATTAACAGCAAAGGTGTTTATTACCTTTTCTTTTTAAGGGCATGTAAAAGAAATGAATGAAGGAAAAGAAAAAAATATACCCATACATGATCTCAAAATTTTAGCCGCACATGCATAATGATGAGAAATTTCCAAAATGTCTATCAATTAACAGCAAGGATAATAAGCACAAAAGTCAAGGCGAATTTGAACGAAGAGATTGATTTGACAACCATTCACAGGGTCGGGGCCAATGAGGAGAAGATACATGTGTGAGAGCATTAAATACGAAACAACTACTACGACCTTTTCCTTTTTCTTTAAAAGAAAGAGAAGATAAGCGAATAAGAGCAGAAACAAGTCCAAACCCATCTACGATCGCTACAGACTTGAGAGGCAAGTGTTACGCCCACATTTCCCAAACATTGCTAAAGAAAAACTGATGCAAGCACTAAACTGAAAGAGCTGCATCCATTATAGAAGATAGACTATGAAAAGGAAGCAAGGAATAAGGAAAAATCCAAATAGAACTACGCCCACATAACAACACATGGTAGCAATATTGCACAACATCTGAACTACACAAACATGCCAGGAATCTTATTGCACCGCACCAACTAAAATAGCGACAAAGCACAACGTTGGGGAGGGGGAGTGACCAAAATGGTACAACTCTGTAATAGGGTTGTGTTGCCAGTATGAAGCCTAATGACACCAACCAATGAACTGCATTAGACATACCTTGTCTTTTTGATAACTCTGAACTCAGATAAGGCAAACCATGCTAAATAGCTATCAACCACTCAACTAAAACCTGCATAGTAAAACCACCCGAAACCCTAACAAAAACAATCTCCGCTCAAGATCATAATAAGCCTGCACTCTTCAAACCATAAGCTAACTAGGAAGATAACCTGCGTAGGCACCGCACATAACCCCTTACCAATATCTACCCTTGATCCATTCCGAGCAAGCCATAGGAAAATGTTGCGCATACCCAAAAGGCCCGAGGAACCCTAACATTACTCAAAAAAACTTATGCATTGTAACACTTCCAAGTGCAGATTAATTCCGCCCTGAACAGAGTAGGAGAAAAACTCTAAACAACTTTATGACAACGCTGCTAAGGGTAACGTGGTTCATCCAAAAGAAAAGGGCAACACCTCATTAAACTCTTAATCATGCACAGGAGCGGTATACTGGCCATTTTCTCCTTAGGATTATAGTTGCACAACCTATTCAAATATGAGTTTCCCACTTCAATTCCAGGATTTTCTGCTTCAATTTAAAACTTCCCTCAAATACCCGAAATTCAACCACCCAAATCATAGTTTCCCACCAAAAACACGTAAGCAATCCACACACATCAAATAAATAAGATGAATGAATGACACATGGCATGATCAAAAGGTGGAAACAAAATAGCAGAAGAAGGATTTTGGTGATCCATGTGCCATTTTATACTGTAAATAGAAAAGGCACTATAACAGAAATGGCATCCTTCCGAGATTTGACGTTTTGAGAATACTAATGAAATTTTTGTACTCTCTGCCATTATTGTCTGTAGTAAGGATATATAAAAGAAGTAAGTGATATTCGACCGTGGACGTAGGATTTCTTAACATCCCAACCACATAAATTCTCTGTATCTTCTACTTTTTTCTGCACTTTATTTTATCATGTTTACGGTGTTAGATTCTTTTTTTGCCTAAATTAGATGTTAATTCAACTTGACCTTTTAACAACCAGTTAGAAAGCAACTACATAATTATGTTAAACACTCGGCAACATAATTACTACCATTAAAGAAAATTTAACATTGCTTAAATTTGTTGATTCTTAATTGAGAAGTTAAGTGGTGTTATAATTACTTTTTGATCACTTGGGTGTTGTGAGACCAAAAATCCCACTAACAATTATAAATTCACAAAATAATAAAAACCGTAACATAGATAATAATAGAGTAAATGCGAAAATAAAAGCAACAAACGAATTTATCCAACTTCGATAAAACCTGCCTACTGCTGCCCTCAAGATTTCTACTAAGATTAAACAACCGATCGCTTACAAATGCCATATAAATTGCGACTATTGCTAGCTTAATTGTTCTGACCATATGCCTAGAAACTCTACCTCAAATCTATCCCCGAGTTGAGAATTTCCTGAATTACAAACTGTAATTCAATCATAGTTACAAACTAGAGTTTTTAAGAGGTAAAATAAAAAATTAAATTGAAAAGAAAATCCTAACACACTTAAATAATAAATATATATATTCAAGTGTTTATATTATTAAGTTAAGTCCATTTTATTTTCAAGCTGGCCCCCTTGTTCATTGCTCTTTCTTTTAGGGTTTCTCTTTTTTGATTCTGGAAGCCTCCATCTTTGAAATTGAACGTTGAATCACGCCTTTACTCCTCCATTATTGGTTGCTTTCTTTGATTGGTTGCTGATGGTCAGTTATGATTGCTTCCACTGTTGAGCTCCTTTGTAGTAGATAATTAGGTATGAATTTGATTCTCTGATTATATTTGATTTTTTGTTCCTACTTGACTTGATTTCATTAGCGATGATGATTTGATATTTATAGTGATTGATTTGGAAACTCTCTCTCTCATTTTTCATATATTTCGGGGTAAACTTTTTAACTCTATCAATTCTCGATTTGGCTTTAATTCTAGCTTTTGATTTGTTAATCTAGCACTTTGATTTTGTCTGATATTTTATGAGTTTTTGGCCTAGTACTGTTGATTTGTTCAACTAAGATATTTGGATTATTTTTATTTTTTGAGATTTTACCTGCGGATATATATATATATATATATCTGTGAGTGTGTGCGCGCGCGCGTGTGCGTGCGTGTGTGTTTTGCTAGCTTATGTGCATTATTGCGTATTTCTGAAATGTGCACTGGTGTCTTATCGTCTATCCCGATTGCTTGTACATCTCTGCCTTGATTTCTTTTATGTGCGTGCGTGCATGACCTTTTTGCCATCATTAGTTTGCACTTCTTTGTGTTGAGCTTGTGCGTGTTGCTGCCAGCGCTTATGCATTGATGGCCTTGAGTGGTTGTGTGTGTTGTTGTGCCTCCCTGTTTAGCCTGTGTGACGTTGCCTGTGTGTACACTGAGTGTGCATTCTTGATATACTTTGAGCTTGCCTTTGTGTGCTTCTACCATAGCTTTCTTTTGCTTGGTCTTGATATGTGAATGTTTTTTAGGCTTGTGTGCATGTGGACCAAAATTGATTTGTTGCGGTGCACCTGCACTTAGAGCTGTGTGTTTCTACTTATGCACTTGCAATATCTTGCACTTTAAATCTGATTTTGTTTTCTTGCCTTGTTTGTACATATATGCACCTTGTGTTGCTTTCTTTTCCTATGGGCTTGCATATATACACTTACACTAGCTTTTGCACTTTAAACCTAAACTTATGAATCTGCTTAAGCATGTCTAGACACCTACACTCAAATCTGAACCTGCTATGAGCTCGCTCTTTGTTGTGTACTGTGTGAGCTACCAGTGTGGTTTTGTGCACTTGCACTTGAACCTTCTCTTATGTGATATTGGCCTTGTTAGTGTGGGTGGTTGCATGCTTCCCTTTGAACACTGATTTGTGCGTGGACCTGACTTTGGTTTACTGTTCAAACCTAAGTTTGCAATTCTGCAAATCTGATTTGGAATTGAGATAACTTTTTGGTCTGTTTTGATTTTTTCTCGATCTTAAGGCATGTATAGTGATACATTGTGCATGTTTTAATTTTCTTGTGCATATATTAGCTTGATTTTGAATTTCTGTCTTATACGAACATGTCATACTAGCCCTTTTGTATATCTGTTGCATTTGTCCATTTTCATTAATTTTTTATGCATGTTATGAAAACAAAACCAATAAACTAAGGTAATAAAGATTTTAAATATGTTTATATTTTTACTATTTCAATTTTTTCCTTTTTTCTTTTTACTGCATTGCTATTTATTAGATAAAACAATCCTACTGTCTAGATAAAGGCTGAAATAAGAAAATATAAAAGTTTTTTTCAAGTGGGTGAGGAAAAGCGCGACTTTAAAATATTGTATATGAAAGAGTGTTGTATATGAGAGAGTAAAAATTATTGTATACAAAGGAGTTTAAAATAGTGTATATAAAATATTATAAGAAAATATTTTGAAAGCTCTTACTGTAATTATGTGTAATATTAAAATTTTATTGAAATAAAATAAGTATTTTTTATTTCTTTCTGTGATAATGTAATAGTACTACAACAAACACAATATAAATATATATAAATACATTATATACATACTTACATACATATATATATATGTGTGTGTGTGTGTTTATTAGCATCAAACAAAAATCATAGACTATATATTCTACACACTGTTTGTGTCAAAACACTCATCATGAAAATTTAACTGCACGACCAATATGTAGTTAATTATAACATCTTTTGATTGTAGTTTTTAGGCTTTAAAACACCTAAAAATGCTTAAAACAATACTACTTTAAAATTGCACCATTCAAATGCAGTGCAAAAAATTGTTTTCAAACTACGTTAAACTATCACAAAAATTTAACTGCATAGCAATTATGCAGTTAATTATTACATCGTTTAAATGCATTCTATAGGCTTTAAAAATGTTTAATAAAATACTAAACTGCTTAAAAAAACATTTTCAAATGCAATAAAACAATGCATTTTAAAATTATAGTAATATATCCTAAAAAGTTAAGTGCATAACAATTATGCAGTTAATTACTGCATTATTCAAATGTAATTTTTAGATGTTAAAATTTCTTAAAAAAAGCATTAAAACAAATATTGAACCAATTTAAATTTAAATTGCATCATTCAAATGCAATAAAATAAATCTACTTTGAATTAAAATACTTGAAATTAACTACATAACAATTATGCATTTAATTACCACATCTCTCAGCTGCAGAAGCATTGAATTTGCTAATAAATATTTGATAACAGTACTAACTACTTAAATTTGCACCTTTGAATCAAACAAATCTATATTAAAACTATATCAAAATCAAAAGGAAAAATTCTTAACAAATATGCAGTTAACCAGCACATCTCTTAAATGCAATTGAAACTATGTTAAAATTATATTATCATGATGTAGTTGAAAATAAAAATTTCATGTGCATTTTAAGTGAATTAAAATTATAAAATTAAAACTATTCACCAAAATTGATTTAAAACTGTATTAATATGATGTTAATGTAGTCAAATTGCTTCGCTGCTTGCACTATTATGAATCAACTTTATGTACGTCACCGTGATTCAACTATAAATTGCATCTCTCTAATGAAGATGAAAATAAATTAGATTTTCTTATAATTTTCAAAATCAACTGCAATATGTTATACAAATGGTAGATATAATGTTTCAAAAATAAAAATTCACTAAATTGAACTTATTTAAGATGGTTAAAAATTAACAGTTATTCTAGCCTAAGGCATTGGGTGTCATGTTGCTGAAAATAGTTTTTAAAACAGGTTAGGTATGAAGTTGACACAACAGCAACCTGATTTTATAAATATGGAGTAAGGGACCCTCTTAACATTTTCTTTAAAAGATGGGGCCGAAATGAATATCCATTTTTCACAATTATTAATTACATGGATATTCTAAATTCTCTCTAATTTTTTGTATCCAGCTCCATATAATTTTACCTCGAAAACACTATTCAAAAAATAATGATTTCGTATGCATACCTTCTTCGTATTAACAAAAGTTGTCAACAGCTTTAGCATAGTTAGTTGATAGTTCAGATTATGAGACCAATGATCACGAGTTTGGACCCCAATATCGATAATTCTGTAACAAATACTCGGGCAATATTTTTGCAAGACACATACTTCCCTAGAGTTTACAAGCGAAACTTGATTCTCTAGGTAACAAAGAAAGTCAAATTATAGTTTTCAACCAGATATATAAATTACATATCAAAATTTTTATACCCTTATAGTACTAACTTTATTTTAATTTATTTCTCTCAACGATAAATATGGAGAGGATTAAGAAAAGCTTGTAACTGTTCATGCCAAAGTTATAATACTTGGAATTTATTTCTCTCACTTCTCCCGCTTATGAAAATGACATAAGATCATTTAACCTCACTTGTCTAACTATATTTTTAAGGCGAACTTTGGACAATTTTTTTTGTTTTACAGAAAAATTTAATCATCCCCTTTTAATAAATCAAGTCCTTCGTAATTATCAATCTAGTTAATCCCAATATATAACAAATTTTACCATTCAGTAGATTCACTGGATTCAACTTCTACTTTCATAATTAAATTGCAAATTTTATTATCTTTGAAACAATCCATATATAATACATCATTGAAATTTTGAGATCCATGCACACATCGTGCTGTTGGGGCAACAAAAGAGTTTGATCAAATTCAATTAACAATAGAATGCCTTTTTGTTGCATTCGACCAAGCTTACGCATATATCACTCCACCTCTACTATTTTTCATGATGTGCGACTATTCTCTTCTCCAATCCAAGCCTATTACTCACGTATAATGTAGGACACCCCAACATACATTTCAATGATTTTGTTGGCGCAAAAAATTATAGTGACTTCAATTAATTTAATGCATATATTTGCATACTATGCTATGTTTATTTACATTATCAATTGTTATTGTTGTGCAACAACAAAAAATAAATGGAAATACTAAGCATCACACTTACATAGAAGTATATAAGAATATTTCCTTAAAAACACAACAATATTCCAAATAAAAATTATTTATGTTTGTAGTGCACATAATTGCACTCAATATGCATACACCAGCTTCAAATGAATTTCACTATCGCTACCACCACAACTACCACATTTGACTACCACTAGTGGGCTCTCTGTCAAAATCTACATCAAACATTGCTAGTCTTTCCTCATTTGATCCATTTTGATATTGATTACAGCTCTAAATTTAAATAGCAAATACAAGGTTCCTACTAAAGTCCAACAACAGTGAGCTCGTCCCATCAAGCGGCATAGTTGATGTTGGGTCTGACCGTTGGAAATGGTTGAGTTACGTTCTTTGTTTCTTTATTTAAGGCGATTCGCGGCTCAGCCCCAAGTACAAGGCTAGCTATCAACCGCTCCATCCCTAGGATAAAGCAGCCTCTAAAATTTAGTTGATTTGTTGTTTGCACGATAGGAGATCGTTCTGAATTTAGCACTTTCTAATTTAATTGCTTGGAAGAATTCTGCAGAGTGTTAAATGGTAGAGAAAGAAGAAGAAGAAAGAAACCATCTGTTGTCTTATATTTTCCTTCTGCCTATCTATCAGTTAAATAGGAAGAATTGAAATTATTTGCGTTAAATGAGGGATTATTAACAGATCTAAAATTATTGTTATTCATTACGAATTTTATTACCATTAATTTTTGCAATGACTCAAAAATAATAGCTCATAAAAATAAAATCGTTATACAATGTCATTCTTTATGAATTTTGTTACCGTTAATTTTTACAACAGCTCAATAATAATAGCTTATAAATATGGGGTTTTGAACCAAAGGTCCCTATTTTCAAAGCTCATGCACAAAAAGTCTCTGCTCATAAACCCATGTAAATTAGGTCCCTATTTTGTTGTTTTTTACTAAACCGTCCTCGTCTAGAAAATCGACTTAGGATCATTTTCAGGGGCAAAAGCGGTATAAATTAGCCAAAATCTAAAAATAGGGACCTAATTTTCATAACTTATTCGGAAGGAACTTTTCTTACATCATCTTTCAATTCCAGGGACTTGACAAGCATTCCTTGTATAAATATATTACTGTTATACAATGTCATTCATCATAAATTTTATTACCATCCCCCACTTGAATTATTAAAAAAACATTTCCAAGCTATTTCTGAAAATATAGGATTGTGCATAAATTAAGGTATCTTTCGATTTTAACCTTTTGCATAGTGAGTAAGATTCAGAATATACTAGAGTGACATGTAGTCTTGAACTCTACCTCTAACATAAAACCACATACAATCTTTCTAAAGTGCTTTCAACTAGCCCGTGCATTAATCGTCATGCAAGTCTATCCCGGTTTAGTGAACGTTCTAGAAAACTTTTGCCCCCAAAGGTTTTATAGGAAACGACTTCATTCCCACATTCACAAAGGTGAGTCTATCAGGAGTACTCTTATAACTAGGTACTTAACTCCACATAGAGTATAGTTCTCATTAAGAGTTTCTATTGCCTCATACTTTAATCGCTATAGGAGTACATGCTTCTAAACATTTTATTATATAGCATGTTCACTTCACAACTTGTTATTTACCCATTGAACCTAGTTCTTAGGATCTTCAGTCATATAGATTTGGTTACCATTGTGAGTGTCTAAGGGCACTAGTCACCTCCTTTTGTATGTTTTATGGACTTTCTTATTGGCCAATCCTTTCATTAAGGATTTGATAAATTTTCATCAGTGCGAATATGATCCACTCTAACTGCACCTAAAGAAAGTAACTCTCTTACAATGTTGTGCTTATGATGTATCTCTCATCTCTTACCGTTCTAATAATGGTTCTAAACTTTTGTAATAGCCGCGATACTATCACAATGGATCAAGACAACTAGTATCGGTCCCATAAAGAAATCTTAGCCAGCAGATTTCTTCATAATCCTCTTCTTCACCAGCTGTTGCTAATGCTATCATCTTAGATTCCATAATGGACTGGGCCAAAATAGTATGTTTCTTGGATTCCAAGCAACAGCCCCACCAACTATGCTAAAAATATAGCCGCCGGTTGCTTTAGAATCATCGGATAAAGTATTCCAGTATGCATTGGTGTATCCTTCAAATACAGCTGGAAACTTTTAATAATGTAATCCAAAGTTCTTTGTTCGTTTAGGTATTTCATGACCCTTTCAATAGCATGTCAATGCTCAATACTAGGTCTGCTAGTAAACGTACATAATAATTCCACGACATATGCTATGTCGGGTCTAGTACAATCAGTGGCATACCGAAGGCTGCCAATGATGCTCGCATAGTTAGTTGTCTTACACTTACACTAGTGTTCCTAAATAGTTTTACACTTAGATCATATGGTGCACAAGAATGTTTAGAGTCAAAGTAATTGTATTTCTTTAATATCTTCTTAACATAACGAGATTGATCCAAAGAAATTCCTTTATTAGACCTAGTGATCTTAATACTAAGGATTACACTCGCTTCTCCTATGTCTTTCTATCAAGGTTGGCACTTAAAAGAGATTTAACCATATTAATAGCATGAATGTTCGAACAAAAAATAAGTAGATCATTTACATACAAATATATAATAGTGCAAATGTCATTATCATTATTTATAATAAATGCATTTGTCACTCTCATTAACTTTGAAAGCATGTGAAACAATTAAGTTGTCAAATTTTTCATGCCATTATATAGGTGTTTGTTTTAGACCATATAAAGATTTATCTAACTTGCAAACCTTATGTCTTGTCCATGTATTACAAAACCTTCAGCTTGGTCCATATAAATTTCCTTTTCTAATTCACCATTTAAAAGGGTATTTTTAACATCCATTTGGTATATTATCAAATCATGAATAGAAGCAAGTGAAATTAATACTTGAATAGATGTAATTCTACTTACAGGTAAAAAGGTACCAAAAAATCTACATTTTCTCTTTGTTTAAAACCCTTAGTTACTTGACGGGCTTTGTATTTATCAACTATTCCATCGGATTTTAATTTCTTTTTAAATATCATTTTACACCCTATGGTCTTACAACCAGGTGGTAAATTAACTAATTACCAAGTATTATTGGATTCAAGAGAATCCATCTCATCATTTATACCCTCTTGCCAAAAATCGGCATCTAATGAAGATAAGGCTTCTTGAATGTTTAAGGGATTCTCCTTTAAAGTGTAAGCACAAAATTCTGAACTATACATTTTGTAATTCTTGCTCTTTTACTTCTCCTTGATTCATTTTCAAAAGTGTCATTTTGTTGTTTTCTTATAGAGAATAATATTACTAGATGTGCCCCCACCATTCCTTAGTTTAAATGAAATTTATGTTCAAAGATATCAACATCAACTCAATAATAACATGAGCATTCAAATCAAAAAAATCTACATGCTTACCTATTAATTAAATATATATCCAATATAAACACATTCACATGCTCGACTTGCCAATTTAATTCTTTTAGGATCTAGAATACACACATATGCTAAACATTCCCAAGTTCTAAAATAAGATAAATCAGGCTTATGGTTTTTCAAAATCTCAAATGAAAATTTTTTTTCTTTTAGATTTAGGAATTCTTTTTAACACATAAAAAACAGTCAATAAAACTTACCCCCACCAATGTGATGCTGCACCCGAATTTAATAAAATAGCTACAACTAATTCGGTAAATGTCCTATTTTTTCTTTCAGCTTTACCGCTTATTTCAGGTGAATAGAATGCAATTTTCTCATGAATTATATTATAAGTTATAAAATTAAATAAATAAGCTCGATTTATATTATGTTCCTCTATCACTACGAAAGTCTCTTAATTTTTTTATTAACTTGGTTTTCGATTTTATTATGAAATTTAAGAAGGAGAAATAACGTTGTTATATTATCCTCTTCTTATGTGTCATATCGAAAGAATAAGGATTATTCATTACAAAAGTTCATTTTCTTCAATGTTTGATTATATTGTATAAATATAAATAATGGTTATGTCACTCATTCAAATTACTAAAGGATTTGTAAATAAATTAAGCACGTCATTCTAAATTGAAGTATTAATGCACATGACAATGACTATGTTAAACAATGACTATGTTAGACTTCTATAGTAAGTAATATTTATAATTTATACACTATTTCAAGAAACATCACAAAAAAATCTTTTTAATTATCAACTATTTATCCATTGATTACAGTAATTTATATATACTTAAATAACCTTTCATATAGTAATCTTTATGAAATTAATTCATTCATGCACATATAAGTATTCATTTCCCAACGAAAGTTTCACTACCTCATAATTGTGAAATTTTCATGTCATTAATTTTTCATTAATGCTTAATTAATATAGTATGTTGAATTTATAAAACTTATCATCCAACATTTGCTTCATTTCTGATAAATATAACTTCACAAAAAAATATTTGTCCACAGTCAAACTATTAATGAAAACAATTTTTTTTTCAAATGATGTAAATTTATAGAAACAAAAGGAGACCCTTTTGAAAAGTGCAACGACCTGAAATTTCAAACACTTCGTATTTGAATATCTGAATTATTTAAATATTTAAATCTTGGATTAAATGTTATTAAAATGATTTAGTAAGCTTCTTAACCTCCTTTTAAATCATAAGTGATGATGGTAAACTTATTTTGGAAAAATATTTACAGAAACAAATACTTTGAAAAAATATCGATAACATGACTGAAAATCGTTTTATCGACAAACAGCTTTTTAACCATCAGAAGTTGTTCAGATTTTTTTTACATACACTTATTTGCTTAGGAAATCAATTTAATGAAATAAAAATATTTTGCACTAAAACCATAAGAAGCTTCCAAAGCTTATCTAGTTAGGTGTGAATAGGATAATGAGGTAAAAAGGAGATATTTCAAAAATGAGCAAATAAAGAAGTTCTTTAACTATGTGGTGTAAAGTTGCCATAAGGGTTTTGGGGGAGTTTTTTTCTTTTCCCAATACATTCTTAAGGCTATATAAGAAGGGATACGCCCTTAGGAAATAATCAAAAAACTCCTAAGCTTGAGATGAAGTGTGAGGGCTGAAAATGGTGGAAGTGCTTAAGCACTAATCCACTAATCACTCTCTAACTTATTCAAAAGTTAAACAAATCTTCTCTAATCTCTTTTAAACTTTGGCTTTGTTCCTAAGACATCATGGGAAGCATGATTGTCAAGTAATAAGTGGAAGGAGATGAGAGGAAGAGGGGGATCCATGGATGGGCCGTGAGCTTGGGAAGAGGAGGAAAAAGGTGGCTTTGGTTTGGAAGTGCTAAAGGTTGGACCTTTAGGATTGTGTTGAAGGAAGGAGGTGGTTCTTTGGTTCTTGTAGCTTTTTGCTTGGGTTAGGCATGGATCTAAGTGAGTTATCTCACTATCCCTTAAGTATATATTGTGTATATATATGTTGTGTTTGAATTATAAAGTTAAAGTGACATTAACTAAGTAAAGTTATAAACTTTAGACCCCTCTTGCTTATGAAAGAAACTGATAACTTTATATTGTATAAACTCACTTCTATTACCCTCTAAAACATATGGTGTGGCCTTTACTTGACGTTTAAATGGTTTTTTAACTAGTGTGTTAAATTGAAGTAAGTCTGTAAGTGTTTTGAAATGAGAATGGTTGTTATAAGTGCACTTCAGAATCCCTTGTTTTCAGGAATTTTTATAAATAAATGAATAGATATTATAAGGATTTTTTTCCATGGTTTTTAAGTACCCTAACGATAGTACTTACCATAAAAATTTCAAGTCTTAAATCATTTGTTTAAGTGGTTAAAACTAGTCACAAAGATTGTGTTTTTCAATGTTGTTTTAACAAGGACTTTTAATAGTACTTATAAATGGTGGAAATTAGCCACAAGAGCCTCTTTAGCAAGTGAAATTAGTTTCTAGGACACACAACTGAAATAATTACTTTAGAGGATAAAATGCAAAATTATTAGTTTCTAAGGCCTAAAAACCTATGAAATTATGTCTTTGAAAGTAATTGGACTGCTGACTTTGTCCTTAAAAGTAATTATTCTGCTGACTTTGGCCTTGAAATTAATTTCTTTGGATGTGTGTCCTAGAAACTAATTGGACTGCAATGTTTATAGTACTTATAAATGTTGGAGTAAGTCGCTTATAGTTTTAAGTGTTTAAAATGTGATATTTTGGCCAGTTTTTTGTGATTTAATGGTTTCTAAATTCTTTCTCTATAATTTTTTTTGATTGAAGTTCTTATAAAATGTATTTGAGTATGAAAAAAAGAGTAGAAGTTTAAATATAGTGTTAATGATTATTTATGAATTTTGAAAGTAAAGTGCTGCAAAATGTAAAACATGTTTTTAATCAAACTTCTGAATTAGTTTTCAAGTAACTTTTTATATAAATATTGAAAACCTATTTAAAAGTATTTCTAAAGTATTATTTTGTATATATAAGTTTTTACAAAGGTGATTGACTAGGCTTAACACTAATAAGCCGACGAGTAAACTTTCTGTTTGTGAGATCCAAGAATGAGGTATCTAGGCAAGGCATTTAGTGATAATGTTGGGTTAGAAGTTTAATTTAGTAAAAGATGTTTATTTTAATCTGAAGATAGGATATTTAGTAAATAAACATGTGTAAAAAGATTTTATATAAGAAAGTACTTATATATAAGTATGGTTTATAAAATATGATTTATAAACAAGAGGATTTAATTGATATTTTAAGAACTTAAATCCCGGTGTGTTCGAATATTTTTTTAAGATTTTGGAAAAATAATAGTAATATTATTTGAATGTAACTATTTGGGAAATTGGTTTATGAAATCGGGATCATGGTACTTAGTAATATTGAAGAAGTATCTGATACCATTTTGAAATGATTTTGGTTAAGTTCGAAAGCCATGAATTAGATGTATTGAACTCACTCCGGTCACTTGAAAATAATTTTGGTGATGACTTCAACATCATCGGCAATTATTTTTGGGTTTCTAGGTGGGGGATGCTACAGGATTTTTTTAGTAAAACAGATTTCGATTTAAATTTCGAAAGTATGATTTGTTATACAAAAGATATATGTATGTATTATTATTTCAAAATAATTTGAATTAAAACCTGGTTGTTTAGTTCTAAAGTTTTTCTTCAAAAGAAATTTGGTATGAACTTTTTTAATGTAGAAAAGTTTTATATGTATGGTGCCCGAGTGGTAGTGGCCTAGACCATAATAAATGATGAAACTTTTACATGTTTTTCCTTTTTTTGGGTAAAGTGTGTTTAATAAATTATTGAAATTTGTTAAAATATTTTATGGACACATGTAGCTTATGCATTAGGATTATATGATATATTCGTCATATTATGATACATTGTTTGGTAGTTTTCAATTGTCAAAATGAAACGAGGTTTTCGACGATTTTGGACATTCCGAATCATTATAGAATTTGAAACTAAGTGATTTGTGAAAATATAAAGATGAGTTATATAACACTTAGATTGAGAAGTTAGTCATTTAAAACAAGTTTAATTGGTTAAACATACCTGTTAAGTAAAATGAATTTATTGTTTCGTATATACTCTTAGAATATAATGCAGTATTATACGAGTATGAACTCAAGTTATAAAACGTTTGTAAACTTGAAGTTATGTTTTATGAAATGATTCATAAATGATTTTAGTATTGAATAGCATACTATTCGGATAAGAGAAGGTGATAAAAGAAATTGGTGTAGTTAAGAAACCAATAGGATAAATACATAAGTTGTATGTAGATCGTTTTATTCGCATGACTGTTCTTGATCCAGTATTCGAGTACATGTTTTGAGGTGATTTACACCACTCTAAACAAGAATTTTTCACTCGATTCTAGACGGAGAACATTGATATGGATCTTGATATGATGCTTAAGTTTTCTATTATAGTATATGGCTATGTAAGGAGAATGAAGATTTCTAATCGAGGAACCTAATCGGAGGCCGCACTGGAGAGGTCAAGTGATCTATACTAGTTGAGAAGTGAAATTTATGCGATCGAGCAAGTGGTCGGAATTGATATTGCCTACGGATGGTCCATGTGCATCGTACGGGTTTTAGTATTTGCATACTCTATTTTGTTGGCTTATGGAGTTCAGGTGATGAATCTTCGAATTATTATGAGGTAGCATGAATTAACGACTAAGTAATAACCTGAGGCTGTTAAGCGTAAGGTACGCTTAGTAGGTCGTTTGTCATCCTTGTGTGATGAGAGGATTTTGAACTTGAGCAAACCATGAGTTTTGTTTTCTATTGATTGAATACTATTAAGTATTGCTATGTGATTGTTTCTTTTGTTGCTTGTGTTGGAATTTTTAGGACGAAATATTCTAAGTGGGGGAGAATGTAATGTCCCGGAATTTCGGACACTTCGTATTTAAATATCTGAATTATTTAAATATTTAAATCTTGGATTAAATGTTATTAAAATGATTTAATAATCTTTTTAACCTCCTTTTAAATCATAATTAACGATGGTAAACTTATTTTGGAAAAATATTTACAAAAACAAATACTTTGAAAAAATATCGATAATATGACCGAAAATCGTTTTATCGATAAATAACTTTATAACCATCAGAAGTTGTTTAGATTTTTTTTACCTACACTTATTTTCTTAGGAAATCAATTTAATGAAATAAAAATATTTTGCACTAAAACCATAAGAAGCTTTCGAAGCTTTTCTAGTTTGGTGTGAATAGGATAATGAGGTAAAACAAAGATATTTCAAAAATGAGCAAATAAAGAAGTTCTTTAACACTTAAGCTATGTGGTGTAAAGTTGTCATAAGAGTTTTGGGGGAGTTATGGTCTTTTCCCATTACATTCTTAAGGCTATATAAGGAGGGATACACCCTTAGGAAATAATCAAAAAATTCCTAAGTTTGAGATGAAGTAGGAGGGTTGAAAATGGTGGAAGTGCTTAAGCACTAATCCACTAATTACTCTCTAACTTTTTCAAAAGTTAAACAAATCTTCTCTAATATCTTTTAAACTTTGGCTTCAGGCTTAAGGCATCATGGGAAGCATGATTAGCAAGTAATAAGTGGAAGGAGGTGAGAGGAAGAGGGGGATCCATGGATGGGCCGTGAGGTTGGGAAGAGGAGGAAAAATGCGGCTTTGGTTTGGAAGTGCTAAAGGTTGGCCTTTAGGATTGTGTTGAAGAAAGGAGTTGGTTCTATGGTTCTTGTAGCTTTGTGCTTGGGTTAGGCATGAATCTAAGTGAGTTACCTCACTATCTCTTAAGTATATATTATGTATATATATGTTATGTTTGAATTATAAAGTTAAAGTGACATTAACTAAGTAAAGTTATAAACTTTGGACTTCTCTTGCTTATGAAAGCAAATGATAACTTTATATTGTATAACCTCACTTCTATTATCCTCTTAAATATGTTTAAATGGTTGTTTAACTTGTGTGTTAAACTGAAGTAAGTCTGAAAGTGTTTTGAAATGAGAATGGTCGTTATAAGTACACTTCAGAATCCCTTGTTTTCGGGAATTTTTATAAATAAATGAATAGATATTGTTTTTAAGTACCCTAATGGTAGTACTTACTATAAAAATTTCAAGTCTTAAATCATTTGTTTAAGTGGTTAAAACTAGTCGCAAAGACTGTGCTTTTCAATGTTGTTTTAACAAGGACTTTTAATAGCACTTATAAATGCTTTAGTAAGTCGCTTATAGTTTTAAATGTTTAAAATGCGATGTTTTGGCTAGTTTTTCGTGATTAAAATGGTTTCTAAATTCTTTTTTTATAAATACTTTTGATGGAAGTTCTTATAAAATGTGTTTGAGTATGAAAAAAAGAGTAGAAGTTTAAATATAGTCTTAATGATTATTTATGAATTTTTGAACGTAAAGGGCTGCAAAATGTAAAACATGTTATCAAACTTCTAAATTTGTTATTTTCAAGTAACATTTTATATAAATATTTAAAACCTATTTAATAGTATTTCTAAAGTATTATTACATATATAAGTTTTAACAAAGGTTATTGACAAGTATTATTATATATATAACTTGTTTGTCTATGAGATCCAAGAATGAGGTATCTAGGCAAGGCTTGGAGAAACCAGTTCCCAAACTTAACCGGCTTCACTCTTGAACGAGGAACAGTGTAAGTTGAAATGTGGAAAACGTGTTAATCTTATTGTTTACTTACTTGTTTAAAAAGATAATTAACTTTGTTTAACGCTAAAAGTCGACGAAGTAGGTTTATCTATTTCCGAGAGTGAAAGATTGATGTCGAGTAGGGACGGAGCAATAGAGCTCTAACCTACCGGGCTTACCTCTTGAACGAGCAATAGTTAAGTCGGGAATGTCGGAAACGAGTTAAGTGTACAAACATTGATTTGTATAAGCAACTGTTCTAATTAGACAATCGGTTAATTGACTATAGAACTTAACTTGTTACTAAACTTAGATCTTTAAAAGGATGTTTTAAAGATAGTAACAAGTAGGAAAATGATTTGGGTTTGTTGTGACAATGTGTTAATCACATTCGTCTTTAACCCTTTTCGATTACACTTAGGGATGTAAATAGATCTTTAAAAGAATGTTTTAAAGATAAGCATAAGTGAAATGGTTTTGGGTTTGTTGTGATAATGTGTTAATAACATTCGTCTTTAACCTTTTTCGATTATACTTATGAATGTAAATAGGTTTTTGAAAGAATGATTTAAAGATAAGAAAAAGCAAAATGGTTTAGGGTTTGTTGTGACAATGTGTTAATAACATTCGTCATTAACCATTTTTTATTATACTTATGAATGTAAATAGATCTTTAAAAGAATGATTTAAAGATAAGCAAAAGCAAAATGGTTTTGGGTTTGTTGTGACAATGTGTTAGTAACATTCATCATTAACCCTTTTTTATTATACTTATGAGTGTAAATAGATCTTTAAAAGGATAATTTGAAGATAAGCAAAAGCAAAATGGTTTTGGGTTTGTTGTGACAATGTTTAAGTAACGTTAGTCTTATACCTTTTGAATGGATTTGTGAAAGTACTTAGATCCTTAAAACAGATATTTTGAAGTATAGGAAAAGTAAAGGTTTAAAGTAAGAAATCTTGTTAATAATTTTTGAATATACTTATTTCATTTGCGATAAGTATATAAATACATTTTGAAGTATGAAAAGTGAAAAAGTTTAAAGTAAGAAATCTTGTTAATGATTTGTGAATATACTTATACCAATTGGGATAAGTATATGAATACTTTTTGAAGTATAAAAAAGAGAGTAAAGGTTTTAAGTAAGAAATCTTGTTAATAATTTGTGAATATACTTATACCATTTGAGATAAGTATATGAATACTTTTTGAAGTATTGAAAGAGTACAAACGCATAGTAGGAATTCATGAATAATGTTTTATTAGATAAAAGAAGTTTCACTAATAAAAAAGGTTTTAATTAATAAAAGATTAATTAAATAAAAAAGGAATTAGAAGTCGCTTATGAGACTTGATCGTGCTTTGTGTGACTCAATTGTGTTTTGTTTGTTTTCTCGTTTATGGAAAACATTTATTCGTATACTTAGCACTAAAAGCTAATGAAATAGGCTTGTCTATCTTTGGGAATTAAGACTGATGTTCGTGTAGGGATATGAGCAATAGAGCTCTAACCTATCGGCTTCACTCTTGATCGAGGGATAGTGTGAGAGGAAAATATCGAAAACTTGATTAGTATACAAGACTTGGTTTCCATATGCAATCGCTCTCATTATCATTGAATGACTAAATTCGTTGATTCAGTCTCGGAGAGACCGGGATCGGTAAGTGTTTTACTTAACGAATACTACTTCAATGCTAAGATACGTGTTCTATCTCTTGGAAGTGAATTTCTTCTAGATACGGGAATCTATGTAGAGATTCGAGATATGTTTAAGATGCTCGAACACATGTAGTTGTTCGTGATCTATTCAGGATGTGGGAATCTATGTGTGATTCTGAAATCTATTGTGATATGGGAATCCATGTGTGGTTTTGAGATCTGTTCGAGATGTGGAGATCCAATTTGGGATTCTTGTACTGTTCGAGTGATGAAGACTCATGTGAAAGATGTCGCATGTGATCTCGACATTGTAAATGGCTAAAGACAGTGTAGGCTGCACATTCTAGGATTTTGCTAATCCACGACAGGATATTGTCAATTCTACGTCTAGAGTATGCTTATCGATGTTGTGCACGGGAGTTGATGATATTTGGTTCCACGTGGTTCATGTTTATGTTCGGGCGTAGGCCGCTTGCATTTACCTTATGGTATATTTTATCTAAAGATACATGGCGCTCGAAAGTTATTTTTTTGATCCTCGTGCATTGAGATTTGATTCAGTTTAGTGGAGGCCTCTCCATGGAAAATTCTATATGCGAATGTTCCTTATCAGATTTGACTGTATTCCTAATATGCTGTTGAATGTAACGAATATAACCTTCCAGCTATGTTGTAATATTTAAATTCTAAACCAAAGACATTGTCTATTATACCACCTTATGCACGTATTAGATGGTCACTACAAGAACGGCTTCGTTTAGCGATGGCATATAGCCGTCGGCGGCCGTCGCTAGCCGTCGCTAATAGCCGCAACAAAATCACACGACGCAAGCAAAATATCGACAAATTAAGCGACGGCGTCGTCGCCTATTCATGTCGGTTAGCGTCGGAAAACTGGGAAAATGGGCCGTCCCTAGCCATGCTTGCCGATACAAGCCTGGAACAAGAAAGCCGTCGCTAACCGTCGTAATCCGATGCAAGCTTGAAACAATTTGGTCATCGCTAGCCGACGCAAGCCTGAAACTTGGAATTTAAAACAGAGCTACTTTTAAGCCTTCCAACCACACAATAAATGTCATATCTCAATTTCACTTCATTCCCAAGATATATAAACTCAATATCATAACCAGTAACATCTCATGCAACGTATAATCTCATACATATCACAAATAATTAAAAACACAACGCAAATATCAATATTTACATAAACTTTCATCAACTAAAACCAATATTCCATCAACTAACACATCCATATCTACACAAATACTCATGTTCATCAAATCCATAATCATCACAGTACACAACCATCAATAAAGTATCAACTCCATCAACACATGTCACTAGTTACACAACAAAACGATCAAAAACAGTCAAAAAAATCCATACCTACTCGTCATCATCCCCCGACCCATCCTCAACATGCATCCTCCCGTGCTCTACTACAAATGCCACAATCCGCTCATCTAGCAGCTGCACTAGTCCTCCACCCTTCCGCTAGTCATTGAATTCTGCTATCTGCTGCTTTAGTTGAGCTATCTCCTCCTCGGCCTGAGATCTCCTATAAGCCCTCTGGGTCATCATCGCCTGTAAATTATTTGATTGGAAGTTAAAATTTATGCTTCAAGATTAAATATAATTTATATACTAGTTAATGAAGCAGTTTACCTCCTGATTTCCATAACCATAACGCCTATTTCGAGTAGGCGGGTCAATGATAGCATCCCAAATATAGTCCTCCTCCTCTAAGGTTAACTCACGGCCAGTGGACTGCATCACTCGAGCTTTCTCCGCTTCGTATTTCTCCTGAAGTGATGAACAGTAGTTTGTAATAATAAGTAATAAAGAACTTATCAAATGTGGAGTAAAAAAATTAAACAAATTTACCATCACAGATTTAGATTTATCGTCCGTAAATTAATATAAAATATCTCCCTCCTCATCCGTGCGCTCGACGGCATGTGTGTCAGTGAAGACCTCAGCCAATATAGGTTCATGATTAAATTTCTGAAACTGAAGTTATATATACAAATAAATACCGATATGACTAAATTATCTTACAACTATTTACCAATTTCCTACGATGCTGTTGGAAGGACTTTGACCCGCCGCGGTGCAAAGCAAGATTTTTAGCCCTGTTTGCATGGTTCTGCGCCGATAATTCCTATAAATTTAAATGCACAATAAACTAAATTAATGCACCTAATATGCGAATTATAAAAAAATGTAATAATAAAATGAAATGATATAACATACCTCGTCTCAGGAGTATCCCATAGCTGCAGAAATTGAGCCCAGACATCAGCTCCCATCCAAGATGGCTTCTTTCCCGCTTTCTTAGCTTTTGATATGGTGTCTCTATAATTTTTACGCATTCTTTGGTTCAAGTGATTTAAAAATACATCCATATCCTATGGATTGACACGAACAGCGGCCTTCATATTGAAATTGAAATTGGTTTGAATTATATACATTGTATTAATTTACAAATAAATTATAAATTTAAACTTACCATCAAGTCGGTGAATATAGCATTCTTAATATGATCGGGAATGTCGTCCTAGTGAGCCCAGCAACCTGACATCCGACTCATGGACGCCTATAACGACCCACCTTTTTGGAAGGTTTAAATCGACAATAAACCACACATGTCAACTCAAACCATTTAAAAGGGGGGATTGTTATGGGGTAAATAAGAAAAAGAAGAGAAAGAATGAAAAACAAAACACAGAATCTCACAGCGGAATGACAAAATATAATAATCAAATAAACAGTTCATGAAGCTGTTTTACAAATAACATTTGATTACACTTTTACAATACAAATTAGAGTTATATATACAGCAGGAATAAATAAATAATGTAGTAGAACAACATGATGCAGTGGAATAAATATAAATAAATAGTAGACTAATCTTTGTCTTCATCCTCCAAATAAAATGGTCTTCAACACAGAAAAGCTCAGGCTGACCCGAGCATAATGAAAAGACAAAACACTAGAGTCAGAACTAAAAGATCTTATGTAAGTTAAATCAACAGTAAATAAATATTAGTGTAATGGCTTCAGAGATGTTTACGGGATTTTACATCTTCTATCCAGTATATAACGTGCGTGCAATAACTTAAGAGATGTTCGAGATTCCATCTCCTAAGGATCCGTTAAACTATCTACATACATAGTACAATACGCTAGTATAATATGTCTAAAGTAAAGTATTAAAATAGCGTTAAGGCCTTACCCATATCCCCCTTAACACATTTTTATATAAATACAATAGTCTATTCAAATACTGTAAGCCCCACCAAACCGGTGGGATACTCAAGGAGCACTCCATAGGTACGATACACACCAAAGTCGTAGTGGGCTCGATAAGGCATACGACAAGGCACGCGGGGCAATGCCCAGGGTAGGATACTACCGTTTTGCGAATCCGAACTGGTGGTAATGCATAGTAGCTACTACCGCCCACCTCGAGACACACTCCCATAATCAAAATCGAAAGGTGGACACCAAATCAATCACAAAGTAATAAATATGGTATCGAAGAAGCATGCTTGATCGGGGGTGCGACCCCACTTGGCCCGGCGTGGCTCCTGTTTTAGTCATATCAAGATGACCCAAGGGGGTCAGGCCTACGTTCATACCTCATGTAGTAGCATTTGCCAAACCATCCTACTTCATTCTGGATTCTCCACCATGTGCACAGTTGTTAAAGTGGTTTTCGGTATTGGCAGAGAGTATGACAATATCCGATCCCGGTCTCTTTAACAACCAAACGCTTATTTCATACCGATTGGTTCTTTTACATTTCAAACAGTTCATACTTCATATCAAAATATCATATTCATTTCAAAATCATCACTTTCGAAACCATTATTTACTTCAAATCATATTCGTTTCAAAACCATAACCACAAAAATGGTTAAACCATCATATCAAAATATTTGCATTTGAATCAGTTAAATCTAAATCATAACAGTTCCAACTTTGAACAATTTGAATATTAAAAGTAGTTTATATATTGAGGTAGTTATACATTAAAAATAGTTTATATTTTAAAAATAGATTATAGATTAAAATGGTTTCTATATTAGAAATGGTTTATATATTAAAATAGGTTATATATTAAAATAGTTATTGTATTAAAATAGTTTATAATAGTTACAATAGTTAAAAATAGTTTTATTAGTTTAAATAGTTTAAGGATTTTAAAACAGTAAAAAATAGTTTAGTACAAAATGGTTTGATTATTGGAATGGTTTATATAGTAAACAGTTGAAAATCTAAATAATCTAATTTTTAAAATAATAGATTTTTAAACAATTTATATTAAAATAATGAATTTGAAAATAATATCAAATTAAACTATTTCTTCCATTCAACAAATCTGGACCATATCCAGATTTCAAATCAACAAACTCAATTCTAATCTTTCAATTCAAATTCTGATTAAAATCATTTCAATTTATATCGATTTCAAATCCATGTTTGAACTACAATTTAAACCACTTCAAATTCAATAGACTTCAAAGTTTAAATATTCAAACGTTTACAATAACTCAATTTTGATAAATTTCATTTATATTTCAAAATTCAACTTTAAAATTCCAATTTAAATTCTATAAACAATTCATTTAAACCAATTTCAATTTCAACATTTTAAAGCTTAGATTTTGAAAACAATTTAGTTCATATAAATCAAATTTTATTTCAAATTATCATTTAACTAGATTCAGAAATTAAGGATTTAAAATAATTTAATTTAACCAATTCGGTGTCCGTATATAATTTTTTACCCTAGGGTCAAGTGATACGGATATATATACCATTTCAACCCGCAATAAATTTGAAATTTACGGGTACATATCATTTCAACCCGCAATCCCAAATAAAATTCAAAATCCATAAAATCGCTCGATTTTATTATTTCAACCCATAACGATTTTTCCCTAATCTGTATGTTCATTCGGGTATATATCATTTCAACCCATAGTGATTTTTCCTAACCGCAAACTAAGGGAACTTGTAGTGTGATAACAACATATAAAATAAATATAATATCCAATCATCCAAATATCAATAATTAAACATCCATCACAATCATCATTCAAATTAACCAATAAATCATAACAAATAACTAGTTATAATTATCAAGGATTTAATTGGCAATTAAATTTCAATATTAATTTAAATGGCAATTAAATTCAATATAAATTCAAATTAAACTCGAATGACAATTTAAAGTACCAAACAGTAATCAATCAATTTCTAATCACATTATAAATTAAATTTAACTAACATAAGATAGTTTAGCATTCGTGAGTGGGTTAAAACACTCACCTTTGATTTATCAACAATTTAAAATCCAAACAAAGCCCAAAAATTTAACAGTCTCATAATCCAGCCAAACAAGTTCCATAATGTCTGAAATTTCAATACGATCGCAATAGAGAAACCTGCGCATAAATCCGAGCTCGTATGAAAAAGTTATGATAATTAGAAGGTTGAGTTTTAAATTTTAAATTAAGTAAATAATAGAAGGGCAATTATGTAATTACCTTTCCCCTATACGCATAACCCTAGCACGCAACAGAAGCTCGAGCCCATCCACGTTTCAACCGCCACCCTCCTACGACCAAACGTCGTCGACTCAGGCGTTGATACGCCGATCGAACCCGACCACGAGAAAGGCTTGCTCGCGCCGCCCCCTAGGACCCCCATGTGATCGCCACCGGACCTCCTCTCTTCTTTACCGCCGCCAGCCTTCAATGGCCAATTCTGGCGATTCTCTTTGACTTTGGCAAGAACGAGACCTAGATCCGGGACCTGCTCAACCTTCTCTTCCCAATGCAACTCCCCGATCGTCATATCAACGAAGATCCACCATTGGATCGGAAACCTTAGAAATGGACGACTAAGAAAGATCGCAAATTTATGGCCAAACCATGATTCAGATGCAAAAACAAATAGGAGATATAGGTTGCACTCGTCGAGAGCTTTCCAACGATATATAATATGACAGGGTTCGATGAATTTGAATATTGAAATTAATTTGAAAATTTGAAATTAGGGTTTGGATTTAGGAATTAGGTTTATGCCATTAAGAGAGAGGGAAGGAACATACATATAGAATTGTACGTATAGAAATAACGAAATGAGAAACAACTAGGTTTATAACAGCTTATATATAGCCAAAGGCAGATAAGAAAGAATGGACATATCGAATTGGTTTAATCACTTTCAAATTCAAATTTAATAATTAACAATTTTCATCATTCTTGATTACACAGAATTTAATATCTTTTAAAATAAATTTCCATGTTAAATTCACTAATTAAATATCAAACTAAATTCAGCGTTCAATTACAACTGTAATAAATTCATTAATTATAATTTAATTTCAAATAAATTCATTTATTTTGATTTACATTTTTATTATTCAATCAACAATACCTTATGAATATAATTAACATTAATTTACATTTTATTACATTCATATTTTACCATTATCATCTTTTATCATATTAACTATAATATTTAATTGCATTATTTTTTATTGATTTCCAATTTATTTCAACATATTAAATAATGAGATGATCAATAAAAAAATTATTACTTTTAATTAATTTAATCATATTCATAATTTATTATTTACAAACAAAGATTATAACTACTTACCACATCACTGATTTCATATTCTATAGTAACCAATTTCAATTAATTACATATAATTTCAACATTAAATCCAACATTTAATTTATTCCATATTTATAATTTTAACCAAATTGACTTTACAATTATTTTAAATTGATTGGAATTACATTAAAATAGTCATCAATTAAATTAAATTAACATTATTAAATTACATTCTAGTTATTTTTCTCATTAATAAATCACAAATTTTAATTTCTTCCAATATTAAATTTCAAAATCTTATTTAAGTTAATATTTTAATTATCAAAAATTACTGGTCGTTGCAGCCTTCCTTGACACTTGCAAAATAAAGTCCAATGGCTGCACCTCAAACCCCCGTATAAATTAAGATGTATGAATTTAATAAATTTTAAATAGTAAACATGTAATAAATTTGATACTAACCCCGCACTCTTTGGAACTACCTCTGCCACCGGACGTAAATTCGGCGTTGTGCCGCTGGCACCCGCACCAGCGGAAGGAGAATGCTGAGATATGCTCGAGTGTCTCCTGTGCATATCTGTTACAAACATATCATTTCATATAATGATAAAAATATCAGTTCATTATTACAAAACATGTTTGGTTAATCATCATCACATAAAACTTGCACTAAAACGTCATAAATGAGACAGGATCTCCTGAGTATATATGCATAATTAAAAAAAAACAATAAGACATAACTCATAACATAGTCATCATTATTGATAACAGCTGAAACTCAGAATATACATTATACAACAACTAATACAAAAATTCAAAATTTTCAGTCTTCGTCATCTTCTGAGTCAGTCTCGGCCTCGTACTCTATATCGTTCTCTTATATACTCTCAAATGCTTCTATTAAAACATTCGATTCATCATTTAACAAACCCAAATCAATATCATCAACTATTATTATTTCATCATTTGGCTCATGATCCATTTGATACGCTGCTTCTTTTGGAATATTAATTCCATCAAACGTAAATCTTGCATTTGTTTTAAAAACAGCAGACCAACCTGCTTTATCTCTTTTTAAGGATGGATACGCAACAAAATAAACTTGTAACGGTTGCTTAGCCAATACGAAAGGATCATACTTATAGTAATATGAGGTGTGCTTTATTTGTATAACTTTATAATCTTTGTGCACGTTGATTCCAGAACTAGGAATATTGCTGAACCAATTGCACTTGAATAAAAGACTTTTTCTGCAGGTTGTACATAATATGTCAATTCTAAAACTTGTGATAAGACGCCGTAAAAATCTTTTATATGCTCATCTGGATCTTCACTGCCTTCGGCAAATACACCACTCTTATATGTTAATTTTTCAACACTATAATCCTTGGTGTTGAATTTAAATTCATTAATGAAGAATAATGGATAAGTCTTGACATTTCTTTTTGGTCCGAGCGCAAGATGTTGTAATCCTTCATCAGCGACGCATTTTCTTGGATCATAAACGTAGTTCGAAAACCATTTAGAAAATTCCTTACTGAGATCGCCAGATGGATGCTGTGATTCGTAAATACTGCGAATATTTATGTACTATATGTTACATTGCGATTGTATGTAAGTATCATTGAAATGAATATGAATTTATTATTACCTAATAAATGGTGCAACTTTAGCACAATTAAGAAGAACATATGTGTGTGCTACATGTTGATCTTTATCGTCTAACCATATTTCCATACATTTTCCAATAGGTCGACCATATTGTTTAAAAATAGATGACATTGTTTGAGAATAATCTTCTTCAATGGCTTCATCATTACGAGGACCACTTACAAATGATAAGTTCACAAGGTCACTGAAGTAATAAGAGAAAAAGAATGAAGTTTCTTCTTCAAGATACGATTTGCAAATTGAACCTTCAACTTGTGCTTGCTGTCAAATTTTTTTCTTCAGATAATTCAAGTACCTATTACAAAATTAATTCAATTTAAATGCACTTACATAAATCTGAAATTTAAACTAACAACAATTTTACGAATATTTACTATTACCTCTCAAATGGATACATCCATCCATATTGCATAGGACCTCGAAGAAGAGCTTCGGATGGAAGATGAACAGGTAAATGCTCCATTACATTAAAGAAACATGGCAGAAATATTTTCTCCAGTTTGTATACCAGTATAGGGATTTCTACTTCAAGTTACGTATACGGTCGATTTTTAACGTTGTCAAACAAAGCTGTTTGTAAAACAGACTTAATTATATTATAACACTCCACACTTTTATGGGAAATAGTTCTTTGAAAACCACTGGTAATAGATATTCCATCATGATATGACAATCGTGACTTTTCATCTCACTCAATTTATTGTTTAAAGTCAACACATCTACGGAGATTAGAAGACATCCCATCAGGGCATTTTAGTCCTTCCACTCACTTTAGCACGAGTTTTATTTGCTTGTTTTCTAGCTCATAGCATGCTTTGGGTTTTTTATTGTCATTGGGCTTCATATGAAGTTCAGGACGTTTACAAAAGTGTGCTATATCAAGCCTAGAATTCAGATCGTCCTTAGTTTTCCCTTTAACATTCATAATTGTATTAAACACGTTATCAAACACGTTTTTTTTGTTATGCATCACGTCAATATTATGTCGAAGTAGGAATTCTTTCCAATAAGGTAACTCCCAAAATATACTTTATTTGCACCAATTATAAATGTCCGATTTACCTGGAATTTCAGTATTTATTCTAGTTTCATGTACCTTCGGGTAGTCCTTTACAATTTCATATATTTCTTCCCTTGACTAAATCTTTGGTGGTTACATACTCTCTTCTCTGTTAGCTTTAAAGTTTTTTAATCTCTTCTAAAAGTATGATTGGGATGGAGAAAACACCAATGACAATCAAACGAAGAAATTTTCCTTCCATACCGTAAAGAAAATGATCGTGTTTCTTCCATGCAATAAGGACAGGCTATACGACCGGTTGTACTCCAACTTGAAAGCATCACATATGCAAGAAACTCACTAATAGTCCATAACAAAGAAGCGAACATATGAAAATTCCTTTTTTGTAAAATGTCGTATGTTTCAACACCTTCAAGCCATAATGTTTTCAGCTCTTCGATTAATGGTTGTAGATAAACATCGATTCCTTGTGTTGGATCATCAGGGTCAGGGACGACAATAGTGAGAAACATTTATGGAGTTTTCATACACATCCACGGAGGTACATTATAAGGAGTAACGATAATAGGCCAAGATGAATATTTGCTACCAAACTGAGAGAATGGCGAAAACCCATCCGTACATAAACCAAGTATGATGTTACGGCTCTCTGCAACAAATGTGGGATACATCTTATCGAAGTGTTTCTATGCTTCTCCATCGGATGTATGTGTTAAAGTTCCCTCTGCCTGTCTTCTCACGCTGTGCCATCACATGTGACATGTCGTGGCTGAAGATGCATATAACCTTTGAAGTCTAGGGGTAATTGGTAAATAATACATTCCCTTGTATGGAACTTCATTTCCTTTCTTTTTTCTTGATTTATATCTTTCCACATTACATATTTTGCAGTTCCTAAGATTAATGTCATCTTTCCAATACAACATGCAACCTTTTATACATGTATCTATCTTTTGGTAAGGCAGACCAAAAACCGACATAAGTGTTTTCACTTTATAATGACTATCGCACATTAGATTATTGGGTGGCATATGTCATTTTGCAGCTTGTACAACTATTGTAAATCCATCTTTTGTAAAGTTGAATTTTGATTTCATAGTGATGTATTCAGCGGTTACTGATAATTCGTTTCCACTTTTACAACCATCCTACAACGGTCTCTTAGAAGCATCCAATAAATCATAAATGTTTTTGCTCCTACATTCAATTCTTCTTTGACATTGACGTCTTCATCATCAACTTGAACGGTAGGGAATATTGATCGTGCTGAATCTTCCACCATACCTTCTATTGGATTCGTCATTACAACATCGACCTCTGACGCAACAGGATCTGCTGTAGGTGCAACAAGTTCTCCATGATGATCCCATAAATAATAATTTGGCACAAATCCAGATTTATACAAATGTACTTTAATTGAATCTGGTTTCCAATGCTTCAAATGTTGACATTACTACAAGGGCAACGAAGTTCTTCGTTATTTCAATTATTAGATATTGCGAATCTAATAAATTCGTGTACACCATTATAGAAATGTTCTTTCACCGAGCCTTTTATTCTAGTTTTGACTTCATACATCCAAGTACGGTCGACAAAATAATCGAACATTGTTCCTAATTTAAAAAATAGGTTACTAATTTCGACAACACTTCACTTCACTTCTATTCTATACACAACTTCTCACCTAAGTGATATATTGTTGTTGTTTTATTTTCTAAAATAAAGTAAAACCTTTTAGGACTAAAGGCTTCACACACCACACTTATGTCTAATTTCGAAAGAACTTCACTTCACTTCTCTTCTACACATAACTTTGCATCCAAGGGGAGTATTTTATTTGTTGTATTTTTTAAAATAAACTAAAGCCTTTTAGGACTAAATGCTTCACACACCACGCTTCTGTCTAATTTCGACAGCACTTCACTTCACTTCTCTTTTACACATAACTTTGCATCCAGGGGGGTATTTTATTTGTTGCATTTTCTAAAATAAAGTAAAGCCTTTTAGGACTAAAGGCTTCACACTCCAAACTTCTATCTAGTTTCGACAGCACTTCACTTCACTTCTCTTCTACGCATAACTTTGCATCCAAGAGGAGTATTTTTGTTGTTGTATTTTCTAAAATAAATTAAAACCTTTTGAAACTAAAGGATTTAATTTGTGGTTGTTGTATTTGTTATAATAATACTTAACGCTTATTTTCAAACCAATATTATATTCATTTCAAATTTTTTTAGATAATCGATTTTAGTACAATATTTGTTCTTATATATAAATTTCATAGCTTTTTAGAAAATCGATTTGAGTACATTATTTGTTGTTGTTATATTCATTTGTTAACTTATTGGAAAATCGATCTTAGTAGTATATTTCTTGTTGTTATGTTTGTTTCTTAAATTTAAAGAAAATCGATTTGAGTACAATATTTGTTCTTGTCATATTCATTTCTTAACTTTTTGGAAAATCGATTTGAGTACAATATTTGTTGTTGTCATATTTATTTCTTGATTTTTTTTTACAAAATCGATTTCAGTAGAATATTTGTTGTTGTTATATTCGTTACTTATTTTTTTGCAAAATCGATTTTATTACAATATTTGTTGTTGTTATCTTCATTTCTTAATTTTATACAAAATCGATTTAAGTATAATATTTCTTAACTTTTTGATAACTAAATATATGCTTTATAACGTACTTCCAAACTCCTTTAACTAATAAAATTTTAATTTACAGATTCTGTAAGCTAAAATTAGAGGTTAGCACTAATAATAACAAATTAAAATTAATTAATTTTATACTAAGCAACAACAGTTATAATTAACACACACTAATTAATTAAAGAATATTACTAATGTTTAACCGTAGATACTTAGGAGCATATTAATTAATAATTATACACTAATTTTTGCGTAAACTGTAACAAACATCGTTTTCCACTATAACAAACATTCGCGTAAACTTATCAATAAGCATATTAATCAATAGTACTAATTTTCGAATTTTAAATCAACCCTAATTTTTAATTACAAATTATACAATCAAACCATTTACTAACATCCCCAAATCAACTAACACACTATTATCATCAACTAATACGCAATAATCAACAATTTCAAATCAATAATCAACTAATTTTCTAAATTAGGGTTTTAATTTTATCTCCAAATCAACTAATAAACTATACCACATCTAATACCAATTAATCTAACCTATTCAAACCAAAAATACTAATTTTTTTAATAAATAGGTTTAAAGTAATATACCTCAAAAATTGGGGATAAAGAGGAGGATGGAGTGCGCAACGGGAAGGGGTCGTCGGTGTCGTCTAGAGGCGGCCAGAGGCGGTTGGAAGAAAACAAAACCGACTGGAGGCGAATACTGAAATGTTCTCGGCTTCACGGGTTATATTCAGTTTTGCGACGGTTAGCGACAGCGGCTTTTTTAGCCAACGCAGACCGCCGCCACGAACTGTCGCCAAGTGAAGTCATTCTAGTAGTGGGTGGTTCTTTTGAGGGAATATCCGTTATGGCATTCCATGCGGTCTCAAAAGTACCGTTATATGTTGATATCATATTTCTAGAGTTTCTCTTACCAGACTTATGTCTGATGCTTGGTTTTTGTTTTCCCTAAATTCATCGCTTGCTCTTTGGAGTAGTCTGAGAAAGGCAGGTTTTCGTTGATGTTCTTTGGAGCTCGAGAAGATGAGCTGAATGTTTCACCTACCGCAATATTCCTATTTCCGCTACATTACTATATTGTACATATCAGCATTTATGAGGACAGGTTGTTATAACTGTCTAGGTTGATGATGGTACTTAGCTTTTGTAACTCCAAAATTCTATATCGGAGTAACCCTTTGTACTGTTCCTTTGATATTATTTATTATCGTTCCGCAGTGAGCTGATATTATGTTCTCTTTTTCCTTGTTCCATTTTCTTTTCTTTTTATTTCACCCTAACAGTTCGTTCTTCCGACACTTGGATGCTCAGCACACAAATACCGTGAATGTATTAGTGTCGACATTCGGAGATCGAAAGGGCGGGTCGTTACAAGAAATAACATCTCACTCATTATGTCTTGAAACTTATCATTTTACTTTAACCAACCAAGGCTTAGTGACCATTAAATATAATTTGTTCATATTTAATAATAAAATATAGTAATTAGAATTGTATGCTACACCATACCTAATTCTTTATTATGTTTCATAATAGGATGCACTAATTTAAATTTGAAAGGTACAAAGTTAAAGTGTCTAAATTGGTATATAAATTCCACTTATGTATGTATTCTTTATATCCCTTCATCAAATTGAAAATTTCACCATAACCTTAATAATAATTCTTTACAAACTTTTAAATTTGATAAAATATTTGGCACCATAACATATTCAAAATTTATGTTATCGTGTTTGACATATATGTCAACAATCAAAACCGGTTCTTTAATCACTTTACAATCTCAAAAATATTAACTAAATAAGTTATTGTCAAAGCCAATGATATTTCATATAGGAAGATAGAAGAAAATTTTGGATCATACCTTAGCGTTAATTCACTATATTAATTGCCTTTTTAATGTACTGAAACTCCCATGTAATATTAAACTTTGCTCACAATCATTAATTTTCTTTTTCAAATGCACTAATCGTCATAATAGTCCAATCTTTTGAAATGAATCCCTCAAATCTGGACCATTGAACTGAATTGTCTACATGGTCATTTGTACCAGGTGAAATCGTCTTAAATTGTTGGATTTGACTTTTGGAAATGGCTGAATCGCGTACTTCACCACTTTCTTTAAGACGATTTGTGACTTGGTCCGAAGGCGCAAAGCTTGCTATCAACCGTTCCGTCCCTTGGATAAAACAACCTTCAAAATTTGGTCGATTTATTGTTTGCAAGACAGCAAATCATTCTGTATTTAGGACTTTCTAATTTAATTGCTTGGAAGAATTCTATAGAGACAGAGAGAGAGAGATGACAGAGTGAGAAGGAGAAAAAAGAAAATTGTATGTTGCCTTATATTTTTTCTTTTGCCTATCTACTAGTTAAATAGACAGAATGAAAATTATATGCGTTACTGAAATGAAGGATTGTTAACGGATCTGAAATTGTTGTCATTCACCATGAGTTTTGTTACCATTAATTTTTATAACGGCTCAAAAATAATAGCTTGTAAATATATTATTGTTATACAACGTCATTCAATACGAATTCTATTACCATTTACTTTCGCAATGGCTCGGTAATAATAGCTCATAAATATATTAATGTTATACAACATCATTCATTACTAATTTTATTACCATTAATTTTTATTTAAATTAATTCACTTAAAATTCCAACAGTCGACAACAAATATAGATTATTGCAATGGATACTTACAACGTTAAAGTGAGAGGACCTAGAAAATATTTTTTCAAAGCCGTGCACCTAATTTTCATTATTATCATTGTTTTCATGACCGGACCTGAGTTGAACTGTGATGACTCAATGTTTAAGGTTTTAATGGTTCAACTGGTCAAACAATCAAAACCGCGTGTTTTTTTTTAAAAAAATTACACGTTTAAATACAAACTACACCAAAAAATACTGAGATAAAAATGCTAGTTAGGCGAGCTGTAAAGGCTTCTAAGGTCTGCAATCAAAGTTATGTACTGTTGCAGTGCACAACCAGACCAGCATAATTGTAATTGCATACACGGTAGCAAGTCACAACGACGGAAGTTTAGTAACGATAAATTTGACGAAACTTACAGTTATTTGGAGAAACTTGCAGCTGCGAAGAACGAAGTGGTGGAGCTTACTATTTAGATTTTTGAACAATAATAATTTTCGCATTGTAGATTTATTTATTTTTCAAAACTGTATAGAGGATGAGAAGAGGAGAGAATAACACGGTGAGAAAACAACTGAAAATACAAAACCACGGTTTAACTAATTAAAATGGACGGTTGAATCACTGGTTCGAAGGTCCGACCTAGACCATGCATGATTGAGGTTCGATTAAGTTTCAAATCGAAATTGTCTACGGTTCAGAGTTATTCGAGATTGGACCGCGGCACTGATTATCATTAATCTCCAAAAAAATTTAACAATTTAAACATTTTATCCGTAAAACTATCACAGTACAGTGTTTAACAGATGTCAAAAGAATATAGCATCAGTTTCTGCATGGCCTGACTTGCGGCAACCTCAACAGCACATACAAGAAACCAACCCAACTTTGTGTGCAATCGTCCAAATCCACTTTTTCTCCTCCTTATCCCAGTCCCAACTCACTTCACTATATATTTTTGCTCCCCTGCGCTTCCCTGCTCCATAACATAACAGCAATGGAAATCAACAAAGCTCTACTTGTTTCCCTATTTCTCATCGCTCTCCTCTTCCCTGCTCGTAAGCATTATAATTTTACTATTTGAAAATAGATAATACAGCTGCATATATGGTGTAATGATCGTATTTGATGTAACTTGTACTGCATGCATGCAGAGGACCAAATCATGGCCCAATTGACGCCACCAAAAGTGTGTGAAAGCAGAAGCGGGTTATTCAGAGGCCCGTGCATTGGAACACGAACTAACTGCGCGCAGCTCTGCCTTGCTGAGAACTTCAATGGCGGCAGCTGCGTGGCCACTGTTTGCATGTGTCAGAAACCATGCTACTGATAAACCCATGTTTCTTCTGGACAAGTTATGCATGCCCTGGGCTTCCTTCTATTTTGTTAATTTCTGTTTGTGACCAGTTTTTGTCATGTCAAGTGCCCAATAATTAGTAAACGTGTGTCTCTTTTTCGTAGTATATGTCGCTTAAGTGCGTTTGTGTAATCTGGACGAATGAAAATTTCAATATGCTTTACTATCAAAAATACGGAGAACAAACGTCCGTGTCTGATTTCCATATAAGTTTTTTTCTTACGTACTATTAATAGTTTTAATTTGTTTATGTGACAGAAGGAAAGTTTTAATTATTTTATGAAACGTCATTTCCGTTAGAAAATTTGCATTTTTTGTTCAAAATAAATGCAATTTTTGGGATAATAAACCATAGTTTTATATGTTTAGCTGCATTTGTATATAAAAAAGAACTGCATTTTCATGTAAATCACTACTTTGAAAATCACTTTGTAGACGTACGGAACACCAATATTTGCAGTATGAGGGGCGCATGATTAAAATGAAACGGCAATTTGTTAATGAACGGTACCACATCGCTAAAGATTATCAGACGTGACGTATAAATATAAGTTGGTACAAAAGTCTCACGCTAATACATTACGGCTTATATGTGTACGTCATATTGGGTCCCACGCTCCTGCCAAATTCAAAGCAATGATTGAAAGCGAACCCTTCGCGTCGAACGTTGTCTGACGCAAACGGTTCATCCCCAACCGTCATATTTCTCTTCATTTCCTATATATATCAAATCATTTCTCAGCCAAATCATAAAAAAAAACCAAACAATTCGAAAATTCAGCAATTTCTACAAACTTCGTCTTCGATTTTTTCAGGTAAATTTTTTTATATTTGTGTTTTTCGTATTATTATCTACCATATATATATTTTTCAGATTTTTTTAAAATATTTTTTGAATTGCTTTTTTCAAAATGTCTAGCGACTCTGTGCTTCTTCTAATAGAACCATCGTCGATTGGAATGCCAACGGGACAAACGTGTTCATCGATGTTTTTTTCAAAAACATTGATACGCGTGCCCACCGTATTGCACGGTGGTATGAAGATATCACAGTCATGTTCAACGAAAGAACTGGTTTGGATTATAACGCTGGACAAATGAAAAACAAGTTAGATAATCTGAAACGTGAGTCGAGACCATGAAACAAGCTACTTTAGATTGTAGGTGGCTATTGGAACGAAGAACAAGACACGGTCGGTGGATCCAACAAGTGGTGGGATACAGCTACAGCAAGGTACCGCAAATACAAACATGCATCGCCTGCTCGTTTTAGGCAGTTGGACGTGATTTTTGATGGTTGCATCCGAACTAACAAATGTCGGTTCATAATTCCACAAAATCCACCTGTTCAGCTACAGTTCGACATACAGCTTTATGGCGACTATCTTAAGGGTAATGTTGCGGAGATCTGCAATCGCAGAGCCCCCAAACAGCAACGGCCCACTGGTGGTCTTTCTAAGTTTGTTGGCAATTCTTCGCATGATCTGACTCTTGCTGGGTGTATGGAAGCGAAGTAGAAGGATGACGATTATGAAGAATGGGAGGTCGTGATTTGTTTGGTTGAATATGATAGTAGAGGTTTCAATCCTTTGCATGCCCTACTGGACAACCCCGAACAACTTAGGAAGGCTATTATTTATCTTGTTAGGCAGTTGAGAAGGAGAAGCTAGTTTGTTTTATCTGTATTTTATTTTCTGCATTTTTATTCGGTACTTTTATTTCTGCATTTGTATTGTAAATTCTAAACTATGAATTCTTTTTTCTGCATTTGTATTCTGTATTTAAAAATAATTAAGGTAAATAAAATAATAACATAAATAAACAATAAAATAATAACTTCGCCCCTTTTGCGTTGCCCCTTTTGTAAAAAGAACGCATTCCCCTTTCGCGAACTTACCCCTTCCCAGCCCCTTTCGTTTGCCAGTTTCAGTTCGTAAAAGAACGCACCATATCATTTACGAAAATAGCACACCCGAATGAGGAAAATATTAGGAAAGAATTTCAATTGTCCAAGAGAAGGGTTGAACACCAGTAACATATTATATTACTCAATCCCCTCGTCAAGATCGTTATTTACTTCATGGCGATCGATGATGTCGAATAATGTTGATTTCAAAATAAAAACCAATTTTGTGTTCTCAAGAACAAATATGCAAATTATATTATATTATATTTAGTATAAATTTTTTTATAATAAGAGTAGTATTTTACTCAAACAAAACCCCTTTAATATAAATACTATTTGTTTTGATCTAAAACCGCAGGAGTTCAGTTTTTAAGGAGCTGCCATGAATTTTTTTGAAGATCTAGTAGTGAAAAGAGGAACTCTAAAAGAAAGGAATGTAGTGTAAAGAGATTTATGTCGGCACATGGGGAAGTTAAGGGACATTTAATCCTTTTTCCTTATTTTGTTTTCATTTATTATGATGTTTAGCTTAGGCCCAAAGCCTAGATCACATAACATATCTATTAATATGAACATAACAATATAATAACAAAGATAAATGAACAAATGATATAACACACACACACATATATATAGCGTATGTGTGTGCGGGTGTATGTATGTATTTATGTATGCCTGCACACATACATGCATGTGTTTGTTTGTTAATAGCAAGCACTTTGTGCACATATATTTGGTATTTAATATAAGTGCATGTTACAAAGCTAATTATATATATGTACGTAAAAATATACGTATATGTCTTCTAAGATTTTTCACAAGCGACAAGTCGATAATATTGGACATCAAAATGATGAAGAATAAATGCTAGACTCAATGACGATTGAGAACATGATATAACAAGAGAAAAGGAGGATGAATTTGCCTAAGTCAATGGATCGGTATTGATCCATCAAATTCTTCGTAATATCATCATTCTTAATGAATACAGTGAAGAATTTAACATAGAAGCATCAATGAAGGATCAACACTTGAAGAAAGCAACACATACTTAAGGAAATTTGAGGAAGAGCAAAAATCAATAGATCGGTACCAATCCATTAACTTGGTCAATTCTGACATATTCTTCCTCCTAAACTCTTGGATCATAATATATGATGAATTCTAATAGACTGGTAATGAAGATTGATGATTCTTGGGCCAAATAACAATCAACTACGGCTATAAATACAGGCCTACATGCAACATAAAACGGATCTCTCGGCATATTGTTGTAACTTATCTTAGGTAAGTGCTGCCATTATAATTTTTGATAGAATTTCTAGATTGTAATTATTATTTCTTCTGGATCCAGTGTCTAACTAGCAATAAAAATCATTAAAGTGGACGTAGGCATAACTAAACCATTATACGTCATGCACTTTTTCTTCCTATTTCTATTTTCATTTTCAATAGTTTTTTCTATTATTTGATTCGATATAGTTATATAGAACCATAATATCCATGGATCCAAAGACTATAATCCCTATGAATCAATAGCCAAACATTATATATAGAGTTTTTGATTCTTCATAGTCTTTTGGAGGTGTGAGACCAATTTTTAGCTAACGATTTTTGGTGCTTTCACCAAAAATTTGAAGACTAGGCTAAATCTTTGTTGTTACTCGAATTTGGATAAAATTTACAAGGAGATCAAATCAAATGGGACCTAAGCAGAATTTGAAATAGCAGGTTAGAGAGGCAAATGGTGAAGGAACCATTGGAAATCAAAGCAGGTGTGAAGGAACGACGCAACATCAACTAGACCTCATGATTAGAGAGAAATTGGAAGAAATGATAGTTGCAGTCGACCAATGGATAAAATCCATGCAACAGACGTCGATGGAAGAGTTAGCTTGGCAGTTTAATATGATACGACAAGCCCCTCGAGGAGAAGGATCTCACGCTAGAGATCGTGAAGGTAGAAGGAATTCTCTAGCTAGATCTGATGAAGAGAGTTCTGTAATGAGGCCCAGAGTGAATTGGGACTGAGTAGGAGATGTAAATGATGTACTTAGAGCAACTTCTCATGGTAAATCTATTTGTGCTGATCCATTATGGATCGGTATTGATCAGTATGATCAATGCATAAAGAAATGTCCTGACATTGGTGGAGATAAGGATCGTAATGAAATCCCTACAAGTGGAAAAGCCAAAAGGGATGTTGAAAGAAGCGCTCGTGGAAGAGAGCGATCCAGAGGACGTAGTCGGGAAAGACAATATGGAAAGAGCTGAGAGGCCAAGATGAATGAAATCCCCAGAGACAGGAATACCTAGGTGTGGATAGAGTTAGGGGCATGTCTTAGGAGCAATTTTGTAATTTACTGTAAATTATTAACTCTATAATAAAATCTCGTTGAAATAAAAGGTGTTTTTCTTTCTATTGTATACTTTTCATAATGTGTTATATTTATTATTTATTTAATTTAAGTATAGTTAGTAGAAGATCCATAAATGGTATGTTTTGTGATAATAGTTACAATTTGTTGAATCATGATAAATTTATCACAATTAAATAACATATCGTTTTAACTATTCATAGTCTAGATGCATTGAGACTGGATATCGATACATCCATTGAGACTAGAATATATAATGCTTTTCGAACATTGGTCAAGATGTAAATAATCATCATTGCTGGGGACCGCTCAAAATAGTAAAATTAGATTTTTACTAAAATTGTGTAAGCAATAAATTCGGCCAAATTGTCACACCGCTAAGCTAAGGTGACGTGTTAAAGTTAATGTTCGAATTGGTCGATATTAATCACTAACTGAATTTACACCTATGAGTCACACAATCAAAATATTGAATACTCTGAATACTAGATTATTTAATCAAATTATAATGGTTATAAATCAATTAAATTAATTAATATTTGTGAAATATTAATAATAAAAAATTTATTTGAATCATTATCACATGTAGTACGTATATAAAAGTTTTATATGTACATATTGATATACGATATTGATGTACATTTGAATTACATTTAAAATGTGCAATTGTTGATTGGATTTGGAACTGCATTAGGCCCATAAGCCTGCCAAGGATGGACGACCATGATAAGGTAGAAGGGGTATGATATTTTGGAAATATGAGTTTTGAATTGGTTTAAAAGAAGAGGTAAAAGTGAGATCTAGATCTCCATTTTTCTCTCTCTTTCTTTTCCTATTTAAACTCAACACCTCCCTTGTTTTTTATTTTACCTTTTAGGCCTCCACCTAGAGTCTTAGTCGCTACCTAAAGCCCTCTCCCCTTCTTCATCTTCGAACCAAAAATCAAATCAAATCAAATTAAATTCAAGGTATAGTGATCTCTTCGGTTAGTAGCATTTTTGGAACAGATTGATTATGAATCAAGGAGTTTTCATGATTTGACATTCAAGGTATTACATCAAGGCCAAAGTTTATGTAACGTCCAATTCACATCTATTTAATTATATGTACATTCATTTATACCATTGTATGGGTATAGATTAGAATTATATCACGAATTTATATATTTGTTTGTTGTCAAATCTATATGTGTATGTATTATAAAAAAATGTATATGATTATTTTATTTTCGGCCATGCGAAATAAAAAAATTGAAAGAAAAATTACTTCTAAAACATTTTTGAGTTAAAATTTAAGCTATTATTAAATACATGATATATTATTATAAATTAGTTTAATAAAGTTTTATGTATATATATTTTACAAGTACATGTATATCTAAAAAAAATCTAATTTCGATATTATATATAACCGAAATATAATACTAATTTTATATATTTTTAAAAAGTTTCAAATTAAAATGTGTGTATGTAATGTATATAATATAATAAAGTTTTTTAATTTGAAATTACATAAAACTATATGCTTGTGAAATTTAATAAAGTTTTATGTGTATATATTACAAATTTTAATATATATATATATATCAAAATATACATATATAGTTTTATGTAATTTCGAAAAAAATATTTTTAGTTCGTATAATTATATATATGTGTGTGTGTCTTATATATGTATGTATGTATGTGTATATGTATGTATGTATATGCATGTATGTAATTTTATAAAATTAATATAAAAAATTTGAATTTGAATTTTGAATAAGATATTATTTTAAATCTAAATCGAATTCTAATTTAATTTTTCTTAAACAAATTAAACTATTGAATTTTGAATTTGTTTATGTTTTAAATTCAAATTCTTACACAATTAGTGTATGTGTGTGTGTGTGTGTGCATGCGTGCGTATACTTGTTATACATATATGTGTATATATATGTATTGTTTATATTATATTAATTTTAAAATAATAAAAGAGAGCTAGTACATATATAAAGAGGCTAATGTATCCATGGTGGTGTAAATGCATGCACTTATATATGGGCATATTAAACGATGTACACATTATATGTTGCACATACAAACACATATGTGTATTTGATACACATGTACATGTTATATATCATATATATATATATATGAACAAATTAATCAATTAAATAATATAAAGATTTTATTTAAACTTATTTAGATTGGATCAAAATCAATTTTTGACTTCGTAGGCCCAACAAAATCTAAAATGTTAAAAAAAATTGAAATTCACCGCTTTAACTGTAACACCCCATAAAATTAATAAGAATTCATTTTTCGAATTTAGAATTCAAACAAATTCAAATTTTGAATTTAAATAACGTTAACATAAAATTTAAATTTGGTAATAAATTTTTTTAACGTTAAGGGATACTTAACGTTTAAGAAAAACATTAACGTTAGTCTTAATATAGGAAATAAATAAACAAAGAATGGCAAGCAAAAATTCATGATCAAATATAAAGGACCGGTCGACCCCTTCCCATTGATCGACTGCTTAAGGTTAAGCGGCCAACCAGTGAGAGTTTGGCGGCTAGGATTAGGTTAGGCACCAACGACTCGGATTTTATTATTTTAAACCGACCTAAATTTGATGGTTCTTGTGCGTTCTAACCATTATCAATAAGAGGCTAGCCCCCTCACTTTTATTCACAGAATATGTAGAATGCTAACAAAATTCTATCAGTCTTCTTCTTAATTTCTATAATTCAGAATCAATTGGATTTAAAGGTAAGAGATGTTAGATATTTATGTATACGTTTTCAATTTCTATTCTTTCCTAATCTACGATTCTAAATCTAATCCATATACAATTGAATTATTGTATATTACAAAAAGAAGAATTCTGAAGGGGAAGTTAAGAGGAGGCATGATTCAAATCCAAAGGAAGGCAGGCAAAATAATTGTAAGTAGAAATCATAGGTTTTCACATTTAAGTGTTTGTATAGTAGAAGTTTGTGTTAATACCATAGATATTGATTTTGATGGCAATAACCATATAAATATAGGTACTAATGTTTTCCTAAGTTGTATAGAATGTTTTGCATGATATTGCATAGATTTATACAAGTAAAGGATATTCTAAAGATTGATCAATAGAAAAATTAGAGATCAAGATTTAGAGATGGTCAAGATAATTGAAGACTCATGAGTTTAAAGACAAAGACATAAAGAGTTCTAGACTATAGATTATAGTTCTAGACTTCAGTTTTTCTTTGAATACTCTCTTATCAAAATATTTACTTTCTTATCAAGTTATTTATTTTATTTTTAAAATATATTTCTATAAATATTTGTTAAGAGTTTTATATATTAAAGTATTTAAAAACTATGTAATCTAAAAAACATAATTTTAAATGCATTATTGTTTTTCTCAAAATATAAGGGTATGTCGGCGTACCCTACTTAGGGATGTCAACATGCCCTACCTATGTATGTCGATATATGTACCGTTGAAGAAATGTTTTTTAAATTTTGAATAGTTGTGATTTTTGGCTCCATCTCTTGGCAAATAGACATGTCCCTTATAACACTATATAAAGTAGACTGAAAAGTGAATTTTAATAACTACTTTCTTTATAATCTTCATACTCCAAAGTCTCATTATATATTTCACAAAATCCACTTTCTATACTCTTCAAATTCACTCAAATGCAATCTCTACTTTAATGCATTCATTCTCTAAATCTACTCATTGATTTGCAAGTATTCTCTCTTCAATTCAAAGATTAAATTGTTATCAAAGGGCTATAGTATATTCTATATCCAAAGTGCAACTATTTGTATATATAATCAACAACTCTCTACTATTATTTATGTGTGTGCGTGCGTGTGTTTGTTGCTTGTTCAAATCAAGTGGGTATGATTGTTGCCAATTCAAATCAAGTGGTTGTGCTTGTTGCCCGTTTAAATCAAGTGGTTGATCTTTTTGCCCAGTAAAATCAAGTGGTTGATCTTTTTGCCCAGTAAAATCAAGAGAGTATACCCTAAGCTTGAAAAGTTAGAAGGGTATATCTTGTTTTCTTGAAATCATGATTGTATTTTGGTTTCCTTGCTACCTGTTTACGCCAAAAGTTGGCACAACGCTCAAGGATTAAAAATAGAGAAGAAAATGAAGAAAGTAACTTGCAAAATGAGGAAAATAAGAACGCGCAATAATTATAGTGGTTTGACTAATCAAAGGCCTATGTCCACTTATACTTTGTTAAGGAATTCTAGTGAGTTTCTACAAAACTATTCTTATGGATCAATGATGATCCTCGAAATTACAAGAATAATAGCACAATTTGTTAAACCGCTAAAGATCCTTGAAATGATGCCCCTCCTCCTCTATTTATATCTACAGGTCGTTGGAAAACTCTCACCCATGTTCTAGCCTACGTTTCCACATCTTGGAGAAGTTGGAACGAAAAGATTATGGCCAACTCATTAGTACTAAGGGATCAGTATCGAACCATGAATAGGGATCGGTACTGATCCATGAGTTTGCTTCAAGGATCTTGCTTTCCTTTTGTGAAAGTTTGGTCGACTTTCATCTTCATCTTTGATGCTTTGATTGCATTGCTATGGACGTGAACTCAAGTGGATTCTCTGGTTCGGAGGTAGGTTAGAGGGCACTTGGTTTATGCATCGGTTGTTCGAGTTGATATAAGCTTGTGATCCATCCAACATTGCATGAGTTAGCTTGTAACTGCTTCACCTTGATGTAGCATGAGGTAAATGAAGGATCTAAGGACAGTTTAGGGATCGGTATCGATCCATTATTAGGGATCAACACCGATCGACAGCTTTACTTACCCTCGTGGTTTTAGATCTTATACTTGTAGTGAGATGTTGTGTAGGTTGTAATAGAGGGTTTCCTACTATCTTTGGACTTCATTTCTCAGTTTTACTTGACATATAAGCTCGGCAGCCATCGCTTTGGATACTACCTTGATAATTTTTCAGTTTAATCGATCTAACTCATCCGAATATGGCCTGATCACAAGGCCGGATAATATTTGCTCCCCAAAGTATATCTTGTTTAACAAGATATGTTTTAGAACAAAACAAATTGCCGATTCTACATCGAGATTCAAGCTTTACATCGAATGGACGTTATCTTTCCTTTGAATTGCTCCCGTAAAGTGTAGTGTCTTTTGTCAATCGTTGTGTAGCTTTGAGCAGTTTCGGACTTGTAACCTTCATGTATTATAAAAACTGAAGTATGCTCCCCAGGTTTGTTATTCTAGTTCTGGAAGGTTCTCAACGATCTCTTTCTTTGAACTCTACCGGTTGGACCTTAGAATTTCAGTTGTCTAGTATCATGCGTGCACATACACATTTACTTGTTGTTTGGACATTCACATGCATACTTGCACACATGTACACGTGTGTGTGTGTGTATATTATTTTATTATATTTTTTTGGGTTCGGTACTAATCCACAGGCCAGGGATCAGTACTGATCCGTGTGGCCTAAAAATTAGGTGTTTCGTGTGCCTAAACTTATGGGTTGGTTCCTTTATAAGTGTGATGCAACACTTGTTCTTGTTCACTTTGCTTCTGTCTTCCACTTCGAGAACTAAGCTTCGAAGCTTCTACTGTTGAGCTTTAAAACACCAAACCATCTCCTCAAACTGCCATCGCCATCCCTGTCTTCGCCAACTTTCATTATTGAATTCACTGCCTTCACATCCCAACCCACAAGCATCGAATTTGCACGATCAATCTGGATGTTTTGGGACTTGAACTTGAACTCCTTCAACCCATTGGCACTTTTCTCTTTAGGTAGGTTAGATCGTGGCATCGATTGATTGCGTTTGTCATCAGCTTGAGTTCCGACCATGCTTGGGAGGTGGTGGATTTCCATTTATTCCCTTTTAAGGATCATAACCAACCCCAAACTCGAGAAGTTTCCACCTAAAACTTTAGTGCTTGAAAGCACTTTGCATACCACCTTCTTGGGGTTGTCGATAGTGATGGGCCTTTGGAACAAGCTGAGCTACTTCAAGGATGAATTTTTCTTTGTTCGCTTACCACCTGGCTTTGCTCAAATATGGTTATCTAGATGTAAGTCTTACTTTTATCCTTCTTTCCTAATACGGATTTTATAGTTTTAGTTATTCTTATCATCATTCGTTATTTTTGTAGATAATTTGAGAAGGCCCGACGGTGCTACTTTAGCGAGAACCCCAGCCGATCTACATCAAGTCCCGCTTGAAGACAAGGAAATGAAAAACACTCCTTATGGATGAGAATTTGCATGCTTACTACTTGTTAGAAGAAGGCCATAGTGTCGGCCATGTTCCAGAAGTTGTGGAGGATGACGACGACGATGAATCCTTGCGAGAACAAAACATCGCTGCAGAGGCTAATGAACGCCAAAAGGCACCCCTGTTTCGAGCCCTGTTGTTAATCCTGAAGCAGGTCAAAGGGTCGGAGATTGTGGAGGAGCAAGGAGTGAACATGCCGAGGAAGGAAGGAGTGATGGTGGAGACAATAATGGTGTCGATACCGACCATGAGTCTTCTAGTGATGGAGGCGACAGTGATCAAGCATCTCTCATAACTCGTCGACCAAAGGTAAAACTCATCTTACCTCGGATATTCATACAACTTCCACCAACCATCACAACAGAGGAGACTCCCATTCTACCCTCCAAGGACATCTACGGTCTTTTGGACCGATCCCGGATGAAGTCGGCTCTTTTGGTTTGGGCGATATTACATCAAGGATATTAGATCCACTATGCGCCTATCAAATAAAGTGTCTACCACTCACGAGAGAGAAATCACCCCTGTTAGCAAACTACAAGTCCATGATCCGGGGAGGACACTACGACACATACACACATTTACCAATAATGCACTTTAATTAGTTAGCAGCATGTTCCTATCATGTTAGTGCTAACTCGTTTATGTTTCGCTTACAGGTTCAATGAAGCACAGAGGTATATACGATACTATCAAAAGCTAATGAAGCAAGCAAAGGAAATACAGATCATCCAATCGTCTTCATGGCTCTTCTTATGATTCCCATCCAGGGAGCTGTTCAGCCAAGACCATAGAAATTGGGAGAGAGGCTATACATCTCGAGAGTCATCTCCATAACAGAGGGGTCGGTCACCATTGCCCCGTAGTTTGGATCCGTACTCGATGAAACATGATCATGTTCCGTCTATTGAAGTACCAAATGCTCCTGCTTCAATTCCTTTATCGACACAACCAACGGCATCCTCTCATAAGTCGCGCCATTCCAAGCAGCCATCATGACTAATTGTTTCTCATATTCCTCATTTGAGGCATGACAAGAGATCTGTTCAAATAGATAAGGAGATTGTTTCTAATCCTTATTTGGATGTTTTCAAGCGTACTTTCCCAAAAATCTTTTTTGTCGACGTCAGGTTCGTTTTCGATCTGAAGGACATTCCTCTGCATATCAGAACTGACACCATGGCTTATGTCGATGATGCATATGATTACTATTTCAAATGGAGATGGTTAGCTAAGGTTGTTTCTGAAGGCGCTTACAAAAGAAAAGTGAAGCTCGATGGGGTGAAACTGTTGCAAGGTCATGACAAGCGCATCATCTCCCATTTTGAAAAAGTAGTTGAAGAGCTCAACGCATCCTTGACTGGAGCTAAGAAGTAAGTGGATGACCTAACTAAGTCTGTAGAGTTAGAGTGCCAAAATCATCAAAAACAAACTGAGCAGCTCACTACAGGAGCCACAATCTATTGCTGGAGAATGAGTAGCTTAAGAAAGAAGTAGAGGGGCTGAAAAAGCAACTAGAAAGTGAGAAGGAGAAAGACGATGTTGTTGTCTAGGCCTATAGCGAGGAGTTGTTAGATGCTCGCTAGATGAGAGACAATGCAGAGGTTCAGGTGAAAGATGTGGAGAAGCAGGTTGAAGCCATAGAGAAGCGGGTTAAGGACAAGCTCGAACCTATAATCATCCGCTATAATGCAAATGTGATTAAGTATGGAAACTTAAAGTGGCTTAATGAAGGGTATCCCGAGACACTGGCCCTAGCATGGGAGAAGATTATGAATCAAGAGTGAGAGCTCTTTGGTGGAGCTGAGTCGATGTAGAACGATTGAAACTCGACCTTTTAGACAAGGAGGACCTAGAAGCACTCAAGGCTGGTGAGCTTATCTTGCATCCTGAATTAGCCATCTAGGACAAAAAAGATCACGATGAGAGCTCTGGGTCCGCTCTTCGTGATTCTATAGTAAACATCACTGCTTATTTCACCACTGAGTCGTTGTCTACTAATAACATTACTTCTCTTCCCAGCTCTATTTTTGTTTCTGCCCTAGGGATAGTTTCTAAAGTTACAACAGTGTCGGCACCCTTGCTGGAGGACTAATACAACCCTGATGAACCCTTGCTTCCAAAGTCGTTCATCTTATCTCCCATATTGGAGGGAGGTTCTGGTGGCACTCCAGCTCATGTTGAGTCTGTATCTCCTAAAGGTATATCATTAACCTCGCCCATGATTGAGATAGCTCATATTACACTGGTCGATGTCAATAACCTCTGCTTTCATATTTCTCAAGTTTTAGGTCAGCTTTCTATTGTCCCTCTACCTGAAGAGAGCCTAACGTTGGGCGCGGATGCTACCTCGATTAAGTTGGTCATCATGTCCTCCCCGATGTCGATTCCTACTTATGATGTGAGTGCTTCTCCTGGTCCCGGTGGTAAAATGATCCATGCTCTGGACGAAGAAACCGAGAGTGACGTCCATGGGGCTCAATAAGAGGAGGGCATCACCATAATTGGAGCATATGATCCTTCCTCGAAACCCACTATGGAAGAGATGCTATGAACTCAAGTCCTCTTGGCTATGGAGATCAAGAAAGAGAAAAATGTTGATATACCTCCTCCCTTATCCATCTCGTTGCGCGGTCAGCCTATCTTCATTCCCGTTACTATCCTTTCTTATGAGGTGTTCAGAATGTGCTTCTCAAGTTCTCGTGGAGCGACCTTCTGATGGGTCATAAAGGCAAAGATAGAAGTAAAAGGAAACCTGATGAGTTTGGAGCGCATTCTTTTGGAAAGAAGAAGAAAGAGTCGAAGAGGAGAAAGAAGATATAGTTGCATTCTTCCTTGTTTTTGTCATCCTTTGTTTTGACTCAAATAACTATGTAAATAGGCTAAAGTTATGCGAGTGCAGTCGTCGCTTTTGGTTTAAGTGGCATGTTAATAAAGATTAGACTTATTTTTTTAAGCCTTGTGTCGGTATGTTTAAGAATTGAGAAATGTGTTTGTAATCGGTTCTCACATACACGTGAATCATTTCCATATCACCATCCGACCAAATCAATAGCTTGTTTCATTATCTTTTAGTCGAGTTTTGTTTGTCCAACAGTAATGTTTGAAATTACATTATCCACAATCTTGGAGAAATAGTAATCTAGATGCCTATCTTCGAGCATCACTGCTCAGCCAAACCTAATTTTGGGTCTTGATCGGAATTAGTTGCTTAGAGCGGCAGTTTGAACATCCATTTTTCAGTTGTTTTTAACCGATCTCGCCTGACACAAGGCATTGACCAGGGTTGATCACCTGAAACTGTGCTTTAAGTGACTACTTCCTAGATATTTAGGGAAGATCTCGCCTAACTTCAGGCATGGATCTTTCGCCCCATCATTCTCCGGGCAAGGAGTTTGCGCCTTGCCAAATTTTAGGCGAGGGCTTTGTTGAGATGTGAATCGTTTAATTTGCCAACTCCAAGCGATGGTTCTTGGGGTGAACTATCTTGTTAAACTCCCTATGTGTTTATACTCTAATGTCTAAGTCATGGTTCAAAGGAGTTATTTTTTCATCAATTCCGGATGCCTGGAATAGTCGCATTCCTTAGGTCTAGTTATGAACCCGTAAAGTTTGATTGGCACCTATCTTCAGGCACCTACAATTATATAAATATGTATCTTTCAATCATGTTGTCATTCACAATGCAAAACTTAGCTAATGAGAATGCAAATTCATCAATCCCCAAAGCCAATTCATTTTGTATTCACAAGAATGGAAAATCATGCCTCTTTATATTGAGATTAATAAGATATGTACAAAGATAGTTCTAAGCAAAATAGCATCGTAAATGTTTGCTATTCTAAGCTCTCGGATGTGAAATTCTGTATGTAGTTGATAGCTTGAATGTTCCATCTCCAAGCTTGTGCTCAATAGTATATGGACCTTCCCAAGTAGGGCCCATGTTCAGTGGGCTAGAGAAGATTTGTTTAAGAACGAGATCGCCGGTGTCAAAAGTTTATTTACTGACCTTTGTGTTGTAATGTTGGGCTCTTAACTCAGCTTGCTTCTCATCGATCATATCGAGCGAGTCGAGCAAGAGTTCCTCATTTTTTTGGGATCATAGTGGATCTTTCGATGATATTGCACTTCCAATTCAATTGGAATCGGCCTCTAATCCATAGGCCAAAGCGAATAGAGTGCGACCAGTCATTCGGTAGGCCCAAAGTGCCAGTGGCAATTTATCAACCCACTTGCCTTTGGCCTTTTTCAATCGCTCTTTCAACATGGACTTGATGGTTTTGTTCATGGCTCCACCAGTCCATTTGCCTGCGGATGTGCTACTATAGAAAATCATTTCTTAATTCAGTACTTGCTGCAGAAGATCTTGAACTCCACGCTATCGAATTGGGTCCCATTGTCAAAAATAATCATTTATGAGATCCCAAATCGACAGATAATGTTCTTGACTACGAAGTTGATCACCTTCTTCGTGGTGCTAATGGCAAGCGGTTCCATCTTGGCCCACTTCATGAAATAATCAACCTTAATAATGATGTACTTTGCCTCGCTCTTTGACATCGGCAACACACCAATAATGTCGATTCCCTATATTGCAAATGGCAATAGGCTGACTATTTGTGTAATTTCCATAGGTGGGACTCTAGGAATCTTGGTGAAACTGTGGAATTAATCACACCTCTTGGTATAATCGACTGCATCTATATTGGTAGTCGGCCAATTGTTTCCATAGTAAAAAAGCTTCTTCGCCAACGTTTACCCCCCGGTGTGATCGATACAGGCTCCTTCGTGAACATCCGCAAGGATATTTATGGGCGATACACCACAGTCGGGGAACACCGAAACCTCTTCTGTATAATAGCCCATTTTGGACAATAAATCGTGGACCTGGTGCGGTAGTTTCCTCCATTCGCTCCATCCATCTAGAAAAGTTCCCTTCAATAGGTACTCCTTGATCGGAGTCATCCATGATTCTTTCTGAGGTTCAGCCTGCAAGATCCAATCAGCTTTCATCTAGTGGATGCTTAGAGTCGATAATATTTCTACTGGAACTAAACTAATGAGCTGTGCATCCTCAAAACTAGCCATCTTCACTAAAGAATCGGCTTTCGTGTTTTCATCCCTGGAAATATGCATTATCGTGTAATACTAAAAATCGTTGAGCAGTTCCAGAACCTCATCAAATAAGGGGCTAGCCTAGCGCCCTTTGCCCGAAAATCCTTCCTCACCTAGAAGACCACCAATTGAGAGTCGGTATATATATGCAAGGTCTTGGATCAAAATTTCTTCGCGATCTTGTAACCCGCAATTAGAGCTTTGTATTCGGCCTCATTGTTCGTTATGGGGAACTCAAGTTTTAAGGCATAGCAAACTGATTGTTCTTTGGGGGTTACCAAAACTACTCTTGCCCCCGAGCAATGTCGTTGGATGCTCTGTCCGTGTACAACTTCCACTGAGCACTCTACTCTGCAATTTCTTCCCTTTCGTCTTGAGCAGTGAACTCGGCAATGAAATCGGCCAATGCTTGGCCTTGGATCGCCCTTTTGGAATAATACAATATATCATACTAACTCGATTCGATATTCCACTTCAACAATCTCCTAGAGGTCTCAGGCCCTTGCAGGACCTATCTTAAGGACTGATCAGTTAATACCTTGATGGGATGAGCTTGGAAGTATGAACAGAGCTTCCTTGACGCAATCAACAAGCAGTATGAGAGTTTTTCCAACTTTGGATAATTTCTTTCAGCTCTTGTTAATCACTTGCTAATGTAATATATTTGCCTTTGGATTCTAGTTTCTTCACGTATGAGGGCAACACTCAAAGCATGCATGGATGCTTCCAAATAAACAAACAGATCTTACCCCTCCAAAGACTTTGATAAGATAAGTGGCCTTTCCAGGTGATCAACCAAGGCTTGGAAAGCATCCTTGCATTCTTGTGTCTAGATAAAGTTTCCCTTCCCCACTTTGAGGACATGGAAAAATAATATGCATTTGTTTGTACCTTTGAGACGAAATGGCTTAGCGCAGCTACTTTATCGTTCAGACTCTATACCTCTTTTATTGTCTTTGGGGCCTCCACATTCCTCAAAGCTTCAATCTTCTCCGGATTAGCTTCAATTCTTCTCGAGTTCACAATGATACCTCACCATTACTTTGAATGAGTATTTCAATAGGTTGAGCTTTATTTCGTATTTCTGAAGCACGCCAAACATTTATAATAAGTTGTCCAAATGGTTCGTTGGTCGTATCGACTTTACCAACATATCATCCACATAGACCTCCATTGATCATCCAATCCAATCTCTGAACATCGAATTCACCAGTCTCTGGTAGGCAGCTCTGGTATTTTTCAGATCGAACGACATGACAAGGTGACAATACAGTCCTAAGTTGGTTATGAAGCTAGTATGTTCCTGATATGGGATGTGCACTGGAATTTGATTGTAGCCAGAGTAGACATCCATGAATGACACCAATTCATGGTCGGGGTTGAATCTATTATTTGGTTGATCTTTGGTATATAAAACTGTTCTTTGGGCGTGCTTTATTTAGGTCCGAATAATCGACTCACGTCCTCCATTTCTTTTTGGACTTCTTGACCAAGACTGGATTGGATACCCACTCCGGTTATGGAGCATCGTGGATGAAGCCGCTGTCTTTTAGCTTGTCCACCTCTTCTTTTAGTGTTGCAGATCACTTTGGACCCAAAATAAGCTACTTCTGTTTCACTGAAAGACACGTGGGGTTCACATTTAATGCATGACATGCTATCTCTGGCAATATTCCACACATGTCAGAATGTGTCCAAGCAAACAGATCCTGGTTTGCCCAGAGAAAACCCATCAACTCCTTCCATATCTTTATGCCAAGATAAGACCTGATTTTCAGGACCCGTGTAGGATCATCCTGCCTGACTGAGATGTAGACCATTAACTCTACATGGGCCCTACTTGCAACCTCTGGCCCTTTACTCGGATCCATAGCTTTGTGGAACCTGCTATGCCGACTGAGTTAGGGCTTAAAAGGTGGGTGATATGCATCCACCGTCTTAACACAGAGAGTCTTCTCTACGTCCTTTCTCTTCTCATGTTGCTTTGCTTCCTTTAGCTCTACGGCGTAGCATTCACGTCTAACATTCTAGTCTCCTTGAATGACTCCTACTCCATTCTCCATAGTTAGGCACCATTGGGCAAGGGCCACTCAAATGCTAGCTAGGGCCGGTCAGTTTAAGAAAGTGTTGTAGGTAGAAAAATATCCATCACCATGAAGGACACAACCCACACTCTCTTGAAGTCTCTCAATCGAATCCCTAGGAGCCGGCATCTTATACTTCTCAGTATCCCACGTCGTAAGGTATAATGTAACAACTCGGTTTTTAAGTAATAATTAATTTAAGTTAATAGTAGTAAATTAGTTAATTAAATATGATATTTAAATTTCGATAAGTTAAAAATATGCAGATAATGATTTATAATAGTCATGTAATTGAGATATATATTAATATGTAAAGAAGTTATTTTGAAATGGAATGGAATTTAATTTTAAAACTATAAGAAAATGAATATAGTTTTCTTATAATAAAATTTTAAAGCCAAGCCCATGGAATCCTAGCGCAATTTCTTTCTAGACTTTTCTACATTTCACAATAACCTTCGCTAAAACTTTCCTAGACAATTGCTTTTTATTCTACTGAAGCTCGCGCACACATGATCTTTGTCAATTTAGCTTCTTCTCGAAGCATCACTTTCATTATCTTCTCCATCTTCTAAATTATAAAACAAATCGAATAAATTACGAAAAGTCCCTAAATTTAAATATGTTCTTCTTACCACCCATTTACATCTATGACATGAATATTGTTAACCGTCGAAGCGAGTTGAGTGCGTGCGTGTGAGAGGGAAATAGGGCAGTTTTTTGGTAAGTGTTTATCGCTTACATATCTATGTCCTAATCCATTTAAATCATATTCTATATGCATTGACTTTCTACGTATTTATATTAACGTGTATTCATGTGTGCATTGTGTGTTGAGCAGCAAGTCGTTGTGTGGCATATATGTGTGTGATGTAGCTGTGTTTATGTCAATAGCGTGTACTTGTGTTCGTGTGTGTTCGTGACGAACCTTTATGTGAGAATAGGTCTGCAGTTTTGTAAATATCATGTGTTGTTGTCATACCAACGTGTTTTGGTGATTGTCTTTGCATTACTATGTTTTGTGTCTTGGTCCTATTAGTTTAATCAATTTATTATATATGGCTATTGCTATTTGTATTTTTCAAAACCTGTTGTTAAGCAATCTTGCTAGTTTAAATTTAAATAAATAAAGGAAAATAGGCACAGGGTAGAAGTTGCAAAAAAAATTGTTTTCAAAGACAACATGTTTACATTTTAGTTTGAGGACAATTTTCAGTGTAAACAGAAAATGATTGTTACAACTATCATTCTGTGATTTACACTAAAAAGTATCTTTTAACCTAAAAAGCAAACTTCTTGTCTCTAAACTAAATTTTTTTCAATTTTTTCCTGAGACTAAAAATCCCAATTAAATACGTGTTTGACCATGTCATGTGGGAAGTTACATAATCTTATGCCTTGTTTTACTACGGTCATTGGTTTCATGCGTGCATGAGTAGGGTGAGGCTGTGTGATATATATTTTTGCGCGTACAAGTTTATTAGTTTGCCGACCTGCTATTTCATTTTCATGGTATTGTTGGAGATAAATATTTAAGTGTTGTATACTATTTTATGTGTGTTTAAGCAACAATATATCAATTTAAAATAAAAGTAAACAGTTCCAAATATACCCAAATCTTTATATATACACACATTAGATATATACGTACATACATTTATATATACCGGAAATTATGTTTTAGTGACTATTAGGTATGCCCTATTTTTTTTAAGGGCGGTTGTTTAAAAAATTAAGTTTCCAGGACATTTCTACATCTTGGCCGTTATTTTGTTTACGTTTTTCAGTTTATATTCGTTCTTCGTTTCTCTGCTCTTCGTTTCTCTGGCTTCCTGTCGCTCCACTTCGCCTTTCTTAATCCCAGTTTTCGCTCATTTTCGATTCTCTTAATCTCAATTTTCGGTCAATTACCGCTCCTCTTCGCTCCTCCTAATCTCAATTTCCGCTCATCTTCGCTCCTCTTAATCGCAATTTCCACTTCTCTTACTCTGAGTTTTCTTTTTAGTTTTGATTTCAGTATCAATTTCGTTGTCGATTGAAAAAGTTTTAGCAGATATATCATTTTCGCTCTTCTTCCTTCCTTTTACTGTAAGTCGAATTTGTGTTTTTTTATTACTAGTATTTTTTTTAGCAGTGTCCATATTTCTTTTTTGCGTGTGATATGTTAAAATTACGCTGATTTGATAATATTATGCTGATTTGTTTTTGGCTACAGAAAGATGATAAATATTGATGATGAAAGGTATGTAATGTTTTTACTATATTTTTTGATTGTTTTTTGATATTGTTGTATACTGATTTTTTTTTTTTTCAGTCTTAGCATTGCAGCAACTGTTCTGGTTGTTTTTGATTTCAACAAAAACAACTTTAGTTTTAGGTTTGTTTTGGACTCCCCTATTTCTGCTGTTCGAAACAAGATATGTGAAGTTTGGGATCAACTTTCTCCTTTATGCTTTGATATGTTTTATGTTCGAGATTCAAAGACTACTTTCATTGAGACAGACAGTGATTTGCAAGCTATTTTATGCTTGTCATTTTTTAGAAAAGAGGAATTTGTGGTTGTTTTTGTTAAATTGAAGAAATTGTCTCAGAATAATATTGGTTGCAGTAGTAGATCTTGCTCTAGCAGTAAATCACGTGGTATTGAAGATTGTGTGAGTAGTGCATATGATGGAGTTGATAGTTTGGAATATTCTTCTGATAAAGAGATTGCTTTTAATGAGTTGATGAAGAAAGGTTCTAGTTTAGAATTTTTTACTGGTGTTGGTCAAAAATTTCAGTCTGCATCTGATTTTCGTAAGACTGTCATTGCATATTGTGCAAAAAATGGATTCAAACCTAAGTTCTTAAAGAATTGTAAAGAGCGAATTACCGTGCAGTGTTCTGTGGAAGGTTGTAGTTTTAAAATTCATGCTTCTTGCAAGTTTAAACAATTGGATCATTTTTTAGTTAGAAGGTTTGAATCTAATCATTCATGTGGTGGTGGTTTTAGATCTATTAACAGTCCTTTAATTAACAGTGATCTTGTGAAGACCTTGGTTTTAGATGAAATTCGCGATGAACCAACAAGAAAGACTAGTGATATTATTGCTAGTTTTAAAAGAAATTATGATATTAGTTTAAGTTATTACTATTCGTATACGGGTAAGAAGATGGCTTTGAAGGAAATTTTTGGTAATGAAGAACAATCTTATAATGATTTGGTTTGGTATTTGAAAGCAGTTGATAGAAGCAATCCTAATAGTCATACATCTATGGTTGTTGATGAAAATACCAATCAATTTGAAAAAGTCTATATATCTTATGAAGCATGTATTTATGGATTCTATCATTGTCGTCCTATGATATTTCTTGATGCCACCTTTTTAAAAGGTAGGAATGGTTGTTTAATGGCTGCTACTGCAAAAAATGGGAACCAAGGTATGATTTATCGTTTTAATATTTATAAATTAATTTAAAGTGATGATGATGATATTTCTGTGCTAGTATTGTTAGTGATTGGAAAGTGATAGTTATTAAATTAGTTATCTCTACTGTTTAATATTTATAAACTAATTCTTTGACCATTGTTTCTAAAAACCAAATCACATATATTTTTGATGAATATGTGTGCAAATTGCCTTGCTGATTATTATATATTGTTCATGCATGTATACAAAATTATAAATTCTCTACCATAGCATGGATTATCAAATGTAGAAATCAGTGCAGGTAAAAGGAGAAAACACATGGAAGAAAAAAGGTTAGAATTATGTGTACAAAAAGTATTGATAATTTAGGATGTTTAAAGAACAGAATGTAAAACCTGTAGATCCAGAACCAATTTGTTAAAAGACATAATTTAATGGGTTTACACAGGACATAGGAAGATATCGCCATGGATAATCAACGAACCGATAAGGGGTCAGATGGCATAGTGCCATCATTTATCAAGATACCAAATAAAACATTTATGAGAGTAAATCATACGTGGTAAATTATCTTTAAACATGTGCCATCAATTTTATAATCCACGTATATTTTTAGGTTATATATCTAGAATTGGGCATGTCCTACTTTTATCATTATAGTTTTATGTAATGATAAAAGTAAGGTAATAAGTATTTTAATTTATTGTCAATTGATAACATGCATAAATATGTAAGATTTGTAAGCACAATACCACCCACTAGCATTTAAATAAGTATTCTCCACTTTTTATTATGTTGGATGATGAACAATGATAATTTGAGATAGAAGCTATGTATATTTGTATATTTAATATAACAATTTAATATAAACGATAAGAGAGTTTATCAATTTCTAAAAATGATAAATGGTAATATCTTTTATCTAAAAATGAATTTTTTTCTAATGTGTTAACAATATTGTAATGTTTTCTATAAAATGATGAATTGTTATATTTTATATACTTAGAATGGTAATTCTTTTATCAATTTCTGAAAAATGATAAATTCTTTTATCAATTTGTAAAAAAGATAAATGGTGTTATCTTTTTAACAAAAATGAATATTGCTGTAACATAATAAGCCAGTAAGGCTGATTTAATGCTTATATGGAATGATAACTAATTAAATTTTCTATATTTAAGTGTTTATATGCTTTTATAACTTTATGAAAATTTTGCAATTTAATAAAAATGATAAAAGAGTTTATCAATTTGTAAAAATGATAAATCATAATATCTTTTTATCTAAAAATGAATATTTGTGTAATGTGTTAACAATATTGTAATGCTTCCTATTAAATTATGAATTGTAAAATTTTATATACTAAAAATGGTAATTCATTTACCAATCACTGAAAAACGATATATTCTTTTATCAATTTCTACAAAAGATAAATGGTGTTATCTTTTTAACAAAAATGTATATTACTGTAACACCATTTATCTAAAAGTAAGGTAATAAGCATTTTAATTTATTGTCAATTGATAACATGCATAAATATGTAAGAGTTGTAAGCGCAATATCACCCACTAGCATTTAAATAAGTATACTTCATATGTTGATAAGCAAGAAAATACAGCTATGTAAATTGAAAATATATTTTTATTTATATATATGTTATATGCGAGTTATAGTTTTAAACATTGAAGTCGCTAATAACTGAAAGAATTATAAATTGTTTAGTATAATTATTAGTATAAATTGGAAAAATCCATTTATAATTTTACTTTATTGTATATACATATATACAGTTTTTTATATTCACTAACAATGTTTTTTTAGGTTTTTTTCCGTTGGCTATGGCTATTGTTGCAAAGGAAAATGAGGAAAATTGGTCTTGGTTTTTGGATCATTTGAAATGTTCGATTGGAGTTGATTGAGCTTTGGTCTTTGTTTCAGATAGACATTGGGGTTTGCTTTTAAGTATTCCTAAAATTTTTCCAATGGCTTTCCATTCATAATGTTTATATCATATGCAAAGTAATGTTGCTAATATGGTAAAGGGTGGAAAGGGGCCTTGGGTAGCACATTTATTGGAACGTTGTGCCTTAGCGTGTACTCCTTATGAATTTCAAAGAGCTATGACAAAATACAGTCAAATTGGAGGTGAAAAAGCTGTTGAATTCTTAAAAGATAAGCCATTTGATCATTGGGCTGATTTATTTTTTCCTAGTAATCGCTATGGTGAGAATAAATCAAATGTCGCAGAGAGTTTTAACTCCTGGATTGTGAAAGAAAGGCATCTTCCTATTACATGTTGCCTTGATGGAATTCGAATTAAGCTTATGGCTCAAATGTCAAAGCGTAGAGAAGAGACATCTAGTTGGACTACTGTACTTTGTCCTAAAATGGAGAATCGTTTATTGAAATTAAAAGAAGAAGGATTTGGGTGGAATGTTTCTCGTTCTTCTACTAATGTTTTTGAAGTACATTCCACTATTTCTCACAAATTTGATCTTGAAAATCAGATGTGCACTTGTAACCAATGGAGAGTTACTGGTTTTCTTTGTGCACATGCATTGAAGTGCATTACACTGGCCAAACTTAATGTCTATGATTTTATTGAATATTATTTCACAACTAAGGCTTATCGTGCTTCTTACTCGCATGTTATCAACCCTATTCCTACTTTTGATAAAAATGATATTGTTTCTGAAGGGTTTTCTCCTATTCTTCCTCCTAAGGCTATTCGTGCAGCTGGTAGACCTAGAATTAACAGACTTGGTGGGTTGGATGTTCTCCATGGGAAGCAAAATAAGTGTGGAAAGTGTAAGAAGTTAGGTCATAATCGTAGAAGTTGTCCATTAAGTGGTTGAATGTTTTTATAATTTTTATGTCATTTTCTCTTGTTTATTTTTGTAGAAAATTATGTTTATGCTTTCATTGTTGTATTGAGATATTCTTGGATCCTACAATTTAAAAGTTGTTGTATTGAAATATAATTTTGTTCTATGTTATTCTTTTACTTTTAATATTAGGTTATTCTTGTGTTTGCTATGAATTGTTCAACTGGTTTTGTATGGCACTATGTTGATGATGAAGGTGCTGTAAATGGTAGTTGTATGTTGATGAAGAGTGTATGTGATATATAGAGTGATGATGTTGTGGTCAAGAAGTGGTTGGTGGAAATGTCTGGAGTAGGTGGATGGTTATGGAATTTGTACACTGTAGTGATGGAAGTTTATGTTGGAGAATTAAGTTGATAGTGGAGGAATATAGCTTGTGGTTGAGGAACAGAAGTTGAAGCGGGGATATGGAATAGTAGTGATGATGGTTGATGGACTGGAGAGTGGTATGTGGGTTGAAGCTGTGTGGATGGGTTAGATTTGTTTTGGATGGGAGAGGCTTTTATGGTCAGAGGATGTTTACTGGTGTTGTGTGACAGCAGGATGGTTAAAGTGGTATTAGAGCAGGTGGAATCAGTTGTTTGTGATGGTGGTTTTCAGGTGATTGAAGATGTAGCCAGCGGTAGAAGTAGTGGAGAAGTGAACTGGAATGTATGTTATGGCACAGTTTTGTAGATGTATTGCGGCATGTGGTTTGAACAATGGTGCATGGTTTTGTGCACTGTGGTGTAAATGGCTGGAAGCGGTGGTGGTTCAGGGGGAAGAGGCAGTGAACATGGTGTTAATTTGTAGATGAATGGGTTGTAGCATAGGTGGCTGGACTGTTGATGAAATTGTTTTTTTTCTGTAAGTTAACTATTGTTCAGTTTGTAAATTAACTATTGTTCAGTTTTTTTCTGATAGTTATTTTGTGCCTTCTGGTAAGCGTGTTCGGAATATATGCATTATCTGCTTTTTCAGTGCATACTTTGCTGTCATTAATTAGCACTTCTTATTTCTAGGTCGGTCTTTGCTTTTCTTTTCTTCACCATCTCATCTGCAAAGGAAAACAAAAGTCAATCAACTTTAAGCATTAAAAAGCACAACGAGCATAATGCAATGTTGAGGGGTGCAAGTGTTCTTGTGTTACCCCCTGACAAATCAAGTGCAGGAGCTTTGCTCATTGGAGTAATTTCTCCCCTAGCAGTTGGAATCTCAATGCTAGTTCTGGTAGGAGATTCCGACCCCTTGATGCTCACATCAGTAAAATGAAAAGCGTCAAGGTCATGCGGAATTGGTAGACTAGACAAAGAATCAAGTAGTAGACTAGAATGCCGTGACAGTTGAGAAGAAGATTCGTCTTGAACAATCTTAGAAGCCATCGACGACTTGAATTGGTCAAAAAGTAGACTCTTTGGAAGTTTTTGAACAAATGTTTTCTTTTTTCTCTTTTCGGCAACTGAGGGCCATGAGGTCTGCAAGGGTTTGACCTCTACTCCAAGACCAAATTCATCATCATTATGACCGGGCACATCGCCTTTATCTCCTTTGGCATTGATACTGGTGAACTCCTGAGTACCCATAGCTAGGGGCATGATGGGATAATTTCGATTGTCCCTCTGATTGACTGCAGCCCATGGTCTTATCCCTGCAGTTTGAGCGACTTTAGTTAGCCCTATGCTGAGGCCTTCTTCTATCAAGCAAAAAGTAATGAGATGTTCATCCATAAGCAGATACTCGATGTTCCTGTCTTCAAGCGATGCATTTTTCAGAGTTGCGACCACCTCCTCATATAGATTACCGCTGGGCCGAGTGACAGTGCCTGTAAAAGGAGTTATGTAGTCAGGAATACGACCTGAATATCAGTTTTCCGTGCTAATATAAAGATAGCGTATAACACTTACGTCTTTCCATCAATTGTCAAGCAAAACTAGGCGGACAACGAACGAAGAACCACTATAAAAAAATGAGAAAGAGAGAGAAATAATAACGATCGGTGATGATCGTTTTCATAAAAAATGGAAATAACGATCGATAGAGATTGTTTGTAAAATTTCAAAACTTGACAACGACCCATGAACGTGGAACTGTGATCGGGAATTAGGTACAAACATGTATACATACTAGTATATGCTTCAAAATTCAATTCTTTGGAATCAACAAAAAATGAATGTTCACCTGAAATCAACCAAAACCAAGTTGTTGAAGCTTAGAAATCGCCAGAAACAAAACAAGATGATTACCAATAAGTTATGAACCCATTTTTATACTATTGGAAATCGACCAATTGTCATGACAAATAAGGAAATTACGACCCTCGACAAGAAAACAATTCGATGGTAGGATAATGACTATTTGATAAACCGGATGGATTTCGTTCCAACGATTCTGTCTGGCGACGATTCAAAGCACATCATGTTCGCAACAAGACATACTTTGAGGGGCAAAAGTTATCCCGCCTTTTGGCAATGCCATGATATCATCGACTTGGCTAGGGATGGATGGTTATTAGCTTTAAGAATCGATTATATATGACACTGTGGACAATGGCCGGGCAAATCCGGACGGGGTCCCAATCGAGGTGCAATCAGTATGGAGTGATTTGCATGGTTCCATGAAGTTACGATTCAAGTTTCAAGACAATCGAAGTTCATATGCTCGAATTATGGACAAAGCAAAGATTTATATGGATTGATCGAGAACGATCCATAAAACAGCTCAAATAAGCGAAGATCGATCGATATCTCAAAATCCACTAGGCCAATCCACTTGAAACTTTCAGAGCATCAATATATTGAAGTGTGAAGCCCACAAAAACGATTGTAGGTCAAAACCTTGAGATACGAAGAAGGCTGATCATTTTAGGCCGCTCGTTTTTGCCAATTCTTTATAATGATCGGTATAGCTCAGTGAACATCTCAAACGTGACAAGGGTTGATCCATATCTCGCGATCTACGACTCAAAATGGCTTCATATCTTAGAGGCAAGTTCAAGAGGCACATACGACCTTAAAAACGATCGCACATCATTTGGAGACAAAAATAACGATTGGCATAACTATAGCCGATCATTCTCAAACATCGAGTTAAGGCCATCGATCATTATGGTGGGCCCTATGGACCAAGAGAGCCTTCTGCCGAAATCTTAGTGAAATAGGCGACGATGCTACTTTCTACTGCTGTAATCAAATTTATAAGTTATTAATAAAGGATAATCTTCAAAGTGGACGTAGGCGACGATGCCGAACCACTATAAATTTATATGTCTCTGATTATAGCTTATTCTATATTGCATTTTAATTCACTTACTCAGTTTAATTTTTCTTTTCTTCATTTACTTCTCTACAAAAACTATTCTTGGGTGTTTGTGATCAATTTAGTTGCAAATAGAGCAGGTTCAGAACAATACGTCATATATAAAAGACACGAGTCATTGGTCTTGTTGAGACTTAGGAGTCCTTGTCCCTTGAGTAAGTTGGGAATTTTTTTATAATAAGCGATAGTATATTTTATTATATATATTATATATGATGGTTACTACGGAGTAATCATCAAGGGACGTATTTGTTATTTTGAAATTATAATTACTTTTCACTTAATTCTTTTGAGCTTATAAAATGGTTGGAGTAGCAAGGACGAAAGGTGTTAGTCCATCCAGTAGTGTTTGTATTTATTATTTTGGATGGTTTGATATTGTATAGTGGTATTTGTTTTGTTATTGCGTATTTGAGCTTTGATTTGCTTTACCAAAGTTCGTAGTAGGATTATTAGTTTCCACCAAGTACCTTATATAGTCTCTAATTGGTGAAAGCAAAGGTTTATTGTATACAAATATTGATTTTTATTATTATTAAATGATTTAGTAGTAAAGTGAATGTTTTAATTAGAAACTATTCGAAAAGTGTATATATATACTATAAGTAAAGTATTAAATAGGGATTTGAAAATTATTTTGAAACATATATTTTTGATAATCTATAGAAGTAATGCTTGTAAATATTTTGAAAATAAAATTTTGCTAACTTGTCCATTGAGTGTGTTAAGGATTTTGGTCGATGCGGGTGCACATGTATTCGATAGAGATTGTTAAACGCTTGAACGAGACATTTGGACACGATGAATTAGAAAGATATAAGTAATTGGTGGAAGGTTAAAATATTTTTGAATAAAATTGAATGTTTTAACGGGAAATTTAGCAAAGTAAATTAAGTTGGAATAGTGATATTTGAGATTCACATTTGTAAAGGATTTGAAAACTAGAGTTTATATTTATTATTTTGGCAAATGGTTTGTAAATGATACTTTATATGTTGGTATGTACTTTTGGTGATAGTTGCAGCCATTGGATATTAGTGAACAGCTGTGGTCATTGGCGAGGCAATATTAATTATGTAGTCAATATTGTAGTCAATTGATATTAGTAATCACTATTTTAAATGGTGAGGCAGCATTACTATAATTTAACAGTATTTGAGAATTTTTGAATTTAAGTGTGTAAAATTGATGAATATTTGTTATAATTGAAATGTGTAAATATTATTATGTTTTTGTATTCTTGAGATGTAACATGAGTATAATTTGAAAACTTATATTTATTTGGAGTGTATGGAATTTTGGGAAAATAATTTTAAATAACTGAATGTGATTCGAATAAGTTCGTAAATTGTAAGATAACGTAATAAGGTGATCTGGTTTTAACAAAAGGATTTTGTAAAAGAGTAATGTTTGAATATTTGAGTAAATTCATAAAAATTTGAAATGATTTGAATAGTGGTATTGGCAAAACAACATTTAGAAATGTTATGTGATGAATAAATGCTATATAGTTTTGGGATTTTAAGATATGGATATGTATACGAATATAATTTAAAGATTTATTTTTGTATAAGTTAGTTAATTTGAGAATCTTCTTGGTAAGTAATATAAAATTATTTTTGAGATGTTACATTTTAGAAATAAATTTAGAATTTTCCTCCTAGATTTAATTTAAAGTGTAAAATAATTGTATAAATTTGTGAAAAGAGTTTGTAAAATTGAAGTTGAAATTAATTTTGGGATATGAAATGTTTTGAAATTATAATATATATTAGAAAATGATTCATTATATAGTAAATTTTAGTTCTAGCGGGAATTCTGATCATGAGGTTTTGTAAGATTATTAAAATAATTCAAAGTTATTTGATGGAATTTGATTTGAATTTGGTAGTATGATTTAAAACAAAAAGAGAACTTTAGGAAAATTCATGTAAGTTATATAATAGATGAAAGAATATTTATTTAAAAGAGGGATTTTGAAATTTTTCATCAATAAATGTTTTGATATTTAAATTGAAATTTAAATAATAAAATAGAATTGGTATAATTAGTTTGTTATAGATTCTTCCTTATAGGAAATTACAAGGACGCAATTTTATTAAGGGGGAATCTGTAACAACCCGGTTTTTATGTAATAATTAATTTAAGTTCATAATAGTAAATTAATTAATTAAATAGGATATTTAAATTTGGATAAGTTAAAAATATGCAGATAATGATTTATAATAGTAATGTAATTGAAATATAGTATTAATATGTAAAGAAGTTATTTTGAAATGGAATGGAATTTAATTTTAAAACTATGAGAAAACGATTATAGTTTTCTTATTATAAAGCTTTAGAGCCCAAGCCCATGGAATCCTAGCCCAATTTCTTTCTAGACTTTTCTACATTTCACAATAACCTTCATTAAAACTTTCCCAGTCAATTTTTTTTATCCTATCGAAGCTCACACACACATGATCTTTGTCAATTTAGCTTCTTCCTGAAGTATCACTTTCATTATCTTATCCATCTTCTAAATTATAAAACAAATCGAATAAATTACGAAAAGTCCCCAAATTTAAATAAGTTCTTCTTGGCACCTAGCTATTTACATCTATGACATGAATATCGTTAGCCGTCGAGGCGAGTTGAGTGCGTGCGTGGGAGAGGGAAATAGGGCAGTTTTCTGGTAAGTGTTTATCGCTTACATATCTATGTCCTAATCCATTTAAATCCTATTCTATATGCATTGACTTGTTGCATATTTATTTTAGCCTATATTCATGTGTGCATTGTGTGTTGAGCAGCAAGTCGGCGTGTCGCATATATGTATGCGCTCTAGCTGTGTTTATATTCAATAGGGTGTACATGTGTTCGTGTGTGTTCGTGATGCAGTGTGAACCTTCATGTGAGAATAGGTCTGCAGTTTTGTAAATATCATGCGCTGTTGTTGTACCAACGAGTTTGGTGACTGTCTTTGCATTACTTTGTTTTGTGTCTTGGTCCTATTAGTTTAATCAATTTATTATATAAGGCTGCTGCTATTTGTATTTTTCCAAACCTGTTGCAAAGCAATCCTGCTAGTTTAAATTATTAAATACGTGTTTGACCATGTTATGTGGGAAGTTACATAATCTTCTGCCTTGTTTTACTACCGTTATTGGTTTCATGCATGGGTTTATTAGTTTGCCAACCTGCTGTTTCATTTTCATGGTACAGTTGGAGATAAATATTTACAGAAAATTACCGTCAAAGACAAAATTTCTCAGCATGTTAGCCTCAAGGACAGAACTTCAGTATTTTAGCCCGAAGGACAATTTTCTTTAGGTATCAGTTTTTAGTTATTGATGATGGTTTTTAGGTATCAGTTTGTAGTTATCGGTGACAGTTTGTAGTTCGGTAGCAGTTTTGAAAAAATATTTGTCCTTAGAGCATCTCCAACAGTTCGGAGTGCGAAAATTGGATTTTCCGCACTCCGAAATGTTGGAGGCCTCATTTCCGCAACGGAAATGAGGCCAGGCGCCTGTTCAACAGGCGTCCGTGTTTTTTATACATCGGGCGCCTGTTGAACAGGCGCTTGATGCCCATGCGCCTGTTCAACAGGCGCCTGGTGATCGCGCCTATAACAGGCATTTTCTCCTCTCCCCCTCATTTCTATCTCTTCTATCCTCTTCTCGGTTAATTTTTTTTATTCTACTTTGCGTCCAAATGCCGCCCCGTCCGGTCAAAACCGGTAGACGCACCATTCGATATGCGACCGATGTCAATATCGGACCTGCTCATGTCCCTCCTGATGCTACCGTGACTCCAGACGATTTTCGATCCTTACACGACTTGCCCCCTACTGTTTCGCATCGACTTACTGCAGCTATAGCGACGCCACAGGTATACGTTTATTTCTTTATTACTTGATGAACAACCGTGTAACTGTATATGTATGATAATTGTTTGTTTATTTTAACATTAAAGAATCATATTTTTAGGTTCGTCACGTAGCGATGCGAGGTAGTTGGTATAGGTGTATGTCTAAGTATTTTGATCAGTTACCGCAGCCGATTTTGGATAGGCTACATGCGTCACCTTTTGGTGAATTTCTAGATTTACCTAGATTTGCACATGTAGATCGTTGCCTGGTAGAGGCCCTCACCGAGAGATGGTGGCCTACCACTCACACATTTCATTTCCCTGATTTTGAGCTAGGACTGACCCCTCTAGATTTTTATATGTTCACCGGCATAGAGGTTGGTCGACCGGACCGTCTCCCTGTTCCATTTGATAGTTCCTTTGAGGAGTTCGAGTCATATTCAGCTTATTTACCGACTATGGCCGATGAGGAGGTTAGAGGAGGAGCTGTTACTCTCCCTTGTTTGCAGCGTTATATAGTAGAGTACATGGCCGTTGAGGATATGCACACTCCGGTTATCCGTGCCTTCATATTATATATTTTTGGGTCTACATTTTTTAGTAACAATAAGGGTACTATTATGCTTGGTTTTCTGGCTGGGTTAATAGATGTGGATGGACTACGTATACATGATTACGGTACCGCTATTATTGGTTATTTGTATGTAACATTAGATACTTATGCGCTTCAGCAGTCTAGACAGATGTATGGATTTTGGTACATTCTTCCATTTTGGTACTACGAGTATACTGCCAATATGCACCCCCGACTTATTGTAGAGGCGAATGTCACACCTTATATTTACTTTCCTAGATTGCGTCGTTGGGGGTCCTCCTATGCATTTGTCCCGTGTTGCACAAGGGGTGCACAATGAGCTGATGGAGGCTAGACAGCAGATGGATATGAGGCGGCATGGTAACATTATCGTTCGTCCATGGGATCAGTACTTACAGTTCCTAGAGCCCGGTCCTGATCATTCACTCACTTTTCAGTTTTCCATGTCGTGACGCAGGATTTGCTTTCAGGTTCCTACATGTCCATTCATATTGTGACGCCCCACCTCTATGCTCACAATAACAAAGAGTATTAAAAGAAATACTGTCTGTTATTACGAAGAATAAGGCTGGATAGGAGCGGCCATCCGTAGTTAGGCCTTACACTAGTATTGGTTATCTCGATAGGAGTGGTATATATATTTTTCATCTCTTTGTTTATTTACTCCCATCGACATATCCAATTCACTACACCATACTGTCCATTTTGCCACACCCCAACGTGGAAAAATTATCATGGTTTTGAGCCGTGGTAAAGTAAACTAGCACGGTCTAAGGCCATGGCAATTTTAACATGGCTATGAACCGTTCCAATATTACCAAAAAAAATTCACCCCTCAGTTCCAACTCAACGATCCTTACCTCTCAGCTCAAAAAAAAAAAGAACGCCCTTGTTTCAATCACGCGCCCTAATTTCAATCACGCGTCCTAATTTCAATCTATGAAAAATAAAGCCCCACCAAATCGATCGCGTATCAGCTTCTCACTCAAATCAATCGCGTATCACCCTAATCTCACAGTTTTCCCCAATCGCGCTTCTTCTTCCTCACAGTTCATTGATTATTCTGAGTGAAAAACGTATCTATTTTTCAAGGATACTGTGAGAGAATTGTGTCAAAAGTAGTTCGTGACAGAAATCACAGAATAGGTAGAGTTGGACGTTTTGGACGCAGAGGTAATTTGTTTCCTTTTGAGCTTGTAACCACTTACACTTTCTGCATCTTTATTTCGATTGCTATTAGGAAACATATACTAGGTATGAATTTCGCTTGATTTCTCTATTGTGATATAGTCATGTATTGTTGGATCCTCAATTTGGTTAATAATACCTTTTGAATTACCTTAGGAATTTGGTTAATAATACCTTTTGTATAGTCATGTATTGTTGGATCAGTAGGGATGGTAGGTATTGTAGGCGGGACAGGTACCTTAGGAATTTCAAGTACGGGTGGTTTAGGAACCTCAGGCATAGGCAGTGTCGGAACTGGGGGCACGGGCAGTGTTGGGGCAGTGGGCACGGGGACAGGCAGTGTTGGAGCTGTGGGCATGGTCACAAGCAGTGTTGGAGCTGTACACAAGTAAATTCATGCCCTGTGCATAGATACAAATCTTAGAAGCATACAATGCTTGTCTCACATCATTAATCAATCTTTTCTTATCCACTGATCGTATTTTCGGAGGTTCAACACCTGCTTGATCCAAAATATTTGCAGCAGTTTCACGCTCTTCTTCTAGGCCACTCAGATATCGGCAATCGAATGCAGTAGCAATGGTTGGGGCAGCAACTGAAAGTTTTGCAGCTTGTTGCACTGTCCATTTTCCTGTGCCTTTCATTCCGGTTTTGTCTAGTATTTTATCGATTAACTCTTCCTCGTCGTGCTCATCTTCGAAAATGTCGGTTGTGATTTTAACGAGGAAGCTTTCAAGTTCTCCATGGTTCCATTCAGCGAAAACGTCTGCACGTTCTTGATTTGATAGTTTACCGATTGTTTTTAAGAGGTTGTAGGCTTCAGATATCAGTTGCATATTGCCATATCTGATGCCGTCATTGACCATTTTGGCGAAGTTCCCTGATCCTCCTTTTCCTACGTAGGTAACACATGGACCGTCATCTGCCTCAATATAAATTAGTCAGCAAATGCTAGCAATATATACTTACTGAAATACAGTTTGGTCCGAACAGAAAAGGTTCGAAGTCTACCCTACTACTTTTACTGGGTCCATATCTGTCTTTCACCCAATGGGTCTCAAACTCAGTGCTATTTATCCTTACTAATATAAGGTAATGAAAATCCATTACAGAAAAAGGTAATCAGAAGATGTCTAGAAGAGGAATGTATGTAGATGGAACGAAAAAGATAATTTCCTTTGGACTATTATCCAAGATGATGCATGCATAGAATTGCAAATTGAAAGACAGTTAATGCTATGGAAATTATTTAAGCTTTTAAAAAGCAATGACATATTTAGTACACTAAAAAAGATTATAGATTTGTTTTGTAAAACAAATATATATTGATGAAAATTACGTAATTTGAATACTGAGGCAAGTCACTTTTTTGCCATGTGCATTTGTGAAAAATAACTTTCCAACTAATTTGATTTGGCATTTTGTCTTAATGTTTTCCTTCACTAAACAATCTAGCTAAAAGATCCTTTTGCTTTCTGTTGTCCTCCTTACAAATTCATCATTTTGTTTTTCTATTCCCTGTAGTGCTGTTGCTGTTGCTGCTTTCTGATGAGAACAGAACAAAAGTCTCGAGAAGGTTTGAATTTATACTGGTTCTGTAATTGATCTTACATACCTATATCAATGAAAGGCTTTCCATTGCATCTTCTATATTATGTTACTTTTTTTTAGGTTCATCTCACACAATAAGAACTCCTTGTTGCAGATGCATTGAATTCTCTCGGGGAATTTTGTGAATCTGCATGCCCAAATGATAGCTTTCTTTAGTAGGTAAGTGGAACTCTAATAGTTAAGCTTGCTGAAATTTAAGCTATGTTGAATTATGAATGTTAGATTGTTAATTTTTCCTGATTGCAGTTAGATCTCTTTGAGAACATGGGTTTTAAAGTAGATACTTCCAGCCCATTGTATAAGAGTTTGTCTTAAGGAGTTAGATACTAATACTTGTTTCTTAGTTGGAGACGTATTATTTCCTCTGAACTCTTTCAACATTCCCACAGCTTAAATACGATCATGGAGATTTTTCCTGCGTTCAAGATATGTTTGATTAAATATGGGATAAAACTGTATAAGCTTTTGATATTATGGTTTTCCAGGAAATTCTCCACTGCCCTATTACTGTAGACAAATCTTCCTAACGATCGGTTTGATCATTTGAATTTATTAAACAAATATGTTTCTTGATTCTTAATTTAAGCTTGGAAATAATGTAGTTGTCCTAAATACGTCAAACATTTCTTAATGGAAAAGGAAGAAATCTGTATAATGCAGTGTATTTTCATTTATTATATATAAGCATGTAGTTTAGGATATATCGAAATGATTAAGTCAGTAAAAAAAGGTGCGGTCAAGATTAGTCATTTTCTTTATTTTTATGATTATATATATTTTTTGTGTATAAGTTTCCTTTCTAATTATGTAAAACCAAGAAGGTTTGATATGTGAAAGCAGCAAAACACCCCTCATTCAACATTTAAACCAGCATAAGGATTATAGAAAGATGAGATATAACAGCTACATACAAGAAAATATACAATATTTTCTACCATCATCTCATGTTATGTCGTAATGCTAGCTTTGTATTATATTGTTCAGCTAAAATTGCAGGAAGCTGACTTCACTTAAAATACAGGTAATTAATGGTTCATGATTAAGTAGAAGAGAGTTATTTATTTCATTTTATTGATAAAAATTGAGTGTATACTTTTGCAAGATTAAGCATGTTGTTAACATTCGTGTGTCATTTGCTTCAGCTGCAAACAAGTATAGTTTTCAATCAGCCTCACTTATGGTTTTATTTACGAGGTGGAAAAAGGCTAAAAAATCTGTGAGCAAATAAGGGGTTCATGTTAGTATTAATGACGATTGAATCTCTGATTTATAAGCCTATGCCGCATCAATGCCATCCAATTCATTACTCATTGTATTTTTCTCAACATGAAATCTTGTTGTCATTTCAGGGAACATCACTTGTGGACCTACCACAGAAAGGTGCAAGGCTTTCTATGAGCAAGGAATTTGGAAAATATGGCCTTGATGGAAAGTAAGATTTAGTTAATTTATTTATAAGTGGCCAAAACAATATTTGGAAATATAAGGCACTGAATACATATTTGATCCAAAAAAATCATTTACAGGTAATAATGTTTCTTTCCTATTTATGCTCACATTAATTATTTGCTTTTATACGCTGATAAGTTTCTTTTCTACTAACTTTCTTGTTATTCTTAATTTATATGCTCACATTAATTCCTTGATTTTTTAATAACGTTTCAACTATATATGCATGGAAGTATATGCGTTTCCAGTTTCATATGTCTGAATTGACATTAAGAGTTAAATCAGCATAATACATATTTAAGCTTTTGATATTCATTGCCTATTTTATAGATTTGATAGAATTTGATATAAATCACTATAAGTATTACTTGCTAAAATATTTGGTATTTAGTCCCAATGAAGACTTTCACGTTTAAAAAAACTCCAACATTTTGATTACAGTAAAATATTTTTACATAGGAAATCAAATTGCAGTTTAACAAGACATAAGAAAAAAAATGAATTTCTTTCAAATTGATAGTATCAACTACACTTAGCAGTAAAAAAATAACTCAGCCTTCTACTATAAATGCACATGTACATAATTAAGCTCAACAAACTCTCAATGGATTTTCAGCTCTTTAATAAACAAGTAACAGTGTCATGGCAATATAAGAAAAAAATAATAAACTTCTTTCAATTGTTTTAGCTTAACACAAATTGTGCACTGATACACCATACAGATATACTGGAGGTTGAACATTGAAATAATTATATCACCGTTTATTACCAATGGGGAGTGAGTGTTATATATGTTAACAGTAGAAAAAAAAAGGTCAGATTGAGCATGAATAATACACTATTCAAGAATATATGTTAATGTTCTAGATAAGGCTTAGCTTGGTTATGTTAACAAAGAAAACAATTAATCCTATTGTAAGGCCCTTGCCAGTTTATATCTAGAAAAGAAAATCAATTATTATTAAAGGCAGTCATTCTAAATTTATTGAAGGCCCATGCATGTATTCAGTCTTAGTAAAAGTTAGCGATGGTAAAGAAAACTTATTACTCCTTTCTTCTTCTTATGGTGCACAAGAAATACTTTTTGATTGTTTGAGAGGCAAAATCTAGATGGAATATTATACTGCTGAATTTTGTGGCTCATATCCAAACCTGAACTAAACGTTGGTCTTTTAAATATACATTTGAAAATTTTCTTGAAAACACTTTAATATTTTAAAGTAATCTTTTGAAAAAAGAGCAAATAATTCTTCTTTTTATAATAATGGTTTGACGTATTTGAATCCTGAATTTCTATTTTAGATGTTCTGGTTTACCGTATTAGTAGTATTACATTTAACGTTAGGCTTGGCATTTCATAAAAAATTAATTTCAAGGACTTGCTTATAAAATCTAAGCTCAATCTTCAGGCTTAGTTATTTATATTTATACTGGCAAAATTTATAAGCCTTTGTCACTTATTAAGTGTAAAAAATAAGTATTTAGTACTTAATTATACTTATAAAAATGGTACTTAGCTGAAGTTCTAGATTAAGCTTGTATGGTGTTCAAATTTCAGCTTGTCTATATCAAAATTATATCAATTGTCAGAAACATTCAGTTCGTATGTGTTCTCCTTCCTTCCTCCTTTTGTCAAATCCCCTGGAAAACAGTGGCAGGCGATCGATCAATAATATTTTTCAAGTCGTCTTATTCCATTCAAGGTATAATTGTAACTGTTGTGCTGTTACTTTTAAGCTCATGCTACCACTAATAGTCAAATCAGTAGATAATAAACCACTGTATCTGTAGATCTCCCTAAATGAACTTGAGAACTTCCATTAAATACCTATTGGTCGATTGTTAAACCAATTTTGTTACTAATAATACTGTTATGTTCACGCTTTTGTTTTTGTTTATTCTGCATTGTGAAACCCTTTTGCTACGCATACAAACTCAAAGAAAAAATTGTAATATCATATCGTTGTTTACTACCAACTCAAAACGTGGAACCCACCTGCATCTGGTATCCTACTTGTATCATTAGAGTTAGGTTGAAATATTCTTTAAGAAAAATATAAATCAATAGGTCTTAAGATTTATATAATAATTCCAATCACACAAGTAATACAGAACTGGCTAGAGGAATATGAGGGCTATTGATTGACTCTCTGTAGTACTAGCTACCTGCTCACCTGCATTCATGAACACTATTATCATTAGTCTCTTATGTTTGCATTACATCTTTTTTTTCATGACTTGATGAACAAATGTTAAATTTTTATATTGATAAGCTAAATACTTCCTTCTGTAATGCAGGATTTCGGAAGCTGCTTGTATACTATGATGAAGTATATGCTTTGGGAAATTCAGGAATCATTTCTTTCTTTCTTGTTGTTTAGTGTTTACATTGTACAGTAGATGTTGTTTACCTGTTTTACTGCGAACTGATGGTTTCATTGTGAATTGAAGTTTTATTATGAATTGAAAGTTGTAAGTTTATAATCAAGCACTTGTAGTAGTTGTATTATAAATTGTGTGCACAATGTAGAATGATGGGTTTGTCATATATTACTCGTTTTGTATTCACGTTATTTATTAAATGTACCACATATGTTTCAAAACTGCATGTAGAATATCTATGTATCATGAAACTGCATTTAGGAATGGATTTGAGCTGTGGTTAAATTTTATTTAGCAGCAATTCAGAGCTGTGGTTGTTTTAAATTTCGCCACGGCTCAAAGCCGTGGCTAATTTTTATTTAGCTACGGTTTTGAGCTATGGCGAAACTTTAATTTGCCACGGCTATGAGCCGTGGCAAAATTCTATTTTGCCACGGGTCAGGACCGTGGCAAAAAATTTGCCACTGCCAATTTTGCCACGGCTATGAACCGTGGCAAACTTATTTCGCCACGGCTCAAAGCCGTGGCAAAATGGTTTTTCTGGTGTAGTGATTCCAGTATAAAACGAACTACGACGGTTCATAATAGTTTAGGACACATATATAATAATAACATAGATAAACTAAATGCGGAACACAGATAATATAAAATCTCATATATATATATATATATATATAACTGAAGTCAGTTACAATACATGTGATACAATACATATGATACAACTACAACTGTCGACACTGGAAGTTACATATACAAGTACATTATTGTAAATAATATACATGAATACATATCATCCTATACTATGACAACGACTACTCCAAAAGATATGAAGAGACTTCATAGCTCAAGCAACAACCCAAAGCAAGATATCAACAACCTGAAATAACTCGGTCTGACCTGAGTATTAATTCAAAAGAAAAGAATACACAGATCAGTCTAATTCAAACTCAGTTATTAATGCACGAAAGCAATAATAATTAAATGATCAATATACGATAGTCACAATAAATCTCGTATATCCAACCCTTCAATAAGAGAATCGGATAATTGTAGATATAACACGAAACAGGGTTAAACAACAAATCAGCAAATTCAAATCATCAACAAAGATAAATAAAAAGATTATCAATGAAGATAATTTAGAAAACAACAGAATTGCCCAAACAACAATTAACAGCAAGTGGCCAAAGCAAAACTCAAGCCAGTGAACAGCATAAACAACAAAATCTAATTATCGATACGATAATTAGAAAATACATAATCTAATTATCTAGTAGAAAATTAGATAGCAACAAAATAATCAAATTAAACCAAATCAAAATACAATTTCAAAATATGTTGAATTGGACACACGAAACAATTCAAGCAATTGAGATTATCAATTAAAACGTCAATACTGATAGGGCTGCAGTACACGTTCACGTGCACTGCCTCGCCACTACACTGATGAAATACACAAAAGCTCAATGAATCAAAAGCAAATGGCACCAACTTGAGATCAATTCGAGGTGAACCAAACTAAATTGAAGCAATACCAAATCAGTATGACACACTACAAATTGCACACTCAAGTGCAAAACAAAGTAAAGCTCCAACCAAGTGAATTCGCAATATGTACACGAATGAATGCAATTCAGTACTCAATGCGATTAAGTAACTCAAGTACAAAAATGAAGATGTAAAAACAGCTACACACAAAGCGAAACTGTGCATATACACGAACCACTGCCAATAGACCAGAGTGCAAGCAGTACTACTGCAATTCGAACAAGAACAAAAATGAAACTACAATGAACAACATCAATGATCAAACACATTTCACAACCAAAGACTGCACATTCAGGTCCGGACAACATGGATGCACAATCACACTGAATACAACTCGGATGCATGCACACTCAAGGCACAGTGCATATCAAACCAGAAATATGCTAGAAGCAAAAATCCAAACTAAGTTCAAGTTATACAAGCAAAACTCAACCTAGAGGCAACTGACATCAACTAAGTTCAAATGAATATAGACAACAAGCTCCAAATAGATAACGCGAGTACAGACTCAAGTGATACAAGTTCGAACAAAGCTCAACAGCACAAAGCAACATCAAGTCGAACAAGACAGAGGAGCAGTAGTTAACAAGCACAATGAAAATTCAGTTTCAAGTCAAGTACAGCAACAATTTGATATGCAAACGAAGAATGCAGTGGACACCAGTGATGAAATGAACAACTAGTCAAGTGTTCAACAAATGTGTATTGAGGGATATTTCAAATGGAGTTACAAACATCAATGTTACATCTTCAACGAACTCCTCAACAACTAAAAGGAGCAATGAAATTAATGACAATGTTGTATGTAAAAAAAACCAAGGTAGAAATAGTAACAGATTGCCTTTTGTTCAAAGATACTATTTGCACAACATCAAGCAAAATCAATTTGAAGCCGTGAACAACTGACCGTACTCAATATGAACAAGTCAAAATCGAAGCCATGGCAATCAAGGAATCGAACCAAGTCAGAATTCAAAACCGTGTTATTCAAGTGAATTGAAAAAGTCAGGAATAAATCTCAAGCATCAAAACAAAATCTAATGGCCGAGACGAAGTCAAGCAACAATCAGACGAACACAAAATTTGGAATTCGAATCTTATAAAAACAGTAGCTTGAATTAGAACGTGAGCGAAGATCACTCACCTTGTTTCGAAGAGCCAAATCCAACAGTTCAGAATCGAAGCCGATTCACACAACATTCGAACTTGACCAAATAGAAGCAGCAGTAAGCAACTCAAAGCGATAGTCGATCGACAAAGCAAGGACCTAAATCATTATTCGATCGAGCAACCATTGTCGGCAGCTTCTAATTAGAAGACCTAATTTGCAAGCAAAGGAAGAAGGAACAAGCCGCCATTTTTATTTCTTTTTGTTTGACTAGGGCTTGCGAAGAGAAGTGAATGGGGGTGGAGGAACGGTCTTCGTTTTGATATAACACGGCTCAAAAACAAAAAGAAACGTGGGCTAAAATTTTATTTAAAGCCCACTTAACCCGTAACAAATTTTTAAATGAATTTCAACCCGGTTAAAAACTCCCAATAGCAAATAGCTAACCAATTTAATCGTCAAATGACGATAATTAACTAGTACAAAACCCCGGGTTGTTACAGACTCTCCTCCTTATAAAAATTGCGTCCCCGCAATTTTCATAATTAAAGTCGTCAATAACAATTATTTTTCTAACATGAACTGGTTAAGCTAGAAAAATAAAGGTCAAGAATACAAACGCCAAAGAAATCTTTTAATTTCATACCAGAAATTCACAAATTCTCAACAAAATCTAATTATTAAATAAATAATCAGAAACAACAAAACTGAATAAATACCTTTATCAGCAATATTTAATTATCAATTAGATAATTAGAATACAGAAATCACAAAACAGCAAAATATAATTATCGATACGATAATTAGAAACAACAAAATCTAATTATCAACAAAGATAATTAGAAAACACCAATCACAAATCGCAAAACCGCAAATATCTAGTTATCAACCAGATAATTAGAAAACAACAAATATCCAATTATCAAAAACGATAATCAGAAAACACAAATATCTAATTATCAAAAACGATAATCAGAAAACACGAATATCTAATTATCAAAAACGATAATCAGAAAACAGCAAATATCTAATTATCAAAAACGATAATCAGAAAACACGAATATCTAATTATCAAAAACGATAATCAGAAAACAAAAAATATCTAATTATCAAAAATAATAATCAGAAAACACGAATATCCAATTATCCAAAATGATAATCAGAAAACACGAATATCCAATTATCAAAAACGATAATCAGAAAACACAAATATCCAATTATCAAAAACGATAATCAGAAAACACGAATATCTAATTATCAAAAACAATAATCAGAAAACAACAAATATCTAATTATCAAAAACGATAATCAGAAAACACGAATATCTAATTATCAAAAACGATAATCAGAAAACAGCAAATATCTAATTATCAAAAACAATAATAAGAAAACACAAATATCCAATTATCAACAAAGATAATTAGAACTCAAATCAGCAAATATCTAATTATCAACAAAGATAATTAGAACTCAAATCAGCAAATATCTAATTATCAACAAAGATAATTAGAACTCAAATCAGCAAATATCTAATTACCAATAAAGATAATTAGAACTCAAATCAGCAAATATCTAATTGCCTGCAGATAATTAGAAACAACAAATATCTAGAAATCAATTAAGATGACTAGAAAATCAACATAAAAGGTGGATCGATCCCAGCAGATGGCGAGTTTTAGCTACGCCGCACATGCATCTCAGATGGCCGAAGCCTACCAAGTACTATAAATTTTGGCGCCCATCAGATGACCCGAAGGTCCGTAGAGTGACCCGAAGGTCTAGTACTGGTATTTAACCCGAAGGTCCATCAGATGACCCGAAGGTCCAGTAGAGTGGCCCGAAAGCCCAACAAATGACCCGAAGGTCCAGCAGAGTGGCCCGAAAGCCCAACAAATCGTCAGAATCATCAAACAACAGATGTTTCAATTAACGAGTCCGGAATTAACCAAAATAGCAAACGCACATGTCCCATACCACGAGTTTTACTAAATCGTTTAATTCTCTTCATCGTTTCCTTGAAAGTGCAAAATTGTGTATTTTAAATAAACAACATTTTACGTTCTTAAACGGACAAGTCCGGAATTAAGCGAATCAGTAAAAGTGAGGGTTCATAATCCTCAATTTTGCTGAAGCGTTTAAATTGCTTCCTCATTCTTTTGAAAGCGCAAACTGATTTTTTTTTGAAAACAATTTTATTTTTAAAACAATTTTAAAACACGTGATTAAAACATCAACCTCTGTAGCAACTTCGATAAGGAAATTGCACTTCTCAAAACACCGTAAAAATGGATATCAAATCAGCATTGCGGGCTAACCGCTTGAAAATCCACTTTAAATCTGACGGTTACTGAAGTCAAAGCGACAGTAATTTTTATGTGTCAGAATCTCATCAAAATAATTCACATCAAAATATAATACCAGTGAATTTTCATTCATTAAAAATGTCAACAAAACACCGTGCTTCAAAAATTTAGCATCGGTGTAAAAATCCCGTTATAAAAATAACGGCAACAAAATACGTTTAAACCAAACACCGGTTCAACGTAAAATTAATGCAGTAACGTGCAACTCAAATTTGCACGCACATTACAAGATGAACAAAGAAATCACTCGATCATATCTTCAATGAAGATAATTTAAAACAACAAAAATCTCAACAAAATCACATAACTGCAATCGCTTCGGATCCTCAAATCGGATTCGAAATTTTCAAAGAAACAAAAATAAACACATCTATGTAACAACACAATGAAATTTATTTCATTTTCATATTTTGATTTTTTAAATCAAAAGGGTTATCAGCTGTACTCAGCGAAGGCAGTCACTGTTTCCGCTGCGCACTCTGATAAACAGAACACAAATTAATCAACCATCAAAACACAATCTCACTTTTATTTTTAAATAAAGATATTTACAAATTTCATCATAATTTCAAAACTTTAGTTTTGACTCAAGGCACAAATAAAAACATCAACAAATAGTTGTAACACATGTTCCATCAAAGTTATGTTATATATTATGTCCATAAACCCCTCGCTCTGATACCAACTGTGACGCCCTACCTCTATGTTCACAATAACAAAGAGTATTAAAAGAAATACTGTCTGTTATTACGAAGAATAAGGCTGGATAGGAGTGGCCATCCGTAGTTAGGCCTTACACTAGTATTGGTTATCTCGATAGGAGCGGTATATATATTTTTCATCCCTTTGTTTATTTACTCCCATCGACATATCCAATTCCAGTATAAAACGAACTACGATGGTTCATAATAGTTTAGGACACATATATAATAATAACACAGATAAACTAAATGTGGAACACAGATAATATAAAATCTCATATATATATATATATATATAACTGAAGTAAGTTACAATACATGTGATACAATCTGTGCAGTTAATGCCCCGCTATTACCCTGCTATATCTCATAGCGGATTTCTACCGCTACGATATTTCCATATAGCCTCAAATATAGCCTTTCCGCTTTAAGCCCCGCTATTTTCGCTATATCCCGTTATTTCCGCTATATTCCGCTATTTTCGCTATATCTTCTTTAAAAGAAATGAATTGAAAAATCATATTTATACATTATAAAAATTATGAAATTAATTTATTTAATTGAATTTTTAGTATATTTTCATAAATGAAAATACTCAAATATTCTACTAAATTAAATTATGTTATATAACAGTTTTACATTTATTTACAATATATTCGCACATGTTTTTATTTAAAATTATTTCTGTATTAATTATAATTCAATTAAATATTAAATTTTCACTTATTTACCATTTATATATTTATAAAAACATTAAGTATGAGTTTTATATGTTATTTTAGAGTCATCCGCTATATCCTCGCTGTATCCCCGCTATGACTCTTTGCACCTCCGCCGCATTGAGTCCGCCGAGTGCTTTAACTGCACAGAATACAATACATATGATACAACTACAACTGTCGACACTGGAAGTTACATATACAAGTACATTATTGTAAATAATATACATGAATACATATCATCCTATACTATGACAACGACTACTTCAAAAGATATGCAGAGACTTCATAGCTCAAGCAGCAACCCAAAGCAAGATATCAACAACCTGAAATAACTCGGTCTGACTCGAGTATTAATTCAAAAGAAAAGAATACACGGGTCAGTCTAATTCAAACTCAGTTACCTTCAATAAGAGAATCGGATAACGGTAGATATAACATGAAACAGTGTTAAACAACAAATCAGCAAATTCAAATCATCAATAAAGATAAATAAAAAGATTATCGATGAAGATAATTTAGAAAACAACAGAATTGCCCAAACAGCAATTAACAGCAAGTGGCCAAAGCAAAACTCAAGCCAGTGAACAGCATAAACAACAAAATTTAATTATCGATACGATAATTAGAAAATAAATAATCTAATTATCTAGTAGAAAATTAGATAGCAACAAAATAATCAAATTAAACCAAATCAAAATACAATTTCAAAATATGTTGAATTGGACACACGAAACAATTCAAGCAATTGAGATTATCAATTAAAACGTCAATACTGATAGGGCTGCAGTACACGTTCACGTGCACTGCCTCGCCACTACAGTGATGAAATACACAAAAGCTAAATGAATCAAAAGCAAATGGCACCAACTCGAGATCAATTCGAGGTGAACCAAACTAAATTGAAGCAATACCAAATCAGTACGACACACTACAGATTGCACACTCAAGTGCAAAACAAAGTAAAGCTCCAACCAAGTGAATTCGCAATACGTACACGAATGAATGCAATTCAGTACTCAATGCGATCAAATAACTCAAGTACAAAAATGAAGATGCAAAAACAGCTACACACAAAGTGAAACTGTGCATATACACGAACCAGTGCCAACAGACCATAGTGCAAGCAATACTACTGCAATTCGAACAAGAACAAAAATGAAACTACAATGAACAACATCAATGATCAAACACATTTCACAACCAAAGACTACACATTCAGGTCCGGACAACATGGATGCACAATCACACTGAATACAACTCAGATGCAAGCACACTCAAGGCACGGTGCATATCAAAGAAGAAATATGCTAGAAGCAAAAATCCAAACCAAGTTCAAGTTATACAAGCAAAACTCAAACTAGAGGCAACTGACATCAACTAAGTTCAAATGAATATAGACAGCAAGCTCCAGATGGATAATGCGAGTACAGACTCAAGTGATACAAGTTCGAACAAAGCTCAACAGCACAAAGCAACATCAAGTCGAACAAGACAGAGGAGCAGTAGTTAACAAGCACAATGAAAATTCAGTTTCAAGTCAAGTACAGCAACAAGTTGATATGCAAGCGAAGAATGCAGTGGACACCAGTGATGCAGTGAACAACTACTCAAGTGTTCAACAAATGTGTATTGAGGGATATTTCAAATGGAGTTACAAACATCAATGTTACATCTTCAACGAACTCCTCAACAACTAAAAAAAGCAATGAAATTAATGACAATGCTGTATGTAAAAAAACCAAGGCAGAAATAGTAACAGATTGCCTTTTGTTCAAAGTTACTATTTGCACAACATCAAGCAAAATCAATTTGAAGCCGTGAACAACTGACCATACTCAATATGAACAAGTCAAAATCGAAGCCATGGCAATCAAGGAATCGAACCAAGTCAGAATTCAAAACCGTGTTATTCAAGTGAATTGAAAAAGTCAGGAATAAATCTCAAGCATCAAAACAAAATCTAATGGCCGAGATGAAGTCAAGCAACAATCAGACGAACATAAAATTTGGAATTCGAATCTTATAAAAATAGTAGCTTGAATTAGAACGTGAGCGAAGATCACTCGCCTTGTTTCGAAGAGCCAAATCCAACAGTTCAGAATCGAAGCCGATTCACACAACATTCGAACTTGACCAAATAGAAGCAGCAGCAAGCAACTCAAAGCGATAGTTGATCGACAAAGCAAGGACCTAAATCATTATTCGATCGAGCAACCATTGTCGGCAGCTTCTAATTAGAAGACCTAATTTGCAAGCAAAGGAAGAAGGAATGAGCCGCTATTTTTATTTCTTTTCGTTTGACTAGGGCTTGCGAAGAGAAGTGAATGGGGGTGGAGGAACGGTCTTCGTTTTGATATAACACGGCTCAAAAACAAAAAGAAACGTGGGCTAAAATTTTATTTAAAGCCACTTAACCCGTAACAAATTTTTAAATGAATTTCAACCCGGTTAAAAACTCCCAATAGCAAATAGCTAACCAATTTAATCGTCAAATGACGATAATTAACTGGTACAAAACCCCGGGTTGTTACGCATATGGTATTTAGGGGATCGGCGTTGGCTACAATTGTATGGTATAGTTCGCATTCCATCAGATCTGCTACCATGGGATGATATGTATGGTGATATTAGGGTTGGACCAGCTTATATTCTTGCGATGAGAGGTGCGGGATGGGTGGCTGGTGAGCCTTTTACAGTTCTGGGAGACTTTAATTCATATTGGGCTCGAGTAGCCCTACGTGCTTACGCGTTGCCTGATTATATTCGGGGTTTGAACTCCGATCATATTGGTCCGCATACCTCTTCTGGTAGAGTTCCACTACCGCCTGCCACCTTTGAGCCTACATCATCTCAGTACACGCAGCCTCCTACTTTCGACCCCCTCCTCATTCGTTTAGAGCATATGATGTACATGGTCAGGTGGTGGAGTATCCCTTGCAGTATCCTACAGATGACGCTATTACGGGTATATCATCCGCCGGATTGTATCAGCCTCATCAGGTTTGTATGAGTTTTAAATTTTCTTTAAATTACTTGTCATTATATTCTCCACCTATGTATAATTTTTCTTGTGCGCATATCAGTATTCTCAGTACATGGATTATGATAGACGGATGATTGCTGCATTTGAGCGTATGACGCTCGATTATACATAGATGATGTATCTGAGTTACCAGACTGCGGTCCAGCAGCAGCAGACTCAGTATGATGCGCAGATACAGGGATTACAGACCCAGATTCAGCAGCTTCAGGAGCAGCTCCATGCCGGACCTGAGCCTCACGACTTTGACGACGTCAACGATGACAGTGACGACGATAGTGGAGACGATGAGGAGATTGATAGCGGTTCCGATCACATAGAATGATGTGCCGCATTTAGATGTTTTAGACCGTGTTATTATTTTTCACACCTTACATTAGTTGGTTGCATATTATGTTGGTGATGATGCTATTGTTATATGTGATTGTCTGTATGTTATGGCATTGTGTCGATTATATTTTATGTTGAGTATTGCATTGTGTTGATTATAATTTATGCTTGTTTATTATTAAGCGTATATAAAGTCAAAATGCTGAAGTAACAAACACAGTTGTGTTTGTTTGTCAAAAATTTTATGGATGTTTGACACGTGGACGTTAATCTCATGCTTCATTTTTTTGATGCGGACCACGACCTCTTTATTTAAGAAAAAGCGTTATATTCTAATGTCACAACATTTAAAAGTTCGGTAAATTCAATCAATGTGTAACATAATATTTTCGGCTACAGAATTGAAACTGTTAGTCAAATTTTTTATACAAACTGATTAGATGTGCGACGATGAAGAGATAATGGCAACTCAGTTTTGGGACACTATTGCTGAACTTTACAATAGCAATGTTGAGTGTAGAAGTAGACGTACGAAGGTAGAGTTGTGGACTGCTTATGAGAACTTCTGCAACGCCTGTATGCGGTATAGTACGGTTATCAATGAGGTTATATTTGAAAATTTGTTCGAACCAACCCGTTCCACATTTGAAGGCCGTTACTTTCTCAAATATCACAGCACATTCACTGGACATGAGGCTTATATCATACGTCAAAATTGGCTAGAACGATTTGGATATCCATAATTTGAGTGTATTATCGTTGAGTTTCTTAGTGTCAGTTCTAAGTCCTAATCGGGGTATTTTTGTTGGTTGTATTATTGTGGAGTGTATTAATGTAGAGTGTATTAATGTTTGGGTGTTTCAGTAACATTGACTTGTTTCTTTCTGTATTATTGCGTTAAGAACATGGCTACAGTTGTATGATGGGATGATACACTGCATCAACAGTCAATAGTGTATGGAGGTGACAAGACAGTGCAGACGTGACATTGCATCCAAGACACTGCATCAACAGTTAATAGTGTATGTTAAGAACATGGCTACAGTTGTATGATGGGACGAGACACTGCATCAACAGTCAATAGTGTTTAGATGTGACGAGACACTACAGCCGTGACATAAATGAAATCTACTTTATAGATGGTGGTTGAATTTAATTAATGCTACCCGCAAGTGATTGTTTGTTTTGTTATGAAAGCCAGCATGTGATTTAAGTTATAAAAGGCTTGTTAGATGCTGAGAAGTATTATTGCTCATTCTTATTTCATACAATTTCAAATATAACAAATGGCGGCAGAAGATTATATTTTTTTTGATGATAGTGACGACGAATTTGATGAAATGATGGAAGATCATTTTCGTCGCGAAAAGGAACTAATAAGTATGGCTGCACTACAGGTTGGTCAATCGAGCAGGCAACACGGTGGATCAGTTGATGGTCGTCGGTATAAAAATCATAGACATTCATGGCACAACGACAGACTGATGGAAGACTACTTTGTTCCAAATCCTACTTACACAGATGCTGATTTTAGAAGAAGATTCTGCATGCGGCGTTCGCTATTTCTTAGAATCCTACACTATATCAAGCAGCATGACAAATATTTTATCTTCAAACCCAACGCATCTCGCACAATGGGATTGACTGGAATTCAAAAAATGACGGTTGCACTCAGAATGCTTGCATATGCAGGACCGGCGGACGCGCTTGATGAAAATTTGAAAGTGGCGGAAAGCACGGTATTAGAGTGTTTGGAGCATTTCTGTCAAGCTATCGTGGACATTTACGGTGATCAATACTTACGCAGACCGAACGAGGCGGGTATAGTAAAGTTATTAAATATGCATGGTAGTAGAGGTTGGCCTGGAATGTTAGGCAGTATAGACTGCATGTATTGGAAGTGGAAGAATTGTCCAAAGGCGTATGTTGGAGCTTATCAGGGTAAGTCTCATAGGTCCTCTATTATTCTTGAAGCCGTAGCGTCGTATGACTTATGGATATGACATGCATTTTTTGGAATGCCGGGTTCGAACAATGATCTTAACGTAGTCGAACGATCTACGTTGTTCAATGATTTAGCAAACGGTAGATCAACTCCTTGTACCTTTACTTTAGGAGGTAACATGTACGATCATGGATGTTATCTTGGCGATGGTATATATCCTAAATGGAGTACCATTGTCAAGGCAATTCCTAACTTACAAAACAATAAACAATCAAAGTTTGCAGCGATGCAAGAAGGCCAGAGGAAGGATGTTGAAAGAGCATCTGGGGTTCTTCAGTCTAGATTTTCCATAGTCAGTAATCCATGCAGACTTTGGTCACCAGTTAAAATGACCAAAATAATATACACTTGTATTATTTTACATAATATGATTATAGAGGATGAAAGAGACATGGAAGAAGATTACTTTTACGAAGGTGCTCCAACATCACCGCATGTTTGGCGCAACGATATGATTGGAAGCGCACTAGAACTCGAGTTTCATGTAGAAAGCCAAATGTCCTACCGTAGTGTTCAACTTCATCGAAGACTGCAAAATGATCTCATAGATCATCTTTGGAGGTTTTCTGAAAATCAGTGAAACTATATTTTTATTCTTACTATTCCTACTACTGTTTATGTTGTTGTTACTTATTATTGTTATTGTAATTTGTTTATGTTTAATTAACCTAATGTTGTTATAATCTTTTTTCAATGTAATGCAATTTCAATGATAATACTTATATTAATAATTGTTTGCATTCAGAACATAATACAAATAACGATAATTAAAGGATACAAAGGTTGTAAAAACGGTAATTCATTTAACAACCCTCTCAAGTCTACGCCTCATAATTTCTCTCCTTCTTTGCTCAGTATACTGCAGTTGTTCTGCAGACATGTGATGTGTGACGTATCCATGAACATTATTGCATCTTCATCTCTTTGCCGGTTTCCAGCAAGAAGTTGATCCATTCTTGATAACTTTTCTTGGTGTTGAATTGCTCGAGTATCCATTGCCCGGTTAAATCTATCTTCAGATTCAAGTAGTAGTTTTTTAATTTCTACTCGATCCACTACAGCAGTCTGCTTCTTTTTGACCGATTTTGCTCCCTGTGGCCTAACAAAATAATCTTCGGTTGGGGTTGGGTCTTCTTCTGATCCTAAACTGTAGCTTCCTTGCGATTCCCTAGGACTAGAGCTTTCTCCAACTCTAGGCATTTTACTCCGACCATTGTTTGATTGAACTTGTTGAACGGTTTTCTGAAGCGATGATTTCCATTTAACGTGCTCGACCAACATGTCATAAACATGCATGAACTGATAAAAATGTGGTGCTTGTTTACTATCAGGTTTATAGATTTGTTTGAACAACTTGTTTGCAGCCATTCTCTGTTAAAAAAATAACTAGTATAATTAGAGAACTATAATAAAAAATAGAACAATGAAATTATATTAAAGCTTACTAAATGCATTTCATTTCCAAATCCACTAGGATTCGTTTGCTTTAGCTTGAACATTTGAGAATCGAACATTTGGGTTTGACGATTTATTTTTCCATAATGACCTTTGACTGAAGATAGCGTTCTTTTTCGATCGATGTTCTTCCGATTGTAGCAATTAGTAATTTTGCCCCAAAAAGACTCACCACTTTGATCGGTCCCTCGAATAGGATCGACCGAGAGTGCACAGTAAATGTAACAAAGATCGTAGTCTTCCGCAGCGCTCCAACTTGCATTAGTTACTTCTCCCCCAATCGGAATCGTAACGTCTTGTAAGTCGTAGTCTTCAAAACTGGACCTTGCAGCATCGACGTCGAAATCGGAGTACATTTTTAGTTGAGATTAGTGGTAGTAAAAAATTGTAATGGAGGAAGGAAATTGGTTGTGAATGGAAGAAGAGGGGAGAGTTATATTTGAATGGAAAAAATGGCCGTCGGAAGCCAACTGTTGGGGTTAAGTGGGCGTCTGTTAAACAGACGTCTGGATGCCGCAAGGGCGTGGATGCCAGGCGCCTGTTGAACAGGCGTCTAAAAATGAGGCGCCTGTTCAACAGGCGCCTCACCCAATCACGTATCCCCGACCCAAAGCCCCTCCTTTCTGCACTATCGGGGATTCTCGTGCTTTGTTGGACTGCTTTCTGAGTGCGGATTCGAGAATTTTAAATCTGTTGAAGTTGCTCTTATGAATAATTTTGGAAGAATGTTTGTCCTTATAAATAATTTTTGGGAAAATATTTGTCCTTGTGGTTAAAATATTGAGGTCGTGTCCTTGAGGTTAAAAATATACAAAAAATTTTCCTTTAAATTAATTCCCCCTAAATATTTAATTGTTGTATACTATTATATGTGTATTTAAGCAACAATATATCAATTTAAAATAAAAGTAAATAGTTCTAATTATACCCAAATCTTTATATATACACACGTCAAATATATATATATATATATAAAACGTAATTATAAACTTGATAAATTAATAAAGTGATTTTGAATAGTATTATTTTCATGGTCATTTAATAGAGGAATTGAACCTTATTTGCGTGCGTCCTTTCATATCTCATATGCTGTTGATTTTGATAATGTGAGGCTGCATTTTGTGATAGTGTGCAAAATAGCGTTAATTGTTATAGCACGTACAAGTAGTATATCGTGTTTTAAATAAACCATTTTTTTATCATTAAATTGTGCGTTTACCCCATAAACAAAAATATAAGTTAAGTTTAAGTTATTAAATATGAATTTGCATAACTTTAAGTGCCATGTTTTGCTATGGTTGTGAATTGCAGGTGAATGACTATGTGTGTGCGCGCAGTGTGTTTTAGTGTGAGAGTGCGTTAGAGCACGTATATATAGGTGTAGAGTCGCAGCTCGTGTTGTGTGTTGCATGTGTGTAATAATATATATAGAGTGTGTTTATCAGTTGCGTGTGTTGTAGGTAAGGAAATGTGTTTTCTATGAGTGGGATGCTTGTGTTATATCTTTCTTTGATTTGGTATGTGAACTTTAGTTCACTATGTTTGTGGTTGGATTTTTTTCGTTACTTTTATTTTGTTTTCTCGTGTACATTTATGCGCGCGTGTGTGTGTAATGCATTAGGAATGAGCAATTTCATATAAGTGTTTGTCTACCTATTTATTTTAATATATAAAATATTAGTTAGTTATTTATATAAAACATAAGGTTTATAAATAAAAAGAGGTTTCGTATATTATAAATTTTAATTAAAGAAATAGTTTTAATTTATGAATAAACCATTTAGTTAATATACAGTCTTTGATTTTAAGTAAACTAGTGTGAACCCGTGCTACGCACACGGGTTGTAGTTATTTGTATTGTGTAATAAATTTTATTAAAAAACACTCAATAATGTAACCATTTATTTGGAATAATTTTAGAGATTTGAAAGTGAGAGTAAATCACTTCACGGAAGCATCTATAAATCAGTGTCATGCACATCAAAATATTGGATTCGACAACGATCTAAGCATACAACGAAAATCTTTAAAAAAGATATCAAGTAGAAGACCTCGCTTACATAACAAAATGGAATTAAAATGTTTTGATATAAGTGGCATTTTATACAGAAAGGTATGCATGTTGAGGAATAAAATTAACCAAAAAACCACATACAGCCGCGTACGTACGTTACTCATCATAAAAAGGATATCACAATCGACTTGAAAATCAGCATACTTCGAATTACGTTTTGGGATTGAATAAGCTTTAACAATACTATACAACTGTTGACTCAATTTAGTTCACTGATAAATAACTTGAATTTTAAAAAGTTGTAGATCAAAATTATTGTCTAAAGTAATTTCCATATAGTACTTTTAATACTTTGGACATATCAATAACAATTGCAATTTCCATCTATTTTTTTCATTCTTTCACTCCTTGCCAAGAGTCGACTAAACTTGCATAAGCATTTTCACAATTAGAATAACCCTAATTGATCATCAGTTCCTAAATTCCCCAAGTCACAATGTTGGATTATAGCATATATAATATATATAAATGAGCATGTCAACAATGTAGGATGATATCATATATATAATATATGTATAATCGACCAATATATAAAAACAAACATTTAACACATCATAAATCAATTAAATATATGTTAAATAAGATGTTCAAGTTATACGACAAATTACTTTCCCAAAGTAATAACTTCATTCTTTAAAAACTCTTTAAAAAATGGGCTAGGACGGTTTTCTTTTCATTTTAAATCTCATCAAAATATCTAACAAAATCATTTTCCTTTTCTCACTTTTTAAGATCATAAGCTATCATGCATTAAAAAATTCATTGATTTTAATGCGTTAGAATAGACCATCGCGCCTTAAAAAAATTATTTATTTTTCACACGTTAAAATATAGAACACCTCGTCCTGGAAATTTATTTATGTTTGCTCATTAAAATATGGGCGATCATTCGTTAAAAATTTACTTAGTTATCGCATGTTAAAAATAAAGGTCATTGGATGTTTTAATCAACAACCGCACATGTCAATAATCTCATAGTCACGTATAAAAATAGAGGTCACCGGGTATAAAATAGGCCAAACTCTTCTCGTGAAATTCCTTCACGTGCATTTGCTGAAACTTAACGGTATTATTAATGGTCGCCTGAATTCTTTTTTCCTTCCAGTGTCTTTTTTTCTCCTTTCTTCTCATTAGTTACTTTGTTTTAATCGTGTGCGCCTTATCTTTCTGGGTGCGAGCTGCTCATTTCTCCCCATTGCGACTCATCGGTTGTTGCTTCTAGGGTTTTTCATGGATTTGGGGGTTTATTATTTTAGAGGCGATTTCGTGCGCGCCTGTCCCTCATTCGCTGATTTGGCTGCCGCTCTTTTGTCGGTGGTGGAACCGCCTTTATCGGTGTGCTTTTCAAGTTCTTGCTCGGTCGAATTATGTGTTTATTCCCATAAAGCATCGATGGCTCTGTCGCGTTTCAGATTCTTGGTAGTGAATGGGTTCTTCATGGAGATCTCCCCTTGTTTTGCTTACTCCGTGCGAGACGCTATTACCTCTGCTCCTCTGTCTTTTGTTGATGTAGCGCCTGCATTAACGTCTTCCTGCCCCTGCGTGGCGAAGTCGGTCGGTAATCGGGATTTCATCACCCGGTTCAAACCGAGACTTCACTTCGGAGAAGCGGTGGGAGGCTTGGCTCTGCCGGATTTTGATTTGAGGTTTGGTTCGTTTGATGCCAGTCCTGTATGTGATTCTAGGGGTTTGGTGGATGTCTCTGTCTCTAGTTCGGCTGTCAGGAGTGACGGCATTTCTTGTTTCGTCCCTCGCCTTTCTTTTGTAGAGACAGAGGCTCCCATTGGTTTGCTGGCCTTCTCTTGCGTATTTGGGTCTGTTGGTGAGGCTGGTAAGGATGAAGATTGTGGGGTAAAGGAATTGATCACCTTTGCCTCGCGTGTTGATCGGTTGCAGCCTAGTATCCATTCAGGGTCGACTGTTTTGGAGTTTGGGACTAGCCTCCCGGGCGTGAAGCCTTTGGCTTCTTCTGGTGCAGGTGTTTGTTTGTCAGCTGATTGGCCTTCGGTCGAGTTGGATTTGCCTTGCTCGGTTATGTTGTTGGCTTTGTCAGCTCTTCGAAAGTGCGGTTTTGCCTTGCGCAGGCAATCGTCTTTCCAAGGGACTGGAGTGTTCATTCGCAGGCAGGTGAGCGACTCTTGTTCCTTTTATTTTTCTGTAGCTTGTTTTGGTTTTCTTTCTGTTGGTTGGTTGTCGACTGTTGAGTATGGCTATGGTTGCTTGAGCACTGTCACTCGCCAGTGCGTGCTCCCTGACTGTGTTCCTGTCTGTTTGCCTCAGGCGGGTACTTCGTCATGTCCCTTTTGCTCTTTTCTTTCTGTTTTTCTTTCTGTTTTATCCAGCCAGGTTCTTTCGTCCAGAAGCAGACATCAGATACTTCGGTCTCTGGCTGCGTTGCTTGCTTCCTGTAACCATTTCTTTGGTGTATTTGCTCTTTTTCCGATTGGAGGAGAAAGCCTGGTACCCATTTGCTGGGTTTTAGTGTTGGGGCACTACGATAAGAATTTTTTGCCGTCAGTGTCCTTCTTCTTTGCTAGCGTTTCTGATTTGTCGATTGTCCTTCGGGTATTAGGGGGGTTGCATCGGTCCTAGAGCGGCTGGTTAGGGCGATATCCCAGCTCTGGTCGTATAGCGGTCATCCTGGACAGTTATACGGGCAGTATGGTTCATTGCCAACCTTCTTTGTTCTGCCCTGCTGTTATCCCTGAGCCGCGATTCCTACCCACAGCGCGGGACTGTTTGATTAGTGACAGCTCGGCAGTGGTAGGAATTCCACAGCAATTTGGGAAGCAAATTGTTTGCCTTTCCACATTTTTCAGTCGCTTGTTCAGTCGTCCGTCAGATTTTCCTGTCATTCCTTCTCCCGCTCCCCAGTCTCTGTCCTATTGTCCTTCTGTGGTTGTTTCAGGTGTTTCTCCCGTTGTTTGCTCCTCTTTGGTCTATTCTTTCATCCTTGGTGCTCTTTCCCCTCCGTCATCTCTCGGTTTCTGTTGGCTGTTTAGATTGCGATTGACTCGTATCTCTCCTTCTCTTCGTTTCCGATGGGCGTTCGGAGTTTCCTTCAGACCGTTTGGCCCCTTCGGCCTCGCGGTGCTCTTCGGAGTGCTCGCGCCCCTCCTCTGCGTGTCCGTTGTCCATCTCCATTCCGCTGATGAGTAAGGCAGAGATTGCGCTCCTTAATGAGCGTCTTGATTGTTTAGCTAGGAACTCAGATGCTTCGTTTTCGTCGGCTGGCTCCTCTTTTGTCTCTTCGGTAGGGTCCGGGGGTGAGGTGGTTTTTGAGCCGCCCGACCCTCCCATTCGATCGACGAGGCGCAGACGTCGGAGAGTCCCTTCTACCCCTCGCACCATTCGCACACGCTCTATAGCGGCGTCCGAGCTGATCGAGAGATCTGCTCGCTACTCGCTGTATCTGGATTGAGTTTGGCCTTTGCTTGGTCCTTATCGGAGGGTGTTGCTTCCTTTTTTCTTTCTCGTCTGCGTTATTTCTCTTTTCATGGCGAACTTCTCTTCTGGAATGTCCGCGGTATTGGTAATGATGCGTCTGTGGCTAGGCTTAAACCCATTGTCAGGAAACACTCTGTTGGCTTGATCGCTCTCCTGGAACCCCTTATTAACCCAGTAGAATTCCCCAAGATTGTCTTATCCTTAGGCTTTGGCGGTGGCTTAGCTAATGTCTCGGGTAAGATTTGGATATTATGGTCCAAATCTATTGCGATCCGTCCTTCCTTCGATTCTCCTCAGCTTTTTTCGGTGGTTTGCTCGTCTCCATCCTTTGGAGCACCTTTTCTTTTCTCAGCAGTCTATTGTAACGACCCCGAATTTTATATAAATTTAAATTGATAATTAAATGAATTTTTGAATTAAAATTGTTTAATTTATTGATTAAGTGATGCGAGTTTCCTCGAATAATATAAAAATGTGTTAAAACATTTGAATTTTAAATTTCAAGTAAATGGTTTAATAAAAATTTAAAAGTATAGACATTTGACATAAATATAAAATTAAATAGTTTTAAATTCAAAATTTATGGGTTATGTTAGAAATAGAAATAAATAAATATATATAGAAGTACAAGATGATAAATTATAAATTTTAAGAGTAAAGTAAAATGAATACATAAATAGATTCCAACAACATGTCAATAAACTATGAACAATATAAAGTAAACACATAAATAAATTTAAACAACATATTACAATAGAACTTCATTTATATTATAAAGGAATAAATGCAAAGAAACAAATGAAGACAACATCACTTCAGCCACAAAATTATCTTCATGCATCTGTACAGCCGAAATGAAGAAACAATATATGAATTTGTACAAGCATTTAATGCTAGCACCCAAATGAACCTATCAGCCAACAAAAGAAAAAAAATCTCTGCTAAACATTGTACAAACCCGTATATCACCTTGTACAAATATCATCATCTCCTGTAAGCATTTCATTTCAGCTTAAACAAATTTTATCACCCTGTAAACTCATTTTTTTATCAAGTCTTCCTCACCTCAGTTCGATCATTTCAAGCTGACAAAAAAATTTGAAAATGAGCATCATTCAAACTTGAAACAGAATACATATTAAACAACAAAATATATCAACTACAAACTAGAGAATTGAAGATAAGAGCTTTAGCAAGCAGTTTCTCAAGCTGATCCAAGAAAAGCAAACTCTGTTTACTTTGAAACCAGGTGAGTAACATCTTTTTTTTTGTTTTGTTTATATAACTTAAGTCTGGATGATAGTATGTTATTCTCAGTAATTAATATGTATTGAATTAATGCAAGTATGTATATATATACAGATGTATGTGGGTTCTCTGTATTTCACTGTTCTTTTTCCAGGTCCAAGATTTTGTTCAAAAACTTCTTCCCACATAATTTAAGCTGTGTTAACATTTGAATTTCAAACAAATATGTTTGTTATAGCATAGTTTTAGCTAAAAATTTTGGTTTAAGATAAACTACAGGGTTGGCTCTGGAAATAACAAATCAACAGGGAAATAGGTAAAAAATTGATTTACCTGATTTCATAATTTGATTATATAAGCTAAATCGTTTTGAAGAATGGTGAATTTTGAAATCATATTCAAGATTTTTATGAGTGGTTTCATTGAGGAAATGGAGTTGGTCTGGAAATCATGTTTTCAACCATCTCCGGTGATCGTGAGGTCGAGGGTGGTCAGCGTTGTGTGAGGCGGTAGAAGAGCCTATGGGGGCGCTGGGAAAAATGGGTGGTGGCGTCAGTGATGGCGGTGGTGGCGATGGACGTGGATCAAAGTTTCTAAACCTAATTTGGACGTGGGGACTTGATTTGGTTCGTTCGACCTTTATGGTCGACCGAGTGCAACCGGTCGTTGGTGGTTGGAAGTGGGGTGTCAGATGAGGCCGTGGCCGGAATTTCGTGGCCTCCGATGGCCTAGGGCGATGGTGCGAGACGATTTCGTGACGACCCTTTCGTACTAGTCTGGACCTGGTAGTGAAACTTCGAACTCGTCGTCGTTGATGATGTCTGGGTGGTCGGAGTTAGTTAGTGGGTTGAGTGTGGCATGCCGGAGGTCTTGAAGATGGTCGGCGATGATTTGTTCAGATATACACGTGCATGTGCACGTTTGGTTCTAGGTTAATCAAGTTTGGGAAGAAGAAGATTAACCCAGAGCGTGCTTCGGTAAGTTTGTATGTTGTCTCGAGTTTTACTCGAAGCATGGTAGTGTTTGGCTCGGGGAAGTAGGGTGTTGGACTCGAAGCAGAGGAGAGTTTGATTTGGGTTGATGCTTTGGTTACAGGCTTCATAGGAAACCTGTTATCCTGTCAAATTTAAAAAAAGATAAAGGGGTTTTAAGATGTAAATGGTAATTAAGGTAATGTTTATCTTAAGTTAAAGATGTTTTATTATCTTGGAGTTAATTAAGTTAATTAGGGAATTAAGTATAATTAATTAATTTAATTAATTAAGGATAAAGATTAATTAACTGATTAATTCAAGAATAATTAAGTAATTTAATTAATTAATGATTATGATTGATTTACTAATAATTAGAGATTAATGAATTGGAAATTTATTAATTAAGAAATTAAAGGTTGATTTATAAATTATAAATGGTTAATTAATGAGTAAAGAAAGAATTAATCAAATGATTTGTAATTAACCAGGATTAGTAATTTATTAATCTGAATTGAATAAATCAAACAATTAACTGACCTTACTTATGAATGTTTGAATTCTATTGAACAATTCGTTTGTTTGATATTCTTGATATATGATGCTTTGTGATATACCCTGATTTATGTTGTGATCTGAAATTTCTATATCTGTGATGATATATTACTATGTGAATATGAACCCTTGACCCGTAAACGACATTTGAATTTCGATGCGACAGGGAGTCGGATTCCAGTTGGTTATCCGAAACCCACATCGAATTGTAATAGTGAATCTTTGTGACTGATAAATTTATTTTATCTATGATCTGTGAATGAAGATAAGCGTTATGGATTATACCGCTTATCGATATATCTGTGATGATTGATGTTGCGCACTTTTGTGTGAAACCCCTGGACTACACCTTTACACACACAAATATGGATTTCACGTGGAAATCGGTTAAATCACAGATAATTTAAATTTGATGATTTTGAAATTGAAACTTTAATTTCAATTGATTTTGAAATTGGAAATTTGGGTTTAAAGTGAAAAGCTTTTGAAATGGGATTTCAAAGATAAAAGTTATTTTGAATAACTTAATCGAGTTTTGAAAATTTAAATAATCTGATTTAAATTTGAATTCGAGTTTGAAATTGAATTCTATGATGTGAAGCTAGGGATTAAAGATGCTGTACAAGTTATATATGGGTTAAACCATTTTAAAGATATCGATTTGGGAATTTGAATTTTTATTCAAGGGTTTTAACTCGTGTAAATATATAACTGGATTTTTCTGAAACGAAACTATTTGTTTTCAAATAGTAAAAGCTTTCACAAAAGTAATGAACTTCCAAATTGTGTTGAAAGAATTTCAAGTTTGAAATGAAATTGAAATGTTTTGAAATTTATGAAATGAGTCTTTGATTCAAAGACCGGACGAGTTAATCCAACTTGAAATGGAATTGTTTTTAAAGACTATGAATGAATCTTTGGAAACGAGTTTTGAAAGCTATAAGTTAAATCTTGATTTAAAGATTTAACGAGTTAATCAATTGAAATGGAAATTGTTTTGAAACCTATGAATGAATCTTTGTGAACGGGGTGAACTTTGTGAATTGAATCTTTTTGTTTAAAAGATTAAAAGTGTGGAAATTGTTTAAACCATTGAAGGTTTTTGAAATGAATCTTTTTGTTTAAAAGATTGGAAATGGTAATCTGTTTTACCATTCGAATGAAAAGTTTTGGTTTTTAAGCTGTGATTTAACTGAGACCCCAGTATCCATATGATTTTTAATTGCGCTCGTTATTCGGTTTAGCCGGGAGAGGACCTTTGTGTCATATATCCCATTCCGAATAGTGATACGACGATATGGATAGCATTCGAAGATGGTGGTGAAGACCGGGTATTTGCGAGAGCGATATGATGACCTATCGATTTTCTCTGCATCATGGCTCCGGTATAGAGATTCCCTAAGTGATGGGAAGTCCGATCGAGATTGTGAATACCCGGATTTGCAAGGGCTTCTTCGGAAGTGCCTTCGGTTCTGTTCGAACCCGGAACAGACTTGTATGGATGTGTGTCTGACGTTACACTTTGAGATGTAAAGCTGGTTTCTATCAAATACATTTCTGTTGGTGGCGGAGAATTTATTCTCTTAGCTTAACACCCTTCTCTGAGACGTACGAGCTCAGAGGTTATGTAGTTGATGGTTACTAGTGATACATTCCCAATTTGGTAATGTGGCATACGAAGTGCTGCTGATCATTTGTTGATCGAAGCGTGGCTTTGTGAAAAAGCGTGGCTTTGTGGACGAGACTTCGTCGAGCCTCACAACCCGGTAATGGTCGAAACAGGAATGTTGCGACAAAGGTTTGTAGGGGTAGCGCCCCTAGGGTATGTCATTTCCTTCTGGATAAAGGGTGGTATCATGGTATGGAGCCCAGATACTTACTCATGTGGATACACTTTATTTATTATGTGTGATGTTGGTTATCGAGCGCTCGGATAAAGGTCGGTAACGACCGGGGGATGACATGACTCGTGTGTTAGTTACCTAGTTACAGCTGTACAGCGTGAGGTAGCGTCGGCCTTTTGTTTGCAGAGATCCGGTTAGGATCCGGGGCGTCTTTCCAGAGGCGTTTCTATTTCGGTAAGGAAGTTCCTTAGCCTGATCATTTGTTGGAAATCCAAAGAAACAATACGAACCCTGTACGGTTTTAGTTGTATTACCTGCTATGGAATGTGGCGGTAACCTGCTATTGAACGTAGTAGCTATAGTAGGCATACAACAATGGTTGTATGCTGGCTAAGATTAATATTATATTTTCGAAAATGTTTTCCTACACTATGCACTAGTAATAATATCAAAAGAGTTTTGATTTTGCGTAGTAAGCATTTTTGACTATCATAAGGAGAAATCTCCTCCAAGTCTGCGATTGCATTGTGTGTGTGGCGGGAGGCCTTATGGTAGTTTCATTTTCGAAAAGCATTGCGGATTTCAATGTTAAAAGCCTTTTGTGTTTGTTTAAAGATAAACTGTTTTTGTTGCTCACACCAGTCCCATGACTGATCCGGAGTTTATTGTTCCCTTCCTAAACTCTGGGTGCTCATAATTTTCCACACGAGCAGTCTAGAGTTGGGTTTCTTTTCAGATATTCAGGTTTAGTAGATTATTTGGAGCTAGTTCAGTTCTTGGAGTTCATGGACTGACGTTGCTTATCTTGGAGCATTCTATTGGAGATATTCTATCCACTGCTGGTGTTATCTATTTTCTTTTCCGCTGCTATTTGTTGTATCATATCTCTGATGTATATAGGTATTCATTGTATCATCATTGTATCTGGATATTGTATCAGATGTTGTATATCTATATTCTTTTTCTTTTCCGCTGTGTTGTTTACTTAATGTTGTTATAAGCTCCGGCGAATCGGATTTGAACGGTCGAATCTGCGGCATTCTAGTACAATGTGAAGTACGGATGTTGATTTTCGAGCGGGCAAAACCCGAGTCGTTACATCTATGCTAAATGTGACCGTTCGGAAAGGCTAGTTCTGTGGTCGGATATTCTTGCTCTTGATTCTCAGGGGTTCTCCTCTTCTGTACTTGGTGGCGACTTCAATATCGTCGCATGCTATGCGGAAAAACGGGGAGGTGCGGCCATCAACAGAGGAGCGATGGCGGATTTCAACTCTTTCATAGCCTCCTCTGGCCTCTCCGAGCTCCCCTTTGTCGGCTCGGCGTTCACTTGGTCTAACAACCATGAGGGTCCAAATCGCATTCTCTCTAGATTTGACCGTGTGTTCGGGTCTGAGGAATGGTTTCGTCTTCCTTTCTCCTTCTCAATCGCCCACCTCCATCGGTCCTTCTCGGACCATGCCCCTATGATTGTTCGTTGCTCTCCTTTGTCGCTCTCGAGGCCCTCCTCCTTCCGGTTTCAAAGCATGTGGAAATCTCACCACTCTTTCCAACAGGTGGTTTCTGACTCTTGGAGCAATCCTATCTTTGGTTCCCCCTGTGCTGCTTTCGGGAGAAAGCTCTCGCGTCTTAAGGCTTGCCTTAAGGTTTGGAACGTTTAGATTTTCAAGAACATTTTCGATCGCGTTCGTTTGGCCAAAGAGTCGCTTATCTTAGCCGAATCCTTGTTAGACGAGGAACCGACCGCTGCCAACAAGGAGGCGTGGGCTCTTGCCCAAACTTCCTTCTCTTCGGAGCTGCGTGTCGAAAATGACTACCTCTGTCAAAAGGCAAGGGTCAAGTGGGTAGTCGAGGGTGATGCAAACTCCAAATTCTTCCACTCTTCTTTGCGCAAGAAGAATAACCTTCTCTCGATTCGAGAGATTATGAGGCCTGATCTGTCTTCGACTTCGTCGCCAGAGTAAGTCAAAGACATCATCCTATCCCACTTTCAATCCTTTTTGGGATCTCCTTCTATCTCGGTTACAGATCCGGCCCTTTTAGGTTTTATTCCTCCGGTGATCCTCCCCTCGGAAGGTGCCATGATTGCGGATCTCCCTTCCACTGAGAAGATCCGTGCTTGTGTCTTTGCTCTTAGCAAGGATAGTGCCAGTGGCCTTGATGGCTTCAATGGTGATTTTTATAGGTGCTCTTGGCCTATTATCCAGGCTGATTTGTGTCTTTCCATTCAATCCTTCTTCTCTGGTAGAATCTTCCAGCCGGATGGACTTCCACCAACCTGATTCTTATTCCTAAGTGCGATAACCCAAAGGCTTGTACGGATTTCCGACCTATAAGTCTTTGTAATTTCTCTAACAAGGTCATTTCCAAAATCCTGGCCTCCCGGCTGGCTCCTTTTCTTGAGCGTATCATTTCTCCGTCTCAAGCAGGGTTTGTCAAGGGGCGTCTTATCTCTGATAACGTCCTTCTAGCCCAAGAACTGATCTCCCAAATTGATCGGAAAGTTTGGGGATCAAATGTTGTCTTCAAACTGGACATGGCTAAGGCCTACGACCGTATGTCCTGGTTCTTCATCATCAAGGTTTTAAGGACTTTCGGTTTTTCGGAGGCCCTGATAGACTTGGTGTGGAGGCTTGTCTCCAACTGCTGGTTCTCTGTCCTCATAAACGGATCGGCCCATGGGTATTTCAAAGCTGGGAGGGGCTTACGTCAAGGTGACCCTCTCTCACCTTCTCTTTTTGTGATTGCGGCAGAGGCTTTTATTCGTGGGCTCCAATCCTTAACCATTTACAGTCAAATCCAGCGTTTTGGTATTCCAAGGGGTTGCCCTCTTATTTCTTCCTTATCCTTTGCAGATGACATTGTCATTTTCTCTAATGGCAGTCGTTCCTCTGTTCGGCGGCTTCTTCGCTTCATCCATCAATACGAGAGGTCTTCGGGCCAGCTCGTTGACTCTTCCAAATATTGTTTCGTTCATTCGAAGGACATGTCTCAATCTCGCGCTTCTTGGATCGAGACTATCTCCGGTTTCAAGGAAGCTTCCCTTCCCCTTCCCTACCTTGGTATTGCTCTGTACCGGGCAGAAAACTTAACGCTCTTTTCGACCCATTGACCGACAAAGTAAGAGGGAAGATCTTACGCTGGAATTCTTCCATTCTCTCTCAGGCTGGCAGACTTGTTCTTATCAAGTCAGTTCTAGATTCGATGGGTTCTCATATTTTTGCGACTATGACCCCTACCTCCTCTTTTTTCCGATCTTATCGGTCTCTGGTTTTGTCTTTCTTCTGGGGAAACAAGGACAACGATCGGCGCCACCACTGGGTGTCTTGGGACGCGATTTGTCACCCCAAAAATGAAGGTGGGTTGGGTCTTCGTAAGCCCACCGACCTTTGCGCGGCCTTTGCTTGTAAGTTGTGGTACAGGTTTGGCGCCAACAACTCTTTATGGGCTTCTTTCCTCCGAGCTAAGTACCACAGACTCGCGGGTGCGAATTTTTCGGGCACTCCTTCCTACGCTAGCGAGACCTGGAAGCACATGCAGTCTGTGAAGTTGTTATCTGATTCTCACGGCGGTATGTCAGGATGGGATGGATCGTCCTTTTCGATTCTGAAAGCCTGGTCCTCCATCAGATCCCCTTCTAACATCCGCCCTAAATTTTCTTTTATTTGGGATTCTCGCATTCCCCCAAAGGTCTCTCTATTTATGTGGCGGCTGCTACATGATGGGTTGCCACTGGACGAGAGTTTTCAAAAGATCGGTATTCCTACTGTTTCCCGTTGTAGATGCTGCGGAAACGGTGACACAGAATCCTTGAACCATTTGTTTTTTGGTGGTTTCTCGGCCAGAGCGTGCTGGAACTACTTCGGAAATCTCATCGGTGTTCGTAGTACTGCGAGTTCTCTTCTTGCGATTCTGAATTCCTGGTGGGCCGGGAGTTCTGGGAAATCGCTTCGTTCTATCAATTTCCGTTTGATTCCTTGTCTTATCTGCTGGCACGTCAGGTGTGCGCGGAATAAGGCTACTTTCGAGAGCAGCTCAATGGATCCGCCAACCATAATCCATCGAGTGAGGAGTGACGTATTCCTGGCTTTCCGGGGTAGACCTTTCAGGGGTCCAATGAGCCACCGTTCTGAGTGGCTTGTGGGACTTCTGTCAATTTCCCGCTCTCCAAATGCCGCCAGATTGGGTGTTGGATAGGTCTCTGCTGTCGGGTGGTGGTTTCCTCCACCCGTTCCCTCCCCCCTTTTTAATTTTTAATTGCGCGTCTTGTTTTTAGTTTCAGGTGATTTTGCTGTCTACTAGGACCGGGATCTCGTCTTTGCTGGATTTGCTAGTGATTTCTGTTGCCCTCTCCGTTTGTCGTTAAGATCTTCTTCAGCTCTCTCAGCAGTCGATCCTTACTCCTGCGATTGGGGCTTTATTGCTGCCTTCCTGGTCGGCTCTTATTCTTTTTCTGTTCACACCAACGGGCGGTGGCCTTGCCGGAGCTCGATGGTGTTGGCAGATTCACGGATCCGTTGGTTCATTCTCGGCGTGGTTTCGCTGCTTCTGTCGGTTATTTATTTCGTCTTATTTAGGGCTGATGGCGCGATGGGTGGACTGGCCCACACCTTTTGGTTGTGGCGGGAGAGAGGAATTGCAGGCTGTATCTGTGTTATTGGGCTTTCGGCTGAGCCGTCTTGGCTGCTTTGAGTTTTCTGTTTTTTCGCTTCTTTTTTTCTTTTTTGTGCTGTCTCTTTTGGGAGGTATATGTTATCCATATGCTTCGCCTTCTTGTGTGTACCTTTGGAGGAAGGTTATTTCCTCCCCTTTATTTTATATATATATATCTTTTTGGAAAAAATAGCATTTGCTGAAACTTTGCATGCACATCATGGTGTGTTTTCAAATTTGATTTAAAAAACTTTTTGACCTGCTTTTTAACAGCCTAACTACGCCCCATTATGGGAAGAAAGGCACATTTTCCAGAAGATCATAAACAATTTGCTTTATGAACTTATGCGTAGTTATTGGTCTCTTGTCAGCTTAGCCCCATCGAATCGATGCTTGTTGCCTAGGCAAACATCAGGGAGAATCAGAATCTTACAATAGATTCATTCATCTCTCACATCAAAGACTCGAGCTGCAACAAACATTACTTTTGTTTGAAGGGGGCACAGATGAAGCTATGCTCAAGCTCAATGGCGAGCAATTACCTATCTATAAGGTCTCCAAGTTTTGAGGTATTCTAAGGGGCACAGATGAAGCTATGCTCAAGCTCAATGGCGAGCAATTACTTATCTATAAGGTCTCCAATTTTGTAGGTATTCTCTTCACTTAAACCAACATTCGTGCTTCGATGTTAATTATTTTACTTTTGTGATTGAGCTTTCGTGTGTCACATAATTAACTTCATGATATATTGTGTACATGGAGTGCTGTCCATTTTTCTTACTTGGTGAAGCATATATTATATTGCCTTGAATTTGGTTTTGCGGCCACGTCCTTATATATTTCATTTTCATACTATTCAAACATTATGCTATCAACTTACGTCCCTACTTGTCCACTTGCAGCACCTCTTCTCTTCATATATTTTATGAGCCATCCTATATTTTATATAATATGAAATGTACATCTTGCTTTTGTGCATGAGTAATATACCTCTTCTCTTCATTGTATCGTACTCAATGAGTAATTTTTCTAATTCTATAGTAAATTTATATATTTTGTACATGAGGTTATAAATGTGTTATTTTATACATTTTTCTATCAATGGTTGTAGAATTTAGATTTCTCATTCCACTGCACAAAATCTTCTTGCTTTTGTGTGTATTATATTGACCATGGTGCAAACTTTCTAATAAAAATCAATATAAAAGCACTCCATTGCTAATAGGGTGCTATAAGGTTAGGCTTTAAAGTTAAGATACCAACTTATTAGGATCAATGAAATGTTTGTGAAATATCTAAGTCAGAAAATAACAACCAACTAAAATTATATCGTTAAGGAGCAAGTATTTTGCTGTTGGTATTGTAAATGAGTGAAATCTCTAGGTTTTACTCTCTAATTTTACATTCAGTTATGTTTCTCATTATGCCTCAAAGGTTACTAAACCGCAATATAAAAAACTTCCAAATTTGGAACATCAATTATGCATATACACACACATATAGAAAAGATTGGCATTTCATTTTTTCATTATCCTCAATTTGTGCTCAATCTTATTTACATTATCTATGATTATTGAAATCCAATAAGTTTTCACCCATGTAATCTACTTATCATAACACAACCTTTAATCTAGAATATGAAGAATAGAGAAAGAAAATCATGTCAACAAATTACATTTCAATTTGGTTGTCAAAAAGTATTTTCAATAATGCATATTAACTTGCAATTTCGAAGCTGATGGAAGTTTTGAAAACAATTTCGAAAGTTGCATGGACGATCTTGCTGATAAATACAGCATATTCACCATATTCTACTTCAGTTTGGAATTTTTTATCATTAAAAGAAAAAGAAATTTGAGATATAGTATTGTTGCTACTTGATAATATTTTTATTAGCACTTGATAAAGGGTCATTGGTCCCGTATCTTTGTGACTCAAATATGCTCAAATAATGAAAGCCCGATTTGTTTGCAAAGAAGTCCACATTGATTCCATGCTTGGATCTTTATATAAAATTTATTAAATTCATAGTATTTGGGTACATCTAAAGACATAATTTAGGACCAGGTGAATTCAACCCCCCTCCCTTCTAATAAATAAGTACATCATGAGCTATATTGTACATAATACGATAAGAATGATAAAAAATATGCACAACTTACACAGAAGAGTACAAAAAAACATAAATAGTATTATACATAGAATATTATACTTGAAAATTGAAGAATGTAATACCACAGTGACTTGCAGCTCGTGATTGTTGTAGTATCTTGAATTATACATTTTGTAAGCAATCTTATGTTTGAACACGTAATCAGCTGACCATAATTTTCAATTATCATTTCCTACCAAATCCCCTTAATCTGAACATCTCAAAATTCCAGCGATCTTAGATTAACTTCTGAAGGTTTAGTGGCTTCTATTAAAAAAACCTGTATTTACTAAAAACCAATTTTTTATTGATGGGTCAAGTTGCATTTGGAGTTATAACCGTTTTGTTCCATTATCTTCTGTTGTTGTAGCTCTTCTCTTTCTATCTTCCATATTCCTAAATATGATGACCAAAATATTTCCTCAGCCATAAATATATTCCATATGTGAGCAAAGGCCTAGTTAAGCACAACAGTTTGTTGACTTACTTCTTAGATAAAATATATACTTAGAATGATGCCAAGTACTCAAGTAAATTAATGTACATGTCCAATTCAATTGATAAAGAGAACCATATCAACTCAATCTATGTATGATTATTTAAGAGTATGTATTATAGCTGCAATATAGTAACATTTATGAGTGTAGTAATAGCATAATACTACAACGTACCTACATAATGGTGTTGACAGATATACCGTCCCTGCTCCAAACTGTAGGAAATAAACATCTTCCCATATTATTTGAATTTCAATTAAACACCACTTTTACATGGATAGCAATGAAACTATATATGCATAACAGACAACATTTCTGATACTTTGGTTAATTTATAGTTGTATGTCACCCAATGTTTCTGTGCATGATACTCTAGCTTGGTAAGGACTTCTATGGATTTGGCATGAGTGTAATTACATAATATATGTACAAATTGGATAAAAATCAAAAACAGAAAGGTAAAAATTTATAGCTCATGATATATTTTATCACTTACAGTATATAGAAAAAGTTTTTGTTACTTAAAATAGAAAATAAAAGGCAGTCACCTACTACTTGCCCTGAACAATAATCATATCATGAATTGTCTATAAATAACTTTTAGCTATTGACTGGAACTCTTACATTAATCAAGGTTTCATTACATCAACTAAATACACATTTATGTTCTGAAATGAATCATTGAACTGTGGAAAAAAATATGTGGTGCATAACTGTAATTTCTAGTTTTCGATGTAGCTTCTTTTGCTTACTATGATGCGAATGTGAATTTTGAAAGTTTCCAAATCTTAACAAAAGTAACGAAAATAGTAGCTTCAATTTTACTGCACTATATCATCATGCGCTCAAATTTTATGGTCACATTTTTTTTTTCAACTTTAGCATGAATAATCATGTTGTTTACTAAGTATATTAATATCAGTGCTATTCAACTATTGTAAAACAACATGGTACAAATTATTTCCATAAGATATTAACTTAATTGGGGGCTGCATAAATATGTTTGAAATAAAACTATAAACCACGTCATGTTCACACTATGCATACAATTTCTTGATCCTTTGATAATCATATATGTCAATCTTTAGGTGCAGTTTATAATTCACATGCTTTATAATAAGTTGTTGGATATGTGAGTCGGTAACCAATAATGAAGTCATAGAAAGAAATATATGAATTGGTAAAAGAATGATGAAGGATAACATCAAACGATGAAGCAAACAAATAAATCTACCTTAAAGCCAAAAGTGTATATCTGCACAAATTTGGGTGCTAAACAAAATTTATCTACATCTAAAACCTTTCTATGCTTGCATACTAAAACATAATGTAAGCTAGCATTCAGGCAGATGAAACTTGTTAAAGCCAAAATTCCAGAAAAGATAAAACCAAGGTCTCATAATTTACTACTCTAATTCACAAAATAAAGATACTATCAATAGATTAAGCGGTGATAGATATAACCCTAATCTTAAATTTATCTTTTTCCAAAAGTAATACTTAAAGATCATAATTCATATTAGATTTTAAAAAACCTAAAAAAGTTCAATGCACATTCTAATCAGTTATTTTTTCTTGCTTGAACCTTGATACTGCATCACCACATATGCTCAATGTTCAATAGTATATTCTATAGTTTAATGCAAAACAACAATAGTCCGAAGAGTGAATAAGAAATCTATCTCTAAATTAATTTATAATGCACCCCTTACTTTGCTATGGACTCATCAGCAAGACGTAGTTGTTTGAAGGCTCTTCCGACCGAAAATCTGCACAACCATTCAACATTATACTGGTTTCAATATAAGAAAAGGTTATTTTAGATAATAGAGCAACATATCTTTAACGTATTTTGTAGGATCAAAACCTGCACAATAATGAGCAAACATGTATGCTACGTATTCAAATAGAGCAACATACTTTAAACATTTTGTACATATTTTATATGACAAATAAGAAGTTGGGAATGAAGAAAGACGTAGAGGTTATTTAGGCAGTATGTACATAATTTGTTCCTAAATCCTAATCCAAACATAATTCATTATCTCATTACAGACTTGATATAAATACGCACAGGGCAGTGCAGATTATAAACTAACATTATAATTTAGGGCAGTATAGATTATAAACTAACATTATAATTTATGTACTGATTTTTACTATTATATAAAAACTTGGCATTAAAAATAAATACGAAAATAATAGCAACAAAGAGTATAAATTATTTATTTCCAAGAGGATATAATGCCAGCTATTAAAAGTAAAAGATATAAACTGACGGCGGAGATGAATTAAAACATACACAGTAGAAATTGATAAAGTAGTAAAATCTTTGCTTATTTGGTGAAATCCAAACATCAAAATTACGATCATTGCCTTGAATGATTTAGATAACATAGGAATATCATATGTTAGCATTTTCACGGCCTATTCAATTCTGTTGCTGGTTTTTAAAATACTCTCCGCGCTAACTATTAATACTATAATCAAAAGAGATGGTACTATGCATTATAGTTGCAACAAAGTGCGCTGGTCTAATGGTAAACAAATCTGGCATCACATACAAATTATTAAAAGATTAGGACACATAAACTTTGACTACAAACAAATGATATGTTTGTGTGAAAATCCTCTAGCAAGGACAAAATGAATTCAAATAAAATTACCGATTAATTGTAAAACCAGAAAATATTGGAAGTTCAAATTGCTAAAGTAAAACGATAAAATTATTCTAAAAAGGAGAAATTGAATAATTAAAATTATGTGAGCATCCAAGTATAACCATCGAACAATTAAATCGGCGTTAAAGTAAAAGTCAAAAAAAATGAAAAGGTACCTTGTGAAAAAAACTGTGAGGAGAGCAAAAGGAAGGAGCGATGAGGAATCCAAAAGGCTCGAGGATGACATCGATAATGTGCCATAAAGCTGAAATTGAATTCGACCAACTGGGACAAATATGACGTTGACGAAGGCACGGCTGGAATGGCGAGATTTTGGGAACTCTTCTTAGCGTCGATAGACTTCCCAGTTCCAAATCCTAGATGGTTTATCTCTATTGATTCAATGAAAAGAGAACAAACTGGCTTAGGTCAAAATTATACGGATTTATTTTGCCATATCAAATGTGAGATAATTGCGGGAGAGAGAAATATGGTTTTAGGTCTAGAGAAAGAACATTTGGGGTTTGGACAGTAACGGAGGAAGAGGAAAGTCGCAGAGGAAGAGAAAAACAATATATGTGGTATAATATAGATGATCACTGAGAGTGGAGGAAGAGAAAGAATGATTTAGGGTTAACTCGGAGACTGTTCAGTTGCCAAATTTCAAGGGGGTCTGTGTGAGCTTGAAATTTAACTCACTAATAATAATATAGTATAGATTTATAAGAGGCAATTTGGATATTTATAATTATAATTAATTAATTCAAATAACCTCTTTCCTAGTTTCTGTTTAGTCTTTAACGCACATTAATTTGGATCGCAAGATATAATTTAAATATATGAAGTATTTCGTTTTATAACTTATTTTGGGAAACATATTTGTTTCCATCTTTTAGTATTTATTTTGTTATATAAAATCGTATGCTTAGAATGTTTCATCTTTAGATATTGATTTGCTTACTTTATATTTATTTGAATAATCCATTTTATATCAGTTTTTGATTTGTGATTTTATCCTCTCAGTATTAGTTTTAATGTTACAGATGATTCACCGTTGATCTTAATTTGATTTGAGTTATATTTTAATATGATACGATGATGACATCTTTCTATGTGATTTTTGATATTTATTTTGTATGATGAGAAATCTGAATAAAAGGTTTAGTGATACCGTCTGGTATGGTACTTTCAATAATACTTTTCTGGTTATTTCTTGGACTTGTTATATAGAGTAAACAAGGGCGAGTGTGATGTATGATCTCTGAATAAATAGACTAGTAACACGCGGTGGTATGGGACACCATTGTGTTATTTATTCAGTTATTCTTTTGCTTGTGGATGACACTCAATACGGGGTATGTTGAGTGTGACTTGCTGCGGTGAGCACGTATGGAGGCTACTTGTTAGCTACATAGTTTGTGTACATTATATGTCTGTCTATTTCGTCTGACTCCCTTTATGTTTCGGGAGTGAACTAGATTAGCCAGTATCCACCCCGGCAGCCTGATCGTGGGGTTGCACCACAGATCTGCAACACAATTGATGTTTATAATATTTGATGCGCATCACGAGATTGGTAGTTGATTGCCCCTTGTGTCACATAGGCTAGTAGTTAGTTATCATTGAGGCACATGTCGATAGTCACGGCCGAAGAGGCTACGCGTTGTCGAGCCTATGGTGTATTATTGTCACGATATCGAGAGGGAGAGGTAATGGTAACCGATGACTGTAGGAGTCATGTCATATCGACCACATGTGGCTCCTAGAGCAAGCAGACGTGCTTTTAGTCTCCCGTCTAGTTCCTGTATATGTGGAATATGTGTATGTACATGGGTGGTAGATAGACATATATTATGTATGGATGGGATTATATCTGAGATTGTGTCCAGAGTATGATCAACCCCCTATCCTTCTCAAGTAGGCGGCATACTTATTATTGACTTATTGTAGGTCAGTCAAGAGTTTCGCCTCGTTAAGACTATGGGTCGAGATATATGATTTTACACATTGCGGCATTATTATGAACTGGCTGAAAATCTTTCTTATTGATTTTATTGATTGATTTGATATTGATGTTATATAATATGAGATTGAGAGAGATAGTGGGCATCATTTCATTACCGCCCAACTTCACTTGAGGATGTATCATTATTGATTATTCTGGATTAGATGTTGATTTCTAGTTATGTATGATTCACCCAGTTGTATTGATTCTATGATTTTATGATTCGATGTATATGTTATGGGTGATGACATCTTAGAAAACGGTATTGACTATTTCATATGAACTTGAGTTATTTGGGTAATGTGATACCTTGAAGAGTATTTATGGTTATATATATACATATACATATATATATATATATTATTTGGTGATTATATTATGCTTTCACTATTTTTATATATCCTTGATTAGACATAGTCTGACCCGCGTGTTATTTTATAATACTCGAGTCAGTCCGAGACATTTCACGTACATGGACGCCTTGACCAGCATTGCTTTAATGAGCTTAGAGGAGACATATTAGGATGTTCTATGATATTTAAAAGACATTTATTCACTGTATACTTAGCCACTAAGTTGTATATAAATTAATTGTAGATCATTACGCTGAGATAGCTGATATTTGAGTTGTATTATATTCTTTTAACATTATTATATATATTATATGGTATCGCTGCGATTGACTCTGTGCATTATATATTATGTATTGTTCTGTCCTGGAGGCACACGTGTTTACTGTTTTGTACCGACACTGTGTACGTACTGATGAGTTTTATATTTGATATTTTAATTGTACCAGTGTTAGTTCAAGTGAATATTCACGCATGTACCTCTTACAACCTCATTCTCCGTTTTATCTCTGTAAAAAACATTCATAGTAGACGGTGGTTTCATCTTCAACCACCTTCCAAAATTCATATCAGGATGTATCCCCTAATCAAGGCCATTAACACAATGTTTTCCTTAGAGTTACTCGCTTCCATCACTGTAGTGTTTAACCTGCTTAAAAAAATTTCATTGACTCTACGGTACTTTGGAAAATATTTGATAGTGACATCACATCTTTTGGACAAGTAGTCTGCAAGCGAAATTATTCGACAAACCTTCTTGCCAACTGATCAAAAGATAATATGGATCTCGGTGGAAGCCGGATGAACCATGACATCATTCAAGAATGATCGAGAAACGTCTACATCTCACAACATCCATTGCCCTTGTCGTGTCCATATGCCACTCATATTTCAATAAATGCTGCCTTGGATCCGACATTCCATTATAGAATGACATCGTCGGCATTGCAAACCTCCAGGGATATTCCTCATGCAGTATCTCATTAGTAAATGGGTTCTTGTTAGGGAGAAGCCCACCGTTCGTTACATCCATGCTGCTTTTCACTCATTAATTTCTTTACCGTATCTGCCAGTGACTCTGGCTCAACTTGATCTACTAGAAGACGATAATCGTAGCCTACCTCGAGTGTTTGACTTTGCAAATGGTCTCGGTTAGTTCCATGATACTTAGGTTCTCCTGTCTCTGGGAGAACCGTTCATCTACCAAACACATTCCTAGGGTTTCTATGAGGTGGATCAACAGCAGCCGCCTGAACTTCCACATTCCAGCCATCAGCAACATGACTAACATTACCACCAACATCTCTGTCTAAATCAACCGCATCTCCATCACCTAAATTAAAAAGAGTGGGTTCGATACCAATCCATGTGCATGGATCTGTACCGATCTATATTCTTTCTTCCCGAGCGTCATCCAATCTACTCTTTGAAGAACCGGTTTCTTTTCGCTTTATTTTTTGTTTTCCATCTCGATGTTTTTCAATAAACGAAGAACTACCTTTCGAGTCAGAAGGCGGTAAATCTCTCTTACTCCTTCTGCGACTATGGGTTAATTGATTCAGCAAGTCAAGACTCACCTTCATTTGCCTCGTCAATTCGTCCTGGCTTTCTTACAACTTGTTATTCATCATCTTGTCCATCTCAACCTGCATTATCATATCCGAGGGATTCTGAACTTCAGTAGTTACAGGTTGATCAACTTCTTCAACATGCAGAGAACCAATGTTCTCAACATTAGCAGCAGGTCTGGAGGTAGTGGGTTTCACCTTTTATGGGTCCAAAACTTCAATTAATCCTATGATAGATTCTATGAAAATCTGAGCAGTCACAGATTACAACAACAAGACTGATGGATTAACCTCATGGATTTAAACAACCCAAAAGTAGAATTAACTCTAGCTATATTTGTATTTATGTATTTATTATACATTTAGTCTGTATAATTTGTATTTATGTATTTATTATACATTTTAGTCTGTATAACTAACTCTAGTTGTATTTGTACTTTTTATGTAATGTAGAAATTATGATGTATGGTTTAAACATATGTAATTACAATTATGTGTGTGTAAGTACATATATATATAATTTATTAGAAATATTGTTTTGCAATTAGTATTGAATTTGATTCCATATACTTAATAAGTTATAGTTACGGGGAATTTATTTTTTACCCATTTTTGTTGATGATAAATGAGAGAAAAATATAAAATATAATATATGCGTATACTAAGGGGGAGTTATTCAAAATAGGGAAAGTTAACCAATTTAGAGGGAGTTACATTATATTTTATGAGAAATATATTTATATGATTGTCATCACCAAAAACGGGGAGATTATTAATACAACAGATATTGGTTTTGATGACAACAACCATATAAATGTAGGTACTAATGTTTTTCCAAGATGTATAGAATGTTTTGCAAAATATTACATAGGTTTATACAAGTACAAGATAATCTGAAGGCTGATCAGTAAAAAGATTATAGATCAAGATTTAGAGATGATCAAGATAATTGAAGATTCATGATTTAAAAGACAAAGTCATGAACAGTTCAAGATAATATATTATAGTTAATAGATATTAGGTTAATTTGTTAAAGTCCTTGAATAGCAACTTTCTTTTCTTTGAATACTCTCTTATCAAAATATTTATATTCTTATCAAAATATTTATATTCTTATCAAATATTTATTTTATTTTCAAAATATATTTCTACATATATTTTATATATTAAAGTATTTAAAAACTATGTAATTTTATGAAATATCAGAATTTTATTATATTATTGTTTTTCTTGAAATACAAGGGTATGTCAACATACCCTACCTATGTATGTCGACATATGTATTGTTGAAGAGATGTTTTCAAAATTTTGAAAACTTGTGATTCTCGGCTCCATCTCTTCATGAATAGACATGTCTCTTTAAATACTATATAAAAGGGACCGAAAAAAGAATTTTAGTAACTACTTTCTCCATATTCTTCTTACTCCAAATTCTCATTATATATTTCACAAAATACACTTTCTATACTCTTCAAATTCACTCAAATTTAATCTCTACTTTATTACATTCATTCTCTATAATCTACTTACTGATTTCCAAGTATTCTCTCTTCAATTCAAGGATCAAAGTGCTATCAAAGGGCTATAGGATATTTTGTATCTAAAGTACAACTATTTGTATTTGGAATTAATGACTCTCTACTACTATTTGTGTGGGTGTGCTTGTTGCCCATTCAAATTAAGTGGGTGTGATTATTGTTTGTTTAAATCAAGCGATGATCTTGTTGCCCAGTAAAATCAAGAGAGTCTACCCTAAGCTCAAAAATTCAGGAGGGTGTATCTTGTTGCCTTGAAATTAATATTGTATTCTGGTTTGCTTACTATCTGACTAAAGTAGACATTTGAAAGGAAATCTATACATATAATGTATAGGACTGGATGTAGGATTAGTTAATTCGACCAATATAAAACTCCTAGTGTCATCTCTCTTACTTTTACTTTATTTTATTGTATTTATATATATATATATCTGTGACTGCCTGTTAATATATATCTGTATTGATTATCTATGTTTGGATCTAAATCTTGAAATAGTTAGGAAAGTTCTATATAAGTTATAAAAACACCATTTATCCTCCTCTAGTATTAAAGTAGTGTTAAGATCCATTTACACTAGTATAATTCATACTACACTGTTTTCCATAGTTTGGATTTTGTTTTATGCTTTGGGGAATTTTATACACAAATACCGTAAAACAAAAGCCCAAAATTCCCCCTAACAAAATGTCAATTCTTAGGTTTGTTGGAATCTCAATTGTTTTCTATCAAAATAATAGAATTTGTTTTGTTATTGCAATTTGGATATTTTATATTCTATTCCACTTTCAACTTTTCTTTATTTGATGCGCTAAAGGGTACTAGAAAGAAAATTAGTTGGAAAATGCTGTGTAAGGTACGCATTCTCGTTTTCGTAGTTTGCACTGCCCATTTCCATAATTTAAATATGAATTCCTTTCTAAGTTCAAGTTCGTATATGTAAAATTTGAATAGAATATAAAGGGTTTAAATTGCAAGTTTTGTTTCCTTGAAATAGAGGCGTTGATTCTACTATATTAATATAAAATAAGTTTGATATTTGATTCTATTTTTTTAATGCAAGTTTATTTCTTTGGCTAAGGATATTAGCTATTTTGTAAGTTATTATATGGAGTTAGACTTATATAAATATGAAAGTTTTGACATTTTAACAATTAGTATAAGACGTGAATTTTAGAAAAGGAGTATTTTATACACGCTTGGGAATATGTATATATATTAGTTAGCCTAATTATTGCATAAATATAAATATATCATTAGCGTATAATTAATGATGTATTAATCGTATAGAATAAATAGGTTAGAAAAGAGTATTAAACCCATAGGAAGGAGGTTAAGAATAATTATGGAAATTAGTTTCTAATTAATGGCGAAATAAGGAGTTTTCCTTATATGGCCTTAGTGTGTAAATGCGGATGAGGTATATTATATACATAGTACATATTTATGGTAGTATGTTACAAGAGAGGGAAAATGGCTAAGTTGTAGGGATGCGAGGTCAGTCAAAAGCACAAAGAAGTCTGCCAAACTAATTCGGTTACCAGCAGTGTGACTTTTAGACTTATGTGAGACATCGCCTATAGTAAGTATCCACGGTGGACACGAAGTTAGTCCTAATTATGTCAGGTAAATCAACCCAGTTAATCTGTCTATTTGCACCTATGAATAAGCGGACTATTGTGAGACGTCACGGTTTGGGTAAGGGTCATAATATGGATTATCTATTAGGCGTGGTAGTGGAAAATCTTGAAAGGGGTCTGCTTCAGGGTTGAGGTATTAAGTGACTATTATAGGGTCCTCCTCTTCCAATAAATGAAGTAATAAGTGGCTGGGATTTCTTTCGACGTTGGTTAGGAAGTACCAGAGAGGAGCCTGCCTCGAGTTAGGTAATAAATGATGGAGATCTGCCTACGATATAGGTATTAAATAGTTAGAGTATTCCTAATTCTCATTAAAGAGGTATTAGGCTTAGGTACTTTCTCTCGCATCGTTAGGTGCATGATTGACAGTAGTTACATTGTACCCACGATAAAGTTATGGAGATGGACTAGAAAAGCTTTTGGGCTTACAGTTGGAGGTATACCTGGTAGGATGTGGTATAGGATGCGTAAAACATATTACTTATCTAAATGATACTGCCTAAATATTATTATAGTAAGACTTGAGATTTTCATCCACCAGACATTGTTTTTCCGACTCTCTCCTCATTACAAACTATAGGTTAGAGGGAAAGATGCCGATGGAGAAGATGAAGGTGACGACGAAGCTCTGTGGCAGTTTATCTATTAATTTATGTTTTGATATATTATGATATACCCAGTTTCAGACATATGGATGTTATTTGGAGATATTGTATTATGGATATTTGGGGATGTTATGTTTTTGAGATTTGATTTTTATGAAATGGGTACTTATTTCTATTATTATATTTTATCCCTTCCGCTAAGAGATTCTGAAAGCATAGAAAGACAACTCTGTATGTTGTTCACTGTATCAATTTTACCAACCAGCAACAAGCTTTGTAATAGGCCTAAGGTTCGATGGATTTTTATTGGATCAAAAATTAGGTCCATTTCGAAAAGGGTTGTTACATTTGGTACTGAAGCTTAGATTATTCGATCAACGGGGATAGTAATACGAAAGAGTGCGTATTTGTTATTTTCAAAACTATTTTTCAAAAACCTACTATATATTGTGTGTGTGTGTGTATAGACACACACACACTTTTTTTATGAACATACGTAAACACACTAGGCAATTCTTCATTTCAGCAAATAATACCATCTTAGGAAGTTGTAACTAAATGCTCAAACCTATATATGGTAGATTATAGCTGAAAATAATAGCTCAGAGGCTGGAAACCCCTCCACCTAAGAGATACTCACTATCTAAGGTATACCAGAAGGGTTCAAGCAATAACTAAGGCATGTGGGGGCAAGTTCCCATTCCTCAATAAGTTGCACCAACGGCACCAGCTGCTCCACCTATTGAAGTAGCATCCCGCCTATTGGACTTCCCCAAACCGTGAGCGTATATTCTGAGAGCTGGGATTGGAAGACTGGTTCAAGAGGAGGATGGCTGCATGGCATCTTAAAGGGAAGGCGCTGGACTGGTGGATCATAGTAGTTGAGTAGAATGTTGAGGAAGGAATTACTTAGGCTGATTTCAAAACTCGCTTTGAGTCTGAAGTAAGTTTGTAATTGGAAAAGTTTATACAACTAAGGCAAGGAGACTTCATGTTGAAGGAGTATATCGATAAGTTCACGAAATTGGCTAAGTTTGGAATTATTTTGATTAACGCCACCATGAAGAAGGAAAGTCCGTTAAAGGCCTAAATTCCCAACATAGGGAGCTGCTTTTGACCTAAGTACTCGTAGATGCTACTTATGAGATGATAGTTGAAATGACCATGCTGTAAACTGTTGGTACTGTGGAGAAGAAGAAGATAGGACCGGTGTAAAATCAATGTGGAGCTAAGAAAGGAGGATTTTGGGCGGACAAGAAGGCCAAGGGAAAAATCAAGAAAGAAGGTGTGACATGTTGTAGATGTCAGAAGAAAGGACATGTGGCTAAGGATTGCAAGGTGAGCTTGATGAAGGAGGAGTTCAAAGGAAGATGTTATCCCTTCCATAAGGAGGGACACTATAAGAATCAGTGTCCAAAGCTAGCAAAGGAAGGGCTAAGTGGGCAAGCTTATGCCATAGAGGTTGTACCTATCTCAAGTCGGCCTCCTCCTAAAGATCAAGGAAAAGCTGCAATGGAAGATATAACTGTTATTTCTGAGAATACTATTCATATCTTATTTGACTTGGGAGCATCTCGTTCGTTCATAGCTAGAAATGTAGTCAAATCCTGCGTCTAAAAATCTAAGTTGTCACCAACCCATTAGTCGTGTCAAATTCTATTGGGGGGTTGACACACTTTTCTTTGATTTGTAAAGGCCTAGTTGTGGATATATGTAACGTCAATTTTACATGTATGCGTATGTTTTTAGCTTCGAGGGGTATGGACTTATCCTAGGAATAGATTGGTTATCTTACTACGGTGCTATTTTAGATTGTAATAGGAGGATCGTCTGGTTAAGGAGTTATAGGGGATGAGAGATTGATGTTCGATGTACACTCCAAAACTCAGTCGAGTTAAGTTATTTATATTCTCTTAGCCTATCACAAAATAAGATCTTATCTGTGCTCGTAGTCCAAGACTTTCTAGATGTTTTTGAAGAAGTCTCCGGTCTTTCATCTTGAAGGGAGATCGAGTCTAGGATTGATTTAGAGAAGGATGCTAGATCCGTTGCGCTTCCATTAAGACATATGACCCCTAAAGAAAGGCGAGAGTTGGACAAGCAGATTTCGATGCTATTGGAGAAGGGATTTATTCGCTGTAGTACTTTAGAATAGGAAGCACCATTTGTCTTTGCCACTAAGGCAGACGACTCTTTAAGGCTATGCATTAATTATCGTGAGCTTAATAAGCTGACCGAGAAACATAGGTATTCCTTACCTAGAATTAATAACTTGTTTGACCAGCTTATTGGAGCCAAAATATTTTCTTAATTGGACTTAGCCACTAGATTTCATTAATTGAGAATAATAGCTAAGGGTAGCAAGCAGAAACTGGTTTTCGCACTCTAGATGGACTATATAATTAGAAAGTGATGCCTTTCAGGCTGACAAATGCCCCTGCGTACTTTGAAGATTTGATGAGTAGAGTCTTAGGGGGAAGCTAAACAAGTTCATCGTAGTGTTTGTCGATGATATCCCTGTATTATCTAGAAGTGAAGATGAGCCAAGGTACTAGAGACCTTGAGATGACACAAACTGAAAGCCAAATTCTCAAAGCGTCATTTTGGAAGGAGTTGAGATTTCTCAATTATACCGTTTCTAAGAAGGGATCGTCTATGAATCCTTCAAAGGTGGAAGCTATTCAAGACTAGAAGATTCCAAAATGCCACAGAAGTTAGGAGGTTTCTTGAGATGGTGGGTTACTATAGGAAGTTGATCAATGAATTTGCCAAGATAGCAGTCCAACTAACTCACTTAACTAAGAAAAGTCTAGTTTTGCATAAAATGAAAATACATGGAAGCATTTGAGAAGCTGAAGGAGTCGTTGACTAGTGATCCTATATTTACCATTCCAGATGAGACAAAGCCTTTTCACTGTTTAAACTGATGCATGCGGTATGAGGTTAGGACTTATTCTTATGCAAGAAGGTGGAGTGATAGCCTATGCCAGTAGGCATTTGAATAAGCATAAGGAGAAGTACCAACTTCACAACTTGTTTTTGTTTTGAAGATGCGAAGGCACTATCTTTTGGAAGAAAGGTTTGATTTATTCACTGACTACAAATCCCTTAGATATCTATTTTTCCAAAAAGATTGGAATCTTAGGCAATAGAGGCGGATGGATTTTATTGCATCATATGACTTTAAGATACAATATAGTCTCGAAAAACGGAATGTTGTCACTGACGCCCTTAGCCGGAGGCATGCTACTCTAGGTGTTATATGTGAGTGGAGGCAGTTGAAGTTCCTCTCAAATTTCAATTTCCAACCACCATTGAGACCCACTCTTGGCTATCTAGCAGCAATGGAGGTGAGGCCAACATTGATGGACTTCATCTGGCAAGAATAGAAGAAAGATTCGATGATACTAGGTATTTTAGATAAGCTTAGTAGAGGAGAGCATTCCCCCATGTCAGTAGATATGCAGTAGTCAAAAGGGGATAGTTAAGGTGAGATGGATGCTTATGTGATTCAATGGTGGAGGATGTTTTGGAGGAAGATTTGGTTGAGAGTCACCATTCTGGGATGATAATTCACCCCGGTGGAGATAATATGTATAGGGATATGAAGCGAATTTTCTATTGGTCGGGGATGAAGAAAAGGGTTGTGGAGTATGTCTTGAGATGTTTGACATGCCAAAAAATAAAGGCAGAACAAGGGTAGCCTGGAGGACTATTGGTGCCGCTAGAGGTGCTAACTTGGAAATGGGAGCATATATCGATGGACTATGTAGATGAGTTGTCTAGGAGTCAAAGAGGCGATGAAGCTATTTGAGCCATAGTGGATAGGCTTACTACAAGTTCCCACTTTATTCCTGTAAGAAATAATAGGACTACATCATCCCTAGCATAAATTTATATTAGGGAGGTGATACGATTGCATTGAGTTCTGGGCAACATTGTTAGTGATAGAGACCCCTTGTCCACTAGTGAGTTCTGGAGGAGTATGTAGTCAACCCTAGGGACGACACTGAATCTTAGCACTGCTTATGACCCACAGACAGATGGTCAGACTGAAAGGGTGAATGGGATTTTGGAAGATTTGTTGAGAGTTTGGATCATTGATTTTGGAGGACATTGGAAGCAGCACTAACTCTTAGTAGAGCTCACATACAATAATAGTTACCAAACGAGATTGGCATGACACCCTATGAAGCGCTATACGAGAGGCCATGCAAATTGCCTAATTATTGGTGGGAAACCACTAACAAAATTCTACTTGGACTAGATTTGATTTGCGAGACCTCGAAAAAGATAGAGATGATTTGATGGTGAATGGAGGTTGCACAGGACCGTCAAAAGTCCTATGTTGATAGGCAAAGAATGGAATTGGGGTTTTTGGTCGATGACATGGTATTTGTTAAGGTTTTCCCTTTTAGCAAGGTTATGTGATTTGATACATGGGGATGTTGGTGCCACGATTTCTCGACCTTAGAAAGGGTAGGGAAACTTGTGTATCGGGTGGAGCTTCTGGCCAAGCTAGCAGGAATACATGATGTCTTTCATGTTTTGCACTTGAGAAAATTCCTGCATAACACAACTACTATAGTAGAGTCTGATCAATTAGTAGATATTGAGATGAAGCTAATAGCACCCCATGCCATCGCACGCATAGGGCAACACAAAACTAGAAAGCCTCGTAACAAAGAAATTAGGCTGGTCTGAGTACAATGGGAAGATAATCCAATGGAAAGCATATGAGAAACCGAGGAGAAGATGAAAGCTTCTCATCCTGAGCTTTTCTCTGGTAAACTCTCTCTGTAAAATTTAGAATTTTGGTTGCATCGTGGTTGCTAAATTGGATGGTTCTCACACTTTTTACTATTATTTTTGCACTCATGTAGAATCATATGCATATTTAGCATGCTTACATATGCCTACATGTCATGACCTTGCATTCATGCTAGGAGCTCGGTAATAATATGTTGCATATATAATCACATTGCACTTTTGGCCGAGTAGATGGTTGTGTCTATAACTTGGTTGTATATCATGGATGTAGAGTAAGTGTTACACTATCTGTCCCTTAGGGATTTCGAAGACGAAATCCTTTTTAAAGGGGGAGAGTGTAACATCCCGTAAAAATTAATAAGAAAAAAATTAATTAAAATAAGGCTAAAATGGAAATTTTGTAAACGTCATAAATAGGCCAGAATAGTTACACCATTATGTTCACGGTGATTTTCTGATCAACTTTCCTATATAAAGTTTTGTAATCAGGGTTTAAATGGAAAATTTATTGATGTTTGAAGTTTTCGAATATAAAATAATTCAAACAAATTCAAATTTTTGAACTTAAATAATGTTAACGTAAAAATTAAATTGGATAATAAATATTTTTAGCGTTAAGGGATACTTAGCATTTATGAAAAACATTTACATTAGTTTTAACATAGAAAATAAATAAACAAAGAACGGCAAGCAAAATTCATAGCCAAATATAACGGACCGGTCGGCCCTCTACCCTTGATCGATCGACCACTTAAGGGCGAGTGATCGACCAAGAGAGTATGGCGGCTAGAGTTATAGGTTAGGCATGAACGAACCTGATTTTATTATTTTAAATTGACCTAAATCAACGGTTCTAGTGTGTTCTAACCACTATAAATAAGTGGCTAGCCTCCTCCCCTTTATTCATATAATATTTAGAACTCTAACGAAACTCTATCAGTTTTCTTCTTCAATTCTACAATTTAGAATCAGTTGGATTTAAAGGTAAGGAATTTTAGATATTTATATATACATTTTCTATTTCTATTCTTCTCTAATCTCTGATTATGAATGTAATCAATATACAATTGAATTATTGTATGTTCCAAAGATAAAAAATTTAAAGGTGAAGTTAGGAGGAGCATAAATCAAATCCAAAGGAAGACAGACAAACTATCTGTGAGTGGAAATCTTAGTTTCACACATTATATTATTTGTATAGTAGAACTGGGATTTGCTTTATGCCTTGGGGAATTTTGACATGAAAAACCCAAAATTCCCCCAAACGAAAAGTCAATTCTTAGATTTATTGGAATCTCAGATGTTTTATATTAAAATAGTAGAATTTGTTTTGATATTGCAATTTGGATATTTTATATTTTATTCCACTTCCAACTTTTCTCTATCGATGTGCTAAAGGGTTTTAAAAAGAATATAAGGTAGGAAATAGTATGTAAGGTACAAATTCTCCTATTCGTAGTTTGTGATGTGCACGTAAATGGGCATATTTTTACTTCCATATTTAATCTAATTTAATTAAATAAATGATCATATAGGGTATTTTAACATGTTTAAACCAAAATTCAAATTATTTTCAAATCATCGTTTATTCATCTTCGTTTAGGGGGAAAATGGTCATTTTTGTGCATATATTAATTTTAGAAAATTTACTTGGATATTTTAATGTTATTTGTAGGAATTTGAATGGAAATATGATGAAGGCTTCATGGAAAAAATGCATGCACAAGAGGAAACAAAAGAATGAAGATGTAAATAATTCAAACTCATGTATCATGGAGGACCCCACCTACCCACTTACCTTGACCTATAATTAGGAGCTAATACACATGTTAGTGGAGCTTAAAGTTTCATGCACATTTAAATGGAGGATTACCTCATGCTAATGATAACTTGGTGGCCACACTTCCTCAAGGGCAATTTGGGTAGTTCCCAAAAATATGATTAGGGTTTCAAAACTTGTATAAATACCTCATATGTTCATGTAATCAAGCTCTTAGCCTCCTTTGATCCTCCTTTGAGCCCCTCTTCAGTTAGTTTAGTTTTAGGCTCAAAAATAAACAAAAACTCTCTTTTCTTTTTCATGGCTACTTAGCCATTTTCTTCTTTCATGTAATTTACTTAATGCAATTTTAATTCAAGTTCTTTTCTTGTTTATTTCCTTTCATGCTAGTAGGTAGATCTTTTTTTTGGCAAAGCCAGCGGGGTTGAATGGCTCCTACCATTTATTTATATTAATAAGCAAACTTACAATATAAATAAGAAATAGGGATATAGAGAGAAATAAGGGGGTAAAAGGAAAGAACCCATGAAGGAGAAAAAAGGAAAAAAGAAGGGAGAGGGAGGGGGATATCACTGCATTGAAGGCCTAGTTCCATCTCACCAAAGCGTCTGCATCAAACGGGAAAGTAGAGATTGTGATCATTGCATGTATTTGTCTACAAACATGTAAATATATCTGCATACGATTCATGTTCTTTTGTTCAAATATTCTGATATTTCTTTCCTTCCATATCACTGTAACCATAACTTTAAGCACGATCAACAGTTCATAAGTCGATTGTTGCTTCCACCTTGTTGCAGTGTAAATGTTCATCCATTCATTCATGTTGTTTCTCAGAGCACTGCCATGTCCTCCTCTGTTCTTTATTTTGGACCATATGAAATGAGTAAAGGAGCATCTGAAAAATAGATGATGTATATCCTCCACCGTAGAAGAGCAAAATATGCAGGTGGTAGATACATATAAGCCTTTAAGAGCAAGGTTACCTCGTGTGTGAAAGGCATTTCTAATCACCTTCCAGAGCATGAAGTTTTGATTTTCTTCTGCATATCTATTCCATATTCTCTTATGCCATTTGAAGTAGCTCAGATGCTTCTCTCCCGCTAGCCCAGTGTATACTGTATGTGTTGGGTGTTCTCTGAGATCATCTGTCCATTTGTAGTCTTCATTCTGTAAGTAGCTGTAGGGTGTATCATGTAAGGTTTCCTACAGTGCATTAACAGTAGAATTGCTAGTATGAGGCAGGGATATTCTTTCATTTATTATGTAGCTAGTGGCTTTGGCATGTAAAGAAATTCTAGTTTGTTGTATATTGTCATATGAGAGGGCTCTCTGTAGTATCATGCCTTTCCTTATCCATGGAGTTGACCAGAATTTAGACAAGCTGACAGAGGATAGGATTAGCTGTGTGTGTGGAAGCAATATATCATGTATTTTAATCATTGTTTTCCACACCCATCTCTGAGCTTGTTTGGGTTTAGCAAGCCATATTTCTTCATCCTTTAAGTTGTGTTTGATGCTCCATTTTACCCATAGAGTATCTGATCTGGTTACTAGGTTCTGGAAGTGTTTAGACAAGGCTTCAACATTCCAATTCTTCATATATTTTTTTCCTAACCCACCTTTGCCTTAAGGGATTTCAAGTTTGCTGAATGCAATTGGAGGCAGTTTTCTAGTGTGAATTGTTCCTGACCACAGAAATATTATGATGGCTGATCTGATCATGGCAAGAAGTTTAGTCGGCAGAAGGAAGGTTCTACTCCAATATACTATCATAGATAGGATGACTGCATTGATTATGACTAGTCTACCTGGATGAGATATGTGGCGATTTTCCCATCTATTCATGAGCAGTTATTTTTTCATATAACATGATACATTGAGCTATTGTTATTCTTTTTGTTGCTAGAGGAATTCCCAAGTAAGCACTGTTAGTGTCTATAGGAATCATTTTGGTGATGCTCAAGCAGTCAGATATTTGATGATTTGGCAAGCCAGCAATATATATATATAAGATTTTTGAGAGTTAGTTTGTAGATTAGAGAACTCATAGAACGAGGCAAGTGTTTGCATGATAGTATGTAAGGACTGTAGTGTTGGTTTGGTAAATATTAGCAGGTCATCAGCAAATGCCAGAGTGGTCACCGTGGGGCTTCTGCATTTTGGATGAAGGACAAAGTTTTTTAGATCTACCTGCTTCTGTATAGCAAGAGTGAAGGTTTTCATTATCATAATAAACAAGCATGCAGTGATTGGGTCTCCTTGTCTCAATCCATTATTACCTTTAAAATACCCTACATAGTGGGCATTGTAGACTAATGTATATCTCACAGTAGAAATGCATTTGTATATCCAGTTTTTGAATTTAGGAGGGAACTTCATCCTATCAAGTAAGGACATGATGGTTGTCCAGTTGACAGTATCAAAAGCCTTCTTTATGTCTATTTTCATCATTGCCCTAGGAGATTTGTGTGGAGAGGAGTATCCATTCAATAGTTCATGTGTCAGCAGGACATTATCCAAAATACTTGTATTGGGTAGGAAAGCTATTTGGTTAGGAGGTATAAGAGTTTGCAGAGCAGTCTTGAGCCTTGAGGCCAGAATTCTTGATATAGACTCGTATATGACATTGCAACATGTTATTGGTCTATATTGTGAGACATCAGTGGGGTTGGAATTTTTGGGAATAAGGGAAAGATTTGTAGAGTTGATAGAGGACAGAATTTTTCCTATGTTGAAAAAGTTGTGTACAGCCTTGTATACATCAGTAGATATTAATTCCCAGCAGTATGTGTAGAAGGTTACTGTGAATCCATCAGGGCCAGGGGAGGCTGACTTCCTCATTGTAAAGATTGAATTCTTTATGTCCTCATCAGTAACAAAATTTATCATAGCAGATTGCAGTTCACTAGTTAACTCTGGGATTGCTAGGTTGTTGATAAAGGAGTTGTCAGAAGACAAGGGAGGGCCACCAAGTAATGTAGTGTAGTAGTCGAAGAAAGCAGCATCAATCTGAGTAGGAGTTGTTTGAGATACACCATGTATATCAGTAATATAATGAATTGTTGACTTAGCTTGTCTGACTTTTAAGAAGGCATGAAATTGTTTAGAGTTCCTATCTCCATATGTAGACTAGATTTGTCTATTTTTCTGCAACCCCATTTTAGCTTCTGTATCATAGGCTTTTTCAAGTTGAGAGGATAGGTCAATTTCTTTCTGGTTTAAGGAAGGGTCGATGTTTTGATTTAGGATCATTTTTTGAACTTGTTCGAGTTGAGCTGCTACGTCAGAAAACAGTTTGTTGCCCTGACCCTATATGTCTCTTGCCCATGTTTTTAGAGCTGCTTTGGTGTTCTTCAGTTTATTTTGCAGGCGTAGCATAGGATTCCCATATGTAGGGATTTTCCAAGCTTCACTGACTACCTACATCATATTATTATTTTGCATCCATTCATCAAATTTAAAATTTACCTGTTTTTGTATAGCAGCTGAACCAATACTCAGGATAAAGGGGCAGTGATCGGAAAGCAGAGGCATTGGGATGTGAATATTATTGGTTGGCCAATGTAAGAGGGTTTTATAGTTCATGAATCCATGGTCAATTTTGGAGAGGGTACGAGGACTATGATGACTTTTATTAGTACATGTGAAATTTGAGCCAGAGTAAGGAATTTCAATCAAGGATGCATTGTAGATAGTTTTATTTAGAGGGGTAAGGTCAGACAAGGTTAGAGGATTGCTACCAGATTTATGCTTTGAGAGGAAGGAGCAATTGAAATCTCCTATCACTATCCAAGGGTAAGTAGACTGACTGAGATGTGGTATGTACTCATGCAATTTTTGTCGGATAGGAGGGGAATTATTGGCATAAATGAAAGTGAAGTACATGGAAGTTGCAGTAGGATGGTGTATTGCATGAGTGTGGATGAATTGATTGTTAGAAAGGATAGGAGTCAAAGTAAAAACTGAAGGATTATATAGGATAAGCAATCTTCCATAAGGGGCATGAGATAGATTGGATATGTGTTTCCAGTATGGGTTTATGTATTTGGCTGCTCGAGAAGTAAGATTAGAGTCTAGTTTTGTTTAAGAAATAGATATTAAGGATAGGCCATGTTAGTGTATAAAAGTTTTTATTTGATCAATCTTTGCATGTTTGTGTGTTCCTCTAACGTTCCATGCTGTTAGCTTGTCAATCATAGATTATACTTGGAAGGTTTTTTATTCAAGCTTCTTGTTCTTCTGATATTAGAAGAAGGTGTATTCTCTTGGTATTGCTTCTGAGATGAATCTGAATCAGATCCAGATTCAATGGGTGAAAGAGAGAGGAGTTTGTAGCTGGCTATTCTTCATTGTTTTTAATGACTTTTTCCTTTTGTTTTCCTTTGTATTTGCATTCAAGAAGGATGGTTTTTTTTGTTAGAAAGATGATTCTTTTTGGATTTAGTAGAAGAGGAGGTGAAGATGGTTGTAGATGAGGTGGAATTTATGGGATGATCTAAGCTGGCAGAAGAAGGTTGATTGGGAGCTGTAAAGGAGGAATTATCAACTGGGGAGAAGATACTATTGGTACCAATGCTCAGCATGTCAGAGGGAGGGGTACAATTATGGTTAGAATGTTGTGACATCATGTGCATGTGTGCACATTCAGGTGAAGGGCACAGGTTTTGGCATGCTGTTGGAGTAGGGAGTAATGGTGGCAGGCTTAAGGAGGAAGCTACAGACAAATTGTTTGGTACAGTTTTGATCAGAACATGAGCAGAATCAGATTGGATGGCGAGGAAGTTTTTTGGGTCAAACTGTGCCTGTTATGCATGACATCAGGGTTTTTGCTGAGTGCAGCTAATTTCATGTGTTCAGGCAATGCATTAACTTTTGCTTGTTTACTATCAGGTATAGTTTGCATATTGTTTCTAGGTTTATTCTTTGATGCTTTAGACTTGTTCTCTTTTGCAATTGCTATCAAGCCCATGTCTCTATTTGTTATTCCAGCTGAAGGGTTTATACTTGATGTTTCATGCATATTTTTTTCAGTTGCAATTGTTTTATCATTTATTTGAACTGCTTCATCATCCATTTCTGCTTCATTGCTTTCTTTGTCTACATTCTCAATATTTTCATCTTCCTCCACCAGATCAAGGACTGTATAGTTGTTACTCATATTTACTGCAGTCACATAAGTATTGACATTATCAGGTATATTAGCATTTAGCCTGCTTTCTTTTTCCTTCATCTTCTCAGTTGTGTTAATATCAGCACTTGCATTCATATTTCTTTTCCCTTTCACTATTCTTTTCCACATCCTATTTTTAGTCACATCATGGTTTGTTCTGTTGTTTTGCTTCTCCTCTTCAACTATTATCTGGTCATCATACATCACACCAATCCCTCTTTTATTTTAATTTCACTTTCTCTAGCTTTTGCTGGCACAAAATGCTTTTATGCCCAAAAACATTGCAGTAAATGCATACATCTGGTTTCCAAAGATATGTTACTTTTATCATTTGCTTTGTGCCATCAGAATTCAGAACAAGGAAAGAATCAATCAATTCTTGGTTTGGTGATATTTCAATTAGACATTTGGTATGTTGTATACGTATATTTGATTTAGTTGCTTCATCTAGACAAATAAGTTTTCCCAATCAATTAGCCAACTAGTTGATTCCCAATGGTGACCATAAATATATACAGGTATATTCAAGAGTTGAATCCAAATTGTACAGATTTTACTGAACCACATACGTTACTTATCGTAGGATCCACTATTTCAATATGAACAATTTATTCTTCATGACAATGGGGTCACTTCTAATTATTTTTTCCCTGTTTGTTGCATTAGAGAGGAGAAATAGGAAAATAGTACCATCTGATTTTACTCTAACATTACCTCTTAAGCGCCATCTGCATTTGAGGAAATCAATTACGTATGTGTAAGATAAGGGCTTGTCTAAGAAGAACCCAACCACATAGTCTTGCCATATTTCAACTCCAGCAGCTATAACTGAAGGAGGAGGAACCATGGCTTCTTCATTGAAAGAAATATCCATATGAACAGGCATGTACTTTCCCGCATTATGAGGTAAGTGCTTAAACAGGGAAGTCCATGCGTGTTCATTAGCTAAAGGAGGGGAAGGAAGATGATCAAAGGGGGAGCAGGTAGTAGAAAGCAGGTTTGAGACAGAGGGGGGAAGAGAAGAAGAAGGAATGGGAATAGGAGGAAGATCAGATCTGATGGACAGAGACGAAGCGATAAGGACAAGGTTAGGAGGACGAGATGGAGGAGGAGAAGTGATAGGTATGGGAGGGTTGTCGGAGTTGATACAGGGAGAGGATGAGGATGGAAGGGACAGGGCGTGAAAGGGTATGGGTTCAGCTGTCATTAAAAAATTGAAAACAAATAGTAGGTAGATCTTTTTATTTATGCAAGTAGATTAGTTTTTATTTTATTATAGTTAGCTCTCTTTTTACTTAGCTTGCATTTTCTTCTTGTTTTTATTTCATGTTGAATGCTACATTTGTTGAAATGATAACAAATATGAGAGGCTAAACCCCTTCAATTTAGGTGTAATGAATCTCTCTTAATCATGTAGATTCAATATTTGGATTAATTTTTATCTCTTTTTGTGCTTAATGACATTATTTGGATGGGTAAAATTTTGTTGTTTTAGCTTTGAATTCGATAGCCTGTGTTGTTGACACCAAATAGGCTATGCTTAAATAAACACAAACACAAATTATCTCTTCATCTACATATGATTATGGTAATGAAGTGAATATTAAAATCAAAATTTGATGGTCTATATTTCTAATCAATAGTTAATAGACCATGCTTAGAATAGATTTTATTTTCAAATTCATTGTCATTTTCATGAGAGTTAAAAAGTGGTTTAATGGGTGTGTTATAGTTTGATGGTTTATATTGGGCTAATTAATAACACAAATATGCATACTTATGATAAACACATCAATTAAATTCACTAATGACCAAAAAAGAGATCATAATTTCTCATATGTTGATTTATGTGATCATGAGAAGGGATTTGCCTCTAAATTGCCTTCAAACTCTCATATTTTTATCCATTTTCTTTTGCTAGTTTTTCTACATTTTTAGCTTAAAACAATTTCAAACTCTTGGTTAATTTGATTGAATATAATTTTAAATCAATAAAATTCCCTGCGGATCGACTCGTACTCACCACGTACTAACATTGTACGTCGTACACTTGCGGTTGATTTTATTTAAAATTTGATCGGCTATTTTCAAATTCAATGGAAAATTAGCCGTCAAACAAGTTTTTGGCACCGTAGCCGGGGAATTGATTTTATTTTATTTTCTATTCTTCGAATTATTTTTCATTTTATTGTGTGTTTGTTTTTTTTGTTAATTTTTATTTTAAAAAAATTTGTGTTATGTGTGTTTGATTTTTGATTGTATTTTGATTGTGTGTTTGTTGTTTTCTAGTTCATTTGCATTTGCATTTCTTTTTTATCTATTTAAAAAAAATACACAATGTCATTTCAAAAAGAAAAAAATTCTTTTATTATAATCCATTTCATTTACAACTACAATTTTCATTTTACAATCTTCTTTTACAATTTGCATTTCTATTTACAATTTTTTTGCCTCTACCATAGTTCACTTCTCTATGCAACCATTCCTTACACTCTTCAACATTTCATTTCATTTTTCAATTTACATTTCAATTACCACTTCTGCATTCTACATTGCTTTCAAAACTCCTCACTGTTCCTACTTCATCAAACCCTAACTTCAACCAAGCTTTCAACCACATACAATGCCATAAAATTTCTATCCACCTTATGACTGCTATCCACAACCACGTACATCACTACTGCCATCAAATTTCACCACCCTTCAGCGCTGCATACACATTACTGTTCCCAGCCACAGTCAATCAACCACCCACTTCATCCATAACCCCAAACAACCACAGCAGTTCACTCGACCACCAACGCATAGCAGCCACATCACAACCATTTGCCTCATCAACTTCACCAACCTTGTTGTCTTCTTCTGTCACAACCCCCCTCTGCTCAAACATACAAAACAGTGCACGCATACATATCACAAACTTTCATCCACAAACTTCACAACTAACAGATTCCAACCACAAAACACTGCATTTCACATACACTACCATCTCAATGTCATACTCCAACATCAAACCACCAACCTCCAACATAACTACAGTAGCAAAAATCATTAACCACCACCCATCCTCCGACAACTCCTACACTTTCACAACCATTCAACTTTACTGCTGCTGATACTTCCTAATCAAAACTGCCACCAACCATCCATCCACCTTCACACATACATACAACCACCACCTTGCTTCATCCCACTACTGTGCACTGTGTACATAAACAACGTCCCCTGCATATACTGTCTACCATTTCTGCCTTCATCGACAACCATACGTCCCCTGAAGTAAAGTTCATCACCACTCCACCTTTCTGCTGCACATTACAACCTCAACCACCAACAGACTATCAAAACCAAACAATTCCTCATCTCAAACTGCAACACTTAACTGCCTTGAAACCTGCTTTGACATCCACAAACACCTCTACTAACCACCATCCAACCACCATACAATGTGCATCCCTCTTGCATAACATCACATTCACTACCTTAAATCACCTTCCACCATTACCACAGCGGATTACATATCATCATACCATAACCACCACAGCCGATTACATCACTACATTTACATACTCCTACAACATTGCCTACTGCACGTCACAACATCAGTCACCTTCTGCATTTACAACTTCTACCAATCAACCACACATCATTGCCTACTGCATATACATCCACAGTCAATCATCTCACCTGCTTTATCCCACTACAAGCCTTCCTCCCACAGGCATAAAAACTTCCTCCTTCCCCTACCCACAGTAACTCCACTACCAAATTCCAACGACCATCTCAGACAATCCCAAACCTGCAACCATCCTCTGCCTGCCACTAATCGAACCACCGCGACCTCCTATATCTACGCAGTTCTCCAGAATCGCCTCCACAAAAAATACCACCTTCGATCACTCTTTCAACATCAACCCTCAATTCTACGACCTCGAATTGCACGCATCAATCTCAACTTTGAAGTTAGAATTTGGAATTAGCATTTTGAAACTCTGAATTTGAGGAATTTAGATCGATTAAAGTGATCTCTGGAATTGGAATTTGGAATTTTGGGATTGAAACTCTGGAATTCCGAATTCTGTTATGAAGTTGATTGAGAATTTGGGCATTAAAGCGATTTCTCTGATCTGTGACTAGCAATGAGTTTTTTTTATTTGGGCCAGGCCATAGTTGAGTGTTTCATTAAAAAAAGAAGGATTTCCTTTGTTTTTGTTGTAAACTTTATAATAAAAAATTTCCAAAAAAAATATTGCAAGTAATTTCTTTTGTCTTTTGTTTATTTTCAATTTTTTTGTTTTTAATTGTTTAGTTTAAGTTGTTTTGTTTTTCATTTGCGTTAGTTTCTTCTTTGATAAATATATAAAAAAAACCTTTCAAAAAGAAAAATATATTGTATATACCTTGTTCGATTCCTATGTCAGGTTGCCAAAGCAGATTAGGAGAAGAATCACTTGCAAAAAAAATTGCTTTGCTCGCTTATAAAAAAAATTTGCCGCTTTAAAATAAATTGCTAATAATTCTGCACGCTCTGGTATCGTGCACTTAGCCCTTGTTTTTAATTGATTTGCATTGTTAGTTGCTTGCATTTTAGAAAAATAAAAAACAAATTTAAAAAACAAAAACAAATTCCATTCGTAGTTGCACTGTTAATACACGTTTAATTTCTATTTTGCATTTCATCTTAGAAATTTTCTAATAATAACGGTTAGACATTTAGCTTAAGGGTGCCTCGAGCTCACCCATGGATTAATTGTATATTAACAAGTTGTCTTCTTTCGACAATTTAATTTCTTGGTGTCTAGGCTACGGTAGAGCAATAACCATTTATAAATATTACGGTGATTCGTAAATATTACAGTGGTTGTTTCTCTAAAGGTACTTAAACCTTCGACTGCATTGCTACGGTGATTCGTGGTACACCGATAACAGCTGTCCGTTACCTGGCTAAGAAATATTTTGTTGACTTAAGACAAAGTGTGATTATACAATTTTGGGTTAGGAGCTACTTAGGATAGAAAATTTTTAATTAAGCCCTTGCATTCATTTAATTGCATTAGTTCATGCATATTTAAAAAAAATTTCAAAAGCCAAAACTAAAAAAATATGTAAATATTTCTTAACTTAGTTTTAATCCTTTTTTTTGAATTTTTTCAATCAAAATCAAAAATCCAAAAAAAAATTGAGTTAATTTTTTTTAGAAAAGCAAAAATCCAAAAAAATATAAAACCTTTTCAAAATCAGAAAAAAAAAATTGAAAATCCAAAAAAAGAAAAATTAAATTTCCCTTTTGAAAAAATAAATTCTTTTTGGTAAATAGTTTTCCTTTATTAAAAAAAGAAAAAAAACATTCTTGAAAATGTCCGAGTTTCCCTACTCACATGAATTTTACGATAGTTGTGAAAATCAATATAATCCATATAATTTCACATCAAATTCTTATGGATATTTACTAACAACTATTGTATAAATAATTCGAATTTTGAACACAAAGTTTTCAAAATGATGAGCAACCCTCAAATCTTGAAAATAACATTGAAATGATTTCGTCTTTACTTGAACTCTCTACACAACAAAAGCAAAGGATAAATGATTTGTGTAATTCATATTTGTGCAATGATTCAAGTCAAAGTTTTCAAGATAATCAAAATTTGAATTCACTTCAAAATTCAAATGATTTTGATTATAACCCATGCCAATTCAATTTCGAACTCCAAAATGAATTTCAAAATCAAAACGAAAATGGAAACAACTGTTTAAATAATTTTGGCAATGAGAGTTGTTTCAATAATGGTGAAATTTTTTACTCTCAACAATTTCAAATTTCAAATTCTCAAGTTAATAATTATAAATTTGATTTTGTTCAGCAAATGGATGAAATTTACAATGATCACACGGATTTGTTGTTCGAAACATACAAGAAACGACGTGAAAAACAAAATCAAATCCCAACGTGTGACGAGTCAAGTGATAATCCATCTTTTACCAAAATTGACGATTTTCAAATAACAACTTTCGAAACTGAAAATGACTATCTTAATGAAGTTGTTGAAAATACGGTAATTGTGTTGGATTTCAATTCTTTTAAAGGGTGGGAAACTCAATTTAAAATTCGATCTTCCTTTTCCCGATTTTGAAAAATTGAATACAACAACTTTGGATTTTGAACATAATATATGCAATGAAGTTGTGAATAATTCAACAAAGGTAGACGAATTTTGTGAACATAAATTTTTTGTACTTTTCGAGGACGAGTTGTTAAATTCTGAAGGGGAAGATATAAATCACCATTTTGATTTTTAAATCAATAATTCTGAAGAAATTTTCAATGATAAGTTTGAATTTCAATTTGGTAAAAATAAACTTGAACTTCAACCAATTGTTCTATCGATCATGAAAATCATCAAAAATAAAACAAATCACACGATTTTCAATAAAACAACATTCATTTTTCCAAATCAACATTCAACTTTGAAATCTTTTATGGTTTAGTTTTCTATGCTTAAGTCGTGTCTCTCATACTTGACGAGACAAATGAATTGGTCTTTGGAAGACCATTTCATTTACTTTTTAACGATATATTTTCTGATGTCGTGTAAATAATAATCGTTTCATGTAAATATATGTCATACTTTTATTTTTATTTTATTTTTTCCCTTTCACTTGGGTTGACTGTGGGGACACAGTCAAAATCAATTTGGGGCGAGCCTCATCTTATTTTAAATTTTTCATGGTTTATCTTTCGCATTTTCCTTCCAAAACCCAAAAATTTTAAGAAAAAAACAAAAAAATAAAATCCCAAAAATAAATTTTCTTTTTTTTAGCATTTTGATTTATTTTTGAAGAAACACTATAAGATAAGTATAGGTTTTGGATATTAAATTGAAAATTTTGAAAATTTATTTATCTCAACAAAAATAAAAATAAAGTTTAATTACAAGTAACTACGGTTTAACTAGTATATAGGAAGGTTCATGGTGATAATTATGAAGTATATTCTAATTGAAAATCTTTGTTTAAAAAAGGGGTGGATTTAAAGTAAATGATATAACAATTTTTATTTTCTAAGTGTAATGGTGCTAAGATGATTTTGCAAAAACTCTCTCTTCAAAAAACAGAAAAATATATAACAAAAAAACAAACAAAAATATATATTTGTATATATGTATATATTTTATTAACACCTAGAGTCATGTGTTCACACGCAAGTATGTTCACTCGCCATGCTCTGTACCCTTCTACCGTAAGCCCGAAAGGCAGTGCACGATCGGTATATCTGGCCTCAGTTTATCTAAGTTAGGTGCATATATAAAAATTCTTTTATTAATAATGCCTACAGTCAATAGGTGAACACACTTGTGTGTTCACTCGCCACGCTCTTTATCCCCCCCACGTAAGCCCGAAAGGCAGTGCATGGGTGATATATCTGGCCTCAGTTTTCAGAGTTAGGCATATGTAAATATTGTTAATATCAATAAAAAAATTTAAAGAAGAGAGAGTAAGCAATTGAAATCCAAGCACTATTTTTACTTATTTGATTTGACCTATTATTCAAAAGAAATGAAAAAACCACCTTGAAAAACTTTGATAATCAACTTAGGATTCATTTCATAGTTGCACGATGTTATCAGCCGAAACAACTAGTCAAGCTAGAGTCTAACTGTGATGATAACTTAATTTTTGTTGGAAATTTTGACAAGTAAAAGGACTTAAATTTCTTGATAATGACCAAAATTTATATTTAACTTATTCGTGTCAATTTGAAAGTAAATTCTTCATTTATAAATATTTTCAAAAACTTGCATTCATCTCTTTGTAAATAAATCTTGCATTTAGGAATTTTTCACTTTGCATTTGGATTTTGGGGGTAGTATCCGCTGAAAACTCTCACGAGACAACACTCGTCCTACCAGGGTCACCTAGAGGTTTAACGGCTTGTTGCATACACTCAATGCAATCGTGCTCCCTACGAAAACAGATTTATCATAGTTTTAGTTTATTCAAAGACGAATAAAAAGATAAGTGTGGGGGTATTTGATGTGCACGTAAATGTGCATATTTTTCTTCCATATTTAATCTAATTTAATTAAATAAATGAGCATATAGGGTATTTTAACATGTTTAAACCAAAATTCAAATTATTTTCAAATCATCATTTATTCATCTTCATTTAGGTGCAAAATGGTTATTTTTTTGCATATATTAATTTTAGAAAATTTACTTGGATATTTTAATGTTATTTGTAGGAATTTGAATGGAAATATGATGAAGGCTTCAAGGAAAAAATGCATGCACAAGAGGAAACAAAGGAATGAAAATGTAATTAATTCAAACTCATGTATCATGGAGGACCCCACCTACCCACTTACCTTGATCTACAATTAGGAGCTAAAACACATGTTAGTGAAGCTTAAAGTTTCATGCACATTTAAATAAAGGATTATCTCATGCTAATGATAACTTGGTGGCCACACTTCCTCAAGGACAATTTGGGTAGTTCTCAAAAATGTGATTAGGGTTTCAAAACTTGTATAAATACCCCATATGTTCATGTAATCAAGCTCTTAGCCTCCTTTGATTCTCCTTTGAGCCCCTCTTTAGTTAGTTTAATTTTAGGCTCAAAAATAAACAAAAACTCTCTTTTCTTTTTCATGGCTACTTAGCCATTTTCTTCTTTCATGTAATTTACTTAATGCAACTTTAATTCAAGTTCTTTTCTTGTTTATTTCCTTTCATGCTAGTAGTGTAGATCTTTTTATTTATGCAAGTAGATTAGTTTTTATTTTATTTTAGTTAGCTCTCTTTTTACTTAGCTTGCATTTTCTTCTTGTTTTTATTTCATGTTGAATGCTACATTTGTTGAAATGATAACAAATATGAGAGGCTAAACCCCTTCAATTTAGGGGTAATGAAGCTCTCTTAATCATGTAGATTCAACATTTTGATAATTTTTTATCTCTTTTTATGCTTAATGACAATGTTTGGCTGGGTAAAATTTTGTTGTTTTAGCTTTGAATTTGATAGCCTATGTTGTTGACATCAAATAGGCTATGCTTAAACAAACACAAACACAAATACAAATTAACTCTTCATCTACATATGATTATGGTAATGAAGTGAATATTAAAATCAAAATTTAATGGTCTATATTTTTAATCAATAGTTAATAAACCATGCTTAGAATAGATTTTATTTTCAAATTCATTGTCATTGGGCCAATTAATAACACAAATATTCCATACTTATGATAAACACATCAATTAAATTCACTAATGACCAAAAAAGAGAGATCATAATTTCATATATGTTGATTTATGTGATCATGAGAAGGGATTTACCTCTAAATTTCCTTCAAACTCTCATATTTTTATCCATTTTCTTCTGCTAATTTTTCTACATTTTTAGCTTAAAACAATTTCAAACTCTTGGTTAATTTGATTGAACAGAATTTTAAATCAATACAATTCCCTACGGATCGATTCGTACTCTTGTACGCTGTGCGCTTGCGGTTAGTTTTTATTTAAAATTTGATCGGCTATTTTCTAATTCAATGGAAAATTAGCCATCAAACAGTTTGCACTGCCTATGTCCATAATTTAAATATGAAGCCCTTTTCACTTCAAGTACGTATATGTAAAAGTTGAATAGAATATAAAGGGTTTAAATTGTAAGTTTTGTTTCCATGAAATAGAGGCTTTGATTCTACTATATTAATATAAAATAAGTTTGGTATTTGATTCTATTTTATTGATGCAAGTCTATTTGTTTGGCTAATGATATTAGTTATTCTGTAAGTTATTGTATGGAGTTAGACTTGTATGAATTTGGAAGTTTTGGCATTTTAATGTGAAATGACCCTCAATATTATGCTTAATTTTTTTTTCATCCCTATAATTTAATATTCTCAGTCGTTTTCTTTTCAAACAATTCATCCAGGATCCAATATTTTCCACCAATATAAATATATCAGTTTAATTCCTAAAGATATACACATACATATGAAGATGTATGTGTTCCTCTTGTCTAAAATCAGAGTATGTTTTTAATTCCATTTGTTAAACAAGAGCAGGCTATTTGGTTTGGATTAGTTTGGATTTGAAGAAATCTGCATATAGTTAATTACCTTGTTCTTTTGAATATTTATAATATGATAATAATTCCTGTCCATATTTGGTCAAAGTATTTGGGATTTCTTTTTTTTTCATAGTTCAAATATATTGATATTTGGCTAAGACCAGAAAATGATATATTCTCTTATCATTTTCCACTTATTTATTTTCTGGAAACTTTCTTATTTTTAATTCAATCTATATGACTTGCTTATTTCAATCTTAGCCTGTGTAACACATTGTAAGTTGAGTATTTGCATAAGATTTGCTGTGACAAGCATTTGAACTTAAAAATATTTAAAAGATTAATGTGTGTTTCCAGGTTTTAATAGTGCAGACCTGTCCAGATTGCATATCTGGTATAGCTTTTAAAAGTTGTTTGTGGCGAAACAATTTCTAAATAGCTAAAGTTTTTGAAAGGTATTTTACATTCAGAACACCATCAAATATGGTCGACCAAAACCTCACTCACTTGAAGTTGGTTGACCCATAAGTCTTGTGTCTAATAGACACTTGTTCAAGGCAATGGCATTATATCTTAAGCCTTGCAAAATGTTTACTTTTCTCAAGACAATTCAAAAAGTGGTATTAAAACTGGTTTACAAAGTTTCACAGTAAAAAGATTCAAATCTTTATAAGTTTACCTCTAGTTAAATCCGGATTTTATTCTAAAAACTTAGTGCATTGCTATGTCTCAAGAATTGACCAGCACATAATATAAATTATGCAAAACATTTACTCACATACATATATGTATATATTTTTTTCTTTCCAGGCTTTCATATCGAATACCTAAGCATTTTTTTCTGGTTTTCAACCCAGATATTTCTTTTAATTTTCAAACCTTAATGCATAGCAATAATTCAACAAATAAACAACCAGTTCAATCACACATAGCAAGTTCATTACATGACATCAAGTTCAAACACAACTGTCTCATGAATACATGCAGATAAAATCAAATTAGACTCTTATTAAAATTAGCTAGCATGTTCATTCAATCCCTTTTCATTTGCCACACTTCACTTTCTACTTAGCTCCTGTATTTCCTGAAAGAGCATTGGTGGCTGCCTCATTTTAAAGTGAGACACCCCCATATGCCATGAGCAAATAAGGGTCAGATCCATGATCTGGTATGAGCAACATCAGTATATTCATGATATTAAGCAATAGAGAATTAGGAGTGTAATAACTTGTTATTTGAATGAATTTTTGCAATTACTTATTATATCATTGTGTAAATAAAGTGACTCAGGTATGATAACTCCATCTATCATTCCTATACCTGCATTCATAATCAAGCAAACATAATCATCTTATTTGCAACATGGGCATTCACTGGAACTATCATGGTTCCATACCAACCAAACTAAGAAATATTCATATTCCTATCTCTTCATGAACAGGTTGTGTAAATTCAGTTTAAATTCCTGCCTCATCTGCCATTTAGGAATCACAGGGACACATTGCAATGAACTAATTCACATCATTACACAAAGATCTCAGGGCTTAAACAAACCATGTGCCAACTTGCATACATCAAATATAACAAGCATTCCAGCAGCCTTCTTGGCCTTCCCTTCCCTAGTTTATTTACTAGTGCATTGATTTAAATATTATCATCAGATAGCTAAGTGAACTTGTCACTGCAAACATGGTAACATCCATAAATTTTCTAGCATAATTTACTCAGAAATTTAGTAGACAGTTATTTCTAAAAATGTGGACATTATGTCTTGATCTCAGTAAAATATAAGAATATTTTCAACTGTAAAAGAGGCATGGCATGTTCTTGTTATATTGATCTGCAAGCCTTTATGATTGATTCAGATTCATGATCTGGTTCAATCATAGTTTTAGCTTGTGAGCTTCTTCTTTTTTTTTATTTGATTAAGGGCTCAGCACTTAGAAAATTTCTATTGCACCCTTAACATCTTTCTTCTCAAGCCTCAGCACTTATACCAAGTATAATGCAGCTCCCAACATTTTTCTTTGGTAAAGTTTCCATGCCATAGATCTATAACAGTTGAGAGTATTCTCTATATAATTTTAAGATTCTAGACTTTAACATTTATGAGTAAAATAAAACAGTATGATGCACATCCAAAGGCAAATATCTCAACACATCAAAGATCACCAAAAACATCCATATTAAATCATATCAGATTTAAAATAAAACATCCAAAAAGCATTGATGAAATCATATACAACAAAACCAGCAATATGTAAATGGCAATATAAAAAGTGGCTGCCTTATCTCAGGTCTTAATGCCATGAACTCAGTGAGGTTACTCACCTAAGTTCTTCCTTCTCTTGTTTCAGAAAATCCTTATGTGTGTGTTTTCTTCTTCCTTTCAATATTTTCCTTTCTTTCTTATTTTTTTTAACAACTCTGGGTAAAATGTTTTCCTGGCCAAAACTGCCTATTTATACCAGTGTTTTCTCTTAGGGTTTTGTTACAACAAAATTCCATTTCTATCCTAACCATCTCATGTATTTTGCATTTTCACATTTTTCCTCCTTAATGCCCCGGCCTCTTTAGTCTATTATAGTTAGTACCCCTTTTCCTTTTTTTCCTTTTACTTTTCCAGAAAAAAGGCTATCTTTAATTACTTACCCAAGTCATGCTAAATGTGTGATTCAGTTTTTTTTTATTATTCTTTTCTAGAAAATCTCCTTTTCTATTTTTACCTACACAAGCATATTGACTTGTATTACATTTCATGTCATTTTGATGTTTCTTTTAACACTTTCTGCTCACAGGAAATATACATGCACATGGGTGTGTGTGTGTGTGTGTGTATATATATATATTTATTTGATCTCTCTTGCCTTTCAGAAATTATACACATACATCCTAATTAAATGAGTTAGATCTGGTAAAAGAAAACCCTATGCTAAGTAAGAATTACTTCTTTTCTCACATAAAATCTTTCTGCCTCTTTATTACTTTATTTAATTCCTTATGCTTCACAGAAAAATGTATATAGACATATCTCCCATATTTAACTTGGTTAGGCCTAAGTTAAATTCCAATGTTTCAAATAAGAATTTTACTTTCTTATTAAAATAAAAATTTTCTATCTTTTTTTCCCACAAATTCTTGGATTTTCCCTTGTGCCATTTTCCAGTGTGCATGTGCATACATATCCTTGCACACTATTTAATCCCAAGAATTTCACCATATTTAAATCTAAATGTTTCAAAATTAAATCATTTTATCAAAATGATTTTTCACAAAATTTTGGGGTATTACATAATGATTAGTATAAGATGTGAGAATTTTAGAATAAGAGTATTTTACGCACACTTAGGAATATATATATTAGTTAGCTAATTATTGGTAAATATAAATACATTATTAGCGTATAATTAATAATGTATTAATCGGTACAGAATAAATAGGTTAGTAAATAGTACTAAACCCATAGAAAAGAGGTTAAGTATAATTATGGAAATTAGTCCATAATTAAAGATGAACTAAGGAGTTTTCCCTAAATGGACTTAGTGTGTAAATGGGGATGAGGTATATTATATACATAGTATATATTTATGGTAGTATGTTAGAAGAGAGGGAAAATAGCTAAGTTATAGGGATGCAAGGTCAGTCAAAAGCACACAGAAGTCTTCCTAGCTATCTCGCACCAGTAGTGTGACATTGGGACTGATGTGAAATACTGCCTATAATAAGTACTCACGGTGGACGCTAGGTTAGTCCTAATTGTGTAAGGTAAATCTGCCAGGTTATTCTAGCTACTAGTGCCTACGAATAGGTGGACTAAAGTGAGACATCACGGTTTGGGTATGGGTCATAATACGGATTATCTATTAGGTGCGGTAGTGAGAAATCTCAAAAGGGGCCCGCTTCGGGGTTGAGGTATTAAGTGGTTATTGTAGGGTCTTCATCTTCCAATAAATGAAGTATTAAGCGGTTGTATAGGATTTCTTACGATGCCAGTTAGGAAGTACCATAGAGGGGTCCACCTTGGGTTAGGTATTAAATGATAGGGATTTGCCTGGGGTGTATGTATTAAATAGTCAGAGCCTAATTCTGATTAAAGAGGTATTAAGTGGCTCAGATGCTTTATCTTGCATTCTTAGGGGCATGATTGACGGTAGTTGCGTTATACACATGATATAGTTATGGAGATAGACAGGCAAAGCCTCTGAGCTTATAGTTGGAGGTATACTTGGTATGATATAGTATAGGATGCATAAGACATTTTACTTATCTAAATGATAATACCCAAATACTATTGTGCTAGGACTTTAGATTTTCATTCACCAGACATTGTTATTCTGACTCCCTCCTCATTACAACCCATGGATTAGGGGGAAAGACGCTTATGGAGAAGATGAAGGCGGTAGTGAAGATTTGTGGCAGCTTATCTATTTATCTATGTTTTGTTATATTATAATGTACCCAATTTTAGACATATTGATGTTATTTTGAGATATTGTATCATGGATATTTGGGGATGTTATGTTTCTGAGATTTGATTGTAATGAAATGAGAGATTTTGAATGCATAGATAGATAGCTCTGTATATTATTCGTTTTATTAATTTTACCAACTAGCTTCAGCTTTGGAATGGGTCTAAGGTTCGATGGGTTTTTATTGGATCAAAAACTAGGTCCATTTTGAAGGTGGTTGTTACATTAACCCATTGCATGTTGGCCTAGTTCAAACAGTGGTACCAGACCAGTATAGCCTATGAGGTCTAAATTAGTATATTAGGGCTAACTTACTAAAGCTTACCCATTTAATAGGGTGTCTAGAACAGTGATGTCGAGGCAAGGTGTAACAACCCTGTTTTCGAAGCCGTAACATTATACAAATTTAATTAAAATAAAAATGTCTGTATTTGATTTTTGGTAAATGTTATTTTGAAATTCACCTTTTACTTAATTGGAGTCTATTTAATAATAAATTTTTGTTTTGGCAATTTTAATTAATTAATAAATTCTTTTCAGGATATATATCAAATTGGATATAATGTTATTTTTAAATGTAAAATATTTTAAAGTGTAAATAATTTAGTACACTTGAAATAAATGAAAAGAAGTTTTATTGATATTTAACAAATAAATCAACGAAGATGAATAAATTAATTTTATATCAATAGAATGAATAATTAAATAGAGTGAAATAATATAGAAATGGATAGAATCGTGTGGTTATCGAATTATATTTTTCTGAGTGAAATGTGAATCAGTTTAAACTAAATTGAAATATAGTTATATAAAAATTAAATGAGTAAATGGGAAATAGAACCCTTATTAAATCTTAAGCCCAAGCCCAAATAAACCCATACATGCATTCATTTGCCATACCCTCAAACCCGTACCCTAACCTTCATTTATTTTCAAAATCCCTAAAATTAGAAGATTCGAATCGAACGCATGATAAAGAGGGAAAACGCGCAAGGAATAGGTCACGATGTTTCATCACTGGCCAAAGGGGAGGTGGCGCACGACTTTGGGGAGCTGGGGTTGTCTCGACCTAGTTATGGTTTCATGCAAAGTTGATAAGGCCGAGGCGATGGAGGAGTTGCTGGCAAGTGAAGGGTGCATATGACAACGGCTGCGATTGTCGAAGCAGGCTAATGGAGGCTATGGCTGAGGCATGCACCATACTTTTGGGGGCTGTCGACGTGATTAAAGGGCAGTGGTAGGCAACTTCAACTTGGCGGCTTTGATGGAGGATATCCGCATTGTAGTCACGGCGAAGACTAAGGCTGCTAACATTCAATTGATGGTGTGGAGGCATCAATCCTAGAACTGTGTGTATGCAAACAATTGGTTAAGGTGAGTTATTTTATTTAACTCACACACCTATATCTAAATTAGTTATATTCTTTTTGCATGCCTTGCTTTAGTTATGAATTACGTTAATATGTGGTAGTGATTGAATTACATGATTGAAATATAATTGCATGCTATAGTTCAATTAGTTTGTTGTTCGAATTGGTTGGTTTGTGTGTTTAAAATATTGGATATGAATCGATGATTGATTATGAAATTGCATGTATGTTGAAAACCATCAAAATGCATTTGACTATTCGTGGCTAAAGTATATAATGGTAATGCATTATTTGTGTGATCGGAGTTGTCGGAAAGCAACTCGGGTCACTAAATGATTCCGTATTATGGAATTATATTTTAGAGCGATGTTGGCTCTAGATATTGAATTTTCGATGGGTTTATTTTTTGAATGTTTTAAAAGAATTCCAAAATTGAGATTTTATTCATTTTGATCCTTATTGGAATTTTATTTACAAAATATATAGTTAAATTATATTATATTCTTAACCTATTTCTTATTTAAAATTTTAATTCAAAACTTTTAAAAATAAATAATAATTATTTATAAAACCTTTTTAAATTCACTATTATAAGTATATAATTTTGGAAATGTTTTAGAGGCAAAAGATAAAATATGGTATTATTTTATAAAAGCGGTTATGAAAGTAATAATTTTAAATTCAAGTGATTTTGTTATAAAAGAGATTTAAATAATTTTGAAGTGTTCAAAAGCCTTTTTAAATAAACAACTTTTCCTTAAAAATGAATTTAAGAATTTAAAAGTGATTTTGGAAAATTATATCTTTGTTTATGTAAAATTAATTTAAAACTCTTTTATTTATTATGGATTTGAGATATTGTGCTTTTCTATGAAACAAGGAATTTTAATAAACGATTGAATTGTTGGATTGGTATAGGACTTTTTGTACAATTTTCTCGCTTATTATTATAATTTGCTAAATAGAGTTGAGTAGAAATTACTAGCTTTTAGTAAATACCTGAATATACTTTCTGGTATGGGACAGTTAGTTAAATTCTAGTGATTATTAAAGTGAAAGTGATATACACTTTAGAGTTGTATTATCTTTGGGTGTTCAGACTTCAGGCCGATAGATCCCCGAGAGAATATGACCCATTTTTCATCGACCCGAGAGTCGATATTTGAGTAGCACTTGATGAAACTGCTTGAGAATGTGTTAGCGACTTTGTCATTTAGGGCAAAACTCCTTATAGAGGTGTTAGTGACCTTGTCATTCAGGGCAAAACTGCTTAGTGTGGTGTTAGCGACCTTGCCATGGCCGACGAAACTGCTTAGAGAGGTGTTAGCAACCTTATCATTCAGGGCAAAATTGCTTGAGGAGGTGTTAGCGACCTTGTTAGGGCTGACGAAACTGCTTGAGAAGGTGTTAGTGACCTTATCAAGGCACTACAAGAAATTTTATTTTTTGTGGCGCTCAAAAAACGCTACAAAAACTTTTGGTGGCGTTTTGATAAACGTCGCGAGAAAACATGCGACTAAAAATCCATGATTTTTTGTTGCATTTATTTTAACGCCACTATAAATGTATTTTTGGCAGCGTTTTTCAAATGCCACCATAAATCGTTTTGTAGCGTTTAAAAAACGCCACCAAAAGATTTTTTGGCGCTACTAATAGAATTTCCAACTTTACCCCTGTTTTACGGTTGCATTTACTCAACGCCACTATATATATTTCGGTAGCGTTTTTGAAACGCTACTAAAAGTTGTTTATTATTTTACACCATTTTTTCATGCTATTATTTCCTGTTAATGGTCTATTTTGGTTCTATTATATCAATCAACAATCACTCACATAATCATCATATTCAAATAAGTTAAAAAACACATTAACCATATAATCAAATAAAATATCCATAACCATTCCAATACAATAGTTTTTGACAAAATGACCTAACTCACATACAATAACCATTTGTATACAAATTTACACATCGAGTACTAATAAATGTTATATCTAACTAGTGCTAACAAAACTTTTGATTACCCATAATTCTTTGTTGCATACACAAGTGAAAGCTAGCATCATCAAGTCCAAATTTGCTCTCTTCAAAAGTCCGATGCCTACACAAGTGAAAGCACAATAGATAGTCAAACAATTACGTTAACTCGTAGGACTTCAAATATGAGATCAAACATCTACAACATTATACAAGTATATCCTACTATAAATGATGTCATATAAATTATCAAAGTTATAAAAAAATGAAATAAAGTCCTTTCTTGAGCTTAAATAGTAGGAATAATTTTTGCACACTTACGAACCCTCCTTTGATAGAATGGTGAATCCAACAACCTGAGCAAGAAAAAAACGACAATGTAAGCACCTAAATTCATAATACTTTTGTAAATTGTAATTTAATGCATAATATGTAAAGCAATTAGTTAACAGTAAAGCAATTAGTTAACAGTTTAGTTAAAGGTACTAAAATTTTAAGTTTTAAATTTAATTTAATTTAAAGTTCTAAGTTAATTTAAAATTAAAGTTAATTTAAAGTTTAAAATTAAAGTTAATTTCAAATTAGAAATAATTTAAAGTTAATTTAAAGTAAAATTAAAGTTAATTTAAAGTTAAGTTTAAACTTTTAAAAGTTAATTTAATTTTGAATTTAATTTTTAAAAGTTAATTTATTTTATATGTTTTAAGTTTTAAATAAATTAAATTATAAGCTTTGATTTTTAAGTTTTAAAAGTTAATTTAAAAGTTTTAAGTTTTAAGTTTTAAAATTTGCATTCTCACAACAATTAGATATGATATCTAAAGAGATTTTAGTTGTTTGAAATTTGAATCACTTGTAAATATAAGATACAGTATTCTTATACTAACATAACATATATACCTGAGCGGCTTTGCAAAGCATAAGGGCTATGCCACCTGCTCCATGAGACCACTGCACTAAAAGATCGTTCTTACTGCCCTCACTTGAAGGGTAGTTCCCACCATGTCCATACTAACATAGACCATGGCTGTATTGAAATCAACAGAAGTAGATACATACAGAGTCATAGACTGAAAGTTATGCGAAGAACTCACAAGGTAGACAAATCCTTCCAAAGCATAAGGTGTATAGTTTATTTGACCGTCCAAACATAGATCTTCAAGGTCAGATAACACATAAGCATAATTAGCCTAACTAAAGTCAAAAACACAAAAGTCCTTTTATGATTGTAGCATAGTTTTAACATTCGACACTAAAACACTGACCATGAAGATTGCAGAATAGAAGTGTTTGTCCATAACAGGTTTTTGAAAGTGGAAGAAAATTACCTCCATAGATTGAAAAATGAAGCATATAAGCGTGTGCTTATGCATATCTTCTCAATGAGAATTTGTTACGGGGAAGCTAATATCGTATCCCTGCATGTAAAGAATATACAAGAAAAATATATATTAAGAAAGATAAAGATAAGGTTAAAGTATACATGGACTAAAAGATGAGAAAAAATTAATAATACATATTACCTATAATTTGACATCTTTCTAGGCAAGCCATTGTTTTCATGTCCATATTTATTCAAGCTCCATGTCCAGCTATAGTTTATCATGTAATGGTTTTGGGACGAAAAAGTGATCATAAGTTTTAATGTTTCTTGTGATTATTTTTAGTATTTAATTTATTTTGGTTTGCAACGTTATTTGCCTACTCTTATTTCCTACTTCCTCTGTACATAAACAATAGAAAGTATAGGCCGTAGAACATGAGACAAAGACACCTTTTCCAAAAATAAGTTCACACACACATGAACATATATATACATATACATACTTACATACAGACGTGTGTGTACACACACACAACACACATACACAACTGTGAATTTGATTTATAGGGTTACCTCTATTTTATTCAATAGACATGAAGGGAAACAATTGCAGACATGAACACCACAAAAGTGACAGCAATTATTCAATAGAAACAAGTGTATACACACCAAAGCAACAGGACCACACTCTTAAATACATATAAATGGATGTATGCATATGTTACCCACATACAAGTCCCAGTAAGACAATGGATTAATAGAGTATGTTATAACAAACTAGCTGAACTATGATATCCAAAATCAAAACAGTGCATTAAAATGAAAACAAGGGAGGAGTACTTGAATGCAACTCTCTCCACTATATATACCTAAAAAAAATATAAACTCTCATGTGTTTGGGACTGTGTGTGTAAGGCTGTAGATTTGGATATAGGCTGTGTTAGTGAGTGCATTGAAGCGTGGGTGTGCATATGTCTAGTCTGCACAAATATTTCCAAATATTACCTTGCAATTAGGGTGTAGATTTGGATATATGCGCTATGTTGTCCTCTTAAAAAACATGTCATAAACAAGCTATGTGCAAATATTTTCCAAATATTACCTTGCCAGTGTCGCCAACTACACAAATTTCTTGTTCATTTTTACTGCCTTCCGCAAACATGCACAGATCAAGCATTCCTCGTGAACCATTATCAAACTCAGCAATCACGTATGCGTTGTCGATTATGTCATGCACCTGATTCATACTTTCCATCGGTGAGAATCAAGTACTGAAAATTGCTTGGAATGCAAGAGTAATGAATTTTAGCTTTCATATCATGAAATCTTTTAATTTTGCACAATGTTTCCACCAGAAGAGATGTTGCAAAATGTTTGATTTCAATAATCTATTTGACAAGTCGAAAAATGTAATTTTAACCTCACCATTGTAAATTTTATCCTTGTGATTAACATCAATTGCTCTAGAAGCCATCACGCGTACAGGATTTGCTGCTGTAAAAAGCCTCATCAAATCAAAAAAGTGACAGCACTTATCAACCAGTGTTCCTCCTGAATTGACATTGAACCGATTCCAGTTTTTCACCTATACAAATTACCCAGTCTAGGAAATTAACAAGCAAAAGATCATCTACAGTTTACATTATATGGTTAAATGTTTTCAATTGCTAAACTTCAGATATCTCTTTGTGGTTTAGAAAACTCTATTTGACTTGTCTGGATATGTGTGTGTATCGGGTCTTCAGACAAAAGAAAAGGATATCTATCACACCTTTCATAACCCAAAGTATCATTTTTCATGGATCATGTATAACTAAATACACAACAAATACAAAAATATTGACAAATGGATGTAATAAAATGATTACTTTTCATTGATGTAAAAAGAACAGTTAGTAAGGAATAAATGAAAGCAGTTGTCAAAATCTGATTGTTATCAAGACTATACGAGCATCAACTACTAACAGTAACAGATTTATTTCTACTATTATATAATTTTTTGTTCTTTTGTAAATGCTTATATGACCATAATAGATAAGCCTGAGGAAAACAAAACTGCATATGATAGGTTAAGGTTTTGTATTAAGATGTTTGTCTATCTATATATTATATGAAACAAATATTTGAAATCAGTGATGTTTTATTAATTTATACACATATATACATATATAATTAGAATCAACTACAATATAAGAGTTGGTTGTTATATTCTAAAATGGTCAGAAACAAGGGAAATAAAAGCATCCAATCATTGTATTAGTAGGATAAGTGGTATAATATATAACAGGCGTAGAGTGATAAATCTGTTAGCAATTCACTTATGATATCAAAGAGAGGGATGTTATTTTTAATTCTTGAATTAAGGAATAACTACTCACCTGAAGAAGATAAGCAAGATCACCAGCTGCAACCAATTACGAATATAATTTGTATGTGAACTGGGTATATAAAAGAGGGTGCGCAAATAGAATAAAAGATACACATGTACACACTCGGCACAATTCCCTCCTCTTCAGCATAGTTTTGTTGTATTCAAGGCATCAGTAACTCTATCCTTCTTCTCGCCAACTTCAGCTTTGCTAGCACCTCCAGTCTTAGTTACTTAATTCGAAAGCAAGATAAGTTTCATATGCAACTAATAATTAGAATATTGGGAATAGAAAGAGGGCATTAATCAAATTCAATCAAACAGACATTTTCTTTTAATTTCTTATTTTGTAGCTTCAGCTTCTGGAAATGAATTTACTTCAGTATCTTGGATTGGCCTAACATTTGCAGGATCCACCTGAAATACATATTATCATGTGAACATGGTAAAAATATATAAATATAAAGAACATATGGTTCTCATGTTATAAACTGATAATGTTCTCATGTTACACGTCTACCACTTCAACAAAATACCACTTGATGAAACTATATTCCATTTTGTAATTAATTAATAGTTACTAAACTGAATTTGTGGCAATCAGAGTATACCCTACAGTTGCAACTAGTGATTTTTCTTACTTCTTCCAAGTGAGCAAATAGTGGTTCTATAGACACATTTCATCATTTACAAACACTCCGCTCTAAGTCTCATTAAATTTGGAAGCTAATAAAAAGACATGTCCAGGCCTAAAATTGGAAGCTGCCTTGTATATTTCTCAAGATATTACTATTAGCACACTCTCCAACATAGACAAACTCGGGTATTTAAATGAAGCCGGTTTCCATATTTTATGTCTAAACTCTTATATGTAATTCATACCTGAAGTTGAACTTATGTCGAATTATTTTTTTGCATTTAATGTCACTTTATTTTTACTTACTGCGGCCTGCTCTGGTGGCAGTGGCCTCCTGCTACTGGGGTGGCAGGGGCCTCTTGCTGCTGGTTATAGCAGTTATTTTTTCAATAGGTAAACTTATGTATTGGATAGTAGCAAAGAAAATCAACTGGCAACAAATTCAGTGTAAGGCATATTAAACTGATAAATCAGACAACCCAATGCATAAAGCAAACCTTTAGACTACTACGCTTGGCTAGATTTTGGAATTATGGTTTGTTCATGGTACAAGACAACAATGATCAACATTTTAGAGCCTTTGTTTGCCAATACAGTCCAAGAATCCCAGCTCATGTTTGAATAAAGTTCAATAAATACTCTATTGCTTCATAGTAAAATAGAAAATAAGGACATACAACTCAATGAAAAATTACATTACCGAAATGGCCATTTATCAATGTTGCTTAGGTGGAATAAAAGATTTAATTCATGTTTTGTTCGTACTTTATTATTCCAAATCAGTTGTTTATGACTTTTATTATAGATAGATAGATTATAATCTTCACTAACTTAACAACTCTAAACCCAGACCTGCATAGAAAAACAGGTGGTCAAGAACTATGATATTTTTCAAGCAAAGAAATTAAACAGGAATCTCGTGAACGATCAACAAGGACCCGAATAGAGAAACATGTGGTCAAGAACAATGTGGAAGTTAATAAATTGTTTATATGATATTATAGAGCATCAGATACTCTGGGATTATTTTTTTGTATACATTTTGGAGTAAAATTGACATTTACCTCAATTATTTACATCCCATTATGATTAGCTGTTAGATCCTGGGATCCCACAACCACCTAGCATCAAAAGTTAAGCATGTATCAAGTTACAATGAAATCAATATAAATAAATAAATAAACCTTAAAAATCAAGGAAGAAACCTTAACAGGGTCTAGTCTCATGAATTCTTGGGCTAATTGTTGAACAGCAAACGGCCATGTGGCACTGAACATAACCATTTGATGAACTGCAAATATAAAGTGATGTAAGATTAATAAAATTCTACAAGACTTTATTCGACACAGTAAACTAAACAACTGTGAAACATTTGTAGCACATCTGATTTGAAATCAACTTTAAAGTTGCAAATATGTTAAGTTCTTGAAATTCTCAAATATGTTATGTGTCACTGAACGTTAACAGATATCAGATCACAATTAGTATCATGGAATTCCATCACGTTGAGGCGATAACAGCATAAACATAAACAGTCCATAACCGTATTACTCCAAGTATAACAAACAAATCACGTATAATTTGTATAACATTTCAGAATTACTAGCAACATAAAAACAAACTTGTTAAATAATTGGAGACCCAGAAGAATGAAAAACCAAACAAGCCATAAAACCATTAACAGAATGAATTAACAATCTAAAATAACTTAATATATATTCATTTTTGGTTCGTTTTAAACAAAGAAACTTAGTGAATAGTCTACCAATCTAAGAAAAATAGGATAATGATAACACTCAGAATCCAAGCTTTGCCGCATTGATGATCAAGATGCAGAACAAGTCAAATCTCCAAGCGACAGCAAAGAAAAAGTACTTGCTACAATAAAATACAAAACCACAAGTCCTAATAATAATAAATACTAAAAAATAAGTAAACGAGGTTTAATTCAAAGAAAACGTTGCAAACGAGTGGTGTAATTGTTGCTCATGAGGTAAAGCAAAGCAACATCAATCAGTGGGTTCAGCAGAGGCAGCTCCACTTTCTAGAGTTGTGAGTAAGCATGAAGAAGAAGATACCTGTGGTTGAAATCGATTTAATTGTATCTGAGTTGGAGATCGGTAGCAGGTTTGAATCAGAAGTGAAATTTTGGAAATCAGAGAGAAAAGGCAGATGATTTCGATCGGATTGATGTTGGGGAGAAAGGGGACTACAATTTGGGGAAGATAGTGGTAGGAGTCGATTCTGTTGAGAGGAGGAAGAAATTTGACCGTGAATTTTTTTGGATTAGCGATAAAATAGATATAAGCGACAATGAATTTTTTTGGCAAACTTTGCGTGAATTGTTGGCGGGATAAATTTGGTGGCGTTTATTTTTTATTTTTTATATGTTAAAAGGATTAACGGTTGCATATAGCCTTAAACGCTACTAATAAAGGCTACCAAAAATAGTTTTTCTTGTAGTGAGGCTATCATAATCTTTTTTGGATCTGAGATTATGATTATTTATTAGTGATGTGTTCGTCGACAGAAATTCTATCTATTTATAACACCGTCGAACGAATTTAAATTTAAATTAACCGCAAGCGCACGATGTACAAAAGTTAGTATGTGGCGAGTACGGGTCGATCCGCAGAGAATTGTTAGATTTTAAATTTCTATTCCATCAAATTTAACCAAAGTTGAGAGTGATTAGCTAAAAATGTAAGAAAATGACAAAAAGAAAGTGATAAAAATATGAGAGCAGAAAGACAATTTAGAGATAATTTTCACTCTCTAGATCACATAAATCAACAAAATGAAGTTATGATCTCTCTTTTGGTCATTATTGAGATTAGTTGATGTGCTTATCGTAAGTATGGTATATTTGTGCTATTAATTAGCCCAATATAAACCATTAAACTATAACACAACCACTAATACACATTTAATTCTCATGAAATATGACAATAAAGTTGAAAGCGAAATCTATTTTAAGCATGGCCTATTAACTATTGTTTAGAAATAAAAGCCATCAAATTTTAATTTCAACATTTACTTCTTTGCCATAATCATATTTAGATGAAGAGGCAATTTGTGTTTTGTTTGTTTAAGCATAGCCTATTTGTTATGAACAATATAGACTATCAAATTCAAAGCTAAACAACATCATTAAACTACTTCAAATGTTTCCATTAAGCACAAAAAGAGAACATACATGATCAAAATGTTGAAGCTTCATGATTAGAGAGCTTCATTACCCCTAAATTGAAGGGGTTTAGCCTCTCATATTTGTTATCATATCAATAATTGTAGCATGCAACATGAAAGGAAAAGGAGAGCAAATTAAAGAAGAGCTATTCTACTTGCATGAAAAATAAATCTATACTACTAACAAGAAAGGAAAAGACCATGTAATTAAAAGGAAACAATAATTAACATTGCATAAAAAAGGAAAAAATACATAAGATAAAAATGGCTAAGTAGCCATGAAAAGAGAAAGAAAGCTTTCTTTTATTTTTAATCTAAGCTAAAACGAAGAGAAGAGAGCCTAAATGAAGAGAGCCTAAGAGAAGAGGGAGATAATTACATGAACATAAGGGGTATTCATACATGTATGAAACCATAATCCACTTTTTTAGGAACTACCCAAATTGTCCTTAAGGTAGTGTGGCCACCAAGTAATCATTAGCATGTATTAATCACCCACTTAAATGTAAATGTAGCTTTAATTTCCATTAGCATAAGCATTAGCTCCTAAGTGTACGTCATGGTAAGTGGGTAGGTGGGGTCCTCCATGTTTCATGAAATGAATTATTTCCATCTTCATTTGTTTCATTCTTCTTGTACATGCATATTTTTCATGAAGACTTTTCCATTTGAATCCTAATTCCTATAAAAATCACAAAAATGTCCAAGTAAAAATTCTCAGATTAATATATGCACAAAAATGACCATTTTGCCCCTATATGAAGATGAATATATGACGATTTGAGAATAATATGAATTTTGGTTTAAACATGTTAAAATACCCGATATGATCAGTTATTTAATTTAATTAGATTAAATATGGTGGTAAAAATATGCACATTTACGTGCACATCATGATGATTGTTTCTTTAGAGATTTTTGGATGGATTTTTAGTATCTTTTGGCTCTGGAGGATTTTGAATTTTTTATCACCATATTTTTTTATGTTAGTCCATTGGAGACTTGATATGGATTTATGAAATGGTGATTTGGTTTGATATGCCTTATTATGGTTAATTGGTTTTAGGCATATTTTGAGATGACTTATTTTATGGTTAAGTCATAAATAGATTTATGAAATTATGAGTTTAATTGATATGCCTTTTTATGATTATTTGGTTTCAGGCATATTTCTGTTATGACTTAATATTATTAATCATATATTTACAACATCATATCTCGCCTTTTTATTAGATATAGTCTGACCCATTTATTTTAAAATACTAGGTCAGGCCGAGACTCTATAGGTACAGGGACTCGTTGACTTTTGGATTTGTGCTAGCACTAGAGTAGACTAATTTGATTGTTTTAGTTTACTTCATTCTTGTATATATTGACATTTAGGAGGCTATGTCATGTATATTATTTAGTAGTCGTTATATACCTGATTCAGTATTTTGGATGTCATGTATATAGTTTGTGGGTCTGGTACTGATATTTTGTAAAACTCACATTTTATTATGTATATGATGTATATTATTCCACTGAGATCTGTGACTTTGATTCTGATTTATTTATATTATATACTATTCTGAATAATTTTAATCCGCAAGTTTATTACTTTGTATTAATACTGTACACGTCAAAATTTTCCATTCAGATCCTCAAAAGGTAAGAAAGACATATATGTGTTAGTATAAAGATATATTCACATTCGATCGCTCTTAACCAGTCGTATTCTCCGTGTTATTAGACGAAATTACTTGTAACGTTCTATAAGAATATGGGTATAGTGGTAGGGTCGTTACACCAGGTTTGGATAATCAAGTAGCCTTCCCTACTTTGCTACCAACCTGGCTCGAAAGGTAAAGTAAGTCCAAAGGTTATCCCTGGTATAAAGCCCAAATTAATTTGGGCCTTGGGCTAATTTTTCAAAATTTGTATTCAAATTAAAAATAATATTTTAAATTTACAAGGTTAAATTTAAAATAAGTAATAAATTTATAAATGTTAAAAATTAATTTTCAAAATTGTTTTGAAAAAAAAATAATTATCTTCGAAAATTATTTATAATTAATTAGATTAATAAATTAAATAATTAATTAAAGAGTTAATTATATATTGATATATGCAACATTATCTCAAAATGTCAAGGTAATATGTATATACATAATTTTTAAAATTAATTAAAAATTTTAATTAAATAAATAAATTAAATGTTAATAAGTAAATAATTCAATACATACATATACATATATAAGGTATATGTGTGTAATTATAGATGTTATAGTGTGCATATTCAACTTAAAATGTTTAAAAAGAATAAAATTAAATAAAGTAAAACGTTAATTAATTAGTTAAATTAACTAAATAAGATGTAATTAATAAATTAATATAAAATTATACATAAGATCATGTATAAGCTAATTAAATTATAAAATGTTATATAAGAATTAAGATTATATAATATGATTGTATATTAAAAGATGGAATAATAAGAAACCCAAATTAGATTTAAGGAATAAATACATACGTATAATACGTATACCATGATTTCAAATGTGTCCGACACTTGAATCACGAGGGTATTTCATAAAAGATACATTATTCTATAAGTCGATGTCACTCAAATAAATATATTAAAGATTATGAATCTTTAGTATATATATTGTCCTTTACCATTTATATATTAATAAGTTACTTGCATACTCTCTGGTTGTTGAGCAAACACAAGCTAGGAATGTTATGTGTAGTGTTACTAATATATAGACTAAACGAGGTAAGATAGCTTTATGCATTGGTTGAGAAAACTCAAGCTACATATACTATACTTAGGCCATCAGGAAATGGTAGGTACGTGTAACACCCTATATTTTTAGTAACATTATTAGGAACATTTAATCGGGTAAATTAAATGAAATAATGTGATGTGATTAGGGGATTGAGATTTGTGATTAAACTACGGGGTAGCTGTGCCTAAGAGAATAAATGAACTAAAATAAAATGCGTAAAGAAAATAGGTGAGAGGCAAAGTTGGAATAAGAATATTCTAATACCCTAAACCCTTAGGAATTCATTTCATACATTCATTTGCAATATCAAATTAAAGTAGAGGTCGACCACAATTAGCAAGAAAGAGGAAGATAAATAAGAAAAGCTAAGGAAGAAGCTTAAGATTTTAACTCAAGATCAAATCCCAACTCCTTAATCTCAAAGCTAAGGTGAATAATGACTACCTCTCTTGTTTTCTTAATTGTTTTTGGTTTTAAGGTTAATTCGATTTATTATGCAATGTTATGCCATGATTTTGAAGGATTAAATGTTTATATATGCGTGTTGATGATTTATGATAATTCATATAGGTTTTATGATATGGTTTAATATGAAAATCCTATTTAATGACATCCAAATGCCTTGCGGTTTTATAATTTGATCCAAAATGATATTTTAGAGATGGGTTTCAATTTTCATAATTTTCTGAATTTATGTGGATTTAATATTAATTTTATAGTGAAGAAAATGATTATTTGGGTTAAAAATAATTTACGATTAAATTATTTACGTTTTGGGTCTGAAATTAATATATGTTAGAAAACATATTAAAAATGATTTTCTATAATTTTTGTAGAATTTTCCTAAGTGTTTTAATAAATATATAAAATTATTTAAAGTATGGGACTTAAATGTTTTATATATTTTTTAAAAGGAGAAGGGGTATTTTGCAAATAAATTAAATTGTTTATTTCTGAAATATTGGCAGCACTTTTAGAAAAGAAAACTATCAACCAATCAAATTTTGACATATAAGGCAGATTAGTTAAAAAGATTACTTTAAAAAGATAAAAATCAGTTTAAACATGCTTTATACATGTTTCGCCACTTTCGGCACCTGAGGTTCCGACCTAGTTGTTCCGCCTTCATTGCCATCGAAACAAATGCACATAGTATCAATAACTTAGTACATAGTGAACAGGACTAAGGCGAAAGGCACTGGGTCGAGACCAAAGGTTCCGACAAGGTCGAAGCATGACTTTGTTTAATTAAAAATGCGCCTGCTTTACTTTCGAAGGATATGCTTTCGATTTGGTTGGCTTTCGGCCGAGTCAAATGTTTTAAAAGAAAGGTTTCGAATGGGTTGCGCCTTTTTTTTAAGTAAATGCTTTCGAATGGTGTCGAAACCCCTTGCTTCCGCTTTCTTACCTTTCAAAGTCAATGGTTTCGAAAGGGTGACTTGGTTTTTAAATCCAAGCGACTTCTCCAATGCTTTCGAAGGGTTGGTTTCAACACCATCACTTTTTTACTTAGGAAATGCTTTCGAAAGAGTTCTTTTGACTTAAATGTTTTATGACCCTTTTGCTCTGTTGAAGGTAGAACCTAAAGGTTTCGAAGGAGATAGTTTTAAATGGTTTTGAAAGGTTATTCCACATGTTTTACTTGAACCCAAATACTTTCGAAAAGGTTTGATTTTTTAATGCTTTCGAAAGGTTTTAATGAAGGTTTCGAAGGGATGGTTCCCTAATGGTTTCGAAAGGTTTGGAAGGATAGGTTTTGCAATGTTTTCGAAAGGAAATGTTTAAGTGTTTTAAAGGTAGGATGTATAAGGTTTTATAGCTTTCAAAGGAAAGGTTTTTCAATGGTTTCGAAAGGTTTATATAAATGGTTTCGAAAGGAATGTTTTGGCCTTTTTCCCTAGGTTATAAAAAGGGTTTACTTAGTTTCGAAAGGGGTACTTTCAATAGATTCGAAAGGGGTACTTTCAAAGGTTTAAATGTTTTCATAAACAAAGATTTGAGTAAAGTATATATAACATGGCAAGGTGGTTTTGAGTAAAGCATAGAGTATATATTTTCCTTGTTTAAGTTTGATTTAAAGGTTTTAAATCAATTTGAGATGAAAAGGTTTCCAAGGAAAATTTAAGGGAAGATTACCCCGAGTAAGATGACTCTAATATTTGTATACCAGATGGGACTGGTATTGGGTCGCGCCCTATACATTAGCTATTAGCCCCAACTAATTTAGTCCAAAATTCTAGTGTGTAGGGCTTTGTCACAGGTAAGACTAAAATGATGTTACATACAGAAGGGAATATATTTGTATAGAGGTAGGTTATTGGTGATCCCGCAAAACCATTAGGATCAGTTGACCTAGAGAAAGTAAGTTAGGGACAGAGCGTCCATAAGAAGAGTATCTAACATATGTTATATTATTTGTTTATATTGTCTGGTAGGCCCGAGTCAGCCAGAGGTTAGTAGTTAACCAAACAAAACTATAGTGTTTTGACAGAGAGTTCATTTGTTACCCGATATGTATGTTTACATGGTAATGCTTTACGGTATCAACCAGTTTTGGTTGCAAGATTATGATTTGCAAAAGATATGTCTTAAAAAGATATTAGTGAGGGGAAACCCATTCCGCTAAGCGGCGTGGTCTCACTTAATATCAAATAACCGAGATGTATAGTATTATTCACACCATGCTTTATGGCTGACTCGAAGTTTCTGTTTTCCCCTTAACTCTCGGTTGCTCAAAATTAATTTGAGTAGACTGAGGGTTGAGGTTTACAGGTTTTTAGTAAGTTGGCGAATAAAGCTTCCGGAGATGCGCAGGTGGCTAATGGATAGTTATTTAGGAGTTGATGTTTTATTTTGTTTTATTCCGCTGTGTTGTATTAAGTCAGTTATGACTATTTAGTACTCTGGTCATCTAAGGGGGCATCTTCATATGTCGCTCTTCGCATATTTTCAAATAATTATATTTGATCTGAACCTGGGAAACGTACGGGGTTATGTAATTTGAATATGAAACGTTGTTTTGAAATGTAACCGGAAAAATGTTTTAATTTGTGTTATTTTGTTTCGTATTCATGTGCTTCTGATATTATGGATACCATTGACATTACTGTATTTGGTCACCAGAAGTTAATACTATGGATGACTGCAACATCTGTAACGCTTAGCTTCGGATCTCAAGATAGGGGATGTTATAGTACAAGTGAATAATCTCTTTTAATTTGTTGAGCATACTCAATGTCAAAATGAGATTAGACTAAAGACCACAAATTAGGAGTTGTATATGCTATACTTGATAAAGCGTTATCCATCATTTGTGAGCCTATGATTCATTGAGCAAACTCAATGTCAGAAAATCCCATGAAAAACGAGTCCTAACACCCACTAGGAAAAGATGTAAAATAAAATGGCTAAAAATATGCAAAGCTAGGATTCGAACCCGATGGGCTGAGATGAGAAAATGCCCTTACCACTGCACCACACAAGCTTTTGGAAAATACTATGATTCGGTCAACTGAAAGCCTTGTCCAGTCGACTGAACCAGTCGGCTAAATATGAACAACTTGTATACTTTTTTTGAAAGTCTACGGGGTGGATCGTGTAGTGTATATGCAAGTATATGTGACAAAATATATAATGCAACTAAATAATATTAATCTAAGTAAATATAGAATAAGCACACCAGGATTTTATACTGGTTCGGACCTCCCGTCCTACGTCCAGTCCCGAAGCTCCCCTTCGGAATTCGACTATCAAAAACCCTCGCTTCACCCGGAGGAATATGCTTGGTTACAATGAGTTGTTCTTATCAAATGTGTGTTCTAATATAACATGGATGTTGACTAATTAGTACAATTGCTTCCAATATATTTCTAAGGAATATTGTCTATGAAGAACTGAGTATATGAAAGAGTGAATACAAGTAAAGATTGCTAGAGTGCAGAGATCAAGAATATAGAATATAGAGTTAGAAAACATAAGTAAGTGAAGTAAGTTTTCTCTTGATTCTTGATGCTATATATAGTTGTAGATAGGTATATTGAGTAGTTACATCCATTAATGAATGCTTTATAGTTGCTTCTGTTGATAATGAAGAGTTGCGGCGAAGAGAAGCGGAGATGTCCATTCGTATGTGGCAGTTGAAGTTCATTTCTGAAGTTCGAGTTTGAATTCAGACGTTCGGTATTTGTATCAGACGTCTGATACTATATATTTTTTGAATATAGTAGAAGATCAGACGTCTGAGTGCTATTACCAAACGTCTGGTTTAGCCTGATAGTTGTTCCAGAGAACTATTTCAGACGTTTGGCTTGTGCACCCAAACGTCTGATATGGTGCATGTCAGTTTTTGTGCATTCTTTCTTTTGCTTCTTTGTACCTATCGATTTGTAGTCTCTTGTAGTGTCCTTTGAGCCTCGTTCTTGTCTTTCTAGTGATGTTTTTCTATCAAGTACTTGTATATATATAAATATATACATGTATATTCGATTTCCATTGTGTAGTTGTTATCATTGAAACCGTAGATTGAATTTCCTAACATTCTCCCCCTTTTTGATGATGACAACTATACAATGTACTTAGATATAGTAATTTTGATAACTCTTCCCCTGAATATGTGCTTACCATTATTTCTCCCCCTTTGGCATTATCAAAAAAATATGAAAATCTATAATTTAGACAACATGTATACATTATTAATCTCTAATTTTTACCAATCACTGGAAGGTTATATCAATTATAATTACGCAGAAGTATCAAACCAAAAAGCACTTTTTTTATAATCATTAAACACAGTAATTACATGAGTAGATTTTTGATTACAATCCAAAAGATATATCCTAAAAAATATCTAAGAAACTTTTAGGGAAGCTTTAGCTTAAGCATCTCCTTCATCTTTATCCTTGGAAGGACTAGCTTGTTTTCTAGGAGATGTTGGAGTATGTTCGAGAGGTTCTTTTTCCTCTTAAAAAAGTTTAGAGTGTTTTGAAGGAGGAGGAGAAGGCACTGGAGTTGGCCAATCTTCCGAAGGTGGTGTAGGACCACGAACTCGTTGAAGAACCTCTTTTAGAACAGATAATGTAGTTGAAAGCGATGTTTCAACTGTGGCTAGGCGAGAAGCAAATGTTGTTTCAAAGCTATCAATACGTTTAGCCAATATTTTTTGATTTCTTGATAAAATGAGTTGATTTTGGAGAGTTAAGTCTCGAACACTTTCATTTGTTAGTCTCAGTGCGAGTCTCCAAAATGTCGACTTGGCAAGAATAATCAAAAGGTGCAGGAGGAGGAGGAGTATGCTCGCTATGTTGCTCTACCTCTTGTGATGGTTCAGGTTGTTGTTAGGGTGGAGGGATAGCTTGGCTATCTTGTTGACGACGTTGCGTCCATTCTTCAAATGACATAAAATCCGGAGGATTTTCTGGTTAGTGCATAAGAGAGAAGAATTTTGTGGAGGCGTACTTGGGAGATATCTCTTCAAAAGTTGATAAGTATGAAGGAATGTTGTGAGCTCGTAGAAGACGCATGATGTAGGTAGGGTAGATGATGGATGGGCGTGATCGAGTCCAGTAATATTTGAGCTCGTCAAATATGAATTTCGCCTAATTAACCCTTGTACCACTAAAGATAGCATACAGAGCTTTGTGCGCTAACTCTGATATTTGCTCATGGCTACCAAGGCGAGGAATGATTGTGTTGATAATCATCTTAGTGAGATGTCTCGCCTTAGGTCGTAAGAATTTGGAAGCAAATTTTGACATTTCATCTTCCCAAATTTGATGAGTAATATTATCCCTTGGTTTGAAGCACATATCCGGAATGTTATACAAATCTTCTCCGGAGTCCGAACAACCTAAAGTACGGCCTATAATTCCCGGAGTAAGTCGAATAGTTTTGCCGTAAACACTTGACCAAAGCCAATTATCATCATTTTCGGTATTCCAAACGGCAATGCTATCTAGATTAGCATAGAAAAGGAATATCGCAAGCTGGTCGATTTGGATATTATTTTAATTGAAGGAAATCAACTGATGTAACCCTGCATTTTCACATATCTCATCCAAATCATACATAGGAAATTTGAGCAAATTATAGAAAGGACCTGTATGTAGCTTCTTCTTCTGAATGTCTTCATATCTTTTGATTGAATGAGGTACTCGATTCATTTATCTCTCAATTTGATCATCAGAGCACACTTGCGGATTGGAGGATGTAGCTTGGTCTTGCTTTCGTTTTGAAATTTTAGGGTTTTTACTTTTGGGCACCATAAGATTTGATCGAATTTGAGGAGAAAGTGATCTGGAGAATTAGGGTATTGAATTTCAAAGATAAACAAAATGAAATCCGAGTGAGAAACTTTGGAAACATTGTTTTTATAAGATTACTTTACAGTGTCGATTGAATTTCAGACGTTTGGGATTTGATTCAGATGTCTGATTTAACTCTAATCTGAAGACAGTAGACGTTTTCAAATGCCTGGGTGTTATTGGTAGACGTCTGGAATAAGCAAAAGTGTAAATTTTTGAAGTCAGAGAGTTTTATCAGACGTTTGGATATAACGTCGGACGTTTGGAAATTGTCTGATTTTTATTGTAAGAAGCCAGAGATGTTATTCAGACATCTGGTCACAATTTCAGACGTCTGATATAGATTGTTTGTGTACTTAGTAAGAGGCAGAGACTATTTTTAGACGTCTGGTTGGTTATATAAGACATCTGATATATACACAATATATATAAAATTGTGTGATACAAGGGTGTCAGACGTCTTATGGCTTTGTTCAAACGTCTGAAATATCCAGTTTGTCTAAAAATAGTTTTATTTTTGAAAGGTGTTGCCTAATTTTTGACTGATTTATATTAGTGAAACATAATATTATTATACATAATTAAAAATACGAATGAAAATACAATGAAAATAAACAAATTTATTTAGATGAAGATGGAGCATTGCGATCTTCAGATTTGCTATCCTTCCACGGCTTGAGTGGAGACCAAATATTTCCACGTTCGTTGGTTCTTGGGGAATCATAGAATTGCCTAGGTGGAGGATCCCAAGATGTTCGATAAGAGGTAGAAGGATCCAGAGGATTGCAAGGAATCTGAAGTGGTTCATGTACATCTTTTTTCGTGAATTGCAAAATTTGATTGCTACTTGCTCTAGAAAACTCAGTCGTCTTGCAGTGACTTTTTGTTCGAAGTATAATTCTCGTTGTAAATCCATTTATTGATTTTGATAATGATGTATATCATCGATTTTCTCCTTGGTGGTAGGAGATCCAAATAGTGATCGTTTGGATGGTTTTTTGTCGGGAGTGAATCCCGTGTGGTAGGAGGACCACTTATAGGTCGGCTCTTGACCTTGTGTAGGAGTAGGAAGTCGATGAGGGGTATCCGCTGGACCATCCGAGATTGGTGTTGAAAAAGAGAGGTGAGAGTTGTCGGAAGACATGTTTTTGTTTTGCTTTTGTTTATTTTTAAAAGGAACCAATATAAAATCTGTATTTTATTTGTAACAGTAAGAGCTATTTATTCATGTTGTAAAAAGTTATAAATAGTTATTTTCAGTAAACAAACATTCTAAAAAATTGTTGGTTAGTGTTACAAGATTTTGTTTGTGGATTAAATTTTTTTTAACCAAAAATAGAATGAATGAAACTTAGAATTAGCTAATAAGATCATTAAGAGAACATATTCCTAAATCGCGTCGTAGTTTAACAAACGTTTGTTCATTTAGTGGTTTTGTGAAAATATCTGCTATTTGATTCTCAGTATTTATGTATTCTAATGTAATAATTCCTTTTTCTACATTGTCACGTAAAAATTGATGTTGTATATCTATGTGTTTAGTACGTGAGTGATTTATAGGGTTTTTCGATAAATTTATTGCACTTGTATTATCGCAATATATTGGTGATTTATCGATAACTTTTCCGAAATCCTTAAGCGTTTGTTGCATGTATATCACTTGTGCACATGCTAAGGCCGCTGAAATATATTCGGCTTCACAAGTGGATAAAGAGACACGGTTTTTCTTTTTGCTAAACCATGAAACCAATGACTGTCCGATAAATTGACACGTTCTGCTAGTACTCTTACGATTTGTTTTACATCCACTGAAATCCACATCACTATATGAAACAAGTTCAAATGATGATCCTTAAGGTAAAACAAACCATAATCTCTAGTACTTGATAGATATCGTAAGATACGTTTAACAGCTCTTTGGTGAGACTCTTTTGGTTTTGCTTGAAATCGAGCACAAAGACATACGCTCATCATAATGTCGGGTCGACTAGCCGTCAAATATAGTAATGAGCCAATCATACTATGATATAATTTTTCATCAAAATCTTTTCCATTATCATCTTTTTCTAAGTGAACACTAGTACTTATTGGTGTTGGTTTGCTTGAAGTTTTATCCATTCTAAAGCGACGTAATAAATCATTACAATATTTTTCTTGATGTATAAAAATACCATTTTCAAGTTGTTTTATTTGTAAACCTAATAAGAAATTTAATTCACCCATGTGAGACATTTCAAATTCACTTTTCATAATATTTGAAAATTGAGAACAAAGATTTTCGTTAGTTGAACCAAAAATAATATCGTCTACGTAAATTTGAACAACTAAGATGTCGTTATTTTCTCATTTAATAAATAAAGTCGTATCTATTTTACCTATTTTAAACCCAGAAGAAATTAAATGATTCTTAAGACGTTCGTACCATGCACGGGGGGCTTGCTTTAAACCATATAGGGCTTTGTGCAATTTAAAAACATGATTGGGATATTTTTCATGAACAAATAATGGAGGTTGTTCAACATATACATTTTCTTTAATAAAACCATTTAAAAAAGCACTTTTGACGTTCATTTGAAATAATTTAAAATTGTGATGACTTGCAAAAGCAAGTCATGTACGTATGGCTTTGAGTCTTGCTAGTGGAGCAAAAGTTTTGTCATAGTCGATACCTTCTTCTTGATTATACCCCTGAGCGACAAAACGTGCTTTATTCCTAACTATACTTCCATTTTCATCTGCTTTGTTTTTAAATACCCATTTTGTTCCAATAACTGTTTGATTTTCTGGTCTTGGTACTAATTCCCAAACATTATTACGTTCAAATTAATTTAATTCTTCTTGCATGGCTATTATCCAAAAAATCATTTGAAGCTTCTTTATAATTCTTTAGTTCAAAATTTGACACAATAGCAATATGACTTATTTGGTTAAGTTGATTTCTAGTTACTCTGGAATTAAGATCCCCAATAATATTATCTTTTGGATGGTCTTTTAGAATTCTAGGGGGTGACACTAGAGTATTATTTTATGCATTTGTCTCATTATTAGATGAGTTTGTTGTATTTGTTATAGGAATAATTTCTTCATCGTCATTAGTATGATTGTTAAGGAAATTTTCATCAAATGAAACATGTAAACTTTCTTCAATTATGTTAGTATGTTTATTCAAAATTCTATATGCCTTGCTACGATCCGAATATCCAACAAAGAATCCTTCATCGGCCTTCGGGTCGAATTTTCCTAAATTATCTTTTGTATTTAATATAAAACATTTTGATTCGAAAGTTTTAAAGTATGATACTTTAGGTTTTCTTCCAAAAAACATTTCGAAGCAAGTATGTTTAGTCATAGGTCGTGTGGTTACTTGATTCAAAACATAACAAGCCGTAGCAATAGCTTCAGCCCAAAAATGTTTTGGTAAACCGCTACTATTTAATAGTGTTCGTGCACATTCTTGTAACGTACGATTTTTTCTTTCTACCACACCATTTTGTTGTGGTGTGCGGGGAAAAGAGAAATTATGACTTATGCCCTTTTTATTACAAAAATTAGTAAAAAGATCATTTTCGAATTCTCCACCGTGATCACTTCGAATATTCTTAATTTTCAAATCCATTTGAGTTTTAATTTTTTTAGCAAAAATTTTAAACATACCAAAAGTGTCACTTTTATGTTTTAAAAATAAGGTCCATGTATATCTTGAAAAATCATCAACTATTACGAAAACATATTTGTTGTGATTTATAGATCGAACTTGAGTTGGACCAAATAAATCTAAATGTAATAATTCTAACGGTTGTTTTGTAGAAATATTATTTTTAGATTTAAAAGAGCTTTTCTTTAGTTTACCGATTTGACGAGCGTCACATAAATTTTCTACTTTATAATTTATTTTAGGTAAACCTCTAACTAGCTCATATTTTGCTAATTTATTAATATATTTAATATTAATATGACATAGCCGTTTATGCCATAACCATGGATCGTCATGTTTGGCGGTTAAGCATAAGTTTGAATTTCGAGTTATATTCATATTTAAGACATAAATATTTTTGTTTCTAAAACCCTCAAAGATAAGTTGTTTGTTATTGTCGAAAATATTACATCTATCTTTTTTGAAATTAATTTGAAAACCTTTATCGCATAATTGACTAATGCTAAGTAGGTTGTGTTTTAAATTTTCTACTAACAAAACATTTGTAATAATATGAGAGTTAGAAATACCAGAGTTGATGACTTCTCCGATGTCAATGACGTATCCTTTTGAGTTATCTCCAAAAGTTACCGTTCCACCATCGATATATGTTACATTTGGTAGCATTTTTGCATTTCCAGTCATATGCTTGGAGCATCCACTATCAAGTATCCATTTATCCTTTTTTTTATTTTGGGTACCTGCAAGATAAAAATGATTTAATTGGTACCCATATACTTTGTTAGGGTCCTAGATGTTAGGAGGAGTAGGTAGCCATACCCAGGAAGGTTTGGTACCTTTATGAATATAATTTTTATTATAGACTATGTTATCTATGAAAATATTAATATGTTTTTATCTAATCAATTTATTATTTGTCTTAGGAATCCAAATCTTTATATTTTTAGTATTCGTATTAGACTTAGGTGATCTTTTAGTCTTTTGATAAATAAAACTAAATTTCTTAATATTATTCCCTTTTTGTTTAGGAATATTTTTAAATCCTATTCCATTTCTATTTCCTGAAGGTTTTGAAGTTTTGATAAGATTTTCCAAATCTTGTTTTCTTTTATTAAATTTTGAAACATTATTTGTAATTTTATCTAATTTTTCTTTTAATTCAAAATTTTTAATTTTTAATGTTTCTATATTACTTTTCAAGTTGATATTTTCTTTTAACAAGATATCCTTTTCTAGTTTAACTTTTCCAAAATCGATAGATATAGTCTCATATTCAACGAAACTACTTTTAATTTTTTCTTGAGATAATTCTAGTTCCTCCTCTAAAATAATTTTTTCATCTTTTAACATTCCTATTTCAAGTTCTAATCGATTTATTTTGGCTATGTGTTCTTTATTCAATTTTTTAATTTGTCTAAATTTATCATCTAATTCCATGCTAAGCTCTAATAATTCATCATAGCTAAGTTCAGGACAAACCTCATCAATTTGTGCCATAAAACATACATTAGCTTGTTCTCCCTCACTATCGCTATCACTATCTGATGGTGATGAAGAATATGAGTCATCCCATGTTACTTGGAAAGCTTTCTTCTTTTTGAATTTTTCAAATTTGTTCTTCTTTTTATCATTGTTGAGCTTGGGACAATCTTTCTTCATATGTCCAAATTGATCACATTCATAGCATTCGATTGACGTTTAATTTGTTGAGCTTGATTTTCCTCCTTTCTGAAATTTGGTCATTTTCCTAGACTTCTTGAATTTGTTGTAATTTTTGGCAATAAATACGATTTCCTCTTCGTCTAAGTCGGAGTCTTCATTTGTTGCTGCGAATGTTATGTTTTTCTTCTCCGAATTTTGTTCTTTTCTTGCCTGCAAATTAGCTTCATAGGACATTAAATTTCTTATCAATTCTTCAACTAAGAGTGTTGAGAGCTCATTAGCTTCTTCGATAGCTAATACTTTTCTTTCCCACTCTGGAGTTAAAGAATTGAGTATTCTAGATAATAAGTCAAAATTTGTGAATTTAACTCCTAGTTCCATTGAATCATGTTGAATAGTTTGGAATCTAGAGTACATGTCCACTATAGATTCATTTTGTTTCATTTTAATTGAAGAGAACTGATTTTGCAAAATTGAGATCTTAGTTTGTTTAACTTTGTTCATGCCTTCGTATGTAACTTGTAAGGTACGCCAAATATCATATGCAGTGTTACATAACATGACACGTGAAAATTCATTCTTATCTAATGAACAAAATAAAACATTCATAGCTTTGGCATTATTAGAAGCTGCAGTTTTTTGTGCATCATTCCATGTATTCATAGTAGTAGCATGTGCTTCATATTTATTTTGAGTGGCTGACCAAATTTCTAATCCATTAGCTTCCATAAAAATTCTCATGCGTGTTGACCAATATGCATAATTAGAACCATTAAAAAGTGGGGGACGTGTTGTGGATTGGCCTTCTTGAAAAATACTTGCCATATTAAAGTGATTCAAATACGTGTTATTGTACTTTGATCAAACCTTGCTCTGATACCAATTGAAAGTCTACGGGGTGGATCGTGTAGTGTATATGCAAGTATATGTGACAAAATATATGATGCAACTAAATAATATTAATCTAAGTAAATATAGAATAAGCACACCAGGATTTTATACCGGTTCGGACCTCTCGTCCTACGTCCAGTCCCGAAGCTCTCCTTCGGAATTCGACTATCAAAAACCATCGCTTCGCCCGAAAGAATAAGCTTGGTTACAATGAGTTGTTCTTGTCAAATGTGTGTTCTAATATAACACGGATGTTGACTAATTAGTACAATTGCTTCCAATATATTTCTAAGGAATATTGTCTATGAAGAACTTAGTATATGGAAGAGTGAATACAAGTAAAGATTGCTAGAGTGCAGAGATCAAGAATATAGAATATAGAGTTAGAAAGCGTAAGTAAGTGAAGTAAGTTTTCTCTTGATTCTTGATGCTATATATAGTTGTAGATAGGTATCTTGAGTAGTTACATCCATTAATGAATGCCCTATAGTTGCTTCTGTTGATGATGAAGAGTTGCGACGAAGAGAAGCGAAGATGTCCATTTGTATGTGGCAGTTGAAGTTCATTTCTGAAGTTCAAGTTTGAATTTAGACGTTCGATATTTGTATCAAACGTCCGATACTATATATTTTTTGAATATAGTAGAAGATCAGACGTCTGGTTTAGCCTGATAGTTGTTCCAGAGAACTATTTCAGACGTCTGGCTTGTGCACCCAAACGTCTGATATGGTGCACCATGAAATTTGGACTATGGTATTCTTCTTGTGAAAATTTGATTTAGTTGGTTATTCTGATGCTGATTATGCGGGTTCACTAGTTGACAGGAAAAGTACTAGTGGGACATGTTTCATGCTAGGACATTCATTAATTTCATGGTCTAATAATCATGTTCATCATTCACGCACGAAACACATTGATGTGAGACACCACTTTCTAAGAGATCACATTGCTAGTGAAGACATTTGCATTGAATTCATTTCAAATGAGAATCAACTTGTTGATATTTTCACAAAACCCCTCCCCGAAGACAGATTTTCCAGATTACGTTTGGATTTGGGGAATATGGAAATTTACTAATCATTTTTCAATTTTTGGTTGAAATATTCTTGGATATTTATTTTCAACTTCATTTTCTAGAATTCAAACCTGTTTTGGATATCATTCAAAGATTGATTCGAATATGGTATTCAGTAGTGGAAATACATTTGGTTTATGAAATTTCATAATATGATTAATTTGGCAACTTATTCCACGACCATTTCTATTTCTACCATCTTTCTATCATTCATAATGGTTTTGAAAAATGAGAAGAGTGAATTTCTTTTTAAATTAAAAAGGAAAATAGAGAAAAATTTTAAAAATATTTATCATGCATCAATTCTCATTTAAAAGTCCTTATGGTTATGCATGGATGGATCATGTGAGGTTATCATCACTCCATTCTCATTTAAAAGTCCTTATGGTTATGCATGGATGGAGCTTGATAACTAATGAGTAACTGCTAATCCTATTTAAAAGTCCTTATGGTTATGCATGGTTAGTAAGTGCTTATTTCTTTTGTGCTTAAATGTCAAATCTTTTTAAAATTATAATAAATAGAATAAAACATCTCTCTTCTCATTATAAAAACCAAATCATCGATCCATTCTCTAAAATGTGGAAATTGTTATCTTGTTATGATATATTATGTTTTTTTCCCTGTTTTTTCCATTTGTTTTCCCCTACTGTTTCATTATTTTTTGTCAGTCTTTTGATGATAACAAAAGGGGGAGAAGAACGAGATTTTGATAAGGAAATAAGTATTTCTGGAATATTTTACTAAATTTGTTAAATGCTGTTAGTTATTTTTCTATAATTTTTTTATCCTTCTGTAATTTCCTAAATCTTCTAAATAGGAGTGGTCTCAGTTGTTGGGGGAGCATACATATAGGGGGAGCTAAACATTTCATGATTAAACACATTTACTAGAATTTCAAAATCTTTAACATATATGTTTGTCATCATCAAAAGGGGGAGATTGTTTGATGTGTGTTTAGTGTTTGATGATAACAAAATATATATCGAATTATAGATGTGTTTGCAGATTATACACATACAGGAATAAATATTCATTTTGAGTAATAATATTATTGCACAGAATTTAATGAATTCAAACAGTATTTTTATTCAATATGAATATTTATTCAGTACAAAGTTTTGAATAAATTTCATAATAACTTACAGTACACTGATTTCATATTTACAGTTCACTCTCACTCATACATTTTCACATTTACATTTCCATCCTCGCTACATCACTCATACACTCAGTATTCTGCATCTGCATTGTCCAGCTCCAGTATTTGTCTTGTCTCCTGTGTACCTATATAATTAAAAATCTACAGCAGTAATCTGAACAGAAACGAATTTAATTTGCAAAAATATAAAATTTGATTTTAAAGCTGTCTCAGATATATGGGTTAAACATCATCATCTTTGATTGTGTAATATCTGTGCATATCAGTATTCATATCAGGGACAGGTAATTACGAGTGGCTGCAGTACACACGTATGCACGTGTGCACTGCCTCGCCAACTCGAGTGCACAAGGTCAAATCAAAATCAGATTCAACACAAGTGCAAATGGCCTTGACCAAAATTCAGAGTATCACTGCAACAATAACACTGTGCAAGTACATTAGTGCACAACAATATCAAGTGAAGAAATGCAGACTCAAAGCATAGTTCAACATCACAGTACACATATGAACAACAAGTACACAAGTGCACAGCTACAAGTGAAAGGGAACAAGCCCAGACTCAAGTAAATTCAACAAGACCACTGACTAAAGTTCAAGTGATTCAAGTCCATATGAACCAGTAACCATATGAATAACTGCAACAAAATCAAGTAAAGGCAACAGACTCAAGAGACTAAAATATGTCAAAGTTAGGTTCAAGTGACAAACAAGATCAACCAATGTACATAGTGGCTACAGGGAAATCCAATACAACTGCAACCATGATCAGGCAAAGTCTATGGAGACCAGAGCATAGGAATGTGCAGATTTAAGCTACAAGTAATCAGATCATCAGAATGCAACTACAGGTTATACTACAGAGATGTACAACTCATGAACAAAGATGAATCAACAAGCACTACAGTGGCTACATGTCAGGGATGAACTCAATAACAAGAATATCAGGTGATGTCAGAATATATCACAAATACAAAAGCATGCAACATAGGTGAAACAGAGTAACATTCGATATCTACATGAATGGTAACAAGTTCAAAGTCGAGTTACAACTGCAACAATGATCAAGTGCATCAAAACTGAATGACAGACCAGACAGTAGAACATCAGAGTACAAATGAAACAGTGCAACAGAGCATGTGCAAGATCAGTGAAGTAAACGAACACAAGAAATAAACAATGAAGCAGTGCAGTATAATAGAAAATCCCAGTCGAAATCGAAGATGACCAAAGTCACAGTGAAACAGTGAACAAAACCATGATCAACAGTGAACGAATCAAAGTTGAGATCATCGACAGTGAACAAGTCAAGGCAGTGGTCAAAAGTCAGAGAAGTGATAATATCACATTTTCAAAATAAAGTTAAGAATATTTTCGAATCAAAGTTGAAACAGTCAAAGATTTATAAGAGGAAAGTTTCTGAAACAACAATTCAAAGAATCGTACGTTGTATAATCAAAGCCGTGGGTACAACGTACTTTCCTAGAATAGCAAAACATAAAAAAGGAAAGAATCAACAACTTGGAAGCTACGTAAATCAAATCAGACGCCTATATAAACCACCCAAAGTCATCATTGACCGGTGTGGTGATTCAGAGCAATGGAATAGAAACCTAACAAATCATCACTGACAAGTTCTCAAGCAATCAAGTTCAAATCAGATAAACAGAACAGAGAAAAACATACCAGAGTCAACAGACGATCGATTAGATCATCGCAATTCAGAAGCAACAGAGATTCGAAGAACCGAAGTTCTAGTCTCAAAATGGCAACAGGGCAGAGCTGCAATTCTAGAATCGCCAGCGACTGAGATTCGAGGAGCTGAAGCACATAATCGCCAAAGAATCAAAATATCGTCGAAGCCCTAATTTTGTTCGCCATTTTTATTTCTCAGGAGATCGGGCCAGAGAAAAACAAAGGGGTCGACCTATTTTAATTAGGGTTGTTTAATTTTATCTATACGGGCCGGGCTTGTTTAGGCTAGGGTTTATTTGAGGGCAAAATCAATTTAAATTGTCAATCTATATTTTGCCCTGGGTTTAAATTTTTATTTTGTTTTTTCAGTTTGTATTTTCAAAGTCAAGGCAGGGTAAATCACCACCTAGGGTTTAGGTAGTGTCAGGTTGTCTAGTTAGGGTTAGTTCAGTGAGCAGGGTGTGCGAGTTTACAAAGCTCTATAGGCGGAGCGGTGCGAGTCTGTAGGAGTGTTTGTAAGTGGGATACTGTTTAATCCTAATAGAAATCTGGGAATGCAGCAGTACGCAGGGGTTGCCGAAGCTGGGTAAATTTTGTGTGTGATTTACTTTTCTGCATATTTATTTATATGCAGTTTGATTTCGCATTTAATTCATGAAAATTTGCAATAACCCTATTCACCCCCCCTCTAGGGTTAATCTAGATCCTATAAGTGGTATCAGAGCGAGGTAATTTTTTTCTTTAACTCTAGAGTCATGAATCCACCAAATAATGCTTTTTCTGAGGGGCAATCTATTGCTAGGCCACCAATGTTTAATGGGAATGATTATGCTTACTGGAAAGTTAGGATGAATATTTATCTTAGTTCTATTGATTATGATGTTTGGGATATTATTGAAACTGGCTATACACCTCCCACTATAACTATTGGTGATAGTGAGATTCCTAAACCTAAGGAGAGGTGGGATGCTAACGATAAGAAATTAAAAATTACTAATGCTAAAGCCATGAATGCTTTGATCTGTGCTCTTGATAAAACTGAATTTAATAGAATTTCTCATTGAAAACAGCACAGGAAATCTGGCACACTTTGGAGGTGACACACGAAGGAACTTCTCAAGTCAAGGAGTCTCGTCTAGCCCTGTTCAGCAATGAATACGAGAATTTTGTGATGGACAAAGGCGAGAGCATAAAGGACATGTTTGGACGCTTCTCAACCCTGGTATACAATGCTAGAGCGCTCGGAAAGGTATTCTCTGAAGTAGAGCTAGTAAGGAAGATTTTACGAGTCTTACCGATGAACTTTGAGGCAAAAGTCACGGCAATACAAGAATCGAAAGATTTGAGCAAACTGAGCATGGAGGATTTGATCGGAAATCTGATGACGTATGAGCTTGAGTTAAAATCAAAGGAGGAACGCATCAATTCCGAATCAAAGAAAAAGACGATTGCCTTAAAGAGCAAAGAAGAGAGCGATGATGAAGAAGAAGATCCAATTGAAGTGCTTGCAATGGCTGTCAATAATTTTAGAAGATGGTCGAAATTCAAGCCACGCAAGAAGAAATCAAGTGGTAATAGGTCAAAAGACTCTGACAACTCTGAAAATGAATTAACCTGCTATAACTGCAATAAGCCTGGCCACTTCAAACAAAATTGTCCACTTCTCAAAATCAACAAAGGAAAGAAAAAGAAGAAGAAGGCATTTGCAGTGACTTGGGATGATGAGGAAGGAGAGGAAGCTTCGAGTGATAGCTCCGAGGAGGCTAACTTGTGTCTTATGGGAAAATCAGATTCAGAAGCAAGCTCAGAGGAATATAATGAGGTAAAAAACTATTCTTATAAAGACCTTGTTTATTTGTGCCTCGATCTTACTAAAACAGTTGAAGCTCTTGATTCTAAAAATGAAAAACTGAAATCTGATAGAAAAAAACTTGCTCATGAAAATTTTAGGTTAGAAATTGAACTTGAAAATATTCAAAACCTAGAATGTAAAAACTGTAAAACTTTAGATTCAGAATTATCAAAATTGAAGAATAGCTTCGAGGATCTCGAAAAAGAAAACTTGAATCTAAAAGAGACCATTGAGACTAGGAAAAAGGATTTTATAAATAGATGTACCTCACTTGTGACTGAAAACACAATACTGAAAACCAAAGTCCAAGATCTTGAGAAATCACTGAGTAACTTTTCAAGAGGAGAAAAATCATTCAATATGTTATTGGGAAATCAATTGTTTGCTAACAATAGAAAAGGACTAGGTTTTGGAAAAACACAAGTTGATGATAGTGCTAAAGGAAAGAGTGTATTTACTGGATGTGAAATAAATGGACATCATAGTCATAGGAATAAGAACACAAAATTTATACAACTTTGGGTTCCTAAAAATTCTACAAATAAATTTCATGTCTATTGGAACAAGAATGAAAGGACAAAACAAATTTGGGTTCCAAAGGGATTGTTTATTCACAATTATTCTGCCACTAACAACTATGGACCTATAAAAACAAATAGGTCACATAAATCTTTAACCGTGTAGGTGGGGTGGCAGGCTAAGGAACACCATTAGTGTTATCTGGATTCTGGCTGTTCTAGATACACAACGGGCGACAAATCAACGTTCCTTAGCCCAGTATAAAGGTGACAGATTCACTATGGGCAAACAACTAAAGATTATCGTACAGGTAAAACAGGTAGTTGTATTTACTTCCAAACGATAGATAACCGGTAAGAATCTGCATCATAATCTGAATTAAATCAACTAGTTATGATTGATGGTGTTAATTCTGAATTTTAACCAATCATCTTACTCGAAGTAATTGTGATGGTTGACAGAATCTAGCTTGCTTGATTTATGATCTTATATGACTTGACTCTGTGCTTAAAAATTGATCAACCATTTTTCTTGAATTTAATCTATTTGGTCAAATTATGATGTTGATTGATTACCGAGTACTCATGCTATAAAAGTGTTTTTAGAAACTGTTGAAACTAATGAAACTTCACTGGTGAAAACTTCAAATTGTCTTGAGATAATAATGATGCTTTAACTATGATCCTATGAAAGGAATAAGCACTCGCTCTTCATTTGATAAAAATCTGTGTGCGTTGTGTTGTCACATTAGCTTTACTTCTGATTCTGTTGAAATGATCCTTAATAATGAAAGTTGGATTTGAGAGATGCAAAGTTGAGCTTAATCAATTTGATCAGAAGAAATATCAAGGGATAATCGGTTCACTTCTCTATCTTACTGCTTCTAGACCTGATATTATGTTTTCAGTGTGTTTGTGTGCACGTTTCCAATCTAACCCTAAAGAATCACATTTGAAAGCCACTAAACGAATTTTAAGATATCTTTCACACACACAAATTTGGACTATGGTATTCTTCTTGTGAAAATTTGATTTAGTTGGTTATTCTAATGCTGATTATGCGGGTTCACTAGTTGACAGGAAAAGTACTAGTGGGACATGTTTCATGCTAGGACATTCATTAATTTCATGGTCTAATAATCCTGTTCATCATTCACGCACGAAACACATTGATGTGAGACACCACTTTCTAAGAGATCACATTGCTAGTGAAGACATTTGCATTGAATTCATTTCAACTGAGAATCAACTTGCTGATATTTTCACAAAACCCCTCCCCAAAGACAGTTTTTCCAGATTACGTTTGGATTTGGGGATTATGGAAATTGACTAATCATTTTTCAATTTTTGGTTGAAATATTCTTGGATATTTATTTTCAACTTCATTTTCTAGAATTCAAACCTGTTTTGGATATCATTCAAAGATTGATTCGAATATGGTATTCAGTAGTGGAAATACATTTGGTTTATGAAATTTCATAATATGATTAATTTGGTAACTTATTCCACGACCATTTCTATTTCTACCATCTTTCTATCATTCATAATGGTTTTGAAAAATGAGAAGAGTGAATTGCTTTTTAAATTAAAAAGGAAAATAAAGAAAAATTTTAAAAATATTTCTCATGCATCCATTCTCATTTAAAAGTCCTTATGGTTATGCATGGATGGATCATGTGAGGTTATCATCACTCCATTCTCATTTAAAAGTCCTTATGGTTATGCATGGATGGAGCTTGATAACTAATGAGTAACTGCTAATCCTATTTAAAAGTCCTTATGGTTATGCATGGTTAGTAAGTGCTTATTTCTTTTGTGCTTAAATGTCAAATCTTTTTAAAATTATAATAAATAGAATAAAACATCTCTCTTCTCATTATAAAAACCAAATCATCGATCCATTCTCTAAAATATTGAAATTGTTATCTTGTTATGATATATTATGTTTTTTTCCCTGTTTTTTCCATTTGTTTTCCCCTACTGTTTCATTATTTTTTGTCAGTCTTTTGATGATAACAAAAGGGGGAGAAGAACGAGATTTTGATAAGGAAATAAGTATTTCTGGAATATTTTACTAAATTTGTTAAATGCTGTTAGTTATTTTTCTATAATTTTTTTTTATCCTTCTGTAATTTCCTAAATCTTCTAAATAGGAGTGGTCTTAGTTGTTGGGAGAGCATACATATAGGGGGAGCTAAATATTTCATGATTAAACACATTTACTAGAATTTCAAAATCTTTAACATATATGTTTGTCATCATCAAAAGGGGGAGATTATTGGATGTGTGTTTAGTGTTTGATGATAACAAAATATATATCGAATTATAGATGTGTTTGCAGATTATACACATACAGGAATAAATATTCATTTTGAGTAATAATACTATTGCACAGAATTTAACGAATTCAAACAGTATTTTTATTCAATATGAATATTTATTCAGTACAAAGTTTTGAATACATTTCATAATAACTTACAGTACACTGATTTCATATTTACAGTTCACTCTCACTCATACATTTTCACATTTACATTTCCGTCCTCACTACATCACTCATACACTCAGTATTCTGCATCTGCATTGTCCAGCTCCGGTATTTGTCTTGTCTCCTGTGTACCTGTATAATTAAAAATCTACAGCAGTAATCTGAACAGAAACGAATTTAATTTGCAAAAATATAAAATTTGTTTTTAAAGCTGTCTCAGATATATGGGTTAAACGTCATCATCTTTGATTGTGTAATATCTGTGCATATCAGTATTCATATCAGGGACAGGTAATTACGAGTGGCTGCAGTACACACGTATGCACGTGTGCACTGCCTCGCCAACTCGAGTGCACAAGGTCAAATCAAAATCAGATTCAACACAAGTGCAAATGGCCTTGACCAAAATTCAGAGTATCACTGCAACAATAACACTGTGCAAGTACATTAGTGCACAACAATATCAAGTGAAGAAATGCAGACTCAAAGCATAGTTCAACATCACAGTACACATATGAACAACAAGTACACAAGTGCACAGCTACAAGTGAAAGGGAACAATCCCAGACTCAAGTAAATTCAACAAGACCACTGACTAAAGTTCAAGTGATTCAAGTCCATATGAACCAGTAACCAGATGAATAACTGCAACAAAATCAAGTAAAGGCAACAGACTCAAGAGACTAAAATATGTTAAAGTTAGGTTCAAGTGACAAACAAGATCAACCAATGTACACAGTGGCTACAGGGAAATCCAATACAACTGCAACCATGATCAGGCAAAGTCTATGGAGACCAGAGCATAGGAATGTGCAGACTTAAGCTACAAGTAATCAGATCATCATAATGCAACTACAGGTTATACTACAGAGATGTACAACTCATGAATGAACATGTACAAGAGAACACATGCAAATATAACAGTGATGAACAAAGATGAATCAACAAGCACTACAGTGGCTACAGATCAGGGGTGAACTCAATAACAAGAATATCAGGTGATGTCAGAATATATCACAAATACAAAAGCATGCAACATAGGTGAAACAAAGTAGCATTGGATATCTACATGAATGGTAACAAGTTCAAAGTCGAGTTACAACTGCAACAATGATCAAGTGCATCAAAACTGAATGACAGACCAGACAGTAGAACATCAGAGTACAAATGAAATAGTGCAACAGAGCATGTGCAAGATCAGTGAAGTAAACGAACACAAGAAATAAACAATGAAGCAGTGCAGTATAACAGAAAATCCCAGTCGAAATCAAAGATGACCAAAGTCACAGTGAAACAGTGAACAAAACCGTGATCAACAGTGAACGAATCAAAGTTGAGATCATCGACAATGAACAAGTCAAGGCAGTGGTCAAAAGTCAGAGAAGTGATAATATCACATTTTCAAAATAAAGTTAAGAATATTTTCGAATCAAAGTTGAAACAGTCAAAGATTTATAAGAGGAAAGTTTCTGAAACAACAATTCAAAGAATCGTACGTTGTATAATCAAAGCCGTGGGTACAACGTACTTTCCCAGAATAGCAAGACATAAAAAAGGAAAGAATCAACAACATGGAAGCTACGTAAATCAAATCAGACGCCTATATAAACCACCCAAAGTCATCATCGACCGGTGTGGTGATTCAGAGCAACAAAATAGAAACCTAACAAATCATCACTGACAAGTTCTCAAGCAATCAAGTTCAAATCAGATAAACAGAATAGAGAAAAACATACCAGAGTCAACAGACGATCGATTAGATCATCGCAATTCAGAAGCAACAGAGATTCGAAGAACCGAAGTTCTAGTCTCAAAATCGCAACAGGGCAGAGCCGCAATTCTAGAATCGCCAGCGACTGAGATTCGAGGAGCTGAAGCACATAATCGCCAAAGAATCAAAATATCGCCGAAGCCCTAATTTTGTTCGCCAGTTTTGTTTCTTAGGAGATCAGGCCAGAGAAAAACAAAGGGGCCGGCCTATTTTAATTAGGGTTGTTTAATTTTATCTATACGGGCCGGGCTTGTTTAGGCTAGGGTTTATTTGAGGGCAAAATCAATTTAAATTGTCAATCTATATTTTGTCGTGGGTTTAAATCTGTATTTTGTTTTTTCAGTTTGTATTTTCAAAGTCAAGGCAGGGTAAATCACCACCTAGGGTTTAGGTAGTGTCAGGTTGTCTAGTTAGGGTTATTTCAGTGAGCAGGGTGTGCGAGTTTACAAAGCTCTATAGGCGGAGCAGGGTGTGCGAGTCTGTAAGAGTGTTTGTAAGTGGGATACTGTTTAATCCTAATAGAAATCCGGGAATGCAGCAGTAGGCAGGGGTTGCCGAAGCTGGGTAAATTTTGTGTGTGATTTACTTTTCTGCATATTTATTTATCTGCAGTTTGATTTCGCGTTTAATTCGTGAAAATTTGCGATAACCCTATTCACCCCCCCTCTAGGGTTAATCTAGATCCTACATATAGGAGTTATTGTACATCAAATTGACATTCTGTATATCAAGATACGCTATGTCAGAGAATAACTTTTTTGTTACACTACTTATAATTATTGTTGCAGTCTTGTTCAGTTGTTCGGGCAGAGTCTGTAAACCTATTACTCTGGGTGAAGTGAGGGTAATGATAGTGAAATACCGAAGGGGAGCTTCAGGACTTGACGTAGGACGAGACGTCTGAACCAGTAAAAATCGACGGTGTGATCTATTATACTATTTCACTGCATTTACACTATTTACTGCTATTGGCCATTTTCGATCTACTGCATAGCGACTAACAAGTGGTATCAAAGCCTGGAATTCTATCGATTGTCACGATATCATAGAATAATGGCTAGAAAGAGAAGATCCAGTCAGAGCTCAAAGACAGTCGAGACAAAGAAATTTCTAGAAGAGAGCAACAATCTATAAAATCAAGGTACATGTACTGTGTGGTTAATCTCAGATCAAAATCAATATGCTTAGATTCTATATATGGTTATCTTTTACAAATGCATGAGAAGTTATTAGAAAAATCTAAAGCATCACAAAAGGTCAATTCTATTGCTTTAGCTAAACTAGATGATTGTGAGTGCAAAAATTATATGTTAACGAAAGAAAATAAATTTTTAGTAAAACAAACTGAAATTTTTGAAAATAGATCGGAAGAACTTATTTTACAAAAATATTTTCTATTAAAAGATAATGAGTGCTTAAACAATAAAAATACCAGTCTTTTAAAGGAACTCAAAGTTCTGCAAAATAAAAATATATTTTTGGAAAATTCTTTAAATGATTCTAATTTTAAACTTTTGTCTCTTGAAAAGGAGAATAGGGCTTTAAATGATAAGAATCTAGAATTAATTAAAGAATATGAATTTTTAAAATATAATAATATTATGTTGCAAAAAGAAATTTGTGATTCCAAAGCTATTTTTGATTAATAAAATGAGAAAATCATAAATTTTAATATAGAAAAAGATGATTTATCTTCCTTAACTACTAATAGCAAAAATCAAAATAATAAAACTAGTATAATCTATAAACAAGATAATTGTAGTAAAAGTACTAGATATGCCTTCCTGTATACACATTTTAATGCTAGTACTAAAAGTAGAGATAGTTCTAAAACCGAACCATGTCATAATATTATTATACTTAGAAGTAGGAAAAATCCTTTGAATACTAAATCAATGACAATTAATTTTGATATATGGGTTCCTGTTAATCTAACTTATTATGTTAAATAATTATACATTAGCAATTATTACGACACTATGATTAATAGTGGAAATTATATTTTTAAGAGATCAACCAAATCCAACTGTATATGGTTTCCTAAGTCGTTAACCTTATATCTATTGTAAAATGAGTACCATTTTACTTACATTTGACATATCTATTGGATACTCATCGCTTTGCATTAATGTTAAAATTATTTATTTTTGACTTTTATATGATATTCTCCATTTATTTTTAATTTTCTCATACTTTTTGTTAATTACAAAAAGGAGTGAATAATGAGCATATTAATAAGGGGAGTACATAGGTAAAAGTTAAAGAGAAACATTATATGTAGGGGGACTTTTTATCATATAGCATGTCAATGTTCTTATCCCTTTTTGTTAATGACAAAGGGGGAGAAGAACGTGTGTTTTACATATTTAATGTTGACATTTATATGAAGTTGAGAGAAATAAACTTACATAACATATATCTAGGGGAGTTGTTATATTATATTAAAGTTGTGTGGTTGTCATCATCAAAATGGGGGAGAATGAAAGAACCATATATATGGTGTTTTGATGATAACAACCATACAACAATGCTATTAATATGTTTATTGAGTTATTTCGGGTCAAAACGATGATAGAAAAGGCGTAAAATAAAATGGCTAAAAATATGCAAAGCTAGCATTCGAACACGAGTGGGCTGAGAGATGAGCACATGCCCTTACCACTGCACCACACAAGCTTTTGGAAAATACTATGATTCAGCCGACTAAAAGCCTTGTCCAGTCGACTAAATATAAACAACTTGTCTATTGCTTTTGGTAATGCTCTCAGGCTCGATTTTCACACCAAGCCAATCGATTGAAGCCTTCTTTCAGTCGACTGACCTACTGTAAAATGACTATTTTTTTGAAGTGGTGTCTTCATGGCTCTTCGCTCCATAAGTTGCATCTCTCCGCTCCTACAACCACTTCTCTTCATCAATGGCGAAATTGGAAGGTTGCACCCTTACTTTAGCATCCCTACAACATCTATATAAACCCCTAACCATCCCTGAATCATAACACAATTCTATACTTTGATTTCCACTCCTAAACTCTTAATTCCAAAAGCAATTCTCCGAGTTCCAAAAAATTTGCCTGATTCAAAGATTTCGATTAGTTTGCTTCATCTCTACATCCCATACTCTAGTTGAATAAACTCCTTATCCTCTACACCTCCACTCAATAACATTTGGTTTGGTTAGAGGAGTCATTGTACATCAAAATTTGACATTCTGTATATCAAGATATGCAGTGTCAGAGAGTAACGTTTTTCTTACAATACTTGTAATTGTTATTAAAGTCATGTTCGGTTGTTCAGGCAGAGTCTGTAAACATGTTCCTTCGGGTGAAGTGAGGGTGTTGATAGTGAAATAAAGGGGAACTTCAGGACTGGACGTAGGACAGGAGGTCCAAACCAGTATAAACTCGACTGTGTGATCCACTATACTATTCCGTTGCATTTACATTATTTACTACTATCAGCCATTTTTGATCCAGTGCATAGCAAATAACAGTTTAGACACGCTAAAGATGCGGACCCCGAACTCAAAATTGCTTATAAAAAATAGGCTATAGACCTAGAAATCTCCTAAGTTTACTTGCAGTCTATGTTAGATAAACCGTTGCAAAGACAACACGAAAACATGAATGTCCGTCAGATCTTCGATACCATCAAAGGTTTGTTCGAGGAAAAACCTCATTCTGTAAGGACAAACTTACAAAATAATTGTGTTTAACATGATTATGTCAAATGGCATGAAAGTGGAGCATTACATCTTAATGATGAAATACTGTTGATTGACTTGCTCAATTAGACGTGACGACAAGAAACGAGCTGAAAGTGGACTTGATCTTAGGATCTCTTACTCCATAGTTTAAGCTATTCATATTAAACTATATATGAACCTATTGAATATAAACCTCATGGAGCTACTTAATATGTTGAGATCAGCCAAGTCTTCAACCAAGGATTTAGGCGTAGTGCTCGCGGTTAAGGGTAAAGTATCATCTTCGAATGGTTTGAAGAAGAGAAAATAGGTAAATAAGAAGAATAAGAAGATTGCTCCACCTCACAAGGGTAAGGGTCATCACTGTCACAAGAAGGGTCACTGGAAATGAAACTGTCTGAAGTACTTAAAGATTGTTAAAGAGAAGAAATAGAAAGTTTTGTTGCTCCCACAGGTATATTTATGATTCAAAATTGTTTTGCAATCATTAAATTATATTGAGTTTTCAAATATTGGATATGGAACTCACATCTGCAATTCATTATAGGGACTTAGGAACAAGCATCATGTTGCGAAAGGATAAATGAGACTTCAAGTTACTGATGGATCTCTGGTAGACGCAACTGCAGTTGGAGATTATCAGTTAGCTTTACCAAATGGATTAGTATTAATTTTCAATAAATGTTATGATGTAAAAACTTTATTTGTTGAATAATTTCAATATCTAGATTGTCATGGACTTTAACTCAAGTATTTAGAGATATGGTGCTTTAGACAAAGGTTCTAAAGGTCATGGGTTTGAGCCACTAAGACATTATAATTAGTGCTCTACTTGAATAAAGTATCACTCCTGTTATCAAAACAAAAAAATTCAGTGTCTAGATTTTTTGAGACTGGATATTTTTTTAGTGTAATGATAATGTTATGAAAATTATGTTGAATGGAAATAAAATATGCAATGGTATTTTGGATAATGGTATTATGTTATTAATATTAATTATGTATGTAATGTGAATAACCCTTCTAACGTTGACATTAATAATAATTATCTATGGCATTGTAGGCTAGGTCATATAATTGGGATACACTACATAAACTTAAAATCGAAGGTTTTCTACCATCAATTGATTCTGAATTATTTGATATATATATGAATCATGTCTTAAAGGAAAATTTACCGAGCATCCTTTTAGTGGGAGAAATAAAAGAGTTCATTAACTCTTGGGTCTCATACATACCGATATATGTACCTCAATGTCTATAGTTACCAAAGATAATTCTTCTTATGTTGTAACCTTTACTGATGATTTCTTAAGACTAGGATATGTGTGCCTTATAAAGAACAAATCCTATGTCTGTGAGAAATTTATAAAAGATAAAATTGAGGTCGAAAATCAGACGAACCATAAGATTAAAATAATTCAATGTGATCAAGAAGGAAAGTATGTTGGACAAGAGCTCCAACAATACTTAAAAAATAATGGGATTATCCCTCAGGTTACTTCACCCTATACTCTGCAACACAACGATGTTTCAGAGCAAAGGAATCGAACCATCTTGGATATGGTTCGTTCCATGATGAGTGGAGCTGAGTTACCTCTTTGCTATTATGCATATGCGCTAGAAACTACAGTGCATATGTTGAAGTTATTGCCCACTAAATCTATGCCTAAAACACCATATGATATGTGCTATGGTATTATCTAGCATTTTAACCAAGCTGATTTTCACTGGAACTAGAATGTCAGAATGAAGATGAAATGATTCACGAACTTGGGAACATACGTAGGATGGCACTGGGATCGTACTCAAGAAGTTTCAAAGGCTAAAGATCAAAGTAGACCACTCGGTATTGGGCCCTACCACTCGGTACTAACCCCTTTTTATTGCTCATTGGACCTCAAAAACCACTTTTATGTGAAGCACTAACTCAAGTAATCATTATAGAGTGCTTTTCTTAAGGAATGGACGAAAAATTATAAGGGTTGTTCAGAAGAAAGCAAAGAAAGCAGAGATAAACAAGTATATCAAGAACTATCATAAATAACTCAATCCCATAGGAAATTGCTTGGAAGACAAAGGACTGAAGAGGGAAGACCCAAAGGAAGAAGTATGGGAGATTTCCCCTACAAAATTCAATCGATACCGAGTTGTACTACTCGGTACCGAGTGGTTTTTGTTGGGGAATTGAGCCCTATATCACCCTTCTACATGTGTGGACTTGGATTTGGACCTAATGCTTTGTGGCCCCCATTTCTACTAGCTAATTCCCCTATAAATACAGACGCTATGGCTACTAGAAACGGACTTTTTGGCTTTTTTGTTTTCTTCATCTCCTATCTCTCTTCTTCATAGTCACTAAGGAAAATACGATTGGCTATTCTAGGCTATAAGGACTTGTCAGGCCATTGTACTGGTGACTCTCAATCAAATAAACAATAATTTACAGTGGACATAGGCTAGAGATTGCCGAACCACTATAAAATTCTGACGTTCTCTTTACTTTTCTTATAGTTTTTGCTAGATCTCAATATTTCTACAGGTTTTTGGGTATTGTGCCATTTTTGGCATCAACATTTTGGTGCTTTTACTAAGAACTCGATTCTCAAGGTTAGATCTAGCTTTCTATTTTTGGTTCTGAAAGATCCAGTGGTTAGATCCAAAAGATTTGCTTCAAGAAATTTGGAAACCTTCTAATAGACATCAATGGCGCCTAGGAAATCCAGAAGATCGTCAAGAGTAGTAGCTGGTAGCAATAAAGGAAATGCTAACAAACTGGAAGTTCGCAACCAGCAGGCAGTACTAGGATCATCTTCTTAATAGGAGATGGTTACTAGGGTTGAGTTAGACAAGATGATGTTGGAGCTGAATCAGAAGTTGGTTGACAGCCAGAAAGCTCTAATGGAGAAATTGGATGCTAGCATAGCACTCTAATCCAGCAACCACAAAGAACTAGGAGGAGTAGGAGAGAAGTTTCTCCTCTTGGATTTAAGGAAGAGAACTTATCTGTTTTGAGTAAGAATAGACAAAATGGTAAGCAAAAATAGAAGGAAAGAGATGTTGGGAAAGCAGGAGGAGTTACTGGAGGAAGTCGGTGTGCTCTCCCCAAAAGAAGACCACTCGGTGCCGACTACAATTAGATCGGTACTAAGTGAAATTTTGAAGGATAAGGGGACCAGGAAGCTGAGACTAAGGACATGTCTGACTTGGAAGATGACCTACAGCATGACGAGGATGATTAAGAGGTGGACGTTTGAGTTAACAGAGCTGGAGTTCAAACAGCCGCAACATAACCAACCCAAGGGTCAATGGAAGATCGGAGGAGTGGTTCTCCCAGAGATTGGAGAGCCTAGATGTCAATGGGCAAAATAGGATCGTTTGCAGAGCCAAACACTCGGTGCACCCATTGATAATTGACCTTCGGGATACCATGGCAGCTAGGAATATATAATAGATATGGTTAAGTGGTCCGTCGAGGAAAGAAAAGATAGAAAAAACAAGGATTGGAGTTCGACACCAAGTAGAACCCTGTTCATGGAAAATATCCTAATAAAGGAGTATCCAAGGGAGTTTATGATGCCAACAATGCCATCATATAACGGAACAACTGATCCTGGGCAGCATTTACTCAAGTATAAATGGCACATGGATGGTGCCAAGGCAATGGACGTTGTTTGATGTAAATGCTTTCCTATTTTCTTGGAAGGAGTTACAACGATGCAATTCACTAGGCTTGCACCAAGAACCATATTTCTACTTTTGATGAGTTGGCTAGGAAATTCTTAGAGCAGTTTTGGCTCCTCGCTGCTCGGCCTAAGGATGTGAAGTCCTTGTTAACTCTATCTTAAGGACCTTAGGAGTCATTAAAAGAGTTCTTGAACCGGTTTAATATTGCTATTCCAGAAGTGACTAATTGAAAGGAGAATCTGGTATTTATGGCATTAGTCCAGGGCATACATCCAGACATAGATTTTGGCAAGTGATTGAAGATAAAACAACCAACAACTATGGAGGAGTTCCATCGTAAGGCTATTGGTTTCTACAATTAGAAGAGGAGAATATAGCTGCAGGAAGACTGATGATGGACAGTCGAAGGAAGTTATCTAAAGTAACGTAACGATTAAATAAGTGGGAGAAAGCCATAGTAACATGGTGGTTAGTATCGGAAATTCTAGTAACTAGAAGAAAAGGAATAAGGGGCCTGGCAGTAGGCGTAGCAGAAACAAGAAACACCCCAGAAATATAAAACCAGAAGACTATATGCCCCTAAATGATACATTAGAAAACATATACCTTGCTACTTAAGGAATGGAACGATATAAAAAGCTTCCTAGGAGGGAGGTGACTGAGCACGAAAGGTGCTCCGGAAAGTACTATCGTCTCCATGAAACCCATGGACACAACATGAGCAAGTGCCAACATTTGAAGGATCTCATTGAAGAACTGAAAAGGAAGAATACTATCCAACGTTATGTTAAATAGCCATAGGAAGGTGGCCAAGCTATGAGACCCCAAGGGCTGGCTGCCTAAGAGAATCAGCCTGGACTAAGGGGAGAAGGGCCTAGGCGAAATGATGAAAGGCCGGTTATCAATACCATAAATGGAGGCCTCATCCAGTGGAGAAAAGCTGGTAGGAAATGGAACGATACACGAGCTTGCTAAAGCACGTACCATAGGAGGATTTCTTTGCCATAAAAGGCGAAGCTCCGGCTAGGCTGCAAAGAGTGATAACGGACGATTTTATGTTTAGAAATAAGATGTTGATGGAGTCGAAGAACCAACTTTTGGCCCCATGGTGATAACGGTAGGTTTAGGACCAGCAATAGTACATTGGGTCATGCTGGATATTGGGAGTTTTATGAACATACTATTCGGGGGAACATTCAATTAAATAAAGATTAACATAAAGGAGGTTACTGCTTGCAAAACTAAGATCTAAGGGTTTACAGGCGAAGCAAAACAACTAATTGGGATGATCGATATGCCAGTGGAGTTGGGAGAAGGAGATCGTAGGATAGTCCAGATTTAGAAGTTTATTATTATGGATGAATTCTCAGCATACAATGTCGTTTTGGGCCGACAATCCCTTGTTGATTTTAAAATGGCACTGGCTCCTTGGTGTCTAATGATGAAGTTCCTAATGGAGAATGGAGTTGGATCGGTAACAGGAGACCGGAGCGCAAGAAAGGAATGTTATGTCGTAGAGCTGAAGGAAGCAAAGCGACAAGAGAAATGCAATAATGTAGAGAGATCCCTCCTCATTCGAGATTTGCAAGTATAGCAATTAAAGCAAGAACCCTAGCTCGGGAACCATAGCAGGTTTGATAAGGCTATGATCCTAGGAAGAAGTCTGGGGAAGGGCAAGTAGCACCAACTGAGTTGATGGTGAATGTTCCAATTGATATGGACGATCCTACATAGGTTCTAATGATATAATCTCAACTTAGCATCAATTTAAAGAAGCAATTGGTTAATTTCCTTCGAAGGAACTTGGACGTGTTTTCTTGGATGCATTCAGATATGTGTGGGATACCACCAAAGATAGCGTGTCATGCACTGAATATTGTTCCAAAGTTTACACCAATCAAATAGAAGGGATGCAGGTTGGGTCCGGAGCGATCCACAACGTTGAAAGAAGAAGTGGATAAGCTGATGGTGAAAGGCTTCATCCGTAATGATTTATACTTCACATGGGTATCTAACCCCATCTTGGTCAAAAATCTAATGGTATATGGCAGACATGCATCGACTATTCAGATTTGAACAAGGCGTGCTCATAGGGGGTCTTTCCTTTGCCCTGGATTGACCACCTAGTAGATGGGACTGCAGGGCATGAGTTACTCTCATTCATGGACGCTTATTCAGTTTATAACTAGATTTTGATGGATATTCTGGATCAGGAAAGTAATAGCTTTATAATGGATTTAGGGTTATACTGCTATGGAGTAATGCCTTTCGATTTGAAGAATGCCAGAGCCATATACTAGATATTGGTAAATTCTATGTTCAAGAATCAAATAGGATAGACAATGGAGGTATACGTGGACAACATGCTTGTGAAGTCACAAGTATCATAGAACTATTTGGATGACCTTTCGGAGATGTTTGAGGTTTTGCGGAAGAATGGAATGAAGCCGATTCCATTAAATTGTAATTTCAGTGCATCAAAATTTTTTCTAGGATTTATTGTTAAACCAAGGGGCATAGAGGCCAGTCCAGAGCAGCCAATGCCTTGAGGAATGTAACCGTCTCAACTACGAAGAAACAACTGCAGAACTTGAATAGGAAGATCGCTTCTTTGAGTCAGTTCATCTCAAAGGGAACAAACAAATGCATACCCTTCTTTGATGCCCTCAAGAAGGGTAAGAACAATTTTGAGTGGAATTAAGATTACCAGAATGCCTTCGAGGAGTTGTTGAGGCACATGGAAACGACACCAATCTTATCCAAACTGATCAATAGGGAGGACTTGTTCATCTATTTGGCAGTGTCCGTTCATGCATTAAGCGTAGCACTAGTGAGTGGGAAAGCAAGGATTCAAAGGCCAGTCTACTACATTAGCAAGGGGTTTACAGAGGCTTAAAAGAACTACCCAAAGCTGGAAAAACTGGCATATTGCTTGCTGATTACATCGAGGAAGCTACGACCATATTTCAAGGCTCATCTGATCGAATTTCCAATGGATCAGCCCTTGAAGTGACTATTATGCCAACTTGAGACTTCGGGGAGATTACTAAAGTGGAATATAGAGTCAGCCAGTATAGCATTACTTACCATCCGAGGACAGCAGTAAATGGACATGTGTTGGCATACTTCATCGCTGAGTTTATCACGCGAGATGGTGAAGAAGGGAATGGTGTAGATGAAGTTTCTCTTTGGAAGATGTTTGTGGATGGCACTTTGAACGAACACAGTTTTGGTGCAGTTGAAACCCCGGAAGGATGACCAATTTGTTATGCACTGAGGCTGGAAATTCCTGTGACAAACAACGAGGCTGAGTACAAGGCACTGATAACGGGATTAAGGATAGTGAATGAACTAGGGATAAGGACACTCCGCATATCCAATGATTCCCAGTTGGTGGTTTGTCAAGATAGAAAGGAATATCGGGCTATGGGGTGCAAGACTTGCAGCTTACCTGATGAAATACAAGAGCTGTTGGATGATATAGAGCACTACAGTACAACGCATATCCCTAGAGAGGAGAATACAAAGTTGGTTCATTGGCTAAGCTGGCTAGTTCTGGGGAAGCACAGATGATGGGCCTGGTTCCAATGGAGGTATTAACAGCTCCAAACATTGATCAAATGAATGTTAATTGGATTTTGGAGACCGCGGAAGAAGAAGAGTCATGGATGACTCCAATCAAGGATTATCTGCTCAGGGGAATTTTACAAAGAGACATAAATGAATGGATGAAGCTCCTTCAAAAAGCACCTCGGTTCATGATGCGAGGAGTATTGTGTAGAAGAGGATTATCTAACCCCTTGCTTTGGTGTGTATCCAAGGATGAGGCTTGGAAGATCCTCATGGAAATCCACGAGGGGAGATGTAGTAATCATACCAAGGTGCAGACTCTGGCTAAAAAGGTACTCCGCTATGGATATTTTTGGCTAACGATAAATCATGATGTAGTTGCTTACACTAGACAATATGACCGTTACTGGAGATTTGCGAAAATTCCGAGAGCCCCATCTATAGAAATTACACAAATGGTTAGCCCATGGCTATTTGTGATTTAGGGAATTGATCTAATTTGTGTGCTACCGATCACCAAAGGAGGAGCTAAATACACAATAGTTGCGATGGATAATTTCATGAAGTGGGCTGAATTGGAACCGCTTACCACGACCACAACGAAAAAGGAGATCAACTTCATGACGAAAAACATCATTTGCAGGTTTCGAGTACCGTAAAAAATCATCATAGACAATATAACTCAATTTAAAAGTACTGAGTTTAAGAACTTCTACAATCAATTTAGAATCGTGAAGAGCTTCTCGATAGCAGCACATCCGTAGGCGAATAGATAAGTGGAGACGGTGATCAAAATCATCATTCCACCTTAAAGAATAGACTAAGTAGAGCCCAGGGCAATTGAGTCGATGAGCTTCCGATAACATTACGTGCTTATAGGACGACCTACAAGTCAGCATCTGGACATTTTCCATTTGCTCTAGCATATGGATCGGAAGTTATGATCTCGATAGAATTTGAAGTCCCTTCTCATTGTAAAAGGCATTTTGATCCAAGAGTAAATGAGTAACTCCTACTTTAGTCCCTCAATTTGGTTAATGAGAAGCAGGAAGAAGCGGAACTGAGGGTAGCTGCTCACTAGAAAAGAGTAGCATGATACTTGAAGGCCAAGGTTCGAAACCAACTTTGAGGTAGAGGATATCATCGTGAAGCGAGTTATCCCAAATATGGGGGCATTCGGTCCGAATTAGGAAGGCTCGTATGCAATCGAACGAAAGCTTGGAGATGTAACATTCAAGTTAGCTATAATTGATGGAATTCGGATCCCACGACCATGGAACAGTGACTTGCTACATTACTATTATGTTTAATTTTTGTTTAGTTTATTTTCGCTAGTAAGCCCCACAGAGACTCTAAGGGCAATGTAATATGGCAAGACTTGCCGTGTTTTTCGCTTATATATATATATATATTGCTTCTTAAACCAATGGAATTGTGTTCATGTAAGCAAAGATTGTGTGATGTACAATTAGTAGAACAATCGGGTAAAAAATCAGGTACAAACTTCTTCAGTCCAAGAGTCGGACTGAGGAGAATAACTACTTAGGGGTTGATCGGATAATTCAACCTCAACCTTCAGGAATTTACCATTGCTCGGAGATTGGCAATGATAAGAAGGAATAAGTACTTAAGGGTTGATTGGATAATTTGACCTGACCTCGGGAATTTTTCATTTCCCGGAGATTGGCAATGACAAGAAAGAATAACTACTTAGGCGTTGATCAGATAATTCGACCCTGACATTTAGGAATTTGTCATTGACCGAAGATTGGAAATGATAAGAAGGAATAACTACTTAGGGGTCGATCAAATAATTCAAACCTGACCTTTAGGAATTTTTCATTGTTCGGAGATTGGCAACAACATGAAGGAACAAGTACTTAGGGGTCGATCGGATAATTCAAACCCGACCTTCAGGAATTTGCCATTGCTCGAAGATAGGCAACGTCAAGAAGGAATGACCGCTTAGGGGTCAATCGAATAATTCAACCCCGACCTTACAAGTATTTGTCGTTGCTTAGATTTTGGCAACGTCAAGTAGGACTAATCACGCAGGGGTCGATTGGATAATTCGATCCCGGCTTGTAGGTATCATCTGTTGCTCAAAGCATGGTAGCATCAAGAAGGAATGCTCGGAATCGAGGAATTAAACTGCCGGTTCCCAGAGACAGTGGTGTACAGACTGGATTTCCATGACCATGCTAGTAGCCTAGTCGGACATGTTTGGCCGAGGATAAGCAAGGATCGTCATTAAAACTCTAGGACAAGTGTTCTTAGACCTTTCCAATTGGAATCAGGATTGGAGGAGCACGATTGAACTGGGGACAGTTGGATAATTTTCCCTACAATGTTTGACTTATACCAATGCTTGGATTCTGGCATTTGGAATAGCAAACTCCATGAACGGGATTTGGTTCATGGCGGAATATAAAAATTGGAAGTTAACACTTCAGTTGATGCTCCTCGAAGATAGGCGGAACACGGAACTTGGACTATTTATGATAGAAATTGGTCAAAGGAAACTCGGCCCAACCAAAATGGGGATAACCACTGAGTTGGTCCAATCATGATTTTGTTTCGCCAAACAGAATACTTTGGCAACTATAAACAGGGCCAAACAATCGAATATATTTAAAGCAATTATAGGAATTTTATTTATATGCACAAAATTGCAGTAAATAAATGCATTACACCGGAATAGGCATATATAATGTAGGTAAATTGCAGTGCAGGAGATTGTGTTATATATGTAGGTAGTTATTCATAAATAGGCATAGTGTATAAAAATGCAAAAAAGTAAACAGAACAAAGATTACAGAACAAAAGGTGGTCTTTCAATACTTCAATTTTTATATACAAAAGTAGCAGGGGCCATTTCGCACAAACACGGCATGTTCACAACAAAAAGATACAATAAAATACAAGCTGCCACATCCATGAACTTCTCGGTAGGAGTCTTGGAGGACTTAACTTTTAGTGGCTTTACCTTGATAAGGGAAGCTTAGTAGTAGGGCTCATAGGCGTAGAGCTAACAGATTTCTCAATACTGGGTCCTTCTATCTTTTGACCTTGGAAAGGTCAATCTTCAGCCTCTCCGCCATTGTAATAGGGCCGGTTGGGCCTGCAGCGCTAGTGATTGAAACGTCTTCCCGCAAGGACTGAGAAACATCCTCCATCCCTTTCAAGGCCATGACCTTTGAGAATTGGGGCCATTTTCGGAACTAGGAGGTAGGATTGAAGTAGCAAGTCCCATGGAGATGGAGGGTAACATTGTAAAAATAGCTATGGTGCCCAATCCTTGAGTAGATGGAGGTGGAGGTGGAAGATGCAGATGACTTACAAGTTGGCAAACAAAATGGTAAAGTTAGTGATGGATTCGCATGAGAACTGAAGCTCCTGAAAGACCGGTGAAACCAGAGATATGCCTCCGCTAGAAGCTGATAGTGAAGCAGTAGACTTAGAAATCTCACCATCCTCGAGTGAGTGTTATATTGCTAGATCAACAACAAGAGGAACATATGGCTCAATGCAAGCAACCACAGTGGATGTCAGAATGGTTCAGGTGGCCTCGAAGCTGGCCCCCTTAATCTTGGAAATCCAACATATGCACTTTTGACTTTGGAACGGACGATTTTGCTGGACCCGATGTGCTCGGGCAGTGGAAGCATTGACAAAAGCAATGGCGGTGGCTGCATCTTCAGCTGCATGTATGGATTTTCCCTCCTCAAGGTTTGTTATGTCTTCGACATTGAGGTACTTAGCCATTAGCTCTTCCTTGGTGAGGCCTTCACCGGCTGCTTCAGAACGACGTAATACTTCCTCCCAAGCATTGATGAGAGTTTTAGCATATGTATTCCCCGACCACTTCAAATTCTTATATTGAATCAAGCTCGCAAAAAAGTGCCGGAGAGTGTTGTTCGGCTCTTTTTTCTCCTTAGTCTTTTCTTCCTTAAGCTCTTTCAATTCTTGTGCAACGATCGCGTGCTCAACTTTGCGATTAGTTTTTCGACCTTAATCAATAGTAGATCATCGACAAGTTTCTCATTCTTCTCATGGAGCTCTTGAATTTCAGTGGCCTACTCTGCAACGGTTTTGTCCCTGGTTGGCGTAGTTCCATCTTTTATGGTAAGGGCCATGACTTTCTTAATAATCAATGTCTTCGGAGCAGCGCTGTCTGATGAGCCATTTTAAGTAGGTCTTTCAGCATGAAGGTTGCATCGAAATTCGTCAGCTTCAGCTCCACCATCAGGCTATCACTTCCCTTCTTGGATTTTATAACAGCATCTCTCTCAGCCTTCATCTTCTCCAAATCATCCTTATACCTTATAAAGAGGCTGTCGTAGGTTCTCTTTCTGGACTCGAAGGATTGGATATTCGTGTAATTAATTTTATTGACCTCAGAGAGGGTGAAAGCTAACTTCTTCCATTCATAGCCTTGGTAACTAACATTTGAACCCATCGAAAGTCCTTATTTGCTTCATTCATTGGAAATTTTTGGACGTCACGATCAAACTTGATGCCATGTAGAAAGAGATCTAGAGAAGCATCCTGCATGCGGGATAATGAAGTAGGTAAAGGAATCGAGGGAGCAGCAACTCCATTGGAATATAGAGGAATGGTAGTGGCTAATGAGCAAGAAGTGGGAGCTTAAGGATGAGTAGGAGTTTAGGACTCCGAGCGAGGCAGAGCAATGATGGAAAAGGAGTCACAGAGATTATACAAATCTTTGTGCCACTTGCTCAGATCGCTAGGTAGCCTCTCCTCGGCATGGTCTTTGCTTATCCTCTCTCCCGGAATGGTGATCATCTTCTGCTTACTACTCTCTTTCTTTCCTTCTGGCCCTCTCCTCCTCAGATTCTGGTCCTCGACGATAGTTAGGGAGAGACATATATGGATCAAGGGTTTTCCTTCTAGACTTTCCCACACTGTAATGAAGCTTTCTGTACCTATCTCTAGCCATGGAACTTGCAACAAAGAGAAATCATATAAGTGTTGGAACTACGAAATGCAAATGAATGCAAGGATATGTGTTCGTATCCTAGTGAAGTATAGAGTGTCGATGATCCCCTAAGTGCTCTATAGACTATGTTCACATGGAAGTAAAGAGTCTCACCACCTTCATCTAGAATTCCTCCTGGCGAAAAACTAAAGTTCGGAGAACCTTTAACGAGGAGAATGCCAATTGAGATATCGAAATCGCTCAAGCCAGCGAAAACATCCCCTAGCATTTAAGTTGGAAGAGCTGTCTTGACAGATGGCAGTGTGCTTGGTTCCCTAGCTTTCTTGGGAGTTTTATTGATGACGTGTTTCGGATGAGGCGAAGAAAGAAGCTCAGTTCCTTGGGGAGATGTCTCACCGCACAATTCGTCTCCTTCCGAACTGGCGGCGTATTCACTAGCATCCTCATCAGCGATTTCTTCTTCCTCCTCTCCTTCCTTCTCCTTCATCTCTTCCTTCCCTTCTCTCCTCCCTTCTCTTCCACTCTCCTCCAAAATTGATTGCATTCTAGCCCCTTTATCCCCTTCTCTCGAGGTATCACTTGCAGCCAGTTTTTCTATTCCCCTGTCAATGGGCTCTTCAACATATGCCATACCTGATGTCCTTCAGCTTCCATTTGAAGGTTCTCGCTGGAGCTGCAAGTGGGGGTAGAATATGGGCATGCACTCTAGAACTGCTTGGCATAGATGATATAGGAACTGTAGACCAATAGGGAGCAGAATACCACACCGGTGAAGGTTCTCGTTTATTAGGGATATGTGGTAGTGCGATGCTGGAAGCTAATTTCATTCGGAGTTGTTAAAGTATTCGACATACTTGTCGCGAACATCTCAAGCAGGAATGTCTATGAGGAAATAAGTAGTAAGTTAAGCATTTGGATAGATGGAATTCAAGTATGGAAAGAGCAAAGAGGAAGGGATCTTATGTTCGGAAAGCCAGTGCCCGTTGAAGCCATATGAGCATCGGACGAGGTACTCATTTTTATAGTACGAGCTCTTATTATGTAGCATCTCGATGACCCTGCATTTGCACCAGGTCTCGATGATCATATATGATGGTGAGTTGCACCTTTGTTTGAAGGTCAGAAGATAGCTTAGCTCGATGAAGTTTGAAGGCCGTTAAACCGATTTGAAAACAGCACAAACATGGAGCTTTGGAGGGTAAACCCGTTGAGGTGAACTTGGGACGGAGCCAGCCCAAGCTCTTGAAGAATCATGCGTAGAAATGGATTGAATGGTGGGACATCACTACCTAGTCACATATATGCAATGTGAAGTGTTAATCTATGCAATGTGAAGTCCCATGTCCCATAAACAATGAACGGATCATCTTGTGTAGATAGCTCGGTTGTGCTAGAAAAATGAGTCATGCCGCACAATGGAACTGTACATCGAATCTTTCCTGTTACCGTCAGATAATCAATAACAGTATCATGGTCTGGAGCAATGCAGAAGCTTATCTTTTGTGGGAGCATGGAATGTGTAGGAATTGGAAATGCAAAGTAATGGATTCGCTTAATACGATCGATCTTTGGGAGAGAACCATCATATTGGCATCCACATGGCGGTATACAATTAATCGAGCGCTTATCGGAGCAAATTGAAGGATTTTGTAGTGCAAGACTTTATTGAAAAAATTTAATCGATTCTCTTAAGCACATATCGGATCAGGCCCAAGCATGAGCTTAGAAGAACCCTGGAATTACGCTGACCTAACTTGACTATCCATGCCACTATCGTCAGCATAAGTCGAGGGAATCTCAAAGTCGCCAACAATAGCCAGATTGCTGATCATCATCCACCTAAGACATCAGATCAAGATTTGAGATTAGGGTGGTGGTCGGGTCCGAGCGCTCAAAAAGAAACGGTGGTGGTCGGTAGGAAGATTGAACGGTGGCGGCGATCTTTTGGGATAGCGATGACGTTAGGAAGATGATGGTAGCATTAAGGATGCAGTAGTGACCGGTTTCAGGTGGTAGAGTAAGGCTTGCAAGTGATCGAAAGGCGAAGAGCGTAGGGTGTAAGCGATCGGCACAAGGAAATGAAGAAGTGGTAAAAAAATTCTAATTCCCGAGTACTTATAGTTTTTGGGGTTGAGGGGAAGCACTCAGTACCAAGTGGTATTTTCGAGCCAAAAATTAAGTGATATGCAAAAGGGGGAAAGAAAAATTTGGACTAAGGCGTGGGACTATAACATCCCCCACTTGGAGGCCCAAAACTAACTGCTATGGATGCTGCAATCATCCATAATTATTAATTCTCGACGACCAAATGTGATAATGTCAGATACATTGATAAAATAGAAACACATGGATATGAGATACTTTTAAAATTATAAAAATATTTCTCATTCCACTTCAAACACATTTCAAGTTCATTACATAATCCCAAATTCGTAAATCATGTTCAAAGAAATATAATTATTACAAAATACGCCAAGAGCAACATATGAAGATGTCCCCCCCTTAGTTGATCAGAGTCTGAACATAGGCAATTAAACAACTTTGCCATTACAATCAAAACACAGCAGAATTAAACAGAAAGAACTCCTAACAGCTAGCTTGCCTCCTGCATGTCTCTGGAAGCTTAAAGGAGAACCTTAAAACCTTAACTCTCAAACTACTCAAAATGAAAATCAATTGAGCACCCGAGAGTTTAATGGGAAAACATAAACTTCGAGTCAGACAAAAAGTCCGGTAAGAATAATAACCTACCATCTCGAACCATATAGATATCTAGTGAGACCATGTCATTTAGCGAAACAAGTTTTCCCCTCACTAGTATCTTAGCCCAAAATATAATAACCAAATACTAAGCACCAGCATCCACAATGGTTAAAACATAACATAATAAAAGTAGTTTTGATGATCTGCAAACATGCAATAAGCTGTGGATTACCCATCCCCATTTACCTGACTATCTGTCTCAAGTTATAGTTTCTAGGTTCACTATTAAACTATTAGTTTCATGGGCTGATGTAACATCCCTTATCTAGAGGCCCAAAACTAAGCGCTACAGATGCTGCAGTCATCTATAGTATTAGCTTCTAGTGACTAAATACGGCTGTGTTAATGGTATCAATAATATCAGAAGCACTTGAATACAAAAACAAAACACATTTTTCCAAAATCACAGATTACTTCATTACATTTCCATATAAATTTTGTTCCATATTTACGTCACATAACCCAAAACGTTTTCCTAAGCACATATTAAATATAGTTATTACAAATTACGTCGAGAGTAGTATATAAAGATACCCCCTCGATTGATCAGAGTCAAATGGTCATATAAGACCTAATACATCATAACACATCAGAAAATCATCTAAACATAAATAAAACAGCAAATCCTAAATAGCTATCTGTTGCCTCCAACATCCTCCGGTAGCTTATTCGTCAACTTTCTAAAACCTGAAAAGATCCTTAGTCTCTCAACCTACTCAAATTAATTTTATATACCCGAGAGTTTAAGGAGAAAACATAAAATTCGAGTCGGACATAAAGCCTGGTATGAATAATACTATACATCCCGGTTTAATTATGTTAAGTGAGACCACGCCACTTAGCGGAACAGGTTTCCTCTCACTAACATCCTTTTCAAAACATATCTTTGCAAATCCTTTCTTATAACTATACACTATGCACCTGCATCCACAATGGTTGAATTCTACAAATAAACATTATGTAAACCAACATAAATATCAGGTAATAATGAACTACCCGTTCAACACAAATAACTTTTAACATTTGGCTGACTCGGGCCTACCAGACAACATAATCAAAATTTACCTAACATCTGTTAAATATTCATATTTAGGATTATCTATCCTTATCTATCTATTTAACATTTCCCAGCAGGACGGTCTGTCCTAAACTATCTATTAAATATCTCACTTCTGGACGGTTTGTCCCTAACTTAATCATCTCCCAGGTTCTCCCGAGCCTAATGGTTTTCCGTGCTTACCAATAACCTATCTGTATACAACATATATTCCTTTCGGTGTGTAATCATAATTTTAGTCTACCTGTGACCAAGCCTTGCACACTGGAATTTTGGACAACAATTAGCTGGGGCTATAAGCTAATATATAGTGCGCGACCCTATACTAGTCCCATCTGGTTTTCTAATATCTGAGTCATTTATACTTAAAGATCCCCTCCCATAATTTTCCTTTAAAACAATTTCAAAATGATTTAAACCTTTAAATCAAACTTCAAACAAGGAAAAGAAATAAGTCTTTATACTTTACTCAAATCATATTACCATGTTAGATATATATCCTTTTCTCAGAACTTAGTTGATGAAAAGACTTTACCATTTGAAAGAACCTCTTTCCATACTTTGAAACTACCTCCTTCAAAATCCAAGTTTAAACCTTTCGAAATCATCTCTAAAACCTTTCGAATTTAGTCAAAGCAATCCTTTCAGAAGTTATAAACCTTAGACATCCTTCTTTAAAATCACTTTAAGTCATTGCCTTAGAAAAACCTTTGGAAATCCTTCCTTCAAAAACCTTTCTAAAACTTCTACTAAACCTTTCGAAACAGAACCCTTCGAATACATAAAACCTTTTAAAACAGAAACCCTTTGTAGGCATACTTGGTTCAACTTAAAACAATCTGGAAACCTTCTTTTAAAACCTTTTGTCTTTATATAAACAACATTTCAAAAATGTCTAAATAACCTTTCGAAAGTCTTTTGTTATATTTCTCAAAACAAGGGTAACCACCTAAGTTGAAAGCTTCCCTTCGAAACCATTGGAGAAATGGCTAATTTTAAAAACAAGTAAACCTTTCGACTGGGTCGGAAGGTTCAACACAAAACCTTTATAAAAGTAGTGGAAACCCTTCGGCTGTGCCAGAAGGTTTCAAAACAAAGTATTAGCGGTAGCAGCTACAACCTATCGACTACATCAGAAAGTTTTAAAGTCTTTCTTTTAACTATCTTGACATGGCCAGAAGTGACCAACTCGAAAGCTCTAATTCGAAAGAAAAGCAGGCGAAAGCTTTTCACTTATAAAACAATTATATTCCAATCTTTTAGGCCATCAACCTTTCGGCTTAGAAACTTTCGGCTGTATTCAATTCATTGCATATCAATTACTTGATACCTTATGCATTGAACTTTGACCTTATCGAAAGTTAACCTTTCGACTGAGACGAAGGGGCTGGGACGGAAGAGTCTCATACCTTAAATTTTTTTATATATCCCTCAAAATGACTTAGGAAAATTCTAGAAAAATTCCAGAAAATATATTTTAATATATTGCCTAACATATTAAAATCTCAAACCCAAACAATTATTATTTCAGCCGAAAATAATTTAAAACCCAATAAACAACTTCCTTCATTCGAAAATTCATATAAAATCCATAATAAATTGGAAAATTATGAAAATCAAAACCTATCTCTAAAATATTATTCCAGACCAATATTTAAATTTCCAAGGTATTCGGATGTCATTAAATAGTGTTTTCGTGGTAAACATATCATAAAACACGAATAAACATTTATAAATTCACCAAGAATAAATATTTATATATCTTAAAACATCCAACATGGAAATATTATAGCAAAAACATTTCGGATCTAACCACAAAACCGAAAACTAAAAGTATTAGGGATGTAATAATTATTCACCTTAGCTTTAGAGATTATAGATGAGATTTTTGAGTGTTGAATTAGTTGATTTCTTCTTTCCTCTTGAATCTTAGCTTTACTTCTTCTCTTGAGATTAGAAATGGTGTCCGACCTTATAAATTTTCATTTTAAATGAAATGAGAATAATGAACGTGAGTTACCCATTTCCTAAGGATTTAGGGTATAAGGTTTTGCTATTTTCCAAAATACCCTTCTCATTTCCTAACACACTACCTAGTGTTATTTCATTTTAGTTAACCCCTTTAACATGGCACGGATATCTCCAACTAATCAAATCTCAACCTATTAATCTTCACATTATTTACTTTAATTTAACTATTTAAATATCTTAAATAAGGTTATAAAATATATGGGGTGTTACAGATTCCCCACCTTAAAGAATTTCATCCTCGAAATTACGATAAGGTACACAACAAAACAATCAAAGGTAAAACATACCATCAATTAAATCTGGGTAAGAGTCTCTGATCATGCTCTCCACTTCCTAAGTACAGTCTCTAGCATCATTACTCCGCTGGACCTTTACTAACTTGACTGTCTTGTTCCTCAATTTCTTCTCATCTCTAGCCACAATCTGAATCGGTTTCCTAACTATAGTCAAATCCGGTTCTACTACTAAGTCTTCTAATACTGTGGGTGCTATAGTAGTCTCCTGGTCTCTAACACATTTCCTAAGATGAGAAACATGGAAAACATTATGGACTCCAGCCAAACTACTCGGTAAATCCACTTTATAAGCAAGTTTTTCGATTCTCTCAATAATACAAAATGGACCGATGAACATAGGTGCTAACTTCCCTGACTTCCCAAATCTGATTACACCTTTCATTGGCGAAACCTTAACAAACACATAATCTTCGACAGAAAATTCCAAATTCTTCCTTCTTTTATCTGCATAGCTTTTCTGCCTAGATTGAGCTTCCTTCATCCTAGCTCGAATCAACTCAATCTTTTCCGCAGCTTCCTTCACTAAATCGGGACCAAGAACCAATCTATCCCCGGTCTCTAACCAACATACGGGAGACTTGCAAGGTCTTCCATACAATGCTTCAAACGGTGCCATCCCAATACTAGTCTGATAACTATTGTTATACGAGAAATCGACTAGATGAAGATGGTCTTCCCATGATCCCCCAAAATCTAATATACAAGCTCTTAACAAATCTTCCAAGACTTTGTTAACTCTTTCTCGTTGCCCATCCGTCTGTGGATGGTAAGCGGTACTCATGTTGAGCTTGGTTCCTAATGCTTCTTGTAGACTTTTCCAGAACTCAATAGTAAATAAAGAATCTCTATCACTGACAATACTACTAGGAATCCCGTGCAGTCTAACCACATTCTTCATGAATAACTTCACCAAATCGGGTGACGTTCTAGTTGACTTTACCGAAATAAAATGGGCACTCTTAGTCATTCTATCTACTATGACCCATATGCTTTCGTTTCCACTTCTAGATCTCGGAAACCCATCAATAAAATCCATGGAGATTGAATCCCATTTCCATAACGGAACCTCTAACGGTTGAAGCAACCCACTTGGCTTCTGGTGTTCAGCCTTTGCTTGTTGGCAATTCAAGCACTACTTAACACACGATCCAATATCCCGCTTCATACCTTCCCAGAAGAAATTTCTCTTCATGTCCTGATACATCTTTGTAACTCCTGGGTGGATAGTGAACTTCGAACGATGGCACTCATCTAAAACCTCCTTCCTTATATCTCCTATATTTGGAACACATAATCTTCCTTTCTTTCGCAACCACCCATTATGGTCAAGATTGAAATCTTTTAGGTCATTGCTCTCCGTTCCTTCCTTCAACCTTCTGATCCGCTCAACCAATACAGGATCCTCCTTTTTCTTAGAAGCTATCTTCTCAATCATTACCCGTCGGACTTCCAAACAAAACAATACAGTACTTCCTATACTCGATCCTACTTTGGACTTAAACCGCACACTACAATCCGATAACGCTTCCAAGTCTTTCCACTCAGTGATCATAGCCAATACTGTGTTCTGATGTTTTCGACTGAGTGCATCTGCTACCTTTTTTCCTTTTCCAGGTGTGTACTCAATTCCAAAATCATAGGCAGCAATAAACTCCAAACATCTCTGCTATCTCATATTCAGCTCCTTCTGAGAGAACAAATACTTCAATGACTTATGGTCAGTATATAGCTCAAATCGCTCTCCCAAAAGATAATGCCTCCACACCTTTAAAGAAAATATAACGGCATCTAACTCCAAGTCATGCGTTGGATACCTAACCTCATGTGGTCTGAGCTGTCTAGAAGCATAAGCAATTACTTTACCCCTTTGCATCAACACAGCTCCCAATCCTGTTCCACACGCATCTATATAAACAACTAAATCCTGATTCCCCTCCGGAACCACTAACACTGGTGCATGGGTCAATAAGTGTTTCAAGCCTTGGAATGCTTCTTCATACTTATCAGTCCACATGAACTTCACATCTTTTCGCGTAAGCTTAGTCATCGGTGCTGCTATCCGCAAAAAATCTTTTATGAATCTCTGATAATATACCACCAATCCAAGGAAACTCTTTATCTCGGTCACCGTCTCAGGTCTCTTCCAATTGCTCACCGCTTCAATCTTAGTTGGATCTACAGACAACCCTTTCTCAGAGACGACATGGCCCAGGAACTTCACTTTCTTCTTCCAAAAATGACACTTCGTAAACTTAGCCTTCAACTGATGCTCCCTCAATGTCTCGAGCACGACTCTGAGATGAACTTCATGCTCCTTCTCATCCTTAGAGTATATCAAAATGTCATCAATGAAAACCAACACAAACCTATCCAAATGCTCTCTAAAAATCCTATTCATCAGATCTACAAAGAATGTCGGCGCATTAGTTAGTCCAAACGACATAACTAACCATTCATACGATCCATATCTCATTCTAAACGCCGTCAAAGGAATGCTATCCTCTGCCACTCTAAGCTGATGAAATCTCGTCGCCAAATCTAGCTGAGAAAATACCTTTGCTCCGCTCAACTGATCGAACAAATCGGCAATTCTCGGCAATGGATATCGGTTCTTTATTGTTTTCTCATTCAACTTACGATAATTGATACATAGCCTTAACGATCCGTCCGGCTTCTTAGCAAACACAACAGCAGCTCCCATGGCGAACTACTCGACCTAATAAAACTTTTGCCTTCCAGATCTACTAACTGCACCTCCAATTCTTTCATTTCTGTAGGTGTCATCCTACTCGGCGGTCTACTCATCGGTCAGCTTCAAGCACTAAATCAATCCAAAACTCAAGAGCTCATTTCGGTGGCAGCCCAACGACTAGCTCAAACACATCAGAAAATTCTCTAACCACAAAGACCCGATGCAACTCATCCCTCAACTCCATAATACCCAGTGAAGCATTCACCTCACAACTAGGGTTCTCTACAACATAAATTATCCGATCACGACAATCTGGATGACTAAGTGATATTTTCCTATCTTGGAAAAATATCCTAGCATCATACCTACTTAACCAATCCATCCCCAGGATAATCCCAAATCCCATAAAGTCAAATACATGCAACAACAATCAAAGGTACGGCCTAACAAATCAAATTCTAGATGGTCACACCTCATCCCAAGTGTTGCATAACCTCCTATTGGATTAGCAACCCTCAAGGAAGTAACTAAGTAAGAGGGTTCTAGGCATTAAATCTATCTACCAAACATCGAGAAATAAAAGAATGGGATGCCCCAGTATCAAATGGGACATTAACAGACATACCGCAGATCTACAGTGAGCCTCCTAAAACAGTTTTTCCCTTTTCCTGAGCAACTGATTTTGCGGTTGTGGGCTCTAAAGCATAAAATCACCCTTTTCCTTCCTTTGGTGGCTCTGGACACTTGTTCTTGAAATGACCCACTTGATCGCAATTAAAGCATCTGACATTTTTCTTCCCACCATCCTCCTTTCCTTTTCCCTTGCTGGCTCGACACTCATTGGCATATTGTCCTTTCTTGTTGCAGTTGTAACAAACTACTTCAGCTTTACTCTTCTTTTGTGCCCCTTCTTTGTAAGCAATCTTCTTCTGGAAAAATTTCCTCTTCTAAACCTGTCCAGTCTGAGCCTCTTTCACTTTCTTCCTTAGGCAAGCCAATGCTTCTTCTTGCCTCAATGACACCTCAACAACAACATCACTAAGGTCTCTTAAGTGCAGCAAAGTAGCACTTATCAGTTTTGGCCTTAATCCACCGATGTACTTTTCATTTCTACTAATAACGGTATCAACCAATGCATACCCGTATCGGGCTAGTTCCTCGAACTTCCTGGTATACTCCAACACACTCGTATCTCCCTGCTCCAATTCTACAAACCTCATTACCAATGCATCATGCGCCATAACGGACATGAATCTCTTCGAAAACCTTCTTTTGAATTCCTCCTAAGTAATGGTCTCTTCATCAACTTCGGTAGTGATAGTGTTCCACCAAAATAATGTAGCTCCCTGCAGCTGCCTTGAGGCCAACCTCCTTTTCCGCGCATCATTTAGCCCTAAATCAGCAAAAATTCTTTCACAATTTAGTAGCCAGTTTTCTACTTCAATCACGTCCTCGGTACCAATGAACGGCTTCCGTCCGAGCCTAATGTAATCTCTACTCAAATTGGCATACTTATTGACCACATGAACTTCTTGAACTCCTCCTCCCGCAGCGTTTCCTCCAACAACACCTTCTGCTACTCCAGCTTGCACCATATTCACAAAGAATTGATACATTGCCCCCATATCCAGTTGGGGAACTCCTGCACCATCATTTTCAGCTTGTGCCTGACCAAGATCTCTCCTTGCGTTTGGTCGGGCATTTCCGTTGGTAGTGGTGATGTCTCCTCCAACATTCACTCGGCTTCTTCTTGCCTCCATATCTGTATTCAAACCTCGTGAGATACAGATGAATAACCTAACTAAGATAGGAGTCTAAAGATAGAGCGTATACTTATATATATAAATACAAGTACGTTATTATAGCGTTATCACATACCCTGATCTCAACTCAAATTTATACGGATTATGTTTCCAAAATCAATTTTTTACTTAAAGTATTTCAAAAACCATGCTCTGATAACAAGCTGTAACATCCCCTATTTAGAGGCCCAAAACTAAGCGCTATAGATGCGGCAGTCATCTATAGTATTAGCTTTCGGCGACTAAATACGGCTATGTTAATGGTATTAATAATATCAGAAGCACTTGAATATGAAAACAAAACACAGATTTCCAAAATCACAGATTACTTCATTACATTTCCATATAAAATTTGTTCCACATTCACGCCACATAACCCAAAATGTTTTCCCAGGCACAGATTAAATATATTTATTACAAATTATGTAGAGAGCGGTATATAAAGATACCCCCTCGATTGATCAGAGTCAAATGGTCATATAAGACCTAATACATCATAACACGGTGGAAAATCATCTAAACATAAATAAAAGCAGCAAATCCTAAATAGTTATTCGTTGCCTCCAGCATCCTCCGGTGGCTTATTCGACAACTTTCTATAACCTAAAAAGATCCTTAACCTATCAACCTACTCAAATTAATTTTGAGTATCCGAGAGTTTAAGGGGAAAACATAAATTTCTAGTCAGACATAAAGCCTGGTATGAATAATACTATACATCCCGGTTTAATTATGTTAAGTGAGACCACCCCGCTTAGCGGAACGGGTTTCCTTTCACTAACATCCTTTTTAAAACATATCTTTGCAAATCCTTTCTTATAACCATACACTATGCACCTGCATCCACAATGGTTAAATTCTACAAAATTAACATTATGTAAACCAACATAAATATCAGGTAATAATGAACTACCCATTCAACACAAATGACTTTTAACATTTGGCTGACTCGGGCCTACTAGACAACATAATCAAAATTTACCTAACATCTGTTAGATATACATATTTAGGATTATCTATCCTTATCTATCTATTTAACATTTCCCATCGGGACTATCTGTCCTAAACTATTTGTTAAATATCTCACTTCTGGACGGTTTGTCCTAATTTAATCATCTCGCAGGTTATCCCGAGCCTAATGGTTTTTCGGGCTTACCAATAACCTATCTGTATATAACAAATATTCTTTTCGGTGTGTAATCATAATTTTAGTCTACCTGTGACCAAGCCTTACACACTAGAATTTTGGACAACAATTAGCTGGGGCTACAAGCTAATATATAGAGCGCGACCCCAAACTAGTCCCATCTGGTTTTCTAATATCTGAGCCAATTATACTTAAGGATCCCCTCCCATAATTTTCCTTGAAAACAACTTCAAAATGATTTAAACCTTTAAATCAAACTTCAAACAAGGAAAAGAAATAAGTCTTTATACTTTACTCAAATCATATTACCATGTTAGATATATATCCTTTCCTCAAAACTTAGTTGATGAAAAGACTTTACCATTTGAAAGAACCTCTTTCCATACTTTGAAACTACCTCCTTCAAAATCCAAGTTTAAACTTTTCGAAATCATCTCTAAAACCTTTCGAATTTATTCAAAGCAATCCTTTCGGAAGTTATAAACCTTAGACATCCTTCTTTAAAATCACTTTAAGCCATTGCCTTAGAAAAACCTTTGGAAAACCTTCCTTCAAAAACCTTTTGAAAACTTCTAATAAACCTTTCGATACAAAACCCTTCGAATACATAAAACCTTTTAAAACAGAAACCCTTTGTAAGCATACTTGGTTCAACTTAAAACAATCTGGAAACCTTCTTTTAAAATCTTTTGTCTTTATATAAACAACCTTTCGAAAATGTCTAAATAATCTTTCGAAAGCCTTTTGTTATATTTCTCAAAACAAGGGTAACCACCTAAGTTGAAAGCTTCCCTTTGAAAGCATTGGAGAAATGGCTAATTTTAAAAACAAGTAAACCTTTCCACTGGGTCGGAAGGTTCAAAACAAAACCTTTATAAAAGCAGTGGAAACCCTTCGGCTGTGCCTGAAGGTTTCAAAACAAAGTATTGGCGGTAGTAGCCACAACCTATCGACTACATCGAAAAGTTTTAAAGTCTTTCTTTTAACTATCTTGACATGGCCGGAAGTGACCAAGTCGAAAGCTCTAATTCGAAAGAAAAGCAGGCGAAAGCTTTTCACTTATAAAACAATTATATTCCAATCTTTTAGGCCATTAGCCTTTCGGCTGTATTCAATTCATTACATATCAATTACTTGATACCTTATGCATTAAACTTTGACCTTATCGAAAGTTAACCTTTCGACTGAGACGAAGGGTCTAGGACGGAAGGGTCTCATACCTTAAATTTTTTTATATATCCCTCAAAATGACTTAGGAAATTCTGGAAAAATTCTAGAAAATATATTTTAATATATTGCCTAACATATTAAAATCTCAAACCTAAATAATTATTATTTCAGCCGAAAATTATTTAAAACCCAATAAAAAACTTCCTTCATTCGAAAATTCATATAAAATCCATAATAAATTTGAAAAATATGAAAATAAAAACCTATCTCTAAAATATTATTCCAGACCAATATTCAAATTTCCAAGGTATTCGGATGTCATTAAATAGTGTTTTCGTGGTAAACATATCATAAAACACGAATAAACATTTATAAATTCACCAACAATAAATATATATATCTTAAAACATCCAACATGGCAATATTATTGCAAAAACATTTCGGATCTTACCACCAAAACGAAAACTAAAAGTATTAGGGATGTAATAATTATTCACCTTAGCTTTAGAGATTATAGATGAGATTTTTGAGTGTTGAATTATTTGATTTCTTCTTTCCTCTTGAATCTTAGCTTTACTTCTCTTGAGATTGGAAATGGTGGACGGCCTTGGAAATTTTTGTTTTTAATGAAATGAGAATAATGAACGTGAGTTACCCATTTTCTAAGGGTTTGGAGTATAAGGTTTTGCTATTTCCCAAAATACCTTTTTCATTTCCTAACACACTACCTAGTGTTATTTCGATTTAGTTAACCCCTTTAACATGGCACGGCTACCTCCAACTAATCAAATCTCAACCTATTAATCTTCACATTATTTAATTTAATTTAAATAATTAATTATCTTAAATAAGGTAATAAAATATATGGGGTGTTACAGCTGACTAATAACCCGCTAATTCTTTAGTGAAGTCATATCCACTTTCATAGTTTTCTTGGGTTCACTATGAACCTATTGGTTCCCTACCAATACTATCATCCAATCATAGTTTTCACAGGATCTCTATGAACCTATTGGTATCTACCAATAACTTTCTCCAATCACAGTTTTCATGGGCTTACTATGAACCTATTGGATTCTCCAATAACTTCTCCCATGTCATAGTTTTCATGTCACAGTTTTCATGGGATCACTAAGAACCTATTGGCCCATGCCAATAACTATTTTCATACATAGTTTTCATGGGCTTACTAAGAACTTGTTTAACCAATAATCTATTGATCAGTCTTTGGGCATCTTATATTTTGCTCTACCAGGCCTCCTGGATGCAATTCTACTCACACAGGAGTTAACTCAATTTATATTCACTCCTGGGTCCACCTTGCTGGTTACTCTGCCCTTAACACCCCAAAATGCAGTTGTGAGTCAACATAAAATGAATATGTTTATAAAAGAAGCATACATGATAACTGATCATAACATAATAATACAAACATTGATAGTTTAATTTCCTTGTAATCATTTCTCAAATGAAGCATGGTTAATACCTTTAACCTATTATCTTTAGCAAGGAAAACTTCTTCAAAACACCAAAATTAAATGCCATTTCAAAATCTCTTTCATATTTCCATGGGTTTTTCTTTAAAAATGAGATTGGGTTCTTTGTTTTGAAAACTAAAGCTTTTGAAACCTTAGACCTTCTCTTTCGAAACCATTGAAACATACCTTTCGAAAGTATTCATAACCTTCTTTCAAAATACTTAAAACATTCCTTTCGAAACCATTATGGGTATACCTTTCAAAACACTCAAACCATTTCTTTCGAAGGCATTGATACCTACCTTTTGAAAGCATTAAAACATTTCCTTCGAAAGTACTAAAACTTATCTTCCAAAACCACTTAGTTCAAGTAGTATTAATAGAAGCATAGCTTCAAAGCCATATGAAAGTATCTCTTTCAAAATCATTGGGTTTAACCATAAGTATAACTTTTGGGTCAAAGTGAACTTAAGCGAAAGTAACCCTTTCGGAAGCATTGATCTTTAAATAAAATAATTGAGGGAAAAAGGATAGCATCGAAATGACCTTTCGACACCATTGCCCTCAAAACCTTTAATACAAGTGACTACAGGGACCCTTTCGAAAGCATTGATGTTTAAGTAAAGAACTTAGGGAATATGATAGTTTTGAAACCATTGCCTCCCAGAACACTTGTTAAAAGTGGCTATAATAACTCTTTCGAAAGCTTGAAGGCAGCTTCAAATTTTACAAGGACGAAACCTTCCTTTTGAAAGCATTGAATTAAAGTCAAAAAGAAAGCGGCAGCTAGGTTTTGAATAGGTTCCCAAGCGGCTACCCTTTTGAAAGCTCTTTTTCAAAACTAAATATGCGGCAACTCAATCGAAAGCTTCTTCTAAAACAAAGGCGGCAACCATGTCGAAAGCTCTTATAGTTGGTCTCAACCCTTTTGAAAGCATCATTTATAAACAGTGGTAATTCAAAGTCAAAAAGAATGGTTTGTACCCCTTCGAAAGCATGGTTTCGACGTTGTACCTCCTGCCTTTCTCCAATGCACTACGTATCAATTGCTTGGTATCATGTGCTTTGGGTTTCGAATAGGTTCTTGGGCAAAGGTATGGTGTCGAAAGCTACTAATGGAAGTGGCGAAGTAGTAAATTGAAAAACTATTTTATAACCTTTTAAAGCAATTGCTTTTCAACTAACTTGCCTTATTTGCCAAAATATGGTTGGTTGCCAAATCCTTTACCAAAATCTTTTTCTAAAAGGCTACCGAATTCATCAAATTACATTTGGATTTGTTTTACTGATAAGCCCTTCTCTTTTACAAAACAATTAAAACATTTAAGTCCCTTACATTGAATAATTTTAATTTCCATAGTAAATCACTTAGGAAAAATCCCCAAAAATCAAAACAATTCACTTTTAATATGTTTTCTAACATATTGAAATTTCAGACCCAAAATCCATATATATATTTACTGTAAATAATTTAAACCCAATTTATATATTTCTTCCATTCGAAAATTCATAATAACTTATCCATAACTTGGAATATTATGAAAATTTAAACCTATCTCCAAAATAATGTTTTACATAACATATTAAATCCTCATGGCATTTGAAACCCATTTTACATGATTTTAACCTTAAAATCGAATCAAACCTTTTTCAAACATACTTGTTTAAATCAAACATGGCATATAATCAAAGCATATGACCATTCAAACCATCCAAATGGTTTTAAAACTTTAAACCCAAAATTAAGATGTTCATAAAAACATATATGAGATGGTTTTGATTATTATTCACTTTTTTGGATAAGGAACTTGAGATTTGATCTTGTTTAATTCTTCTTTTCTTGAATCCTTAGCTTATACTTGATTTTGAACTCCTTTTCTCCTAGGGTTATTGCAGGCCTTGAAGCTCCTTTATTTATGTTTTTATTCTGTGAAAACGTGAATGAGAATGAGGTAAGGGTTTAAGGGTTATGGGATTATGGTATACGGCTATTTCTTATATTACCCTTGCCTTATTCTCTTAAGTATTTACTCATAAACCATTCTTATGAATTCATTTAGTTGAGGCACGACCTCTACTTAGTTTTCAAATCTCAGTCCCTTATCACTCTAGCCCTTATATTATTTTATTTTATTTATCTAATTAAATCTCCTGAATAATGTTATTTAAAATTAGGGGTGTTACATGGACGATCTTCAGAGCATAGATCTTTTCAGCTATGCAAAGTAGTTAAAAGGATATCTACGAGATGAAAGTAACACTTGAAGCAATTCTTGAATGATCGATCGACATCGAAAGATGGCACTTAGAACTTGTCTTGTTATGGAGCATGCTATGTTTTCAAAGAAAGCATACTATAAGGGGCAAGTGTTATCTGGCTTTTTGACCAAGCATATTTTCACTAGAACTAAAATGTTAGGATGAAGACGAAATGATTCACGAACTTAGGAACATACGTAGGATGGCACTGCGATCATACTCAAGAAGTTTCAAAGGCTAAAGATCAAAGTAGACCACTCAGTATCGAGCCCTACCACTTGGTACCGACCCTTTTTTATTGCTCATTGGACCTCCGAAACCACTTATATATGAAGCACTAACTCAAGTAATCATCATGGAGTGCTTTCTTAAGGAACGGATGAACAATTCTAAGGCTTGTTTGGAAGAAAGCAAAAAAAGCAAAGATAAACAAGCATATCAGGAACTATTAGAAATAACTCAGTCCCATAGGAAAATTGCTCGGAACATAAAGGGTTGAAGATGGAAGACCAAAAGGAAGAAGTAAGGGAGATTTCCCCTATAAAAATCGATCGATATCGAGTGGTACCTCTCGGTATTGAGTGGTTTTGTTAGAGTTTGGGCATGTTTCACCCTTTTGCATGCACAGACTTGGATCTGGACCTAATGCTTCATGGGCCCTCAATTCTACTGGTTAATTCCCCTATAAATACAAATCCTATGGCTAGTGGAAAAGGACTTTTTGGCTCTTTTCTTTTCTTCATCTCCTATATCTCTTCTTCATAATCACTATATACTGTTGGTTGTTCTATCCTATAAGGTCTTCTCAATCCCTTGTACTAGTGACTCTCAGTCAAATAATTAATAAATTACAGTGGATGTAGGTCAGAGATTGTAGAACCACTATACAATTCTGGTGTTCTCTATACTTTTCTTATGTTTTTGCTAGATCTCAATATTTCTATAGGTTATTGGGTAATATTTCTATAGGTTATTGGGTGTTGTGCCAATTTTAGCGTTAACAGTATATACATATATATGCATATTTAATGTTTGCTAGATCTCAATACATTATTCCATAAGTCGATATCATCCTATATATATTGAAGATTATGATCATTAATATAAAGCTGTCCTCTACCATTTATACATTAATAAATTACTTGCATACTCTCTAGTTGTTAAAATTTCCTCAAGCTAGAGATGTTAAGTGTAGTATTATTAATGTATAGACTGGACGAGGTAAGATACTTACACATATTTATTGAGCTTTCCTCAAGGTATGTATATTATACTTAGGTCGTTACGAAATGGTGCGTATGAGTGGATAATCTCTTTTGCTTATTGAGCTTTTTTCAAAGTAAAAATGAGATTATGACAAGGGACCATGAGTTAGGAGTTGTATTTGATACAACGACAAGGAGTCATCCATCGTATATGGGAGTATGATTTGTTGAACTTTTATCAAGGTTAGAATGCTAAGATATACGAGTCCTAAAACCTACTAGTAAAGTCGGAAAACTTTTATGTTTTGACTTAGGGTTTGGCGAAATGTAAAAGACTAGTGGGAGCTTATTATTAAAATGAAACATAAAGTTTAACCTTACTAATATTATAAGAACATATGTTATGATATTGTCCTAATAATCTACAAATTACAACTTGCAGAAACTGTAAACTCCAAAACTATTTTCTAAAAGTGACAAGCTTACCGGACCCAACTATATCGATTGGCTAACATCGATTAAGATATAATTGACTTAAGAGTTTCTTTGATCATCTATAACATGCGATCCTATAGAACAATCCACTGATGATGCAGACCTCGAACTAAGACTTGCTTATAAGGAATGGATTTCAAACCTAGAGTTCGCATAAGTTTTCGTTCAGTCTATGTTAGAACCATAAGATTTTTGATAGTCTTAAAGTTCTTTTTGGTGAATAGTCCTGTTCTGCATGGTACGAACTTTTGAAGAAACTGTTTAATACCAAAATGACTAAGGGATAGAATGTGGATGATTATGTTCTAATGATGAAATGCTATATTGATAGGCTTCCACAGTTTGACATAATGATAAGCAACGAAATGCAAGTAGACTTAATGTTTGGTTCTCTTGCTCCCCAATATCAGCCGTTCATCTTAAACTATTATATAAACCAGTTGAACGTAAGCCTCGTGGAACTCCTCAATATGTTAAGGTCGGCTGAGTCTTCTCCAAGGATCAAGGAGTCATACTTGCTATTAAAGGGAATGCGCTTCGAAAGGTTCAAAGAAGTGGAAGAGGATTAATAATAAAAGTAAGAAAAATGTTGCCGTTGACAAGTATGAGTGTCATTATTGTCATAAGAATGGCCATTGGAAAAAAACTGTCCGAAGAACTTGAAGATTTTTAAAAAGAAGAAACAGAAAAGTTCTACTGCTCTATTAAGTATATTTATGATTCAAAATTGTTTTGCAATTCATAAATTATCTTGGGTTTTGGATACTGGATCTAGAACTCATATTTATAATTCATTACAGGGACTTAGAAACAAACGACAAGTGGTAAAAGGAGAAATGAGGCTTCAAGTTTCTGATGGATCTCTATTGATGCAATGGCTGTTGGAGATTATCATTTACCTTTTCCAGTTGGATTAGTTTTAATACTGGATAATTGCTATTATGTGAAAGATTTTATTTGTGGCATCATTTCTGTTCTAGATTATCTAAGACTGGTTGTGTATTTCACCGTGCTAATAGTGTTATGAATATTATGTTGATGGTATTAAAGTCTATGATGGTATTCTAGATAATGGTATTTATGTGACTAATAATAATTATGCATATGGTGTGAGAAGTTCTTCTAATGTTGGCATAAAGAAAAGATATCTTTAACGTTGTAAGCTAGGTCGTATTAGTGAGAAACAACTACATAAACTGAAAACCAAAGATTTTCTCTCGTCACTTGATTATGAATCATTTGATATGCATGAGTCGTGTCTTAAAGGTAAAATGACCAAGCACCCCTTCAGTATGAGCAATGAATGGGTTGAACTCTTAGGGTTAGTAGATAGTGATGTATGTGGCCCGGTGCTTGTAATCACCAAGAATAATAGTTCTTACTTTGTTACCTTCACTGATGATTTCTCATGACTATGATATACATATCTTATGAAGAAAAATCCAATGTCTAAGAGAAATTTATTGAATATAAGAATGAGGTTGAAAATCAGATGAACCATAAGATTAAAATACTTCGATCCGATCGATGAGGTGAGTACGTTAAATAAGAACTCCATGGTACTTAAAAGGTAATGGGATTATATCTCAGGTTACTTCACCGTATACTCCACAACATAACGGTGTTTTAAAGTGCAGGAACAGAACCCTATTAGATATGGTTCATTCCATGATGAGTAAGGCTGTGTTACATCTGTCATATTGGGGATATGTACTGGAAATCATAGAACATATGTTGAATTTATTACCTAATAAATCTGTGCTTAAGACGATGTACGAGATATGGCATGGGAAGAAATCCCACTTCAATTATTTGAAGGTATGGTGTTGTCCAGCCTACGTTAAGAATGTTATCCCTAACAAATTTAGGCGAGATTAGCCTTATGTAAGTCTATAGGATATCCCAAGAATTATAAGGGATATATTTTCAACAATATAGAAGAACAAAAGGTAATTGTTTCCACACATGCTGCCTTTCTAGAAGAGGAATCCAGTCAAAATAAATTAATAGCGAAGTTGTAGACTTGGATGAGATCTGAGAAACTAACACTAAAGGTTAAACCAGTGGGAGAACCGAGTTCACTCATATATGAAAACATGTAATCTATTAGAAGGTCTAGTAGGGAATCTCGCGCACCAGAGATGTAACACATCGTAAATTGAACGTAATTAATTAAAAAAACATTAATTGATTAAAAAACTGTTAAAGCTAGAAATGGAATTTTCACAAACTTCAGTATTTGGCTATGATACTTGCATCATTGTGTTCGTAGCAATTTTCTAATCAACTTTCATATATAAATTATCAGAGTTCAAATGAAAAACTTATTAACGTTTGAAGATTTCGGATCGGAAACAATTTAGAACCAATTAAGGAAGTAAATGTTAATAACTTAACATTAAAATAGGCACTAAATATAAATGTTAACGTTCCAAGAAATTACCATGGTAAATCTAATTAAAGCAACATTGAAAGGAAATAAGTAAGGATTTGTGTAGGTAAAAGTAATGAATATCAACATTTAAAAAATAAAGAAGGTAGTAAATATTATCAACTTAGCATTTAAGTAACCATAGAATATAAACGTTGATTGAGGGCGCTTAATCAAATTAAATCTAATTAAAAAAGCATGTAAGTAAATAAATTGAGCGTAGAAGCAAATGAATAAATTAATTAAACGCGGAAGGAAATAAGTGTCAATGATTTGTTATTTTGATGCTAAATTAAATGTCAAATGTTAACATAAGCATTAAAGCGAAATAAATTGAATTCAATCTGAATATGGAAGAAAATAAATGATATTAATTAATATTAAAGCAAATACGTAACCACTATAAGGTTAACGTAAATCAAATCAGATGGAATAAAATCACTTACATGAAATAAAAGGAATAAAATAAACGCTTAACATATATACAATCTAAAGGATGGAATTGATTCGTGTGCCTATAAATATAGGCTTAACCCCTTACTTCTCTTCTTATATTTTCTGAATCAAAGAGCAAAGCTCTGCCATTTTCTTTTCTCCATAAATTCTATGAAATATAAAAACTATAAATTAGTATATTGTATATATGGAGAATAGCAGAAAATAAAAGAGAAAAAGAGCAAAGGGTGGATTAATTCTGCAAAGAAGAGGTAAATCTAAATCCAAATTTAATTAAATTTAGATCTCTTCTTAGATCTAAATTTTTGTTACATATGTATATGCTTGCGGTACATATTCATTTAAGGAAAAAAAGGGAGTCAAACAGAAATAACATGATTTAGATCTGGAGATTTGAAAAGTTTAAAGGTGAGTGGAAAGTATATATTTTTATATAATATTAGATTTATATCACTATAAAGTTGTTCCTTGTATGCCTGAATATAATTATTTTGAAGTTGTAGGCTTAAAAATATACATGTAATGAATTTGAAAACTATGCCTACAAATTTGTGAATTGTTAACTTGAATTAAATATTGCATGTACTTGAATCGAGAAAGTAAAGGTGAAAGTAGTCCCTAATTTAATGAATTGTATAGTAATTCCAGATTTGTTGGGTAAACGACTTATGTTAGTAAATATGAATTAGATATTACAATAAGGTAAATTGGGATTTAAGTAGTATTTTAATTAATTGGAATAAAGTGTGTTGCAATGTAAATTTCTTTAAATTATCTTGTTTTATAAATATGAATAAAAGTGTAACGTTTGAAATAACAAAGAATACGCCTAAAAGAAAGAGATGTACAAATAATGGATGTTTACCATATTTCATACCATCTATTTCAGTTATAGCAGAAAACTTAATTCCTCATGATTTCAAACGTAACACAAGTCCTCTTTCAGGTAAGTTATAGAAATTTACAATGTTAACATTTCATTTTTGGGAAGGTGTAATGTCAATGCATTAAAATGCAGAATCCCTAAGTATAAACTAAAGGATTGTAGGTAGAAATAATAATAACAGTCTAATTATAAAATGAATATTCAATAAAGACAAGTTAAGAATTAAATAATAGGCGACGAAATGTAGGTAAAGTAATGAAATGAGTAAGTAAGAAAGTTTAGTGATCAAAGTACGATAGTAAGAATTGAAAAGAAATAGTAAAATGGATCTAATGAAATAAAGGGAAAGTAAGCAGTAAAAGATATTTAAAATTTTAAGTTAAAAATAGACGGTAAATGACTTTAAATTGACATTAATGGACAAGGAGTCAGTTATGTAAAAATAACTAGATATTAAAAGTTGAATATTAGAGGCATAGTAAATAAATATGTATGAACTAACACACACACACATATACACAACCTCAAGTATGCGCTTATGACATGTGTGAATCGTTGAATCTAGTCAATGACTTAGATTAATGACAAAGTTATTAAAATAGGTTGGAATGCGAGATTAGTAGTGTTACACAACAGAAGTCTGCCCACCACAAGGGACTACCGGCAGTTGTGTATTTATTATACTAATGTGGGACATATCCAACTGTAGGATCCATGGAGTTATACGTTCCCGTATAGGTGAAGGGAATACCCAAATTAGGATGGTTTGGCCCGGTCTAAATGTCAAAGGAAAAGTAGAGTCTGGTTCAACCTTTTAGGGTTACGTTTTAAGTAATCGAACAAGCATTTCCTAGATTGCATTGGGTAATCTAAATGGGATGGTGAGCTAGGCTTGACGCCATGACATTGAGATTGGCATCAAATATGAGGAGCAGGAGCTGTTTACATAGGTTGAGTTTGTCACCTTTCCTGAGCAGTCAGCAAAAAGATAGGGGTTACACCTAAATAGACTACACCTCGTACTAGTGTAGCTCACGTTTAGGACATGCACCGCCTCACAGTTGTTTACTAGATTGATTGTAGTTATGAGACAAGGCTAGATAATCCTTTTATAGAGGTCTTTCAAAAATGAATAGAATATGACTAAACAATTGTAATGTCATTATTAGGCACTACGGGAGTTCCTTGGTAAGCACAACGGTGAGGATGTGATACTACGTTGATGATGGTTCCTGATGAGATGTTGGGTTACGAATACTAACGAGGAAAGCATCTTGGTCCAAAGGGGGACTGTGGTGCTTATATATATAGTTATTGTCTACCTCGTGTAGATGGGGCGCATCGTATGCGTACGTGAAGTCAAGACGGGTACGTAAAACAAAAGACATAACCTGTAATGGAAGGTGATCGACATAAACTAGAATTATATATAAAATGTTTAATTTACCAATCATCGGATCATTGTTCTGACCCCCTTCTCATTACAACCCATAGGATAGCTTTGGAGGGATAGGTACCGGTACAAGGCAAGAATTGTGGAAGGACAGATTTACTTATGCATGCTCGACACTAACAGAGGCACTAGAGATCAAAGGTGTCAACCTTTATCGGTATTCATATGTTTTATTATACTTTACTATTCCGTTGTGTGATTTATCAATAGTGCTTTGATATACTTTTGTTTATTTATAGGATACTAATACCAATGATTTGTACTTTGGTGGACTTTGGTTTTTGATTTAGCAAAAATTCAGGCACATTAAGGTGCGGGTTGTTGCAAGATAGATACCATGATTCTTTTGTGGATGGCAAGAAGGAGGACTATGTCTTAGATGACGACATTCCTTTGTCTTTTCAACAACCGCTATAGAGTAAAGACTCTGCACTCTGGGTTGGAGCAATGAAATCTGGGATGGATTCCATATACAAAAACAAAGAGTGGACTTTTTCAGACGTACCCGAAGGGATAAAACTCATCGGCTGCAAATGGATTTTTAAGAAAAACCTAAATGCAGATGGACAAGTAGAGACTTATAAAGCTTGGCAAGTTGTAAAAGGATTTCATCAAATTCAATGTGTTGATTATGACGAGACCTTTTCTCCTGTAGCTATGCTTAAGTCCATTTGGATTATGTTGGCCATTGCTGCATTCTATGACTATGAAATATGAAAAATGGATGTAAAGACGGAATTTCTAAATCGTGATTTAGAGAAACCATCTATATGTCGCATCTCGAGGGTTTTGTGGCCAGTGAGAGTGAGAGCAAGGCTTGCAAGTTGTTAAATTCTATTTATGGACTTAAACATGCTTCAAGAAGTTGGAACAAGTGTTTTGATAAGTTAATCAAATGGTTTAGTTTTTATCAGAACATAGAGGAAGCTAGCGTATACGAAAAGGAATAGGGCAACGCTATCGTATTCTTAGTGTTATATGTCGATGATCTTCTATTGATTGGTAATGGCATTTCATTATTGGCAATCAGTTAAAGCTTGGCTTTCTATGAGCTTCTTAATGAAGGATTTAGTAGAAGCAGCCTATATACTAGGTATAAAGATCTTTAGAGATAGATCTAAGGGATTGCTGGGATTGTCCTAATACCCATACATAGATACCATACTGAAGAGGTTCAGTATGGATAATTTCAAGCATGGAAATGTTCCAACGCGGTCTGGAATCTTCCTTTCTAAGAAGGACACTCCTCGTACTAATGAGGAGAATGAGGTATGATGAGGATCCATAATGCTTCAGTTATAGGATCTATAATATATGTTATCCTATGTACTAAACAGGATGAGGAATACATATTAGGATGTGTAAGTCGATGCCAGTCTAATCCTAGATAAAAACATTTGACGGCTATAAAATATATACTGAAGTATTTAAAAAATACTCAGGACTTAATCCTTATTTACTGGAATGGAGACCTCCTTATGAAGGGGTAACAAATTCAAGCTTCCAAAGTGACATTGATGATAGTAAGTCGGTGTCTGGTTATGACTTTACACTTAACGGTGGAGGCATAAGTAGGAAAAGTTCTAAACAGGAGACAGTAACTGATTCGATAATGGAGGTTGAGTACCTCACCTTAAATGAAGAAACTCAAGAGGCAGTTTGGATAAACAAGTTTTTGAGTAAGCTCGGAGTGATTCCCGATACCAAGAATCTAATGGCATTGTTTTATGATAATGATATAGCGATACAAATCGCAAAGGATCTTAAAGCATACAAGAAATAATAGCATTTTCTTTTGAAGTTCCGCACCATTAGAGATTCGTTGAGAAGAAAGAGGTCATGATACAGAGGGTAGATACCAAGGAAAACATAGCAGATTCATTCACTAAGGGTCTAGCTCGGTCAACTCTCGAGAAGGTAATCGAAGGGATGGGATTGAGATTCCATAATTGGCCCAAGTGCAAGTGGGAGATTAATAGAATTAGGAGTTTTCCCTAGGAGCAATTCTATAATTTATTGTAAATTATTAACTCTGTAATCAATTCTCATTAGCAATAAAGGTGTTTTCTTTCTATAATATATTTGTTAAAATATATTGTAAATAATTAAATGTTTAACTAAAATATATTTAATAGAAAATCCATAAATAATGTGTTTGCGATATTAATTACAAATAGTAGTAATCATGAGTATTGTATCATAGTATAATAAATACAGCATTTTAAATATTCCTAGCCAAGATGCATCGAGATTGGATACCGATGCGTCCGTTGAGACTAGAGTCGCAACGCTCTCCAAGTGTTGGTTAGTATATAACTCATGACTATTGGGACCACCAAGGGGCTACGTACTAACAATTATTGGATAACTATGGAATGACTCATTCGATGGTTTTTTGTTGGTTAATATAACGAAGGTCAAACGGAAAATATCGATGTGACTAATTTACACGGTTCTATTGATTTGAGAAAACTGTCAATCTTCAATATGAAAGCTCTGCTTTGATTATAGTCAAACCATGGCATGGAGTCCATCGAATGATCATAGTTAGGTTGAGTGGAAGTATTGAAAGCAAAACACTATTCAAGAGAGGATTTATCTCCTCGGTTACATAGGGTTAGTATCAAGGTCAACTGAATTCAACTCAAAGTCAAATCTCTAGCTATGGTAATTTGGTTAATGATAATTGTTATTATTGAACCAATGACTTTATGTTTGGACTATAGAGTTAAATATGGACGATATTGAAACTTTGACTACTACCAAATTCTATAAGTCCAAAGTGATATTGTTTTGAGGAAGAAAATTGGTGTAGATATTTGTCACTAATGGTAACACTTATAATAAGTAGAATTGGATTTTACCAAAAGATGAGTAAGCGATAAATTCTGCCAAAATATCACACCACTATCTAAGGTGACATGTGAACATTAATATTTTAATTGTTCAATATTAATCGCTGACTGAATTTACACCTATGGGTCACACAACCGAAATGATAAAGATTCCAAATGAACAGCATGATTTAATTGATTTTTAATAGTTGAAAATTAATTAAATTACTTAATATTAATGACATATTAATTATTAAATTTTATTTACTTTATTTGAATGCCATTAGTATCTAGTGAAGTGCATATATAAAAGTTAAAAACGTGCTTATCGACATACGATATCGGTATAATGTTTAAATTTGATTTAAACGGAATTATACTAAAAAGAGCTTTAAATAAATTGAATTAATTAATATTTGTGAATTATTGATTGTTGAAAAATTTCTTATGTGATTTGTTTGATTTCAATTAGTATTTAGTAAAGTGCGTATATAACGGTTTTAAGAGTATGTATCGGTATATGATATTGATATGAAATTTAAATTGCATTTAAATGGAATAATGCCAATTGGTTTTTGGAATGTTTCATAGCCCAAATAGCCCATGCAATGGCTGACCTTATTTTGAGGAATAAGAAGGGTCTTATGTTTTGAAATGAAAAAAATCTTAAAAAAGGAAAGGGATCATCATATATTGAATGGTACATTTATTTTTTCTTTTAATAAAATTTTCTCTCTATCATTTACCTATCTCATTCTTATCTTATCAAGGTTGAAATTTCTATGGGGGTAAGGTTCCAAAATTTTAAAAACAAAATTCAAACAAAACAAAAGAGAAAAATGTAGTTGTCTCAAGATAATTGTAGATAGGGAAATTGATTTGTAGAATCTTGGGATTCTTCTTCATTCAATGTATATTCTCTAGGCTTCATCTGAAAGGTAATCTTATTTTATTTATATAGATGTAAATTATCATGATCACATGCATGTAATTCTCTACATCTTTTGTTTATTCTCCTTATATGTTTTTAGGTTATGTATGATATTCAAAGTTCTACTTTTGAATCATTTATTTTGCCATCGCGTAGAATTTGATTTCCTTTTTATCTATTACCCATGTGATATTGATAATATCAATCATAGATTCTATTTTGCTCTCTTTTGTTTGATAATTATGTGTACATGTAATTTAGTCTATATCTAACTGTCATAAATTCATATATGCGTAATTCGACTAATTCTTATAATCCAAGAAACATTGTTCGAATAAAATTTTGGAATCATTATGTTAATGGATCATATTACATATTACTAAATTATGGGCTAAAGGATGTTTTACAATATTTTTAAATCTTTTGAGTATTGTTTAATGTAGACTAATTGAATTTAAATTTCATATGTTGTTTCTAAAAGAAAGAAGGGAAAAGGGAAAACTTTATATTTCCCTTTATTTGTTTCTTAATTAATATTTGAACTTATGCTAAGCTATTTTGTTTTGAAAATATGGTTTTGAATTGCAAATTAGTTAATTATAATTTTGTGCTATTTTGTTTCAAAAAATTAATTTAATGTATACATATACATATAGGTATGTATGTGAGCATGTGTGTGTGTGTATACACATATAAATATATGCATATAAATTCTAATATTTACTAAATTAGCTTCAAAAGTAATGTAATGATGTTTGAACTGCCTTTTTAATCAAAGCCAATTTTAGATCGCCTTCTATATCTTACATACATATTTACTTACATATATATATATATATATATGCACATGTAAGCAAATCAAAAATAAGATTTTTTTTAACGACAAAGGCATATATAAAAGGGATATGTGACCGTTGTGGTGCAAATCCCAACACGTAAAACGTTCACATTTGATATGTACATATTCTATATGTAACACTTACACATTCACATATGAGCATGGGCCTCAATATAATATTGGATGTGGATTCCTTTTTCTAGAAGGTCAACATAAAGAAATGTTTTAAAGAATTTTCTACGTCGTTATGGAGATGCGCGACTACATCTTGAATTTTCAGTTGTGTGGGCAACTGAACACCTTACGACATAACCAAAAGAATTGTGAAAAATACATGAATTTCTCTAGTTGAGGCATGATTGGAACCTTATAGATTGAAAAAGAGTTTATTTATTACCCCCACTTGTCGATGCATATTTGGTTATCAGTAATCGACTGGCGAACCGCTTTCTTAATTGTAGCTTGAACCGGACCCAATTACCCTGCTTCTGACTGACCTGTTTCCAACATTTAAGATTAATTTATGGACTTAAACAAGAATCAAGGATTTTTAATGAGTGTTTTGATAAGGCAATCAAACAGTTTAGTTTCTATTAGAACACAGAGGAAGTGTGTGTATACCGTAAGGAACAAGGAAGTGCTATCATGTTCTTAGTGTTATACATCGATGACTTACTATTGATTGGCAATGATGTTTCACTATTACAATTGGTGAAAGCATGAGTTTTCAAGAATTTCTTCATGAAGGACTTGGGATAAGCGGCCTATATACAAGGTATAAAGATCTATAGAGATAGATCTAAAAGGTTGTTGGGATTGTTCCAATCCATGTACATGGATGCCATACTGAAAAGTTTTGGTATGGAGAATTTAAAGCGTGGAAATATATGCAGTCTAGAATGGCCCTTCAAAGGAATCTCCTCAAACTGATGAGGAGAAAGAGAGTATGAAGAGAATACCATATGCGTCGGCAATTAGTTCCATAATGTATGGTATGTTATGTACTAGACATGATGTGGCCTATGCATTAGTACCCGTAAGTCTATACCAGTCTAATCTCGGAGAAAAGCATTGTACTGTCGTAAAATGTATAGTAAAGTATTTAAGAAATACCAGTGACTTAATCCTTATTTATGGGAATGTGGACCTCCTTTGAAGGGGTATACAGACTCTAGCTTTCAAAGTAATATCAATGATAGTAAGTCAGTGTCAGGTTGCATCTAAGTGGGTTGTTAGTTGGAAAAGTTCCAAAAAGGAAATAGTAACTAATTCCATGATAGAGTTTGAGTACATCGCCCTCAACGAAGCAGCTAAAGAAGCGATTTGGATGTGCAAATTTATGAGTGGACTAGGAGTGATCCCTGACATAGAGAATCCGAGAACATTGTTTTGTGACAATAATGCGGCAATACATATCGCAGAGGAGCCTAGAGCATATAAGAACTCAAGACATATTATTTGAAAGTTCCACCTGATTAGATAATTTATTGAGAAGAAAGAAGTCCTAATTCAAAGAGTAGATACAAAGGACAACATCCATTCACGAAGGGACTAGCTCGGTCATTTCTCGTTAAACTAATCGAAGGGATGGGATTGAGATTCAATAATTGGTCCTAAGTACAAGTGGGAGATGGATAGAGTTAGGGGTATGCTTTAGGACTAATTCTTTAATTTACTGTAAATTATTAACTCTGTAATAAAATCTCGTTCAAAATAAAAGGTGTTTTTTCCTATATTATACTTGTTATAATATAATATATTAATTATTTAATTTAAGTATAATTAAGAGAAAATACATAAATGGTATGTTTTGTGACAGTAGCTACAATGTGTTATCATCATAAGAAATTAATCGTAGTTAAATAAACATGTCGGTTTAAATATTCATATCCAAAATATATTGAGACTAGATATCGATATGTTCATCGAGACTAGAGTATGTAACCCTCTCTAAATATTGGGCAGTGTATAACTCATGGCTGCTAGGGGCACCAAGAGGTTATGCAATGATATTTATTGGATAATCATTGAATGACTCACCAATAGTTTATTATTGGTTAATATAATTAAGGTTAAACAAAGAATATCGAAGAGACAATATTACGTAGTTCTCTCGATTTGAGAAAACTGATTAACTTTAATGCTGACATTTCACTTTGATTATAGTTAAATTGTGACACGGTGTATATTGAACAACTATAGTTAGGTCTGAGTTGAAGCATTGGACGTGAAACACTATTCAATAGAGAATTTGTCTTTTCGGTTATATGAGGTTAGTATCACAATAAGTTATAGTCAAAGTCTTTGTCTAGAGCTGTTCGTTTAATAATAATTGTTATTATTGAACCAATGACTTTGTGTTTGGACCATACAAGTTGAATGTGGATTATATTGGAATTTGACCAAAACCAAATTCATAAGTTCTAATGTAATTTAATTTTGACGAAGAGAATTAATGAAATAATCATCACTACCAAGGATCTCTTAAAATGGTAAAATTGGATTTACCAAAATTTTGCATGCGTTAAATTCATCCAAACTATCACACAACTAAGCTAAGGTGGTGTGTGAACATTAATATTCGAATTGTTCGATATTAATCACTAACTGAATTTACACCTATATGTCACACAACCGCAACGTGGAATACTCTGAATACCACGTGATTTACACATTAATATATGGGCTTAATTAATTAATATATAGAATATTAATGAGGTCAAACATCATGGAATAAACCCGAAGGGGGCAGCCAAAAACATGGAATGTGGAGAGGTTTGAAGGAGTCTTTTGACCTTGATCAGATCTTGATTAAAAGAAAAGATAATGTAGAGATATTTAATACTTATAGTGGTTATAAAAAGTTCACCTTGTCTCATTCTATATACACAAGTAAATAACCATAGCATTCATTATAGCTTGTTGGAGCCTTAAAGCCAAGATTTGCACTCCGGGCTAGAAGAAGGAACTATAGTCCGAAGAGGAACAGCTAAAAACACAACTTGCCAACGGTCGATAGATATGAGTGTAAAGAAATTATTCATGTAGACACAAATAAAAATCTAGTGCAAAATTAATAAAAGTTTTTTTTTTGAAATTTCACACTTTTACCCCGCTGCCATTGCACTTGATCCAACAAAACTGTTATACTTAATGGACTCATCCTAGCAACTAAATAGTGAAGCATCTTCTAAGTATCTTTCTAACCCTCATCAAGTTAGATTTCAAATAGGTTATTTGTTTTTGTGGAGCCACGGCTATTTCATTAAGACTACCAAAACAAGCTTTAATCTCCATATCATCCAACCATCCTAAAATGCTAGCACTCTTTAAGTAGGTCGTGACTAAGCTTAGTTTATATGTATTGTCAAGCATACCAGAAGAATTTGTGAATTATCAACAATTGATAAAATTCATACTATAATCATGAAGACAATGCGTAACAACCCGCCCTTTGTAACACCCAAAAATTTCAGTGCCTTACATCAACGCCTAACTTTCGAGTATAACAAAAGACGGCTTGTTGAGAAAAGAAGAAAGAAGAAGAAGCAAAACACAATATCCAGGAACAACGACGGGATCTCACATTGAAATGATAACATATAATTTACTAAATATACATGAACAGAATTGGATGAACAATATACTTAAGAGACTTAACTGGCGGAAGTAGCTGATAAATAACTATCATTACAGAGAGTCAGAATAAAACATCTGATACAATAGGTATCATAAACAAATGACATATGTCATGTACTACAATAATATCAAGTATATAAATATCCAACTATCATCTTCGCCTCCAAAGCTTCAGCTGCACCACTCAGATAGTGTATCCCAAAAGCACCCGACTTCTACACTACTCAATCGAGTATCAGAGAGTTGTCCTGACATAAATAGACAAAAATCAAACATGGGTTAGACATAAATCCTGGTGTAAGGCGAACTATCGCAAAACACTGTATATCAAAGTTGTATACAAAATAGAACAGGAACTTACTAAGGCACATCTTGTCCTCTCCACAAACGTGGCTTAGGGGTAATTCAGATAGCCTATACACAAGTAAAGTAAACCCATCACAAGAAAAAGGAAATCATACCATAACCTCCTCTTCTCTTGAAATTAACAAGTCAGCACAACCAATATAATGTGACTGAAACGTAATAATCATACAATGATACAGGTAACCCAACATCCAAAAGTAGGGTAATTATAATATAAGTCTATCGTGAAGTACAAAATGATAGTAAATACACAATAACAATAATAGTCAACTAATAACACACACAACATAACAAATGAAAATTAACTAATAAATACAAATCGATACCCATCCTTAAAAATGGGTGAGGTCAACTACGAATATCAATCACGATCCAATGATTCCCTTTGAGAGTTCAACATGAATAGAGTCAGTATCTGAATATATCATAGACCTTAAGCTATAAGTCTCGTGTAGATCTCACCGTACCTCTATAAAGAGAATAAGTTATGATCTACTATATCCACTTGAAACCTAGTCCCAATAATAAATAGACTAACTGTACCCTTATAATGAGCTTATGTGTTATTCATTCTATTCTAAATACCTAGGACCTTTGCGGATCCACCGTACCCCTATAATGAGCATAAGTACTCAAGGATCTAGCAGTAGATGATTTTCATCATCCCCCTATAGACATCAAGGATTTCTCAAATAACAAGTGTACGCCTCCTATAAAAAAAGAGAATGAAGGTCGTATGTCGTGCAATACGCTATCGGGACCATGAAGGAACATCGATGTCGTATACATATGCACACATTAAATATAACATCATGCAATCAAATTCGCCTATCACAAACGAAGAACGATATCTCGTCATTATTTATTCATACGTATGGTTTCACTACAGAAAGACCAATAATATGTATGGACGCTAACATAAGGCCAATACAATGCTTAATTATATTAATATAAGATCGATACAGGGTACGGTCACAATCATAAGACCGATACCATTCATCAAACATACTACCCCAAGGTCAAAGCCAAGGGGCATGGACTAACACCACTCAATCGTTGCGCTCACTAAACGTGGCAGTGTAATTAATCACAACATTGATATCGTACCCGATCATCCTTGACCACACATTACATCGCCTTGCACCCACATCTAGATTTCGTACTTCACCTCGCATCCTACTTTTCTGAGTAACCCAAAGCCTCTATGAAGTTGTGCCAAGACCCTACGAAGAACCGCAATCAAATGGGGAAGAATTCCTCAAAGTCATTTGATGCCCCAGTATTCAGTCGACTAAGCTCAGCCAATTAAGTTTTATCCCCCAGTCTTCTATTTTGGGGTTTCCCTACTCTGGACATATTTTTACTCTCATTTTGTAACGACCCACCATTTTGACCATCGGAAGTCGACACCAAATACATCCATGTATTCAAATGTCGAACATCCAATCGCCGAAAAGGAAAATTGTTAGGTTAAAATAAAAAGAAAACGAACAGGAGAAATAGAATCTCACAGAGAAACGATCACATATAATATTACAAAGACAGTAAAAGCTATCACTCTAAAATACAGAGTATATCAGAGTTAAAAACAAACCTCATCAACCTAGACAGTTATAACTTCCTGACCTTATTGCTGATGAATATACATAATTACATAGCAAAAAGTAAAAATACTACGGTAGGTGAACATCCAGCTCAACTCCATGAGCTCCATGTCCCACCAATGACAACCTGGAAAAACTTGGTCTAACCCGAGCATTATAATAAAATAACACCCGGATCAGTCTAGAAATACCAGCGTGAGAAACTCAAGTAATATGATGAACATATAATAATTCTGTGAGATCACGTCGCTAACCACGGAAAGGGTTTTACCTCACAAAAACAACTTCCACACATGAATGAATGGAAACAAATTAAAACAAAACCCAAACTTAAAAGAACTGGCATAAACAAGATCAAAGCCCAAACTTAAAGAATGGACACAAATAATTTAAGCATCAAGAAGAGCTCTAGGAACTTCTTGATGCAACTAAGGAAACAATTCAAAGATTTGAATCAACAACAAGGAAAAGGAAGTTTTCCAACAATGACTAGGAGGATGCGCCCTCTTATCAAAAGTATACTTCTAGAAAATATACTTGAGAGGGTCATATACTCTGTGTCTCTCTTGGGAACTCCAAGCTAGACCACGCCAATCTTACCGAGTATCCGAATATTTCACATCTTCGTGTGCATACCACTGAAACCAATCTAAAATAGATGTGAATTACCCTAATGATAGCAACCCCACATAGTGTGTCCCCCACTTTCTCTTTTGTTTTAGTCATTTCTGGTAAAGGATATCAATGCTCAATTGAGTAATAAATCATCTTAAATTGACGATGCACAAAGAAGAAAGCCGAATCGATAGTCAATAAATCAACTACCGAGAATAATCAAAACGATCGTATATGGATATTAAATCTCATGCCCTTACCACTACTTGTAGATTTCAAACTTCTACTATCCCTCGGTTGAAAATGAAGCTGGGAAAGTCAAGGTAGTGTTACCTACAGGCATTGCCTTGACAATAATTTTAACCTTCAAGATAGAAACGAGTTTCTATACTTTGATGTTTAGTGCTAAAAGTATGACTAAATCCTTTCCATATAGGCGATATCGTTTATGGAAATTAAATTTCTTATCTTTTCTGTAACTGAATCAAACTGTTAAGCTTTTAAAACCCGAACTTGTGCTTGGTTTTCACATCACAAATATTTGTAAAACACTTTCAAAACACTCTTGAAAATATTTTTAAGAGCAAATTATATTTCTAAATGTATTAAAATAAGGGTCAAAAGCAAATGTCATTAAAACATTATTTACTATAAACCCTAAACATATATTTTTTAAACAATTTCTTTCAAAAGATTTTTCTCACTTATAAACTATCATTTATAAATTTCAAACAACATTTATTATCATGGGAAGACAATAAATTAATTAAAATGCTTTTATAAATTTAAAACAATGTTAATCATCCTGAAAGATAATTGACATAATTCTTTTATAAATCTAAAAACACATTAATTATCCAAGTGACAATTAAGAAACTTATAACTGCTTTAATAAATACATTAATTAACTTTAAACATCTTTATTAAATCAGTTAATTAACTTTAATCACTTTTATTAAATCAGTTAATTAATCTTTAAAACACTTTTATTAAATCAATTAACTAATTTAAAACACCTTATTTTAACCAATTAATCAACTTTAAACATCATTTATTAAAATGATTAAATTATTTTAAACATCATTGTTAAAATGATTGATTAACCTTAAAAATCATATTTAAAATGATTAATTAATTTTAAACATTATTGTTAAAATGATTAGTTAAATTTATAACTCCTTTTATAAATTTTAATCAACAATCATCCTTTATTTTCAAAATTCCCAAAATATTTGAAAATATAGTTTAAACAAATTTCAAAGTGCAAAACACGATCAAACATTTATTTTGTGAAAATACAAGCTCTAGTTCAATACACAAAAAGGTTTAAGGGGATGATACTTCAGAAGTGAGAGTATAGCAAAAATTGCTATAACGATGCTTATTCAAATCAAACAGCGTGTCACAAATATTTCAACCAAACATCAATATAAGCAACATAAGAATAGTAGTAAATAAATAATTATTGGCAACAAAGCCCTTAGGGTCTCCCTGCAAAAGTCCCTAGTAAACCACGCATATTAATGTGTATTACGAAGTGTTTTGTAGCGACCTATTCGCTAGGTACACTTCGACTTCCTCCTGTTTTTGTTCTCTGCAACATAATGGTTATTTATGCCATCCGCTTTTCAAGCGGGAATTTAAATCCAAACAAGCAACCAACAACAATATAAACTATCATCGAAGTATTCAAAAATAATTTATAGCAACACAAATATCATATAATTTATTTAGAGGTGAGTAAACTCAAAGAAATTCCAGTTGGCATCGAAGCATTCCGGTTTGAACAAAAATCGAATGATGTTCGATTTTAGCCTAAAATTCCACTTACTTCAAATTCGAAAAAAACTAGTTCCACTGCACAACAAACGTTCTTACGAGTTCAACACAACTGATTGTGCCTAAATCCGACCTCGTAAAGCAAGATATTGATTTTATAAGGTTTTGTCTTAATTAAAACAATTAATTAATTAATCAATACACTAATTACCCTAATAATCCATCTCACCCAATTCGATAATCAAGGTCATGCATGATGCACACTGATATCCAACAGCCATGTGCTTCCATCCATGAATTCTCACTCGACAGTTGACGAAATCATGAACCACCAAGTGCATCGTGCTCCACTTCGAGTTTTATACGCATTCATTACCCTAAATCAAGCTCGATCATCCCTACAAAATTGTGACCTGGGAGTAGCCTGCCGTGACCCAAAATGTCATGTATCCCTATACTAAATCGCACATCACCATAATATGGCTATGGGTGCTACTCGTCAAGAGAAAAGCCATGGTACTAACGTCATCACCCAACTCCGCTTATAACTCCCTAAAACTCAAACCCTAGCTTCACTATATCCTTATCCAAATTGGCGCTCTCTACCCAAAACTCGACCGCACCCTACAAGAACTACACCAAATCAAAGCCTATTCTCATACGAGTTATTGAATTTAGTTTAGGGATTTTTACGGGAATGAATTATTTGATTTGGATTTTTTTAGGTTAGATGCCATTTTTTGAGTTTACTGGAAAAATGAAAAGAGAAGAGAAAGAGGGAAATGGGAAATTTTGAAAAGTAAAGTGGGGAAAGGGATATGTTAAGTTACTTGATTTATAAAGAAAAATCATTTTCTTCCTTCCATCACAAGATAAATAAGATTCTCAAGTTAGACAAAATTTTCAAGCAACATATCAAATCAATTTCAAAATTTTGAATTTGTGATTTAATTTAAAAAAGTTTTGGAAAGAAGGTTTTGCGGTATCTCGCTACACAATATTCCATCCATGTACGAACCGCGAACGACTAAAATAAAAATACGATCGTGCACCACAATGCGACACGATCACAAAACACATATTATTTAATTCTACGAAGTTTCAAAAATACCATCGTTTGCCGTAAAATACATCAAACGATAATTTAAATATTTTCCAAATAAAAAACTATAGAAAAATCAATTAAATTGGAATAAAAATACGTCATTAAAATCGAATCATTTTATTAACAATTGATTTTCTTGTTACTTATTCGAACTATTTATCACTGTAAATAAATTTACAAAATGAGTTCACCATTATCATTTATTAATTAAAAGGAGTTAAATAAGGGCATTAAATCCATTTAATTAATATTTAATTCACAATTCAAATATTTAAATAATCTCTATATTTGAATTCAAGTTATTAAACTTTTAAAAACCAGTTATTTAAATATTTAAAATTAATTAAATATTTAAAATCAAGTGATAAAATTCTATTATTACATTCTCTACCCTTAAAAGAATTTCATCCCCGAAATTTCCAAATGAAGAAAATGTCTCAACACCGTTAAGGTTTAAAAACTATTAATTAAAATGAGTTATTAAACTTTTAAAGTCCCTTAAATTACAGAAAATTTCGGCAACACCTCCTTTGCATGGCTAGATCCGAAAAACCACAACTTGACACCACTAGCCCAAATCAATAAAGAAAATAAAAGTGAAGTGGCCTCCCATATCTAGGGCATAAAATCATAAATCAATCAAAATACCAATTTCTAAATCTACTACGTACCTCTTTTGCGTTTGATTTTTATTTTGTGAGCAATCACTATCTCAATGTAAGTGCAGGTGCGTAAGAAATCAAATAACAATCTCTTGCATCTCTGTACTTATCATATATTTACATAATCTAAAAGAAACTATGTTGGCAAAAATAATACACTAGCAATATCAACAATATAACAATCGTATGCAATAAGTTAATATGATGCAAATTACAATAATGAGGTAACTCTAGTATGGTATAAAGCTATATGTAACCAAAAGCAACAAAAGTGCAGAGAATACTTTGTCATAAAATACTAGGCATCCAATCTTTTCAAAAGATAAATTTAGAACTAAATCTCTGGATTTTTATATCCAAAATATATTTTCAAATTCCTCCAAAGAGAAATGTATCAAACCCAAAATCAATTTTGACGGTGAGGGGCTCCTCCTACCGACACATGGTACAACTTTAGAATCAAAACAACACGAAGCAATCGATGGTATTACGGTTCCTCCTAAAACACCAACTAAAGTAAACGAATATACTTGCGAGTCTTCCAAATCGGAGAACCCCCAATCGTCCAACTTTAATTATAACCAAAAATATTTGAAAAATTAATTCATTAAAACTCTTTTCAAATATTCTGAAACAATAATACTTCACCCAAAATTTTCAAAATATTATTATTATTATTTCTCTCACAAATTCTTTCGAAATCTTTTTTGTTCAGAAGCACGGGGATTTAAGTCTTAATAAACAACAACTTTATAAACCGTGGTCTTTAAAATCACACTATGAATCAAATCAAATTCCATATAGGAATAAACTAACACTTAACATCTTTTAAAATGTCAAATGACTAACAACAAATTTTATAATTTTTGCATAGGTTCAAAACTTTCTCTATTGTCCAAGGATATAGATAATTTCTAAGCATGCCATCATGCTCATCAGTCTTTAGTTATTTCTTAGAAGATTATCTAAGTTACCTTAGAAAAAAATTGAAAGTCACTCGCCAAACTTTCCTAAGCTACACGACAAAGCATATAATTATACTTAAGCCGTATGACGCACATAAATCATCCGTACGCAATATTTGATCCAACTACTTGCTCGGATACATAGACTTTACTTCTGAACTAGTATCGCTCACTCGACCTCCCTAGTTCGGACTCCGATCAGGTTCCTTGATTAGAAACATCTGTTCTCCTTACATATCTATGTACTATGATAGAAAACTTCGATAACATATCAATAATCCGAATCAACTGTTCGCTGACAAGAATCAAGTGAGAAATCCTTTTTTGGACAGGTGTGAATAACCTCGAAGTTATGTATTCAAATCCTAGATGAAGAACCATGAGAATAAAATAATCTACGTACAACTTACGTTTTTTAACTGCACCAAACTTTTCTAAATCACTTTCATTTTTATTTAATCATTACACATTACATCATAATTTTTCACTTAAGTTTATAAACATTTTATAACGACGCATCTTTTATAAAACATTAAATTAAAAACTTACTCCATGTTTACTTACTTGTATAATACTCTTCTACATCCTAAGAGTATATACAAAATGTCAATTTTAATTAATTTATTTATTTTAAAATTCAAATGGCATCCTAAACATAATATGGGTCTTAAAACTGAGTCAACCTTTCGACCAAAGTATTCTAAGGAAAGATGTTTACAGGTTGGTCCAATAACATCAAATAGTTTACATAACTTAGATGTTGTAAACAAAACTATGGTTTTAATAAAACAATGCTTATTAAAAGCTTCCAATCCAATTTAACCCATTTAAAACCTTGAGTTAGATTATCTCTTCTCTTCCCAAGGGTCAAAAAATTTCACTTATTGAAATATTCTTTTGTCAAAATACCCTTTTGTTTTTAAATAAATTTTTAAATCAATTTCTTTTAAGGAAACTAAAGAAATAAATATCCGATTTTTTTAAAACCCTTTTTGAATTCATACTACATATATTTCAATATATAAAATAACTTTTATAATTTATTCGCCAACGCTCGCTTTGGGTTCGTTCGGATTTGAACTCACTTTGATTGCACAATGATAAACAGGATAATTTACTAAGTGCACTGTAACGTTTGCCTAAGCAGACATTTGATCATCACTCAGAAGATTATTCAGAGTACTTACAAATATTTACAAGTAATACTACCGTTACTTTTCCTAAAATCTTTTTGAAATCAATATCAAGCAATACCGGGATTTAAATTCTCAAAAACTCTTTTTACTTATAAAACATCTTTATAAATCATAAAAATCATTTTATAAACCAAATTTATATAAAATTACCTTTAAATAAAATTATCTCATATTATAATGATTCTCCTTTATTATAAAAAAATTTCTCAAATATTTATCCTTTAAAGGTCTCATCTTCCCATTCAGATTAAATTAAACAACTTTTATTAAAAGTTTACTTTTAATTCAACATTATTAAAAATGACTTTTTAACTTAACATTTTCTCCGAACACCTTATAGTTAAATTGTGAAACTCAATTCACAAGGAGTTTGTTTTAATATACTCATAATTATCAAAACAATAAATGCTCATAAACTAGTCGAGCAAAAATTAATAACCAACAAACGATAGACAATGCTCCTAACTACTCGAGAATAACCAATCAAACAACAATGATAATAAATAAACATTATCATTTTCAAACAAACAAATACCATAAATAACTATATAAATTTTGAAAATTATTCCTTTATATATTTAAAATGTATAATCCTAGGTAAAATATATCATTTACCAAATTGTCAAAAATCAATACCATGTCTGTTTGCCTTGTTCGAGTGTTTAGAAATTCCTATTGAAACAATGAGGTCTCATGTCTCGACCAGAATTCATAAACAACTCAATATACCAATTAACACAATACGGTTTTTAGCAATAACAAATATGCTCTTGTATATATAATAATCTCAACTCATTCAGGGTGTCACTTACCCTATCTCTAATGAGTTTAACCTACTAAAGCCAAGGTTCTTGCTTAACCTTCAGCTATGATACAAGCTATAATGACCTGTATTTTCGACCATCGAAAGTCGGCACCAAATACATCCACCTATTCAAACGTTGAACATCCAATCGCCGAAAAGGCAGATTGTTAGGGTAAATAAAAAGAAAAAGAACAGGAGAAATAGAATCTCACAGTGGAGCGATGACATATAATATACAAAGATGGTAATAGTTGTCACTCTAAAATACATAATATATCTGAGTTAAAAACAAATCTCATCAGCTTGGACAGTTATAAATTTCTGACCTTACAATTGCTAATGGATATACACAATAATACAGTAGAAAGTAAAAATACTATGGTAGGTGAACATCTAGCTCAACTCCATGAGCTCCATGTCCCATCAATGACAACCTGGAAAAACTCGATCTGACCCGAGCATTATAATAAAATAACACCCGGATCAGTCTGGAAATACCAACGTGAGAAACTCAAGTAATATGATGAACACTAATAATTATATAAGTTCACGTCACTAATCATGGAACGGGTTTTACCTCACAAGAACAACTTCCACACACGAATGAATAGAAAAATTAATATAAAACCAAAACTTAAAAGAATAGGCATAAACTAGATCAAAATCCAAACTTAAATGGTGGACACAAATAATTAAACATCGAGAAAATCACTAGACACTTTTTGATGCAACTAAGGAAACAATTCAAAGATTTGAATCAACAACGAGGAAAAGGAAGTTTTCCAACAATGACTAAAAGGGTGCGTCCCCTACCGAAAGTATACCTCTAGAAAATATACTTGAGAGGGTCATATACTCTGTGCCTCTTTTGGGAACATGCCAGACCCCGCAAACCTTATTGAGTATCAGAGTATTTCACATCTTCGTGTGCATACCTCCGAAACCAATCTAGATTATATGTGACAATACCCTAATGGGAGCAACCCCACATGGCTTAGCCCCCACTTGCTCTTTTGTTTTAGTCATTTCCGCAAAAGAGATCAATGCTCAAACGAGCAACAAATCATCTTAAATTGACGATTCACAAAGAAGAAAGCTGAATCGATGGTCAATAAATCAACTATCGGGAATAATCAAAATGATCATATTTGGACATTAAATCTCATGCCCTTACCACTACTTGTCGATTCAAAATTTTACTATCCCTCGGTTGAAAATAAAGCCGGACAAGTTAAGGTAGTGTTACCTATAGGCATCAACTTGACAATAATTTTAACCTTCAAGATAGAAATGAGTTTCCATACCTCGACGTTTAGTGCTAAGAGTATGACTAAATCCTTTCCACATAAGTGACATCGCTTACGGGAATTAAATTTTTTATCCCTTCCGTAACTAAATCAAACTTTTAAATTTTTAAAACTGAAACTTGTACTTGGTTTTCACATCACAAATATTTGTAAAACACTTTAAAAACACTCTTGAAAATGTTCTTTTTTAGAGCAAATTATATTTCTAAGTGTATTAAAAAGAAGGGTAAAAAAATGTCAATAAAACATTATTTACTATAAACCCAAAATAATTTACACTTAGCTTTATTTTTAAAAACAGTTTCTTTCAAAAGATTATTCTCATTTATAAATTTAAAACAACATTTATTATTCTAGAAGATAATAAATTAATTAAAATACTTACATAAATTTAAAACAATATTAATCATCCTGAAAGATAATTGATATAATTCTTTTATAAAGTTAAAACCACATAATTATCCCAAGAGACAATTAATCAACTAATAACTCCTTTAATATATCCATTAATTAACTTTAAACACCTTTATTAAATAATTTAATTAACTTTAATCACTATTATTAAATCATTTAATTAATCTTTAAAAACGCTTTTATTAAATCAATTAATTAATTTAAAACACCTTTATTTTAACTAATTAACTTAAACATCATTTATTAAAATGGTTAATCAAGGTTTTAAATCTCGCTCATCTCGGCCGAGATCTCGTTTTCAAGCCCGGGCGATTCGAAATAGGCTATTTCGAATGAATCTCGTCTGACCTAAATCTCGGACGATATTTCAGTATCTCGGACGAGATTTAACAGCGAGATATCGGCCGAGTTGTTGAATTTTGGAAAAAATCAACTCTTTTTCCGTATTGGGCTGGCTCATCCTTTACCTTAATTTAAGTCTTTTTAATTGTACTTTTTTTAACCCTTATTTCTATTATAAATCTCATTTAATCTTCGCCTCTTATTTTACGGTAGTGACGAGTGTAAGAAGATGATAAAATCTACATCAATTATGGTAAGTATTTCACTTTATGATTTTCATTTAGGTTTCTGATCCAAATTAATTTACATCCAATTTCATTTTTCTTTTTCCGACACTTTCTTGAGTTTTTTTCCTAACCCTATTTTTTGCGGCTATAAATTTTGGGCTTCACTTATTTAACTTTATGTTCCAAATGGATTCCCAATTTGATTTCATTTAGTCTTTGTTGCTATAATTTTTTCCTCAAGGCTTATTTTTAAGCAATAAAGGAATTCTCTTTCATCTATTAATTTCATTTGATGCTTACATGTTCATTCGTACATCATTTTTTTGATTTTCTTATAATATTACTAAATGTTTGAAAATTGTTTGTACTATGTATGCTATTTTCTACGTTTGTTTGAAATATCTATGCTATTAGTTGCTTAATGAGATTTTATTTGCTAATAAATAAATACTATAATCAGACATAGAATATCTTAATTCTACTTGTAGACTTTTGTATTTGAAGTTATAAAATTAAGCTTTCCCTTGTAGCACTATAAATCATAAAAGGTAGAAATGAGACATTATATTGTGTAGGAAAGTTAAGTGAATGATCAAACAAAGTAAAGGTGCATATGTTATGGTTTGTTTCTTGTCTACTTTATCTCATATGATATTATATTGAACATTATTCATGAAATCTAGTTATTTGTTTATTTTACATGATACAAGTGATATTTTTCCATACTAAATTACTAATGATAAGTGTGTGATATATTCAAGGTAAGTGCATAGTGTTTTCCTTAAGGTAGTGACTAGTATTATAAATTTAGGTGTATGAAAACTAATTTTCGACATGACATATACTCCGAGATAACTCCGAAATGAATTTTAGAAACCGAGATGTAAATCCGAGATGGATGACCAAGATGCACTCATCTCGTTCGAGATCTCACCCGATACGAGATGAGCTCTCTAAATTCTTCGAAACGAGACATGACCGAAATCCGAGATTTAAAACCTTGTGGTTAATTAACCTTAAACATCATTATTTAAAATGATTAATTTATTTTAAATATCATTGTTAAAATGACTGATTATCCTTAAACATCATTATTTAAAATGATTAATTAATTTTAAACATCATTATTAAAATGATTAATTAAATTTATAATTCCTTTTATAAATTTTAATCAACACTCATCCTTTATTTTCAAAATTCCCAAAACATTTAAAAATATAGTTTAAATAGCTTTCAAAGTGCAAAACACGATCAAACATTCATTTTATGAAAATATAAGCTCTAGTTCAACACACAAAAATGTTTAAGGGGTTGATACTTCACAAGCGATGGTATAGCGAAAATCGCTATAACGGTGCTTATTCAAATCAAACAGTATGTCACAAATATTTTAACCAAACATCAATATAAGCAACATAAGAATAGAAGTAAATAAATAATTATTAATGAGAAACCCCTTAGGGTCTCTCTATAGAAGTCCCATGTAAACCACACATATTAATGTGTATTATGAAGTGTTCAGTAGCGACCTATTCGCTAGGCACACTTCGACTTCCTCATGTTTTTGTTCCCTACAACACAATGGTTATTTATACCATCCACTTTTCAAGCGGGAATTTAAATCCTAATAAGAAACCAAACAACAATATAACTATCATCCAAGTATTCAACAATAATTTATAGCAACTCAGATATCATATAATTTATTGGAGGTGAGTAAACTCACCGAAATTCCAGTTGACGCCGAAGCGTTCCAGTTTGAACTAAGATCAAAGTAATTTCAATTTTACCCCAAAATTCCACTTGCTTCAAATCCGACAAAACTAGTTCCAGCGCGTAGCTAACATTCCTACGAGTCTAACGCAAACTGACCACGCCCAAATTTGACCTCGTAAAAGCAAGATATTGATTTTAAAAGGTTTCATCTTAATTAAAACAATTAATTAATAGATCAATACACTAATTACCCTAATAATCCATCTACCCCGATTCAATAATCAAGGCCATGCACAATGCATACTGATACCCAATAGCCATGACCTTCCATCCATGAAGTCTCATTCGACAGTCAACGAAATCATGAATTGCCAATCACATCGCGCTCCACTTCGAGTTCTCTACGCATCCATCACCCTAAATCCAAGCTCGAACATACCTTAAAAAATTACGACCTAGGAGCAGCCTGCCGCGACCCAAAATGCCACGTCTCCCTACACTCAAAAGCACATCACCGTAATATGGCCATGGGTGATACTTGCCAAGAGAAAAGCAGTGGTACTAACGTCATCACTCAACTCTGCCTATAACACCTTAGAACTTAAAGTCTAGCTTCACCATATCCTCGTCCAAACTCCAAACCGACGCTCTCTACCTAAAACTTGACCACACCTTACAAGACCTACACTAATTTGAAGCATGTGCTTATACAAGTTTAATGAATCTAGTTTGGGAAATTTTAGTGGTACGAATCATTCGATTTGGATTTGTTAGGCTAGACGCCATTTTTTGAGTTTACTAAAAAAATGAAAAGAGAGAGAAAGAGGAAAGTGAGAAATTTTGAAAAGTAAAGAGGGGAAAGGGATATGTTACGTTACTTAATTTATAAACAAAAGTCATTTTCTTCCTTCCATCACAAGGTAAACAAGATTCTCAAGTTAGATAAAAATTTCAAGCAACATAACAAACCAATTTCAAAATTTTGAATTTTTGATTTAATTTAAAAATGTTTTAGAAAGAAGGTTTTGCGATATCCTACCACAAAATATCCCATCCATGTATGAACCGCGAACGATTGAAATAAAAATACAATCGCGCACCACAATGCGACACGATCATAAATCAACAATAAAATACACATATTATTCAATTCTGTGAAATTTCAAAATACCAGCGTTTTCCATAAAATACATCTAATGATAATTTAGATATTTTTCAAATTAAAAATTAAGGAAAAATCAATCAAAATTGAAATAAAAATACATTATTAAAATCGAATTGTTTTATTAACAATTGATTTTCTTGTTATTTATTCGAACTATTAATCGTTGCAAAAAAAATTTACAAAATGAGTTCACCATTATCATTTATTAATTAAAATGAGTTAAATAAGGCTGTTAATTTAATTAATTTTCAATTCACAATTCAAATATTTAAATAATCTGTATATTTGAATTCAAGTTATTAAACTTTTAAAAACCAAGTATTTAAATATTTAAACTAATTAAATATTCAAAATCAAACGATAACATTTCGGGGTGTTGCATATTTAGTCGACTGAGTTTCCCATTCAGTCGACTGAAATTGGCCAGGTTCGGGCAATGAACTAGGACTGTAGGAAAATCTCCCGAATGGATGCCAACTTGCATGTTGTTTCTTCCGATGCTTCGCCCAATTAGTCGCCTTGCTTCCAAAGCCTGCTTCTTTTCCATCGGACATTGACAAGTGTTCATTTGTTGACATTTTGGAAGTGGATTCAATAAGTATTCGAAAATCAATTTCGACATGGAAAACCACTCTTTTACGCGTAGAGTTTTGTGGGGCGATTCTTTCGACCTGGCCTCCTCTGACACGATAAGATGTACTCAACCAACCTTCTTGCCTTACGCGATGCTCACATGCGTGTCGATACGCCCACTCGTGCACTCATATGCACACACATATACGCAAACGTGTAAAACTTAACAAATCACGTTTCGAGCTTCATCAGAGCGATTACTCGACCTGGCACTCTCTCATGTAACTTAGCGCACTCGGTGGTCGCTATGGATACATGAGATTGCTCGTAGCGTGTTTATATACATATGTAATAATCACACCAATAAACACACATTATCAACAATCCAAACAATTTAACATTTCTAATTGCGATACAAGAATTGTATTGATTTCTATATAATTTCAAACACAAGTATATGTATAATACCCATATACATATACATACATATATATTTAAATAACAATTCAATTATTTAATAATTGAGTCTTACTTTTATTCATCAAATCGTTTCTATTAAAGTTCAATATCATTTCCTACTATTTTATAAAATCATTTCATTATTTTATAAAATACAAAACTAGCTTATAATTCACTTTAAGCTCTTATAATACTTAATTCCTTCATCAAGAATTAAGTATTCATCTTATAATTATTTCATAAAACATTATAACCACTTTATAAAATAATTCCTTCTTGCTATTTTATAAATCTCATACTTTTATAAAATAGTTCTTCTGTATTATTTTATGGAATCTCGTATTTTCATAAAATACTCATTCTACATAATTTTATAAAATCTCATACTTTTATAATATACATTGTCTATACTATTTAATAAATTCTTATTTTTATTTTATAAAATATATCTTCATTCTTATTTTAAAAAATCTCATTTTATTTTACAAAATACATCCTCATTATTATTTTATAAAATCTCATTCTATTTTATAAAATATATCTTTTACTTATAAAAGTATTCACTTTACTTAAATAATATTTATAAGTACTAACTAAGCTCGTTAAGCCTCTAATTACTTTGATAATAAATGTAGAGCTCATAACTCGCCTAATTAGCTTATTATCTTCATTTTATAAAATAATTATTTTCTTAGATAACATTTATAAATACTTATTTAGCTTCAATAGGCCTCTAATCACTTTAATAATAAGTGCAGAACTCCTAACCCACTTAATTATCTTACTAGCTTTTCCAAACATTATTCAAACGGTTAATTAATGTTTTCCAATGACATACACTTCGTTATACTACTTAATTAATCTCAAATCAAACCATAACATCACAAATAATCATCCAGTTAACCCTAAATCAATTCTAGGGCTTTCTAACTTTTTCAAAACGGAGTAATTAGGATCTTAAACAATTAATGGGTCAATGTAATTGTGTTTACAACATAAACACAAGTCCAAACTAACCCAAATATTCTCCAAATCACTCCATATATTTCTACATTAAGTAATAAATGAAAATATGGAGTATAACATGTATATTTAAAAGGAGAATCACTCTCGCCTCTTCTTCTCCAAACCAAGCTCTAAATTACCAAAAACCAAATCCAAGCTTACTTTAAATTTGGAATCTCCATCTAAACTCCACTTCATGCTAATTCCTTCATGGGTTTTGTAGAGACTAGAAAGAGATGATTTATGGTGATTTAGGAATTTTATTAAAAGGTTAAGGGTTTGGGGATTAGAATTGGATTAATGGATAATTAGAGAGGGATTAGGAGAAGAGGAAGAAGAATGAACATGAATGGAGAAGTGGAAATGAAAAAATGAAGGGGTTAGCTACATATAGGCAAGCTAATGGCCTTAGCCCATGTTGACATTAAAAATGGATCAATAGCCAAGATTGAGTTGTAAGGAACCTATAGGACCTAGATCCAGCATATAGCGGTAGAAATAAAAGAAAAATAATATGAATACATAAGATTTTTATAGAGGTTTGGAAATCTCTGCCCTACATCCACTTTATAGTTTTATTTATTATAGATTTAAGAGAGTTGATATGAGATTCTAGAGAATTAGAGTCATAAGTATAAGAAGTTAATGAGATCTAAGGCCTAGAACAGTTAAGAGTAGTTGCCTTGGTGACTATTGTGAGGGTGGAAGATGGTGAAAAGCAATGGAGTCCCAGATCCAAAGTGAAGAAGAAAGAGCAGGGAGAAGCCTCTGTTTTGGTTGCACTATGGTTTATATTTATAGGGAAATGGGTGTGTTAGATAAAAAGCCTGCTTATAGTAGAATTCAAACGCCAGCCTAAGGTCACACGAGAAAACTTAGAATTAGCTGAGTTAAAAGAGTAACTTGGCATTGAGTCATTTGACTCGGTGCCGAGTTATTTCCTTGATTAGAAAGTTGGCTATCTCCTTTGCTCTGCTCTCCTATCATCACTTGAGTTATTTTGCCAACTTAGCTTTCTTCTCTTTAATCCTTGAAATTGGTCTTCCAAACTCAGGGAAAACCACTTGATCGTGATTAGATGGAGTAAGGCATGAGATGTATGAAGATTGGAAGGTGATTGGAGGGAAGAAACTTACTTGATGCTGAGCCAAATGACTCGATGCTGAGTTATTTCCTTAACTCCATTGTGGGTGAAACTTTCTTGAGTTGTTTCTTTGCCTCTTCTAAGTGTGCTTTCAAGTTTTTAGGTCGTTTCGTCTTCGTCTTGACATTCTAACTTCCGTTGACTTCTTCTCGGTTAAAACCCAGTTAACACTTGCCCCCCAGAGTAGGCTTTTGTTGAAAACAAAGCGTGCATTAGATCGAGACAATTTCTGGACTACTATCCTACAAATTCCAATTGATTGTCCAACTGTTCTCTTGTTGCTTTCAATTGGTAGATTTTCCTTTAACTATTTGGCTTAGTCATAGTTGAAATTCCATTCTTTTACACTGTAGACGTAACCTGCACTCGTAAGACCAATTCACGCATTAGGTTGTCATGGCCATTCTTTGTAATGCTTTCATGATGAGATAGGGAGAAAAACAACTCAGTATCAAGTTGTTTAACTTGGTACCGAGTTAAACTGCCTTCCCCCCGAGATTATATATTCAACACTTAGAAAAATTTTAGTTTTGCTTTTTTACTTTGCACCCAAATCATTTGAACTTCCTTTAGATCCAACCTGCTTCCTCCAACCTGAGCCAGTGTCATCAACCTATCTTGCTTCTGATCTGACCCAACGTCGCCGCCCACCGCTGCCCTTGATCATCAATGCCGCTGCCAGTCCAAGTCGTTGCCCGGTTAATTAACCCCAGAAATTCAAAACCCTAGCACCGATCAAAATAATTTTAGGTTCGTGATTTCTAGTGTTATGATGATGGGGATGGCGATGGTATTAGGGGTTTGTTTGATTGCACTCAAAGGGATATGGTTGAATTTGGATTGTTTTTGATCGATGGTGATGTTGAGTTTTACCCTGGTCAAATGCATGTGGTTTCGGAGACAAGTTCTACTCTTCGGATTCAACCGTCTCTTTTCAAGAATTTAACTAAGTCTTCATTGTCATTTGCGTTCTAGTGCGACGAATTACTCCAAAATCAAATGTACCGGATGATCCCATCGCATCACTTTTCTTGTTTTCGCACTTTCAGTGATCCTAAAAAGAAAAGCTTTTTGAGTCGTTCCGTATAGCGGCTTCGTTATCAATTACTCATCGATAAGGTAGGTTCCAAAATATAATTTCATGCGGCTCATTTTTCTAGCACAAGCGAGTTATCTACACAGGATGGTTCATTTGTGGTGTATGGGACACTAGACTTACATATTAACACATTGAACTTGCCCTGGTCAATGCTTAGAATCCAATTGGTTAACACACGTTGACATCCTTTGGATTACGAGTGTTGGTTACACGGGGGTTTATTATTCAAAATAAAACATACCTTACCGTGTTGAATGCAAAGTTTTATTATTTAGAATGACTCGTCGATCACCTCGTCCTAAGTATGGCGAAAGAACGTCCACTCCTTCTAAAGCTAGGTCTTCTACAGCTCAGGCTTCCTTATTCATCCCTGTAGGGCTAAGCCATATCGAAACTCCTGAATCTCAAAGTCAAATAGTTCCAATCGTGTCGATAATGGGTTAGTTGCCTCCAGGATTAAGAATCTTGAACAACCCACCAAAGCAGGCGCCTTATATCATATCTTCCAGGTCGCTCTAAAGCATATGCCTCCAACACGATATCATTGAGGATGATGTCCGTCTGCCGACAAGGGTTGAATTCGCTCACAATCCCCCACCGGACTTCATAATATGCAATCGGTATATGTGCTTGGGTGGTGCCATCCCACCATTTAATCCTTTTATAATGATGGCGCTGCAAGAACTTGGACTAGCTTTGTTCCAAGTTCACCAAAACGGCTATTCTCTTCTTAGTTCACTATATGTCCTCTTCATGAATAGATTTAACCGACCTTTGAGATTCAATGTACTGACTCATCTTCTTTAATTCAAGAAAAGGCGGGATTCCCCATCATCTTTGATAATAGAGGCTTGGAAGGGATTAAAGTACTTGAAAAGCTCCACAAGCATTCTGCTTCAAGAATGAATATTTCTTCGATGATGCACGCACGGTTTTAATCGACTCTGGCTTTTTGAATGTAAGTTTCTTTTCCCTTGCTCCTCCCGTGGTAGAATCACTAAGTTTCTAACTTATTTTGTGTTTCCTCGTAGGCATATTAGCTCGCGTTGACAGTGAGGAGCACGAGAAAAAACACTTAATGCTCTTAAGATAGTTAGATTCAATCAACGCACCGTCACATTCCTATTGACAAATGAAAATATATGGGAGTATGGACTGCTTTTCCCTGATAGATTTGCCATCGTTGAGTCCCTAGTGCAAAGCGGCTCTAGGTTTAAACCCATTCTACTACCCCTAACGTAGCTCCAACGAGAATTTTCGAGGGGAAGTTGCAAGTCCTTCCAGCATAGTGCATGTAGAGGAGCCCATGATGGGAGAGCTTGTAGGGCTTATTGAAGCCGATATTCCAAGCGGCCGAGATAAAGGCGTGAGGATGTCTCTGATCCCAGAAGAAAATGAGGGATTCACAAGGAAAGAAGGAAAAGAAGTGGTCAAGGAAGAAGAGGATGTTGGTGATAGCGATAGCGATAATCGTGCTAGCGAAGAAGGGGACGAATCATATGGTGAATTGCCCGGGATGAGTCCTGATCTCCTTAGCTCGCCTTATCAGGAACATATTGCCATAGAAACTTCCAAAATGGCCGAAGATCAATCTACATTGCCTTCGATAGAGATTTCGCCCCGATCCCGCCCCTTTGGCGACAAATCCGTCGTTTTAAGTGACATTGGTGAGATCAACTTCATTGTTAGTGACATTCTAGAAGATGCCGATTTAGATTTTTCTCTTTCTCCAGGGGGCTTTATAAGCAAAGGTGGAGGGACCCCCACTTTAATTCCTTGCCAATACGGTTGGTAGAATACTTAAGGGGTCATTGGCACCACACACTTCACTAGGATCATGGACACTTATTCTTGCATTGAATTTTAATTCGCAGTTCTAATATTAATAATGCTCTCTTCCTTGTTTTAGGTTTCATTGGCCGTGGTTATTATGAAAGTTCTCACACCATGATAGTGCGCACAGAGGCCAAACTCCCGATCCTCATCCGCCTCATTGCTACGAGTCTGAGGAAGAGAGGCGAAAGAGGAAAGATCGTGAGTACAATGAAGCTAGCAAGGCCGATATGGAGACGAGTAAGGAGAGGGAAAAGGAGTGAAGGAAGAGGGAAGCCGATATTGAGCTATCTTGCGACCTTGCTAAGAGCCCAAAAAATTCCTTGGTGCGCTGTGGGCTTATTTCTGTGGATCTACCGCCTCATACACTGGTTCAAACCTCTTCAACTTAACAAATTTTGGCATCCCAAGCTATGATTGCAACAGTTTCGCCTGTTTCCATAGGATTCTTCGCTCGTTCATTCACTCTTCTACTCGATCCTCAACACTTGCAAGTTGCATTCCTACACCTCTTCTAACACGGCGTCAAATTCGATCAAGACATCTCATATACGCCAAAAGAGGTGGTGAGGCAAAGTTTAAAGAACGTCGAGCAGGGAATTGATGAAAGATATAAGTGGAATAAAATTTGCACTGCTCTTTCCGAAGTAAACAAGATCAACTACACCAGTATTCAATCCTTCGAATCTGAGAGAGCTGCCTTCGAGCGAATGATGAAAGAGAGGGAGGATGATTTGATTAAAGTTACTAGAGAGAGGGACCTCGCTTTGAAGCAGAAGGAGAACATAGATAAGTTGATGGATGAGTTAAAGCTTGCCCACATCTACGTCGAAATCGTAATGAGGTATGAATTGAAAGATGCTCATGCTAAAACTTTAGAGCTACAGAAACAAGCTGAGGAGAGGGTGCAAGCGCTTAGCCAAAAAGATGAGATCATTAAAGCTAAGGACCAGATTTTAGCAGAGCAAGCTGTTGAACCTGCCAAGCTTCACAAGGAGGTTCAACAACTCACCAAAGAGAAAGAGCAGTTGTCCATCGATAAAGCTGCAATCGGTCTTGAACTTGTAATTTCTAAGCACGAGCTCAAAGAACTCCAAGAGGAGAAGTCCAATATCCTGACTGAGCTTAATGCCAACATGCTATATTTTTACACCAACGTAGTCATGTTTAAGAATCTGAGGTGGTTGGGAAATGACTATACTGAGGCACTCACTAGCGCTTGGGAGGAAATGTTACACCGAACTATGCAAGTCGGAGATGGTCGCTCCAAAGAAGAACTGATGGCTGCTTATCTTAAAGCTGCAGATATAGAATCTCTTTTTGTTGGAAAAGTTATCCTAGCCAAAGATGCTACCGATGCTGCTGATGCTGCCAAAACTCTTCTTGGCTCGAGCTCTTCAGGTCAGGGTGAAACGTCTACTTCAAAATCTCAAGAGCCAACAACGGTTATACCTGCATTTTCGGGAGTTAGCTCTACAGCTACTCGCGTTCTTCTAGCTTCATTAACGATTACTCCCCATGAACAATACATTCCTCCCATTATGGTCCATCTTGGGGAGCTTGGGACTGAAGAAGGTGAATTCATCGTATCCCAATGGGATCCTGCTACAGATATATCCCTTGTTTCTCCAATCTTCGAGAAGCAGCAGTTCTTGCAAAAATCCATCATTAAACTTTATCACTTTGTTTGCCAACTTATAGGTCAACTCAATTGCCTCCTCCACCTCCAGTCATGTAGGATTTAAGAATTGAATCCATTTTTAATACATTAACCATCATTTCTATGGGGCTTACTACATCTATTCTTATTTCCAGTTCTGGCCCGTGTCTTGACTTCGAGAAAATCGCTGCTCTTGAGAGCTTGGAGGACATTTTTGTCTCCTAGGAGGAGCATAGGTGCTTACGACCTGACCTAGCACGAAACCATGGCTGAGAGATTGAGAAAGGACGTGGAGAAGATTCAAGTGAAGAAAGATTCTGTGATCATCAAGCCTGCATCTTGAAAGCTGACTAGTCCCTGGCGAAAAGTTCCCACATTCAAGATGAGGTCGTCAAAGCACGCTGATGACCCTACCGTCAAGTCCGGGGACCTCGGTTCTACTTCTGATGAAGGGTCCACTCACTTGGAATGTAGCACTCTCCCTGGTGGGGAACCCAATGGGAGAAAAAAGCTCAAGACCCATCCGGTAAGACTGATAAAGGCAACCAAGGCAGCAAGAAGTAGAAGGCCTAGCAACATAGAAAAGCCGAGTCATTTTGTTTTTTGCATTGTTGCATTGGTTGAATCTGTCTTTTTTGTATTTTTTGCTTCAAACGGGCCGAGATTGTGCAGGTATAATCCCTGCTATTTGTCTGTACATAAAAAGATTATTAGTAATGAAAGATTAGTTTTTCCTTTGTAATCTCTCTTCTGTGTACTTTTCTGCATTTTATGTACTGTGCTTGTTTATGTGTGTGTATAATTTGATTGTTTCTACTGCGGTTACTGGTATTATATACTTCTGTCTCTATGCAAATGTTATTTACCGCAACTTTGTGCACGTAAATAATATTCCTGTAATTGCTTTAGTATATTATGTTGCTCGGCTCTGTTTTGTACTGCCAAAATACTCTGTTTGGCACAACAGGTCTTACAATTTTAGCCAACTTTGTAGCTAATCCAATTCAGGCTCAATCGAGTCCTTTTTTACCAAGTGTCAGTGGATATGCGCCTGTCTGCAGGGATGAATGTTAAAATTCAGGCATTAATAAGAGACTAGATGCCCTGAGCAATTTGCTCGATTGCCTCCAGTCTAGTTTGCATGGTGGTTTCTATCTTCGAGAACTAGAGACTTTCACTACTTGACTCCAAGCATTACATTTTTGATGTCGCCAATTCCTTAGCTGCATTTAAATTCTTCCAAGTTGACATCATCAGCCAATATCATTTTGGATGTACATATCAGAAAGACGTGTCATCGTCATCTTTCATCATAACAAATTCTTCCAAGTTCAGTGTTTAAATCCTAATCGTGCATCGGTTTCTATCTCTGGAAACTTGTGCACAAATGGTTCAACTCCGTGGATTTTTCCTTGGTGTTGCCTATCTTTGGGCCCTGGGTAATTTCTTTTGTTATCCTCTCTCTTTGGGCAATTTCAAGTACCAAGAGGTACGAGTAAGTTTTCCTGTCGTCTTGGCAGTTTAGAACTTGCTGGCGTTGCCGAGGCAACACCTATTCTCGGGATATAGAAGTCAATTTGACCATTGATCGGGCAGTTTTGGGCCTTCTCGACATTGTTGGAGCAATGTCGGTTCTCAAAAGGCAGGGATCGATTTTCCTTATCGATCTAGAGGTTTGAGTCGATTTTCCCCATCGACTCGGCAGTTTGGAGTTTCCTGATGTTGTTGGGGCAACATCGGTACTTAAAAGGTATGGGTAGATTTGACCGTTGACCCGACGATTTCGGGCCTTCCCGACGTTGCCAAAGCAATGCCGGTTCTCATAAGGCGGGGATCGATTTTCCCTGTTGATCCGGCAGTTGGAGTCGATTCTCCCTATCGACTCAGTGGTTTTCGACCTTCCTAACATTGCCGGAGAAACGTCGGTTTTTGAAGGCAGGGATCGATTTTCCCTATCGATCCGGTGGTTTGAGTCGATTTTCCCTGTCGACTCGATGGCTTGGGGTTTCCTAACATTAACAGGGCGACGTCGGTACTTAGAAGGTATGGGTCAATTTGGCCATCGACCCGATGTTTTTGGGCCTTTCCGATGCTGCCGGAGCAACGCGGGTTCTCAGAAGGCAAGGATCGATTTTTCCCATCATTCCGACGGTTTAGCTTACAAGAACACGGTTCTATTGGTTCAAGAAGCTAATTTTGATAAATATAAGAGATGACAAGTCATGTCTATTTACAGTGTCCCTAGTGTCTTTGGATGGCTTATTTGCAAAAATAAGAAAAACTAGATATAGTAGTGCCGCAGCAAGTCGCTGTTCCAAGCACGTGGGATGGGAACTCCATCTACTATAGTTCGCTTGAATGTTCCTTCTCCAAGCTTTTGGTCAATCACATAAGGTCCTTTCCGATTTAGGTCAAGCGCTGTTATACCTGAGAAGATTCATTTCAGGATGAGATCTCCCACCTCAAAAGTACGATTGCGGACCTTGGCGTTGAAGTGGGATGCCAATCTTTTTCAGTAAGCAACGGCTCTTGGTTCATCTTCTTCCTACTTCTCATCGATTTGGTCAAGGGACTCGAGCAGCAGCTGCTCATTCTCTCTTTGATTGAAGTGTATTCTATGATGAGAGGAGATTTCCAGTTCCACTAGGATCATAGCTTTTGAACCATATACCAAGGAAAACGGTGAGTGCCCAGTCGTTGATTTGTATGTTGTCCCGTAAGCCCTAGTGCTAGTGGAAGCTCATCAACCCAATTGCCCTTAGATTTAGTCAGCCACTTCTTTATGGTAGATTTGATGATCTTTTCACTGCTACACATGCCTGTTTGCTTGTGGGTGCGCTACCGCGGAAAAGCTCTTCTAGAGCCAGTAGCGCTTGCAAAAGTCCTTGAACTCAACACCCTCAAATTGAGTCCCACTGTTTGTGATAATTTTGTACGGTACTTTAAACATGCAAATAATATTTTTCATCACAAAATTAATTACTTTTTTAGTAGTGATCATGGCAAGCGGTTCCGCTTCATCCCATTTCATAGAGTAATCAACTGCAACGATAGCATATTTAGCTCCTCCTTTTGCTATCGGTAGTACACTGATTAAATCGATGCCCCAGATCGTAAATGGCCAGGGACTGACCATCTGCATAAGTTTTAAAGATAGGGCTCTTAGAATTTTAATAAATCTCTAGCATCGATCGCACCATCTGGTATAGTCTGTTGCATCTCGGTTTATCGTTGGCTAGAAATATCTGTAGCGGAGTATCTTTTTCGCCAGTGTCTGCCCCCAATGTGGTCACCATGGCTGCCTTCATGAATTTCCATAAGGATCTTCCTAGCTTCATCTTTGGTTACACACCTGAGCAAGGGGGAGGAGGATCCTCTACTATATAGGACTCTGTCCTATATTATGAATCATGGTTCCTTTCCAAGGAGCTTCTTTCGTTCGTTCCAGTCCCTGGGGAGTATTCCCCTAAGTAAGTATTATTTATGGGGAAACAGGTGTATTAGGTCAGAAGCCTGCTTGCAGTAGAGTCCAAACGTCAGTCCAAGGTCACATAAGAAAATTCAGAAGCAACCGAGTTAAAAGAATAACTCGGTACCGAATCATTTGACTATGTGCCGAGTTATTTCCTTGAGTGGAAATTTGGCTATCTCCTTTGCTCTACTCTTCCATCCTCTAGTTGATGTGTTCCATGCTCTTTTCATCGATTATTGGTTAATTCTAGTGATCTTCCAACATCACTTGAGTTATTATGCCAACTTAGCTTTCTTCTCTTCAACCCTTGGAGTTGGTCATCCAAACTCAGGGAAAACCACTTGATCACAATTAGGTGGAGTAAGGCATAAGATGTATGAAGATTGGAAGGTGATTGGAGGAAGGAAAATGACTTGGTGGCCAGCCAAATTACTCGGTGCCGAGTTGTTTCATTAGCTCCATTTTAGGTGAAACTTTTTCGAGTTGTTTCTCTGCTTCCTATAAATGTGCTTCCAAGTTTTTAGGTCATTTCATCTTCGTCTTGACGTTCTAACTTCTGTTGACTTATGCTCGGTTAAAAATCCGGTAAACAGCCCAAATCAATTTTTTTCTCCAAAAATCACTATTCACTCCAAAAAACCATCGACTTCAAACATAGTTAAGTTTATACTCATTTTTCTCACGTCGAAAAAATGGTCTCAACTATGGGTGTCTCAAGACCCAATCTCTCCGTCTCAACTGGATAACGATAAAATATTTAAATAAATCGTTGTATAACGGAAGTTCCGTTGTTAACGATAAAATATTTAAATAAATCGTTAAAATTGCGGGGTGTTGCACAATATTGTGTGCAAAGATAAATTAAAAGGGAATACTTGAGGACGATTGAAAAAAGAATGGTAAAATTAAGATTCAACGAATATATTAAAATGATAGTTTTGACGATTTATTTATATGAGTATTGTGAACGTCGATGTTTAAGAAAGTTGTTTATAGTACTGATAAATGAAGAGTTTATGACTAGCAGTCTTAACTAATCAACGTTTAATCCTAAAGAATATAATTTTTATTATGTTTATTGTACATTTTTTCTTCTTTTTAGGTGTTATCCAGTTGAGTTTAGTGATAAGACTTTAATGAAGTAATTACAATAAATTACTTATTCATGTGAAAGTATTACAAATAGTGATGTATTCCAGATAGTATGTCTCACCCTTAGTTATAACACCATCTCATGTTTATGCATAAAATAAGAAAACTACTAAAATGAGCATAATGAAAAGGGGTCTAGATAAATTGCAACTTAATAATAATAATAAAATGTATAAAGGGAGAACAATTTAGTATATGTGTGTTCTAAAATAAGAAAATGGTACTTTTATTTCCTCAAGCTTTCTTATAAATTTATTATTCAATTGTTGTCTCTCCCTCACTCTCCTTTCTTTCCATTTTATCTTCTTATAAGCTCCCTTCTCAGTCAATAATTTATGATTCAAAGTGTTAACATCATAAATAAAATATATAAAATTCTATTTTGAAGTGAAAAATAACATTTGGAATTTGTTAAATATGTTAGCAAATTTAAAGAGAATTTGGTCACGTTTATAACAGTGAAGACGGTTTGTCATTTCGAGTTATGAATTGAAAGATATGAAGTGTTGAAGTTTTCAGTCTAGTTGTGTAGGTGATACGAATGGGTTCTAAAGCAAAGAAGAGTGCTTAGAATAAGCTTAGTCAACTGATGTAGTAAGTGTGGTCGAATGGCCCTGTTGCTAAAGTAGCATGTGGAGGTAAAACATCTATAGCACAATTTGGGATATCTCAATTGAATTGAATGGACTTTCAACCCTTGTCTATTGAGGTACATGCCAGTCGACTAGCAATTTAAGATCAACCGATTGCCATTGGCGAATATGGGTGATCTCGCACGGATTCTGAAGTAATTTCAAAAGGGCACTTTGGTACTTTGTACGTGAACATTATATCTGAACTGTTGGATTTTTCTAAAGCAAATATAATGATTGGCACCAATGAGAGCTTATAAATACATTACCCAGGGTCTCATGTTGGAGAGAAATTAGTTCATCTTCTTCACTTTGTATAAACCTCCACTAAAATCATCGATATCCTTACAAACTCTGTTCAAATTGTTAATAAAATTCATCTCTAACAAAGTGGACGTAGACTATTCCGTCTATAGAAGATCACTATAAATATGTGTATCTATTTTATTTCATGTTAATTGTTTATATAAATTAATTGCGATTTGATTGTGAATAGTTTGAAACTAGATTTGTTTATTGTTGATTTGATTGTTTTTATCATGTCTGTAGTTAATCTTATATTAATTTCCACTGTATTTAGGGAATTGAGATGTATAAGATTTACTGTTTAGTTTTTGTTTGGGATTAAAATTGAATATGCTAAAATAATAACTAGGGCTTTGGAAGGGAAAAAGATATAGAAAATTGATGCGAAGAATAATGACAATAATACCCCGAAGAAAAGAGAAGATAAATGTGGCGAAAACTAACTGCATGCGAAAGAAAATCGTATGGGTATATTTCTCATTAAGATTTGAGCAAATATAGTTTATTGACACGCATAAAATCAAAGCAGAAGTCAAAATTAAAAACAATAACATATTTTGTCATAGAAGTAAAACTAGATTATATTGCTCATCAAACATCTTTCATATGGCATCAAACCTTCTCTTTACTCGTTTACTTGCAATCATGTTTTAGTGTATTATTAACCAGAGAAAAAAAATGTCACAATCGAAGAAGAAAAAACTCATCACACCAGCTATTACATTTCCCAATTTTTTACAGAATCAATATTCAACATTTACATTACTGTATGGTAATTTCAAGTATAGTGGTAAGCCTAGGTTTTCTATACCTCCTCAACAACAAAGAAGAACATACAACACTAACAGAAGAAAACGCCATGCATGCACCGGCCAACCATGGCGGCATCTTCAAACCCGTGAAAGGAAACAAAACTCCAGCCGCAACTGGAATGGCGACAACATTGTAACCCATGGCAAACACATAGTTCCATCGGATTCTTGATAAGGTCTTTCTAGAAAGATCTATGGCAGTTATAACATCTTCTAGATTGTTACGCATTAATACATAGTCGGCCGCTTCGATTGCAATGTCGGTGCCAGCACCAATTGCCATGCCAACATCTGCAGCAGCCAGGGCAGGGGAGTCGTTGATCCCATCCCCTACCATTGCAACTACCGATCCTGATTTTTGTAGGGCATGAACCACCTCGGCTTTGCCAGCTGGGAGTACCTCAGCTCTCACATCTTCGATTCCAACCTGCACATAATACAATAAACTAATGTCGTATTGTTTTCCTAGTAAGATGGAATGGAATGACAAGACTGCACCTACCTGCACTCACTTTTCATTTCCATACACTCACCGCTTCTCTTACCCAGTTAAAATATTAAACTCCTTTCCTAAACCAACGTTGTTCATTATTATTATTATTATTATACACGCACATGTGTGTAGATAGTGGAAGATCTAGAACTCCTTTCTAATAAACCCTCCTTTGTCTTCCGTCCTTTGTGCAAAAAAATGAAACAAATTTTTGTAGATCCATGATGCTCATCATAAACATTATCTATGCAACATTTGAAATTTTTTCGAAATTTTTTCCTACAAAATTGCAAGCCAATATGAGCCTTCGAAAATATGTATTTTAAGTTTTTAACAGTCAATTTGAAATGCAATTTTGTTGCGATAAAAGGTTCGAAACGATTTCAAATTTTGTGTAGATGATCTTGCCAATGAACATATTTTTATCTGCAGAAATTAACTTCAAACTGAAAGGTTTTCGGGGAAAAATAGATAATTTAAAAGGGTAAATGAAAGAGGACCATGAGTGTGTGCACGCACACAATTTCTCTCTTCCTCGAATCAAAAATCTTAGTTCGTGTTTGATTTGAAAATTGAGTTTTGTTGTGTACTTTCTGCCTATTGGAGTATCAAAATCCATCTTCTCTCATCTCTTCCTCTCATAGTTGGACCCAACTCCTCAACTCACACACACACAAATATTGAAAACGCAAAACGCAAAACTTGTTTTCAAATAAAACACCACCTTATGTTCTCCAAATCAAAATTATGGCACATCTATTGAAATCCAACCTTTTCGAAACCCAATTCTTTTCGAATTGTGTTATTTAATTTACCCAAATTGGTAGTTCTGCTTTTTTAATAAAACTGAGTTAAAAATTTAGTTGTGCAGATAGTAATAATGCTATCAGCATGAACAAAAGTAAGGAGAGTAATCCATACAGATACAGTCAACTAAACTGTCAAGTCACTCAATTTCATGTAACCAATCAAAGTGGATGCAGAAAGCAAGTTTTGTTATTTATTTAAATTTGAAGTGGCATTGGGGAAAAAATTTGTAGGTGTTTAATAGCAACTCTGTGTGAGAAACTAAGAAAGTGATGTACATGGACTATAATGCACATGGACTAGTATGTACATGGTGGTAAAGCCAAATTGTCAGAAACAGACAGACCTCTTTTGCAACGGCTTGAGCAGTTCTCCAATTATCGCCAGTAACCATAATTGGTACTACGCCCATCTTCTTTAATCCTTCAATTACAACAACTGCCTCCCTCTTTAATGGGTCTGCTACACCTAGTACTCCGATAAAATTGCCATCACATGCCACAAGTATTCCAGTCTTGGCATTGTTTTCCAGTTCCACCAGAAAATTTTCAGCTTCAGAAGGAACCGTGATTCCACTTTCCATCAATAGCCTTCTATTTCCTACCTAGTGTTGATAGATAAGAAGCAATCTCATAATTAAGTGTACATCAAAATACATGTCTATTTTGATTTAATTATAATCTGCATAAAATGTATAGTTACTCTGGTTGAGATTGAAGGTGAAACATAACAGAAACATAATTTACTTGGGGTAGGTTTGAAAATACATGGTTTTAGAGAATGAGTAAAAATTAAAGATCAACTTACCATAATTATCTTTCCATTAATGAAGCACTGAACTCCTCTTCCAGGTAATGAAGTGAAGTCTGATGCTTCAATAAGCCAAGTAGATAATATATCTTCCTTTTTATGATTCATGGAATCTTTTACTTTCCCAAAAAAATGATAATGGTAAGCATAATCAACTATAGCTTTTCCAAGAGGATGCTCGCTACTTGCCTGCAATACAACAAGTGATATAGAATTGAGTCAGGGTAGAAAAAAAATCAGAAGGAAGATGGAAACATTAATAGCTTTAGGCATACATTTCAACGGCTGTGAAGCATCTCTTAACGATTTAAAGATAGCAGTAAACTACACGTTCTTGCAGCAACGGAACACTCATGCGGTGTTTATGTTATTGAAGCCTTATTCATTTATTTTCCAACTCATATTTTATTGGTTTATTAACTTGTAGTTTATCGGAAAGTGGAGCTTTAGTCTGACATTTATGTTAGTGGGATGCAAACCTGGCCAAAACACTTGGGAACCTCAGGATTTCTTGCCACTGTGATCTAGTGGCTCTTCCACTAATTCACCCACCCAAAAGTATCGCTTATAGCTTAAGGTACTGAACAACTTTAGGTTTTAACTAAAATTTATCCAAGTTACTGCATATATAGTAGTGATTTCAGAAAGCTCAAGGTATATTTTAGTACAATCCAGTAAAAAAAGGGGGAAAAGAAAAACCTTGAATTATTCCAGTACAATCCGGTAAGAAGTGACAGTGTTGTACTTTACCATTAATTTTCACTGTGATATAAAATTAAAACTCATTTGCACCAAAAATGGAAATAAATGTATTTCAACTCACCTCTGCAGACGCCACTAATGTCAAGAAATCCCCCAAATCCATTTCAGAAAATACTTTTGCAATTGTAACTGATGCCTTCCCTTGGGTAAGAGTACCTGTCTTATCAAATATTACATGCTGAATACTCTGTGCTCTTTCAAGAGCGTCTCCTCCTTTAATCAACACACCATGGTTAGCTCCAACACCTGTCGCCACCATGACTGCAGTTGGTGTTGCCAAGCCAAGAGCACAAGGACATGCAATAACCACCACTGATATTGAAAACATGAGTGAAAATACAAAACAGCTTCCATTATCTGAGAGCCAGGTAGATGGGTATGCTCCAACTGAACCACATACAAACCTAAAAACGCAAATTTACAAAATATTAAGTGTCTGTTTGATATAAAAGCTTCATATATGATCACAATATTTGGAATATCTTCGATGGCATACCAAACTATGAATGTCAAAAGAGCCAGCAGTACCACAGTTGGGACAAAGATGCTCGCAACCTGGCCGTAAGTATAGATAGAGTTAGGTTCAATAGTATACGAATTTAAAGATCTGATTATACTGAGTTTTTTATGGCAATGAAAAAAATGAAGAAAAAAAATAACAAAGATAGTGTTGCAACTTAGAAGCCTGTAAGGATTTAAAAAATGAATTAAGCATCAAGGTTTTCCAAACTGGATTTAAATCTCGTAATGTTCAAATTTTGAATTGAAACTGAATCTAAATTGTGAATCGTAGATTCAACGGATTTATATTTATATTCTTGTATTCTAAATTTACTGCTGTATAACAGTATATGAATCATCAAATGACATTTGAGCACGTAAAATCATTGAGTCTTCTTTCCATAGCAATAATTATATATATAATATTAATTTTTATGTTTGAGTTTCTACATTTAGATCAAAAACATACTTTCTCCCTTGTTTCAACTTCATTTTTGGTAGTAAGTGATAAAATTGGAATTGTAGATTCAAGTATATTTTTGTATTTCAAAAAGGTTTTTTCTCACTTATGGTTTTAATTTAGTTTTGAATCTGAATTTGAGAATTAAATCATAATGGGAGAGATTCGATGTGAAATGGGATTCAAATCGTAAGATTTTAATGTTTCTAACAACAATGTCAAGTACAGTATGTTTGCTGATGATTATGACATTCTTCCATAAAACAGCTAGGACATTTTCAGCTAAAAGAGGGAAGGGTGTGTAACTGAAGATAGATGTTTATGCAACTTCTAAAAAATTTGAAAGCAGCAAATAAAATAATACATGGGATATTTTTTATTTGTTTCTTTTGGAAAAATACAAACCTCAATGCTTATGATCACTACCAATTAATGAATTTAAAACTACAAGCTATAATATTCCTCTAATAGTAAAAGATATTTTGGCAAATAATAACACTTACATAGTCAGCAAATTTCTGTATAGGAGCTTTAGACATCTGAGCAGTTTCAACTAAAGATATAATCTGGCTCAACACTGTATTGGACCCAACCTTAGTAGCTTGTACATGAAGTGCACCATGCATATTCATTGTACCTCCAATAACCAGAGAAGAAATTCCTTTCGGAATTGGAACGGATTCGCCAGTCACCATACTCTCAGCTACATAACTCGTACCCCAAACTACTATTCCATCGCAAGGAATTTTAGATCCAGGCAAAACTTTTAATGCATCACCTGGTTGAATTAAGAGTGCATCTATCTCCCTTTCAGATACAATTCTCCCATCTGATTTTAGTAAACATGATGTCAGAGTAGTCAGTAATGGAGAAGAAATCTGCAATGCTGGTATGTTGCTACTTTGGTCACGCTTGGAACAAATTTTGAGTGTAAGGCACTGATATAGTATGATACAGTTAGCTGAGTCAAAGAGTTACATCGTAAAGTCAACTGAAAATGTGCTCATAATACCTTTCTAAGACGATTATTGCATTTGTTTCCCATATATTTGATATATAGCAAATTGGTAATAATTATGTTACGTATGAAAAAACAACAAAATACAAGAAGATATGAGTGCAGATGACAAAATATTAACATGATATCACAATATGATAAGACACAGAAACACAGACAAGTGTTTGACAGACATGTATAAAGTGGAAGCGGGACCAATTTCAATGAACTTCTGTAATAAGGACCTTTATTACTGTGAAGTGCAAACTAAAAATTAGACCTCTATTATTTTCAAAGTGCAAAGCAACTTGCTCATTTTACCGATATGCCACAAAGTCTTGAACAATTGAAAAAGGTGAGATATTACACATTTTTTAATTTATTGTAAATTCTCTTTACCCTGATTAAATCTGATGTAACTGAGTATAAATTTTAAAATCCTACACAAAATTTGTGGATATACTGATTTCATACCTTATCGCAGGGTATGCAGCATATCTTGCTTTTATTTTTATTTCATTCTTGAGATAAGGGGTGGGAATAGTTCCCAAGCCAGTATACGTACATAAATACATACATGCATACATCTTGTATTTCAGTTACAAACATATGTTACACTTTTAGAATTATTGCAGTTTCCAAAATATATTTCATCAAATTTGTAGTTCTAAGCAGTTGTTTTATATTTTATTCACGTTTCACAATAAATAGAAATGTTTTACATTAATGTTTGAAATGAAAAATGAAAAATGAAACTGAATTTGCAATGATATTGAATTGACAATACAAAAATAGGGACTTAGGGCATAATGTAGTTTTATGTGGGTCCGATATCACATTGACAATGAAAATAAGGACCTTAAACCCAATGTCTCATAAAAAGGCAAATATGGACAACATGTTGAAATGAATAACATGTATCATTCTGTGGAAAATAGAAATCCATCATTTTTGTTATACTTCACATGAAATGGATATAGAATCATAAAATAAAGTAATTTATCAGCTTTAGATAACGTGTACATGCGCACATTCACGCGCGCGTGCACGTATGTATATGCAGAAACAGGTTCTCTTGTTTCTGGGTATAATAACATGACAATTAAAGTGACATAAAAGATATACAGCATGATGGCAGCTGGATCGAAAACATACCAGTAATCGTGTTTTAAATTAGATCAATTACCTGCATCTTTCACTAACAAAACGGAAGTTGCAGGAACAAGTTCAACTAGCTTCTTGATAGCATCAGATGTTTTTCCCTTTGCAAGAACTTCCAAATACTTCCCAAACAACACAAATGTAATTAACATAGCACTTGTCTCAAAATATGTTGGTGACGAAAAACCACGTATTGCTCCATATAAAAGCGCACAAACTGAGTAAAAATAAGAAGCTGAAGTTCCCAAAGCAACCAAAACGTCCATATTTGTAGAACCATTTTTCAGTGCTCTATATGCTGCTACATAAAACTTTTTGCCAATTACAAATTGAATTACACTTACTAGGCCCCACTTTAACAAATCACTAGCAGTAATTGGTCCAATATAATTGAGTAGAAAAGAATTCAGGTAAGGAATACGCATAAGAAAGAGAGGAACCTGTAACATAAATGCAAAATAGTGAGCCGACAACTTTAAATGTAACAAAGTGGAGTAAATAAAGTAATTCATGAATATAAATACATGTTGCAAATTCCTAATTATATTCTTATTCCAGTAGCACATTATAAAAACTGAATCATAAGGTTTTTTTTATAAATTTCCGGAAAATGAAAGGCTGCAGTGGTTAACTCATTCCAACTAGAAGGATCACGAATAATTAGACCATATGAACTACTCATATCCTCATTTATATGCAAGATTTGAACTAGACGTTTCACATCAGATGCAATTTTTTTTCTTTTTTCTTTTTCCAAACGACAGAATATATTTGCCTATGTATACAAGATTAACAACCTATGCATTGTATAAGCAATTAGTGTTTTAGCATGGCCTACACATTAACAATCCAAAACAAATATTGTTCACTAAATGGAACTTTAGAAAAATGAGAAATGGAAAATTATGATATTACAAGGATAAAGATCATACTCACACTCAAAATGAGACTTGAAATGAAAAGCCGAAACATTTTTGAGGCTTCTCCTGCATCATTGGAAGCTCCTCTAGCGTAGGGACTACTCACATGTACATTGAACTTATTGCAACTTTGGCTCTCTATTGCATCAACTATAAATCGCAGACCAGTAGCTTCAGGATCATATACTATTTCCAATTCCGAGGAATTCTCATTTAGCATGAAACTTTTTACACCGGGTATATTTCTAAGCACGTCATTCAGAAAATTAACATCAGTTTCTCCAGATAAACCTTCGATGGTTAGAAAAGTTTTATCCTCCTCACTACTTTGTAAAAATGATGCATCAAATCCAGCATCTTCAATAGCATTTATAATTTCTTCTTTACTAACAACAGAAGGGTCATACTCAACTTCTCCTAATGAAGTGGCCAATGCGACAATCGCTCTTTTAACTCCATTAAGTTTTAACAAAATGCCTTCAACTGAATTAACACAGGCGGCACAAGTCATGCCACCTATTCTAAATTGTCCAGTTAAGGTTTTAATATTTCCAGGTCGGGTGATTTTATCAGAATCAGGCATGATCTCGGCTTCAAAACCTGCATCTTCAATTGCTTCTTTTATATCTTTATCCTATGGGAAAAATGAGAGGGATTGATTATAAAATGAGACAACTTGGTAATGATGAGAACACAGCTGAAATTAACACTAAACTTATTTTACATCAACACAAGTTGAAAATGCACAAATGACAGAACCTAAAAAACTGCTTAGAATCTATTGTGTAGCAATATGAATATGACATGATATGGATTCACACAACCAAAAAAAAGTGTTTACATTTGTGTGCCTATGTATGTATATTGAAGAATACTTTTGTTTGAATGTGTTCAACATTACTGTAAGAGAAACGTAGCAAAAAAGGGATATTGGGGCATTGAGCTTACTAACAAGAGGGAGAAAAAAAAAGAATATTGCTTAAGTTCAGTAAAAAAAGGTTCATACTGGAAATTCTACCCGTAAATAATTAGCGTTGACAAGTCTTGAAGTGGTGAGAGAAGCAAGAGTACATCAGTGTCCAAGCAATTAACTTTGGTTGAAAGCTAATTATACATTATGGCTATAAACAAAACTTACATGATAGAAATTTCAGATGTAATAAATATTAATACCACTATATACAAAATTAAATTAATTAGGCTTTTTTAACAATTTTAGTCTGCATCAGGAAGTTAACTGGAGGAGTCGTCATCATGAACAACTGAAAAAGGTTACATTTTAATCTTATGTAAGAAAGTTGAACCACCTGAAATTATAGAATAAGGGTTCTGCATAACAGGAACATTGGCTTACTGAGTAACAAATTCGATATTCAAAAACATGAAACTACTCATACATTAAATACCAAGACAAGCAACCCAAACTTTAAATTAAGAGCAAATATATATGAATTTCCATACATCAACCAAAATTAAATTATCACATAACTACAAATATTGATCCAAAGTCCACCTCAAAATAAATTGAATATCAACCATTTTATTCCTCAAGTGCAACTATCCATGATCTGAATTAAAAATAATAATGAAGTTATAACGCAAAGCTCATTAAGATATAAAACACTCCAGCTAATCATTAAAGCAAAATGACCCCGTATCAATGATTTTTCTGTCATTTCAGCTACTTGCTAGAATAAAAATGACATACAACTATAATTCAACCAAAACCAATAAGGTACATATAATAAAACAAAATCCAACTTAACTATCGTGTCATAATCTAAATGATCGCGGTGGGTTTTTCCATATCGTTAAACCTAAATAAATAAATAAATGAAACTAAAAACATGCAAAGTGTAAAACATTTCTTAGCTTCATTTTCTCCTGTAAATTAGAAATTTAAAATGAAATACTATTAGTAAAAGAAGGAAGAATTGTTTCATCACTGGGTTATGAGATTAGTATTATTTTGGAAGAGATAGGTACTATGTTTTATGTAAAAGTATTGAAGGACAGATGTTTTTACTCTAATATTTAAGTATAACAATTGTTTTTCAAATACAAGTCTGGCTTCAAATATATTATATATAAATTAATCTAGCAGTTAACAAATATACTTGTGAAAAAAAAGTAATCTAAAGATGGGAATATGAATAATGACCCTAATGACGCCTAATTGAGAAACAACATTTAATATAAGCCAAAATATAAATTCATTTTCATCATCCAATTGTACATTCGATACTTTTCCTGAGGATACACACATAGCATATGCAATAAAATGTTCAGAAATAGATGACACTGATTTAAATGTGCGTTCGCATCTGTAGAAAACGCAAGACTGTTGAAAATCAGCACAGAAATGAATTTGGTTTAGAAGTAAAGTTAGAATATGGATTAAACGTTAAATAATGCCATGGCTGGGACTGAGATTGAGACAAAAGGTTGAAATGGGATCGGAGGTTGCAATCAAATGGACTTCTAGTTTAACTGTCAATGGATACAAGAAAAATCATAAATCAGTCTGTATTCGTATCCAAAAAGCGGATAAATATCTGATATCTGGTAAAACGGATGCGGATACGCAGACATCCGCATCCGAAAATTATCTGTCCGATTTTTATCAAGATTATAGTTTAAATTATGTGTATTTTAGTACAAGGAAAAATATTTATTTCTTGTTTTAATAAGTTAGTAGTTTGTATTATATGCACTTATGAACTGCTCAAAACTATTTAGTATCATCATATTTGTTTATTTTGAACACTTTTACAATCAATGATATTGAAAAGAATTTACATTAAACTAAAATTTTCTATTTATATTTCTTGATTTATTGATCGTTAGCAAATAGGATAATTATTCGATATCCGGCCGTACCCGCGGATGCGGATATGGCACTATCCGCATCCAAAATTACCCGTCGACAGGCCTGACAGGCCTGACTTCTGCTCATTTTTTGCCCCATAAGCACGGCAAGATAAATTTTGTTTCCAGTACTTCAGCTATATCCAATCAAAATCCACTGCAAAATATGTCAAAAAGAAAATAAATTTCTGTGAAGTCCTAGGAAACAACAGTTTTAACTCTGACATGACTGTATTAAGACTGACAAAGCTTGCATTAAAGTTATTATTATCCCCTTTCCAAGCAAAACTTACTAAACCCTTAGCTACAAAATGATACGCGTATTGATCCTACCTCTCTTGGCAACACAATAATAAATCAGATATGAAATTAGGAAATTCTCAGCAATTCTAGAACGATCCTACTAAAAAACCCAAACTAAGCGCACCTGAGAAGTCCAAACAAAACGAAACAAAACAAAAAACAATGAAGGAAGCAAAACCAAATTTTAATATGTTCAAAACTCCATAATCCAGAATTCAGAATGTTAAAAGGACCTTTGCAAGTTTTGGATCGAAATTCACAAAAGCTTTATTCTGCAGCAGCGAAACAGAGACATTCGCGACCCCTTTGACCGCGTTGACCGCAGATTCAACTGAATTTGTGCAGGCTGAGCAAGTCATGCCTGTTACTCTAAACCCAATTTTTGTAAGCTTTCCTTCTTTATCCTCTTCATTCTCTTCGTTTTCATATGAATCCAAGAGCCTGATATCTTCTAAATCATCAGAAACGATTGAAGTTAATTGTACGTTTTTATTAATCCGGGCCATTAAAATTGAATTATTTGGAGAAAGAGAGAAAAAGGAGAAAGGGGTTAAATAAAAAAGAGGGAAATAATTGTATATTCGTTATCAACAACAGCTCCGTTTGAGGGAAATAACGAAAATGCGCTTTAAATCGGGGCGCTGTATAAAATATGAGAAATTGGTTAGGATTAGGTAAACAGGGTTTGGTACTGTACCCTGCTTTTCTTCATAATCTGTGTGCTGCATTAATTTACTTTTACTTTCTGCACCAGTGTTTTTGACTTGTTACGTACTCAGTCTTTTTGAACACGCGTTTCTAACGTTGAAATAGTTTGGTTGTAAAAAAATAGGTGAAACTTTGGATGTCTGAAACTGGCAAAAAAAAAAAAAAAAAAAAACTAGATTTTAAATTATGAATGACTGATTGGAGACTTGTTTGTTTCCCACTACCGTGGAGTTTGCTTAGGAATTGGAGAAGGGTAGATGAGGTAAATGAGGAAGGGAAAGGTTGATGATTTTGGTAGCGACTTAAGAGAGGAAACGTTTGATTAAAGACACGGGCATGAGTCTGATTTGGACCGGCCGTCCTCTAATGGAGACAGCGCAATCTGCATTTTTTCAATTCATGGCAACTGTCTGTGCCTGCTTTCCTTGCCCTTACAAGACCATTTCCGTGCAGGCTTCCCGTTTTAAGCACATGATGTGCATGTAATAGAGAATGCAAAGATTCAACTGATATTAGATTGTCACAGTAAGAGCGCTATGTCAATCCATGCTATAAACATTTATTTTCAACTCTATTACATCTCCATTTAATCACTCATGGGAGTTTTATGGTGCCTGATATCAAAAATGTCCAACGGTGAGTTATTTATTTATTGAACTAATTTTGACTGTTCGACAAAGACGTTGGTTTGATTAAATTAACGCCAAAGCTTTCGTGTTGATTCATCTAACGTCTATGTTTAAGCTTGATTTATCAACATATGAGCTTAGGTGTTGATTTAATTAATGTTTGGACTTCGGGTCCTGATTAAAGTCAAAGTTTGATTTTCGATATTCATTAAATTAACTTTCAAAACTCTTTACATTTTCTGAATTTGAAAACGTAATTTTATGATTACAATGCATGATTATTTTGATGAATTGAAGGAATCAAAAAAATGCAAGATTATGGATGCAATTCCACCACCATTGAAGATGACATGATAAGGCTACATTCTTAAATATAATTAATGGCCAACTGATAGCTAATTTCTTATATTCGATGTATGTTTTACACCTACGAATAACTGGATAACATATATTGCATTTGACCTAAGCTCTAACATGCATGTCGTATTGTTTGCATTTCGAGCATTTTGCTGCTATGAATTCATCGGTCCAACTTATTTTACAAAACATAAAAACACATCTTCTTTCATTTTGTAAACGCTATTGGAATCTCTCTCTCATAATGCTCTATTGTTGATTGTATCTGCAAGAATTATTGCAAAGGAATTCGATGGCGAGCAAAAAAACTTGGATATGTATGCATACGTAGAAAGAATTATGGTGGCTACTAAACATTTATCGTTCCAAGATCAAGCAAAAATAAGAAGGATGGTGATCTTAAAGATTACACAAAGATGAGAAGATCAAAAACAACTCTGGAACAAGTTGGAATATTACTCGTACCATTGTTCTAGGAGACGACGACTTATAGAAGGATCAAGCTAGGGTAACTCGTGTTTTTCAAAAAGTTTTTTTAATGACAAGGGATCTTTATTTATGAATAAATAAAGTGGGGGACACAAAGCTTCTCCAGAATAATAAACAAAATACTGCCCAAACCAGTATATACAAACATAAATAAACTCGACTTAACGCATTTACATAACTAGTTAATACGACTGACCTAAACTTCGCTTTAACTAAAACATTCCTTTTCCAAACTAGGGCTTCAGATCTGAAATGAAATCATGGCAATGGAGGAGGCGATTGGTTTCCATCACTTTTGTAAGCTCGTTCCCAGTCCATCAGCTGCCAGTAAACCACCATGGCTATCCTTGTCTCCATGACTCACTGTATCTCAACCACACCGTACATTAAATTGGGTGAAATTTTCAGATTCAGGTGTTATAGACCAACACTCGCATATCTTGTCAAAGTCTGGTGAAATACTTCTCTTCCTTTTTTATTTTAGCATGGTAATTTTGATTAAACTATCGATTTTACTACATGTTTGGAATTTAGTGTTGTTCTATTGCTTAAAAATTATGTTGGTCCTCTCTATCCAACAATTCCAAACACATGTAGTGAAAACCAATCTAGCTAAGTCCTTTAATCTGTCTTTATTACGAAAATGATGTAATATGAAATCAGCATAACTCTGAATTTCTATTGTAGTAGTATAAAATGGTGTTGTAAGCCTGCTTTTACACCAGTGCCAAACATAAGTTGTATAACTACATTCAAAGAAAAGTTGTTTAACTGTTTTCTCACTCCGATTGCAAAGAACACATGTGTTGTCTACTATAACATGTCTTGCTCTTAAATTATCTATTGTAAATAACTTGTTTGTTAATGCTCTATAAAAACACAATACCATTTTTGGATTATTAATTTTGTCCCAAATAATTTTTGCCAAAGGCATTGTAGGAAGAGAAACTCTAATTCTTTCCAAGCTTGTTTAAAATGAAAGTCTTCATTAATTGTTTCCTTACAGTACCAGAAATCTTGGTCTTTTTTTGTTATGTGTTATTCTACTGTTAATTTCCATTGAGAAGTTCATCTTGTGAGCAAATCTATATGCAACCCAACTACCATTGTTTATAATTTTGCTTGCTTTATGATTTTCACCTCCTAAAGTAGTCGGAGCTTGATAACCCAATTTATGTATTAAAATACCATCATTTAACCAAGGGTTATGCCACGGTTTGGTTGATTTACCATCCACAATACTTGTAATGATTATGCCTCAAACACGGTAAGAATTTGAAGGTACCGAAAAAATTGTTGTTGATGTCAATCTCCCAAAAAAAATTCAACCACATATCTGCTATGAAACCGCTTATCACACATGCCCTACTTGTTTAAAAATTCCACATTAATTTAATATCGGGAATTTTTTTCGTTTCTATAGTGTTTTTTAACCCTATGCCACCCTTTGATTTTAGGGCACGCACTATGCTCTATGCAATTTTAACTCTATTTCCCTTCCATAAAAAGTTTGAGATTATTTGAACTATCTTGTTAATGATCGCTTTTGGTAGTTTAAAACTCTAAGTCCAAAATTTTATCATTGGATAAATACAAGCTCTGATTAGTTCGAGCCTACCAACTAAGGATTGTAAGTTAGATTCCCAACCATAAACATTTTTCCTTATTTTGTCTTGGAGCCTATTGCACATATCGTTTTTAATATAATGCATTGATAAAGGAAAATCCAAATATTTTATTGGCGGTTCATCTTCATTAAGGTGTCAAAACATTTAAGATTTTCTCCATGATTGCGCACTCCTTACTAAGCATAACTCTTGTTTTCTCTACGTTTATCAAAATTCCAACAAATTTTTCCATTTTCTGGAACTCAAACTATTTGCATAGAAATGAGAGTAACTACATTTGAATATGCAGTTCAACACCACTTTTAAAGCATATAGCACCTGTTCTTACCATGAACCGCAGCAAAAAGAAACAGATGGTGCTTGAAGTCAAAAAAGCTACTCTCATAGCAATAAAGTTGAGTAGGAAATAGACCTGAGATCATGACTTCTAACCAAACCTAAGACCTATCAGCAAGGGGAATGCTACAAAAAGAAACTACCACACACGTTAGGAAAATAAAGCAGAACACATTGGCTATATCTAGGATCAAAGGCCAAACTAGAATACCGAGCCTTGGCATCAGCACTAATGCATGATATTTTGCTTTAATCATACTTTTAAAGCTCACATTTTGTCAAACGTCTACAGGAATAGGTCTGCACAGGCACGTACCGAAGATAACTTAGACAGTGCCATATAGAGTTGAAAGCACTCCGAAGCGGCTGTATACATGGTCACTCGAGATGCACTTCAACACAGACTCAACCCCACAGACAAATGACAAATATGAAGCTCTCCCTCTATCGCATCGATAATAGCAAAGGGAACAACTCAAATCTTAAATAAACCTCAGTCGCATCCTAAACGCATGCCAAACCAATCCTCGGAACGGAATAGGAAGTGCTACTCCATTCCAACCTAGCATAGCGACAAATTAAACAAAAATAACGGGAGCATCAGCAGGGCAGTATGATCTGAACGACGGACAATGATTCACCACTAAACCTCTCCATATGCACCAATTACATACCAATGCCATTGGGCAGCCTCTTTATCATTCCTTTTAATGCAACTTGCCATTCTAAGAGAGAAGAGGCTAACCTGTACAGACCTGAGCTTCCCACCAATTTTTCACACATCCCACTTCGAATTTCCAAGATCCTGCCAATATCAAGATTTAAGCATCATAAATAAGCGACAAGTGGCAAAATCTGAGTGTGGAGATTGAAGAAAGAATCAAAAGCAATTACAACCACCGGTGGTGTATTCTTCATACTATAAAGGAAACACTAGAGGAACAAGAAAGGAGATCTTCTTTTTGGAACCTCTTCTTCTTATCAAAATTAAAGAAGATATTATATACCTTATAGGCCATTATAATCATTTTGTATAAAAATCACGAAGATATAATGAAAAACCACGTGGATATAGGATTAACATTAATCTGAACCACGTAAAAAAATCTCTATATCCTTTACTTTCACTTTTCTACTATTTAGCTTTTAACTCACTTATCGCTCGTAAAATCTCTTCAACATTTCAACAAACAGTTGAAATGCGACTATTCGGCTGCGTAAGCATTCAACAACGCAGTCACTTCTCAAAGGCAAATTTAACGAAGCTTAAATGAGCTGATTCCTAATCGTGGGGACGACTAGTCATAAGGTCATCTCACCATCAAGTTGCGTGTGGTGAAGCTGAAAAACTTAACCAACATTTTTGGCGCTAGAAGGAGGGCTCAAACCTCCATCCCTCCATTCCTTCATTTTCTCCACTCGCCTTTTTTCTCAACTTCCAGCAAATCCTCAATTCCATCTTTTGTTTCCCTATCCCCCACGGCTCACCGCCTTTGTTTATCTGCTGCATGTTTCATGCAGCGGATAAGTAGCCACGACATTCCCAAAATAGAAAGCGGTGAGACTGACCATAACTATTTGATAGACTGACTCAATCAATCTTCAACGGCAGAGAAGGAATAACCCTGGTAGTAGGAGGACCTCGGCGTGTTTAAACTTTTTATCTTACTTAATCGCCGCCTCTACCTCCTCCATCCCTCCTCCATTACCCTCCAATAACCGCCTGAACGAGTGGGGATGTGTCGGTGTTGGTAGAAATTCCGACAAAGGAATAGGACGAGTTGGAAGAACGCTGCTGCAACCACGTCGATGGAAGTATTTGCTCCTTCCTGCCCGAAGATTAAGGGATCCAGCCATGGGATCTTCACTTTTGACCAAAGCAGTTAGCTTTGTAAAAATAATAATGTATGTATGTAAAAATGTATCGCACTGGTCGTAGGGATACTAGACAGCCCAAACCAGCATAAAATCTTTGTATTATCTCTCTGTAAAAAAAAGTTAAATACACCTTCACATTTCACCACCAATATTCATTGATTAAGCTTAATGCGAGGTCAGAAGTAAAATGGTAATCACAACACCGAGAACGATGATACTGGCCCTATACATTTAGACTTGCTCAACCGACTTATTAGCCAAAATATTCACTGGACAGGATGAAAAGTTTCCCTGATCCAATATGAATTTTTCTATGATGACAATCATAAAGACTGGTCATAGGGATATTAGACTACCTGAACCAATATAACAAAAGTTTATGTTAGTTATTTCGACATACCACATTGGACGTATGGATATTAGAAGGCCAGAACTAGTACAAAAAAACCACATGCATGCGGTAATGAGTTATAAATACATAATCCGACTTCTCAGTCAAATCCACTCCCTCAACGGAAAAGACCATGCCAAGAGCATAACAACTTACTCTTCATAGCTCACCATCATAGTTTAGAGGTATGATTTCATCCATGAAAAATAGCGGCAATCTCATAAATGAGAACAGTAATACTAGAGAAGAATGCGGCTCAACATACATACGATGTTACACCCTCAACTAAGGGAGTAGGTTGTACCAAACTTGCAGCTAAGGACAGTTCACCCTAGAAAATGGGCATGTCAAAATAGATATACAGCTAAGCATACGACTAAGGACATTACGTCCCTAAACAGGGGGCAGGTCAGGATCAACCAACTTGTGATACGGCTAAGGACAGTTCGCCTCCAGAACGGGGGCAGGTCATATTAAGCATACAACTAAGCATACGGCTGAGGACAGTTCGCCCCTAGAATAGGGGGCGGGTCGTATTAGACATACAGCCAAGCATACGGCTAGGGATACCCCGCTCTAAGCAAAGGGGTAATTCATGCGTGGTCCATGGCTAAGTCAACAAAAAGATGCTGTACTCCGAAAGGTCATCAAACTACATTAACAATACACGGAAAGTTGCGACCTATCAGGTCATGACCAGGAGGTATACGCTATTCTAAGGGCTCACCCTGAACTTGGTAAGAGAGCATAATACATGATCTATACCAAAGGAAACTTTCAATCAGGTACAAATCTAGATTGCTACTCAAAGCTCGTCAGCTATACATCAAAAAACCGAGTTATCAATACTTAGTTATGAATCTTATATGTTATTCATTTTTTTACATACCCTTACATAATCTACAAACATCACAATCTAGGTCATATCACAGAAAAATAGCATTCCCTAAATATTAAATTACAAGTCCGGTACAAAACTAAGCACGATCGTTTTATGCCATCTCGATCTGCAGGAGTGCAATGCCATGAGCTGAGATGGAAATTAGCTCTCTATCTAAGTAATCACCACTGACAATTGAGAATGAGAGCCCCTCCAATGAGTCGATTTTTGATAGATTACACGGGGGTTGTAGTTAGCACCGGCCCAAACATTTTCATAATCTGAAGACCTATACTCATAATTAGCCCAGTTATACAAAAAGGACAAATTAAGTCCAAGCCAGAAAATATCCAAAAACATCGGTTGCACGTTGTCGGCCAATTTCTACTATTTTGGTTTTCACTTTCTCTTTATGACGTTCTTCCAAAAGAGATGCCATGTCTATCCAACCTTAGGAAAGCGTGATGGATTCCAATTGGGCTTCACACTCCTAGTTATATGTCTTGTTTTCTAGGGCATTTATTCACATCATAACTACTTTCCTAACCCTTTCAATTTCGTCCAAGAGGTGCTCCCCCGTTTGTTCGACACCCATAGAGAAAGGACCAAAGAACTCATCCTTAATAGACAAAAATGGGGAAACCTGAGGACCTGGTGTCCCTAACTCTCCTTTAAAGTAATTCTCTAACTCTTTAATCTTGGCCTCATGGTGAGTCTTCACATCATTCTCCCACTTAAGAATCTCAGTCGGGTCAACCCCAAACGGGAGCACAGGGACTGGGACACTTGAAGCTAGAGTCATTGGAGAGATTTCCTCTACACTCATACGCAACGACATCTCTCTGTCCATCTCCACAATCCTTTTTCTTAGCTTATTAATTTCATCCGTATATATGGTCTCGTATATGTTCTCACATTCTTTAATAAATCTTCCAACTCCACTATTCTAAGCTGAGCAGAATCTAACTTCTATTGCAGAGCAACTATCTCTGAATCTCTACAAAATAAATAAGATAGAAAAGGACGAGTTAGTCCACAAATACTAAAAATCAAATAATAATGCAAAATAAGTAAAATAGGACTATTAAAAAGTTCATAGACTTTCCATAAAGAAATATTAGACAGAAATTTAATTTCTTAGTCAAGTTAAGTAATAAAAAAATGTTTCTCTTATGCTAATGTCTTAACAATTAAAGATTAAAACTGAGCAGCGTTAGGAAGAGGTGGAGCCGTGCTAGTAACAAAGGTCTGTCGGCGGTCATAACGGGCTCCTGCGAAGGACCCCCGGTTAGGTCAACTGCCTCGCCAAAGCCTTCTTTGTCATTTAGAAAACTTTGATCTAATGTGGGGTAGAAAAATGCTAAAACGTCTCGAGGCTGTTGCAAAAATGCCTCAGCCTTCTTGCTCTTAGCTTTCTCTTGCTCAAGCTTATTAGAGTAAGAAGCAACTCTTCCCTCAAAGGCCAATAATGCGCTCTCGAGCTTGCACACCTTCGATACTGCCTTTCTTCTTATGTCATTAAGCCTTTGTTTTCTTATTCTCATTTGGAAAATCACCAAATAATCTTCTAGCAATAATCTTCCAACCATCACCATGAAGAAAGGAAGACCCAGAACCCAGGGGAGGAAAAGAAGCAATATCTAAGTTAGACACCTCAGTCATCTTCCAATGTTCAGCAGCGTCAAGCTTACCTAGCAATCTGGCAATCTTCGTAGATATATCCTCCACTTGCTTCTTATACTGTGCAATTTCCTCTTTGTAAACAATACCATAAAGTTCTTCTCCCACCTTTACGGTTTCCTTTATCCCGTCAAGCTCTGATGCGGCATCTCTTGACGATACTTGAAGTCTCCTATTGCAATCATTCTAACATTCAAGCACACTTTGAGCCCTTACAAGCTCTATGTGGTTAAACTTTAGCTTTATCTCAAGTCTCTCAATGTCATATATGAGCAACATCATCCTCATACATGTCCTAATGACGAATACGGTCAATATTCAACATGGCTCAAAGAGAACTGATTCAAATCACTATTAAAGTAAAACTTAGTCACTTAATCAAAACATAACAAATTAAGTTTCAATACTAAAACATATGTTACTAATTACGTCATTACTGCTTGTCTACATGATCGAGGTCATTAAAAATTAACAATGATATAAAAAAGTCATTGGTTAGTCAAGATTCTAAGTTTAAGCCTAAACCACTCAAGATCAGGGCTATCAGATGGAAAAGAACCACTCTCTAGCGTGTATCGCCATCGACGCAACATGAAATCACTAAGGGTTTCCTTTTCCCGAACTACTTGACCTATTTGGGCTAATAAATCCTTAGTCCTTTACTTAAGACCAGCATAATTTTCGACTAATTCCTTTTCATGACTAGCCATAGCTATAACGCTTAACCTAAGGCGATCTAAAGTGTGTTTTTTGAGCCTAGCCTCAGCCTTTCTCAACAGTTTTATGAACACGTTCTCTCTAGAATACTAAACAAAACAATAAGAAAAGCATGATCATTCACAAGAAAAATATAACAAATACTATGTCACGTTACAAATAGTAAAATAAACTTTAAAATCGTAGGTACAACAAGACACAAAAGACATTAGAGACTAATCATCTAATTCTATTAAAGAAGTTGAGTTAACCTTGTTTGCAGTTTGGTTTTGCTCATCAGATTGCAGGTTTTCTCGATCCCCGTCAGCCTCTACCCTCTACTCCTGAGAAAGATGCTCAAAATGGTTCGGGTCAACATCTTCTTCCTCAACCTCTTCCTCCTCCCTCCATTTACCCTAACAACATGCAAGGATCGAATCCACCACAGATTCTTTCTTCAGGAAGTCAGGCTTAAATTCTACCTTGAATTAATGTCTGGCTAAAGCGTAAAAACCATAAGTCACATCTGAGGTGACAGTGTTGAGTTCCTTATTGGATTTATCCAGCTCCTTCTCAATTTTGGCCAGAACTTTATCCTTCTCCTTCAGCTTATGCTCCTTCGAAGCCCGAGCATCCTCTGCAGCCTTAACCTTCCTTTTTGCTTTTTTAGCCTATTCATAAAGCATTCTGGCCTCCTCCTCTGCCTTAACCTCAGCAGAAGCCAGTGTAGTCTTTTCAGTGTTGGCTAAGGCAAGATTAGCTTCAAGCTTAGCCACCTAGCTCAAAAGTAAGCCTACACGCTCCCTGATTCACATGCCTTCATCACCAAGGCCGTAGACTATAAGAAGGGAAAGCATAAAAAAATATGAGTAACAAACCAACATCACATAATGGAGAAAAAGAGAGGAGAATATGATCACTCACATAAGACCAGAGCTTCTCAAACTCTAATAGGATAGCAGCAGGGGACATCTCAGAGGCTAAGATAGAAAGTACAAAGGGACTTTGTGTAATTGTCCCTACCTTCTCCATCAAGACAGGAATAATAACTTTAGATGTAGTTTAAATGCTAGCACTAGGGGCAGGACCACCCCACGAAGAAGATCCAATCAGCCAGTTGTGCAGGAATCGGAGGAGGAAGAACTCCCACATCAAAAAAGGACGAAACTTCAAATGAATGAGAAACAACCACTCTTTTGGAAGGAGTGGGAGAACCATTAGACCTACCAAGCGGTCTCTTCAAAGTCTTCTTTTTTCTCTTCTCCTTTTTATCCTCCTCCAGAGCCTTACGAAGCTCAACAACAGCATCATAATCCAAATTATCTACAAAAAAGGAGATATCAAAATCATAGCTATGAAAATTCTAAAATCTGGTACAAGCTACCTATACCCCCTATTTCAGATAGGGAAGGAGTGGGCTTAAATCTGCTTCAGGAAAGTACATGATGGGAATGCAATAAACCATGACCGTTTAGCTTTAATTCAACAAATAACTCTGTTATTTTCCTAACCCCTGCCGACAATCTTTGAATCTGTTGCCTATATGACTCATACAATTTCTCATCCTTCTCTGAAGAGATGGTATGGACGAAATAATGAGTATAAAAGACTTATGGAAATCCACCTGGAAAAATGAAAAGGAAGATTAAATAGTTGTTAAAAGATGATCCAATAAGATACTGACACGTGTATTAGAGAATTAAATGCACATAGCATAAAAGACTTATTCCTAGCACCAAAAAGACATACTAAGATAGGACTAAATAGATATACAGACTGCATGCATAAGATGACAAGTCTACCTTGACCTACAGTTGCTGCAGACTTGGAGGGCAAGTGTTACACCCGTTCTTACCATGACCCATAACAAAAAGAAACATATAGTACTTGAAGTCAAGGAAGCTACTCTCATAGCAATAGGGCTGAGCAGGAAACAGACCTGAGATCACGACTTCTAACCAGACCTGAGCCCTATTAGTAAGGGGAATGCTACAAAAAGCAACCACCACACCCTTTACGAAAATGAAGCAGAATACATTGTCTATATTCAGGATCAAAGGCCAAACTAGAATGTCGAGCCTTGGCATCAGAACTAACGCGTGATGTTCTGAATTAATTATACCTTTAAAGCTCACATTTTTTCAAATGTCTACAGGAACAGGTCAGCATAGGCACATACCGAGGGCAACCTAGACAGTGTTATACAAACCCGAAAGCACTCTGAAAGGGCTATATATAGGGTCACTCGAGATACGCTTCAACACAAACTCAACCCTACAGACAAACAACCAATATGAAGCTCTCCCTCTACCGCATTGACAATAGCAATGGGAACAATTCAAATCATAAATAAACCTCGGTCTCAAATCAGGCGCATGCCAAACCAGTCCTCAGAATGGAATAGGAAGTGCTACTCCATTCTGACCCGACATAGCGACAAATTAAACAAAGATAATAGGAGCATCAATAGGGTTGTAAAATCTAAACGACAGACAATGATTCACCACTGAAAATCTCCTCATGCACCAATCACATACCAATGCCACTGGGCGGCCTCTTTATCATTCTTCTTAATACAACTTGCCATTCCAAGAGAGAAGAGGCTAACCTGTATAGACTCGGGCTTCCCACCAATTTTTCAAGCATCCCACTTTGAATTACCAAGATCCCGCCAATATCGGGATTTCCTGCCAAAAATTCATCATCACTCCAGGCACAAGGAACAAGCGTCATGGATAAGCGACAAGTGGAAAAATCCCAAGGTGGAGATTAAGGGAAATAATCAAAAGTGATTACAACCACCAGTAGTGTATTCTTCATACTATAAAGGAAACACTAGAGGACGAAGAAAGGGGATCTTCTTTATGGAACCTCCTCTTCTTCTCAAAATTAAAGAAGGTATTATATGCCTCAGAGGCCATTGTAATCATGTTGTATAAAAATCACGAAGATATAATGAGAAACCCCATGGACGTAGAATTAACATTAATCCGAACCAAGTAAAAAATCTCTGTGCCCTTTACCGTCATTTTTCTACTATTTAGCTTTTAATCACTTATCGCTCACAAAACTTCTTCTACATTTCAACAAATGGTTAAAATGCGACTATTCGGCTGTGTAAGCATTTAGCAACAAAGTCGCTTCTTAAAGGTGAATTTAATTAAGCGTAAATTTTCTTGTTCCTAATCGTAGGGACATCTAGTCATAAGGTCACATCACGATCAAGTTGAGTATGGTAAAGCCGAAAAACTTCACCAACATATATTAATTTTGTATTTTGAGTTGGCGATCATGAAATTATAAGTGTTATCGCCATTATTAACCTCGAAGATATGCAGTATGAGACATGAATATGACACCGTCTTTCAAGATGGAAGTAATGTCGTGCTTTGTCAATATCGTTCAGTACCACATATGATCAATAACGTATGTTACTTATACCGCTTATCCTTGATATTGTCTCCCATCTTATTACATCTCATTGACGTCACAACTTACCAATCTCGTCTTTCACTTGTGAAAATAACATGAACGTCACCCATCACTAATACTACCTACCACCAAAGCCATAAAGTAATGATGTCGCATCTCTTTGATGTTGCTTCTATTCCAATGTCGTCGCCCTTTAATGTTGTCTTTCAAATAATACTAAATTAATCAATGCTGCCCCTCGTTGATGTCGCCAATAATCAATGTCGCTTCCCTTTAAGGAAGTAATTATGTCGACTCTAATCAATATAGTAAGCCATCAATGAATGTCGACATTACCTACGTTGCATCTCATTGATGTCGTACTTTACCAGTGTCACCCTCCAAAGTGATGCCACTTTTTATCAGCATCACTCGTTGTTACCGTTGTTTGTTATTGAGGCTAATCATTGCCCATATCACCACTCAAGAATGTCGATGCCCATCAACGCCTTCATTTATCAATGCCGCACCGCACTTTAAAAACACATTGGAGACACCATCTATCTATACATGTGATGTTGATGACGGGAGTCATCAATGTCCATGGAAATTGTTACGTCGTTCTTTATCAATACTGCTCTATATCAACTTCGCTCTTCACTAAAGCTTAATGCCACTTCTGACCGATGTTATCAATGACTAATTGAGAGCGTTTTGATGCATAAGGTTATCAAGGGCTGGCACCATGCGGCTTTATTGACGCCAAAGGACATGAACGTCAAAGTCAAGCTGCTAAGCATGCCGCATTTCCATCTATATAAATATGGACCTAGGGGCTTTGAAGAGGGGGTGAATTGTTCTCACTTATCTTCTTACATTTTAAACTTTTTAACCCTAATTTGATTTGGGGATTCATAGCCGATTGTAGCACTTGAACTATTGAACTTTGTACTTTCGACATTATACTAAATACTAAATAAAAACAAGATTTATTGAATTATGACTTAATTTTGAATTCCAAAGCATATATGATTTGCTAATCAAAGATTTCTTCAAATTCCAAAAATACTCGTATTCTTGATCTCTCTTTTGATTATATGATTGTCAAATGTGGATTTATTTCATGCATATATGATTTCACTTGGCCTTACATATGATTTCCTTATGAACCTAAGATTGCTCATTCACTCCTCTTAAGCCTTAAATCAACCAAGTGTTGCCTTGTACCAACACTCATTGAGGTTAAATTTTGGCTCTCCAATTTCCATTATTTGCCAAGATTCTTATCCTTGCACTTTTAAGGTTGATGAAGAAATTCATTAACATTTTGATGTTAGAAGGAGGGCTTGAACCTCCGTCTCCATGGAAACCCTAAGTGGAACTACCCTAGCTTGCATATTTAGGGCTTAAAGGACTTGCACTAACCAAGCATATCTCATTCAAAGCTGAGAAACCTTTGGTTTTTAATACCAATTAATCGCATTAACTAAGTTTTGCTTAGCCATGCCAATTAATCGCATTAACTAAGTTTTGCTTAGCCATGCCAATTAATTGTGTTAAATCCCTGAACAAGGATCCTTTCAGCCTCAAATTACTAGGCCAACTTACCAAATCACTAATGATCCCCGGCTTCATGAAGAACAAGAGCTAAGGCTCATAGCATTATAAGTCATGGAAAATAAGAAAAGACATATGGCTCCATATAATCTGAAAAAATGGAGCTTGAATTCCTTTCATGTGGGGTCAACACTGATCTTTGCCTTGAGTAGGCATACCAAAAAGATAACATCTTCTTAAAAAATAAGGAAAGAAATTTCACTCAAAGCCAAGGGGAACATTTTCGAAAGAGAAATAACAAAGGACTTTGATCGATTCACTAGAATGTGGGAAAATGCCCTTAACCACCTCAAGAACCAAACGAAACTCGAAACTCTTTAAAAAGAAAACTCATTATTGAAGTTAAAGAGCCCATCATGCATAAGAGAGCCAAAAGGAATTAATTCAAAAGGATCAATTTCCAAAAGATCATAGCTTTCTAAAAATTGCTCGCTTACTACCTCTTAGAGAATATCTATTTCCTGTCTAAAGACAAGCTCAACTATTGGCCTTTGCAAAAGAAAAGACCAAAGAATTAAAAGAATGTAGTAGAGTTATATTGTCATTACCATCGCACTAACGGCCGGGACACTAATCACTGCCGAAGCATGGAGGGAACAATCAACAATCTCTTAGGGCAAGGAAAGTTTAATGAATTTGTACAAAGATATTGAACAAGTCAATAATAAGGAAAGAGTTTCTTAACAAAATAAGCATATTTACATAGTTAAGGAGTGAAACTCTCCTAATATAATGAAAAGCCTAAACCACTATCTAAGATGGTAGTAGGGGGCTTAAAGCCTTTGTTCCCGCCAAGATGACCTTGTTTAAGCACCTCCTAGAGGGAGGTCAGAGGAAGCCTTTGGTTCCGTTTGAAAAAGCTTAACCAAGGCATCTACAATTCTTCAACCCCTGCCTATGTGGCCTGGATGAAGCGCCTCCTAGAGGAAGGATGGGCAAGCTTTTGGTCTATCCAAAGCACCGAACCAGCCTTCAATACCATCGTCAAAGGCCTCACTAAAGCATCTCTAAAGGGGAGACGGGTAAGCCTTTGGTCTGTCTAAAGCATCGGACAAGCCTTTAGTAAAGCCTCCATGGCTTTACTAAAGCGCCTCCTAAAGGGAGTTCGGGTAAGTCTATGGTTCAGCTAAAAGAAAGTTAGTCAAACACACCAGACAACAAACCTAAATCATCACCTAAGATGGTGATAAGGGGTTCGATCCAAGTTGAGATCCACACCTACAGTGGTGGCAAAAAGCAAATGAGTCAACCGCACTCTATCCAAAAGAATGGATCAAAAATAGTCTTCTAGAGGGAGATCAGTCATACTTAATTCAATCCGAAAGAAAAATTAAAGTAATCTTCTAGAAGGTCTACTAAAATATGGGTCGTCAAAAGTTAGAAGCCATTGCCGAACGGGTGTTCTGATCTTCTATTACTATTGCCAGACAGGTGTTCTAGTCTTATATTACTATTGCCAGATAGATTTTCTAGTCTTTCATTACTATTATCGGATATGTGTTCTGTTCTTCCTTATTAATTGCCATATGGGTTTTCTGGTCTTCTATTATTGCCAAATGAGTTCTCTGGTCTTCTATTATTATTGCTAGATAGGCGTTCTGGTCTTATATTACTATTGCTAGACAGGTGTTCTAATCTTCCATTACTATTGCTGGACATGTGTTTCGGTCTTCCTTATTATTACCAGATGGGTTTTCTGGTCTTTTATTATTAATATTAGATGGATTTTCTGGTCTTCCTTATAATTATCAAATGGGTTTTCTGGTCTTATCTTCGCTCTATAATCAAAATGGTTCTCTGTGCTTCTATTCAAATTATTACAGAAGGATTTTCTAACAGTGAAGCTTTACTAAATCAGCTCTTAATTTAGATTTAAATTCATTTAACAGGAATCTCCATTACTAAACCAGCTACTGGATATTTATGGAAAGGTAAATTTTTTATCAAGTTCTAAAAGATCAATTAGCAAGGTTATTAATTTTCTTAACAAGCAAAATATTCATTAAAAGCTCAAAATTCAGGAAAGCAAGATATTGATCGTCAAGCGATTTCAAATGAGAACTAATATTTGATTCAAGGCGACATATCTTATATCCGAGGTAACATTCATTCAAATATAAATTTATTTACAATCTAATACATTATGTATAATGTTGCAGGTATAGAAATTAGATAAAATAAAAAATATGTTCAAAAGCAAACTTTTATCAAAGGTTGAGGTTCTGTGCTATCTTGTTCCAATCCTTGGCAAATAAAGGATTGGTAATGTGGTGAAGAGCCACGTCCAAAAGCTTTTGGAATTTCTTTTCCTTCTTTTGACTAGTATCTACATCATCAACTAAATCAGTTTGAGTTTCCAAAGCGTGCTGGAGAGTCTTATTAGCTCCTCATAAAGTTTGAACCATGTCTTTAACTCTTCGATCTCTTGTTTAAGAATATATTTCTCGTGCTCAAGCTTTTGAACTTTGCTTTCGTATTCATTGAGATGCTGAGATACTTTTTCATTCCACTCATTACTGAAAAATTGCATGCATTCGAATTTAACTTGCCTGGTCCATTTGGAGATCACATCATGACTTAGACCCGGAGATGGATTCAACAAAGTTGGAAATTCTTGACTAACAAAAGATTGAGATCTTGTTGTCCTTCTAGGAGTAGGAGTAGGAAGACTGGAATCGCCTTCACTAACAATGAGTTCCAAGGATTGGCAAGATACCTAACTCTTTATTAACTCCAATTTAAAATCATTGATCCATTGATGTAATTTAGCTATTTTGATGCCAATCTCTACTGAAGGCCTGGATGCTAAGGCCGAGTCTATCCGCCTCTTCAATTCTAGAATTCCTTTATCTTTCTCCCTAATCTCCTCTTCTAAGCTAGAGATTGGTTCCTTTAGACCTTTAAAGGTCAGTTTCAGTTGGAAGTATTTCCTATGCCATTCTTGTGCCTCCAAATTATATAAAAATCATGAAGCCGAAGCGTCTTGCAAAGACAACCTCTTTTCAATATCAGCTAGTAGTCTACCTATAATTTTAACCACTCGTGAGAAAAGCATCTAAAGGATCAAATGTGTGCACTTGTTGAGTTCCCTATTACGAATAAATGAAACATGAATTAATACATGAAAAACAAATTCTTTCATTCATAATAACAAAAGTTTACAAACAATAAGAAAACCCAGATTACACCATAGTCTAATTCTTACTAACTCCTAAAGTTTTGAAACTATAGTTTTAACCTTTTCAAACAACCTAACTAATAGGGTAAAAGTGGAGTCAAAAGAAGTTTTAATTCCTTCTGGAGTATTAACTGGAGGAATTGATGATAGTCCCACTTTCCGGCTGGAGGTCTAGTATGACCACATAGCAAGTTGGCATGATAAGTCCACGTTACACTAAGAAATTCATCCTTTTCATTGCCCAAAACTTCAAAACGAAGTTGAGGAAATCATGTGTAAACTTCCTGTAAATCTATGAGAAAGCAAGTTTTGCTAACTGACAAGTTATAAGGATTAGAGACTTCTCCTTAAATTCCTCTTTAGCTTGACAAATTCATTCAAAAATCCCATGGGAATAGGACTAATTGGAGATTCCCTAATCATTATATTACATGGAAAATAAACTAAGAGCAAGGAAATAAAAAGGGTAAAAACTATATGCTGCATAAGTCATACATTATAATCATATAATCATTTGGGTTCGTACCATATCGATTCCTTATAAAACTAGAAAATGAATCTCTCCCTATTGTATTTGAACTTTTCGGGGGGAAGAGAACGAGAAGAAAGAGGGATAGGGGTAAGTTTTGAGAGATTCTAACATGTCCCAGGATGAGGATCATACCTATGTTTGTTCAAATACCTACGATGGAAGCGCCTAAGTAAACTCCTGCAGTTATCACTCAAATTGGAGAAGTCAACGAAAATGACCCTAGATTAAACTTTGTAGATAAATTCTTCCAAGACGTTCCTATCATCAACCAGCATCCAAAAGAGTGTCATTAGCTCTGCATTCTCCGCCAAGAGTCTATCCCTATGAAGGCGTGCCTTCTTCGTTCGCAAAGCAGCTTACCTCTCTTTGAAAATTCTTAATTTTGATGTGCTAGCTACGAGATTCTTGTATTTCTTGGACAACTTATTGTACTCTTTTAGTTGTTTATCCAACTCTCTGTTCAATCGATCTATTTCCATTTTTTTAATGTCATAATGATATTTTGGTCTTCCCTTTGACTAAAATAATTAACATATTAATAAAGAGTTGTTTGGTAATTTAAGGCATTTAAGCAAAGAGATCCATACCTGAGAGAGTGGAATGGAAGACGGAGGAGTCTTTTCCTTCCCTTTGGTTTTGTGGATCTAAGGAGCATTCTCTTTTTGAGGGGAATCTTTAGTGGGAGAATCAGGAATTTCAATAGCATCCGCACCAGGAGCTGCCAAATCTGGGTCAGCATTTCTCGACGCATCTTTCTCATTTGGTGGCCCAGTGGGACCCTTTACATCACCACCATCATTATCATCATTGTCGTGACCATCATTATCACAACCATTATCGTCCTTGCCTTCGTCATCATCCTCTTCCCCATCATCAAAATCTGTTTCTTTATCTGTTGGAGGATCATCAAAGAACAACAGCTTCTTGGCTTCAATCTCTTTTTCCTCCTGGGAAAGTTCCTCTCCAGATGCCTGGGTTTTATCTAGCATAGCTTCAAATTTATTCGTAAATTTCTTATTCCAAGCTAGTGGAAGAGAAGGGAAGTCCAAATTTGGGAATTTGTGAATATTGTCGACGTATGCTATAAAAGGTTCTTTTCGTAGGAACTCTCAATAATAGTATCAAGAGTCATGCCAAGAAAATTGGACACCTTCTGCTTCACATCATTGATTATGCACGTTGATTTGTTCAAAAGAGTTATTTTCTTTCGCAACTTTTTCTTAAGAAGTTTGTTCTCCTCCACAAGTTTGGCCTCCTTCATGCCAGCCTCCTCAAGCCCTATCTTTGGAGCCTTCACTTTATCATCTGAAATTTTCTAGCGCCTCTTTCTTTATTAAGTGAAGTTTCCGCTTCCCTGAGCGAGGTAGCTAGTCTTTCTCTTTCTGCACTACTTCGTCTCTCATTGATGAGATGTCAATTATATGATTGTTGAGCAAAGAAACTTGCTCCATAAGTTTAGACACTTCACTAGAAGTACCTGCAACATCCTCTTATAGAAGAAACATATGTTTAGCCGCCTGAAATGAATAACATGCATGAATCAAAATATTACATAAATGGCCAACAGCCTGAAACAGTTAAAATATGGAACATAATACCAACAAAATTGCTTAAGAATAGCAAAGCGATGATCTTAAGAATTAGATGAGGGTTGCGGTGGCTTAAGAGTAGCAAAGGAAGGAGATTGGATGACCAACTGGAGAAGGTCATCGAAACAACTAACAAGGGTTAAAGATTGAGACTTGGAAGGAAGTGGATAGTCTGAAGAAATACATAGTCTAAACTCCTCACAAAGATGATTTAGAACCCTAAGAGAACTTGAAAAAGTAATACCAAGAAGGGGATCCTGAGACTGTTTTGCTTCATTCAATTTTTGGGCTTCTTCCCTAGGAGTGTTAAGATTTAAGACCCCAATGCTTGAGCCGATATCCACAAATGGTTCTTCATCCACAATAATAGGGGTGTGCCTGCCCTTGACTTTAGGCTTCTTGTTGGGAGTTCCGACAGCAGTGGAGTGGTCACTTAATTTCCCTTTTATGGATTTGAATGAGCTAGCGATGCTGTCTTTAAAAGATTGAGACTTGGGAGCTTGGTTCAAGGTAGAAATACAGTCTTTACTCTCCTTTTCTGGGGGAGCATCACTTGCTATCTCCTTTTTTTGGAAGCGATGACTAGGGTAGATGAACCTAAATCCAAAAGAAAAGCTTATAAGAGGACGCCACAAGAGGTTTCGTATTAAATGCAATGATATCTTACCAAGCGTCTCAGGCTGAACTAGAGAATTAGACGTAAAGGATTTTGATTTGTCCATGACTAACGATTGTTTTTCTTGTGCAATATATTTAACCATTGGAGACTCTTCCAAAAATTTATAATGATCCAAAATAATGGAATATTGAAGAAGTTCTACAGGAGTTAACAGTGTGAGCATGTTCCCTATAGTATCTGATGCTTGGGTCAATGACTGCACAATATCCTGATCAGAAGAACTTAGCCTTTTGGAAACAGAATCTTAAAGAACAGATTTATTAATAAATAATAATAAGTAGATAGGGGTAATAAGAGGTAAGAAGCTTACTGGGAGTGGAGAATGTTCCCCTGATGTTAGAGAAGCGCTTAACAAAAAAGAATTGCGTCTCTCATCCTCTCGTCTTGTTAACACTCTGGAAAATCATACTTTTTGGGTGGGGAAGGATTCGGTACAATTGATGATCTTGCTGTTCACCAATTTTGGCGGGATAAGCTACTGAATGATGAATTTCATCATTAAGGAAAGGGGGTCCTGCCTCCCAAGCCAAGACTTCCAAGCAAGTCAGATATATGTAAGAACTTGGTGAGAATTGAATTGGTGCAATATCCAGATGCTTGAGATATCTCGGAAGAAACCTGGAAAAAAGAAGGTAGCATATGTGCCAAATATGTATTCGAGTAAAAGCAAAATATCCTTTCGATGGATTGTAAATATTGTCTACAGAACCAGCAGGAATGGCTGTAATTGCCATAATCCCAAATTTTTCTAGAATAGAATCCCTCTTCTTGGATTGTGATGGAATTTAAAATAAGTTTAAAAGAATATTTTAGTAATATAAAACTTGAACTTTATTCAAGACTATGTGGTTTGAATTTAAATCATGAGAAAGGAGGGTTTTTATATTTAAATTCTTTGAAAGTAATTTTGGTAGATTCTATTACTAAAAAGGTTTTGTGTAAAGGGATTTTTGAACTATTTTGGAGATAATGGGATTTGAATTTGAATTATTTTCACTTTGAAAATAATAGGACTTAAATTAAGGTTGAATTTGAAATCCTATCTATATAATATGAATATTTTTATTTGAGATTTGAAACAAGAAAAGCTTTGATGAAATGAAGTTAAATTATTTTTGAAATAATTTGAATTTGAGTTTCAACCATAAACGAAGATCGATTTAACTATATAAGCTTTTTCGTAAAAGAATTTTGAGAATTATTTGAGATATTTTATAAATGAATTTGAAATTCATTTTATATACCAGTAAAGGTATTTTATTTCGATTGAATACCAAATGATATTAAATAATACTTGGTTGAATTTTAAAAGGATATAACATGATTTTAAAAAAAGAAGATAAACCAAGTATAGATCTATGTATATATTTTTTAAAACACGAGTATTATTTTATCAAATATAAGATATAAGATTTTAAAGTCAGGTGAATAAAATATTGGTTTTTTTAATGTTAAGTGTTGACATTTCACCCGTGCTATGCTAAAATACTCATGGAAAAATAAATGATTGAAAACTTGCTTGATTTGGACTTGAATTGATGAATTGAGTGTTTGAATGAATTTTTGTGATTTTAAATACTTGTTTGATTTTAAAAAAACAAGTATAAGAGTATGATATGTGTTTTCATCCATGATATATTGATGCAAGTTGATTATATCCCAATTATATTAAGTTAAATGGATGAACTGTCGTGTTTGAATTGAAATGGTTGAATGCACAATTTCTTGATGATTGAATAAAAGTATACACGACATTTATTTAGGATATAACATCATTTTGGGAAATAATGATGTTTTGGGAAGCCAAATGTTTTTAAAAGGTGAAATTAACATTTGATGAAAATTGTACGATGTATTAACCACTAGACTACTAGAATCCATCCTAGCTAACCGATTAAAGGAACGTAACCCGAATCGTGATGACTTTATCCCTCATCACAAAGTCCGGTGATTTGTTGCGTAGACAATATAATGAATAGTAAGATATTAGAGACATAGTGCCAGGGGAGCTAGCACCTCAAGATGGAATTGGGCAGGTGACTATAGCATATAAAAAGTTTATGTCTTTAGAAGCTAGAAGGGCAGTGCAACTAAGGGATCGTGTGAAGTGCACTCACAACTGGTCGTAAGCAGTGGATGAAAAAGATCGAACGGGCTTATCGAGGCAGTTAGTCTATGTAGAGGATGAATCTTGAAGGGGTTACCCATGAGTGTTCCTACTGGGAACTCAAGGAAGAGAGTTAAGATATGACTCTCCTTCATATATATCGACCTTATAAAATATATGAACATTGTTTAGATATGCAGTTGAAAAGGTCCTTACTATGGTAAACAATGAATATGTACAATTGTTAATTGTTTAGATATGTAGGTGAGAAAGACCGTATTGTGGTAAACAACGAAATCAGACTCCATAGATCAAAAAACAATGCAGTTGAATTGAAATCGAAAGCAACTCATAATATAAATAGCTTGTGATATCCCAGTTGATTAGAGTTGCAGCTATGAGTCATGATGATTAAAGTCGTGACACTTGTGTTAAAACATTTTAATATAATATGGACGGGATATTGTTTGGTGTGAGTGACATCGTTGTATTTGATTGATATGTCACATATTTATACCCGACATCACACTTATATTTTATTATTAAGCACTATTATACTCACAACTAGATTGTTAGCTTGATCCAGGGTTTGTTATTTGTTTAACAACCTCGGGTCAGTCCGAGGTGTATTTGTAGGTCAATATTATGGCTATATGTGCTTTGTGGCCTACGATATGGAGATGGAGTCGATAATGATGGCGAATGCTTGTTTTGTCTGTATTAAGATTCCATTGTATTAGTCGAGTGATGTATTTATGTTATGAGTTGTACATATATGAGATGATATATTAAACAATTGGATATGATATAACATTCATTGTTTTTGTTCACTCTGATTAGTTGAGAAATTTTTTATTTGTGTCTCTAATACTGTATTATTCAATTCTATAGCTCGTGTACATTGCCTTACATTGAGACGTGATACGTATTATTTCAGATATATTTAGGTATTGAAACGTATCCGTGTCGACCCAAAGTAGTGTATAGGAGAGATCGCTCCTTCCATACCCGTTGATCCGAGTTATCAAACAGTAAACTCCCTTTGATATTCCGATCACTGGAGCCAGGGTGTTGTAGTCTCCAGTGCCGATAGCTTAAAATTGGGTGGATTCCTTGCTTACTGAATGTTTGGGGGCGAAGATTCCTATTCACTCCTCTAAGCTTCGTTCTTGGGGTCCACTTCTCAGTACCCGTATTATCATCTCACCAAATCTGTCATTGTCATCTAATGGAAGCCTTTGATCCATAGCTTCGTCACAACCCTCATTCTTAGGGTGAGCTTCTGGTTCCAACTCCCGTTGCTGTGCATTCGCATTTTGGTTCGCATTTCTGATTCCATCATCGCCCGTTCTCAACATCCCAGTTTGTCCTAGACCCAAATTAACCATGCCCCTATGACATTTGTGTCATTACCGACCTGATTGTGGTTGGTACTGCGAGGTTCTTGTCGTGGAGCTTCGGTTCCATTTCATTCTGCTCTAATTCCAAATGCTCCAGCATTGCCTTTTGGTCTTTGGTTTTGATTTTCGGTTGCATCAGCTGTCCCTTTCTGTCAAATCATTTTGAAAAGTCCCTCTAGTATTTCCTCCTGTCGAGCCATCATTCCATCTTGCATCTCTTTCATCATTCTTTCCATCACTTCTCAGTCATGTAGACTGATGGATTCGAACTTGAGGACACCTCCTAGTTACCCCATGCTTCAATTGCCTTCCTTCGGCAATAGCTCTGGTAGTAGGCCTCTTCATTCTTTCAAACTTTAGATCCAAGCTTGTTCCAAGTGGAAGCACCAAAAATGTTGAACCAAAAAGATGGTATAATACCCCAAAAGCAAGTAAATCCCGACATAACAAGTAAAAATAAAGGAAAATAAGAACAAACAACCACTTTTTACAGTGGTTCGACAAATACTACAGTCTATGTCCAGCTCAATCTTATTCTTTGATTGATTCTCTCTCAAATACAATTATTACAATGGAAATCCGACCACAATCTTGTAAATCTCGGATTTATAAGAATTTATGATGTCAATGATGGAGGAAGATAGCCTTCCAAATCTCGAGTGCCAAAAAGCGCCCTTCTAGTTGAAAGTGGTTTGCCATTTATATGCAAATTCCAACATAGATCTCGCCATCTAGGTTAGAACAAGTCTCAATCTCCATATCCGAATATTCAGGCATGAAGATCGAGTCAAACGGCATGATTCCAAGCTCCAAAACAACTTGGTACCGACATAAATCATGTTGGTACCGACCTGTTTCATTGTCCACTCTTTCAACTTTTCCAAGTCTTCCTTCTAGCCCGAATTCCTTTTCTCAAGTTCTGCCTCGTCATGTTTCAAAATCATCTCTGTACCGACTAGATCATGTCGGTACCGACATGGTTCATTTCGAGCTATTCAGAATTCGTCCAATCTTCTCGTGCTTCTTTCTTTCGTCATCTTTGACGTCCCCCAAGTCTTTGGAGCCATTACTTTCATTATTCTGAAGTTCAATTCAACGGTTTGAGTCTGTTTTGAGACTTTGGAAAATTTGATCGCAACAAATATTACTATTTGTATTTTTTAAACTTTTTCCATACATATTCATTTCAATCATGATTGTTTTAGATTATAGTTTGTATACAAGTAAAGAGAAAAGAGATGAGTAACTATGATATCGAAAATAAAGCATGACGTATGTGGAGTAAGACACTACGTCAGATGGTACATGACATTAGATGCTACATAGACCAAAACAAGCATTGAAATGTTACATTGAACAAAACATCAAATAAAATATTAGGTCGATTAAAACACTACATTGTCATTAGCTATGTCTGGGTGTCCTTTTGTCCATCTTGCAATAATACTGAACTCCGCACAAAATTTGTTTTGAGTGACTATCGTTGAGGCGTGTGCAGAAATATCTACAAACCAGTAAGGATCGACATATTGTAAACTATTAAATATCAATGTAATCAAAATGAATATATGAAAATGAATACAACAGAGATATTGGAGATATGAAACCCCACTTTAAGCAACACAGGACCTTAACCAAGAATACGTGTCATTGTTTGCTTTCTGTTCCAAAATAAACATAGATGTGGATTTTGTTGAAATTTAGGCTTGCGTCCTTTTCTTGTGCATTCTAGAATCATAGGAGCTCTTTGAGATTATCTTTGTTGATTCCAAATGAAAATAAAAATCAGAATCAATGTTTAATTATAATTGCGTTGAACCATTGACAAACGTATTATTAAAACAATTAGGTAGTGATAATCTGAACTACCGTTATCTACTTCCCTAACTAACTAATGGAAATAATGGACTGTACTCCAAGTTTGATGGGGTTGCTACTTAAAAATTAAAAATACGTTGTTTGGTTCCAAGTCATCACGAGTTCAATCCTTTATATTTCGTAGTTGATAGCAGAGGTCGACTAACATCAAGCTACTTAGTTTGTTCAGCTACTCAATTAAATTATTATATTATGTATATAAATAAACTTTCTCATGCATCCCCATCCAAGCATTTACTACCCAATATATGATATATGAACGGAAACAATCAAGTTTATCTACTCCCAATAATTGATTTTCATAAATTCGTATATTGTTTGACCAACGAGTCAAATGTTTAATTGAATCATTTACTTGCTAATTAATACTTCTTCTAAAGTCCAATTCATTTGACCAAAACAATTTAATCTGTTTAATCGGGCTCAAGTCCATTTGGTCTTCGATTTTATGAATCGTCGGCTATATGAGTAAAATGAAGGCATCACGTGGAAAGGGATGGGAAAAAAAAACATCTTTCCTTTTTGATTACTTATCTTACCCATTTTATGAATCTGTCGATTTTATGAACAACGAAGGTTGTTTCATATTTATACTAGTCAATAAACATCCACAAAAATTGAAATTCATTCCACTTCGCATTGAAAAAAAGAACAAACGTCCGATAATCGAAAATGCGGATGCGTATGTGAATATTAAAGCAAACGCACTCAAAATTTTACAAGGATTACGGTTTGTATTATGTATATTTTAATACAGGTAATGATTATTAGTTATTGCTTTGTCAAGATAAAAGTTTATATTATATGTAAATATAAATATGTATTCGTTGTCTAGACTATTTGTGATCATCGTACTTCTAATGCTTTGTATTTTCACAAACATTCACACCATAATGGTTTTAGGTTAAACTAAAATTTTCTGTATATATTTGGATATGTCAATTACGAGGGGATAGATGAAAACCCAACATCCCCACATATACGAATTTGTGAAATTAATTTTGCAAACAAGTGAAAATATGACACTATTTGAATTCGAGCATATCCACTAGCAGACCAAGTTATACTGGTCAAGTATTCATATTCAATCTAGACTGTTAATTTAGTTTGTTGTCTGTTTGTTTTATTTGTTAAATTAACTGTATAACAATTATTTAAGAATCAATAAACATAGTGCCCAGGTGGAAATATATTAATTATATTGTATCGTTGATTTGCTTGTATATTTGGAAATTGTTACCATGATTCCTTTACTGCAAAACAAAAGTATAGAGTGTACAAATAAGAAATAAGTTAAGAACCACTATCTCAATTGTCAAATGCTATGGTGCTACTGGTTGAGGTCTTAGAGGCTATGTGTTCGAACTCTCGAGACATCAAATTGAGTGTTTTACTCGAATAAAGTACCAATCTTATTGTGAGAAAAAACAAGAAATAATACAAAACATGGCCTACCATGTAACATGTGACGACCGCCCAACAATAAACGTGTAAAATACGCTACCATGATACCTGACCGATGTAAAGCGACTGTCAAGGGGTAAAGTTGTAATCATCCCAAAGCATGCCTATTGTATGTCTCACATCACGTAAGATAACATATGATATCACATATCTGTAGATATGAGACAAGCGAGACAGTAAATACAACCAGATGAATCAGATAAAACCAAAGTGCATAAGGTCCATCACAATTATACAAGAAAAAAGAAATAGAGTTTATACATCAAATAACTAACTCTAAATAAACTATGTCTAGATAATATAGCATAGAATCGATAAGAGCTCCATAATGTTGCATAATGGAATGTCGACAAGCTCTAAAATATAAGTATAGATAAGCGTTAGTCTCCTACTTATCCTTCGAACAGCTCCATGTTCTAACCTCATACCTACTATCCAGTCTACTCATTTATGAGTAGCCGAGATAATAAGAAGCAAAGCACAAAATCTCAAGTCAGATAATAGTCCGGTGTGAGTGATAAATGATCTCAAGATACTATAAAAGTCGATAGTATATGGGCACGGTAAGTATGAGAAGTCATATCTGCCATGTCCCTACATCCAATGAGTTAGCATATAACACAATATAAGTTATACTATCATTATATGGGTCTACAACACTAAGTACGATATGGGTGTCGAGTATCCAACACAATGGTATCTACATGACAAGACATCCATCTTTATCACACAACAATCAAAGCAAACACAACAATCATAACACACATAACAACCAACGCAATCACAACAACCATCGCTAAGGTCTCGCATCACCACTAAGATGCCTTTGGATATATTATAACTCGTACGATCAACACGAAGGTCGGTAATACACTAAGTCGTAATCAGATTCGGTGCTCGATCACATACCACAACTAAGGTACTTCCCTCTCTAAGGTAGTCTAGACCATCACTAAGGTCCAAGGTACACATGTGAGCATCCTTACATACCCTTTCACCATGAAACACACATACATCCAAATTTATCAACAATCACTTCAATACACGACTCGATAGAAGAACACACTACGTTCCACTCCATCGCTTCACATCGTTGAATGTGCCTCCTCGGACTATCACTAAGTTCCATACACACTTCCCACCTGAAGTACTCGATCCAAATGACTCACATTGTCAATTGATCAAAGCCTGAAATGCCATACTAAGTTCCTAGGGCCTTCCAAGGTAGAATCTGCAGTGCTACACCATATTTCATAGGCCAAGCCCAAAGCGAACCACAGAAATTCCAACGCCACTCACTACATCTCATATTAGCCGTCAAAGCACTATAATCAACAACTACCCATCGAAACCCTATGCGATCGATACCTTAAGTCCCATATGCAACCATGACCTCCCAGTATCGATGGCAGGCCAACACCATCAATAGTGATGGGTCAGTGCTAGCCCATCACTATCAATACTTAGTTGATTTTTTCAACGATTTTGAGACTCTTCCATGTCTTCCAAAGTTCCTTTCCACTTTTCCCAAAGCCACTACTTCATTGCCCCAGAGTTTCCTTACCCTTGCCTCACATGTACATATCTTGCTTTACCAATCCATATTGTTTTTCTATGGCCATTAACTCAACCGCCGCTCACCCAAATGCATGGCGATATATTGTGTGGCTTTATCACCTCCCCTTAGACAGCCCCATATCGGTTGCAAGTTGATCGAAGTAGAGTAACTATCAATCGGTCATAGTGGTTCAGTGGTGAACAACTTTGGAGTCTTCTCGAGTCTTTAGTCAAGTGGCCTGGAGTTTCCCTTCTCCAAGCCCAGAGTCCTTAACCCCCAAAACCCTGAAGTCCCTTCAACTCAACATGTAACTTGTAAAATACACTATCCAGAGGCCTAAAACTAAGCGCTACAGATGTTGTATTCATCTATAGTATTAGCTTTCGGCAACTAAACACGGCTATGTTAATGGTATCTTTAATGTCAGAAGCACTTGAATATGAAACAAATCACATATTTCAAAACAGCTTCTTTCTTCATTAAATTTCAAAACAGATGGTCCATATTCTTAATACATAATCCCAAATACGTTCCCACGCATAGATAAAATATACTTATTATAAAATACGCCAAGAGCAGCATATGAAGATACCCCCTTGGATGATCAGAGTCATATACTCATAATAGACTTAATACAAACACAACGGAAATACAACAAACATAGAACTGCAACTCCTAAATAGCTACCCGTTTTCCTCTTGCATGCCTCCGGTAGCCTTATTCGTCATCCTACCAAAACCTGAAAAAGACCTTAACCCCTCAGCCCACTCAAATCAATTTTGAGCACTCGAAAGTTTAAGGTGAAAACATAAACTTCAAGTCATACATAAAGCCTGGTGTGAATAATACTATACATCCTGGTTAAATATGTTAAGTGAGACCACGCCGCTCAGTGGAACAGATTTCCCCTCGCTAACATCTTTTTAAAAGTATCTTTTACAAAACCTTTTCCTGCAACCAAAACTGGTTAAGTACTGTAAAGCATTATTATGTAAACATACATAGATATTAGGTAATAAATGAACTATATTTTCAAACACATAAGTTTTGTTTGGCTAACTTTTAACCTTTGGTCGACTCGGGCCTACTAGACAATATAACAAAATTAATTTAACATCTGTTAGATACTCCTCATCTGGACGGTCTGTCCTTAACTATCTGTTAAATACTTCTCTTCTGGACGGTATGTCCCTAACTTAATCATCTCCCAGGTCTCCCTGATCCTAAAGGTTTTTCGGGCTCATCAATAACCTATCTGTATACAAACATATATTCCTTTCGATGTGTAATCATAATTTTAGTCTACCTGTGACCAAACCCTACACACTGGAATTTTGGACAACAATTAGCTGGGGCCAATAGCTAATGTGTAGGGCGCGACCCTATACCAATCCCATTTGGTATTCTAATATCTGAGTTATTTTCACTTAGGGACCCCCTCCCATAATTTTCCTTGAAAACCTTTTCAAAATGATTTAAAACCTTTAAATCAAACTAACACAAGAAAAATATATAATCCTTATGCTTTACTCAAAATCACATTTCCATGTTAAATATATATACTTTACTCAAACCTTTATTGATGAAAAGACTTAAAAATTTGAAAGCACCCCTTTCGATTCCATTGAAAGTACTCCTTCTAAATCCTTTTGAAAGCATCTCTTTCAAAACCAAGTAAAACCCTTTATTTATCTAGGCCAAAAGGCCAAACCCTTTCCTTTCGAACCCGTACTTCAACCCTTTCGAAACCATTGAAAATCTTCCTTTCGAAAGCATTAAAAACCTTAGACATCCCATCTTAAAACACTTTAAAATATTGCCTTAGAAAACCTTGGACAAACCTTCCATTTCAACCTTTTCAAAACCATTCAGAAAATAAGACTTTCGACCTTGTCGAAAGCTACCTTTCGACCCCTTCGAAAGCTACCTTTCGACTCTATCGAAAGCTTTGCTTTTGATCCCTTCGAAAGCTTGGCTTTCGACCCCTTCGAAACCATTCAGAAAATAGTACCTTTCGAAAGCATTAAACCTTTAAAACATAAAACTTTCGAAAGCTCTATGGGCTCGATTTAAAAACATGTGGAAAATCCTCTTTTAAAACCCTTAGAGCTCTTCGGAAGCTTAGTCTTCGACCCCTTCGAAAGCTTTGCTTTCGAACCTTTCGAAAGCTTAAAAACCTTTCTTTTGAAATAATAGGCTCCAGCCTTTTTAATACTTTAAAACACCTCATTCGAAACCTTGGGTTATACTTCAATTAGAATTAAAAGGGTAAAACATCTAAGTCGAAAGCTTCCTTTCGAAAGCATGGCAGAAGCGGCTGGGTTTTTAAAAGACAAGTATACCTTTCGACCTTGTCGAAAGCATGACTTCGAAAGGTTGAAAGGCGGCAGCTAGGGGATTTTGACCCCTTCGAAAGCTTGATTACCTTTCGACCTTGTCGAAAGCTTTAAACATTTGTTTTAAATATTTGACCTGGTCGAAAGCAACCAAGTCAAAAGCTCCTTTTCGAAAGCAAAGAAGACGTTACTTCTGGCTTATAAAACAAACATACTCCAACCTCTTCGGCAACTAAGGTTTAAACCAAGTACCCTTCGACCTTGTCCAATACATTACGTACCAAGTAACTTGATACCTTATGCATTGGTTTCGACCTTGTCCAATACATTACGTACCAAGTAACTTGATACCTTATGCACTGGTTTCGACCTTGTCCAATACATTACGTACCAAGTAACTTGATACCTTATGCATTGGTTTCGACCTTATCGAAAGCTTGCTTTCAACCTTGTCGAAAGGTCTAGGTCGAACGCTTTAATGGCGCAAATGGCTGAAACATGCTAAAAGTATGATTTTTTTGTTTTTAACTTAAAAGCGATAACTTTCCAACTAACCTGCCTTTGTTTGTCAAATTCTTATTGGTTAATAAATATCTTTTAGAAAAGTGCTGCCAATAATTTGAGAAATAAACAATGATTTTATTTTATAAAATGCCCTTTCTCCTTAATTGAATATATAAAACATTTAAGTTTCATACCTTAAATAATTCTATATATTCACCAAAACACATAGGAAAAATCTGGAAAAATTCTAGAAAATCTATTTTAATATGCTTTCCAACATATAAAAATTTCAAGCCCAAATAATTATTATTTTAACCGTAATTAATTTATAACCCAATAAATCATTTTCTTCACTAGAAAATTAATATAAAATCCACATTAATTTAGAAAATTATGAAAATTGAATCCATCTCTAAAATATCATTTCTGACCTACATTTAAATTTTCAAGGCATTTGGATGTCATTTAATAGAGTTTTCATATCAAACATATCATAAAAACTAATACGAACATGTATAATTCACAAACAAGTATATATATAAATTTAATCATCCAAAACATGGCATCAACTTGCAAAATCATTTCGGATATAACTTAAAACCGAAAACCATAAGAAAATGGGATGTAGTAATCATTCACCTTAGCTTTGAGATTAAAAGATGCGAGATTTGATGTTGAATAAGTTGATTAACTTCTTTTTCTTGAATCCTAGCTTTATCTTCTCTTGAGATGGAAATGGTGGCCGACCTTGATATATTTTAGTTTGATAAAATGAAATGAATGTGAGTTTCATTTCCTAAGGGTTTAGGTTATAAGTCTCTCATATTTCCCATTTTGCCATTTCTTATTTCCTAACACATTAGTTCATGTTGTTTCATTTTGATTTCCATTTAACATGGCATGGCTACCCTTAGTTAGATCAAATCTCAACCTATTAATCTTCACATTATTTTATTTTATTTAAGTAATTAAATATCCTAAATAATGCTATAAAAATATGGGGTGTTACAGACTCCCTTCCTTAAAGAATTTCGTCCTCGAAATTACGGTAAGGTACACAACAAAACAATCAAAGGTAAAACATACAATCAAAACAAATCAGGATAAGAGTCTCTAATCCTGCTCTCAGTCTTCCAAGTATAGTCTCTAGCATCGTCACTCCACTGGACTTTTACTAATCTGACTGTCTTGTTCCTCAGCTTCTTCTCATCTCTCTCGACTATCCGAATCGGCTTTCTAACAATGGTCAAATCCGGCTCTACTACTAAATCCTCTAACACTGTAGGTGCTATAGTAGTCTCCGGGTCTCTTAACACATTTTCTAAGATGAGAAATATGGAAAACATCATGGACTCCTACCAAACTATTCAGTAACTCCACTCTATAAGCGAGCTTCCTGATCCTCTCAACAATACTGAAAGGTCCAACGAATCTATGTCCTAACTTTCCTGATTTCCCGAATCTAATCACACCTTTCATTGGTGAAACCTTAATAAACATATAGTCTCCAACAGTGAATTCCAAGTCTTTCCTTTTTCTATCTGCATGACTTTTCTGCCTAGACTGAGCTTCCTTCATTCTAGGTCGGATCAACTCAATCTTCTTTGCAGCTTCTTTCACCAAATCTGGACAAAGAACTAATCTATCCCCGGTCTCTAACCAACATATGGGAGATTTGCATGGTCTTCTATACAAAGCTTCAAACCGTGCCATCCTAATACTAGTCTGATAACTATTGTTATACGAGAACTCGACTAAATGGAGATAGTCTTCCCATGATCCTCCGAAGTCCAATACACAAGCTCTTAACAAATCCTCCAAGACTCTGTTAACTCTTTCCGTTTTCCCATCAGTCTGTGGATGGTAAGCGGTACACATGTTGAGCTTGGTTCCTAAAGCTTCCTGTAGACTCCCCCAGAACTCACTAGTAAACAAAGAATCTCTATCATTGATAATACTACTAGGAATCCCATGCAGTCTAACCACATTCTTCGTAAATAACTTTGCCAAAACAGGTGCTGTCCTAGTTGACTTTACTAGAATGAAATGGGCACTCTTGGTTAATATATCCACTACAACCCATATACTTTCATTTCCTTTACTAGATCTTGTCAACCCATCAATAAAATCCATAGAGATAGAGTCCTATTTCCACATCGGAACATCCAACGGTTGAAGAAATCCACTTGGCTTCTAGTGTTCAGCCTTTGCCTACTGGCAACTCAAGCATTGCTTAACACATAAACGTCCCGTTTCATACCTTCCCAAAAGAAACTTCTTTTCATATCTTGATACATTTTCATTCCTCCTGGATGGATAGTGAACTTCGAACAATAGCGCTCATCCAAAACCTCTTTCCTTATGTCTCCTACATTCGGAACACACAACCTTTCCTTCTTTCTCAACCACCCATTTTGGTCAAGACTAAAATCTTTTAAGTCATTGCTCTATGTTCCTTCCCTTAGCCTTCTGATCTGTTTAGCCAAGACTGGATCCTCTTTCTATTTAGAAGCTATCTTCTCAATCATTACTGGTCGACAATACAACACTTCCTACACTAGAACCTGTCTTGGATCTATATTGCACTCTACAAGTTGACAATACTTCCAAATCTTTCCACTCAACAATCATAGCCAATACTGCATTCTGATGTTTCCTGCTAAGTGCATCCGCTACCTTGTTTCCTTTTCCTGGTGTGCACTTAATTCTGAAATCATAAGCAGCAATAAACTCCAGCCATCTCTGCTGTCTCATGTTCAGCTCCTTCCGAGAGAACAAATACTTCAGTGACTTATGATCCATATAATGCTCGAACTGCTCTCCCAAAAGATAACGCTTCCACACCTTCAAAGCAAATATAACGATAGCTAACTTCAAGTCATGCGTTGGATACCTAACTTCATGTGGTCTGAGCTGTCTAGAAGCATATGCAATCACTTTACCTCTTTGCATCAATACCGCTCCCAATCCTGTTCCACACGCATTAGTATAGACAACTAAATCCCGATTCCCCTTCGGAACCACCAACACCAGCACATGGGTCAATAAGTGTTTCAAGCACTGGAATGCTTCTTCACACTTATCAATCCATACGAATTTCACATCTTTTCACGTAAGCTTAGTCATCGGTGCAACTATTTGTAAAAAATCCTTTATAAACCTTCAGTAATACTCAGCCAATCCAATAAAACCCTTTATCTCGGTCACCATCTCGGGTCTCTTCCAATTATTCACTGCCTCGATCTTAGTTGGATCTATAGACAACCCTTTTTCTGAGACTACATGACCAAGGAACTTTACTTCCTTCTTCCAAAAATGACACTTCAAAAACTTAACCTTCAACCGATGCTCCCTCAACGTCTCAAGCACAACTCTAAGATGAACTTCATGCTCCCTCTCATCCTTAGAGTATATCAGAATATCATCTATGAAGACTAATACAAATCTATCCAAGTGCTCTCGGAAGATTCGGTTCATCAAATCCACAAACAATGCTGGTGCATTAGTTAGTCCGAATGGCATAACTAAACCATTCGTATGATCCATACCTCATCCTAAACGCCGTCAAAGGAATACTATCCTCTAGCACTCTAAGCTGATGAAACCCCGTTGCCAAATCCAGCTAAGAGAATACCTTGGCTCCACTTAACTGATCGAACAAATCGTCAATTATCGGCAATGGATATCGGTTCTTTATCGTCTTCTCATTCAACTTACGATAATCGATACATAGCCTCAATGATCCATCCAGCTTCTTAGCAAACACTGCGGCAGCACCCCAAGGCGAACTACTCAGTCAAATAAAACTCTTGCCTTCCAAATCCACCAACTGCACCTTCAACTCTTTCATCTCCGTATGTGTCATCCTACTAGGTGGCCTACTCACCGGTTCTACTACAGGCACCAAATCAATCCAAAACTCAATGGCTCGTTTCGGTGACAGTCCGACTACCGGCTTAAATACATCAGCAAATTCTTTAACCATAAAGACTCGATGCAACTCATCCTCCATCTCCATGATACCCAATAAAGCATTCACCTCACAGCTAGGGTTTTCTAGGGTATAAACTATCCAATCACTACAATTTGGGTGTCTAAGTGATATCTTCCTTCCACGGCAAAATATCCTAGCATCATATTTACTTAACCAATCCATCCCAAGGATATTCCCAAACACCACAAAATCAAATACATGCAAACAACAATAAAAAGTATGACCTAGCAAATCAAACTCTAAATGGTCACACCTCATCCCAAGTGTCGCATACCCTCCTATAGGATTTGCAACCCTTAAGGAAGTAACTAAATATGAGGGTTCTAGGTTAAGCTTATCTACCAAACATCGAGAAATAAAAGAATGTGATGCACCAGTATCAAATAGAACGCTAACAGACATACCGTGAATCTGCAGCGAGCCTCCCAGAACAGCTTTCCCTTTCTCCTACACAACTGGCCTTGAAGTTTTGGGCTCCAATGCATACATCTATCCCTTTAATTCTCTAGCAGGCTCTTTGCATTGGTTCTTATAATGGCCGTATGATCACAATTAAAGCATCAGATATTCTTATGTCCAACTACTTCTTTCCCTTTTCCTTTTTCGGTCCGACACTCATGAGCATAATATCCTTTCTTATCACATTTATAACAAATCACCTCAGATTTTCCCTTCTTCTGTGCTCCTCCCTTCTGAGCATTCTTCTTATGGAAAAACTTTCTTTTCTAGCCTTGTCCCACCGGGACTTCCTTCTCTTTCTTCTTCTCCAAACAAGCTAACGCCTCTTCCTGCCTTAGTGCCATTTCTACCACTACATCACACAGATCCCTTATGTGCGGTAAGGTAGCTCTTGCCAACTCCGGCTTCAAACCTCTTATAAACTTCTCATTCCTCTTTATCATCGTATCAACCATGGCGTACTCGTACCGGGATAACTCTTCAAATCTTCTTGCATGCTCTAGAACAGACATCTCTCCTTGCTCCAGTTCAGCAAACTTCCTATCCAATACCGACTGCGCCATCACTGACATAAACCTTTCTTGAAACCTCCTCTTATACCCCGCCTAAGTCATGGTTTTCTCATCAACACCATCTACAACAGTATTCCAGAATAGAGCAGCTCCATGAAGCTGTCTTGAAGCTGATCTCCTTTTCTGCTCGTCATTCAATCCTAAGTCGACGAAAATCCTCTCACAGTGCAACAACCAGTTTTTTTTATCTCAATCGCATCTTCAGTTCCAATGAACGGCTTCCCTCCAAGCCTAATATAGTCTCTGCTCAGATTAGCATAGTGGTTGACTATCGGAGCTTCCTGATCTCCTCCTCCAGCAGCATTCCCTCCGATAACTCCAGTTGCAATTCTAGCTTGCATCATGTTTATGAAAAACTGATACATGGCTCCCATATCCACTTGGGGAACCCCAACACCAGCATTTCAGCTTAAGCCTAACTTGGAACTCTCCTAGCATTTGTTCGGGCATTTCCATTAGTGGTGGTGCTCTCTCCTCCCAGATTAACTCTGTCTCTTCTTCCTTCCATATCTGTATTCAAGCTTCGTGAGATACAGATGAATAACCTAACTAAGATAGGAGTCTAGAGATATAGCGTATACTTATATATAACAAATACAAGTACGTTACTATAGTGTTATCCCATACCCCGATCTTAACCCTAATTACTAAGGATTATGCTTTCAAAAATCATTTTTAGTTAAAGTATTTCATAAACCATGCTCTAACACCAAGCTGTAACTTCCCCTATCTAGAGGCACAAAACTAAGCACTACAGATGTTGTAGTCATCTATAGTATTAGCTTCTGGTGACTAAATACGGCTATGTTAATAGTATCTTTAATATCAGAAGCACTTGAATATGAAATAAATCACAGATTTCAAAACAGCTTCTTTCTTCATTAAATTTCAAAACAGATGTTCCATATTCTTAATACATAATCCTAAATATGTTCCTAGGCACATATAAAATATACTTATTATAAAATACGCCAAGAGCGGTATATGAAGATACCCCTTTGGATGATCAAACTCATATATTCATAATAGACTTAATACAAACACAACGGAAATACAACAAACATAGAACTGCAACTTCTAAATAGTCATCCGTTTGCCTCCTGCATGCCTCCGGTAGCCTTATTCGTCATCCTACTAAAACCTAAAAAAGACCTTAACCCCTCAGCCTACTCAAATAATTTTGAGTGCCCAAGAGTTTAAGGGGAAAACATAAACTTCGAGTCAGACATAAAGCCTGGTGTGAATAGTACTATACATCCCAGTTAAATATGTTAAGTGAGACCATGCCACTAAGAGGAACGACTTTCCCCTCACTAACATCCTTTTCAAACATATCTTTTGCAAAACCTTTTCCTGGAACCAAAACTGGTTAAATATCGTAAAGCATTATTATGTAAACATACATAGATATTAGGTAATAAATGAACTATCTATTCAAACACATAAGTTTTGTTTGGCTAACTTTTAACCTTTGGCTGACTCGGGCCTACCAGACAATATAAAAAAATTAATCTAACATTTGTTAGATACTCCTCATCTGGATGGTCTGTCCTTAACTATCTGTTAAATACTTCTCTTCTGGACGGTCTATCCCTAATTAATCGTCTCCCAGGTCTCCCTAATCCTAATGGTTTTTCGGGCTCACCAATAACCTATCTGTACACAAACGTATATTCCTTTCAGTGTGTAATCATAATTTGGTCTACCTATGACCAAGCATACACACTGGAATTTTGGACAACAATTAGCTGGGGCCAATAGCTAATGTATAGGGCACGATCCTATACCAGTCTCATCTGGTATTCTAATATCTGAGTCATTTTCACTTAGGGATCCCCTCCCATAATTTTTCTTGAAAACCTTTTCAAAATGATTTAAAACCTTTAACTAAAACTAACACAAGGAAAATATATAATCCTTATGCTTTACTCAAAATCACATTGTCATCTTAAATATATATACTTTACTCAAACCTTTGTTGACGAAAACATTTAAACGTTTGAAAGTACCCCTTTCGATTCCATTGAAAGTACCCCTTCTAAATCCATTTGAAAGCATCTCTTTCAAAACCAAGTAAAAACCTTTATTTATCTAGGCCAAAACCTTTCCTTTCGAACCCATACTTCAACCCTTTCGAAACCATTGAAAATCTTCCTTTCGAAAGCATTAAAACCCTTAGACATCCCATCTTAAAACACTTTAAAACATTGCCTTAGAAAACCTTGGAAAAACCTTCCATTTCAACCTTTTCAAAACCATTCAGAAAATAGGACCTTTCGACCTTGACGAAAGCTACCTTTCGACCCCTTTTAATACCTTTCCACTCCATCGAAAGCTTTGCTTTCGACCCCTTCGAAAGCTTGGCTTTCGACCCTTTCGAAACCATTCAGAAAATAGTACCTTTCAAAAGTATTAAACCTTTAAAACATAAACCTTTCGAAAGCTCTTTGGGCTCAATTTAAAAACATGTGGAAAATCCCCTTTTAAAACCTTTCGACCTCTTCGGAAGCTTAACCTTCGATCCCTTCGAAAGCTCCCCTTCGAAAGCTTAAAAACCTTTCTTTTAAAATAATAGGCTCCAACTTTTTTAATACTTTAAAACACCTCTTTCGAAACCTTGGGTTATGCTTCAATTAGAATTAAAAGGGTAAAACATCTAAGTTGAAAGCCTCCTTTCGAAAGCATGAGAGAAGCAGCTTGGTTTTTAAAAGACAAGTATACCTTTCGACCTTGTCGAAAGCATGACTTCGAAAGGTTGAAAGGCGGCAGCTAAGGGATTTCGACCCCTTCGAAAGCTTGTTTACCTTTCGACCTTGTCGAAAGGTTTAAACCTTTATTTTAAATATTTGACCTGGTCGAAAGCAACCAAGTCGAAAGCTCCTTTCGAAAGCAAAGCAGGCGTTACTTCTGGCTTATAAAACAAACATACTCCAACCTATTCGGAAACTAAGGTTTCAACCAAGTACCCTTCGACCTTATCCAATACATTACGTACCAAGTAACTTGATACCATATGCATTGGTTTCGACCTTGTCGAAAGCTTGCTTTTGACCTTGCCGAAAGGTCTAGGTTGAAAGCTTTAATGCCGCAAATGGCTGAAACATGCTAAAAGTATGATTTTCTTGTTTTTAACTTAAAAGAGATAACTTTTCAACTAACATGCCTTTGTTTGTCAAATTCTTATTGGTTAATAAATATCTTTTAGAAATGTGCTGCCAATAATTTCAGAAATAAACAATGATTTTATTTTATAAAATGCCCCTTCTCCTTAATTAAATATATAAAACATTTAAGTTCCATACCTTAAATAATTTTATATATTCACCAAAACACTTAGAAAAAATTTGTAAAAATTCTATAAAATCTATTTTAATATGCTTTCAAAATATAAAAATTTCAAGCCCAAATAATTATTATTTTAACCGTAATTAATTTATAACCCAATAAATCATTTTCTTCACTAGAAAATTAATATAAAATCCACATTAATTCAGAAAATTATGAAAATTTAAACCCATCTCTAAAATATCATTTCTGACCTACATTTAAATTTTCAAGGCATTTGGATGTCATTTAATAGGATTTTCATATCAAACATATCATAAATACTAATATGAACATGTATAATTCACCAACAAGTATATATATAAATTTAATCATCCAAGACATGGTATAAACTTGCAAAATCATTTCGGATATAACTTAAAATCGAAAACCATAAGAAAATGGGATGTAGTAATCATTCACCTTAGCTTTGAGATTAAAAGATGTGAGATTTGATGTTGAATAGGTTGATTAACTTCTTTCTCTTGAATCCTAGTTTTATCTTCTCTTGAGAATGAAAATGGTGGCCGGCCTTGATATATTTTAGTTTGATAAAATGAAATGAATGTGAGTTTCATTTCCTAAGGGTTTAGGGTATAAGTCTCTCCTATTTCCCATTTTTCCCTTCTTATTTCCTAACACATTAGTTCATGTTGTTTCATTTTGATTTCCATTTAACATGGCACGGCTATCTTAGTTAGATCAAATCTCAACCTATTAATCTTCACATTATTTTATTTAATTTAACTAATTAAATATCCTAAATAATGTTATAAAAATATGGGGTGTTACATAACTACTTTGCAACTCCTAGATGGGTCGGTCATTGCTCATTACTCCACATCACTACAAGAAATTGTGCTTTCGGTTGCATTATATAACAACATTTGAACGTTGAATGCATCTGTTTCTTTAATCCCAATATAACTGCAGCGTTCTAGTATAGGTTCTAGGCGGGCTTTGTTTTCATTTTTCCCGCTTACCATGCCATATAATTTTCATTCTCTTTGGTTGCCAGCGCGAAAACAAAAAAAACCTAAAATTTATCTTATCCCAACTCCTCCTCTTTGGTCTCTAAAACATCTACTATCCAGAGATCGTCCCCAACACCACAAACCAAATTATTGTTTATCAATCATAACATTCACCGCTTCACTCAACTGTTTGCTTCAAAAATTATGCCTCGAAGTCGGATCGTGCTACGTTAGATCGGAGCGACCTGCCTTCAAATTACAGCTGAGGTAAGAGAAATTCGACCTCGCCTGAAGCTGCCCTACCTTGGGTTGAATCATCGCCCGTCACCGTCGATTTTGAGATGTCGATGTCACCGTCGATTTTGGGCATTATATAGTCGCATGAAATCAATAGCCTGTTTCGTTATTCTTCCATAGCTTTTGTTATATAGTCGATGTCACCGTTGATTTTAGGTTTGTCTTAACTGCCTATATTTATGAGTATTTGATATGTTTGTGTAGTTACTATATTTTTGTTATACAGTCAGATAATTTTTTTCTAAAATGTTTGTTGGATATGCTGTCTATTTGACTTCGTTATTGATACTTACGTGCTACACTCATGAATAGTTAATATGTATGTTTTTAGTTGTTTATTAGTTGGATTTCTAATAGTTATGATCACCTTTAATAGTTATCTTATACAAACTATTATTAGTATCTATATGAGGAAAAATGAGTTGTATAACTCATCTTGATTTTAGGGGAATCATAACATTCTACTATACAGTAGACATCATAACCTATAAATAATTAATAACTTGAATTTAATTGTTCATTATTTCACTACATATTCTTCCCAAAATATAATAGAAAACCTGAATACTGCATCTACAGGAGAGTATTTATTTGTCTTCTGGAATCTGCCATTAGTAAATCAATTTCATTACTTTGCGACAAGAATGTATAATTCAAATTTTGATATATATTTTGTGTTTTCAATATTGCAATTGTAGAGAGCCCATGGAGTTTAATAGGTAAATAAATGATAATATATGTAGATTAAACACATTCTCAACTTTGTTTCACGTTTTATCTATAGAGAAACTCTTGGCATTGCTAGTGTAGTGGCAGCTATGCTTGGCCTATCGATCCTCCTACTACTAGGTGTTCTAGATTGGGATGATTGCTTAAGCGAAATGTCTACATGTGACACCTTAGCTTGGTTTGCAGTTCTAATGGGAATGGCAAGTCAACTCACAAGCCTAGGAATTGTTACATGGATGTCTGGTTTTGTTGCAAAATTCCTAATGTCTTTCTCTTTGAGTTGGCCTGCTGCATTTGGTGTTCTTCAAGCATCATATTTTTTCATTCATTATCTATTCGCAAGTCAAACTGGGCATGTTGCGGCATTGTATTATGCATTTCTGGCCATTCATTTAGTAGTTGGCGTTCCAGGCGTGTTGGCTGCATTAGCATTAGCATATAATACCAATCTTTTTGGGTCTATTACGCATTATAGCAGTGGTCAGGCTGCTGTTTATTATGGAGGTAACCTTGTTGCCTATTTTTTAATTATCTTGGCTAAATTTCATAATGAAAGATCTCTTCACTTCTATCTATCATGATAGCACTAATAAACTTCTGTTTTACTTCATTGCATTGTTATCTTATACATAGCAGAATTCCACTTTCTTTTCCCTCTCCTTTTACTCCTTTATATTTTACATGTACATACTTTACTTTGTATGTAAACCAAGGGTGGTTCAAGATTTCAGTTACAATTTTGGTTTTAGTCTTTTAACATCTTATAAATTCTGGTCAATATCCAAGGCTTCAGAAATTTTGGTTTCAGATTTTGTTTTGGGTTATGGCGTTTATTTTTGCAAAATTATATAAGATATATGTTGTGTTTGCTAAAATAAATTGTTATTGTATTTTTAAATAAAAAAGAGTTAAATGAACAATATTTATTAGTTGTAAATATTTATAACTATAAGAGCCTTTAGCAATAAGCAACAGAAGTAATAAAAAAAGGAAATAACTTTAGCTAAAGAAAAAAAGTTTTTTGATTATAGAACATGAAAAAATATCAAAGGTTACCTTGCCCGACCACATTTATGATTTCCACCAAGTGCTAAGAATTGCAAAGCAGTGTTTTCTGATCTTGTAAATTTTCAGCACAAAAGTTTATAGTTTCATTTTACACATTTGATTATGACATACCTTCTCCTGCTAGTAACTGCTTGACAAATATACAGCACATCACAACCATGATGACATGGACTAATAATGCACTACAAAACTTCCTGCGACATTGCTAAAAAATCTATAGGGATTCCACCATATAACGTAAACTCGAGAAACATTAAGCCAATTATTTTAACAGACCTTCTTATAACGGTTTGCTATTAAATAAAATTCTTAAGATAGGTTACTTTCATAATCATTATTGCTAGATAAATTTAGAATAAATTCTACCTTGCTCACTTGGTAAGTATTTATGAAGATACCATTTTTGAATTCTAAGTTAATTTTTTCAATGCATCTACATACTACACAGTTCAATTATGTCTATTTTAAAAAATTGGAACACTTATTGCATATCATATACCGGGATTTTTTTTTTTTGATTTTCAATAAGTGATTGCATTTTCAAAATAAATATTTGTTGAACATTGTAGCATGCAGCTGTAGTGAACGGTGTAATATAGAATTGGAATATAATTGCTCTATAAATATTTTCCTAGTGAGAAAGATGGAGAATTTGTTTTGAAATTATCCAATAATAATGATTATGAATGCAAACCACTGTAAGAAGGTTTATTTAATAGTAAATATTAAAATCATATGCTACTTGTCTTTCAAAGTTTTAGTTAGAAGACAAGATAGTGGAGTCATTGCAAATTTTCTAGTATTATAGCAGGTAGTTCTACAGTGCACTACTAGTCCTTGCCATCATAATCATGATGTTATATACTGTGGTCAAAGCTACTAGTCGAAGATATTATGAGAATAAGATTAACCTGTTCAAAAAATTTGCTGCAAAAACCAAGTATCCAAGCTTACATTTCAAAACTAAAAATTCTTAACTATTTCTCTGCTTTTAACTTTTGCCTGCTTGGTAAATAAAAGGGGAAACAACACCAATATTAATTATATCATTGCTCACATGATACTCTGTTACTACACCAGAGCATGTGATCCAAATCCACATATTAGCTCTGCTTGTCAAAGTCAAAAAGCGTATCATTACCCGTTCTCAAGTAAAATCAAAAAGTAATTTCCGAGTTTGATTAATTTTAGGCTCCAAATTTACTTGTCCACTATTTTTGCATTTTTGTACATAAAGCTTAATTCATGGTCACACTAGATAACCAAATGAACATAATGATATGCCAACTATTTAATAAATATAAATACATTTCACGATCACATGCATAGGCAAGAAACCACCAACTGCAACATCATCTTCTTTAAGCTCATCTATAACGATGTCAATATCAACATACTGTAAAATATATAATCATATTATAGATGTATCTTTACTGAAGCAACCCCAACAAGGGAGCAGTGCAGGGTTTTTGATTTCTTTATTCATTGTTTAAATCAGTATATGGTAAATTGTAGATAGTTATCCATTGTTTTATTACTTGACTATTAGTTGATCTAGTGGTTTGGCTTACTCATCCCTCTACTAGAGTTAGTTGTTCACACCATGAAAATAAAAATCTTTGATTTTTAACTGTATTTATATATAATTAATTCACAAAATAACACATAATCAATACTTCACACCTCATTTAGAACTAATCCTTCTGGTTTAATTAGTGCCACATTCTGCTTGCAACATTATCACTTGAATAATTTTAATTAGTGCCCTCTGCTAATGGATCACTGTTTAAGAAGAAATGAATTATGTGAACTTTATATTTTGTAATTTAAAGTCAGTCCACAGAGGCTTGTAACTCTGTAATTTGTGCTTTAATTAGATTTTAGTATAATCTGTTAATACCAATTACTGAAGAGTTCTTTGTTGTATCATAGTATTATTGTCATTAATTTGATTATATTTAGGCAATATTATATATCCTACCAGATCTGGCCTCGCCTTCTTCACCGTCTATTCCAAGATCCGGTGCTTTCCAAGCCTTACCTAGTGACTTTTGCTTACTTGAATCTGAAACTGGAAATTTGAATGCGTCTGTTTTTAGAGATTTGTGGACCAAGCTTGATGGTGCAGAAGGTTATGTGTCGTTGTGTGTTATACCTGGTAGGTGTTTGACCAGTCACCTACGTCCAATTCCACGTCAAGCCATTAATTCAACTAGGCTCGCCAGGTGTTTATTGGAAAGCCAAGCCGAATCTTTCCCTGCTGTGACTTTTGCAATATAGTTACCTGGGTATTCGGTCACATGACAGATCTGAAATTGAGTGTGTTTTGATGATACTCTGTTAAATATGACCAAAGTTGCTCTACACGGTACACATTTTTTATCCTTTAGTAATATATATGTAGTGTTCAAGCTTTTTAATGCGTACCTCCCTATATATTACGTCTTATAAATACCTTTGACAATTATACTGGACAATAAAGGTGTAAATGATGCCTTCTTTTATTCCATTTCGAAATTTCAAATGTTAAATTTCTTTTGCTAAAGGCCTGCGTTCTCAGTCTTGATTAGATTTAGAGACTGTCAGATGCCTTGCAGTGAAATAATTGGGGAATTTATACATTGATTGTTAATGACTTTCCAAAAGAATTAATTCAAATTGAGGATTGAACATGTTTCTCTCATTTTATTAAATGAAGTTTAGATTTGATTGAAGGTTTTTCTTGCTTTTTCTGTATGTTTACTTGCTTCATGATTTTGCACCGCTTGGATTTAACACTGCTTGAATAAGGAACAATGTATAAATTTTGCTTGATATCTTTTCATTAATAGTGAACCTTCTTGTCAGTTTGGGAAGTTTGCGGTAAAGAAATGTTTAACAATAGTGCATCCGAGAAGGGAGGAATTCTTGTTTGGTTCTTTGGAGTAAAGAAGACAGGTATTATCAAACTTATTATTTTTTAGCCTTGGTGAAACTAAATTGTTTCACATCATCTATATTGTTGATATAAGTTGTAGAAATCTCAATGTTTATTGCACATGAATCCTTGTGAATGCGATATTCTTGTCTGCATAGATGTGGCTACTAGAGGTCTTGACATTCCTACAGTTGGTCTTGTGATTAATTATGGTATCCCTTCCAACTCTAAGGTTTAAAATTTGCTATCAGTTATAATTTACTCTTGGTTTTCTAGCTATGATCTTATTAATGGAATTATGTTTAGATAACTTAGCTATCCTGGAAAAATGCATATGCAGAAACAATTCACTTGAAGCATGAATGATATGTTAAAAACAAAAGTGATTATGGTTACTATCTAAACTGGAAAAGCTGGTCGTGAAAGTTCTAAGTGGGAATTCCATGCAGGCATGATCCATTATTATTGATCGGTGGAGAGATATGTATAACTCCACATTCCATCTTAGTTAGAAGCTGAAAACCCCATATCTAAAACTTTAGCAGCAAGTATTGTATTATGACATAAGTAGCATAATAAATTTTATTTACACATCTGTCAGTTAATACCATGGTTATTTTGCATACGGAAAAGAAGAATTTTTTGGCACTTGTTCAAACTATGGTTTACACATATTTAACCATCCAAATAATTATTAATATATGCTTACATGGGTAAAACATAAGCTTTGATTGTTTGGTGGTTTATGTAAGACAAACTATCTTCCATTTGAAGTTTTGATATAGGTAAGTAGGTATTATCGATTGATTAAATTTTCAATGGAAAATATATTTACAGTCATGTAGTACGCATAACATATAACATTGTCATGGACAACATAGGTTTATCATATTTGAATAAAAAAACATTGTTTGGAGTACATTGACTTGAACATGGTGCAAAACATAAAATCAGGAAAAGAAGAACTGACAGGAGCAAGGGTTTTTGTTGCATTGCTGGATCAGGATTTTGTGACATGACGACACATATTCCAAAGCTGGTGTGAACAAGGGTTTGCTGCATCGGTTTGGTTGAAGTGCTGCTGTTTGTACAAGATGAAGTGAAAACCGTCCATATCGAAGTGCATTAGAATTGGCACAACTTAGCCACAACTGGAGGAATGCAGACAAGAACTGCAGTTTGTACAAGCTGAGGTGGAAACTTCCCATGCTAAAGAGGTGCGTGCAAAGCATACGGCCACTACTTAGATGCAACAGTTTGGAAGAGAAGTATTGGCTAGCAGTTGGAGGCTGAAGAGAGAACTCAATTGCCAACTTAATAGTGGGCTGCATTATCATGAACTTGACATTCTTCTAAAGTGCCTGCCTGAGGGAAATATGTAAGTATATATACAAGTGTTCTTGGTGCAATTTCAGTTTAGGTTAGGTATTTCAATCGAATCTAAGTTTGATAAAAAAATTAGCTAAGTTTATAAAAATAATAACAACAACAATAACAACAACAATAATAAACTATATTTTGCTAAAAATTAACTAAGTTTATAATAACAACAACAACAATAATAAATTAAGTCAAGTAAGTTTTATAATTAATAACAGTAATAACAAAAACCGAGTTTATAAAAATTAACAAAGTTGACCAAGTTTTATAAAAATTAAATAAGTTTATAAAAATTAACTAATCTTATAATAATAATAATAATAATAATAAATTAACCAAGTTTATGAAAAATTTATAAGTTTGAGATAATATATAAAATTAACTAAGATAATAGAGTTTAAGTTTGAGATAATTTATAAGTTTAAGTCGATTAAAATATAAGTTATGGCATTTTAAGCTTTAGCAATTGAGATAACTTATAAGTTTAACAATAATAATAATAAACAATAGTTTGAACAAATTAACTAAGTTTATAAAAATTAAATACGTTTATAAAACTAACTAAGTATTATAAAAATTAACAAGTGTATAATAATAACAATAAACTAAGTTTATAATAATAATAATAAACTATAGTTTGATAAAAATTAACTAAGCTTATAATAATAATAATAATAAATTAACTAAGTCAACTAAGTTTTATAATTAATAATAATAATAATAGCAACAATAATAACTAAAACTATGTATGTAAAGGTTAACTAAGTTAATTAAGTTTTATAAAAAAATAAATAAGTTAATAAAAATTAATTAAATTTATAATAATAATAAATAACTAAATTTATAGAAAATTTATTAGTTTGAGATAATTTATAAAAATTTACTAAGTTAATAAAGTTTAAGTTTGAGATAATTTATAAGTTAAGGTTAATTAAAATATAAGTTATGACATTTAAGTTTTAGCAATTGAGATAATTTATAAGTTTGAGTTAATATAAATAAAGTTATAAATAAGTTAACTGAGCTTTATAAAAATTTAACTAATTTTTATAAAAATGAACCGAAATTTTAAAAATTAACCAAGTTTTATATAATTCAACTACTTTTTATAAAAATTAAACAAATTCATACAAACTAATTAAGTTTTATTAGAATTTAACTAAGTGAATAAGTTTTTAAAAATTAAATAAGTTTATTATAAAAATGAACCAAGTTTTATAAAAATTAACTAAGTTAACTAAGTTTTATAAAAATTATTTAAATTAATAAAAGTTTAACAAAGGATGTTTGATATATTTTAAATATGCTAAACAGTTTCATAATCATCTGTTGATTATTAAACTTGTCTACAGGTAATTAGCTTTTTAGGAGTAAAGGCCAACTGCAGCAAAAAATTGTGGGTAATCAAGTAATGAACATGGCTTTAATTGTTATATATACTATAACATTTTGTTAGTGCTTATGTAAACTTGTTTATGAATGGTTATGAATTTTATGTGAATTTGCCCATTTTTTCGAAAAATATTAACGAAATGGTTATGGATATTATATTTGATTATGTGATTAACGTGTTTTTTTAATTGTTTGAATATGATGATTATGTGATTAATTGATTGATTGTTGGTTTGAATACGACGATTATATGATTGATTGTTGGTTGTAATAAGACTATTATGTGAGCGATGGTTGGAAATGGTACAAGCCATTAACAGGAAATGGTAGCGTGTACAGTATGCTACAAATAGTAATAACTTTTAATAGCATTTTAAATACGCTTGGAAATAAATGTAAACAACTGCGATACGACTTTCATAGGGTTGAGAAAACGCTACCAAAACTTGTAGTAGCGTTTCGGTAAACACTACGATACGACATGCTACTAAAAGTCCAAAACTTTTTGTAGCGTTTCTAAAACCCTACAATAGGTCAAGTTTTGGTAGCATTTACACCAACGCGGCAAAAAGTTTCAAACTTTTAGTTGCATGTCGTATCGCAGCGTTTACCGAAACGCTCTAAAAGTTTTGGTAGTGTTTTATCAGTGCTTCGAAAGGCCTTTTCTGGCGCAGTGCATTCATCCATTAAAACTTAATGCGACCGACCATGTGGGGTTTATATACCACTCCAAGCTCCCTTTATAGACCACAAGCCGTCTCGATCAACTTTGATCGATCAGTGGTGATCGATTTCCCCAAGAAACTTGTCTTCTTTTCGACATTTTACGAGTTGGTTTCCCCTTTACTCCAAATACCTTAACTCCTTATGCAATCGTTTGCATCGATTCGGCCCTAAACATTATATATCCAATCAATACTCCAAAATGCAGATCGATACTCCATATCCTAACCTAATCAAACAAGCCCACAAGTGCAACTAACAAGCATTATACAACATTACAAAGTTAATGCAACCATTATACCATCACAAACAAGTAAAAAATAAAATAGCCTATCCATATGAACATACATGCATTATTTTGATTTGATCTATTTTTTAATCATTAGAATTCATTTTCCAAACACGGATAAGTTTAGGTTTAGTAAAAATCACACTTTTAATTTTAAAATCATTTCAAAAACATCATTAAGTACAATATTTGCAATTATAGTGTAGTGAGAGATTCTAATAACTCATCTAGACTCCAAAATGAACAAAGATCTAGGAGAATCCAAGATAAACAGTAATGAACATGAATACCAATGCACCCAAATAGTAATTAACGAGTCTCTTGTTAATCTCTTCTTAATTGCTTAATTTGTCTAAATAAAGTAAGAGTTTAAGTTTCTTTTTGGCTAAGGAGATTATTAATGGAAGTTAGAATAGTTTCGGAAAGTGTGTAAAATGACTAGGGGTTGTCCCATCAGGTTAGCTAGGCATAAATTTTGAAATAAATCAATGAGCCTAATTATGGGCTTAGTCTAATGAGTCGCTAGTCCGTCCAAAAATGTCTAGCTTCAAATGGTCATATCTCATAAACGGTAAGTTCAAAAATCTATTACGAGCACTTCATGAAAAGAGAAACCATCATATCTGTTATTTGGAAGCGGTTTCAGATCCTAATTAGGTTCCTCTCAAAATTTATGGGCCTTATGGTTTTCTGGGTCAAAACCATTCCAAAGTTATTCCTTATACGACCAAATTTGAATTTAAAAATAATACTTTACGATTCTCTAATACGTAAAATATGGGTCGTTATATTCTTCCCCCTTTATGAATTTCATCGTCGAAATATCATCAAACAAGGTAAGGTCAAACAATATAGTTAACCGCATAACAACCATAAGCAAGCATAACATTCATCAAACATGCGCACACATGCAAGTAAATTCAATCTATGCTTATCCTATCATGTAAGGTACCAAACTACTCTACATGATACCAACAGTCAAAGTAAATGTGATAAATAGAAAGTTTTACCAAGTAAAGAGCTCCAAATAAGCAGTCCTCGTGCTCTCCTTGGTCTCCCAAGTGCAATCACTCTCATTTTCACCCCATTGAACCTTCACCAACTTCACCATCTTCCTACTAAGCTGCTTCGTATCATGTCCAACTATAAGAATATGCCTATAAGGTTTTGAAGTTTCTGCTTCAATCTCGATATCATTTAGTTTCTCTGGTGTAATAGTTACGTCTGAACAATACACAAACTTTCAGGAATGAGAAACGTGGAACATATTATGCACGCTCCTCATCTCTAAGGTAAGTCGACTCTGTAAGTTTGGTTCTCAATCCTCTCAATTGTCAAAAAAGGACCTATGAATTTTAGTGCCAACTTTCCTTTAGTATCAAATCGAACTACATTATTCAATGGAGAGATCTTGACAAATATCATGTAACTGACAAAGAACTACAAATCACGTCTCTTATCAGTGTAACTTTTTTGTCCATCTTGAATAGATTTCATTCATTATCGAATGATCTCGATCTTCTACGAAGTTTCTCCTATCATATCTAGTCCAAGTATCAGTTTCTCATCCGCTTCCACTAACATGAAGGAGCATTACATGGTTGGCCATATAATGCCTCAAATGGTGCCATACCGATGCTAAACTAATAACTGTTATTGTATGCGAACTCAACGAGATGCAAATGTTCATTCCATAAGCCTTAAAATCAAGAATGCAAGTTCGCAAGAGATCCACTAAGATATGGTTCACTCTCTCGGTCTGCTCGTCAGTTTATGGGTGATAATCTATACTCAAATATAGCTCTGCCCACAATGCCGTCTATAAGCTCTTCCAAAATCACACTATCCACTTCATATACAACTCGGCCAATTTGAATGCGGCACTATTAGGCTTTATGGGTATGAATCGAGCACTCTTTATCAACCTATCAACTATGACCCAAATGCTATTGTACCCTCCTCTGGTCCTCTATAATTTATCGATGAAGTCCGTCAATATCTATTCCCACTTCCACTGGGGAACTTAGAGCGTTGAACCAATCCATTCAACTTCTTATGCCTAGTCTTCACTAGTTAACAGTTCATACACTTCGAGATGAATGTCTCAATATCCCTCTTCATTCCATCCCAATAAAATGTTTGCTTCATATCATGACAAATTTTATTGCCTTTGGGATGTATGGCTAATCTTGTATGATGGCACTAATGTAGTACCTCATCCCTCAACCCATGGAAATCAATCACAAATAATCTCGCATCCTTACGGAGTCAATCATCTAGATCAAGTTCATACTGCTTCATATCTTCTGACTCTACTTCACTCTCAATCATAACAATGATCTCCGATAATCTATAATCATATCTCTAACTGGTACCTATATGCTCAATCAGAGTGGGTTTGATGGTCAAACTTTCCAACACACTTGGCTCAAGCTCACCTCGAGGTATGAAGTCATAATCAGCAATATACTCTAACCATGTACACCCTAGGAACATAGATCCTAAGCTGGCATGTCTCCTACTCAAAGCGGCTATAACTACATTTCCTTTTACAAGCATATAGGAAATGTCGGAGTCTAAGAACTCCAACCATCGTTGCTAGTGAACGTTAAGGTCCTTTTGTGATAAGAGTGTTACTCAATTTTTTCGTAAGTAAGGATATAGCGATTAAGCCTGCTACGGTCCAAGTTAGCTCGGGTCGAGGCCAGTCCCTTGAGCTAGCCAAAGGTTGAAGGCAGGCCAACAAGGCTCCCTCGGTTACCATCTCAGGCCTAGCTAGACCCACATCATCTCGTCTACTCATGCCAATCCAGTAAGGCATGAGGACTAGTACAGCTTCGAAAAACATAAGAACGACTCCCAACCTTGCTTACGATCGGTCCTCTCACGTCGGCCTGCTTTCAAAATGGCACCAATTGTACCTGCCCACTTAAGCATCTCTCCCAACTCCTTGCCGACTGGCACAACTTAAGGTCATCTTTAGTGTAGTCCATTATTCGATCCAGTTTCAATGCAACCACCTGCAAACTGCATGTTGTTTCATCATCCCTTACCCGGTTTGGCATGTCCTAATTTCTCAACAATTACTTGTCCTATTCATGGTTCCAGTGGCCATCGAACTAACTTGGCCCGTCTTGCTACCTAAGCATACTAAAGTAAGGCAACAAGAGGTACAACCAGGTGTACCTACTCCTGATAAGAAGCACGTTCCATTTCTCTAGCATGCCACCATAGTACAAATACACTGAATATCAAGTAAGATAGGGCATGTGTCTAGTATAGTTCTCCTGTGGGTCTTCATCTCAGCCACACTTTCCTTTCGTTTAGCCAGTTATCTCTTATCAAGTCTATTTAGGCAGATCAACGGCCAGGCGCGCTTCCAACCTATTTTACTGCACGATCTCAACAGTCGAAGATCAGTTCAACTACTATAAGAACCCCATGCATTGCAGCATCAAAAGGGTTGGTTGGTGCGGTTTTGGCCCTGGCCCCTACCGCCAGGTTAGTGGGTTGGTATATGAGTCGATCAAGTACATCATGCATTACCACCTCAAAAAGGTTGGTCAGAGAACGCATGGCTATGTCACTAACAACACACCACCAAAGAGTCCATTACTCAGCAAGCCTTTTAGATTAACAGTTTCATTAGTCTTAAGTTCCTCATATTTTCTTATTATTCTCTTTTAGTTCCTTATAATTATAAGAGAGTCATATAGTAAGAAAGCTTCACGGTGGAAATAAGCAGCTTTATCGAATCACTTTACATCTTCTGTCATTTACCTTGAAATACTTGCCTTCCCATAGTTTTTTTTTGCTTTTAAGCCTAGTTATTGGCAAGTGACCTTTGCTCTTTATGGCGCATCATCATAATTTCGAGGTTGACAAAAAATATAATTAACATTTTGTCACTAGAAGAGGGCAAACCTTCGACATTATGGTTAACAGCCACATGCTCTAACCCATGATGGGCGTTAACATGCTGATGCTATAACCAGTAACTAAGCCAGATCCCCTTGAGAAGTTGGGCCATGATCTTAGTTTGGCTTCATGTCATGTGTTGCCATAGTGCATGCCTACTCTCTCACATTACTGCTTTTATCAACCAAGTTATGGGAGTTGCGTGTATGTTCCACGTAAGGATTAGGTCACCCGTTAAAGGCTGAGTTCCTCCGTCCCTTATCTCTCTCCGTCCAAGAATGCTCCCTCCTACAGGAACACCTGGTTTGGTCCACACTCATGGCTAAACTTAAGGGTAAGACAGGAAAGACAACAAGCCTGGCATATTAGCCACCTGCCGAGTATCCCCCTTTCTTGAAGGATCCTTAAGCCACTTAGCACTCTGGGTTGTATTTGAATTAGCCCTCCTTGGGCCATCAACCAACCCCTCGTTCGTTTTCGCCCTCAACCATGTCTAGATATTGTCGGGTGCCTTCCGACATGTTTGAAGACGTTCGGATGTAACAGCCAATGTCCTTAAGCACACTTACAAGTTCAGGTCAGCATCATAGATAAGTTCTTACTCATGATAATAAGTTCAACTAGTTGCTAAGTTATTATGAACAGAGGAACTAGCCGTCCATCTCACCATTTAATATAACACTTGCACCAAGTGCTCGAGCTAGCTATGCACTTTGGTTGGAGCCGGGACCAGCACTCATCCTATGACTGGTGACATGTCACTTAAGAGTGTTATCCCGCCTTTTGGCAAGGCCGCAACACCAAGAACTTGACTAGAAACCAAGGACAGTTCATCCTGGAGATCGGTTATATATAGGTTCACTATGGATACTGGTAAATTTTTCCCGAGTCCGGATCAAGCTACAATTGATATGACACGACAAGCAAAGCTATGAAAGCCAACGTTCCAAATTTCAAGTCAATCGGAGTTCGTATGCTCAAGATATTGATCGATCACGGTTGAGAAATCCAACTCTATTCGTATCCATCCAATTTCGTATCCATTCCCCAAGAGAGATTCAGTTCGCATCCATCGCCTACTAACTTCCTTCGCATCCTTAAAATGAAGCTACTTCATATCCATCATGTTAATAACACTTCGTATCCATCAACAAATGCTCATTTCGTATCGGTCTCTCTCCATCCATCTCGTATCGATCTCCCACCATCGATACGAACAACAACAACCACCAATCGATACGAAGAAAGCAGCATGAAGCATCGATACATGCAAGCATTGATACGAATAGAGCCATGCTATCGATACGAACAACATCGATACGATTTCGACAGCTTTCGAAAAACCCAAACTTGCATCGATCATAACTCAAAATCTACAAGTCCAAATGCCGCTAAATTTTCACAGGAGCTCGCGTACATCCTCAAGAATGATCATGATTGATCTTGACTCGATTGGACGAAATATTGATCGATACGAAGTTTGTTCGTATCGATCACGGATCATGAGCAAATGGCGTGGGATCAATCGTATGGGCCCACCTACATGAGAGAAGTGGTCTCCTGAGATCTGAGCGAGATATTTGCAGCCTATGCCTATAAATAGCAACCCAGGACCTACAGAAAAAGGACTTTTTTGGCTTCTCTACGCTGCCGAAATCATTATCAAACTTCAATTATACTGTTGTAATCTTTTGTAAACAGCGAGTGAAATTCAATAAACATCAATCATTTCATAATGGACGTAGGCAATTCGCCGAACCACTCGAAATCCGTGTGTTTTTATGCATTTTCTTATCTGTTTATTGGTGTGTTTGTTAGATCTGCCACATTTTACATTTATTTTCTTCATTTTATCTCTTCAAACACATCCGAAGAGTGTTGTGCCCAATTTTGGTACGAACAAAGAGAAACCTCGAGACTCATGCACTTCGGTTTGAGCTGGACCTGTCCGCCACTCTGCACATGATTGATTGTCACCCAGGAGAATTTAGGGGAAAAAATGCGCTCTCACTTAATACCAGTGTTGCTTGCTACTCAACACCTGGCCGATACTTGGTTCATATGCATCGGGGCTTAACCCGTCATGTAACCACATTACTATTTAACATATCCTAAATAGACAAATGTTTTTACAAATAATGCAGGAACTCCTTCTCGAAGTGTGTCACCTTGGAGAACCTCTAGCCACTTAGTTCGTGCCAGGAACGCCCAACAGTAAAGCAACATATGGAGGCTCAACTATCATATGCTGGCCTCGGTGCTTGGTGAGCAACCAGGTTGCTTGGTCAACGCTTGCTTCTGAGTCTATCAACCGACCAAGGCTATCAACTAAAATAGATTGGTCAATCTAGTGCAAGGGACCATGCTAGCAATATGAGATACTCTACTCTATAAGCCAAAGTAACAAGTTCAAACAACAATTTATGACAAAGGATCTATTTTATTCGGTTCAGAAGAGTGTAGGGGAACAAAGCCCACCCCATTAGGCTTATAATTATATTCTTATCGCTAACTAGTTGAAAAGAAGAAAAAATAAGGAGAGAGAGAGACGTATGCCAACAATGCACTTCAGAAGATCTAACTTCAAATGTGCCATTGATGCCCTAGGCACTTCAATCGGCTAGGGAAGTGCATTGCTTTGCAGCTTTCCATATTGAATCTCATAAGAGACCTCGAAAAGCTTCCAAACATCATCGTCAAGAAGCAGACCAAGACTTCAGCCGTGACATCGAAGGTAGAGGTGACATTTGGTACTCTTTCCACCAAAGCAGTTGGGTGCCCAAGCCAACCTTGGTTCGGTAATGTCAGAATAGGATAATGATGAAGCCCACTAGCATCAGCTAGATCATTAGCTCGAGACCGATGAAAAATCACATTAGAATGATTGCGAAAAAGCATAAGCCTAGGCCAAACAGCGAAGCAAGATCCATCTCAAGGTGCAGAAATCTAAATAGCGGTCTGGAATGCAATCAATAAAAATAGTTCGGCATCCAAGAAAGTTTCCTTTGTTCTGTTAAATCCAAAAAAGTTTGACAAAACCAAAGATGCTCAAGGGTATTTGGAGAGGAACATAATGACGAGGTTAACTACTTTTACCAATGGAAACCATGCAAGATTTAAGTTATCTGAAAAAATTACATAGCAAAAGCTCCATGAGTTCAAAGTGGGGGAAAAGGGAGGGTATTTATATGCCTCTCCCTTCAATTACAATCGTTATGCTTGAAATTGCAAAAAAGAATCTCAAACGTTAAAGAATACTCAAGTGCTATATCACACCATGCACGTGGGGGAAATGACATGCCTCTGCAACGTCTCGAGAAGCACATCCGCTGTTGCAAATCGCACAATGTCACATGGAAATGAATTAAATGCATAGCAGATTTGTCCATCGATGAAGCTTCGTGATTTAGCAAGCCCGAGCCTACATGCGGGCATGGACTTAGGGGAAAAATGTTAGTCAATTTTTTCGTAAGTAAGGATATAGTGATTAAGGCTCCTAGTACTAGTCCGGCCCAGTTCGGTCCAAGTAAGCTCGAGTCCAGGCCAGTCTCCCTTAAGCTGGCCAAAGGTTGAGGATGAGCTGGTTAGGCTCCCTCGGTTACCATATCAAATCTAGGGTAGGGTATACCAGCCCATCTACATAGGCCAATCCAACAAGGCATGAGGACTAGTACAACTTACCAAAGCATAAGAAACACTTCTGATCTCGCTTACGATAGGTCCTCTCACGCCAACTTTCTTTCAATACGACACCAAGTCTACCCGCCCGCTAAAGCATCTATACTAGTTTCTTATCGACCAGCACAGCTCAAGGTCGTCTTCAACATAGTCCATCATTTAATTTGGTTTCAGCACAACCATATGTGAATTGCATGTTGTTTCGTCATCCCTCTCCCGGCTCGGCATGTCCTCGGTTCTCAATAATTCCCTACCTCTTCATGGTCACAGTGGCCAATGAACTAACTTGGCCCGTCTTTCCACCTAGGCATATGGGAGTAAGGCAACAAGAGGTATAACCAGGTGTACCTACTCCTAACAAGAAGCGTGTTCCATTTCTTTAGCATGCCACCATACTACAAATGCATTGAATGTGAAGTAAGGCAGGGCATGCGTCTAGTACAGTTCTCCCCTTGGCCTTCATCTCAGCCACACATTCCTTTTATTTAGCCGGCTATATCCCATTAAGTCTGTTTAGCCAGATCAACGACCATGAGCACTTCCTGCCCGTTTTACTACATAATCCCAGCCATCCCAGCATTAGTTCAGCTACTATAAGAACCACATGCATTGCAGCATCAAAAGGGTTGGTTGGTGGTGTTTGGGCCTCGACCCCTAGAGCCAGGCTGGCGGGTTGGTCTGCGAGTCGGTCAAATACATCTTGAATTATGACGTCAAAAAGGTTGGTCAGTGGATGCATGGCCACATCACCAACAACAATACACCACTAGAGAGTCCATTACTCATCAAACTTTTAAGATTAGCTGCTTCATTAGTCTTAAGTGCCATATCTTTTCTTATTATTCTCTTATAGTTCCTAGTAATTATAAGAGAGCCATATAGGAAGAAAGCTTCATATCGAACGTAGGCAGCGTTTCCAAACCACTTTACATCTTGTGTCATTTACCTTTAAAGGCTCGCTTCTCCATGGTTTTTCACTCTTAAACCCAGTGATTAGAAAGTGACATTTGCTCTTCACGACCCATCATCATGATTACAAGGTCAACAAAGAGATACTTTAACGAGTTATGGTTGGTGAACAGCTTAAACCTTTCCCCTAATAGAAAGTTCCTCCAAGTCTTCAACGCAAACACGATCATTGCCAACTCCAAATCATGGGTCGGGTACTTATTGCCATGTAGTTTTAGCTGTGGACAAGCATATGAGACAACTTTACACCTCTACATCTGCATCGGGCCCAATCTATTACTACATGTATATGTATATACTATCAACTCTTCATTCCTACTCAGAATGACTACACTGTGCACTTATCAACCTATCTTTGAGACTTACGAATGCATGCTCACATCGCATGTCCCAAGTAAAGGCTTGATTCTTCTTTGTTAAGTTGGTTAATGGTGTTTCTACCTTTGAGAAGTCTTTTATGAATCATCTATAATATCATGCCAATCCAGGAAAGCTTCTCACTCTTTGGTCGATTCCAATCTTGGACTATTTCTACCTTGGTAGGATCCATTGTGATACCCAGCTTAGAAACAATATGAGATAAGAACCACACTTCTCCCCACCAAAAGTGACATTTAGAAAAAAATTCCTTCAGCCGGTGCTTCCTCAATACTTGTAACACAATCCTCAAGTGTGTCTGATGTTCCTATCCCGTCCGGGACCATCAATGAACACAAGTACAAAATGATTCAGCTAATCTATGAAACACAATTCAAGAGATCGATGAAGTATGCCGATACCTTAGTTACCCCAAATGGTATAACCAAACATTCATAAAATTATGATAGCATATGAAATATAGTAATCAATACACTCTTTCTCACCACTCTCAGTTGGTGGAACCCTATCTTTGAGTCTAACCGAGGAAACACTTTAGCACCACAGAGCTAATCGAACAAGTCATCAATATGCGGGAGTGGATACTTGTTCTTATTCCTCACTTTGTTCAGCTCATGATAGTTAACACACGGTTCCAAGGAGCCATCCACCTTTGTGGCAAGCACTACGGGTGCTTCCCACTCAGATATACTCCTTTGAATGAACCCTCTTGTTTATACCAAAAATGGGCACAACACTCTTCGGGAGTTATTTGAAGAGATAAAGTGAAGATTGTAAATGTAAAACAGAGGTTATCTAACAAAAACTCCAACAAACAGGAATGTAAAATGCACAGACAAGCAATTTAGAGTGGTTCGGCGTATTGCCTACGTCCACTATGAAGTTTTGATGATTTTATTGATTCTCTTTCAATGATTACAAGCAGTTACAGCAATGAACAGCGGATTACAGATTAGAATTCGAATTTGACAGCAAAAGTAGGATGCAAATCTCAATCCGGCAGAGTCTGGACGCTTCAGAGAAAAAAGATCCTTTTTCTGTTGGTTCTGGGCTCTATTTATAGGCGTAGGAGGTTCAGATCGCGCCCAAATCTCGGGAAACTTTTCCAAGCACGTGAGTGGGCCCATGCGACCAACCTCAGAAAGTTTCGAGTCGATCTGTGATCGATACGAAATCATTTCGTATCGATCAAGATGATCTCCAATGGAGCTCAAATTTGGTGGACACGATCCTCAGTACGTGTTCAAGCTTCCCTGAAAATATCATTGGATTAGGATCAGTGGATTGGAAGATATCGTCGATACGAAATGTGAATTCTCGTAGGCTGTCCGGTTCGTCTCCATGAATTCGACTCCATCCGTTCGCCTTGCTGGCTGCACGTGCTCTTGAAGTGATGTGGCGCGCGCACTTCGTCTCGATCCGGTCTTTGCGCCGTATTGACTGCTTCGACTCCATGCATCTCACCTTTTTTGCTTCGATGGACGACACGTCATCTTAGTTGGTTGACTTGTTGGATATGAACAAGTCATTGGTCACGGGTTCGAAGTTAGGTCCTCTGATGGATGCAAAACGCAGTGCCTCGATGGACACGAAGCAGACGTTGGCTGAAGGATACGAAGCGCTTCAACTGCTGATGTGTACAGAGTCCATCGATACGAGCTCGATGGATACGAAGGAAATCGAGTCGAACCTGGGTACCTCGATGGATTCGAAGCTGATTGGTGCGAACCTTGATCGATTCGAACTAGGGCTTCGGTGATGGATACGAAACTGTCCAGAGTGATGGATACGAAATCATCTAGAGTGATGGATACGAAATCATCGTTTTTCTCTTCAATTTGAATCATTCATATCTTGGGTGTGTGAACCCGGATTGGCTTGAAACTTGGAACGTTGGCTCTCTTCGTTCTACTAGTCACGTCTCATCAATTGCAGCTTGATTTGAACTCGGACAAAATTCATCGATATCCATGACAAGCGATATTTGGAATCCAATCAATTCCTTGGTGTCCTGGCCTTGCCAAAAGGCGGGATAACATTTGCCCCCCAAAGTACGTCTTGTGAAAACATGACATGCTTTGAAAAGCCACAAGTTTGTGAGTCGTTATCAGCGTTTGTCGTCATTGAACCTTGCATTGATCCCTTCTCGAACTGATTTGAAACTTGAGTTGAAACGATGTCTGATGACTGCCTTTTTCCATCTTCTTATATTGATCCCCTTATGAATTGATGTTAAAAGTTGGAAAACCTCTCTTCGTATCGATGCAGGCTGACTCGTTGGACACGAAATGGTTATTCGTATCGATGGATTCTAACAGGTATGAATTCTGTGATCGTATCGATAAGCCTGCCTCGTTAAGGACGCGTGTTTCGAATCGATAAAGTTTATCGCCTTCAGACGGCTTCTGTTGTGCGCTTTGTATCGATAGTGTGCTGTCCATTTCGAATCGATAGGGATCCCTGGTCACGTGGATACGAAGACGGAGCGTCCGACTCGGCTCATGGGGCTAACCGGTTGCGACCGGTCACGTGGACTGGGAGGCAAAACGTCTCGGTTTCGCCCTAGGCTTCATATAAATACCCTGGACTTATATCTGAACCTCCTACGCCTATAAATAGAGCCCCAGAACCAACAGAAAAAGGATCTTTTTTCTCTGAAGCGTCCAGACTCTGCCGGATTGAGATTTGCATCCTACTTTTGCTGTCAAATTCGAATTCTAATCTGTAATCCGCTGTTCATTGCTGTAACTGCTTGTAATCATTGAAAGAGAATCAATAAAATCATCAAAACTTCATAGTGGACGTAGGCAATACGCCGAACCACTCTAAATTGCTTGTCTGTGCATTTTACATTCCTATTTGTTGGAGTTTTTGTTAGATAACCTCTGTTTTACATTTACAATCTTCACTTTATCTCTTCAAATAACTCTCGAAGAGTGTTGTGCCCATTTTTGGTACAAACACTTTGGTGCTTTCACTGAGAAAACCAGTTTTTTCTCCTGCTCCTTGGATCTACCATCGATACCGGATTGCATACATCCAAGAGGAAGATCCAGATATCTATTTCGGAATCCTACCACTCTATTCAGATTTGCATAAAATCTAGGAAAGGACTCCACTACTGAAGATGGTTAGCACAAGAACTGGCACTACCGCTACAGAGCAAGAAGGCCGAGATAGGCAGAATCCCACACAGCAGCCTTCTTCTAATCAAGACAATACCGCTCATTCGGATTCGACAGGGCTAGTCACCCGACAGGAGTTTCAAGTATTGCTCCAGGAGCTGACCCAAAGCCGTCAGCAGTTGGCGGAACAGTTGCGCGCCAATATCGAGCTGACCAACCAGCTAAACCGCCGGGGCCACAGAAGGTCTAGGAGAGATGATGCCTCCAGAGCATCTACCGAAAGCTCAGCTTCATCTGACTATCACCACAGGACTACCCATCCTCAGTTAGAGGGGAGTCGCGCTCAAACTACGGGATATCAACCCGCCTTGACCGTCGGTCATTTGAGAGCAGGACCGTCGACCAGCTTTCAAACAGGCCCCTCGGCACGAGGAGGCACTGCTCCATAGTACACCACGGACAACCGCGCTACAACCGCCGCGGTGGAGACAAGGATTGATACCCAGAATCAGTCAGAGCTGAATAATCAGCAGCGCGAACATACTCCTGAACCATATGTCCTAGAAGACGCTGAGCCAAGGAGGCGAGACACGGACCGTCGACAGCGCCCGGTCCAGACTCGCACTGTGGAACCCGACCACACCTTAGCTCAGCAGCCTCAGAATTTGCCAGTATCGGATATATCGACCATGATACGACAGATGATACGCGAGAGCCAGGGGCTCACTAATGATGATTGGGGAATCTCTCGTAGTCATACTCCTTTCACGGACGAAGTGTTACATGCTGAACCCCCTCGGCGATTCAGAATGCCGACTCTCCCGATGTATGAGGGAAATAGTGACCCCAAACAGCATATTTTGAAATATGAATGGTCGATGAGCGCTGCAAGGGCTGACGATGCAGTGAAGTGTCGAAGCTTCCCCATCTCTCTGGGGGGAATCGCGACGATGTGGTTTACACGCCTACCACCTAGATCAATTTCTTCGTTTGATCAATTGGCCAAGAGGTTCGTGGAACAGTTTCGTATGCATGTTGCTAGGCCAAAAGACGTTAATACCCTGTCCAGCGTCACTCAAGCTCATGGAGAAACGCTCAGACGTTACCTGGAGAGGTTCCACGCAGCATGTGTTGAGATCACCAATCCTAACGATAACTCAATCTTGATGGCTCTGACCAAGGGGATTGATCCTGATTCTGAATTCGGAAACTGGCTAGCTGGAAAACCGCCCGCATCGTTGGACCGTTTTTACTCCAAAGCCGCTCAATTCTTGCAGCAAGAGGACGCAAAACAGTCTAGGAAGCAGGACGATGCGAGTCCCAGCATTGAGGGAATACAGAGCAATGTAGCAGTTAAACAGTCCGGTGAAAGCTCCGGGAAAGTTCAACTGAACATACAGAACAAGCAAGCCCAGCCGAGAGGAAACAATGGCCAGGATAAGAAAAGGGATCAGAACCGAGGTCCACGGTGCAGAGCTCAAATGTTTGACAGTTACACACCGTTAAATACGTCACTGGAAAACGTGTACCTACAGACTTGCAACACTGTACAGTATAAGAAATCAGCTCCAAAGCCCTCATCAGAGAGGCAGGTTCAGACAGGGAAGTTCTGCAGATTCCATGACAGCTACGGCCACAATACCAATGAGTGTCGGCATTTGCAAGACCTCATCGAAAAGTTGATCAGAGAAAGGAAGTTGGATCAGTTTGTACGGGCGCCGCCGTCTGGTGGAGAGGGCCCTTCGAATCAGAATCGTTCACAGAATCAGGAAAGACAGGAAGAACCCGCCCGTGCAGGCGGGAGATTGGTTATTAATACAATCAGTGGTGGCCCTCATCCAGCAGACAGAAGCTGGGGGGAAATGGAGTCGTATGCTAGTTCTATCAGGCATGTGGACTTCGAGTGTTGTAGTAATTGCGAAGACGGAACCCCGGTTAAACAACAAAAGATAATGTCTGATGATATCGTGTTCAGAAGCTGAGACGCTGATAGGGTCGAAGCCCCTACAATAGACCCACTAGTCATATCTGCCCAGGTAGGTCCTGCTTGGATGAAGAGGATCCTGGTTGATAGTGGAAACTCTGTGAATATCTTGCTTAAATGGGCTTACGACTTAATGAAAATGGAGGCAAAGGACTTGAAACCTTGCCTGTCCCGAATCCACGGTTTTAACGGGAGTGCCACGATACCCATTGGAGTGACTGAACTACCGGTTGAGTTAGGGGTTGGAGAACGCCGGAGAGTCCGGATATTACAGTTTGTCGTCTTAGAGATTGATTCACCTTACAACGCATTTTTGGGCCGACCGGCCCTAGCCGAATTCAGGGCGGCCATCGCCCCATGGTGCTTAACTCTGAAGTTCCCCACCGATCGTGGGATTGGAGTTGTTCAAGGAGATCAGGCCACGGGAAGGGCCTGTTACGTTGCTAAGCTGCGCGGGGCGCAACGCAAAGAGAAGGGAAAGGGCGTAGAGGAATCTCTCTGCGTCCGTTCCATTGATAATTGACAATTGATGCCTGGGACTCGGCCCGGGCACCATGACCAATTCCTAAAAGACCTAGATCCTAGGGACAATGAGGATAAAGATGAATCTACGGAGATTCAAGCTTCTCCAGCCGAACTGACTATGGACGTCCCAATCAGTGAGGATGATGATTCAAAGATGCTGAAAGTCGGGTCTCAACTAAACAAGCAGACACAGCAGGAATTGGTCGAGTTTCTTCGGGCGAATCTCGACGTCTTCGCCTGGACACACTCTGACATGTGCGGAATCTCGCCGAGCATCGCAAGTCACTCCCTGAACATAGATCCGCGACATGTCCCAGTCAAGCAGAAAAGGCGCGGTATGGATCCAGAGAGATCTGCTGCCCTTAAGGAGGAAGTTGATAAACTGCAATCAAACGGGTTTATTCGAGATGCCTTGTATCCAGAATGGGTATCCAACCCTGTACTGGTTCGAAAGCCAAACGGAAAATGGAGGACCTGCGTTGATTACTCTGACCTGAACAAGGCCTGTCCAAAAGACAGCTTCCCACTTCCGCGAATTGATCAGCTCGTAGATTCAACGGCCGGACATGAGCTGCTATCCTTTATGGATGCTTATTCCGGCTACAATCAAATACCCATGCATTTGCCTGATCAGGAACATACCAGCTTCGTGACCAATCTGGGACTCTATTGCTACAAAGTTATGCCGTTTGGTCTAAAGAATGCTAGAGCAACATACCAACGCTTAGTCAACCGGATGTTTGCCGATCAGATCGGAAAGACCATGGAAGTTTACGTGGATGACATGTTGGTGAAGTCTCGATTCTCCACAGATCACGTCAGAGATTTGGATTCCATGTTCAGCATCCTCCGGGAGTATAGGATGAAGCTCAACCCGCTCAAGTGTCACTTCGGTGTCGCATCTGGAAAGTTCCTTGGGTTCATTGTCAATGCTCGAGGGATAGAAGCCAACCCTGAGAAAATCTGGGCTATAAGAAATCTGCAAACCCCTAGAACCATAAAGCAAGTCCAGAGTCTCAACGGAAAGGTCGCAGCATTGAGCAGGTTCATTTCAAAGTCCACCGATAAATGCATTCCTTTCTTCGACCTGATTCGGAAGGGAAAACGAAATTTTGAATGGACCACGGAATGTGAAGGCGCATTCCGATCACTAGTTCAACATCTTTCAACACCTCCGATCTTGTCAAAACCAGTTGACCACGAGCAATTATACCTCTACCTAGCAGTATCGGAACATGCGATCAGTGCTGTTCTAGTTCGGGAGGAAGACAAAGTGCAAAACCCGGTTTACTATGTTAGTAAGCGGCTAACGGGAGCTGAAAGAAATTATCCGAGACTGGAGAAACTGGCTTATTGCCTGGTCATTGCCTCAAGAAAGCTCCATCCTTACTTCCAAGCTCATCCGCTTATTGTGTACACCGACCAGCCATTACGACAGGTCCTCACGCGGCCTGAGACGTCCGGTAGGTTACTCAAGTGGAACATTGAGCTAAGCCAATTTGATATCGCATACGCTCCACGGAGAGCCATCCAAGGGCAAGTCCTGGCAGATTTCATAGCTGAATTCACCGTTCCCGAAGACTTGCCCGAGACCAACGAATCTCCCGAGTGCATCTGGAAGCTGTATACTGATGGTGCATCAAATGACCGATGTTCGGGCGCTGGGGTTGTACTTGAGACTCCCGAGGGCCGATCCATATGTTATGCTTTGAAGTTCGACTTTCGTGCAACTAATAATGAAGCTGAATATGAAGCTCTCTTAACCGGCCTAAAACTTGCCAGAGACTTGTGAATTGTCACCGTGGAAATTTATTGCGATTCACAGTTAGTGGTATGTCAAGTACGAGGAGAATATCAGGCAAGAGACCGAAGACTGGCTGCTTACTTGGCCCGAGTTCAGGAAATACTAAACCAGTTTGATTATTATGCCATCTATTATGTGCCTCGGGAGCACAATTAGAAAGCCGATTCACTGGCAAAGTTAGCCAGCACAGGTGAAGCGCAGCAAATGGGACTTGTCCTCGTTGAAACTTTGGCTTCCCCGAGCATCGATCAGATAGAAATGAACTTTGTGTTTGAAACCGCTCCCAGTGGAGAGTCTTGGATGACTTCGTATCGAAATTACATTGAGAATGGGACGTTGCCTGAGCCTAGGAATGAGAAGAGACAAATTCAGCGGAAAGCTTCGCGGTTCGTCATCCAAAACGGAGTCATGTACAGGAGAGGTTATTCCGTTCCTCTCCTCTGGTGTATCGCCCACGAGGAAATCAAACGAGTGTTACATGACGTACACGAAGGAGAAGGTGGCGATCATACTGGAGGACAAGCTCTCGCTAAAAAGATACTCCGATATGGGTATTACTGGCCGACAGTGAACCGAGATGCGGCAAACTATGCCAGGAAGTGCGATAAATGCCAGATACACTCCTGGATTCCAAGAGCACCGCCTACCGAAATAACCCAAATGGTCAGTCCCTGGCCATTCGCGATGTGGGGCATCGATATCATTGGCGCTCTACCTTTGGCGAAAGGCGGTGCGAAATATGCCATCGTTGCCGTTGACTACTTTACAAAGTGGGCTGAGGCCGAAGCCCTTGCAACCATTACGACAAAGAAAGTGATAAATTTCGTGGTTCGCAACATCATCTGTCGATTTGGACTCCCGCATACCATCATCACTGATAACGGAGCCCAATTCGAGAGTGCGGAATTCAAAAATTTTTGTCAACGGTTTCATATCCATAAAAGTTCTCGGCTGTCGCACATCCCCAGGCGAATGGACAGGTTGAAGCTGTCAATAAAGTTATAAAATCAATCCTGAAGAAACGATTGGAAAAGGCCGGGGGCAAGTGGGTCGATGAACTTCCTATGGCGTTATGGGTCTATCGAACGACTCACAAAACCGCGATCGGACACACTCTGTTTTTCCTATCTTATGGCTCAGAGGCTGTTATTCCGGTCGAGACAGAAGTGTTCTCTCATCGCGTGACTTACTATGATCCGAAAACGAACGCTATACTCTTGGCCGAATCCTTGGATCTATTGGATGAAAAACGGGAAGAGGCTGATTTGAGAGCAGCCGCACATCGAAGTCGGGTCGCCCGACTGTACAACACCAAAGTTCGACCTCGAACCTTTGAACTCGGCGACCTCATGCTCAAGAGAATCTACCCAGTTCCTTCACACATGAAGCCGAACTGGGGAGGACCGTATGTGATTACACGAAGACTCGGAGATGGCACGTTCAAGCTATCGACCGTTGACGGTCTCGATTTGCCAAGGGCCTGGAACAGCGAAAATCTCCATCGCTACTACATATGACAGGCTCTATTTATTTCATTCTATTTTAGCAATTTGTTTCTGCATTTCGAAATTTGAATTTTGTAATAAGGCAACTGACTTTGCCACATTTTCTTATTTCAGCAATAAAATGTCATTTCTTCGAGCCAGAGCTGTGATTCATTAAGTACGATATACGATATCACGATGCACGAAGAGCTAAATCCCATCATGCAATGGGACTTATTCAAATGGAGAGTGGCTGTGATACGACCGGCCACTCGCTACGTGAAACCCGAGCTCGGGGGCAAGCCATTACACCAATATTGATAGGATTGACACACGACAATCCTGCATTAACTCCGTGTTCCCAGAGTGTGAAGCGGAGTATAAACAATCAACTCCGTGTTCCCGGAGTGCTTAACGGAGTATAAACAACTAACTCCGTATTCCCAGAGTGCGAAGCGGAGTATAAACAACCAACTCCGTGTTCCCAGAGTGCGAAACGGAGTATAAACAACTGACTCTGTATTCCCAGAGTGCGAAGCGGAGTATAAACATTCAACTCCGTATTCCCAGAGTGCGAAGCGGAGTATAAACGACCAACTCCGTGTTCCCAGAGTGCGAAACGGAGTATAAACAATTAACTCCGTGTTCCCAGAGTGCGAAGCGGAGTATAAACAATCAACTCCGTGTTCCCGGAGTGCGAAACGGAGTATAAATAACTGACTCCGTATTCCCAGAGTGCGAAGCAGAGTATAAACGACCAACTCCGTGCTCCCAGAGTGCGAGACGGAGTACAAACATCAGTCAACTCCGTGTTCCCAGAGTGCGAACAACCGCTTGCGAGATGACTTATATCCCCGGAGTGTGGATGAAATGATTTATAAGAGAACAAGTGTAGTTTGACCACTCGGTCCTCGCTTGATGCAATCACAAGCTGATCATCACAACTTAACCCTGGAACTGGGGGCAGAGGCAAATGTTAATCATTACCCGAAACTGTACGATGTTCAGCTCCGATGCGATCCCCTATCACAACTCAAGTCCGGGATTTCCATACTTAACAAGCAAAATGAGGTATTCTTGAAACAATAAGATAATGCAAGTACACTGGACCGAAGTTCGAACACTGCAATATTCAAGCATAGAAAGGAACATAAGCTGAAACTAGAAGACAAAATTTTATTTTCAACTAAATCAAAGGAAACAGTTCATACACGAGCCTTTCCAAAATACTCCTACTTGTAGGGGCCGAACCCGCATCTAAACACGGCCTACAAAAGGGAAAAAAAGAAAAGTGACAAAATCCCTGACTGCCAAAAAAGAAAAATATGCCTAAAAGGAGTGTCTAATCCTTCTGCTTCCTCAACTTCTTCTTCCTCGAAGAGCTACTGGAGCCACCAGTACTCTTTCGCTTGGAACCTTTCTCCTTAGGCAGGCTCCCCTCGGGTGAAGGCATAATGTCGACGTCCTCGTCCGAGCTGGACTCTATGGGAATGCTTCCCACAGGAGGAGTTGGAGGAACAGAATCCGCAGCCGGAGGAGGGACTGATACACTAGTATCAATAAGCGTGCCCCCAGGAGACACAATCATAAGGGGAGTGGGGGCACTGTGTTGCTGCTCCGCCATCTACACTGCCGCCATGCGCCGCGGCCGCCATCTTGGCATTAATCTCGGCCAACATCGCCGCTTCCCGTTGTGCTCTGGCCTCGCTATGAGCTGTGATAGTCTGAGTTGAAGTGTCAGAAGTAGACGAGAATCCACCCAGGCCAAACGGCAGGTCCGCAAAAGGATCACTCTGACGGCCGAGGAGCTCGTTTATCATCTGTTCATCGAAAGAAAGTGAGCTCCCCTGCGTTACTCCGACTGGTGCCATTGCCGCGACGGAGGTCGCCTCAGAAATGATGGCTTCTGGCACTTGGCCTGATTCTTGGGCGGTGAAAGGCGCAGCTGGTGCAACTTCCGTCACTGATCAAAGAAAAAGAACATGTCGTTAATGTACACTTCGACACAGACTCTTCAATCCAAATATACAAGAAGTTAGTTCAGAGTACCTTCCTCGGTTTGGCTCGGGGTCGTCTGAACGACTTCGGAAGGATGCTCCTTAATAGGAGATAGATGCGGTCGGTCTGGATCATATGCCGGAATAGGCTGGGAGTCGATCATCGGAGTTGGCTCAGATTGAGATGACACGATTATCTCAGAACTCATAACATGGTGCTCTGCACCAGAGCTTTCTCCGACTTCCTGAGTCTGGGCACCAAGCCTCTCCTTATCGTGGGAAATCATGGAGTCATGGAGAACCTTCTTTTCGTCATCATTGAGAATGCGGTTCTCCAGCTCGAATTCATCAAGGGCTTCATCAGGGTGCCCAGACTTCTCCTCATCAACCAGTAAGTTCCAGGCGTTATAGAGATGCGTGGGGTAATCGACAAGCCATGTCAAATCTCGGTGTTTTAGCACATTGGCATTGTAAGTGACGAGTAGCTCCTCTACCTCGGCCTCAATCCTGGCCTCCGCCTGCCGTACCTTCTCGTCAACCCCAGCTTCAGCTTCGCGAGCTTGTTGCATAGCCGCTTCCTTCTCCTTTCGGAGCGTCACTGCCTGATCACAGGCCTCCTGCGCAGAGACATTAGCTGCGTCTTTCTCCTTCGCTATCTCGGAAAACTTTGATTTCAGCTCATTAAGCTCCTTAAGAGCGGCATCCCTCTCGGCGGTAATGGTGCTGTTCCTATGACCCATGTCCTCGATGGCGGTATAATGCTCTTGCTTCATCCTGGTCATGGCAGCGTTTACTTCATCAACCTTTTTTAAGGCCTCCATTTCAGATTTACGAGAAGACTCAGCCTCCGCGTTGAGCGCTTTTATGATTCGGTCATTTTGACCCAACTCCTTCTCAAGCTTCTCAATGGTGACGCCCCGATCGAATGCCACTTTGGACGTTTTCCTCGCGGCCCGTGCCCATTCCCTGTACTGGAAGAAGATGTCCGCAACATAATCATGGATAGTGGTTTCAGCGGTCGGCGGAATTCTCCTCAAGTGCGGAGGGAAGACATAACCATCAAAGCAGATGTCGGGAAATTCCTTCCTCATCTGTGCCAATTTAAGCGCTCCTTCACTGGACGCATCAGTCGGGACCGGTGTGGTAGCCGAAGAGGTGGCTATTTCAGTCCTGCGCGGAGGATCGGGCCTCGAAGCTTGAGAAGGTGGCCTAGGCCGTGAAGTTTCAGGAGGACGAGTAACTGCTACCGTAGGAGGTGCGGAGGTCCTGGGAGGAGGAGAGCGAGATCGGGATCGGTGAACGTATCCCCTGTCTCTGTCAGACTTCTCCTGACCAGAGTGTCCTGAGTCGTAATCCCTCTAGCCCTCTCTCCTGCGTGGCTCATGATAACGGCGCTTGTTGCGCAAACTACCAAGCACAGAACTTTGCCCAGACATCGTACCTGAAAAGAAAACCACGAAAAATCAGTAGCCGTTTGCAATATGTTTTTTACGGTTAGGAAAATGTGTTGTGCCGTGAAGAGTGTGTGAATGTGTAACCCCCCGGACCAACCAGAAGTGTCAATCGCACTGGCAGGAAGAGACTCGCTAACATCGACGATATGTCGCGGTCCACCCAATTCAACGTCGTGTTGCTCGGGCTCGATGTCCGGGATTGGAGGGTCAGCAGGCCCTTCAAATTGATTTTCAGCTTGCAGGGAGGGTGCTTCCGTAATTATAACTCCTGGCAGAGGACGGTGTAAAACCACAGACTTCCGCCTCCCGGACTTAGGCTGTTTTGAGGCCACTGCTTTGCCTTTCCTCTTTGCATCGGAATCCGGGGTTGCATTAGCGGGTCCGACCAACGGTTCCTCGTCGGTATGAGTTCTCTCGGAATCGGGTTCCTCAATTATTACAACCCTGGGTTTCTTCCACTTGACCTTTTCTCTGGAGACGGTCTTTAATGCGCCATCAAGCCTTATGCTCTGCCTCCGCCCAATCAACCCAAGAACTCTGAGATTCTGGTCCGTCAGTAGCAATTCAATATTCCTTTCTTCACTAGGAATCTCTTGAAGGACCCGAAATATTTCTTTATAGTAGCCACCCTCAGGCTGCTGGATTATTGCTGAAAGAAAAGGGGTAGAAGATATGAGTTTAATTTCATTCGAAAATTACCCTGTCGATTACTTGGGAAAAAGACGGTACTCACGTCTGAACAGCCATCTTCTGGCAAACCCCGGAGGGCATCGGACATAGAACCACTCCGACTTGAAGTAGCTCAGCCTAGTCCACGACCCCGTGACGACTTGGCAGTTTCTTACAGACTCCAAGAATGTGAAGGATGGGCTGTCAGTTCGACTTTTGAAGTTGAACAGGTATCTTATCTCCGTCGGGAGAGGAGGTCGGTGGAGATACTCCATAAATACGATGAATAAGCCATTGAGTGGAGCATATCCATTTGGATGCAACTGAGACGGAGCAATATCCAGGTAAGCCAACACTTCTCTTATATAGTCATTGAACGGAGGGAGTGTACCGGCTGCGCATGCATGTCGATTAAAAGCAGTATACCCCTCCGGGGGATTGTGTGGTCTATCGTCCGGTCCAGGCAATATTACATCGTCCAACGATAAGCCATGCCTCAGGCATATTCTCCCTAGCATATCTTCAGAGATATTGGACGGGACAGAGTCGGGTGGACTATTGATGAGAGACGCATCTGGCAATTCATCCGGAGCTGGACCGATCGCGTCGGCCTGAATATCCGGAATCTCAAGTCTGGGAGGGATAGGATCCTGAGTTTCTTGCTGCTGCGAACTTGATGGTTCCATAACTAGCTAACTCACGAGAAATCATCATTAGACGATAGAAAGCCTGTGCATTCACCCGTGTAAAGTGTGTGTTGTGCAGTGCAAGTGTTGTGCGTGACTTGAGCAAATTCTATGAAATGAACCGAAATGTGTAAACGGCAAAACTTTGAAAGTCAGCCTGGAAGTGACCGTCATCGCTGACCGTCATGACCACGCAATCCAGATGCTAAATGGTGGATTCAAGTGTAAGTTCGTTATATATTCGTTAGGTTTCAGTTCCATCGACGAGCTTCAAAAGGCAGTCAAATATGCAATCCCGTGATCAAGTTCAATTATGCAAGGCAAAAGCTCGTCGGAGTCGAGTGTAAAAACGTGCAGGAGTTCGCTAAGTTCGTCGAATTTCAGCATGGAGTCGATCGTAGTTCAAATTCGAATCGAGTTAGGCGCAATATTTTTCGTATCGACCCCGTTCGAATCGATACTTTCGTATCGATCAAGGACGTATCGATACTAAAAGCCGAATCGATAACATGGCCGGAGGAGTAGATTTCGAATAGATCAGAAAAGCTTGCTTCGTATCGACTAAATCTGCTGGTTTCGTATCGACCCAAAACTATTGGTTCTGTGTCGATCATTCCTGGTCTTCGCATCAGTCGTGAGAGGTATAATCTCGTATCGATCGTATGGGCCAGGTACTTACATCGGTCATTTCAGATCGACGCGAGCCCCAACCATCTTCAAACGATGCAAATCCTTCATTGACTTTTCAATCGATACGGAGTCGTGTAACCTCGATCGATTTGAATCCTCCTACCCCGAATCGACACAAAGTAGAGGTGAAGCAATTCTTCTACTCCTCCTTCTCTAATCAACACGAACGTCGCCATGGCCATCCTCGACCAAGCTATGGCCCAGATCTGGCCTTGGCGCTGCCAAAGTTGACGATCGGCAAGGGTATGATAGATCTGAGATTCGAACCTCGTCGCTTGAGTTCAATCGTGCTTGGCTAATTACCTGAATTAAAATTGAGATTCGAAGGATTAAAGAACGATGTTTGATCGATTCGAAGACGAAGCGCAGTTCTCCTTTTTCCAATCTCCTGGATCGATGCGAAAGCGAAAGTCAACAGTAAAAAATAGAAGGTAAAAAAGTGAAAAGTGACAAAGTCCAGGGTATTTATATGAAGCCTAGGGCAAAACCGAGACGTTTTGCCTCCCAGTCCACGCGACCGGTCGCAACCGGTTAGCCCCATGAGCCGAGTCGGACGCTCCGTCTTCGTATCCACGTGACCAGGGATCCCTATCGATTCGAAATGGACAGCACACTTTCGATACAAAGCGCACAACAGAAGCCGTCTGAAGGCGATAGACTTTATCGATTCGAAACACGCGTCCTTAACGAGGCAGGCTTATCGATACGATCACAGAATTCATACCTGTTAGAATCCATCGATACGAATAACCATTTCGTGTCAAACGAGTCAGCCTGCATCGATACGAAGAGAGGTTTTCCAACTTTTAACATCAATTCATAAGGGGATCAATATAAGAAGATGGAAAAAGGCAGTCATCAGACATCGTTTCAACTCAAGTTTCAAATCAGTTCGAGAAGGGATCAATGCAAGGTTCAATGACGACAAACGCTGATAACGACTCACAAACTTGTGGCTTTTCAAAGCACGTCATGTTTTCACAAGACGTACTTTGGGGGGCAAATGTTATCCCGCCTTTTGGCAAGGCCAGGACACCAAGGAATTGATTGGATTCCAAATATCGCTTGTCATGGTTATCGATGAATTTTGTCCGAGTTCAAATCAAGCTGCAATTGATGAGACGTGACTAGTAGAACGAAGAGAGCCAACGTTCCAAGTTTCAAGCCAATCCGGGTTCACACACCCAAGATATGAATGATTCAAATTGAAGAGAAAAACGATGATTTCGTATCCATCACTCTAGATGATTTCGTATCCATCACTCTGGGCAGTTTCGTATCCATCATTGAAGCCCTAGTTCGAATCGATCAAGGTTCGCACCAATCAGCTTCGAATCCATCGAGGTACCCAGGTTCGACTCGATTTCCTTCGTATCCATCGAGCTCGTATCGATGGACTCCGTACACATCAGCAGTTGAAGCGCTTCGTATCCTTCAGCCAACGTCTGCTTCGTGTCCATCGAGGCACTACGCTTCGTATCCATCAGAGGACCTAACTTCGAACCCGTGACCAATGACTTGTTCATATCCAACAAGTCAACCAACTATGATGACGTGTCGTCCATCGAAGCAAAAAAGGCGAGATGCATGGAGTCGAAGCAGTCAATACGGCGCAAAGACCAGATCGAGATGAAGCGCGCGCGCCACATCACTTCAAGAGCACGTGCAGCCAGCAAGGCGAACGGATGGAGTCGAATTCATGGAGACGAACCGGACAGCCTACGAGAATTCACATTTCGTATCGACGATATCTTCCAATCCACTGATCCTAATCCAATGATATTTTCAGGGAAGCTTGCACACGTACTGAGGATCGTGTCCACCAAATTTGAGCTCCATTGGAGATCATCTTGATCGATACGAAATGATTTCGTATCGATCACAGATCGACTCGAAACTTTCTGAGGTTGGTCGCATGGGCCCACTCACGTGCCTGGAAAAGTTTCCCGAGATTTGGGCGCGATCTGAACCTCCTACGCCTATAAATAGAGCCCCAGAACCAACAGAAAAAGGATCTTTTTTCTCTGAAGCGTCCAGACTCTACCGGATTGAGATTTGCATCCTACTTTTGCTGTCAAATTCGAATTCTAATCTGTAATCCGCTGTTCATTGCTGTAACTGCTTGTAATCATTGAAAGAGAATCAATAAAATCATCAAAACTTCATAGTGGACGTAGGCAATACGCCGAACCACTCTAAATTGCTTGTTTGTGCATTTTACATTCCTGTTTGTTGGAGTTTTTGTTAAATAACCTCTGTTTTACATTTACAATCTTCACTTTATCTCTTCAAATAACCCCCGAAGAGTGTTGTGCCCATTTTTGGTACAAACACCTCTCTTCAACATATCATTCACTTGCACCTCGAGCTCATGTTGCTCTTTAGGTGCCATACACCATAATGGCATGACTATTGGTCTCGCATCCTTCACTAAGTCGATGCAAAACTTAATCTCACGTTGCGGAGGTAATCTAGTCACCTCCTCAAATACATCTGATTATGTCCTTGCTATGAGTACTGATGCCAATTCCTCACAAGGGACCTTGAAAGAAAATAAGAAGATAACCATCACTACTTCATTGAGCATGCAGCTCAAGTCTAGCTCATGCTTACCATCTATCTCGGTTGTCATCAACAATCTCTCATAGTCCACAATATCTTTGTGTTTATTCATCTATCTAATTTTCATCCAAACCTTCGTTGTCCAGAATTATAGTCCTCCCAAGTTTCTCGTATCCACAAATGATTGGTATCTTCGCGTAGTCCTCTTCACAGTCTTCGATTTGATATATAAATTTCTAGGTTTTCATTTAGAATAGAAAGGAGATGATAGGGCGATGGAGGAAGATGGAGTTAGAGAAATTGAAGAGTACGTGAAATGAGAAATGGGAATTCAAATTTTATGCGGCATGTTATAAACTTCTTAACTTTCACTTAACTATATTGGGCTTGGGCCCATTTAAATAATTTAAAACCTGCTTGTTTATAACTCACGTATCTCCTTCATACGAACTCCAATCCGAACAGACCTACATATCATTCTAGCAAGAAAAATGAGCTCTATGCAATAGTACAAGTCCCGTTGTCTAATTCCAATGTTTGTAAAATTATCATTTTGCTCCTACTATTAAAATATATGTCTAATCCCACGGGTATTACATTATCCCCCCTAAAAAGAATTTCATCCTCAAAATTTCGAACGCAATCCTTCATCATATATCAACCTATCTTGCGCTATATAAACATATATGTTTATAAAAACATCGGATAAACCGTGTATAATGCACCTTACATTAGCTTTCCTAAAGCTGGGCATTCCCTCTTCATATGACCTATCTGATTGTAGTTATAACATTTTATCTTCGAAACTTCAACCTTACAATCCTTCAACTCATGACCTCTCATATTACACCTTTCACACTTCTTCTCTTGCTTGCCACCCTATCCACTTGGACCTCCTAGATCTTTATGCTTTCCTTGACTGACATTGATCGGCGGCTACTCCGTAGAAATCTTCAATATAGTGGTATTCAGCAATGTCGCCACACTAAAATCTCAACGTCGCTTCTATAGGAATCCGACTAAGCGTTAATTCCATAAGTGGTGAACTCAACCCTTTTGTAAACTTCATCGCCTTCTTTTAAGCCATATCTACCAATTGGAAACCAAACTTTGCCAACCCATTAAAACTATTTACATATTCCTTCACAGTGGAATTTCCTTGTTTGAGATCTATAAAATTCTCAAGCATCATTTCCTTTTCTGCTTTAGACAAAAATTTCGCCTCGAATCTCCTCTTAAATTCAGTCCAGTAAATTTCATTTTCATTAATTTCCTCTATAACTATGTCCCACTAGTTCATTGTTTCTCCTTGTAGATGCCAAGAAATAAGCTGCCTTTTCCTCTCATCACTCAAATTCAGCATACTAAAGATCTTATCACATGTACGCAACCAAGTTCGCGTCTTAACAAAAGCTTCAGTACCTTTATATGGTTTACCATCCATATTCAGAAAATCCTTACACTGTTTCAAAAAATATGGCCTTGGTAAACTGACAACTTGCCATCTCGTAGCTCAGTTATAGGTACTCCTCAATTAATGGTAGCCTGGTTTCTAGCTTGAAGATAACAATGGAACTAGTGGAATGTTCACTCCCAGTTAGGGCTGTCAATGGATACTCGAAAAATCCGAAATCCGTCCGCATCCGCATTCGAAAAACAGATAAATATTCGATATCTAGAAAAACGGATGCGGATGCGGATACGAAGACATCGACATCCGAAAATTATCCATCCGGTTTATGTCAAGATTATAGTTTAAATTATGTGTATTTTAATGTAGTAAATGATATTCGTTTATTATTTTATTAAGTTAGTAGTTTATATTATATGCACTTAATGGTTATTAACTACTTGAAACTATTTATTACCATTATATTTGTTAATTTTTTAACACTTTTATAATTAGTGAGATTGAAAAATATTTACGTTAAACTAAAATTTTCTTTTTTTTAATTCTTGATTTATCGGTCGTTAGCGGATAGGATAATTATCAGATATCCGTCCGTATCCGCGGATGCAGATATCTGATATCTGAAAATGATTTCGAATGTGGATGTGGATATGGCACTATCCACATCAGAAAACATCCGTTTATAGGCCTATGCCCAGTACATCCATAGCTTCATTTCCAGTGCTAGTTTCAGTTAGGGTACTCATCTCTACTATCTGTAAAATAAGATTCAATATTAGATCATTCCATAGTAGTAAACAAAGATGGTAAACATAAACCCGAAATTAAACATCGATGCCCATTTACTATAACCTATATATACACAACTGTATGTATTATATAAAAATATACAAGTATGCTCTCTCTATACGTCCTAACCTGTAATTCTGATACCAAAAGCAACAACCCGACTTTTCATGGCCATAAAATGAAAAGTTGAATCGTTTAAAACACAGTAGTACATAAAGAACTGAACTAACTAACTATATTTTTTAGAACTCATAGCGGAATGGATTAAAATACAATATAGATAAAATAAACAAATCTCGTCTATATACATAGTAAGTTACACCCAGTATTTATACATACACATAATGTCACACTATATATACAATATATACAAACAATGGACAACATATGTAAACATCCCCATAATCTATGCCTTCAAGCACCTCACCATCACGATCGCATTAGTCACCTATAGTGTATGAGGAGGGGATCAGATACACGTGTCTGGTGAGTAAAAATATTACAAAGTATATACTTCCAACATGGTTTTATAAACATCATATGAAAACTAATACTTAATATACCTCAAAACTCGCCTCTACAGATTTATTCCATCATAATAAACATAATGTGATGACCATTATTATATACTTATTAGCATTTAAAGTATGATGGAGTTGGATAAACGTAAACAAACTTGTTTACACATTAGAGAGAGAACTAATTAAACATATACAAACCCAATGATACACACAAAAGTTAGTTGAATAGAGACTAACCCCAGGATATAAGTAAACATACACTATTCTCGTAAACGTAAACACAACCATAAGTTAGGTAAACGTAGACTAACTTACGTATACACAAAGGTATAGGTAAACATAGCATAACCCAATAATGCACATTCGATTATCAACGTCATACTATACGCAAATCAACCACATACTTTTCTAAACGTTAAACGCTTCTAGACATCGTAGAGAAATCACACATCTTTTACTATCTATTTCGTATAGGCATGGCTGAAGTAAAAACCTTTTAGCCTGGTCCAAGTTCAACATGGCATTTCAGACGTGCACCGGTGGAACGGTATACCTCACATTGGTGTAGCGATGGCCACGTCGAATGTCAAAAAATTGATTGTCTGAAACTACTTTTTTCTTTCCAATTTCGAACTACTACCATTGTTCACTACTTAATTGCATATCTACTTCGTATTGACACTGTTTCTTATCGTTCTAACATCCCATCATATATCAATTATATATGCGAATTCAAGGCCCTAAATCCAAACAAACCAATATATCATTCTGACCAAAAAATGAGCTCTACACAATGGTACAATTCTCATCGCCTAATTCCAATGTTTGTAAAATTACCATTTTGCCCCTACTATTAAAATATATGTCGAAATCCCATAAGGTAGTACATCTTATAATAGGGGAAATATGTTAATGAGAGTAGGGAAGAGAGATTTTATCCCGAGCTAAAATCATTAACATATATACTCTTAACCAGATCCTTCTCTTCCTTTACATTCATTTCATTTCTAAACAAAACAAAGCACAACCATGGTTAGCCACCATTTTCATGAGAGAAGAAGAGGAAACCAAAAAAAGGATTAAAGCTTTCAATTTTGAGGAAAACAGAAAAGGTTTAATTAAATTATCCTTAACTTAGGCGAGTGATTCTCTCTAATTACCACCATACCCATTTTGGTTCGGATTTAATATAAACTAGATGCTTTGTCATAAATAAACATGTTTAAAAATAATGAATGCTTCGTATACATTTTTGGGAAATTAAATGATTTAATTTGATATATGCTTCATGGTAACAGATGGATAAGTCAACTCTAAATGGGTCAAAATTTTAATACAATATTTAAAATAGTAAAACAAAGGTGGGTTTTAATTAATGTGGATTTTGGATGAATAAATAATTTATATGAATTTTCTAAGTGGAAAATAGGCAATTTCAGATGTAAATTAGTATTTAAAAATGTTAAAATTAACTATTTTGATTTGAAAATTTTATTAGAGATTGAAGATAATGTTTTAGAATTTTTCTAAGTTTTCCTATTAATTTTTGAACTATTATGAATTAATTGGAAAAGGAAATATGTATCTTGGTTAATAAAATTAATTAAGGAAACCATTAATTATGGGCACTATTCTCAGCTAGACTCAAAGAGTATTGTTATAAGATAAAAACAACCACTGAATAAGTGACATGTGTACAGTTTTGGATAAAAGTTATTACTTTAATAAGGAAAATTATCATTTTCCACTTAAATACAGATTTACCGTTTTGACCTACGATAGCTTTAAGTTAAGACATTTGGTAGCCATAAGGTATAAAATGTGATAGCCTTTAAAGTTTAAACTTAACATGCGATGTCTTTTAAACTTGACATGTGATATCTCCACCTTCGATAGCTTTAGTATGTAGCTTGCGATAGCTTAGCATGCGGTATATTGATGCGATAACTCAACCCTTGGTAGCTTTAGAATGTGGTGCGATAAATTCAAGGTGCGTAAGATTTGAATTGTGATAATTTTAAGGTGTGATAACTTCAATATGCAATAGCTTTGAAGTGCGATAGCTTCAAGATGCGATAACTTCAATGTGCGATGGATTTGAAATGAGATAACTTTAAGATGAAATAGCTTCAAGGTGCAATAACTTCAAGATGTGATAGCTTGAGGGTGTGATTTATTTAAGGTGTGATAGCTTCAATGTTGTGATAGCTTCAAAATGCGATAGACTTGTACAGGTTAGCTTTGAGATGCGATAATTTTAAGGTGCGACAACTTGGCGCGTAATAGCTTGGCATGCGATAGGTTCACTAGTGATAGCCAGGGGTGCTAAAATTCCTTTAGTAAAATAAAAGAATACTTAATAGCATTTTGGAAGTCTGTTTCCAAAATGTTCCATAAAGATAAAATGAAGATAAAGAAAAATAAGTTCAATACAGGAACTTATTTATCACTTGAAAATGTTGGGAAAGCTAAGAAATGATAGCTGCATCATTTAAATTCTAATAGAAAAATGCTTTATCTATAGAATGTTTCCGGTACACAATAAATGAATGTAAGAAACAGATTATACCCAAGATCGTAGAATATATACAGATCCATGGAGTTGTTAAATGGTAGGGTGCCAAGATTAATGGTGTCTAAAATTCAACGGCATATGTACTCGGGAAGACTATATAGTTCAATTTAGGAATTTATCTCTAGAAAGAGTAATAACATCAAATGGATCTATAAAAGAATGGATTGACAACATGAGATGAAAGTGTTTCTAAGACTAGGAGGGGCTATTTTCGTTGAATAAGGACGCTTGCTAGAATGTATTCAAGGCGCTTACATTCAGCCTCCTAGGAGAGTCACGGTGGCTCCTATGGTGTAATGTGCGGTCATTTCATCGGCGATGTTATTCGAGTAAAAGGATAAATTAGTAGTTTAAAGGACCTAGGGAGGTAATCGCTAAATAATATTAAAGACAACTTTAATATTGAACCATAAATATGAGTCTAGGTAATGCATGAGATTGTATTTGATGATTGTATGACATGGTTTATAACAAATTGATTATAAGTATATGGTATACTTAACTGAATGGGATAAATAAATATATCACATGTTTAATAAATGAATGTTAAGTATAGAGTATATTTATAATTGAAATGATGTTACATGCATGCTCATGATGTGATGATTGTTTACATGTCATGACGTGATTGCTATGATGAATTAGCAAGGGGAAAACCCATTCCTTGTTTTAATGGCTTGGTATCACTATATGTGTGTTTTAGGGTAATTACTCATATTAGCCTTTTATGTTTGACCCTTTTTTTCATTATTTACCATAAACTCACAGGCATTTATTCAAGTAGGCTAAGTTTGTGGATTAGACATGATACTTTTGGAAGATGAATAAAGAAGCCGAAGATGAAGCAGGGGGCTTATAGCTAATAATTTTTTTTATATTCCGTTATTGTAAAACTAAAGTTTATAATAGTTAAGTGTTCATGTTGGGATCTTTATATGTTGAGCATAACACTAGTATTTATGTTTTATTATATTTACCCATATGTGGGCATGGTTGGGATTATGACAAAGGTAATTGATAATTTATGTAATGAAAAATATTTAATTACTCCACTTACTTAATGTTGTGAGAAAAATACCGATTCCATTTTACCACTTAAAAATAATTTTATTGACGATGCAACATCATCAGTGTTCATTTTCAGATCTTGAAATAAGCAATGTTACAATCTAGTATCAAGGTAACGTTAGAAGACACTTAGGTAAATAGATTTAAGTAGAAATCTAGGTAGAAACTAGATAGTTGAAAAGTAACACCTTCGGGAGGGTATACGCTACACACACACAGATATATATATATATATATATATATATATATATATGTCCCTCTACTATTGTTCTCACTCTCTTTACTTTCGTTTCTTATGAACACTTGCATATGTAAAATGCAAGAATGGAGATGTGAAGTGGACATTTGGAGGTTCAAGAGTAAATTCTATTAGGGAACTACTAGTCACAAACGAATGCTAATGACGGGAGGCAGTGCCAGAAGTTCATGTTGAAGCTGGTACTAGGATGCCTGCCCCGACTACTGGAGAAATGAATATGCATGCTCTTTTCTGTTCGTACATGGCGGAGATGGTGAGGTAACAGCTAGTGAAAGTTGTTGAGCCAAGGCTGATAGTTGGAGTGGACTTTTCCAAAATGACTCGAGATTTTAAGAACTATGAAGGAAAGGTGTTTACGAGGAAGGAGTCTTCTTTAGAGGTGCTGAATTGGTTGAAGGTTTGTGAGCACATCTATGGAGACTTAGTTTACAGTAATGCTCAAATGAGGAGGTTGGCTTCTCGTCGGCTTTAGGCGGATGCATTAGACTGGTGAGAAGCGTTGACCACTAAAGTATCATAAGAGGAGATAACTTGGGAGCAGTTTAAGGGGTGATTCGAGGCTATGTTTATTTTTGGATCGCAGAAAAGTGCTTTGGTAGGGTTTCCTTGATTTGAAGCAAGAAGAGACGACTCGAGCAGAGTATATTGAGCATTTGACAGCTCTATCAATGTATAGAAGAGTGCATATTAATACTCCATAAGAAAAATGAGAAATTTATTGAAGTTTTGATGAAGAGGCTAAATCATAAGGCGATGGAGCACTTGCGTCTCCTTTGAAATGGTTGTTGTAATGGCGAGGAGACATGACCGCTTGTATCAAGAGGAGAGGAAGGCTGATGTTAGACGAGTGGGTGGGAGGAAGAATAGATTCAACCTTTATTGGAAGAGTAATAAGGATTAGAAAGGAGGAAAGACCTCAGGAGAGGATTTCATAAACTAAATGTGGTGGACATTACTTATTTCAACTACGAACATAAGGGCCACTACTCTACCAAGTGTACCTAACCGGAGAACAAGGATAAGGCCAAGTGCTTAACCACAATAAGCCTTGCCATTAGAAGGAAGATTTCCTAAATAAGAAGCAAGCAAGGGAGTATGCTTTGGAAGGACCTTCAAATGGACCAACGACTGAAGAAAAGGGAAGGGTGTTGTCCTTGGAGGTACAATTTTAATTTCTAGTAATTGAGTTAGAGCTCTATTTGATATTGGTGCAACACATTCATTCATTTCAAAATATTAAGTTGATAAGTTAGAATTAGATACTAGCTATTTGATTAAGTCGTTGTGTGTGGTTAATCCGATAGGTGGATGTTCCACTCTTGGATCAAGGTGCACTGACCTTGAGCTTTCTTTGTGTGGATATTTGTTTGTTTATGACCCATATGTGTTTGACTTCGTATGGTATGGAGATTTTGGGTATGGATTGGTTAGTGCGTTATCATGCTAGGGTTTATCGATAGAATTATCGCTTTTAGAAATCGAAGGGTGGAGAAAGGATTTTGATAGGATTGGATATAATAAAGGAGAAGTCAGGACAGATGTTGTGCGCATTGGAAGACTAAGAAGATGAGATCGGTAGAGTACTATTAGTTCAAGAATTTGTAGACGTTTTTAAACCAGTTACGGAATTACCGTCAAGACGAGCGATTGAATTTTGAATAGACTTGATGTTGAGGCCACAACCTTTTAGTAGACCACATGGAAGAATGCCGCACAACGAGATGAAGGATTTAAAGAAGCAACCGGTGGAACTTAAGCATAAGAGTTTCATTAGACTAGTAGTTCACCACAGGGAGCATCCATGGTATTTGTAAAGAAGTTGGATGGATCATTACATATATGTATTGATTACCGCAAATCGAATGAGTTGACTCTGAAGAATCGTTACCCACTACCAAGGATAGATGAATTTTTTGTCAAGTTGAGTGAAGCTAGAGTGTTCTCGCAGCTCGATTTGGCAAACGGATTATCATCCACTCATGGTATTAGAAGATAATGTTCCATTAACTATGTTGAGAATAAGGTATGTTCATATGAGTGGTTAGTCATGCCCTTTGGACTGACCAACACCCATACTTTCTTTGTGGATCTTATGAACCGAATAGTTTGCAATCAGTTGGATAGATTCATGTTGGTCTTCACTGATGATATTTGGTGTATTCTAAGAATGAGAGCGACCATGAAGTCTATCTTAGATTGGTGTTGGAGACCTTCAGACAACACAAGTTGAAGAAGGTTTCAAAATGCCTTGTTTAAAAATAGAAGGTTAAGTTTCTAGGTCATGTTGTTTTATAGAATGGATTGGCAATAGATCCATCGAACATAGAGACTATAATGACTGGAGGAGACTATAGATGGTTACTGAGACGAGAAGTTTAGTGGGATTGGCTGGCTATTAGTACACATTCTTTAAGGACTTCTTGCATATAGTAGTGCCCTTGACAAAGTTGACTATGAAGAACAAGAAGTTCGAATGGAATATGTGAAGGATCATTTCAGAAGTTGAAGAAGTTAATGACAAATGCTCCTGTCTTGATTGTACCTTAAGGGAATCAAGATTTGGTAATATATACTGATTCTTGTGGAACTGGATTAGGAGAAGTATTGATGTAGAAAGGGCGGTTGATAACTTATGCATCTTGGATATTGAGGCCACACATCGTTCGTTATCTGTGTGACTTGGAGTTAGTGGTAGGTTAATTTTGCATTGAAGATAAGGAGGCATTACCTTTTGAGGGAACAATTCGAGTTGTATATAAACCATTAGTCTCTTATATATTTATTCTTTGGAATGAGTTGAATATAAGACAACGGAGATGGTTATAGTTCTTTGCAGTTTGATATAGAGTATGTGCTAGGAAAGGGAGCAAAGTTATAAATGGTTTAGGTAGAAAGCGTCAGAATGGAGTGTTAACCATTATCGAGGAATGGAAGTAGTTAGAGACATCAGCATCTTGTGGAGTGCGTTATAGGATGAATGCAAGATCAAATCGAGATATGGGAATTTTATCAAGTTTGGAAGTACTTCCAATGCTTGTTGATAGAATTAGTGTAAGGAAAAAAGAGGACCCATTATTAGATGAAAGGATTAGGCGATTGGAGATGGGTATGGATGTTGAGGATCAAAATGAATCGAGATTGATTTGAAAGGATGGCTTAGGAAGAAGAAAGGAAGAATACGTGTTCCAAATGTAAGAGATCTTCAGAAAAAGGGAATAGAAGAAATTCATTGATCTAAGTTTGTGATTTGTCCCGGAGAAACAAAGATGTATCGCAATATAAAGCATGCCTTCTTTTGGGAAGGGATGAAGAGAGAGATAGGAGAATGTGTGAAGAAGTGTACCAAATGTTAGCAAGTGAAAGTTGAGCATGTGAAATGATAATATATAGGTCGAGAATCTGAAATGACCCTTGGGGGTATTAAATTGGAAGAGGGATTTGGTATCTATGGATCTTGTATGTGGATTTCCAAGGTAGAGGATGTAAAATGATAGTATATAGGTAATAGTCTATAGACTGACTAAGAGTGCCCACTTTATCTCAGTGAGGTGGACAAGGACGGCAACTAGCTTAGCGAAGCAATACATGAAGAATGTGTAAGACTGCATAGGATTTTGAGTAGCATTTTCAGTGATGGAGACCCATTGTTTTACTAGTAAGTTCTAAAGAAGTTTGCAGGGTGCATTAGGCATAGAGCTGAATCCGAGTACAACTTGCCCCTTAAAGAAAGATAGTCAAACAGAAAGGGTGAACCATGTATTAGAGGACTTGCCGAGAGCATGTGCCCTTTATTTTGGTGGATCTTCGAAAGACCATTTGCATGGTAGAGTTTTCTATAATAGTAGTTACTAGTCGAGTATTGGAATGACACCATTCGAGGCGCTTTGTGGTAGATCATGTAAGTCACCTATTTGTTAGTTGGACGTAAGAGATAGACTCGTATTAGGAACCAACTTGGTAAGAGATGCTACTAAGAAGATAGAGATGATTTGCGATGTAATGAAAGTTGCGTAATCGAGGAAGATGAGTTATGCTAATAAGAGAAGAAAGGAAGTAAAGTTCGAATTAGGTGATCATGTGTCCGTGAAAGTTTCACTGATGCGAGGTGTTACGCGCTTTGGAAAGGTAGGGAAATTGTTGCCTAGATCTTTAGATACATTTTAAACGATTGAGAGGATTTGTAAACTTGCATATTGAGTCGAGTAACCAAGTAGTTTGGTGGGTATGCATAATGTTTTCACATATCACATTTGGGGAAATGCGTGCATGGCCCAAGTACGGTAGCGGAACCAAGAGCAATTGAGGACTTATCTATAGAACCAGATTTGACTTATGTTAAACAATCAAAAGGGATAATAGGTCGAGATGTGAAGAAATTGATAAACAAAGGTATTAAACTTGTCCGCGTCCAATGGAGAGGCCATAAGGATGATTGTACCTCAAATGTAGAGGACATGATTGAAGTATCTATCAAGAATTGTTTTAGAAATTCATGTCTGTAGCAGTGTGCTTTTTTTGTCTAAAATATGAACTAATTGTGATACTAGTACACCTTATATTTATGGTATGATTATGTATTAGTGGTTGCACTAATGCATTTTTGATTGTGTGCTAATGACTTTACACTATAAGGGTGCTAATGTAGTTTTTATTCTTCCTTATCTGAATTTTAAGGACAAAATTACTATAAGGATGAGAGATTGTCATAACCTAAATTTTGGGGTTCTAGAATACAGTAAATTAAACTAATAATAATAAATTATCAAGTAATAATTAAGATAACTTAACTGAGAAAACCACTTAAGTCAAAATTTGATTAATTGGGTGTGGGGCACATAAAATACTAGTCGAATGGACCAAAAGTGATTTATGCAATTAAATTCGGCTATAAAAGATAGAGGTAAATAAAATTTAAATGTAGAATAATGGGAATCTTGCAATAGGGGAAATGGACTAATGAGATTAGGCAAGAGGGATTTTAGCCCAGGCCAAAATCATTAATATATACTCTTAACCACATACTTCTTATCCTTTAGATTCATTTCATTTCAAAACAATACAAAGAAACCCCATCAACCTAGGGCAACCACCGTTTTCAAGAGCGAAGAAGAGGAAATCTAAATAAGGGATTAAAGCTTTCATTTTTTAGGAAAAAAGAAGAGATTTAATCAAATTATCCTTAATAAGATGAGCAACTATTTCTCTAATTACCCCCAAACCCTTTTGGGTTCGGATTTGATATGAATTGGATGCTCTAAATAGTGATACACATGTTTAATTATGATGAATGCTATATATAAATATTTGGAAATTAAATTATTTAATTTGAGATATGTTTCAGGGTAAAACATTCTGAAACAACTCCAAATGTTTTGAAATTTTATTATGATGTTTTAAATAGTAAAACAGAGATAGGTTTTAAATTTTGTTAAGTTTTGATTAATAGAAAATTTATTATGAATTTTTCAAGTGGATAATGGGCAATTTATGGTGTAAATTAATATTTTTTTAAAATGTTAATGTAACGACCCGTATTTTACGTATTGAGGGTCGTAAAATGTTATTTTTAAAGTCATATTGGGTCCTATGACAGTATATCTTTGGAAAATGTCGAGTAGTGACATTTTTGACCCCGAGATATTTTATCGAATGATTTGACCTTCGAAACTTGTAATGACTATAAATTTTGGTAAAAGCTGAATTAGAGCACGGTACCAGTTCCGTTGGATAAAAATAATTGTTTCCCTTTTCGTAGAGTGGTCATTATAGCGATTTGGACTTTCTGGCTAAGAGATATGGCTGTTTGAAGTTTGGTAGTTTTTGGAGCAACTTAGTGGATAATTAGTAAGACTGAGGAGAGGCCTAATAACCCATTCCCGGTTTGTAGGTATATTTGCTGAAATTAACATCCCCATTTCTATCATTTCCCAAATAGATCTAAGCCTATATCAACCCATTCTTCATCCAAAACCTTCTCTTTTCTCCTTCAAATTAAGTCCAAATCATAGATTAAAGGTAGGTTAGCAAGGAGAGTAGTTAGAGATATTTATATCTATATTTTTGGGGAAGAAAAATCAGATCTTTGCTGCTGATTTTTGGATTTGCATGCAAAATTTGGACTTTGGAGGGTTTGGTGAGTGATTTATCATCTCTTACATTATTATATATATATATATATATGTTTTAACATGTTTTGAATCCATTTTTAAAGTCAAAATTAAGCTTAATGTTATTTTAAAACCCTACCTTAGTAAAAACACGAATAAATAAATTTTCGGTGTTCTAAACAAGTTATTTAGATGTGTGGTTGCCTTGATATATGCTAGGCTATATTGTACATACACGGTATGATGATTACTATGATAGGGTGTGTGATTAACATGTTTGAATGTTGTTTGATACGTTGTGGTATTTGTGTGTATGCTTGAAAATGCTCATCGGAGTGAATTAGAGGTAGGAACCATGAAACCAAACTTCGATGGACATATTCTAGGATGTTCGAAGTTGCCTCGATGTGTGTGGAATGGGTGCAGGTCGAAGAATAGAGTGTAGAGGTGGAATCAACATGAAATTGGAAATTTGATCTAATACATCATTTCTGCTTGGTAGTGCTTGGAGTCGCGGTTGGGGTTAGTGGGAGGTCTGCTTGGGTCGTGCTCGGGGTCGACGTGGGGAAAAAACGAATAACAAATGATGTTTGGTAGTGCTGTCATTCGGCGGTCGGGCAAGAAAAGTGGTTTGATGGTTGCTTGGTGTTGTGCTTAGGGATTTTGGGTAGTTTCTTCGAGTTGGCACCCGAGCAAGAATTTTGGGTTGGTGGTTTTCGAGGCCCTTAAAGTTATGTGGTAGGTTGCTTCGGGCTTTTTCAAGGGTTACTTGGGGGTCGATCTAGGGAATACTAGACATAAAATTTGAGATTTGGGATTTATAAACTCTAATATTTTAGGTTTGTATAATCTATGAACTTGTAGAACTCTGATGTTCTTATCTATGGTTAATTTGATTATATCACTGTCTCCTCTATTTTATATTTATGTTACTATATTATATTTTGTTTGTGCATTGTGAGATATTATATAGGTTCTGTGCTTGGCTTTTCATTACTTTACAACATCGGCTACCATCCTGCATCAGTCGGGTACCCCCAACAGCGCATTATACAGGTATATTGGGTACCAGAGGTGTAAGGCGGTCTTTACAGTTGGTATCAAAGCTTAGGTTGCGTAGATGACCAAAGTTGATACTTGGATCCATTAGAGATAACAAGAAGCTATCGCCTTAGAATGGACCAAGCGCTATATGTGTGTGCATATTTGTTATATTTTGGTTTTCAAAACTATGTAGTAGTATATAAACTATATAGTATATAAGTTGCATTGCACTCATAGATGCCACTTTTTCATTTTGGAGAGAGTGATCATTCTTATTACAGCTTGTAATAATGGCCCGGCTGACGAGGAATGCTGCTAGGAATTCTGTTTCTTCATTTAAGGAGGGAGCAGGATCAGGGGCTGCTAACCTTGACTTGGAAAACATGTTCGTTGAGATGGTGAGAAACATGGTACAAAATGCTCGAGTTGCTCCTAATGTGGCTGTTGGTGGTGATGCTCCATGTAAGCTCGAGGGCTGACTTTGTCAAACTGAACAAGGATTATTGTACCGTGGGAAACAAACCATTTTTTGGAACAAAAGCAGCCATCGAAGTGTAGGATTGGTTGGACATGTGTGAACGCATCTTTGAGGATATGGAGTTAGAGGATGTGATGAAGAGGAAGCTGGCCTCTAGACAACTTCAGGGACGCGTTATGGGGTGGTGGAACGCCATCAAGATTACTATTTCAGAGGTCCAGATTACCAGGGAGCAGTTTAAGGCGAGCTGTGAAGAGAAGTATATATTGGCCTCTCAGAAGTTAGTGCTTTTCGAAAGTTTACTGAATTAAGATAGAGGGAGATGTCTGTGTCGGAGTACACAGCAGAATTCAACATGTTCTCGAAATACGGTATATCTTTTATTGATATTCCGCTCAAGTAGAACGAGAAATTTAATATGGGCTTGGATGATTATGTTAAAGAGAAGCCGGTGGGGCATATCGATGAGGCCTTAGAGAGGATGATGGAAAAGACTCTTCGACATGAGAGTTTGTATCCCCAGAATAAGTCGATTTTTGCTCTCAAGGATAAGCCAAAGCCGCAAGCAGGTGAGGGAGGTAAGAGAAAGTGGAACGACAACAACAACAAAAGGAAGCAACTGTAGATCAAGGGTGGCCAGAAGAAGACAAGTGGGAGCTTACTTAATACAATTATGGGGAGAGGGGACATCTTGTCAGAGATTATAAGGCAAAAGGAAATAAATGCTATAATTGCAATAGTCCGGGCATATCAAGAAGGATTGTCCAGAACCATCGAGGAATAAGTACGTTGTTTCTGCTTATGCTTTGAACATTGTTCCTACTTCATCGAATGCTCTAAGGGCTAAGGTGAAGGGGAAGATCATCATTATACATGGTATGCTTTCTATCTCTGAAACACTTGTACATGTTTTATTCGATACCGGGGCTTCACATTCCTTCATATTTAGTGACTTGGTAGATAGATTGGTATTGAAACCCAAGATAGTTGACCGATCTTTGATTGTCACAAACCCTGTTGGAGGATCGACTGGCCTTTTCATGGTTTGTCGAGACTTTGCCTTATTGAGTCATGGATGTTTGTTTGCTTGAGATTGCTTTGTTTTTGGTTTCATGTGGTTTGATATTATTCTGGGGATGGACTGGCTGTAGAAGTACGAAGTAATAGTGGATTATGAGAGGCTACTGGTGACGATATGAATGGATGATGGGCATAGGTTGGAGATAGGTTGCCTACCTGATGATGAAGTGATGGTCAACTTTCTGTATTCGCTTGAGATCCCACAGGATGAGTTGTCATTTGTGCTTATAGCGAGGGGGTATCCATGCATATTCCAAAAGGTGAGCGGATTACCACCATACAGAGAGATCGAGTTCCATATAGATTTGGCGAAGGATGTGTAACATCCCCCATTTTGAGGCCTGAAACTAAGCGCTATACGGATGCTACAGTCATCTATAATATTAATTCTGAATGACAAAATGAGATCAGCTAATCGTATCTATAACATCAAGAGCACAAGAATATGAAAATTTTCAAAAACATATTTCATTAATAACTTCCATTTTGATTACATAATCTCATCGATTCCACGTTCAAAGAAAATATAATAATCATAAATATATTCCAAGAGCAACATATAAAGATGCTCCTTGGATGATCAGAGTTTAACTACTTAACAGCTATAAATTCTGTAATCATCTCCATTCAAACATAGCATAGACTTTAAACAACACAGGGGAAATAAACTCCTAATATTAGCTAACCTGCCTCCTGCACGTCTCTGGATGCTTCATCTAACTTGAAAATCCCTACTCCCGACCTACATAAATGAGTACCCGAGAGTTTAGGGGGAAAACAAAAAATTCGGATCAGACAAAAGGTCTGGTGTGAATAAAAATATACCATCTCAAACCAAAACAGATATCTAGTGAGACCACACCAATGAGCAGAATGGGTTTTCCCCTTACTAGTATCTTATCAAAATATATCATTCATAAATCATGCACCTACAACCGCAATGGTAAGAACAAAACATAACGTGATCATATGCATGCATGCATGCTACATGCATAAGTCTGACTAGTCTATCATCCTAGGGTTATGCATACTCAAGGTTTATCCCTTCCAAAATTAATCACTATGTCTCAAATCATAGTTTCTCTAGGGTCACTATGAACCTAATGGTTTTGCAGGCCAACCAATAACCTATCGGGCTGACTCGAGCTAAAACCTTTAACCAGATATTCCAAAATCTCCATATACGGTTTGAAGGAAACAGGACTATCTATCTGAATTATAGTTTTCCTAAGTCACGATGAACCTAATGGTTTTGTGGGCCAACCAATAACCTTTTTCTATGAGCATATAGAGCTACGAGTTCCTTTCTGTACGTAAACATCCTTTAGTCTCACTAATGACAAACCATACACACTGGCATCGCAAACCTTTACCAATAGGGGGCTAGCAGCTAAAGCATAGGGCACGACCACACACCAATACCACATTTACACTTATTATCTGGATTTATCCATGAGTCATATCTTTTTGATCAGTTCAAGGCATCCTAACATAATCGATCTATCTGATCTCCTAGATGCAATTTTACTCACTCAGGAGTTTAGTCTAATCATACTCACTACTAGGATAACCTAACTGGTAATTCTACCGCCCAAATCCCAAGATGTAATGTTGGGTCATAAAATGTGAGTATGACAATGATAAATATGCAAATTTAATTGATCAATGATAACAAGAACATAGAACATCATTCATCAACATATGTTCAGTCAATAGTCATTAGCATCACAAAATTGCTTAATTTAAGTAATAATTTCTTTTGGAAGAAATTTCATATAAAACTTGGGCTAAAACTTCATTTATCTTTAAACTTGATAAATCACTTGAAATCATTCTTAAAAACAAGGAAAACATAGCACAAATAGTTAGCCAAAATTTTGTGCCCAACCACTATCATCTTTACATAGCTTATAAAATAATTGCTATGAAAATAAGGATGTCGAGCATCTCAAATACATGGGATATTGAGCCTCTAAAACCTAGCTTTCCATTTTATAAACATATGGCTATATATGCCACTAAAATACAGGTTTCAAGCACCTACTCAAAAAGGTATCGAATCACTATAATATAGTAGATGTCAAGTTGCTTAAAACATGAGGTTTTGAGCCTCTAAAAAAGCTATCAAGTTGTAAACATACGACAGTTAATGCTGCTAAATATAGATATCGGGTAGCTGTATTGAAGCTATCCAATCTCCAAAAGACATGGGATATCGAGTTCTTAAAAATAAGAGGTGTCGAACCTATAAACGAATAAGGTTAGCATGCCTCTAAAATACATAGGGTTATCGAGTGCTTAAAACTTAAGAATGCCAAGTCCTTTAAAATAAAGGTGTCAAGTTTCTAAACCCATGGGATTGCCGAGCCCCAACAAAACACAAGATCTCAACCCCTTGAAGAAATTGATGACGAGTCTCTATAAAGGCGGATGCACCATGTAGATACCGAGGATCTATCACGTGCTTCAGCTATCTAACTTTTATAAAGGGGGCATCGAGTCTCTTAGTGGAATTTCTGTAAATATGTTAAAAATTGATTTACTTCATTTTAAATAAATTATTTTCCACTAACTCTTTCCCATGTCAAATTATCATTGGATAATAAAATACTTTACATATACTTTTTAGAAATTGTTGGTATATCCATTCTACCTTCTCAAATATCTTTACAAACCCTTATAATTAATATATTTATCTTATATCAATTAAACACTTTTCTAGAATAATAAATTTATGGAATCATAACCAATAGGGAAAATCCCCAAAAATCACTAAAATTCTGAATTTCCATATTTTTCCACATGTAAAAATTTCGAGGCCAAAATATTAATTTAATTATTTTTAATAATTAAAACCCGAAATAAACACCTTTTCCCTCTTAAAAATTCATAAAATATTCATATGAACTTGGAAAATTATGAAATTGAAAATCAATTTCCAAAATAATGATTTACATAACCTATTTAAATTTCAAATCAATTACAGGTCAAAAACATAGGTTTTGCCTTTAAAACCCATCAAAATAATTCCATAAAACTTCCATTAAGTCATCATTCATTCAAATAATGATATAATCAATCCAACGATGACATATACTCACAACCAAATTGAAAATCATTTATAGATCTGAAAACAAGCATAAATAAATGAGATGGATGCTATTATTCTCCTTAGATTGGATAAGAGAGATTGAGATTTGGTGTAGATTAGTTCCCCTAAGCTTCCTCTTTGATTCCTTAGCTTTCTTCTTCTTTCTTTTTTTCCTTAAGTAATGGTCCACCTCTTTAGGTTATGTTTTGATGGTAGAAAATGAAATGAGAGTGAATGAGAGAGGAAGGGTTTAAGGGATGAAATTAGGAGCTATTTCATTATACCCCTCTCATTAATCCATTTATATTCTATATTTTAAAACAATCTTATTAATTCATTAATTAAGGCACAACCCAATTAGTTAACCAATCTCATTTTCCTTATGACCTCACATTATTCTATTTAATTTATCTAATTAAATTCCTTGAATAATGTTAAACAAAAATTAGGGGTGTTATAGACTCTTCCCTTAAATAATTTCGTCCTTGAAATTATGATAAGGAAAACAAAAGGCAAAAAAATCATGCAAACATGTGTGACAAACATATAACAACACTAGCATATCTTACTAGTAATAAGTCAAATATAGAACATACCATCAAAACAACTCAGGATAAGTTAAGTATCACTAGTTCCGTCTTCCGTCTCCCAAGTACATTCTTTCTCGTTGTCACTCCACTGGACTTTCACTAACCAGACGATCTTGTTTCTTAACTTCTTCTCATCTCTTGCTACAATACGAACTGGTTGTCTAACAAAAGTCATATCTGTTTCCTTTACTAAATCTTCCAATACAGCCGGTGCAATAGTAGTCTCTAGATCATGCACACACTTTTTAAGATGAGAAACATGAAAAACATTATGGATCCTGTAACACCCCGTAATTTTAACGATCGAATAGTTAAATGATTAATTTAAATATTTAATCGTTAAGCGACGAAACACCTCTTATACTTTATTTTTGCAAACGGTTGAATTAGGACTTGAGACCACTTTCATTGAGTCCAGATCGATGTTGCGAACTTGAATGAGTATAACCATCGATATATTTCGATGGATTTTTAGCTAGTAGCATGCCTTCGATTTGTAAATCAATCCAAAAGGCTAAATTTTGTATACGATGGAATTTGGTTCTGGAACCTTTTCCATTGAGTCTGGAATGACATCCAGGGTTTGAGTGAGTATATGGTTCGATATGTTTGGAGTTAGGAATTTTCAGGAATGAATAGTGCTGGGTGGAGAGGATTTGGGCTTAGGCCATTAGTTAGCTATAAGTGGCTAAACCCCTTCCCTCGTTCATTTCATTCTTTATTCACATTCACTCTTCTCCCTCTCCTCCAATGGCTTCTTTAACTACCCCTTAATCATCTTCTTAATTCCCAAACCCTAAATCCATTAAAGAAAATTCCTAAATTCAAATAAAGATCACCATAATTCCTCTCCTCTAATTCTCTACAAAACCCACAAAGGAATTAGCTTGAATCAAATTTGGGAGAGAGATCTCAACTTTAAATTTAGCTTGGAGATGGGTTTTAGTGGTTAGAGCTTGATTTAGGGAAAGAGAAGGTGAGTGGGATGATTCTCCTCGTCAATTTATGTGTTATACTTCATATTTTTGTTTATTGCTTAATATTGAATTATATGAAGTGGTTTGGAGAATGATTGAGTTAGTTTAGACTTTTATTCATGTTACAAACGTGTTTCCCTTAGCTAATTAATATCTTAAGACCCTAATTACTATATTTTGAAAAGATAGTAAGCCTTAGAAAAGATTTGGGGTTAAATTGGGTGATTGTTGTGATGTTATGGTTTGATTTGAGATTAATTAAGTAGTGTAATGATGTGCACAGCATTATAAAATAATGATTAATCCATTTGAATTGATTTGAAGAATGCTAGTAAGCTAATTTAACTGGTTTGTGAACTCTACACTTATTATTAAAGTGATTAGAGACAAATAAAGCTTAACTAGTATTTATAAAATGGTTTCATGATTTTATAAATGAAGAATATATTTTACAAAATAGATATAAGATTTTATAAAATAATAAAATGATGAATACTTGATTTTCAATGAGGAGAAATAAGTATTTTAAAGGGCCTGTATTTTGTAAAGTGGTCTATGAGCAAGTATGATTTTTTGTAAAACATTATGAGATTTTATAAAATGACATAAGGAGATGTTTCACTTTTATTTGAAAGGGATTTAGTAAATAAAAGGAAAATTTGATTTAAGTAATAATTGAATTACTTATTCGAATATACGTGTATGTATATGTGCAAGAGCGGGTATACGTATACGTGCATTTGGAGCTAAGTGACAATGGGAACAAATATTATATTGTAGTTAGAATTGTTGTATGATTGTTTGTTTGTATAGATATGCAATTGTTTGATTATATAGAAGTAGTATTGATTAAAAGTTCATTGCGTGCATTTCACATAGCCATAGCGACCACCGTGTACGCTAAGTTGAGTGAGAGTATACCGGGTCGAGTAATTACCCCGGTGAAGTCCGAAATGTGATTTGTGTTTTCTTGTGCATTGGCATGAATGTGCGTGCTTAGAAGTGCACAAATGAGTGCGTCGACACACGTATGGGCTACACACAAGGTAAGAAGGCCGGGAATGCCAATTTGGCATGTTAGAGGAGGCCGGGTCACTATGAATGGCCGTTGAACTCTACTCGTGCAAAGAGTTGGTTTCAGATATCGAAGGAGTTTAAGGAAATATGCCCAATTCAAGTTGTGTAAATTCATTATTTGAAGTCTCTACATTGAAGATGATTTCTCCATGATTTCAATGGAAGAAACGATGAGTCGTTTAGAGCTACGGACCAAAAGTTATGGATGTTTGAAGTTCGAGAAGATGCAAAAACAGCCCGGGTACAGGCACAGTCGACTGGTGGGACCCATTCAATCAATTAAATTGGGTCCATTTCAATCCAGAGGGGCAAGGGGGGTTCAGTTGACTGAGAGATTAGTTCTATCGACTGGTCCCAGTTGACCGATCACACTTTCAATCGACTGATTTCGACCTGTATCGTCTGGTTCGACTGAAACTTCAATACGCGATAACTTTCGCATACGACCTCGGATTGAGGCACCTTTTAGACCAATGTTCATAATTTTTCGAGGGCTAAAATCTAGGGAATTTTGGTAGGTTTTGAAGTACTATGATTTGTGGCCCACACGTAGATTTTTGGTAACCGAGAGGGTATACCGGGGGAGTATTATGACATTGGGGTCATGCGTTCGATTTGGAATGCGATTTGGATTAGTATGGGGTTTTGTTAGAGTTGTCCGATGGTTTTTAGGCCATGACAACTGGAGCCGTGCTTGGCGTTCCTATACGATTTGTGATGATAGCGGGCTGGGACATGGAGTTCCTTAGTAGCGAGTCATCCACGATTTTGATGATAGCGGACTAGGACATGGAGTTCCCTAGTAGCGAGTCATCTAGGTTTTTATATGATAGCGGGCTGAGACTTAGAGTTCCTCAATAGTGAGTCATATACGATTTGTGATGATAGCGGGCTGAGACATGGAGTTCCTCACTAGCGGGTCATCTACGATTTCGATGACAGTGGGCTGGGACATAGAGTTCCCCAGTAGCGAGTCATCTACATTTTGGTCTTAGTACTAGTGACCATAGGCATTATGGCGTACCTATTTGGTTTTAGCCATAGGGACTATACGCGTTAGGGCGTATCTTATCAATCTTAGCGGTAGTGATCATTACTTTGGTATCATGGTATATTGGTACTATATTATTGTAGTTTTTGGGCTAGTATAGTGCAATGAGAAATTGTGCAACTTGTTGTTACAGGAGAAGAGCAGGCTTTGGTATGATCCCCTATTTTTGAGATGGATTTACTGTACTTGTTTATAGGTAGTTCGGATTTCCCCTGAGCTACGTTTGTGGAGATGGCCGACTGTGGTTTTGTTATTCCTATCTATTTATATGTAGTTTTAATATATAGTATTTTGATATAGTTCCCCTCACACCAGGCTTTATGCCTGACCTGCATTTTTCTTTTGTCTGCTTATGTCATGACAACTCTCGGGTACTCGATTGAGTAGTTCGGGAGTTAGGTGCCTTTGGGGATACGCTTGCAGAGTGCGCAGCTGGAGCATTTTGGAGGCGTGGCATCGATGTTTTGAGATATATATATATATATATACTTGTTATTTTATTGTACATGACAGACTTATTATTTATGTACGAAATTGTTGTATCAGATATTTATTCGGAATTCCATGCTTTTGGAGTTGATATATTCTGACTATTCTACGTTGACATTTATTTGTCAGTTGCTTCTGCTAGTGAGGTCTCTTATATATACTATTGTGCTATTTCTGTTTATGTATATTCAGTATATTACATGTTGTCATTCCATTGTGAGATCTTATTGATGCCTTGGTTTAGTGTTTTGTTTCAATTTTACCCAGACAATCTGTCTTTTGTGGTATTTGAAAGTAAGGTGATGTTGTAAGGCGCCAACTTTTAGGTATTATGAAGGGCAGGTCATTACAGTTGGTATCAAAGCTTAGGATCAACACTCAGACCGAGTAGACCATTTTAAGAAAATCAATCTGGTCAAAGGAGATGCGTTGAGAGAGCTGAAATGACCCACTTAAATTTTTTTTTCCTTAAACAGTGGCCATTTAATCAAGAAAATATTTCATTCCAATTTTCTTCTATCCAGGATCTTTATGCCAATAAGAATATTGGTTTGCTTAAATCATTTTAGACTTATATATATGAGGATATGTAAGCTACTTCCTATTTGAATCAGAGTACAAAAGTTTGGAAGAACAAATATGTTTGGGGATTATTTTAAAGAAATAATCCCTACATAGCAACTATGTTTCAAAAACCAGCTCTTCTAAATATACATAGATTATTGCATGACTATTGGTTTCAGGTCTAAAGACTTGGCATTTTACATGTATTTCCATCAATTTGTTACTGTTTGAACAGTGCTTTAGCTTGTGCATGTGTGTGTGCATGTTCCTGTGCATGTGTGTGTTAGTGGGAAATTCAGGTACCTTATTTTTTTTCTCTTGTTAACAAAATGTATGAGTCTACCCTATACTTGGATTATAAAACAGAGCTGCAAACTTAGTTTAAAACTCTTTAGTGCTGGCTTAACCCAGGCTCAAGGAAATGGTCATGTTAGCCACATTCAACTTGCATTTTCTTAAGCAAAGTACATATCATTTTGTTTTCTTTTCTAAGCTACTTGAATCCTCACTCTACCAGGTTTTATTTCAACTTAACCATGAGTTTTCTTATGTCAATTCTTTGGATATACATTCAATCCATAAATCCTTTATTCTCAGATTTTTCTACCATTATAGCCTAACTGTTCTTGAAGCTTAAAAATTCATTTTCTTAGCAAAGCATTTTGCAAAACAAAATACATAAGTTCCAGCTGTTACACATATAGGCTCAACATTTGCATAACAATGGTTCTAACAATACAGTGGTTTTCTAATCAAATTTAAACAAAACAACTTAACAAAATTCAGCATAAACATCTATTTTAACTTCAGCAAATCTTTAAATATAGCATCCAATTCCTTATGCAGTTAAACATCCAAAGCCTGATCAAATCATTCCTACTTTCCTGCAAAATCACCATGAACTGCCCCATATAAACATGAGACACCCAATGGTGCATAAAACACACAAGGGTCAGACTAAAGTTTGGTATGAGTAATCTAACTGAAAACATGATTTTCATAACACTTATGCATATTCATATAACTTCAAAATGGATAAAGGAACTCAGTACCACTCTTGTGCATGTTTCTGTGATACATGTGTATATACATTAGTGCCCAACAGATTATATGTGATTCAATGGTTTAGTTCAGTGATTGCAACCATAAGATTCATCCATAAAACATTATAAACCAATCAACATGTTCATCAATCCAATCATCAAGTCTTTTCTACTAGGTTACTGGCCATCAGGGATTTTACCCAAGCCCTCTCTTGAACCTATTTCTATTGTTCACTATCAAGTGTCATATGGTCTTTACCTACTTTCTCTTATTAAACCACACACTGCCTAGGACATATCTCTGTTAACCCAGCACACTCAGGCCCCTGGGTATAAACATACCATGTGTGAGCTTGCAATGTTCCCCTTGCCAAGCCATATTCTGTATTCCTAAGATCCAAAAATCCTTAGTTAAATTACTAGGTGTTATTCTTCCCCTTCCCCATTCCTATGCTAATCCCTTCTGCATAGTATACTTTAATCAGAGAAATAAGCATACATCCAGCCAACATATATTCATCCAGAAATTGGAAGTCATGTTCTCATAAGCAATCATTTTATCATACTAACAGAGGTGATTTCTAAGCATATTATTTTTGTCTATGGATTTCAATGGATCAAGTTACAAACATATGGTCATAAATAATTTTCTGGTTGTCTCCTTTTACCTCTGGTTCAATCAGACCTTTTGTTGATTTATGATCTGGCTAAACCATAAGTATATGCTTTGATTTGGAGAGTTCATAAAACATAGAAGCTCAACACATGTATAACATTGCACCTCTACATTTATCTTTATTTTAGTGGATATGAGACATAAGCAACATCACAATGTTGCAGCCCCACATTTTCTTTCATTTTCAGACCATATATTCACAACATAAATCCTGGGTTTTAAGATAATAAATGCATAAGGAAAAACCCATAAAAGTCTACTTCATCTCAAAGTTAAACATAACACAGATAACCATATTCAACCATGATATCCATGACTCTTGTATACTAAATATGTCACTGTAAAGGGATTTACATTTGAGCAGATCAATGACAAGCCTAAGTTATCAAATCATAAAATGAACATAGCTTGCAGAAGTGAAAATATAAATTTAATTAGGCTGCCTCAATATTCAGGACTTATTGCCACAGTTTCCAGTGAGGTTACTCACCTTAAACCTTCTTCTTCCTAAGCTTTTTGAACCCCTTTTTAATCTTCTGCCTTCTTCTATTTTTCTCTGGTTTATGTCTTAATTTTTTTTCCTTTAAGTGATGAGGAGCAATGTGACAAGCCTCACTACCCTGAGCCTCCTTATACAAAACCCTGACTGCTATTAGGGTTTAACAAAATTACCCAATGTCATTTTTACCCTATACAAAACATGGTCTGCCTCTCATTTGATTCAAGAGAAAAAGGGTATGTGGTCCTTATTTTTATTTCTAGAAATAATCCTTATTCCCTTTATCCCGGTCATGTTATATGTATGACTCTCTTTTTCCAAATTAAAGAAATTACTGGAAATGGATAAAGTGTTTGCTTAAGGGTTCATTCCATTTCCATGCAATATTTGTTTCCTTCCAATAAATGTTTGCTTGTGCACATGTATATGTATGCCTATTTTTCTTCTTTATTTCTGCCTAGCTTTTATTTTTCTCTGTGCCAGATTTTATTAAAGACATTATCTTATCTTTATACATATGTATTTCTGAGTTACTTATTTTAATTTATATATTGATTTCTGCTTAATTTTATTACACAGAAAACCGTGTGCATGTGTGTACACTATCTTGTGCACATGTACATGTTGTAAACCATGTATCTGCAAATCAGTTTCCTATTCCTATCTTTTCAGTGCAATTTTAAACAAATATAAACTAAATTAAACCATGGAATCTGCTCACAAAATCAGGGTTATCACATATACCCCTCCTTTTAGGAATTGTGTCCCACAATTCTTTCATACTTAACTTAAGTATCATTATTCCAGAAAAATCAGTTTTCTGACTTCAAACCATTCTCAAGCCAATTACTTGATTAAACACTATGCATAAAAAATATCATAATGCATATTCAATCAAAACATTCATCAATATATATATAAATTTACCTTTCATTTAATTAAACAGTTGTGGATAATCATTTCTGATTTTATCCTCCACTTCCCATGTGCAATCATTTGGGTCAAGACTCCATTGTACTTTTACTAATTTAATTTCTTTGTTTCTCAATTTCTTGGTTTCTCTAGAAACTATGCCCACTGGCTCCTTTTCATAGATCATTCTAGGATCAATCTGCACATCCTTAGAGGATTCTAGGATTGCCTCCTTATCATGAACCCATCTTCTTAGTTGAGACACATGAAAAACATCATGCATTGCTCTCATTTCTTCTGGTAACTCTAGCTTATAGGCTACAGTTCCTATTCTCTCTAAAATTTTATATGGCCCTATATATCTAGGAATCAACTTTCCTTGTTTCCCAAACCTTAGAACTTTTTTCATGGGTGATATCTTGATAAATACATAATCTCCAACATCATATTGTACTGCCTTTCTTCTTTGATCTGCATATTTCTTTTGCCTATCTTGGGCAGAAGCAATTCTTTTTCTGGTCAAAGCTATCTTTTTAGAAGTTTCCTTCACATTTTCTGGTCCTAAGACCACTTTTTCCCCAGATTCCAACCAACTTGAGGGTGATAAACATGGTCTCCCATAGAGAGCTTCAAAGGGTGCCATGTCTATACTACTATGATGGCTATTGTTGTATGCAAATTCTGCTAGAAAGATATGATCCTCCCAACTTCCTCCCCAATCCAATACACAAGCTCTTAACATGTCCTCAAGCAATTTGTTCACAATTTCTGTTTGACCATCAGATTGAGGATGGTATGCTGTGCTTAAGCATAAATCAGTCCCCGTTGCTTTGTGAAAACTCTGCCAGAATTTTGAAGTGAAGATGGTGTCTCTATCACTTACTATAGTCTTTGGTATACCATGCAGTCTGATTATTTCTTTAATAAACAACTGGGCTAGTGTATTTGCATTTCTTTCTGATTTTACTGGTATAAAGTGGGCTGACTTGGTTAACCTATCAACCACTACCCAAATACTATCATTTCCCCTCCTAGTTCGAGGCAAACCATCAATGAAATCCATTGATATGTCTTCCCATTTCGACTGTGGTATTTGCAAAGGTTGGAGCATCCCTGAGGGTTTTTGATATTCAGCTTTCACCTGTTGGCAAACCATACATTTGGATACATAGGTTGCCACTGCACTCTTCATACCACTCCACCAATAATCTCTCTTGAGGTTGTGATACATTCTTGTGCTTCCTGGGTGTATAGTGTATTTGCTTTTGTGGTAAGCATCCAAGATTTCTTACTTCAACTCATCAATTGCTGGAACACATATCCTTTTTCCTTTCTTCAAATGGCCTTGATCATTTAACTGAAAACCTTCCACTGCCTCACCATTTAATATCCGAGTCTCCTTTTCAAATAAAAATGGATCTTGGTCTTGTAGCCTTACAACTTTATTCTTCAATTCTGACCCCAAAGTAATAAAACTTAATTTTCCCATTTCTACATTCTCACCGCATAAGCTCATGTTTTCTATATTATCACTTTCTATCTCTGAATCAATTAATAATGATAAAGTGTTAAACTCTTTTACCATCAATCTAGCCATGTTAGCATGTTGTCTACTTAGGGCATCTGCTACTTTATTAGCCTTACCAGGTGTGTACAATATTTCAAAATCATATGAGGCTAAGAGTTCAATCCATCTTTGCTGCCTCATATTTAATTCTTTTTGTGAAAACAAATATTTAAGTGATTTATGGTCTGTATAGACTTCAAATTTTGCTCCTAACAAGTAGTGTCTCCATAGCTTAAGAGCATACACTATAGCAGCCAATTCAAGGTCATGAGTAGCATATCTTACCTCACTTGGTTTCAACTGCCTAGAAGCATAGGCTATCACTTGATGTTGTTGCATCAATACTGCCCCAAGCCCTTGTCCACTTGCATCAGTATACACCACCAAGTTTTCATTTCCTTCAGGCACTTTAAGAATTGGAGCTTGTACCAGTGCTTCTTTTAATTTCCCAAAGGCTTTCTCACACTCCTCAGTCCATGTGAACACTTGATTTTTCCTAGTCAATCTGGTTAGAGGAATTGAGATTTTTGCAAAATCTTTTATAAATCTCCTATAGTATCCAGCCATCCCATGAATGATATGACTTCAGTGACATTGGTAGGCCTTTTCCAAGCTTGCACTGCAATGACTTTATTGGGATCTACAGATATTCCTTTTTCTGATATAATATGACCTAGAAAATTCACTTCATTTTGCCAAAAAGTGCATTTTGAAAATTTGGCTTTTAATTCTTCTTGTCTCAGTTTCTTGAATACCATATGCAAATGATTTTCATGCTCTCTAACTGACTTAGAATAAATTAGTATGTCATCAATAAATATCAATACAAACTCATCCAAGTATTCTCTAAAAATTCTATTCATCAAATCAACAAAATAGGAAGGAGCATTTGTCAAGCCAAATGGCATTACTAAAAATTCATAAAGTCCATATCTTGTGTTAAAGGCTGTATACTTAATGCTTTCCTCTTCTACTTTCATCTGATGAAAGCCTGAAGCTAAATCAAGCCTAGAAATATTTTTGCACCACTCAATTGATCAAAGAGATCATCAATTCTTGGTAAGGGATATTTATTTTTAACTGTGACTTTATTTAATTCCCTATAGTCAATACATAACCTAAGGGATCCATCTTGTTTCTTAACAAAGACTACTGGTGCTCCCCATGATGAGCTACTGGGTCTAATAAAACCTTTTTCTTCTAGTTCAACCAATTGCTTTTTCAACTCCATCAACTCCTTAGGCCCCATTCTAGTTGGTCTTTTAACCACTGGGCTAGCTCCGGGAATTATTTTAATTGAAAACTCAACTGGTCTGTGGTTTGGAACTCCTCTCACTTCACCAAACACATCAACATATTGATTCACTATGGGGATTTCTTCTAATGCAGGCATGGGTTTTTCATTAGACAATGAAAAAAGGTTGGCTATACTTCTGTTCTTGTTTGCCTCACAAAGAACAATTATTCTTTGTCCATCAGAAACTTTCAATGATATGGTGGATGTCTCCACATTTATGATAGCCTTATATCCACTCAACCAATCAACTCCTAAAATAATCCCTATGCCCGGATATTGCAACACATATAGGTCTGACTCAAACACATGTCCTCCTATATTTAATCCTAGTTGCATACATATCATACCCAGAACACATGAACTACCTATAGGGCTTCTAATTAGCAGTGGCTTATCAACAATCATAAAATTCAATTTTAATTGTTGTGCAATATCATGGGAGATCAATGAGTGTGTATCCCCAGTATCATACACTACTGCAAAAGGTATCGAGTGAATAAGCAAAGTACCTTCAACTTGACCATGCTTTTCAACACTTGATCCCTCAGCTGCCTTGCCTTTCCCTTCCAAAGCCCCTAATTTTCCTTGCTTAAAATCTGGACAATTCTTCTTTATGTGACCTTCCTTTCCACAATGGTGACAATTGAAGGATGCAGGCCTAACATTTGTGCATCTATTCTTCATATGCCCCTCTTGGCCACAGTTATAACAAGTAATCTTCTTTTTAATTTCAGTAGCCCTGACTTCTTCTAGTTTCTTGGTGGAAGCTATGTCTGTTTTCTTCTTATCATAAGGGTGAAATTTACCCTTTCCCTTCTTGTTTTGGTTATTCTTGAATGCCCTGAAATTCTCTCTAGCTTTATCATGTTGTTCAATGCTCAGAGTCAAATCCAAAACTTGATCAAAAGTCCTGTCCTTGTATGGTAGCATGGCTCTACTAAGGCTAGGGTTCAGCCCTTGGATATATTTGCCATTCTTAGCCTCCTCAGTAGTGATGAGTACTGCACCATACTTGCCAATGATTCAAACTTCTGAGTGTACTCAGTGACACTCATAGTCCCTTGCCTTAATTTGATAAATTCCTCTAGCAAAGATTCCTTGGCTGATGCAGGGACAAATCTGCCTTCCAACATTGCTTTAAATTGATCCCATGTCACTTCTCCTTCAGGTCTTCCAGCTATGATAACCTCCCACCAATCCAAAGCTGCTCCTCTCAATTGCCTGGATGCAATTTGCCTCTTCCTTTGGTCTTCAACTTGCATGTCTGCAAAGATTCTTTCAAAAATTCTGAGCCAATTTTGAACTCCCATAACTCCTTCTGTGCCATCAAAAGTCTTGCCTCCAAGATTGGTAAAAGTCTTGAGTAGTTTGGAAAGCTCCTCATGTGGATTTTCTTGCCTGTTGCCTACTCCATCCCTTATGGCTCTCATGAATTCTTGCACATTCACCATGGGTGGTTCACTTGTTCCTACATTTTGATGTCTGGGTCCTACCATAGCTCTATGGATATAACACTTAGGTTAGTCTGTTTTGCCTAATACTCTATAGATTAATTCATTTTAATCTATCACTATTCTGTCATAATAGATATTAATAGTGTAAACATTAACAAACAAAGCATCCAAAGCAGTCAACACTTCCATACATCCAATGCAAACAAGTTCATACAAAATTTTGCTATGTTATTTAACAACATAGCTCTGATACCAAATGAAATGACCCACTTAAAAAAAAATTCCTTAAACAGTGGCCATTTAATCAAGAAAATATTTCATTCTAATTTTCTTCTATCCAGGATCTTTATGCCAATAAGAATATTGGTTTGCTTAAATCATTTTAGACTTATATATATGAGGATATATAAGCTACTTCCTATTTGAATCAGAGTACAAAAGTTTGGAAGAACAAATTTGTTTGGGGATTATTTTAAAGAAATAATCCCTACATAGCAACTATCTTTCCAAAACAAGCTCTTCTAAATATACATAGATTATTGCATGACTATTGGTTTCAGGTCTAAAGACTTGGCATTTTACATGTATTTCCATCAATTTGTTACTGTTTGAACAGTGCTTTAGCTTGTGCATGTGTGTGTGCATGTTCCTGTGCATGTGTGTGTCAGTGGGAAATTCAGGTACCTTATTTTTTTTCCTCTTGTTAACAAAATGTCTGAGTCTACCCTATACTTGGATTATAAAACAGAGCTGAAAACTTAGTTTAAAACTCTTTAGTGTTGGCTTAACCCAGGCTCAAGGAAATGGTCATGTTAGCCACATTCAACTTGCATTTTCTTAAGCAAAGTACATATCATTTTGTTTTCTTTTCTAAGCTACTTGAATCCTCACTCTACCAGGTTTTATTTCAATTTAACCATGAGTTTTCTTATGTCAATTCTTTGGATATACATTCAATCCATAAATCCTTTATTCTCGGATTTTTCTACCATTATAGCCTAACTGTTCTTGAAGCTAAAAAATTCATTTTCTTAGCAAAGCATTTTGCAAAACAAAATACATAAGTTCCAACTGTTACACATATAGGCTCAACATTTGCATAACAATGGTTCTAACAATACAATGGTTTTCTAATCAAATTTAAACAAAACAACTTAACAAAATTCAGCATAAACATCTATTTTAACTTCAGCAAATCTTTAAATATAGCATCCAATTCCTTATGCAGTTAAACATCCAAAGCCTGATCAAATCATTCCTACTTTCCAGCAAAATCACCATGAACTGCCCCATATAAACATGAGACACCCAATGGTGCATAAAACACACAAGGGTCGGACTAAAGTCTGGTATGAGTAATTTAACTGAAAACATGATTTTTATAACACTTATGCATATTCATATAACTTCAAAATGGATAAAGGAACTCAATACCACTCTTGTGCATGTTTCTGTAATACATGTGTATATACATCAGTGCCCAACAGATTATATGTGATTCAATGGTTTAGTTCAGTGATTGCAGCCATAAGATTCATCCATAAAACATTATAAACCAATCAACATGTTCATCAATCCAATCATCAAGTCTTTTCTACTAGGTTACTGGCCATCAGGGATTTTACCCAAGCCCTCTCTTGAACCTATTTCTATTGTTCACTATCAAGTGTCATATAGTCTTTAGCTATCTTCCCCTTCCCCATTCCTATGCTAATCCCTTCTGCATAGTATACTTTAATCAGAGAAATAAGCATACATCCATCCAACATATATTCATCTAGAAATTGGAAGTCATGTTCTCATAAGCAATCATTTTATCATACTAACAGAGGTGATTTCTAAGCATATTATTTTTGTCTATGGATTTCAGTGGATCAAGTTACAAACATATGGTCATAAATAATTTTTTGGTTGTCTCCTTTTACCTCTGGTTCAATCAGACCTTTTGTTGATTTATGATCTGGCTAAACCACAAGTATATGATTTGATTTGGAGAGTTCATAAAACATAGAAGCTCAGCACATGTATAACATTGCACCTCTACATTTATCTTTATTTTAGTGGATATAAGACATAAGCAGCAACACAATGTTGCAGCCCCACATTTTCTTTCATATTCAGACCATATATTCACAACATAAATCCTGGGTTTTAAGATAATAAATGCATAAGGAAAAACCCATAAAAGTCTACTTCATCTCAAAGTTAAACATAACACAGATAACCATATTCAACCATGATATCCATGATCTTGTATACTAAATATGTCACTGTAAAGGGATTTACATTTGAGCAGATCAATGACAAGCCTAAGTTATCAAATCATAAAATGAACATAGCTTGCAGAAGTGAAAATATAAATTTAATTAGGCTGCCTCAATATTCAGGACTTATTGCCACAATTTCCAGTGAGGTTACTCACCTTAAACCTTCTTCTTCCTAAGCTTTTTGAACCCCTTTTTAATCTTCTGCCTTCTTCTATTTTTCTCTGGTTTATGTCTTAATTTATTTTTCTTTAAGTGATGAGGAGCAATGTGACAAGCCTCACTACCCTGAGCCTCCTTATACAAAACCCTGACTGCTACTAGGGTTTAACAAAATTACCCAATGTCATTTTTACCCTATACAAAACATGGTCTGCCTCTCATTTGATTCAAGAGAAAAAGGGTATATGGTCCTTATTTTTATTTCCAGAAATAATCCTTATTCCCTTTATCCCGGTCATGTTATATGTATGACTCTCTTTTTCCAAATTAAAGAAATTACTGGAAATGGATAAAGTGTTTGCTTAAGGGTTCATGCCATTTCCATGCAATATTTGTTTTCTTCCAATAAATGTTTGCTTGTGCACATGTATATGTATGCCTATTTTTCTTCTTTATTTCTTCCTAGCTTTTATTTTTCTCTGTGCCAGATTTTATTAAAGACATTATCCTATCTTTATACATATGTATTTCTGAGTTACTTATTTTAATTTATATATTGATTTCTGCTTAATTTTATTACACAGAAAACCGTGTGCATGTGTGTACACTATCTTGTGCACATGTACATGTTTTAAACCATGTATCTGCAAATCAGTTTCCTATTCCTATCTTTTCAATGCAATTTTAAACAAATATAAACTAAATTAAATCATGGAATCTGCTCACAAAATCAGGGTTATCACATATACCCCTCCTTTTAGGAATTGTGTCCCATAATTCTTTCATACTTAACTTAAGTATCATTATTCCAGAAAAATCAATTTTCTGACTTCAAACCATTCTCAAGCCAATTACTTGATTAAACACTATGAATAAAAAATATCATAATGCATATTCAGTCAAAACATTCATCAATATATATATAAATTTACCTTTCATTTAATTAAACAGTTGTGGATAATCATTTCTTATTTTATCCTCCACTTCCCATGTGCAATCATTTGGGTCAAGACTCCATTGCACTTTTACTAATTTAATTTCTTTGTTTCTCAATTTCTTGGTTTCTCTAGAAACTATGCCCACTGGCTCCTTTTCATAGATCATTCTAGGATCAATCTGCACATCCTTAGAGGATTCTAGGATTGCCTCCTTATCATGAACCCATCTTCTTAGTTGAGACACATGAAAAACATCATGCATTGCTCTCATTTCTTCTGGTAACTCTAGCTTATAGGCTACAGTTCCTATTCTCTCTAAAAATTTATATGTCCCTATATATCTAGGAATCAACTTTCCTTGTTTCCCAAACCTTAGAACTTTTTTCATGGGTGATATCTTGATAAATACATAATCTCCAACATCATATTGTACTGCCTTTCTTCTTTGATCTGCATATTTCTTTTGCCTGTCTTGGGCAGAAGCAATTCCTTTTCTGATCAAAGCTATCTTTTCAGAAGTTTCCTTCACATTTTCTGGTCCTAAGACCACTTTTTTCCCAGATTCCAGCCAACTTGAGGGTGATAAACATGGTCTTCCATAGAGAGCTTCAAAGGGTGCCATGTCTATACTACTATGATGGCTATTGTTGTATGCAAATTCAGCTAAAAAGATATGATCCTCCCAACTTCTTCCCCAATCCAATACACAAGCTCTTAACATGTCCTCAAGCAATTTGTTCACAATTTCTGTTTGACCATCAGATTGAGGATGGTATGCTGTGCTTAAGCATAAATCAGTCCCCGTTGCTTTGTGAAAACTCTGCCAGAATTTTGAAGTGAAGATGGTGTCTCTATCACTTACTATAGTCTTTGGTATACCATGCAGTCTGATTATTTCTTTAATAAACAACTGGGCTAGTGTATTTGCATTTCTTTCTGATTTTACTGGTATAAAGTGGGCTGACTTGGTTAACCTATCAACCACTACCAAAATACTATCATTTCCCCTCCTAGTTCTAAGCAAACCATCAATGAAATCCATTGATATGTCTTCCCATTTCCACTGTAGTATTTGCAAAGGTTGGAGCATCCCTGAGGGTTTTTGATATTCAGCCTTCACCTATTGGCAAACCATACATTTGGATACATAGGTTGCCACTGCACTCTTCATACCACTCCACTAATAATCTCTCTTGAGGTTGTGATACATTCTTGTGCTTCCTGGGTGTATAGTGTATTTGCTTTTGTGGTAAGCATCCAAGATTTCTTGCTTCAACTCATCAATTGCTGGAACACATATCCTTTTTCCTTTCTTCAAATGGCCTTGATCATTTAACTGAAAACCTTCCACTGCCTCACCATTTAATATCCGAGTCTCCTTTTCAAATAAAAATGGATCTTGGTCTTGTAGCCTTACAACTTTATTCTTCAATTCTGACCCCAGAGTAATAAAACTTAATTTTCCCATTTCTACATTCTCACTGCATAAGCTCATGTTTTCTATATTATCACTTTCTATCTCTGAATCAATTAATAATGATAAAGTGTTAAACTCTTTTACCATCAATCTAGCCATGTTAGCATGTTGTCTACTTAGGGCATCTGCTACTTTATTAGCCTTACCAGGTGTGTACAATATTTCAAAATCATATGAGGCTAAGAGTTCAATCCATCTTTGCTGCCTCATATTTAATTCTTTTTGTGAAAACAAATATTTAAGTGATTTATGGTCTGTATAGACTTCAAATTTTGCTCCTAACAAGTAGTGTCTCCATAGCTTAAGAGCATACACTATAGCAGCCAATTCAAGGTCATGAGTAGCATATCTTACCTCACTTGGTTTCAACTGCCTAGAAGCATAGGCTATCACTTGATGTTGTTGCATCAATACTGCCCCAAGCCCTTGTCCACTTGCATCAGTATACACCACCAAGTTTTCATTTCCTTCAGGCACTTTAAGAATTGGAGCTTGTACCAGTGCTTCTTTTAATTTCCCAAAGGCTTTCTCACACTCCTCAGTCCATGTGAACACTTGATTTTTCCTAGTCAATCTGGTTAATGGAATTGAGATTTTTGCAAAATCTTTTATAAATCTCCTATAGTATCCAGCCATTCCCATGAATGATATGACTTCAGTGACATTGGTAGGCCTTTTCCAAGCTTGCACTGCAATGACTTTATTGGGATCTACAGATATTCCTTTTTCTGATATAATATGACCTAGAAAATTCACTTCATTTTGCCAAAAAGTGCATTTTGAAAATTTGGCTTTTAATTCTTCTTGTCTCAGTTTCTTGAATACCATATGCAAATGATTTTCATGCTCTCTAACTGACTTAGAATAAATTAGTATGTCATCAATAAATATCAATACAAACTCATCCAAGTATTCTCTAAAAATTCTATTCATCAAATCAACAAAATAGGAAGGAGCATTTGTCAAGCCAAATGGCATTACTAAAAATTCATAAAGTCCATATCTTGTGTTAAAGGCTGTATACTTAATGCTTTCCTCTTCTACTTTCATCTGATGAAAGCCTGAAGCTAAATCAAGCCTAGAAATATTTTTGCACCACTCAATTGATCAAAGAGATCATCAATTCTTGGTAAGGGATATTTATTTTTAGCTGTGACTTTATTTAATTCCCTATAGTCAATACATAACCTAAGGGATCCATCTTGTTTCTTAACAAAGACTACTGGTGCTCCCCATGATGAGCTACTGGGTCTAATAAAACCTTTTTCTTCTAGTTCAACCAATTGCTTTTTCAACTCCATCAACTCCTTAGGCCCCATTCTAGTTGGTCTTTTAACCACTGGGCTAGCTCCGGGAATTATTTTAATTGAAAACTCAACTGGTCTGTGGTTTGGAACTCCTCTCACTTCACCAAACACATCAACATATTGATTCACTATGGGGATTTCTTCTAATGCAGGCATGGGTTTTTCATTAGACAATGAAAAAAGGTTGGCTATACTTCTGTTCTTGTTTGCCTCACAAAGAACAATTATTCTTTGTCCATCAGAAACTTTCAATGATATGGTGGATGTCTCCACATTTATGATAGCCTTATATCCCCTCAACCAATCAACTCCTAAAATAATCCCTATGCCCGGATATTGCAACACATCTAGGTCTGACTCAAACACATGTCCTCCTATATTTAATCCTAGTTGCATACATATCATACCCAGAACACATGAACTACCTATAGGGCTTCTAATTAGCAGTGGCTTATCAACAATCATAAAATTCAATTTTAATTGTTGTGCAATATCATGGGAGATCAATGAGTGTGTATCCCCAGTATCATACACTACTGCAAAAGGTATCGAGTGAATAAGCAAAGTACCTTCAACTTGACCATGCTTTTCAACACTTGATCCCTCAGCTGCCTTGCCTTTCCCTTCCAAAGCCCCTAATTTTCCTTGCTTAAAATCTGGACAATTCCTCTTTATGTGACCTTCCTTCCCACAATGGTGACAATTGAAGGATGCAGGCCTAATATTTGTGTATCTATTCTTCATATGCCCCACTTGGCCACAGTTATAACAAGTAATCTTCTTTTTAATTTCAGTAGCCCAGACTTCTTCTAGTTTCTTGGTGGAAGCTATGTCTGTTTTCTTCTTATCATAAGGGTGAAATTTACCCTTTCCCTTCTTGTTTTGGTTATTCTTGAATGCCCTGAAATTCTCTCTAGCTTTATCATGTTGTTCAATGCTCAGAGTCAAATCCAAAACTTGATCAAAAGTCCTGTCCTTGTATGGTAGCATGGCTCTACTAAGGCTAGGGTTCAGCCCTTGGATATATTTGCCATTCTTAGCCTCCTCAGTAGTGATGAGTACTGCACCATACTTTGCCAATGATTCAAACTTCTGAGTGTACTCAGTGACACTCATAGTCCCTTGCCTTAATTTGATAAATTCCTCTAGCAAAGATTCCTTGGCTGATGCAGGGACAAATCTGCCTTCCAACATTGCTTTAAATTGATCCCATGTCACTTCTCCTTCAGGTCTTCCAGCTATGATAACCTCCCACCAATCCAAAGCTGCTCCTCTCAATTGCCTGGATGCAATTTGCCTCTTCCTTTGGTCTTCAACTTGCATGTCTGCAAAGATTCTTTCAAAAATTCTGAGCCAATTTTGAACTCCCATAACTCCTTCTGTGCCATCAAAAGTCTTGCCTCCAAGATTGGTAAAAGTCTTGAGTAGTTTGGAAAGCTCCTCATGTGGATTTTCTTGCCTGTTGCCTACTCCATCCCTTATGGCTCTCATGAATTCTTGCACATTCACCATGGGTGGTTCACTTGTTCCTACATTTTGATGTCTGGGTCCTACCATAGCTCTATGGATATAACACTTAGGTTAGTCTGTTTTGCCTAATACTCTATAGATTAATTCATTTTAATCTATCACTATTCTGTCATAATAGATATTAATAGTGTAAACATTAACAAACAAAGCATCCAAAGCAGTCAACACTTCCATACATCCAATGCAAACAAGTTCATACAAAATTTTGCTATGTTATTTAACAACATAGCTCTGATACCAAATGAAATGACCCACTTAAAAAAAAATTCCTTAAACAGTGGCCATTTAATCAAGAAAATATTTCATTCTAATTTTCTTCTATCCAGGATCTTTATGCCAATAAGAATATTGGTTTGCTTAAATCATTTTAGACTTATATATATGAGGATATATAAGCTACTTCCTATTTGAATCAGAGTACAAAAGTTTGGAAGAACAAATTTGTTTGGGGATTATTTTAAAGAAATAATCCCTACATAGCAACTATCTTTCCAAAACAAGCTCTTCTAAATATACATAGATTATTGCATGACTATTGGTTTCAGGTCTAAAGACTTGGCATTTTACATGTATTTCCATCAATTTGTTACTGTTTGAACAGTGCTTTAGCTTGTGCATGTGTGTGTGCATGTTCCTGTGCATGTGTGTGTCAGTGGGAAATTCAGGTACCTTATTTTTTTTCCTCTTGTTAACAAAATGTCTGAGTCTACCCTATACTTGGATTATAAAACAGAGCTGAAAACTTAGTTTAAAACTCTTTAGTGTTGGCTTAACCCAGGCTCAAGGAAATGGTCATGTTAGCCACATTCAACTTGCATTTTCTTAAGCAAAGTACATATCATTTTGTTTTCTTTTCTAAGCTACTTGAATCCTCACTCTACCAGGTTTTATTTCAATTTAACCATGAGTTTTCTTATGTCAATTCTTTGGATATACATTCAATCCATAAATCCTTTATTCTCGGATTTTTCTACCATTATAGCCTAACTGTTCTTGAAGCTAAAAAATTCATTTTCTTAGCAAAGCATTTTGCAAAACAAAATACATAAGTTCCAACTGTTACACATATAGGCTCAACATTTGCATAACAATGGTTCTAACAATACAATGGTTTTCTAATCAAATTTAAACAAAACAACTTAACAAAATTCAGCATAAACATCTATTTTAACTTCAGCAAATCTTTAAATATAGCATCCAATTCCTTATGCAGTTAAACATCCAAAGCCTGATCAAATCATTCCTACTTTCCAGCAAAATCACCATGAACTGCCCCATATAAACATGAGACACCCAATGGTGCATAAAACACACAAGGGTCGGACTAAAGTCTGGTATGAGTAATTTAACTGAAAACATGATTTTTATAACACTTATGCATATTCATATAACTTCAAAATGGATAAAGGAACTCAATACCACTCTTGTGCATGTTTCTGTAATACATGTGTATATACATCAGTGCCCAACAGATTATATGTGATTCAATGGTTTAGTTCAGTGATTGCAGCCATAAGATTCATCCATAAAACATTATAAACCAATCAACATGTTCATCAATCCAATCATCAAGTCTTTTCTACTAGGTTACTGGCCATCAGGGATTTTACCCAAGCCCTCTCTTGAACCTATTTCTATTGTTCACTATCAAGTGTCATATAGTCTTTAGCTATCTTCCCCTTCCCCATTCCTATGCTAATCCCTTCTGCATAGTATACTTTAATCAGAGAAATAAGCATACATCCATCCAACATATATTCATCTAGAAATTGGAAGTCATGTTCTCATAAGCAATCATTTTATCATACTAACAGAGGTGATTTCTAAGCATATTATTTTTGTCTATGGATTTCAGTGGATCAAGTTACAAACATATGGTCATAAATAATTTTTTGGTTGTCTCCTTTTACCTCTGGTTCAATCAGACCTTTTGTTGATTTATGATCTGGCTAAACCACAAGTATATGATTTGATTTGGAGAGTTCATAAAACATAGAAGCTCAGCACATGTATAACATTGCACCTCTATATTTATCTTTATTTTAGTGGATATGAGACATAAGCAACAACACAATGTTGCAGCCCCACATTTTCTTTCATATTCAGACCATATATTCACAACATAAATCCTGGGTTTTAAGATAATAAATGCATAAGGAAAAACCCATAAAAGTCTACTTCATCTCAAAGTTAAACATAACACAGATAACCATATTCAACCATGATATCCATGATCTTTTATACTAAATATGTCACTGTAAAGGGATTTACATTTGAGCAGATCAATGACAAGCCTAAGTTATCAAATCATAAAATGAACATAGCTTGCAGAAGTGAAAATATAAATTTAATTAGGCTGCCTCAATATTCAGGACTTATTGCCACAATTTCCAGTGAGGTTACTCACCTTAAACCTTCTTCTTCCTAAGCTTTTTGAACCCCTTTTTAATCTTCTGCCTTCTTCTATTTTTCTCTGGTTTATGTCTTAATTTTTTTTTCTTTAAGTGATGAGGAGCAATGTGACAAGCCTCACTACCCTGAGCCTCCTTATACAAAACCCTGACTGCTACTAGGGTTTAACAAAATTACCCAATGTCATTTTTACCCTATACAAAACATGGTCTGCCTCTCATTTGATTCAAGAGAAAAAGGGTATATGGTCCTTATTTTCATTTCCAGAAATAATCCTTATTCCCTTTATCCCGGTCATGTTATATGTATGACTCTCTTTTTCCAAATTAAAGAAATTACTGGAAATGGATAAAGTGTTTGCTTAAGGGTTCATGCCATTTCCATGCAATATTTGTTTTCTTCCAATAAATGTTTGCTTGTGCACATGTATATGTATGCCTATTTTTCTTCTTTATTTCTTCCTAGCTTTTATTTTTCTCTGTGCCAGATTTTATTAAAGACATTATCCTATCTTTATACATATGTATTTCTGAGTTACTTATTTTAATTTATATATTGATTTCTGCTTAATTTTATTACATAGAAAACCGTGTGCATGTGTGTACACTATCTTGTGCACATGTACATGTTTTAAACCATGTATCTGCAAATCAGTTTCCTATTCCTATCTTTTCAATGCAATTTTAAACAAATATAAACTAAATTAAATCATGGAATCTGCTCACAAAATCAGGGTTATCACATATACCCCTCCTTTTAGGAATTGTGTCCCACAATTCTTTCATACTTAACTTAAGTATCATTATTCCAGAAAAATCAGTTTTCTGACTTCAAACCATTCTCAAGCCAATTACTTGATTAAACACTATGCATAAAAAATATCATAATGCATATTCAGTCAAAACATTCATCAATATATATATATAAATTTACCTTTCATTTAATTAAACAGTTGTGGATAATCATTTCTTATTTTATCCTCCACTTCCCATGTGCAATCATTTGGGTCAAGACTCCATTGCACTTTTACTAATTTAATTTCTTTGTTTCTCAATTTCTTGGTTTCTCTAGAAACTATGCCCACTGGCTCCTTTTCATAGATCATTCTAGGATCAATCTGCACATCCTTAGAGGATTCTAGGATTGCCTCCTTATCATGAACCCATCTTCTTAGTTGAGACACATGAAAAACATCATGCATTGCTCTCATTTCTTCTGGTAACTCTAGCTTATAGGCTACAGTTCCTATTCTCTCTAAAAATTTATATGTCCCTATATATCTAGGAATCAACTTTCCTTGTTTCCCAAACCTTAGAACTTTTTTCATGGGTGATATCTTGATAAATACATAATCTCCAACATCATATTGTACTGCCTTTCTTCTTTGATCTGCATATTTCTTTTGCCTGTCTTGGGCAGAAGCAATTCCTTTTCTGATCAAAGCTATCTTTTCAGAAGTTTCCTTCACATTTTCTGGTCCTAAGACCACTTTTTTCCCAGATTCCAGCCAACTTGAGGGTGATAAACATGGTCTTCCATAGAGAGCTTCAAAGGGTGCCATGTCTATACTACTATGATGGCTATTGTTGTATGCAAATTCAGCTAAAAAGATATGATCCTCCCAACTTCTTCCCCAATCCAATACACAAGCTCTTAACATGTCCTCAAGCCATTTGTTCACAATTTCTGTTTGACCATCAGATTGAGGATGGTATGCTGTGCTTAAGCATAAATCAGTCCCCGTTGCTTTGTGAAAACTCTGCCAGAATTTTGAAGTGAAGATGGTGTCTCTATCACTTACTATAGTCTTTGGTATGCCATGCAGTCTGATTATTTCTTTAATAAACAACTGGGCTAGTGTATTTGCATTTCTTTCTGATTAGCCTGGTATAAAGTGGGCTGACTTGGTTAACCTATCAACCACTACCAAAATACTATCATTTCCCCTCCTAGTTCTAAGCAAACCATCAATGAAATCCATTGATATGTCTTCCCATTTCCACTGTAGTATTTGCAAAGGTTGGAGCATCCCTGAGGGTTTTTGATATTCAGCCTTCACCTATTGGCAAACCATACATTTGGATACATAGGTTGCCACTGCACTCTTCATACCACTCCACCAATAATCTCTCTTGAGGTTGTGATACATTCTTGTGCTTCCTGGGTGTATAGTGTATTTGCTTTTGTGGTAAGCATCCAAGATTTCTTGCTTCAACTCATCAATTGCTGGAACACATATCCTTTTTCCTTTCTTCAAATGGCCTTGATCATTTAACTGAAAACCTTCCACTGCCTCACCATTTAATATCCGAGTCTCCTTTTCAAATAAAAATGGATCTTGGTCTTGTAGCCTTACAACTTTATTCTTCAATTCTGACCCCAGAGTAATAAAACTTAATTTTCCCATTTCTACATTCTCACTGCATAAGCTCATGTTTTCTATATTATCACTTTCTATCTCTGAATCAATTAATAATGATAAAGTGTTAAACTCTTTTACCATCAATCTAGCCATGTTAGCATGTTGTCTACTTAGGGCATCTGCTACTTTATTAGCCTTACCAGGTGTGTACAATATTTCAAAATCATATGAGGCTAAGAGTTCAATCCATCTTTGCTGCCTCATATTTAATTCTTTTTGTGAAAACAAATATTTAAGTGATTTATGGTCTGTATAGACTTCAAATTTTGCTCCTAACAAGTAGTGTCTCCATAGCTTAAGAGCATACACTATAGCAGCCAATTCAAGGTCATGAGTAGCATATCTTACCTCACTTGGTTTCAACTGCCTAGAAGCATAGGCTATCACTTGATGTTGTTGCATCAATACTGCCCCAAGCCCTTGTCCACTTGCATCAGTATACACCACCAAGTTTTCATTTCCTTCAGGCACTTTAAGAATTGGAGCTTGTACCAGTGCTTCTTTTAATTTCCCAAAGGCTTTCTCACACTCCTCAGTCCATGTGAACACTTGATTTTTCCTAGTCAATCTGGTTAATGGAATTGAGATTTTTGCAAAATCTTTTATAAATCTCCTATAGTATCCAGCCATTCCCATGAATGATATGACTTCAGTGACATTGGTAGGCCTTTTCCAAGCTTGCACTGCAATGACTTTATTGGGATCTACAGATATTCCTTTTTCTGATATAATATGACCTAGAAAATTCACTTCATTTTGCCAAAAAGTGCATTTTGAAAATTTGGCTTTTAATTCTTCTTGTCTCAGTTTCTTGAATACCATATGCAAATGATTTTCATGCTCTCTAACTGACTTAGAATAAATTAGTATGTCATCAATAAATATCAATACAAACTCATCCAAGTATTCTCTAAAAATTCTATTCATCAAATCAACAAAATAGGAAGGAGCATTTGTCAAGCCAAATGGCATTACTAAAAATTCATAAAGTCCATATCTTGTGTTAAAGGCTGTATACTTAATGCTTTCCTCTTCTACTTTCATCTGATGAAAGCCTGAAGCTAAATCAAGCCTAGAAATATTTTTGCACCACTCAATTGATCAAAGAGATCATCAATTCTTGGTAAGGGATATTTATTTTTAGCTGTGACTTTATTTAATTCCCTATAGTCAATACATAACCTAAGGGATCCATCTTGTTTCTTAACAAAGACTACTGGTGCTCCCCATGATGAGCTACTGGGTCTAATAAAACCTTTTTCTTCTAGTTCAACCAATTGCTTTTTCAACTCCATCAACTCCTTAGGCCCCATTCTAGTTGGTCTTTTAACCACTGGGCTAGCTCCGGGAATTATTTTAATTGAAAACTCAACTGGTCTGTGGTTTGGAACTCCTCTCACTTCACCAAACACATCAACATATTGATTCACTATGGGGATTTCTTCTAATGCAGGCATGGGTTTTTCATTAGACAATGAAAAAAGGTTGGCTATACTTCTGTTCTTGTTTGCCTCACAAAGAACAATTATTCTTTGTCCATCAGAAACTTTCAATGATATGGTGGATGTCTCCACATTTATGATAGCCTTATATCCACTCAACCAATCAACTCCTAAAATAATCCCTATGCCCGGATATTGCAACACATATAGGTCTGACTCAAACACATGTCCTCCTATATTTAATCCTAGTTGCATACATATCATACCCAGAACACATGAACTACCTATAGGGCTTCTAATTAGCAGTGGCTTATCAACAATCATAAAATTCAATTTTAATTGTTGTGCAATATCATGGGAGATCAATGAGTGTGTATCCCCAGTATCATACACTACTGCAAAAGGTATCGAGTGAATAAGCAAAGTACCTTCAACTTGACCATGCTTTTCAACACTTGATCCCTCAGCTGCCTTGCCTTTCCCTTCCAAAGCCCCTAATTTTCCTTGCTTAAAATCTGGACAATTCCTCTTTATGTGACCTTCCTTCCCACAATGGTGACAATTGAAGGATGCAGGCCTAACATTTGTGTATCTATTCTTCATATGCCCCACTTGGCCACAGTTATAACAAGTAATCTTCTTTTTAATTTCAGTAGCCCAGACTTCTTCTAGTTTCTTGGTGGAAGCTATGTTTGTTTTCTTCTTATCATAAGGGTGAAATTTACCCTTTCCCTTCTTGTTTTGGTTATTCTTGAATGCCCTGAAATTCTCTCTAGCTTTATCATGTTGTTCAATGGTCAGAGTCAAATCCAAAACTTGATCAAAAGTCCTGTCCTTGTATGGTAGCATGGCTCTACTAAGGCTAGGGTTCAGCCCTTGGATATATTTGCCATTCTTAGCCTCCTCAGTAGTGATGAGTACTGCACCATAATTTGCCAATGATTCAAACTTCTGAGTGTACTCAGTGACACTCATAGTCCCTTGCCTTAATTTGATAAATTCCTCTAGCAAAGATTCCTTGGCTGATGCAGGGACAAATCTGCCTTCCAACATTGCTTTAAATTGATCCCATGTCACTTCTCCTTCAGGTCTTCCAGCTATGATAACCTCCCACCAATCCAAAGCTGCTCCTCTCAATTGCCTGGATGCAATTTGCCTCTTCCTTTGGTCTTCAACTTGCATGTCTGCAAAGATTCTTTCAAAAATTCTGAGCCAATTTTGAACTCCCATAACTCCTTCTGTGCCATCAAAAGTCTTGCCTCCAAGATTGGTAAAAGTCTTGAGTAGTTTGGAAAGCTCCTCATATGGATTTTCTTGCCTGTTTCCTACTCCATCCCTTATGGCTCTCATGAATTCTTGCACATTCACCATGGGTGGTTCACTTGTTCCTACATTTTGATGTCTGGGTCCTACTATAGCTCTATGGATATAACACTTAGGTTAGTCTGTTTTGCCTAATACTCTATAGATTAATTCATTTTAATCTATCACTATTCTGTCATAATAGATATTAATAGTGTAAACATTAACAAACAAAGCATCCAAAGCAGTCAACACTTCCATACATCCAATGCAAACAAGTTCATACAAAATTTTGCTATGTTATTTAACAACATAGCTCTGATACCAAATGAAATGACCCACTTAAAAAAAAATTCCTTAAACAGTGGCCATTTAATCAAGAAAATATTTCATTCTAATTTTCTTCTATCCAGGATCTTTATGCCAATAAGAATATTGGTTTGCTTAAATCATTTTAGACTTATATATATGAGGATATATAAGCTACTTCCTATTTGAATCAGAGTACAAAAGTTTGGAAGAACAAATTTGTTTGGGGATTATTTTAAAGAAATAATCCCTACATAGCAACTATCTTTCCAAAACAAGCTCTTCTAAATATACATAGATTATTGCATGACTATTGGTTTCAGGTCTAAAGACTTGGCATTTTACATGTATTTCCATCAATTTGTTACTGTTTGAACAGTGCTTTAGCTTGTGCATGTGTGTGTGCATGTTCCTGTGCATGTGTGTGTCAATGGGAAATTCAGGTACCTTATTTTTTTCCTCTTGTTAACAAAATGTCTGAGTCTACCCTATACTTGGATTATAAAACAGAGCTGAAAACATAGTTTAAAACTCTTTAGTGTTGGCTTAACCCAGGCTCAAGGAAATGGTCATGTTAGCCACATTCAACTTGCATTTTCTTAAGCAAAGTACATATCATTTTGTTTTCTTTTCTAAGCTACTTGAATCCTCACTCTACCAGGTTTTATTTCAATTTAACCATGAGTTTTCTTATGTCAATTCTTTGGATATACATTCAATCCATAAATCCTTTATTCTCGGATTTTTCTACCATTATAGCCTAACTGTTCTTGAAGCTAAAAAATTCATTTTCTTAGCAAAGCATTTTGCAAAACAAAATACATAAGTTCCAACTGTTACACATATAGGCTCAACATTTGCATAACAATGGTTCTAACAATACAATGGTTTTCTAATCAAATTTAAACAAAACAACTTAACAAAATTCAGCATAAACATCTATTTTAACTTCAGCAAATCTTTAAATATAGCATCCAATTCCTTATGCAGTTAAACATCCAAAGCCTGATCAAATCATTCCTACTTTCCAGCAAAATCACCATGAACTGCCCCATATAAACATGAGACACCCAATGGTGCATAAAATACACAAGGGTCAGAATAAAGTCTGGTATGAGTAATCTAACTGAAAACATGATTTTTATAACACTTATGCATATTCATATAACTTCAAAATGGATAAAGGAACTCAGTACCACTCTTGTGCATGTTTCTGTGATACATGTGTATATACATTAGTGCCCAACAGATTATATGTGATTCAATGGTTTAGTTCAGTGATTGCAACCATAATATTCATCCATAAAACATTATAAACCAATCAACATGTTCATCAATCCAATCATCAAGTCTTTTCTACTAGGTTACTGGCCATCAGGGATTTTACCCAAGCCCTCTCTTGAACCTATTTCTATTGTTCACTATCAAGTGTCATATGGTCTTTAGCTACTTTCTCTTGTTAAACCACACACTGCCTAGGACATATCTCTGTTAACCCGGCACACTCAGGCCCCTGGGTATAAACATACCATGTGTGAGCTTGCAATGTTCCCCTTGCCAAGCCATATTCTGTAGCCCTAAGATCCAAAAATCCTTAGTTAAATTACTAGGTGTTATTCTTCCCCTTCCCCATTCCTATGCTAATCCCTTCTGCATAGTATACTTTAATCAGAGAAATAAGCATACGTCCAGCCAACATATATTCATCCAGAAATTGGAAGTCATGTTCTCATAAGCAATCATTTTATCATACTAACAGAGGTGATTTCTAAGTATATTATTTTTTGTCTATGGATTTCAGTGGATCAAGTTACAAACATATGGTCATAAATAATTTTCTGGTTGTCTCCTTTTACCTCTGGTTCAATCAGACCTTTTGTTGATTTATGATCTAGCTAAACCACAAGTATATGCTTTGATTTGGAGAGTTCATAAAACATAGAAGCTCAGCACATGTATAACATTGCACCTCTACATTTATCTTTATTTTAGTGGATATGAGACATAAGCAACAACACAATGTTGCAGCCCCACATTTTCTTTCATTTTCAGACCATATATTCACAACATAAATCCTGGGTTTTAAGATAATAAATGCATAAGGAAAAACCCATAAAAGTCTACTTCATCTCAAAGTTAAACATAACACAGATAACCATATTCAACCATGATATCCATGACTCTTGTATACTAAATATGTCATTGTAAAGGGATTTACATTTGAGCAGATCAATGACAAGCCTAAGTTATCAAATCATGAAATGAACATAGCTTGCAGAAGTGAAAATATAAATTTAATTAGGCTGCCTCAATATTCAGGACTTATTGCCACAGTTTCCAGTGAGGTTACTCACCTTAAACCTTCTTCTTCCTAAGCTTTTTGAACCCCTTTTTAATCTTCTGCCTTCTTCTATTTTTCTCTGGTTTATGTCTTAATTTTTTTTCTTTAAGTGATGAGGAGCAATGTGACAAGCCTCACTACCCTGAGCCTCCTTATACAAAACACTGACTGCTACTAGGGTTTAACAAAATTACCCAATGTCATTTTTACCCTATACAAAACATGGTCTGCCTCTCATTTGATTCAAGAGAAAAAGGGTATGTGGTCCTTATTTTTATTTCCAAAAATAATCCTTATTCCCTTTATCCCGGTCATGTTATATGTATGACTCTCTTTTTCCAAATTAAAGAAATTACTGGAAATGGATAAAGTGTTTGCTTAAGGGTTCATGCCATTTCCATGCAATATTTGTTTTCTTCCAACAAATGTTTGCTTATGCACATGTATATGTATGCCTATTTTTATTCTTTATTTCTTCCTAGCTTTTATTTTTCTCTGTGCCGAATTTTATTAAAGACATTATCCTATCTTTATACATATGTATTTCTGAGTTACTTATTTTAATTTATATATTGATTTCTGCTTAATTTTATTACACGGAAAACTGTGTGCATGTGTGTACACTATCTTGTGCACATGTACATGTTTTAAACCATGTATCTGCAAATCAGTTTCCTATTCCTATCTTTTCAATGCAATTTTAAACAAATATAAACTAAATTAAATCATGGAATCTGCTCACAAAATCAGGGTTATCACAAGACCGTACTTATATTTTTCTACTATTTAATACTATATACGTCGCTTGTCTTTTGAACATAAATTATTTCTACCGCTAGTTGTTAAGGTATTTTTGTCAGGTCATCCATAAGAGTAGGCAAAATACGAGAACGGCTATGGATGGACAGTCTGAGATGCCTGATTTGTTCAAATACTATTTAGCTACCACAAAAGATGTTCCGTCACCATGAACATTTCCAGCTGATTGCGGTTAGCGTCATAAGTGGTGTGGCCCTTTGGGCATTAGTATTTTTAGCTCCAGCAGCTTTAGACTCTTCGAAAGAGTGCTAGAATTTCCTGAGCTTTGGATGGGGCAATATTTGGGTCCTAAGACTATTGTTAAGACACGGTCTTGGACACATGCTGGGAATACTTCCATCAATATAAGTTTATGGAATGTTCTCATAAGTGAGATTGTTCCTCGGCAATTAGGGAAGGGAAACTTTGACTAGGGTAGTATAGGTTACTACATTAAGGATATACAAGTTTGAATTTGTTTTTTTATTAGTGCACAATCCTCTTTGTGTAGTACAGTTAGGTACTTGAGAGATGATGTATAGCTGTTTAAATGCTTATTTACTTAGATAGGCATTTAAATAGTAAGAAGCTTTTTTAAGAGAGGTATGATTTTTTGGAAAATGTGGAATGATGGAGGTCATCGCATATTTCCTAGCATGCGATGCATTCTAATTTGGGAGTTCCGTAGTACTGGTAGCACAAGGGAAGGTACTGTTGGAATTTTCCGAAAATGAGATTCGAGAAGTTTGGTTGGTCGAGGAGAATATAACACCCTGCAATTTTAATGATCGAATATTTAAATGATTAATTTAAATATTTAATTATTAAGCAACGAAACACCTCTTACACTTGATTTTTGCAAAGGTCTAATTAGGATTTGAGACCACTTCCATTGAGTCCGGATCGATGTTGTGAACTTGAATGAGTATAAGCATCAATATATTTCGATTGATGGATTTTTAGCTAGTAGCCTGCGTTCGATTCGTGAATCGATCCAAAAAGCTAACTTTTGTATACGATGGAATTAGGTTCCAAAACATTTTCCATTGAGTTTGGAATGGCATCCAGGGTTCGATTAAGTATAAGGTTCAATATGTTTGGAGTTAGGAATTTTCGAGAACGAGTAGTGCTGGGTGGAGAGGATTTGGGCTTAGCCCATAAGTTAGCTATAAGTGGCTAAACCCCTTCCCTGTTTCATTTCATTCTTCATACATGTTCACTCTTCTCCCTCTCCTCTAATGTCTTATCTAACTACCTCTTAATCACCTTCTTAATCACCATACCCGAAACCCATTAAGTAAAATTCCTAAATTCAAATAAAAATTATTATAAGTCCTATCTTCTAATTCTCGACAAAACCCGCAAAGGAATTAGCTTGAATCAAATTTTGGAGAGAGATCTCAACTTTAAAGTTAGCTTAGAGATGATTTTTAGCGATTAGAGCTTGATTTAGGGAAAGAGAAGGTGAGTGGGATGATTCTCCTCGTTAATTTATGTGTTATACTTCATATTTTCGTTTATTGCTTAATATTGAATTATACGAAGTGGTTTGGAGGATGATTGAGTTAGTTTAGACTTGTATTCATGTTACAAACGTGTTTCCCTTGGCTAATCAATTCCTTAAGACCATAATTACTATATTTTGAAAAGTTAGTAAGCCCTAGAAAAGATTTGGGGTTAAATTGGGTGATTGTTGTGATGTTATGGTTTGATTTGAGATTAATTAAGTAGTGTAATGATGTGCAAATCATTATAAAATATTGATTAATCCATTTGAATTGATTTGAAGAATGCTAGTAAGCTAATTTAACTGGTTTGTGAACTCTACACTTATTATTAAAGTGATTAGAGACAAATGAAGCTTAATTAGTATTTATAAAATGGTTTCATGATTTAATAAATGAAGAATATATTTTACAAAATAGATATAAGATTTTATAAAATAGTAAAATGACGAATACTCGATTTTCAATGAGAAGAAATAAGTATTTTAAAGGGTTAAATCGATTTACAAGCTAGTATTGTAATTTATAAAGTAGTTTATGAGCAAGTATGATATTTTGTAAAATAGTATGAGATTTTGTAAAATGATATAAGGAGATGTTTCACTTTTATTTGAAAGGGATTTAGTAAATAAAAGTAAATTTTGATTTAAGTAATAATTGAATTACTTATTCGAAATATGTATACGTATATGTGCACGAGCGGGTATACGTATACGTGCATTTGGAGCTAAGTGGCAATGAAACAAAGATTATATTGTAGTTAGAATTGTTGTGTGATTGCTTGTTTGTATAGATATGCAATTGTTTGATTATATAGAAGTATTATTGATTACAAGTTCATTGCAGGCATTTCATGTAGCCATAGTGACCACCTGTGCGCTAAGTTGCGTGAGAGTATACCGAATCGAGTAATTGCCCCGGTAAAGTCCGAAACGTTATTAGTGTTTTGTTGTGCATTAGCATGAACGTGTGTGCATAGGCGTGCACAAATGAGTGCTATAACTTTCGCATATGACCTCGGATTGAGGCACCGTTTAGACCAGTGATTATCATTTTTCGAGGGCTATAATCAGATAAATTTTGTTAGGTTTGGAGTGCTTTAATTTTGAGGCCCATGCGTAGATTTTTGGTAGACGGAGAGGGTATTGCCGGGAGATTATTATGACATTGGGGTCATGCGTTCGATTTGGAATACGATTTGGGTTAGTATGGGGTTTTGTTAGAGTTTCCCAGTGGGTTTTAGGCCGTGGCCACTAGTGTCGTGCGTGGCGATCCTATACAATTTGTGTTGATACATAGGGTTTTCAAGTAGCAAGTCATCCACGATTTAGATGACAACGGGCTGGGACATAAAGTTCCCCAATAGTGAGTCATCTAGGTTTTTATATGATAGCGGGTTGGGACTTAGAGTTCCTCAGTAGCGAGTTATATACAATTTGTGATGATAGCGGGCTGAGATATTGAGTTCCTTACTGGCGAGTCATCTACGATTTCGATGATAGCGGGCTGGGACATAGATTTCCCCAGTAGTGAGTCGTCTATGTTTTGATCTTAGTAGTAGTGACCATACGCATTATGGTGTACCTATTTGGTTTTAGCCGTAGGGACTATACGCCTTGGGGTGTATCTTATCGATCTTAGCGATAGTGATCGTTGCTTTGGGATCATGGTTTGATCATGATATACTGGTACTGTATTATTGTAGTTTTTGGGCTAGTATAGTGCAATGAAATATTGTGCTAACTTGTTGTTACAGGAGAAGAGTAGGCTATTGTATGATCCTTACTTTTGAGATGGATTTACTGTACTAGTTTATAGGCAGTTCAGATTTCCCCTGAGCCATGTCTATGAAGAGGGTCGGTTGTGATTTTGTTATTCCTTTATATTTTTATATAGTTTTAATATACAGTATCTTGAGATACTTCCCCTCACACCAAGCTTTATGTCCGACCCGCATTTTGTCTTCGTCTGGTTATGTTATGAAGTAGTCGGGAGTCATGTGCTTTTGGGGATACGCTAGCAGAGTGCGCAGCTGGAGCATTTTGGAGGCATGACATCGATGTTTTGAGATATATATATACTTGTTATTTTATTATACATGTCAGACCTATTATTTATATACGAGACTGTTGTATCAGATATTTATTCAGGACTCCGTGCTTTTGGAGTTGATGTATTATGACTATTCTGTACTGATATTTATTTATCGTTGCTTTCGCTAGTGTGGTCTCTTAATATATTGTTATTCTATTTCTGTTCATGTATATTCATTATATTATATGTTTTCATTCCATTGTGAGACCTTATCGATGTCTTGGTTTAGCGTTTTGTTTCAATTTTACCTCGAAAATCTGTCATTTGTGGTATTTGAAAGTAAGGCGATGTTGTAAGGCGCCAACTTTTAGGTATTACGAAGGGCGGGTCGCTACAGACTCCTACCAAACAATTCGGTAACTCTATCCGATAAGTGAGTTTCCCGATATTTTCTATGATAGGAAACAGACCACCATATTTCGATGTCAATTTTCCTGACTTTCCAAACCGTACTGCACCCTTCATCGATGACACTTTAACAAAAACATGGTCTTCAACGGAGAACTCTAACTCTTTATGCCTCTCATCTGCATAACTTTTCTACCTAGACCGAGCTTCCTTCATCCTTGCTCGGATCAACTCTATCTTTTCTGTAGCTTCCCTCACCATATCCGGGTCAAGAATCAATCCGTCTTCGGTCTCTAACCAACAGGCTGGTGATTTGCACGGCTTTCTGTAAAGAGATTTGAAAGGCACCATTCCTATCCAAGTCTGATAACTATCATTATAGGAAAACTCGACTAAGTGCAAATGGTCCTCCCATGTCCCTCCAAAGTCTAGTACACATGTTCTTTGAAAATCCTTGAGAATTTTTTTAACTCTTTCCATTTTCCCATCTGTTTGTGAATGGTAAGTGGCACTCATCTTCAGCTTAATACCTAATACTTATTGTAGACTCTTCCAAAATTCACTAGTGAATAAATTATATCTGTCACTGGCTATACTACTAGGAATACTATGCAGTTTTACAATGTTCTTCATATATAACTTTGCCAAAGTAGGTGTCGTCCTTGTCAACTTAACGGGAATAAAGTGTGCCCTCTTGGTCAGTCTATCTACCACGTTCCAGATACTTTCATTTTCGCTATTCGACCTCGGAAAACCATCAATAAAATCCATGGATATAGAATCACATTTCCAAAGTGGTACTTCTAATGGTTGAAGCAATCCACTTGACTTCTGATGCTAAGCTTTTACTTGCTGGAAATTCAAACGTTGTTTCACACATAAGACTACATCACTTTTCATTCTTTCCTAGAAGAAACTTCTCTTCATATCATGATACATTTTAGTTCCTCTAGGATGAATAGTAAACTTCGATCGATGACACTCTCTAAGAACTTCCTTCCTTAGGTTACAAACATCCGAAACACACAACCGTCCCTTCTTTCTCAACCATCTGCTTTAGACAAGAATAAAACCTTTTAAATCGTCAATCTTAGTGTTCTCTTTAAGTCTTCTATTCCCCTTCAACTAGTAATGGATCATCTCTCTGTTTAGAAGCTATTCTTTCGATCATTACCGGCTGTACTTCCAAACATGACAACATGGCAATATTCTGAATAAAACTACCCATTGACCTTAACCGCACACCGCGGGTGGTCAATGCCTCTAAATCTTTCCATTCTACTAACATAACTAACACCACACTCTGATGTTTTCTGCTATGTGCATCTGTAACTTTATTTCCTTTCTCCGATGTATACTCAATATCGAAATCATAAGCCACCAAAAACATTAGCCACCTACGTTGTCTCATATTCAAGTACTTTCAAGTGAATAAATATTTTAAAGACTTATGATCCATAAATAACTCGAATCATTCTCCCAAAAGATAGTGTCTCTACACTTCAAAGCAAAGATCATCGTTGCCAACTCTAAATCATGAGTTGGACATCTAACTTCGTGTGGTCGAAGCCGTCGAGAAGTGAAGGCAATCACTTTACCTTTTTGCATTAACACGGTTCCTAACCCTGTCCCTCATGATGACATCAGTATACACCACTAAGTCTTAATTTCCATCTAAAACAACTAGCATGGACACATTGGTCAATAAATGTTTCAGCTTTAAGAATGCTTCTTCACACCTATCAGTCCAAACAAGTTTTGCGCCCTTCTTTGTTAGTTTAGTCATAGGCGCCACTATACGAGAGAAATCCTTGATGAATCACGGATAATAGAAAGCTAATCCCTGAAAAATTCTTATCTCGGTCACAGTCTTGGGTCTTTTCCAATTATTAACAACTTCAATCTTAGCTGGATCTACTGATAAACCTTTTATGAAACTACACGAACAAGGAATTCACTTCTTTCTTCCAAAAATGACATTTTGAAAACTTCACTTTTAGTTGATGATGCCTCAACATTTCTAGCGCTATTCTAAGACGAATCTCATGATCTCATTCATTATTAGAATATATCAAAATGTCATCAAATAAACACTAACATGAATCTATCCAAATGCTCTCGGAAGATTCGGTTCAACAAATCCACAAAAAAAGCAGGCGCATTGGTCAGTCCAAAGGGCATGACTAACCATTCATATGAACCTTTTCTTGTTTGAAATTTCGTTAATGGAATGCTGTCCTCCGCCACTCTTAATTGATGGAACCCTGTTGCTAAATCCATTTATGAAAATACCTTAGCTCCACTCAACTGATCAAATAAATTCTCTATTCTCCGCAAAGGATACCGATTCTTTATCGTCTTCTCATTTAGCTTACGATAATAAATACACATCCTCAATGACCCGTCTGCTTTTTTAAAGAACACCAAGCCCATTCCCCTAGGTGAACAGCTTAATCTAATAAAATTCTTTCCTTCTAAGTCTACCAGCTGCATCTTTAACTCTTTCATCTTAGTAGGTGTCATTCTCTACGAGGTCTACTTACAGGTTCAGCTCCAATAAAAGATCTATTCGAAACTCAATAGCTCGTTTTAGTGGTAGTCGTGTAATAGGCTCAAAAACATCTGCATACTCTCTTACAATGAAAATCTGATTCATCTCGTCTTCCATTTCTCTTGTACCCAATAAAGCACATTCATTTAAACTCGAGTTCTCTACTAAATATATAATTCGATCACGACTATTAGGGTGTCTTAATGATATCTCGCTATCTTGGCAAAATATCATAGCATCATATTTGCTTAACTAATCCATACCTAAAATAATCCCAAACCCCACAAAATCAAACACATGTAAGTTGCAGGTAAATGCATGACCTAATAGCTCAATTTCTAAATGGTCACATCTCATCCCAAGAGTTGCATAACCTCCAATTGTATTCACAACGCTTAAGGAAGTAATAAGGTATGATGTTTCTAGATTTAACTTAGCTACCAAACATTGCAAGATAAAAGAATGTGATGCGCTAGTATCAAATAATACTTTAACATGTATGCCATGAATCAAGAGCATACCTCCCATCACAAACTATGGTTCAAGAGCAAAAACTTTCCCATTATCAGCCTTGGACGGTTCTGGATATTCATTCTTGTAATGCCCCATCTGGTTGTAGTTGTAACACTTCACGCCCTTCTTTCCTAACACCTTCTATCCATCTCCATATCGCAGTCATTAGCGAAGTGCCCTTTCTTATCACACTTATAGCAAACAACTTTAGCCTTCCTTTTCTTGGCAGCTCCGCCCTTCGAAGCTCCCTTCTTATATAATAACTTCCTCTTCTTACCTTGAAAACCTTTAGTCTCCACAAGCTTGTCACTTCCAAATGTCGAAAGCTTTTCCTCATTCCTTTACGCCATTTCCACCACCACAACACATGGATCTCTAAGATGCGACATTGTTACCCTAGAAATCCTGGGCTACAATCCACGAATAAACTTCTCGTTCCTTTTAATCATTGTATCAACAGTAGCGTATCTGTATCTAGATAACTCATTAAACTTAGTTGCATACTCCAGTACAGACATCTCTCCTGCTCCAATTCCATGAACTTCCCGAGCAAAGTTAACTTAGTTATCTTGGACAAAAACCTTTCCACAAATCTACTTTTAATTTCTGCCCAAGTCAAATTCTCCTCTGGTACTCCTACCGTCACACCTTCCACCAATACAAAGCAACTCCTTGCAACTATCTAGAGGTCAACCTTCTCTTTTGCTTTTCATTCCAGCCTAAGTCAGAAAAGGTCCTTTCACAGTACAACAGCCAATTCTCAACTTCAATAGCACTTTCCATTGTAAGAAAAGCTTTTCCACTAAGAATTGTATAATCATGGCTTAACTTAGCATAATTATTGCGAGCGGGTTCCTCGGGATCAGCACCTCCCACAATATTAGCATTTCCTCCAGCCAAACCAACCGCAGCTCCAGCTTGCATCATATTCACGAAGAACTGATACATAGTCCCCATATCTACTGGTGGGATTTCGACACTCATGTTAGCATTTGCATTTGGCTTAGCATTTGTTTGTCAACTCGGATTTCTTCTAGTATTGGGACGAACATTTCCATTAGTTGTGTTGCTTCCTCCACCTAGATTTACTCTTCATTTCCTGCTCCCATATCTTGCTTTTTCGTAATCTACATACAAGTCTTCGTAAGATACAGAAGAATGATCTAAGAGAGAAGGGAGAATAGGGATAAAATACATACTTATGTATAGCAAATAGCAAGTATGTTACTATAGCATTATCCCATACCCCAATCTTGTTCTATGATTTAATTAGATTATGTTTTAAAAATCTTTTAATTTTATTTCACCAAAATCTCCTAAATTTTACATAAACCGATGCTTTGATACCGAGTTTGTAACATCCCCCATTTAGAGGCTCGAAAATATGCGTTACGGATGCTGTAGTCATTCAAAATATTAATTCCCGATGACAAAATGAGATTAGTTAATTGTATCTATAACATCAAAAGCAAAGAATATGAAATTTTTCAAAAACACATTTCATTAATAACTTTCATATTCATTACATAATCCCATCGATTCCACGTTCAGAGAAAATATAATAATCAAAAATATATTCCAAGAGCAACATATAAAGATGCCCCTTTGGATGATAAGAGTCTAACTACTTGACAGTTATAAATTCTATCATTACGTCAATTCAAACATAGCATAGACTTTAAATAACACATCGGAAATAAAATTATAATATTAGCTAGCACGCCTCCGCACGTCTCCGGAAGCTTATTCGTCTAACCTGAAAATCCCTACTCCCGATCTACTTAAGTGAGTACCCAAGAGTTTAGGGAAAAAAAAAACTTTGGGTTAGACAAAAAGTCTGGTGTAAATAATAATATACCATCTCGAACCAAAATAGATATCTAGCGAGACCACGCTGCTGAGCGGAATGAGTTTTGCCCCTTACCGGTATCTTATCAAAATATGCCATTCATAAATCATGCACCCGCAACCACAACGGTTAGAACAAAACATAACATCATCGTATGCTTGCGTGCTATATGGGTAAGTCTGACTAGTCTGTCATCCTAGGGTTATACAAACCCAAGGTTTACCCTTCCCAAAATTAAACTATCTCAAATCGTATTTTTCCTAGGGTCATTATAAACCTAATGGTTTTGTAGGCCAACCAATAACCTATCAGACTGACTCGGGCCAAAACCTTTAACCAGCTATTCCAAAATATCTAGATACAGTTAAGAAGTAACTAGATTGTCTATCCGAATTATAGTTTTCCTAGGGTCACTATGAACCTAATGGTTTTGCGGGCCAAACAACTACCTTTTTCTATGAGCATATAGAGTTATGAGTTCCTTTCTGTGTGTAAACATCTTTTAGTCTCACTAATGACAAGCCCAATGAACTAGAATAAAAGACCTTTACCAACCGTGGGCTAACAGTTGAAGCATAGGGAGCCCTACGCCAGTCCCACATTTACACTTAGTACCTGGTTTTAAATTCATAAGCTATATCTTTATGATCAGTTCAAGGCATCCTAACACAATTTATCTATCTGATCTCCTGGATGCACTTTTACTCACTAGATTTTAGTCTGACCATACTCGCTATTGGGACAAGCTAATTAGTAATTCTACCCCCAAATCCTATGATGCGTCATGAAAATGTGAGTATGATAATGATAAATATGCAAATTTAACCGAACAAATGATAACAAGAACATATAACATCATTCATCAACGTATGTTCAATCAATTTTCATTGGCATCACAAAATTACTTAATTTAAGTAATAATTTCCTTTGGTAGAAATTTCATATAAACGGGCTAAAAATCCATTTTAGTTCCTTAAAACTGTTTATCTTTAGACTTGATAAATCACTTGAAATCATTCTTAAAAACAAGGAAAACATAGCCAAACACTTAGCCCAAATTTTGTGCCTAAGCACTATCACAGTTTCGTAGCTTTTAAAATAATTGCTATCAAAATAAGGATGTTGAGCATCTCAAATACATGGGCTATCAAGCCTCTAAAACAAAGCTTTCCATTATATAAACATACAGCTATATATGCCGCTAAAATACAAGTGTCCAGCACCTACTCAAAAAGGTATCGAATCACTATAATATAGTAGATGTCATGTTTCTTAAAACATGAGGTTTCGAGCCTCTAAGCAAAGCTATCGAGTTTGTAAACATTCGACAGTTAATGCCGCTAAAATATAGATATCGAGTAGCAATATTGAAGCTATCGAATTTCTATAAGACAGGGGATATCGAGTTCTTAAAAATAAGAGGTGCCGAACCTATAAACAAATGAGGTTGGCATGCCTCCAAAATACATAGGGTTATCGAGTTCTTAAAACTTAAAAATGCCGAGTCTTCTAAAATAAAACTTTCGAGTTTCTAGACCCATGGGGTTGTGGAGCTTTAACAAAACACAAGACCTCGATCCCTTAAAGCAATTGATGACGAGTCTCTATAAAGGTGGATGCACCACATAGATACATAGTATCCATCACGTACATCAGCTCCTATAGCAATCTAACTTTTATAAAAGGGGTATCAAGTCTCTAAATGGCATTTTTCTAAATACGTTAAAACCTATTTACTTACTTTTAAAGAAATAACTTTCCACTAACTCTTGCTCTATGTCAAATTATTATTGGATAACAAAATACTTTACATATTCTTTTCAAAAGTTACTGATAGATCTGTTCTACCTTCTCAAATATCTTTACATACCCTTATAATTAATATGTTTATCTTATATTAATTAAACACTTTTCTAGAATAATAAATTCATAGAAAATAATAACCGATAGGAAAAATTCCCCAAAATCACCAAAGTTCTGAATTTCCATCTTCATCCACATATAAAAATTTCAAGGCCAAATATTAATTTAATTATTTTTTATAATTAAAACCCAAAATAAACACCTTTTCCCTATTAGGAACTTAAAATATTAATATTAACTTGAAAAATTATGAAATTGAAAATTCATCTCCAAAATAATGTTTTACACAACTTATTCAAATTTTAAATCAAGTCAAAGTCAAAAACTTACGTTTTTCCTTTAAAACCCATTTAAAACAATTCCACAAAGATTCCATTAAGTCATCATTCATTCAAATAATGATATAATCAATCCAAGCATGACATATTATCACAACCAAATCGGAAATCATTCGTAGATCCAAAAGTAAGCATAAATAAATGAGATGGATGCTATTATTCACCTTGAATTGGATAAGTGAGATTGAGATTTGGTGTAGATTAGGTCCCCTAAGCTTCCTCTTTGATTCGTTAGCTTTCTTCTTCTTCTTTTTTTCTTAAGTAATGGCCGGCCGCTTTAGGGTATGCTTTGATTGTATAAAATGAAATGAGTATGAATGAGAAAGGAAGGGTTTTGGGAATGAAGTAAGGAGTTATTCCCATTATACCTCTCTCATTAATCCCTTATTATTCTATGTTTTAAAACAATCTTATTAATTGATTAATTAAGGCATGACATAATTAATTAACCAATCTCATTCTCCTTATTATCTCATATTATTCTATTTAATTTATCTATTAAATTCCTTGAATATTTTTAAATAAAACTTAGGGGTGTTATAGGAAGCCGGACTGTTTATTATGCCATTGAGGCGTATGGCGGTGAAAGAGCAGAAGGAACTAGAGGTGCAAGTGAATGACCTATTGTAACGAGGGTTCATTCAACATAGTATATCTAAGTGGGGACCACCTGTAGTGTTTGCCACTAAGACGGATGGCTCTTTGAGATTATATGAAGATTACCATGAGCTGAATAAGATAATGAAGAAGAACAAATATCCACTTCCACATATTGATGACTTGTTCAATCAGCGTCATGGTGTTAAGGTGTTGTCTCAATTGGACCTTGTGATGGGGTTTCATCAACTAAGAGTGGTGAAGGAGAGTGTGCCGATCATAGCATTTCATATGCCGTTTGGATTATTTGAGTGGTTGGTTTTTCCGTTCGGGCTAACCAACACACCATCATACTTTGTTGATCTTATGAATCCTGTTTTCAAGGATCAGCTAAATAAGTTTATACTTGTGTTCGTGGACCACATCCTTGTTTATTCAAGGATGAAGGATGAACAAAAGGAGCATTTGATGATGGTGCTTGAGGTGTTGAGGAGGCACCGATTGAAGGCGAAGCTTTTGAAGTATCAGTTCTGGAGGAGGGAGCATGATTTTTAGATCATGTTCTTTCTAAGCAGGGTATTGTTGTAGATCCTACGAAGGTGGCAACAATACAGGATTGGGATCGACTTAAGACCACTATAGACATGAGAAGTTTTCTTGGATTAGTGGGATACTATAGGCGTTTTACCAAGGACTTCACTAAAGTAGTAGCGCCGTTAACCAACTTGATAAAGAAAAATCAAACTTTTATATGAGACATGTGGTGCGAGCACGCGTTCGTGAGGCTGAAGGAGTGGTCGACGAGTGCACTGGTGTTAGTCACTCCAAGTGGGAATGAGGAGTTGGTAGTATACACAAATGCCTATGGTACTGCACTAGGTGCGTTGTTGATGTAGAAGGGAAACGTTGTTGCTTACGCTAGCTGACATCTGAAACGCATGAGAGGAAGCATCCAACTCATGATTTGGAGTTGGCGGCAATAGTATTCACTTTGAAGATATGGAGGTATTATTTGCGTGGAGGGAAATTTGAGTTGTATATGGGCCACAAGTCGTTTAAGTATTTATTCACCTAGAAGGACCTTTACCTTCGTCAACAATGATACTTGGAATTCCTGGCCTCCTATGACTTTGGCATTTCCTATACGCTCGGTAAGGGAAATGCAGTTGTTGATTCTTTGAGTAGGATACATGCCAACTCAGGAGCAATGTTCCTAGAGTGGAAGCAGTTGCAGTTTATCGTTGGCTATGGCTTTAGACCTCGATGTGAGCTAGATCCAGAAGTGTTGACTAGCTTGACGATCAGACCAACCTTGATTGAGTGGATTGGTACTAGTCAGAGGTAAGAAGTTAGATTAGCGGAGATCATAGAAAAGATAGCGGAAGGGGTAGAGTCTGATGAGATGAAGCGGTACAGGCTCGACCGTGATGGTTGGCTCCGAAAAGATGGGAGATTGTTTGTCCATGATGTCGATGGGTTAAGGGATGTAGTGCAATAAGAGTGCCATCATTCGAGACTAACTATACATCCTAGTGGCAATAAAATGTACCATAATATAAGGAAAACATTTTATTGGGAAGGGATGAAGAAGGACGTTGGGGCATTCATCTCGAAGTGCATGAACTGTCAACTGGTAAAGGTAGAGCAGAAAAAGCCAAGTGGATTGCTATAACCGCTTGAGATTTTCAAGTGGAAATGGGAATAAGTTTCGATGGATTACCGAGGACTGGAGGATGGTATGATAGCATCTGGGTCAAAGTCGATAGATAGACGAAGAGTACTAGATTTATACCCATAAAGTCTAGTAAAACGACATTTAAACTGGTCGAGTTGTATGTGAAGTGGGTTGTGTGATTCCATTGTGTGCCGAAGAGCATTGTGAGTGACCGAGACCCTTTTTTCACTAGCGGGTTTTAAAAGAGTTTAAAAGAGGCTTTGGGGACGGAGCTTCATCTCAGTACAACTTATCACCCATAAACTGATGGATAGACTGAGAGAGTGAATCGTATCTTGGAGGATCTCTTGTGAGCTTGCATTCTCAATTTCAGTGGCTCATGGGAAGATCATTTGCACTTAGTAGAATTTACATACAATAATAGCTATCTTTCTTGCATTGGTATGGCACCATTTGAGGCGTTACTTGGCCGACCATGCAGCGCACCTTCATATTGGTAGGAAGCATGCAAGAAACTGATACTTGGGATAGATATGATTAGGGAGACTTTGGAGAAGATCGCGATCATTCGACAATGAATGAAAGCTGCTCAAGGTAGATAGAAGAGCTATGCTGATAGGAAGAGACATGACTTAGAGTTCTCCATCGACGATATGGTGTTTGTAAAATCTCCCTGCTGAAGAATGTTGTTCGATTCAGTACTAAGGGAAGTTGGCGTCAAGATTCATTTGTCCTTTTTCGATACTAGAAAGGATTAGGAACCTAGCTTACAGAGTCGACTTACCTTAGAAGATGGCGGGCATGCACAACATGTTCCACATCTCTCACTTACAAAAGTTTGTGCATGGATCAGGCGTGATAATTGAACCAAATCAGCTTGATGATATCGAGATTAAACCAGAAGCTTTGAGACCTGGTAGGCCCATTCGTATCATCGGACATGATACAAAGAAGCTTTGGAGGAAGATGATAGAGCCGGTGAAGGTTTAGTAGAGTAAAAGCAAAGACGATTGTACTTGGGAGATTGAAAAGAGAACGAGGACCACTTATCCGGAGCTCTTTACCTGGTGAGATTTTCTATTTAGCGCATTTACTTTCACTTTCGATATCATATAGGTTAGTTTAGTATCCTACATGCTAGGGTAGGTGTAGATATCATTTTCTACTTTTGTATGCATGTTTGATGTTTGATATGTTTGCTCGTGGATGTTAGGCATACAGGTTGGTATATTTGATTTTACCTTGTTTGTGTTGGGGATTTCGAGGGCGAAAATCCTAAAAGAAGGGAGAATGTAACGACCCGTAATTTACATATCGAAGGGTCGTAAAATATTATTTTCAAATTCATATTGGGTCATATGACAATATAACATTAGGAGGATGTTGAGTCGTGACATTATGGACCCTAAGAAATTTTATCAAATGCTTTTGCCCCTGAAAACTTGTAACAGCTATAACATTTGATAGATGCCGAATTAAAGCATGAGACCACTTCCATTGGAAAGAAATAATGGTTTCCCTTTCCGTAGAGCAGTCATAATAACGATTTGGACTTTCTGACTATGAGATATAGCTGTTTGAAGTTTGGTAGTTTTTGAAGCAACTTAGTGGGTAATTAGTGAGATTGAGGAGAGGCCAAATAGCCCATTTTGGATTTGAAGAAAATATTAGCTGAAATAAACATCCCTAAATCATTTGTACCATCTTCAAAATAGATCTAAGCCTCCATTAACCCATTCTCCACCTAAAACCTTCTCTTTTCTTCTCCAAATCATGTCTAAATTATATATTAAGGGTAGATTAGCAAGGGATTAGTTAGAGATCATCATATCTACATTTTTAGGGAAGAAAAATCAGATCTTGCTGTTGATTTTTAGATTTGCGTGCAGAACATGGATTTTAGAGGGTTTGGTGAGTGATTTATCATCTCTCACCTTATTATATATGCATATATATATATATATTTATATAGGTTATAACATGCTTTGAATCCATTTTTGAAGTCAAATTAAGTTTTAATGCTATTATAAAACTGTACCTTAGTAAAAACATGAATAAATGAATTTTTGGAGTTCTAAACATGTTGTTTTGATTTGTGGTTGCCTTGATATATGCTAGGCTATGATGTAGATACATGGTATGATGATTGCTATGATTGATTGTGTGATTTGCAGGCATGAATGTTGTTTGATGCGTGTGTGGTATTTGTGTGTATGCTTGAATGGTTGAAAACACTCATTGGAGCGAACTGGAGGTAGGAACCATAAAACGAGACTTCGATAGATAGATTCTAGGATGTTGGGAGTTGCATCGATGTGTGTGGAATGGGTGTCGGTTGAAGAATGGAGCATAATGGTGGAAGCGACACGGAATTGGAAATTTGACATACTACAACAATTCTGTTCGGTAGTGCTTGGAGTCATGCTTGGGGTCATTGGTAGGTCTACTTGGGTCATGCTTATGGTTGGAGTGGGGAAAAAAGATAGCAAATGATATCAAGTAGTGATGTCGTTTGGTGGCCGGGCAAGAATAGTGGTTCGTTGGTTTCTTGGTGTCATGCTTGGGGATTTTGGGTAGTTGCTTTGGGTCGACACCCAAGCAAGAAGTTTCGGTCGGTGGTTTTTGGGGCCCTTGGAGTCAAGTGGCAGGTTGCTCTGGACTTTTTAAAGGGTTGCTTGGGGTTTGACCTAGGAAATACCCGGGCATACAATTTGAGATTTGGGATGTGTAAACTCTAGTATTTAAGTTTTTGTATAATTTCTGAACTTGTTGCACTCCGATTCTTATTTATGGTTCATTTGATTATATCACTGTCTCACCAGTTTTACATCTATGTTACTATATTATACTAGTGCGAACCCATGCTTTGCATACAGGTTATAGTTATGAATATTTTGCAATCCTTAATGATTCTTTTTTCCTCTGACAAAATTATATAGAGATACTATGTATACCATTTAATTTATTACTTAATAAATGATTTAATTTGAGTTGTAAGATGCTTAAACTTGAAGCTACTTCTAGTGCCCCATCCAACCCCAATACTCATATAAAGGACTCATGCGTAGTGCGGTGCACAACCAATAAAGGGTTCGTCGTGGGTAAAGCAAATCAAACCAATAACATGTCATATATCTTGATACAAAATTCCTTCTTATATGGATACTGAAATTGGAGGAGTCACAATGCAAAATGGAAAAGCTTCAAAGAGAAAACAACCAATTGTTTCTATGATACAATAATGTTTGTTTGTTTAAGGATAACCTAGATAATTTTCATGGTTACACCTCGAGCTATAAAACTAACCTAGGTACTAAGACAAGAATTATTCAAAACATAAAAAAACTGCTTACGTTACATAGTGCAAACACCCAAGGATATAAAACTGCAATTGTTGTGAGCAAAATAATCTCATATTACGTTACCACCTAAGTATAAAAATGCACCACTATGAATGAAATAATCTCATCTTGATGTAGTCCTTGGACTTTGTGTAAAGATGTAGGTAATTTTAATACTGTATTTTGGAAAGATAAGGTAGCATAATGGCCAAGTATTATATGAGTTGATTTTTAGTTTTTATAATATAAAAATCATGGTATGTATATGTTTGCCATTCCTAACTCCAAAATTATATCATTTTTCTAATGATATCTTACACAGCTATTTGTGAATTATGTACTGAAGAAAATGATGCATGAAAATTAATTTGTCTCAGCAAAATGTATTCAACTTTAGTCCAATAAAATAGATTAATTATCAAATGGAAGTTGCACCTATACATAAATATTTATATACATGTACATAAATATATAAAACATGGCACTATTTATACAAAATTTATTTAAATGCACATAAGAAACCAATAAGCATGAAATTATGAACCATCAATATTAATGGAATCTATTCAATTAATTGCTTAGTCCATGTTATATTGATGATGAGATTACCCACTCTCCCTGCAAAATTATAAAAATGAAAGTAAAAATAATCAGATTAGACATAACCGAAACAACATTGAGTAGTAGAAAGAAATATGAAGGTGTTATAGTTATAGTATGATAATATTACATTCTCCATGAATCAGAATAAGTTTAGGTAATATAATGTAATATTCAAAGTCATCATTCTTATTCACTAAATAGCAAGTAAAGTTGAAAAAAAATCATATTAGAAGGATTAGAAGGACAGGAAGTAGCTGATCCATGGCAAAGCAACTTCTTTGTTGTTCTTATTAGGACAGGACTCAGAAAACCACAAATTCCACTATGATAATCATTACCCTTGTAGTTATAAACTCGGTCAAGTGTTGATAGTTATATATGGTATAATTCTTAATCAAGTTTTAATGGCTATATAAATGTATAAACAATAATTTTCGGTCTTTAATAAAGCATCCTGAAGTAGGGTAATTTGGGTATCACGCATTCCACTAAAGGATTTTCATAACATGTACAAATTTAAACTCTTTGTTAATAATTATTATACTAATTTGCATAAAATATTATAATTATAATATACAATTTTATAGCATAAATTAATTAATCATCAATGTCCATTTTTACCTTTTATAGCCGATTACATATGTACCCTGAACTTTCTATTGGAAATAAACTTAATTTTGCAATATAGATTTTTCATATAAGAAACATCTAGAATCTATAATATATGGAATAATATGTTTGAAATTGTATGAGGGAATATTTTGGAGATATTTATGGACTAATATATTTGAAATTGTAAGAAAGAATATCTAGGATATATTTATGGAGAACCGTTAGATTGAGATAATCTCCACCATTTATTTGTGATGTGAACTCCTATAAATAGAGGTGGATTCACTCATTTTTGATGTAAGAAAAATATATGAACTTTTGTAATAAATTTTAGCAATAAAGGTTTTTCTCCTTATGAAAAAAAATCATTTTTTCTTCTCCAACTTCTTATCTATCTTCTTCTAAAATCAAATCTATTTGCTATTGAAGAAAACTTCCAACAAAGTGGTATCGGAGCCTGAAGATCCTCCTAAAAAGATGGTGAATAGCGGCGTTCCCTTACAAGTTCCAATGCTCACTAAGACCAATTATGACAATTGGAGTTTAAGAATGATGGCTCTCCTCGAAGCACACGACGTATGGGAGATAGTCGAGAAAGGCTACACCGAACAAGAGGATGAAGATAGTCTAACTCAAACTCAAAGGAATAGTTTGAAAGACTCAAGGACGAGAGACAAAAAGGCCCTCTGTCTAATCTATCAAGCATTGGATGATGATACATTTGAGAAAGTTTTGGGATCAAAGTCAGCCAAAGAAACATGGGAAAAGTTTCGAACATCTTACAAAGGAGCAGATTAAGTCAAAAAGGTACGTCTTCAAACTTTAAGAGGAGAGTTTGAAACTTTGCATATGAAAGAAGATGAACTTGTCTCTAATTACTTCTCAATAGTTTTAATGGTCGCTAATAACCTAAAAAGAAATAGTGAGAAGTTAAATGATGTAAGAATTATGGAGAAGATTCTTAGATCATTAGATCCAAAGTTCGAACATATTGTCCCCATCATCGAAGAGACAAAAAACTTGGAGGCCATGACAATAGAGGATCTTCTCGGTTCATTGCAAGCTTATGAAGAAAAGAAAAAAAAGAAGGAAGAGATCATAGAGCAAGTACTCAAGACACGAATTGATTCAAAAAAGAAAGAAAGCAATCGAAGCCTACAAAGACGAGGTTGTGGTAAAGAACGAGGACGAAGTCGTGGATATGGGCACGTAAGAGGTTGGAGACCCAATAACGACAACAACGACAACAACAACCAAAGAGGAGAAAGGTCAACAAGAGGTCGAGGAAGAGAAAATTCAAAATCAAGGCATGACAAGTCACGCGTCAAATGCTACAATTGTGAAAAATTTGGAAATTATGCTTATGAATGTAGAGCTCCAAACAACAATAAAATTGAAGAGAAGGCCAATTACATTGGAGAAAGAAGTCAAGAAGATGGTACTTTACTACTGGCTTACAAGGAAAATGAAAGAGGTGAGGATAATCAATGGTACCTAGATAGTGGTGCAAGCAATCATATGTGCGGAAGAAGAAGCATGTTTGTGGAACTTGATGAATTGATGAAGGGAAATGTAGCATTTAGAGATGAATCCAAAGTAAAAAGTAAAGGAAATGTTCTCATTCGATTGAAGAATGGAGATCACCAATTCATTTCCAATGTTTACTATATGCCAAACATGAAGATCAACATCCTGAGCCTAGGACAACTCTTAGAGAAAGGTTATGATATTCGATTAAAAGATAAAAACCTTTCTATAAGAGACGGTGCAAGTAACTTCATTGCTAGGGTGCCAATGACTAAAAATAGAATGTTCGTTCTTAACATTCAAAATGATGTTGCACAATGCCTTAAGATGTGTACAAAGATACTTCTAGGCTTTGGTATCTTCGATTTGGGCATCTCAATTTTAGAGGATTAGGGTTGCTCTCCAAGAAGAAAATGGTAAAAGGACTACCTTGCATCAGCCATCCCGATCAAGTGTGCAAAGGATGTATACTTGGAAAGCAATTAAAGCAAGATTTCCAAAGGAGTCATACTCAAGAGCTAAAAAACCATTGGAACTCATACACACAGATGCGTGTGGTCCGATCAAGCCAAGTTCACTTGGTAAGAGTAACTATTTCCATATTTTCATTGATGATTTTTCAAGAAAACATGGGTGTATTTTTTAAAGGAGAAATAGGAGGTGTTTTAGAACTTAAAGTAGTTCAAGGCTCATGTTAAAAAGTAAAGTGGCCTTGTGATTAAAGTCATGAGATCTAACCATGGAGGAGAGTTCACATCAAAGGAATTCCAGAAGTATTGTGAAGATAATGGAATTCGACGACAGCTGACGATGCTTAGATCCCCCTGCAAAATGGAGTAGCAGAAAGGAAGAATTGGACAATCCTTGAGATGGCGAGGAGCATACTCTAAAGTAAGAGGCTGTCAAAGGAGTTTTGGGCGGAAGCAGTCACATGTGCAGTTTATCTATCAAACCAATCTCTAATAAAAAAGTGTGTGGGGAAAAACACCACAAGAAGCATGGAGTGGAAGGAAGCCCGACATTTTCCATTTAAGAGTGTTTGGAAGCATAGCTCACATACACGTACCGGACGAGAAGCGAAGTAAGTTAGATGACAAAAGTGAGAAGTACATCTTTATCGGTTACAACACCAACACCAAAGGCTACAAGCTCTACCATCCTGATAAGGGGAATATAATTATTAGTTGAGATGCTGTGTTCGATGAAGAAGGAGAATAGGATTGGATTTACATAATGAAGACTACAACTTCTTTCCATATTTTATAGAAGATGACATGCAACAATCAAGGATGGAACAATCAAGAGAGGAGCCTACTTCTCCACCAGCTTCACCAGCCATGATTTATCAAGAAGACAAAAAATCAAGTGAAAATGCTTCACGCTTTAGAAGCCTCCAAGAAATATATGAGTTAATCGAAAACCAAGACAATTTTACTCTTTTTTGTCTATTTGCGGATTGTGAGCCTATGAACTTTCAAGAAGCTTGGCAAAAGAAGAGTTGGAGAAATGCTATGGATGAAGAGATAAAGGCGATCAAGAAAAATGACACATGGGAGTTAGCTTCACTTCCACAAGGGCACAAGGCAATTGGTGTGAAATGGGTATACAAAATAAAGAAGAATGCTAAAGGAGAAGTTGAAAGATACAAGGCAAGATTGGTGGCAAAAGGCTACAGTCAAAGAGCCGGCATTGACTATGATCGCTCGACTAGAATCTGTTAGACTAATTATTTCATTGCAGCTCAAAACAATTGGAAGATACATCAAATGGATGTGAAATTTGCATTCCTAAATGGAGTTCTTGAAGAAGAAGTTTACATCGATCAGCCATAAGGCTACGAAATCAAGGGAGAAGAAGGTAAGGTCTTGAAGCTAAAGAAGGCACTTTATGGGTTGAAACAAGCCCCAAGAGCTTGGAATGCTCGAATTGATAAGTATTTCCAAGAGAGAAATTTCATCAAGTGTCCATATGAGCATGCACTCTATATCAAAATCCAAAACGGTGATATATTGATTGTATGTAGATGACTTGATCTTCACTAGTAGCAATCCAAGTATGTTTAATGAGTTTAAGAAAGAGATGACAAAGGAGTTCGAGATGACCGATATTGGGCTTATGTCTTACTATCTTGGCATTGAAGTAAAACAAGAAGACAAAGGCATTCTAATCACTCAAGAAGGCTATGCTAAGGAAGTATTGAAGAAGTTCAAGGTGGATGACTCTAACCCGGTCTGCATGCTAATGGAATGTGGAATCAAGTTGTCAAAGCATGAGGAAGGAGAAAAGGTGGACCCAACACTCTTTAAGAGCTTAGTTGGAAGCTTGCGATACTTAACGTGCACAAGACCCGACATCCTATATGCGGTAGGAGTTGTCAGTCGATATATGGAGAACCCAACAACAACTCATTTGAAAGAAGCAAAGAGGATTCTTCGTCATGTCAAAAGGACAAAAAACTTTGGCTTGTACTACTCTATTTCTGATAATTACAAGCTTGTTGGATATAGGATAGTGATTGGAGTGGAGATATGGATGACCGAAAAAGCATAAGCGACTTCATGTTCTACATGGAAGACACGGCCTTCACATGGATGTCGAAGAAGCAGTCGATTGCCACACTTTCCACATGCAAAGTGGAGTATGTAGTTGCTACTTTATGTGTTTTCCATGCAATTTGGTTACGAAACTTGTTAAAAGAGTTGAATTTGCCACAAGAGGAGCCGACTAAGATTTTCATGGACAATAATTCAGCAATTGCTTTGGCCAAGAACCCAGTCTTCCATGATCGAAGCAAGCACATTGATATACGCTATTACTATATTATAGAGTGTGTCGCCAAAAAGGATGTACAACTAGAGTACGCGAAGACACATGATCAAGTAGCTGATATCTTCACCAAGCCTCTCAAGCACAAAGATTTTGTTAAGTTGAGAAGTTTGCTTGGAGTAGCAAAATCAAGTTTAAGGGGGGTGTTGGAAATAAACTTAATTTTGCAATCTAGATTTTTCATATAAGAAATATCTAGAATCTAGAATATATGGAATAATATGTTTGAAATTGTATAAGAAAATATTTAGGAGATATTTATGGAGAACCATTAGATTGAGATAATCTCCACTATTTATTTGTGATGTGAACTCCTATAAATAGAGGTGGATTCACTCATTTTGGATGTAAGAAAAATGTCAAAAGATACACACTAATAGGGTTGAGCCAATAAAGGATCGAGGACATAAAATAAACACAACCTAAATAAGTTTCAAGTTGCATGCTCGTAAAAAGCATGTCAAAACAAATCAAGTACAATTCAAATATGCAGCCGCGTTGCAACCATGTTACAGGTTTCAATTTTGCCTTAAGTGATGAAAATAAATATATTATATACTTAAATTGTGTCTTTAACAATAGTGGTTTTTAGGAAAAAAACACATAAGCATCTTGTTTTGGTTAAAAACATTTGTTGTAAGTGACACAGTTTACGTTTAACGTATATTTCATCCAGTCATTTCTGAAGGAAGTATAGGGTAGATGAAGTAAACCTATAAATTCAAGCCATTCATTTCTTTTCATTCCAATCATCCTGTTAACTGTAATTGAATTTTATTTCTTTATTGTCACCAACACGTCAACTCTATGAAACATAATGGAAGTGACAAAGAATTTTGTTGAATTCCAACAACGAAACTGCTTTCATAGCAGCAGAAAGAGTTTCTAGCACAAGTTCATAGTCAGATGCCAAGGAAAATAATTTGTTATTAGCAATGTTTCAAGGCAAATAATCATACATATAATTATATTATTAAGGTGACTTAAGAAGATATAAGATAATTCATATCAGATTATGAGATTTGACAAATTCTTTGATTCTTGAAGAACACGTGATAAAGCATGGTATGTCTCAACCTTTTCTTTGTAGAGGTTTTGGTAACATTCATATTTAAAGTGTAAAGTCAATGACTAAAAAGGTTCAGGTTTCTTATAAATCCAAGGATATTTATTCACTTGCAGCATAAAAATTTATCCATTAGTTCCATACTTTAAAATTTTAAAGTAGCTCTTTCTATTACGACCACAAGTAAAAGAATCATAAGAACCAATAACTCATGAGATAGAATAATATCATTTCCACATATTCAATTTTCAACCATATAACTCTTTTGATTCTAAACCATGACTTAGTCAATGCAACACCGAATGATTGTACGTAGTAAAGAGGGGGAAAATGTCAGGTATGAGCATACATACACACCTGTATATGTATGTGTGTGTATGTTCAATAGACTATTTACTTATATCTCTAGAGGCATGTCTAACACCGAAAAATAACCAAAATGATACAAAAGTATACCTTAACCATGGCATGTATTTGATAAATCTTTTCATTATCGGTATTATCTGCTCCTTCACAATTTAATATAGTAAACTGGTAAAAGTAATACAATTAATGTAATTAATGTATCCTAATCAAATATAAAAAAATAATTTCAGTAACTATGAGTAGTATGGCCCATTTAATGTAAATGCAGAAATTAAATAAGAAACCGCATCATGAGAATTTTCAATGGCTTCCGAGCAAATGTAAAACACTTGTTTTTTTCTTTATTTCCAAAGCAATTTATTTATAAGGCACTGTTCCATTTTAATAGAAATATATGCGTCAAAAATAAATTTTAATGAAATAATTTCATTATTTATTAAAGTTTTTTTATTTCCCATGAAATCACTTTAACTAAGCAACATAATTACATCATTGTATTCGATACTAATTTCAAGTATCTGGTTTTATCAGTTTAAGTTCTTTGTAAAAATAATTTATATCAATCTCATTGTACCAAAACTCGGTTTATAACACACATAAAAGGACTAAAAAGAAAATTAGATTAGTATTAGGTGGAAAATGAGTTTTAAACTTAATTTTTACTCAATTACATATTATGACGATTAGTGTTAGGCAGAAAAAGGAAAGGAGAACGAAGTGAATTTAGTTTTATCTACTAAACAATGGGACATTGGGTTTTTTAAATACGTGGCAGATTCTAATTTAATTTCATTGAGAAATTAGAAGGGCTTCAAAGCAAAGGAAGCTCTACCCTTGGACATGTTAAACGCTCATTTCTATGTGTTTATGTTTCTAATAATTGACAAAGGAGACTTATGCCAATCCTAAACTTTACATTAGTTTTCTGGAATGCATTCAAACCCTCACTATTTGAGAGTTTAGCCTCTTATATCCCTGTTAAGGGTCTTAAATCACATATATGTAGGTTGCACATGTTTTTTTATTTCAAACAATGTAATAAGATTTCTAAATTATCTTTTAACCAATAATTTTCTAATTTTATGTTTGAAATTCATTTCCTCACTTTAAAATTAATTAAAAATAATTATATTGTATATTTAAATATTACTAATTAAAGATTGTACTATTCAAATTTGCAATTATTTTAAGTGTAATATTTTTAGTTCTTAAGGTATAAATCTTTTTTCTAACAAAAGTGGTATTTATTCAAGCAAAGCACTCGATTTGATATCTTATGATATCTAACCTAAGGCATGTAGAATTTGAACCTAGACGGTCTTTATCATTTGAGCTAATGGTCCTGGCAAACACTCAGTAATTAAATTTTAATTTAATTTTAAAATTAATTAAAGTATTACATTTTATAGTAAAACACATCAAATAATTTAGATTTTTATTATTTAGTAACAAATTTAATTAATATTTCTTACTAAGTATTATTTATAACAATTAATCAACAACAATATTAATTATAACTAATCGAGTTAAATTTAGTATTTAATTATCTTACACCCTAACTCAACTTTGCTTGAAATCTCGCTGGACTATTATTGGAGAACCCCAATACAATAAACTATAGAGTTCAATCGAACTCTTATCCATGAACACATCCTTTATTATAAGAGGATCATGTTAAGATATATATAAACTTGTACCATGTTATAAAACACAAAAATCAAAATGATTTATATTCATTGTTTTTGGAATCACATGTAACGAAATGCAAACATGATGTGAAGATGAGGAACACGTCATTTTAAAAGTTGAGATTCTTAATTAAGATAGGTGACACAAATTTTCAAAACAATTGTGTTAAGTTATGTATTTCCACTTCATATTTCATTGAACAGATTAGTTTAGTGAAGATATAGGTTATTTTCTCATTCAAAATCGACTTTGTAAAATCGTACCAAAAATATCCAATTGAAAGAATTATGGAAATATATCTTGTTGGATTTTGGCAATTTTAAGTTGAAATTAAAAGATGAAGATGAATATTGTCACTAGTTTAAACAAATTAGTATGGATTCAACAAAATTATTAAACTCTAAACATGATAACTGGATGAAAATTGTGTACCTTCTTTACCTTAAAAATTATGCACCTTCAGTTACTAACCTTTAATAACAGCGATGTAGTTAAACATAATCAGATTTCGACAACTTAGCCATCAATGTGGAAGCATTACCGTAGCAAGAGGAAGGAAAGGCACTAGTACTTAATGGTAGGTAAAGAGGAATTTGTGATGCAAAAACATGAAGGGTTTTCGATTTGAAGTGGTCCATCATATATACATATATTTGGTGATATAGAAAATAAAGAAATAAGAAAGCAAAATAAAGGTAATGGAAAGAAACAAAGAAGATTCCATGAAGAACGTATAACTTTCCTGAAAAAATAAGAAGAAGAAAGAAGTAATAATTAAGGACAAAGTGAGAAATGCAGGTGAAGATTTTATAATTATATTGTAGATTTGTCTCATACAGTGATTCCATTTAAGAATCAATATGTTAAATAAATTATCATGCATAGCACATATAGAATGAAACAATTGTGTTTATAAATTAATGCATTACTACAGTCCCACTTGCATGTTTAAATTTACAAATAAAAACATATAACCAAATAATTTATTGCAAGAATAAATACATATAAACAATTAACAAATCTTGTATATCCATTTTAATTTCAGGCCAAGATGGATAACCATCATATACCCATACATATTTCGAAAAAACATATGTGTTAAGCCTTTTTGTAGTAGCGTGGAAAACCAGAATAATCAAATCTGTACTTCTGACTATTTTAAATATGATAATTTTGGAATCGAAACCTTCCTAAACTTTGAATTACAAAATTTTTATGACAAAAAATTTGTATTTTTACAAATTTACAGCTTGACAGCTTTAAATTTTGTTAAATAACACAAATTGTCATATTATGTAGTAGAGTTATGACATTGGTGGAATGTATTTATCCACAAATTCTTCTGATGTGAAGTTTATGGGAAGACTATAACTGGACTTTCTAAATCTTAGTTGTGAGGATGTGCACATTGATCAAAGATTAATTCTGATTTGTTGACAGGAGATACATTGTGTAATGGAATTATTTAGATTGTTGACTACTCGAAAGCAAAATCCATATATGCATATCATAAAATAGTTATGCCGAGTTGCCTAAATTAAATGATAAAGCATGTGGCCAGAGTAAATGTAATCCGGCGAGTCATAAATGATGATAACTGAAAAGCATAAATTTTCTATTTAGGCCAATTTTTAAAATTTATTACAAATATAGCCCAGTTGCAAAACTAACTACAAAAATATGCCAGTTTTGGCCACATCAAACGCCACGTGTACTGGTGGCATTTCAAATGCCGCAAGTATACGTTTTATTGCTAAAACTAATTGGCGGCATTTGAGATGCCACCAGTATGCAACATTTGGGATGCCGCCAGTTTGCGGCATTTCAAATGCCGCCCTGTTGTGTGCCTGCTGTTTAGACAGCCTCCTCCTCCATTTACCACTCCACTCTAAAAAACCCAAAACCCCAAATCCGAACCCAACACCTCAATTCTCCCAAAATCAATATTTTCACTCAAAAACTCGTTAAATCAAGCTAGAAATTGAAGAATGGCTTCCTCATCCTCTCAAGTACCTCCTATAGGTTTGTATTCTTCCAATTTTATCTCAAATTTAGAATTTTTGATTTTAGGGTTTTAAAAAAAATAAGTTTCTTAGGTATAAATGTACGTTTCCAGACTACAATGAAGTAGTTTGTGCGCGTAGAACATTTGTTTGATTGGTTTTTGATTGTATATAAGGATTGGTTAGGTTATAAATTTGATTTGGTATTGTTATTGTGGTAGAATATGAAGAAATGACACCCGGACTGATTGATGAAAGCGTTCTTTACTTACAATCTCAACGCCGCACTAGCAATAACGATTTGATGAAGGTACATGTTGATATAATTTTTCTTGCATTTTGCAATATGTTAGTAAATGGCATAATATCTTGCATTTTGTTTTTATTTTCGACCGGCGGTTGAGCCGGACGGATTCATTGACCATTCTTCGACCTTAAAGCTTGTCATGTCAGCGCATCCTGGTGTGTTGGAACTTTTAGATAGGGCCGGATTCGGTGTTATTCATAAGTTACACACAGCTTGATCATAATCTTCTGACAGCGTTGATCGATCGATGGAGACCTAAGACACTACATTTCATCTCAGAGTAGGTGAGATGACTATCACATTAAAAGATGTCACTGTGTTGCTTAGATTTGCCGATTAATGGGGATCCCGTTATAAAACCGAATTTCCCACGTAATTATATGGATTTGTGTGAGCCCTTGCTTGGCCTGTCTCCTCCAAAAGATGTAAGCTGGGGGAATGAGTCGATAGTGGCCACTTGGTTTAGGGAGCAGTTGGCCGATGATATTCCCCGTCGTGCCTCCCTAGTGCAGATCGGCCAACGCGCCCACGCTATTATTTTGCACATCATCACTCGACGTCTTTTTTGCGATCGATCGAAGACTCGAGTGGCCCTTCAATGGCTCCCATTGTTAGAAGACTTTAATTCTTATCGGCAGTATTCATGGGGCAGTGCGTGCTATCTTTGACTTATACAAAGATTATTAGAGTGGCGTTGGTACAACAACGGTCTGCCGATGGTTGTATGACTCTAGTTCAGGTACGGTCATAGTTATTCATTAATTCATATTTGTACATGTCGTAAACATTAATGAAATACAACTTATACTCTTGTAGCTATGGTCTTAGACTTATCTTCTGGTCGGTCGTATAACTACGAAGAGACCAATAATCGACAATTCAAAACCATATGGATCGAGGTAAAATATTTTTGTTTGTACGGTTGTATCAACTTATACACTTTGAACAGTTTGTATAAATTTTTGCTATTTTAGGTGGATTGGACCTAAGAATACCAAAACGACGCCCAGATGGAATTTGGCATTCTACCAGAATGAGTTTGATGTCCTGGACTATAACGTAGTTACGTGAACTTCATACACTGAGGCAGAGCTTATTGCTCTTCCGACTTTGTGTACTGAGGTGAGGCAGTTATGGCGGGCAAGACTGATGATATTTTGCTTTGGCGATCTTGCATACTATCTTCTTGATTGAATGATGAGGCAGTTTGGTCTTCGCCAACACTTACCGTATCCTGCTCCATATTATACTCTTCCCTATGGTGAAGATGAGTTTGAAACGATGATAGATTTATGGAATAACCGCTTCTTAGCTGCGGAAGATGAGCATGAGATCACGCCGACTGATGAGGAGTACAATAGTTGGTATTGGAATATCACTCAACGTTATGTGTTAAGAAGACGAGAGGAAGTGCTTGACCAAGATGTTGCTCCTTACACTCCAAGAGCTCCACTTGAATGAAATGTGGTATGTATTTAAATTTACAATTTTAAAGTAGCTGTAATGCACGAATATAATAATAACTAACGAATGTTATGCATAAATAACGCATGAATAAATGCTGTTCTTTTTTATTAATGCAGTAAATACATATAAACTGCCCAATAAAACTACATATTCGTAACCAAATATATTCTAGTCATAAGTATCTAACTAGAGTACGCTTTCTATATTTAATTTGCTGGAATTAAATTGCTTAGGAAGATTTTCCGCTATGATTTCCATAAATTGGTTTAATACAAAAAAGAAAGATTGACTCCGTATGAAATTACAAGAAATGGATAAATTCTTATTCCTTGTTAAATCAAACGTCGCATTTTGAATGAAAAGTGGAAAAAAAGTAAAAATTTTTATAAAAACCAAACGGATGTTTTCCCACAAATTAAACTATGGAAAATCTACAACATAACACAAATTGGGCAATAATCAAAAAAATCTTATTTTACACCCAAATATGATTTGGAATAAAAATATACAACATTCAAATTCTAAAATCTCTGGACTGATTTCCAGATCTAGGTGTAAACATATTTCAAATTAGATCTAAAACAAGAATATGTAGGAAATAATTTTCTACACTAATTTAAGCCTACAATTCATGAATAAAATTGATTTAGGCATAAAAATCAAACGTATGCCAACGAAATAAATTTAAAATTATAAACAATATATAAAATTTCCCACTCACATTTTAAAAGCGATCCAAATCTTCAGATCAGAAGTAGAACCTTAAATTCATATCCAAATCCTTTTTAATCCAAAAAAATATGTATAAAAAGGGTATATACATACATTAGAATTATAAATCTGAGAAGAGATTTGGGATTGGAAGAAAAAATAGATACAAATGTATAAATATATAAATTACCTCGGATACGCGTATAGTTGATTATCTTCTCTTCTCTTTTTTATTAGATTTCTATTCTTCTCCAATTAGTATGAATATTGATATAAATACCTTATTTATAATTTAGAAAGAAAGCGAAGAAGAAGAAATGGCAGAGCTTCATTGCTCTATTCAGAAAAATATGAGAAGAGAAGGAAGGGTTGGGCCTGTATTTATAGGTGCGAGAATCAAACAGAACTGCACAATTTAAAATCTGGGCCTTATATGGCCTAGAGTTACTAGAGCCGCCACATAAAGGCGGGTCGACCGCCTTCTATCTAGGGGTCGATCGCCCCCTGTCAACCGCTTATACACCGCGGTCGACCTGTAGGCCTAGGCAATTTTAGGTAATTTTCATTCCAAATTTGTTTTTCGTCCGTAACTTTTTCGTTTCGACTCCGATCATAAAACTATAAATATGAAAGTTGCTCAAAATTTTCCACAAATGCAATAATGGAAGTTTCGTTGTCAAATTCCATCGTTTGCACAAATTCCAATTTTGGAGTTAAATTAATTAACTAATTAAATAACTAACATCAAATTACGGGCTGTTACACGAGCATTGGGCTGCATGATACGAGAGTACACAGAAAACCAAGATTTCCATTAGTTCCAAGTAGTAAGGAGGCCATACGAGTTATTATATATTCAAGGCACATGGGTGAGTGATAGTTGGTATTGCTTGATAGATGTAATGGTTGCTTTGATTGCTTTCTTTAGTAGGCTATCACTTGGGGATATATTGGGAGTAGGTACTGTAGATGGGACTATTTGGACATCCATTATTGTATCATGTATAGTACTTTTATGATATTGTAGAGTAGCATATTATAGTGTTTTGTGCTAACTTTTTTATTGCAGGGACATATCAGATATGGTTCGTGTACTCTTATTCCTTACCATGTTTACCAGTATATTATTTTGAGATTCATTTACCGCTCACACCAGACTATTGTCAGACCCAAGGTTTTATGTTTTGCTTCTTATTATCTTGAGTACTCTTAAATGAGTAGACTAGATAACAGGTCTAGATGAAGCAATAGTTGTTCGAAAGACGAGCTAGATGGAGCTATCTTGTATTGTATACTTATATGGATTGTACGCTTATTCCACTGGGTAGCCTAAGCAATGACTGCTTGTACTTGTAAATGAGATAATTATTGAGTTTGTTTCCATTGTGTAAACTCTATGACATTTGATGTATAACTCCGTGGATCTGTACTTTGATGATTGTTCATATAGTTATTACTGTCTCTTCTGTTATATATGTGATATTATATTTAATCCATACGCTGTAATATATAACAAATTATGAAACACCCCACACCCCTTAATATACCCAAAAGGACACATTAAAATGCGTGGTGCGTTGTAGGTACAACTGAAACTAACAGAGACTAAGATTCATAAGACAAAAATAGGTAAAAACAACGGAAACTGAAATAATAACTTATTCAAAACAAAAACATCAAAATTGCTTCATAAACCAAATATGTCAAATACCAAATATAGCATACATGTCTCAAAACCCAATATGTCTCATGAAATAAAAACTCGTAGTCTCAATAAAAATCAATACAAATATCCCTCTCAAGTGCCAGTACAAAGAAAGAAAAATGGAAATAAAAGTAAGGAAATACGTAGTAGAATCTTCTCCAAGAAACCTCCGAGCAACTTCAATCTACATCCCTCTCCCTTGATTGCCTATGGGGGAAAAGGGAAAAATGGAGGAGTGAGTCAGACTAAAAGTCTGGTGAATGATAGTAACTACAAGAATCTTTAAGCAAAGTAAAAGTAATAGACTCTTCAATAGTTCAAGTATATATAAAAGGAAACAAAGGAAATAGGAGAGATAAAGCTGGAAATAAATACGAATTAACTAGTACTCAATTAATAAGATAGGTTAACTTTGATTGTTTGTTCTTGTCCTTGTTAGCTGCTTTGATTAGGCTGAAGTCCTAATTCTACCCTTTGATTGGCCAACTACTCCATATAATCTACTGTGAACTGGACGTTTCTCTACACGGTAGACTTTGGTGTCTACAAAAGACACACTTACTAAGTGCTTGGAACTCATAACGATTTATGAGCCATCAGTGGAAGTCGCACGCGTGACCACCACTAAGCTCATGTTACCTGTTGTTCCACCTATTGGGTGTTCTTATTACCTCAAGCTCCAGCTTAAGCGTGCCCCTCGTCTCACTTCAGGATTATGTGAAACACCGTGTCCATAGAAATAATAGGGGAAATGCTGTTGGTATGGTCCGTCATCCAAACAATATCTAGTTGCTCCCCTTTGCCCAAATCCCCATGATTTGGACTTCTACTTATTGACCATTTGCTACCATTATTAACATAAGCGTGCCCCTCGTCTCACTTCAAGATTATGTGAAACACCCTGTCTCACTTCAGGATTATATGAGACACCTCGTTTCACTTTAGGGTTATGTGAAACACCGTGTCCATAGAAATAGGGGAATGTTATTTGGTACAGGTCCTACTTTAATTCTTTGCTTGTTAACTTAGATAAATTATTTAAATAAGCCTTTACTTTTGTTTTTACCATCTGAGCTTATTAATTTATCCTAAGTCTTAAAATAAGCACCATAGTTTCCATAGCTTACCATAGTTTCCCAAGGTCTAAGTGTGAAAATAAGCTTCTTTCTTCTTTTATTCTTCTTAGTTATAATTATAGGTTATAACTAGGCCAATCTTCTTAATTCAGTCCAATTAATATCATAATCAGGCATAATTTCAGTCCAATTCCATTTATATGACAATTTTTATAATTTACATCTTATATAATTTACATCTTATATTCCATTATTTCAGATTTTTTATATTTTAATCCAATTTCGCGTTAATTCTATTATAATCAATATGCGAAGAAGAAGGAGGAATAAAAGAAAACTTAAAATAGAAGGAAATCCAAGGCGTAAGAAGAAGAAGTAAATAAATCATAAATAACAGTAAATAAACTAAAATACTGTAAATAAACTGTAAATAAATGGAAAAGCTAGAAATAAACTGAAATTAATTGAAAAGAATAGATAGAAGAAAAACTGAAAATAATTCTAAAAACTGTAAATAAATTACTAAAAAGGTTACTCCAAAAATCGTAGTAAAACTACAACTATTGGAGACCCTATTATTTTAAATTACTTAAAGAAAATTAAAATAATTACGATCACTCACCTTTAGTCCTTAGCTCTTCCCTTTAGGCCTTTACGGATCCACTTGGGGTTGTTAAATATTTTTATTTAAAATGATTTCCTCCTTGGAAAATTATTCCGCTTAGGGTCCTTCCTGAATAGGTGAACCCAATTGGAGAAAATCTTAAAATGAGAAAAAGTGTTAGGCCTAGGGTTCAATTTATAGGGGTAGAAGTGGATCTCAGACCATTTGAGGATTGAATAGGATGCAACCATGTCCTAGGCTGAATAGGGGCCATCGGATGCATGAATGGAAGGACCAGATCAGTTTAAACAATGCAAAATACATGTAAAGTCGGCTAAATATTCGAACGAACGAACGTTCATTCGTTCGCCCTAAAAAGGGCAGGCGGGTCGACCGCCTTTGTGCCTAGGTCAACCGGCCGGTCGACCTAGCCTATTTTTTTTTTCTTTGATTATTTTGTTCCTTGCTCATATTAACTCGGATTTTGACATTCTATATATGGAAATTGACCAGAAAATTACCACGGACACAATAGTGCAACTCCCGTGGCTCAATTCTAATAATTTCACAAAGTTATTTTATTATTTAATTAATTAACGAATATATTATTATGGGTTAAGTTTTGGGTTGTTACATTCTCCCCTCCTTAAGAGATTTCGTCCCCAAAATCTCTAAGGATAAAAGAATGTACTAAATGTTTTCTTCCAATTCTACAACCAACTACTCAATCATCGACGATTCATCCATTGTCCTTAAGTTTTTCTAATGCAATTTATGATACTTATGCAATTAGTGTAGTGTAAATGTCCTTAACTAATGCAAAAGATTAGACGGCCTACTGATTCAGTTGACCTCCTTTAATGTAATCATGTCCATGCCATGTATCCAAATGAATGCGAAAATTTCCTAATGATAACTGATAATTCTATATGCGTGCTACAAACATCATCCAAATGCAACAATCTTGTGAAAATCATCCATGTATAGCAACCATGGAAAATAGAATAAAATGCGCACACATCCATATGCATATGCTCTAGTGTCCTAGTTAGGTCGATCCCTAAAGAACAATAGTGCCTGGTGTACCTATATGCGTCCATTAGCATCCACTAGCAAACACTTGCAATCACTAGCATACATCATTCATAACATGTTCTATTAACATGTTTACATCAAATCCTACAATCCATAGGTTAAATCCTAAGTTCTACCCTCCCAAAGGATAATAAAGGAAAGAACCTATTCAATCTAAAGATGGAAATAGGAAATTCTAAAAACTTATTACCAAAGGAATGTGGATACGAAATATGAATTTCCTCTCAATCAAACCAATCCTCCCCGAAGTCTTCTTAACTATGTCGGAACCAAGGCAATCCCTCTATAGACCCTATCCAATACGAAGGCGACTTGCACGGTCTTTCGTAAAGAGCTTCGTAAGGTGCCACTCTAATGCTAGCTTGAGAACTACTATCTTATGTGAATTCCACTAAAGAAAGATGCTTTTCCCAAGTTCCTCCAAAATCAAGAATATCCATTCTCAACCATGCGTGCCTTACTACCTTACTCATTTTGCTTTACTGTCTTCTTTAGTCTGCACACATGAATCAACATTCCTAGGTTCTTACTAGTGTCCTATACATTCCACGGGAACTTCTATCATTACTTCCAAAAGTAATCACTGCTACCCCTACATGGTCTTGCACTTTTTCCGTTACACCTAGGAAATTATTTCCCTATACTCCATGTTTATAAGAGTTTGGTTGGCAATTTATCGTTTCAAAAACTAAGACTTCTAAATCTTCAAAACATCAAATCCCAAAATCTTTTTTTTCCTTTAAAAAGTGTTATTTTTTAGTTTCTATTAAATTCAAAAATACTTGGTTACTTAACATTATTTCCCAACCTAAAAGGAAAAACTTTCAAATTCTAAGTCCAAAACTTATTCCTCGTTTGCTTTTAAAGACCTTTTCAGTTTTCTATAAAAATTTGAATTTTCAAATTCTACTTTTATTAAGTTTTTTTTCATTTCTAAAAACTTATTTTTTCAATAAACCACTTTGTTTCTATACTTAGAAATTATCTTTTAAAAATACATTTTTATTTGGGTTAAAACGTATGTTGCATAAACACCATTACTACAACCCAAAAAAAAATACTAGTGTATGTATTCAATTAAATAAATACCAATAAATCTCATTTACCTATGAAAAAATATTTCTCTTGGGAGTCACTTACAATAACAATAGTGTTATAACCTATTCTCCACTTATTTTTCACGAAAACATTTACTACAACAATAAAAGTTATAGTCTACGTTTTCGATACTTGATACACTCCAGGTTTTTATGTTTAAAATCTTTGTTAACTTACAATGAAATTAGTGAGTTATATATATATACACTCCATAATTCTTCAAAAAGAATTCCAATTTTTCATTATATAAAAATCAACTTAAATTTCATACCATTCTTCAAAAACCCCATATTTATTTTCTAAAAGAAAATATTAACAATGAAAATTTTCAATTCTAACAATTACATTTCTTATTTCCACCATTTTTTTTAAATTTCAAAAATTTCATTTTATTGGGCTTGGCATAAAGTGGATTTTATCCTTACTAACCTAGGAGTACTTTTCTTAAACCTTGGAAATCTAATTTCCTTACTAAAGTCTTTCATCTACACATGGGTTTTCACCTTTTCTTATCAACTGAACATATTGTACATCCCCTAATCTTTGCCTACCTCTCTTTGGATTTCCATAGTCCGATCCTAAATGTACAAAACCGTTTCTTAAATCCGTACCATGTGTAGACATTCTCTATGCCCCAATAAACGCACTTCAAAAGTGATACTTCAAGAACTCTGTCTTCGGCCGATGAACACGAAGCGTACGAGGAACCTCCTTTAGATGAATAACATGCTCTTCCATACTTCTAGGAAACACCAAAATGTTGACCACGAATACCACCACGAACTTTATATTAGGACATCATTGTTAATCAAATCTATAGAATAGGTCGGGACATTGGTTAGCCCAAAAGGCATAACCAACCACTCAAAGGATCCGTCGGTGTCCTAAATGTGGTCTTAGCAATGCTGTCATCATCTACCCTAAGCCGATGAAATCCAATGGCTAGACCAAGCTGAGAAAATACCGAAGAGCCAACTAACTGGTCGAAAAGATCATCTATCTTAGGGAGTGGAAAATAGCTCTTCTTTGTGAGCTTATTCAATTCTCTATAGTCAATGCAAAGTCGAAGAGAACCACCTGCTTTGGTAGCGAAGACGACTGGCGTTCCCTATTCCGATATATGTTTCTTCTTATGAAACCTTTCTCAAAAGCTCACGGATCTGATTGCTCAATTCCTTCCTTTCTCTAGGCGCCGTATGCCCTATGGGTAATGCTACTGGCTAGCAAAATAAATCCTGAAGTCAATACCTCTCTTAGGGGGTAGTCCCCTAAACTCCTCAAAGATGTTTGGAAAATCTCTGACGATAGGAACCGAATCTAACTCTGACGATGATGAATCAAGGGAATAAAGGAAGCTCAACATAACTGACCCTTGCGGGTCACAAGAAATCTCGAGAGTCCCACTGATGCATGTCTCTAGTCTAACGACTCTCCTCTCGCATTCTAATATAGCTCCATATGTGGATAGCCAATCCATTCCTAAAATCATCCCATACCCCAAAAATCCCCAAACATAAGCGTCACAGTCAAATTCTACGCCTAGGATAAAAATTTTCAAACCCCTACAAACCATAGACAAGAGTGTCGATCCTTCTATGGGGTTTGAAACAAAGATGTGGTCTACTACTAAAGAAATCTCTAAGTGCAAACAATCTACATGAGAACTAGAGATAAAAGAGCGTGATACTCCAGAATCGAAAAGAGTCCCAATGGGAAAATCAGAAATAGAAATCAAATTTTCCTACCTCGATTTGATCTACTGCTTGAGGGTGCTACCTCCAAAACCTGAATCTGTGCCGCTGTTGCATCCGCTCCCTGCCTCTTCTTTTGGGGACAATACTTACTAATGTGACCGGGTTGTCCACAATTATAGCACTTTCCCTCCATCTTCCCTCTCTTGCAGTCCTTGGCTAAATGACCAGCCATCCTATAACTTTTGTACTTTTTCTTGATCCATTTCTGAGGGTCTTCTTCTTTCCTCTTAGAATCTTCCGGCTTACCCTCCTTAGCTGCATCAGACATAAGTGTCATCTCTACCAGTGACTCATATGTAGCTCCCATTGGTACGTGAGTCAACAACAAACCTTGAAGGGGCTGGTTTAATCCCTTTGCGAACTTCATAGCCTTCTTGTGCGGTGTATTCACCAATTCTATTCCAAATCGGGACAATTCATTAAATTGATTGATGTACTCCTTCACAGACAAGTTTCTTTGCTTCACGTTAATAAACCGCTCCAACTGAATACTCTCTTCCGCTTGAGATAAATATTTCCTATCAAATCACTCCTGAAACCCATTCCAAGTAACTTCTCTTCCTTCCAACTCAATAACCTCCCACCAGTAAGAAGCCTCCTCTTTCAGCTGCCAAGATGTTAGCTGAACCCGCTGCTGATCGTCCAATCCCAATAGTCCCAATATCCTCTCCGTGTTTCTTAGCCAAGCCCGAGCCTCCACAAAAGTCTCTATACCCAAAAAGGTCTTTCCACCCAAATTTGTAAAATCCTTACAAAGCCTAGAGAAATTAACTACTGCAGGTGGGTTGATGGGATTCCCACCCGCTAGTGTTGGATTGGGCGCTTGCCTTGTACCTTTGGAGTCATGGCTTGTAGATACCTACAAAACCAGGCTGGGACTGGAATGCCCTCGGGAAGGTTCGGGGAATCAACCATTCTAAGAAAAAGGAAAAGATAGTTTAGGAAAGAGTCAAAGGGAGATTGAGCTGGACTTATAAGGGGATTTTTATAAAAACTCTTCTATACTTAAAAAATATTTCTAAGAGTTCTTTTCTGAAGAAAAAAATACTATTAAAAAAAAGTTATTTCGAAAAATACTTTACTTTTAAAAATAATTTGTTTAGGGATTATGTAACCTTAGGCTCTGATACCAAGTAAAACACCCCACACCCCTTAATATACCCAAAAGGACACATTAAAAGGCGTGGTGCATTGTAGGTATAACTGAAACTAACAGAGATTAAGATTCACAAGACAAAAATAGGTAAAAACAGCGAAAACTAAAATAATAACTTATTCAAAACAAAAACTTCATAATTGCTTCATAAACCAAATAAGTCAAATACCAAATACAGCATACATGTCTCAAAACCCAATATGTCTCATGAAATAAAAACTCGTAGTCTTAACAAAAATCAGAGTATAAATATCCATCTCAAGTGCCAGTACAAAGAAAGAAAAACGGAAATAAAAGTAGGGAAATACATAGTAGAATCTTCTCCAAGAAACCTCCGAGCAACTGCAATCTACAACCCTCTCCCTTGATTGCCTATGGGGGGAAAGGGGAAAACAAAGGAGTGAGTCAGACTAAAAGTCTGGTGAATGATAGTAACTACAAGAATCTTTAAGCAAAGTAAAAGTAATAGACTCTTCAATAGTTCTAGTATATATAAAAGGAAACAAAGGAAATAGGAGAGATAAAGCTGGAAATAAATACGAATTAACTAGTACTCAATTAATAAGATAGGTTAACTTTGATTGTTTGCACTTGTCCTTGATAGCTGCTTTAATTAGGCTGAAGTTCTAATTCTACCATTTGATCGGCCTGCTACTCCATAGAATCTACTATGGACTGGATGTTTCCTTACACAACAGACTTTGGTGTCTATAAAAGACACACTTACTAAGTGCTTGGAACTCATAACGATTTATGAGCCATCAGTGGAAGTCGCACGCGTGACCACCACTAAGCTCACGTTACCTGTTGTTCCACCTATTGGGTCTTCTTATTACCTCAAGCTCCAGCATAAGCGTGCCCCTCATCTCACTTCAGGATTATGTGAAACACCGTGTCCATAGAAATAATAGGGGAAATGCTGTTGGTATGGCCCGTCATCCAAACAATATCTAGTTGCGCCCCTTTGCCCAAATCCCCATGATTTGGACTTCTACTTATTAACCATTTACTACCGTTATTAACATAAGCGTGCCCCTCGTCTCACTTCAGGATTATGTGAGACACCTCGTCTCACTTCAGGGTTATGTAAGACACCTCGTTTCACTTCAGGGTTATGTAAAACACCGTGTCCATTGAAATAGGGGAATGTTATTTGATACAGGTCCTACTTTAATTCTTTGCTTATTAAATTAGATAAATTATTTAAATAAGCCTTTACTTTTGTTCTTACTATTTGAGCTTATTAATTTATCCTAAGTCTTAAAATAAGCACCATAGTTTCCATAGTTTACCATAGTTTCCATAGTTTATCAATTTATAACTTACGTTATAATCATGCTTATTACTTAACCCAAGGTCTAAGTGTGAAAATAAGCTTCTTTCTTATTTTATTCTTCTTAGCTATAATTATAGGTTATAACTAGGCCAATCTTCTTAATTCAGTCCAATTAATATCATAATTAGGCATAATTTCAGTCCAATTCCATTTATATTACAGTTGTTATAATTTACATCTTATATTCCATTGTTTCATATTTCTTATATTTTAATCCAATTTCGCGTTAATTCTATTCTAATCCATACGCGAAGAAGAAGAAGGAGGAATAAAAGAAAACTGAAAATAGAAGGAAATCCAAGGCGTAAGAAGAAAATGTAAATAACGCATAAATAACAGTAAATAAACTAAAATACTGTAAATAAACTATAAATAATTGGAAAATCTAGAAATAAACTAAAATTAATTGAAAATAATAGTTAGAAGAAAGACTGAAAATAATTCTAAAAACTGTAAATAAATTACTTAAAAGGTTACTCCAAGAATCGTAGTAAAACTAAAACTATTGGAAACCCTATTATTTTAAATTACTTAAAGAAATTTAAATAATTATGATCACTCACCTCTGGTCCTTAGCTCTTCCCTTTAGTCCTTCACAGATCCACTTGGGGTTGTTAAATATTTTTATTTAAAATGATTTTCTCCTTGGAAAATTATTCCGCTTAGGGTCCTTCCTGAATAGGTGAACCCAATTGGAGAAAATCTTAGAATGAGAAAAAGTGTTAGGCCTAGGGTTCAATTTATAGGGGTAGAAGCGGATCTCAGGCCATTGGATTTGGGGATTGAATAGGATGCAACCACGTCATAGGCTGAATAGGGGCCATCGGATGCATGAATGGAAGGACCAAATCAGTTTAAATAATGCAAAATACGTGTAAAGTCGGCTAAATATTCGAACGAACGAATGTTCGTTCACCCTAAAAAGGGCAGGCGGGTCGACCGCCTTTGCCCAGGTCGACCGGTCGGTCGACCTGGCCTCTCTCTCTCTATATATATATATATATATTCGTTTCTTTGATTATTTTGTTCCTTTCTCATATTAACTCGGATTCTGACGTTCTATATATGGAAATTGACCAAAAAATTACCACGGACACAATGATGCAACTCCCGTGGCTCAATTCTGATAATTTCACAAAGTTATTTTATTATTTAATTAATTAACGAATTTATTATTATGGGTTAAATTTTGGGTTGTTACAAATTATATGCCGTGTTTGTTAATATTCATATAGATGATCGTCCTATATGCCCGGTCACGACTTCGGTGCACTATTTATTTATTATTTGTGCCGGGGTATAGGGCGGTCGTCACAGTAGACAAACTTTTATTATGGTGTTATTTGGAGATTTTATCTATGTTAGACATTGTATGTACCACGGTTATTTTGAGACTGAATAACTCTTGATTATTTTAAATGTTTAATCCTTCCGCTGTGAGATCTAAAAATGTAGAATCTTCTAAAGTTACATCCGTCACTATATCATGCAAAACCGAGAAACCTACAATTCGTACTTTTTGACACGATGCGAGTTCATATGACATTTTTGGATTATGGATCGGTGGAGGTGCGAGTTGTTACAGCCGTCACCCTAACCCTCAAAGTTTTTTTTGAAAACCCAGAAGAACTTGGCAGGCCGGTAAACTCCTGAGGAGGGTATAGTAAAGCCGTCCGCAGATCCAAGCCCCCATACCCTTTGGTAAATTCATATTGGATAGGAAAGCGCATGGTAGGAATCGAACATGGGTCTTTTTACCAGAACCCAAACCTCCTTTCCACTACGCCGCACCCGCGGACAACCCTCAAAGCAATTGCCTCCATTGCACCAACAACACTGAACCTGAAAATTGATACACACCCCAGCCACCACCAGATGCTACACCACATCACCACACCATGCCAACTCACTAGATCCCTTTCAAACACTACATATGTAATTGATGGCAAAAATCAACAATTAAAAAAAACTAAAAACTAGCGTTATATGTGTATAATGGTATATTCATTTTTACAATTTTAATGATATTTATAACTAGCATTAAAAGGTTAGACATGGAATAAAATAAATCGTCGGGAGAAGAAAATGGTAAGTTAAACTAGCATTAGATCAATATAATATCATATCCATTTCTACTATTTAAAAGATGCTAAATTAGCACGACAAAAAGCTTCATCTAGTTCAAAATAGCGCTATCCGTTGAGTTAATGCTACTTAAATTTAACAATAGTTTCGGTTATTACTAAAAAAAAGAAAAAGAAAAAACACCACCATCAACCACCGTTGCTTTCACCACCACCGTCGTCGTCGTCCCAAACCCACCAGACTTCACAGCTGCACTGCCCACAGTCATCTTCGTCGCGTCTCAAAAATCCACTCCCTTTGCACAACAGATTAGTATCGGAGCAAGGCGATTTGTTTAAATTTGTGCATCAATGGCTTCTAGAAAGAGCGGTAGATCTGGTGGTAATTATGCTATTACTCATTTGGATGGAAAATGAGATTTCGTGCAATATGGAAGATAAAGATGGAGGAGATTATGTTGAGAGAGAAGAGCGTTCCAATTTTGAAATTTTGGTGATAAGAAGTTTAGTGTGTTGAAGGGACATCTGAATTTGGAAACCTATATCTACTTCATGGCTCAATGCCGATGTGTGAGTCTTATGTTGATTTCCATGGAAAATTTGGAAGATTGCAAAAGGAGGTTCCATTTTCTTTTGGTACACCATATTTGTAGTCCACTTGGTTCTTCAAGTATTGAGGGTGGTGCTCATAATACTGGAGAATTCATTTGATGTAGCTGATTTTGATGACGAATTTGGTGCTGTTGAGGCTTGTCGATTTGTGATGCCGTCTTGGAGAGTTCAGTTCATAGAGCTGATTTTTGACGGATTTGGTATCGTTGAGGTACATCGTCGATTTTGTGATGCCGTCTTAAAGAAGTTATGCAAATCATATTTGGACTTTGTGGACATTGTAAAATTGCTAGCTAGCTTTGTATTTGTTGATTTGCATATTGGTGCGTTCGAGTGTGCCTCGAACTTGGTTCATTTTTTTTCCTCAACGACTTGTGGTGCCACATGATGGTATGTGGAAGGAGAGAGATTTGTCTTGCATAAAGAGATTTGAATTAGCTTTTTTTCTTTATGTCCATTGGCTTTTGTTTTCTAGCTCTGTATTTGATTGGTGATTGAAAGATTTTTTTTGGCCTTGGTGCATTTGAGATTATTTTGGTATCTACCTTCTTTTGATTTTGGATATTTGCAACATTTTGTTAGCGGGCAGGGACATAGTCTAAGCTCGTTAGCAAGGTGTGATGGGGGGTGGTTTTGCCGGAATCCATTGGGTAAGTATTCATTTTTGGTATCTATCTCGTTAAGAGATTTTGGTTGAAGGTGGAGTTCATTTTTAAGAGTTTTATGTTGAGAAGAGAACTTGAGTCGAGATGGGGTGTTAGAGATATGTGATTTTGAATCAAGGTGAAGTGTTAGATTTTGGTGATACAAAATGTAACAACCCGAGATTTTGCTGTTAATTAAATTTCGTCATTAGACGATTAAAATTGGTTGCAAATTTCAGTTTGGAGTTTGAATCCAGTTTAAATTCTTTTGAAATTCATTTAGAGATTAAGGGCTTTAAGTAAAAATCAGGGCTCAAATACATTTTCCTCCTTTTATTCTTAGACGTGCCCTTCTTATTCCCAATTCGACCCGCCCCTTTATTTCATTTTTCGCTTGCGTTCGAAAACCTAATCAAAGAAACGAAAATGGCGGCCCATCCTCTTCTTTGTTCGATCAAATTAAGGCTTCAAGTTTAGAGTCGCCGCGTTGCCTACTTGTAAGCGGCGAGACTTCAATTTTTGGAAGTGGGGCAATGGATCTGGGTTCATCTTTGCTTCGGAAGTCGTAGCCTTCATCGATTGTTGGCTGCTCGAAAAAAAAAGGTGAGTAATTTCTTAATTACTCACATCTGATTCGATTTCTTGTACGTGTGATTTTGTAGAATCGATCTTGAATTTTTGTAATTCGACTTCGGCATTTACCTATTTTTGGAACTGCAGTAACTTCACGCTTGATTGGGACTAGGCCTTGTCTAGTTCAATTGTTCTGTATTTTTGTTTTGTGGCTCCACTCTCTGATTTGATAAATTGGCTTGCTTAAGTCATTTACAGTTATATTTGGGTTGCTCCAGTATACATTCCTTGTTGATCTTCTTTTTGTTTTTGTTTTGTTGAATCTGTTGTTGCACTGCACTATTATGTAAACTTGTTGTCTGGAGTGTATGTGTATGTAGACTTGAGTCTAGCAATCTCCAGTGTATTTTGAACTAAAATCTGGTTGCCTGCTCTGCTTCATTCGAATTCTGGCATTGTAGTCTTCACTTCTGTTTTGTTGACTTTAGAACTGTTGCTAAATTTTGAGTTATGCAGTCTCTTGTATATGCACTATTATACGAATATTAGTGGAGTTGTGGTCATTGCAACATGTTTCTCATTGTTGTCTTGGTAGCGTCTCAGCCATCTTGCTATACTCGATTCAATCGAGTCTTACTTCAGTTGTTTACCTTCCTCGAATCAGATTCCAATGTACATATCTGTGCATATGTATACATGAAATTTTGCTTGCATGATGGACTCTGTACATATTGTGTTGGAGTTCTGATCTCATCCCGGTTGTCTGCATTGTCTATTGGTGTTGGCAAGCCTTTCATCTTGTAGATCCTTAGTGTAGCCTGGTGCATTTAGATTTGTTGATTGTAGTGATACAATCGAGTATGGAACCTTTTGTAACAGTGAGTTGTACTGCACTTGATTTTCATGGGCAGTTTAGTTGATTATGGTTGGACCAGTTTTGCATAGTTGTGGATTTACATTTGTGGTCACTGCACGTTGTCCTAGGTGGATCATCGAAGTGCATTGCTCTGCCTTTGTACTTGAATGATTTGCAGTCACTCCTCAGTGGATCTGAACCGGATAGTCGAGTCATCATAGCACATTCTGGTTTCAACTTATTGCTGTTAGTCGAGTGGCATCAATGTAGTTACTTTGAGCATGTTACATTTGTGCCCGAGTTGCTGACATCTATATATTCTTGGTTGAAACTATTCATTCCTGTTTTAGTTCTTGACCAGTTGTAGTTTTGAGTACTGTAGTTTACCTTGTTAATCATGTTGCATATTGGGTTGTTCATTTCTTGTTCATGTGTGTCTGGTAGAGTTAATTGTTCTTGACAGTTGAGTTACGCCTGAGTTGAATCCAGCTTAAACGCTTGGGTTTGACCTTGCGTTTGTTTGTGATTTCCTTGAGCTTTTGTGTATTTCATCGCGGTAGTGGTGAGGCAGTACATGCGTGCGCGTACTGCAGCCACGCCGAATTTTGACTTGGATTTGCTGATTTGTGGTTTAACACTGTTTAGTGCTATATTTGTCGTTATCTGTTTCTCTTATCGAGAAGTTGGATATACGAGATTACTGTGATTGTCGTCTATTTGATATTGATTATTATTGCTTCTGTGCATTAATAACTGATTTTGAATTAGACTGACCCGTGTATTATTTTCTTTTGAATTTAATACTCGGGTCAGACCCGAGTTATTTCAGGTTGTAGATTTTCTTCTTTGAGTTGCTGTTCAGGATTTGAAGACTTTTCACATCTTCTGAAGTTGTCATTGTCCTTTTGTAGTAGTCGTGTCATTGTATAGAACGATATGAATCCATGTATATTAGTCAATGATGTACGTGTATATATAACTTCTAGAGTCGACAGTTGTAGTTGTATCATATGTATTGTGTCAACTATGTATTAACTGACATCAGTTATATATATATGAGACTTTTGTTTTTATCTGTGTTCCGCAATTATATTATCTGTGTTATTGTTATATCTAATGTCCTAAACTATTATGAACTATCGTAGTTTGTTTTATACTGATAATTGGATATGTCGATGGGAGTAAATAAATAATAGATGAAAAATAAAAAGTATATACCACTCCTATCGAGATAACCAATAGTAGTGTAAGGCCAATTACGGATGGTCGCTCCTATCCAGCCTTATTCTTCGTAATAATAGACAGTATTTCTTTTAATACTCTTTGTTATTATGAGCATAGAGGTGGGGCGTCACAGTTGGTATCAGAGCTTGGGGTTTATGGACATAATATAAACATAACTTGGATGGAACATATGTTACAACTATTGGTCGATGTTTTATTTGTGCTTGGAGTCAAAACTAAAGTTTTGAAATATGGATGAAATTTTTAAATATCTTTATTTAAAAATTAAAAGTGGAATTGTGTTTTGTCGTTTTGATGATTTGATTGATTTGTGTTCTATTTATCAGAGTGCGCAGCGGAAACAGTGAAACTGTCTTCGCTGAGTACAACTGATAATCTTTTTGATTTAAAAATCAAAATACGAAATTGATATGAATTTCATTTGTTGTTTACGTATCTGTAATTATTTTGTTTCTTTACGAATTTCGAATCCGAATTGAGGATTCGAAGAAATTACAGATATGTGATTTTTGTTGAAATTTTCGCTGGCTTTCTTTTGTACTAATCATCTATTGATTAGATTTTGCTATTTTAAATTATCTTCATTGAAGATACATTCGAATGATTTCTTTGTTCATTTTGTAGTACGTGCAAAAATTTGAATTGCACGTTATTGCATTTATTTTACGTTGAACCGATGATTGGTTATGAAACGTATTTTGTTGCCGTTATTTTTATAACGGGATTTTTACACCAATGCTGAATTTTTGAGGCACGGTGTTTTGTTGACAATTTTAATGAATGAAAATTCACTGATGTCACATTTTGATGTGAATTCTTTTGATGAGATATTTGATGTTTTAAAATTACTGTCGCTTTGACTTCAGTAACAGCCAAATTTTTAAAAGTGGATTTTCAAGCGGTTATTCCGCAATACTGATGTGTAACCGTTTTTACGGTATTTTGAGAAGTACGATTTCCTTACCGAAATTGTTATTGATTTGCTGTTTTAATCACGTGATTGGAAAATTGTTTTATAAAATTTTAGCAGTTTGCGTTTTCAAAAGAATGAGAAAGCGACTTAAACGATTCAGCAAAATCGAGGATTATGACCCCTTTCTTTTACTGATTCGCTTAACTCCGGACTTGTTCAGTTGAGAATGCGAATTGTTATTTTTACAAAATAAATAAAATTGTTTTCGAAAATTTTACAGTTTGCGCTTTCAAAAGAATGAGGAAGCGATTTAAACGTTTCAGCAAAATCGAGGACTATGACCCCTTTCTTTTACTGATTCGCTTAATTCCGGACTTGTCCGTTTGAGAATGTAAAGTGTATTTTTACAAAATACACAATTTTGCACTTTCAAGGAAACGATGAAGAGAATCAAACGATTTAGTAAAACACGTGGTATGGGACATGTGCGTTTGCTATTTCGGTTAATTCCGGACTCGTTAATTGAAACATTTTGATGCTTTCGTGTGCTTTCGAGCCACTATGAGGACCTTCGGGTCATTTGTTGGGCTTTCGGGCCACTCTGCGGACCTTCGGGTCATTTGTTGGGCTTTCGGGCCACTCTGCGGACCTTCGGGTCAAATACCAGTACTAGACCTTCGGGTCACTCTGCGGACCTTCGGGTCAATCTGATGGGCGCCAAAATTATGTTGAGTACTTGGTAGGCTTCGGCCACTCTGAGATGCACGTGCGGCGAATTAAAAACTCGCCATCTAATGGGATCGATCCAAGCTTTTATGTTGATTTTCTAGTCTTCTTAATTGATTTCTAGATATTTGTTGTTTCCAATTATCTGCAGGTAATTGGATATTTGTTGATATGAGTTCTAATTATCGTTTTTGATAATCGGATATTTGTTGCTTTTAATTATCACTTTAGATAATTAAATATTTGTTGATTTGAGATTTAATTATCGTCTTTGATAATTAAATATTTGTTGATTTTAGATTTAATTATCGCTTGAGATAATTAAATATTTGTTGAATTTAGATTTAATTATCGCTGTTAGATAATTAAATATTTGTTGATTTGAGATTTAATTATCGTCTTTGATAATTAAATATTTGTTGATTTGAGATTTAATTATCGTCTTTGATAATTAAATATTTGTTGATTTTAGATTTAATTATCGCTGTTAGATAATTAAATATTTGTTGATTTGAGATTTAATTATCGTCTTTGATAATTAAATATTTGTTGATTTGAGATTTAATTATCGTCTTTGATAATTAAATATTTGTTGATTTTAGATTTAATTATCGCTTGAGATAATTAAATATTTGTTGAATTTAGATTTAATTATCGCTGTTAGATAATTAAATATTTGTTGATTTGAGATTTAATTATCGTCTTTGATAATTAAATATTTGTTGATTTGAGATTTAATTATCGTCTTTGATAATTAAATATTTGTTGATTTTAGATTTAATTATCGCTGTTAGATAATTAAATATTTGTTGATTTGAGATTTAATTATCGTCTTTGATAATTAAATATTTGTTGATTTGAGATTTAATTATCGTCTTTGATAATTAAATATTTGTTGATTTTAGATTTAATTATCGCTGTTAGATAATTAAATATTTGTTGATTTGAGATTTAATTATCGTCTTTGATAATTAAATATTTGTTGATTTGAGATTTAATTATCGTCTTTGATAATTAAATATTTGTTGATTTTAGATTTAATTATCGCTTGAGATAATTAAATATTTGTTGAATTTAGATTTAATTATCGCTGTTAGATAATTAAATATTTGTTGATTTGAGATTTAATTATCGTCTTTGATAATTAAATATTTGTTGATTTGAGATTTAATTATCGTCTTTGATAATTAAATATTTGTTGATTTTAGATTTAATTATCGCTGTTAGAGAATTAAATATTTGTTGATATGAGATTTAATTATCGCTTTTGATAATTAAATATTTGCTGGTTTGAGATTTAATTATCGCTTTTAATAATTGAATATTCATTGAATTTGAAATTTGATTATCGCTTGTGATAATCGAATATTTGTTGATTTGAGAAATTTGACTATCGTTTGAGATAATCAGATATTTGATTGGTTTTCTGACTATCGTTTGAGATAATCAGATATTTGATTTGTCTTCTGATTATCGTTTGAGATAAGTAAATATTTGCGATTTGAAAATTCAATTATCGTTTTTGATGGTTGAATATTTGCGATTTTTGAGATTTGAGCTTCGTCTTTTTCTCTGGCGATTCAGGTGAGTAATTTGATTTACTCACATTCAATTCGTGCTCTGTATGGGATTTCTGCTCTGTTTTTCCTTCTCTTTTAGTTGCTGGAACTCGATTGTTCTTGCTTTTGTTAGTCGTCTGATTTTGATCCCTGATTCCCACGAGGTTGATTCTTTTGATTTGAAGCAGTCGAACCTTTCGATTTCTTATCGAAGTTGAGTTTGATTATGGCTTTCATTGTCGACTTTGGTCACTTGGATGTTTGAACCTTTATGTGCACTTCATTGTTTCACTGTGAGTTTCGACTCTAGCCATCCGCACTTGTAGGTGCATTCCATTTCATATTTGTTTGCATCCTTGCCTTAGTTGATATGTAGTTCACTGCAGCATTTCCTTGTTTGATCGTTTTGCTTCTCTGCCACTTCTCTGTTACTTCATCGAAGGTTGTATTCCTGTTCACTTGAGATTTTTGTTGTTGACTGCCTTGATTTAATCTCATACTCCATTGTAGTGGTTGTGCTTCACTTTATATAACCTGATTACTGTGGCCTTTCTGTATACCCTATGTTGTATCTGGACTTGTACATTTGGTCACTGTTGAGTCTGCATTTTTGTAAGCTTGAGTTTGTATATTCTTGATGGTTCATGTATGTTGAACTCTGACCTTGGCTGTTTCTTTTTCCTCTCGAGGGTCTGACCAAACCTGATTATTGAGATGCATTCATGTAGTTTCTAGTGCATTGTGTTTCCTCTGGTGGCATTTCTTCGAGTCAGTTAGTGTTGCAGTGGTAGAGACTTGTTTACATTCTGTATTCGCATGCTTGAAATCGTAAGGTAGCATGTGGTCTTGTCGAAGTCCAGTTTCATAGCTTTACTGTCACTTCCTATTTGTTGTGCACTTTAACTTCACTTTGAGGATCTGTTGCACTTGAACCCTGTGCATGTCATGTCTACACTCTCTTGTGTCTTCATTTGATATATTGGGTTCTTGATGCTTTGTTTGGGTCTGGTCTCACTTGATGTTGTTCATTCTTGTGCTATGTTGGTCAGTTCCGTGGCATGCTTGACTTGAAGTTGTTAGTCTGGTTCGTTGTATATGAGTTCATTTTGTGGGCTGCCTCTTTGAATTTGAGTAGACTGTTTCGACCACTTGATTGAATTCGAATTTGATTTTCGAATTTCTCCTCAGTGAATCCGATCTGGATTTGACATTGTGACATTATTTTATTGCTCTTGAGTTGAACCCGATTTCGGGGTTTGACCTTGCGATCATTGTGACTTTCATTGAGATTTTTTTTGTATTTTAACTATCTAGTTGATAATTGAAGATTGCTGATAGTTGTATTTATCCAATTTCGCTGTTTTCTGATTATCTATTGATGATTAGGCTTTGTTGAGAACTTGTAAAATTCTTTTATTGAAATTAAAAGATTTCTTTGTCGTCTGTATTCCCGACTTTTATCTTCTAGCTTAACCAGTTTATGTTAGAAAATTTATTGTTAATGACAACCGTGATTATGAAAATTGCGGGGACGCAATTTTTATAAGGAGGGAAGTCTGTAACAACCCGAGATTTTGCTGTTAATTAAATTTCGTCATTAGACGATTAAAATTGGTTGCAAATTTCAGTTGGGAGTTTGAATCCAGTTTAAATTCTTTTGAAATTCATTTAGAGATTAAGGGCTTTAAGTAAAAATCAGGGCTCAAATACATTTTCCTCCTTTTATTCTTAGCCGTGCCCTTCTTATTCCCAATTCGACCCGCCCCTTTATTTCATTTTTCGCTTGCGTTCGAAAACCTAATCAAAGAAACGAAAATGGCGGCCCATCCTCTTCTTTGTTCGATCAAATTAAGGCTTCAAGTTTAGAGTCGCCGCGTTGCCTACTTGTAAGCGGCGAGACTTCAATTTTTGGAAGTGGGGCAATGGATCTGGGTTCATCTTTGCTTCGGAAGTCGTAGCCTTCATCGATTGTTGGCTGCTCGAAAAAAAAAAGGTGAGTAATTTCTTAATTACTCACATCTGATTCGATTTCTTGTACGTGTGATTTTGTAGAATCGATCTTGAATTTTTGTAATTCGACTTCGGCATTTACCTATTTTTGGAACTGCAGTAACTTCACGCTTGATTGGGACTAGGCCTTGTCTAGTTCAATTGTTCTGTATTTTTGTTTTGTGGCTCCACTCTCTGATTTCATAAATTGGCTTGCTTAAGTCATTTACAGTTATATTTGGGTTGCTCCAGTATACATTCCTTGTTGATCTTCTTTTTGTTTTTGTTTTGTTGAATCTGTTGTTGCACTGCACTATTATGTAAACTTGTTGTCTGGAGTGTATGTGTATGTAGACTTGAGTCTTGCAATCTCCATTGTATTTTGAACTAAAATCCGGTTGCCTGCTCTGCTTCATTCGAATTCTGGCATTGTAGTCTTCACTTCTGTTTTGTTGACTTTAGAACTGTTGCTAAATTTTGAGTTGTGCAGTCTCTTGTATATGCACTATTATACGAATATTAGTGGAGTTGTGGTCATTGCAACATGTTTCTCATTGTTGTCTTGGTAGCGTCTCAGCCATCTTGCTATACTCGATTCAATCGAGTCTTACTTCAGTTGTTTACCTTCCTCGAATCAGATTCCAATGTACATATCTGTGCATATGTATACATGAAATTTTGCTTGCATGATGGACTCTGTACATATTGTGTTGGAGTTCTGATCTCATCCCGGTTGTCTGCATTGTCTATTGGTGTTGGCAAGCCTTTCATCTTGTAGATCCTTAGTGTAGCCTGGTGCATTTAGATTTGTTGATTGTAGTGATACAATCGAGTATGGAACCTTTTGTAACAGTGAGTTGTACTGCACTTGATTTTCATGGGCAGTTTAGTTGATTATGGTTGGACCAGTTTTGCATAGTTGTGGATTTACATTTGTGGTCACTGCACGTTGTCCTAGGTGGATCATCGAAGTGCATTGCTCTGCCTTTGTACTTGAATGATTTGCAGTCACTCCTCAGTGGATCTGAACCGGATAGTCGAGTCATCATAGCACATTCTGGTTTCAACTTATTGCTGTTAGTCGAGTGGCATCAATGTAGTTACTTTGAGCATGTTACATTTGTGCTCGAGTTGCTGACATCTATATATTCTTGGTCGAAACTATTCATTCCTGTTTTAGTTCTTGACCAGTTGTAGTTTTGAGTACTGTAGTTTACCTTGTTAATCATGTTGCATATTGGGTTGTTCATTTCTTGTTCATGTGTGTCTGGTAGAGTTAATTGTTCTTGACAGTTGAGTTACGACTGAGTTGAATCCAGCTTAAACGCTTGGGTTTGACCTTGCGTTTGTTTGTGATTTCCTTGAGCTTTTGTGTATTTCATCGCGGTAGTGGCGAGGCAGTACACGCGTGCGCGTACTGCAGCCACGCCGAATTTTGACTTGGATTTGCTGATTTGTGGTTTAACACTGTTTAGTGCTATATTTGTCGTTATCTGTTTCTCTTATCGAGAAGTTGGATATACGAGATTACTGTGATTGTCGTCTATTTGATATTGATTATTATTTCTTCTGTGCATTAATAACTGATTTTGAATTAGACTGACCCGTGTATTATTTTCTTTTGAATTTAATACTCGGGTCAGACCCGAGTTATTTCAGGTTGTAGATTTTCTTCTTTGAGTTGCTGTTCAGGATTTGAAGACTTTTCACATCTTCTGAAGTTGTCATTGTCCTTTTGTAGTAGTCGTGTCATTGTATAGAACGATATGAATCCATGTATATTAGTCAATGATGTACGTGTATATATAACTTCTAGAGTCGACAGTTGTAGTTGTATCATATGTATTGTGTCAACTATGTATTAACTGACATCAGTTATATATATATGAGACTTTTGTTTTTATCTGTGTTCCGCAATTATATTATCTGTGTTATTGTTATATCTAATGTCCTAAACTATTATGAACTATCGTAGTTTGTTTTATACTGATAATTGGATATGTCGATGGGAGTAAATAAATAATAGATGAAAAATAAAAAGTATATACCACTCCTATCGAGATAACCAATAGTAGTGTAAGGCCAATTACGGATGGTCGCTCCTATCCAGCCTTATTCTTCGTAATAATAGACAGTATTTCTTTTAATACTCTTTGTTATTATGAGCATAGAGGTGGGGCGTCACAGTTGGTATCAGAGCTTGGGGTTTATGGACATAATATAAACATAACTTGGATGGAACATATGTTACAACTATTGGTCGATGTTTTATTTGTGCTTGGAGTCAAAACTAAAGTTTTGAAATATGGATGAAATTTTTAAATATCTTTATTTAAAAATTAAAAGTGGAATTGTGTTTTGTCGTTTTGATGATTTGATTGATTTGTGTTCTATTTATCAGAGTGCGCAGCGGAAACAGTGAAACTGTCTTCGCTGAGTACAACTGATAATCTTTTTGATTTAAAAATCAAAATACGAAATTGATATGAATTTCATTTGTTGTTTACGTATCTGTAATTATTTTGTTTCTTTACGAATTTCGAATCTGAATTGAGGATTCGAAGAAATTACAGATATGTGATTTTTGTTGAAATTTTCGCTGGCTTTCTTTTGTACTAATCATCTATTGATTAGATTTTGCTGTTTTAAATTATCTTCATTGAAGATACATTCGAATGATTTCTTTGTTCATTTTGTAGTACGTGCAAAAATTTGAATTGCACGTTATTGCATTTATTTTACGTTGAACCGATGATTGGTTATGAAACGTATTTTGTTGCCGTTATTTTTATAACGGGATTTTTACACCAATGCTGAATTTTTGAGGCACGGTGTTTTGTTGACAATTTTAATGAATGAAAATTCACTGATGTCACATTTTGATGTGAATTCTTTTGATGAGATATTTGATGTTTTAAAATTACTGTCGCTTTGACTTCAGTAACAGCCAAATTTTTAAAAGTGGATTTTCAAGCGGTTATTCCGTAATACTGATGTGTAACCGTTTTTACGGTATTTTGAGAAGTACGATTTCCTTACCGAAATTGTTATTGATTTGCTGTTTTAATCACGTGATTGGAAAATTGTTTTATAAAATTTTAGCAGTTTGCGTTTTCAAAAGAATGAGAAAGCGACTTAAACGATTCAGCAAAATCGAGGATTATGACCCCTTTCTTTTACTGATTCGCTTAACTCCGGACTTGTTCAGTTGAGAATGCGAATTGTTATTTTTACAAAATAAATAAAATTGTTTTCGAAAATTTTACAGTTTGCGCTTTCAAAAGAATGAGGAAGCGATTTAAACGTTTCAGCAAAATCGAGGACTATGACCCCTTTCTTTTACTGATTCGCTTAATTCCGGACTTGTCCGTTTGAGAATGTAAAGTGTATTTTTACAAAATACACAATTTTGCACTTTCAAGGAAACGATGAAGAGAATCAAACGATTTAGTAAAACACGTGGTATGGGACATGTGCGTTTGCTATTTCGGTTAATTCCGGACTCGTTAATTGAAACATTTTGATGCTTTCGTGTGCTTTCGAGCCACTATGAGGACCTTCGGGTCATTTGTTGGGCTTTCGGGCCACTCTGCGGACCTTCGGGTCATTTGTTGGGCTTTCGGGCCACTCTGCGGACCTTCGGGTCAAATACCAGTACTAGACCTTCGGGTCACTCTGCGGACCTTCGGGTCAATCTGATGGGCGCCAAAATTATGTTGAGTACTTGGTAGGCTTCGGCCACTCTGAGATGCACGTGCGGCGAATTAAAAACTCGCCATCTGATGGGATCGATCCAAGCTTTTATGTTGATTTTCTAGTCTTCTTAATTGATTTCTAGATATTTGTTGTTTCCAATTATCTGCAGGTAATTGGATATTTGTTGATATGAGTTCTGATTATCGTTTTTGATAATCGGATATTTGTTGCTTTTAATTATCACTTTAGATAATTAAATATTTGTTGATTTGAGATTTAATTATCGTCTTTGATAATTAAATATTTGTTGATTTTAGATTTAATTATCGCTTGAGATAATTAAATATTTGTTGAATTTAGATTTAATTATCGCTGTTAGATAATTAAATATTTGTTGATTTGAGATTTAATTATCGTCTTTGATAATTAAATATTTGTTGATTTGAGATTTAATTATCGTCTTTGATAATTAAATATTTGTTGATTTTAGATTTAATTATCGCTGTTAGATAATTAAATATTTGTTGATTTGAGATTTAATTATCGTCTTTGATAATTAAATATTTGTTGATTTGAGATTTAATTATCGTCTTTGATAATTAAATATTTGTTGATTTTAGATTTAATTATCGCTTGAGATAATTAAATATTTGTTGAATTTAGATTTAATTATCGCTGTTAGATAATTAAATATTTGTTGATTTGAGATTTAATTATCGTCTTTGATAATTAAATATTTGTTGATTTGAGATTTAATTATCGTCTTTGATAATTAAATATTTGTTGATTTTAGATTTAATTATCGCTGTTAGATAATTAAATATTTGTTGATTTGAGATTTAATTATCGTCTTTGATAATTAAATATTTGTTGATTTGAGATTTAATTATCGTCTTTGATAATTAAATATTTGTTGATTTTAGATTTAATTATCGCTGTTAGATAATTAAATATTTGTTGATTTGAGATTTAATTATCGTCTTTGATAATTAAATATTTGTTGATTTGAGATTTAATTATCGTCTTTGATAATTAAATATTTGTTGATTTTAGATTTAATTATCGCTTGAGATAATTAAATATTTGTTGAATTTAGATTTAATTATCGCTGTTAGATAATTAAATATTTGTTGATTTGAGATTTAATTATCGTCTTTGATAATTAAATATTTGTTGATTTGAGATTTAATTATCGTCTTTGATAATTAAATATTTGTTGATTTTAGATTTAATTATCGCTGTTAGATAATTAAATATTTGTTGATTTGAGATTTAATTATCGTCTTTGATAATTAAATATTTGTTGATTTGAGATTTAATTATCGTCTTTGATAATTAAATATTTGTTGATTTTAGATTTAATTATCACTGTTAGATAATTAAATATTTGTTGATTTGAGATTTAATTATCGTCTTTGATAATTAAATATTTGTTGATTTGAGATTTAATTATCGTCTTTGATAATTAAATATTTGTTGATTTTAGATTTAATTATCGCTTGAGATAATTAAATATTTGTTGAATTTAGATTTAATTATCGCTGTTAGATAATTAAATATTTGTTGATTTGAGATTTAATTATCGTCTTTGATAATTAAATATTTGTTGATTTGAGATTTAATTATCGTCTTTGATAATTAAATATTTGTTGATTTTAGATTTAATTATCGCTGTTAGAGAATTAAATATTTGTTGATATGAGATTTAATTATCGCTTTTGATAATTAAATATTTGCTGGTTTGAGATTTAATTATCGCTTTTAATAATTGAATATTCATTGAATTTGAAATTTGATTATCGCTTGTGATAATCGAATATTTGTTGATTTGAGAAATTTGACTATCGTTTGAGATAATCAGATATTTGATTGGTTTTCTGACTATCGTTTGAGATAATCAGATATTTGATTTGTCTTCTGATTATCGTTTGAGATAAGTAAATATTTGCGATTTGAAAATTCAATTATCGTTTTTGATGGTTGAATATTTGCGATTTTTGAGATTTGAGCTTCGTCTTTTTCTTTGGCGATTCAGGTGAGTAATTTGATTTACTCACATTCAATTCGTGCTCTGTATGGGATTTCTGCTCTGTTTTTCCTTCTCTTTTAGTTGCTGGAACTCGATTGTTCTTGCTTTTGTTAGTCGTCTGATTTTGATCCCTGATTCCCACGAGGTTGATTCTTTTGATTTGAAGCAGTCGAACCTTTCGATTTCTTATCGAAGTTGAGTTTGATTATGGCTTTCATTGTCGACTTTGGTCACTTGGATGTTTGAACCTTTATGTGCACTTCATTGTTTCACTGTGAGTTTCGACTCTAGCCATCCGCACTTGTAGGTGCATTCCATTTCATATTTGTTTGCATCCTTGCCTTAGTTGATATGTAGTTCACTGCAGCATTTCCTTGTTTGATCGTTTTGCTTCTCTGCCACTTCTCTGTTACTTCATCGAAGGTTGTATTCCTGTTCACTTGAGATTTTTGTTGTTGACTGCCTTGATTTAATCTCATACTCCATTGTAGTGGTTGTGCTTCACTTTATATAACCTGATTACTGTGGCCTTTCTGTATACCCTATGTTGTATCTGGACTTGTACATTTGGTCACTGTTGAGTCTGCATTTTTGTAAGCTTGAGTTTGTATATTCTTGATGGTTCATGTATGTTGAACTCTGACCTTGGCTGTTTCTTTTTCCTCTCGAGGGTCTGACCAAACCTGATTATTGAGATGCATTCATGTAGTTTCTAGTGCATTGTGTTTCCTCTGGTGGCATTTCTTCGAGTCAGTTAGTCTTGCAGTGGTAGAGACTTGTTTACATTCTGTATTCGCATGCTTAAAAAAAACCAAACTTAGCCGTTACAATTATTTGCCTTCTTGATATTCATTTTGCACGAAGTCACCTGCGCTAAATGTCTTCACCCGCCACCGCTGGTCACAACACTGACCACAATGTTGCTGCTACTATTTTCGTTCGATTTTTCACATACGATTCTTTGTGCATTGGCTTGCTCTGATCATATTGGACGACATCGAAGTAAAAAATGATGCTGCTTCCTTCGCATATAACAGGTACAATATGCATCCTTTTGCTCTGCGTAATTGGATTAATTTTATTTATGTTCATGTATTACACCGTGCTTTGATGCCGTTTGTTGATATTCCCGTTAGAGTTCTTTTATGTGGACCAGTTTGTTTCTGATGTTATTGTTATACTTACTATTGCACCAACACACACACACAACGTGTGTTCACAAGTCATTAATATTTTCGTTTGAATGGAACTGGAAATTTAGAGATCTGGTTTGAAGAAAAGTAATCCTAAGATTGAAATTAGGGGTTTGATTGTCAGTAGTTAAGACAGAGAAAGACAGGAAGTATAGGCGTATAGCAGAAGAAAGAGTCATTTTAGTCAATTTCTCCAAACACGGATGAGCTGGTAGAAACTATATCGTGTGCAAGCCTTTTTTTTTTTTTTTGATATTAGCGCACCAACACACAAACTAGTGCATACATAGGATATTTCACGTGGGTTTAAGTTAAAGTTTAAACCAAGAAACATTACTAAAGAACAAGGATTTTCTTTGGATTTGGACCGCTTTTGGAAACTTATCAGACAAATAGGTGTTATTCACTTTCAAGTAACGCTTTTTTGTTTGGAGTTGGGTAAAGTAGAAATGACGAAAGAAAGTAAAGATAGATGTTGTTTGATATAAAGTAAAATGTGGCTTTTCAAAATGCGCCACATTGGCTCCATTTCAAAATGCACCACAATGTTTTGTATTAAAACGTAGTTGGCGCTATTTCAAATTGCGCCAACTATGTCGTCTATACACTTTTGGTCAGCGTGGTGCCGAGCTGGTCAAAAATGATTTATATTTATAATTAGTTTTCAAATTTTCCTATTTGCGTAATCCAAAGAATAATTCTCAAACACAACAAAAAGTTATGTAAATAGAGATGACATGGAAAGTGACAAAAACTAGGCGGATAGGAAGAAGCGTAGCTTGACAAATGAGTGTTACGGTTTTTGTTTTTTGAAATGGAGGTTTTGGTTATCAGTTGTAATTATTGTACATACATGTAATTCATTGCTACAGCCTCTCTTCTTTCAGTTATATCATTTGATTATTGGAGACAAGTAGTGCTGCTGTTATAAGTTCACAACATTTTTGAGCTTTCACTTATCAGTTTACTGCGCATAACTAAAAGTTGACTGCATTTTAATTATTCAGAGCGATGCATTTTAATCTCTTTACTACAGTCAGGGCTGGTCTTCTGGGCAGCCCACCAAGCCAATGGGCTGGGACAACCCACCAAGATCGGGGTTATATATATGTGTGTGTATATATGTGTATATGTGTGTGTATATATTAATGTTGTTATATAGCTAATAAGTATTAAAAGTAGATAATAGATATTCGTCCAAGGAGTTTGTTTAAGGTGGTGGTAATTAAGATGTAAAGAATTCAGCTCGTGGAATTGTGATTTTTTATAGTTTATATTTTGCCAAATATTTTAATAGAGAATTTGATTTTGATCCCTATAAATATTGTTACATTAATAGAACAACTTAATATTACATGGTTCTTTTTGAACATTATGGAATCAAGCCCTGTTTGTAAACTTTGATGAAATATGCATTACACTCGCTACATATACTTTAGTTAATCACAAGGAAGTATATATACGCAATACATGTTTTAGTTTAAAATTATACCGAATGGAAAGTATTATTGTAGAATAATTAATTACAAAAATCATCCAAAATTTTCTTATGAAAATATATATCCATGAGTTATGAAAGTCTAAAAACGAAAATATATATCCATGAGTTATGAAAATCTAAAAATGAAAAGTGCATGTAACCAACACATCTGAAAGAAAATTAAAAAAAAATGTAAAAATCAAAATTATCTTTAAAAAATTAGAATATATCACAAGACTACGTATTCTACATTCTTCATTCCAATTAGTATCCTAATGGAAAATTGAGAATCACGTCCTACAAATATCGTCACATGCACAGAAGGATGACACTTTGACATTATATTATTACAATTTGTTTTCAACGTTACGAAGTTTCTAAAAAAATGTAAATGCCCAATTGTTTTTGCTTTTTTTTAATAATGAATAAATAGTGTTCATAGACCATTGTTTTTTTTCTTGTAAAAAAATTAGTATATTACTCATTCTTAAGAAAAAATCCATCATATGAGAAAAAACTATCATCAAATCTCTTTTTTTCTTACTTTTGTTTTTCGATAAATCAAACATTCTCAATTTACAAAAAGTACATTGTGAAATACATATATATGTATATTTCATTATAATATGGTAATATGAGAGTTATGCAAAAAAAAATTCTATAAACTAATCTAAGTTTTATTGTGCTAAATGATCGGGGCAACAAAAAAATTTCCTGGCTAGGGCAACCCACCCTATTAGGCCATCACTAGCTACAGTTGAAAGTGAGTGTACTTTGAAATCGATTCTCCAATATGGAAAGGCCTACCAGATTCAATAATAAGTTTTTGTTTATTGTTGTTGACAGTTGTATATCAAATAGTCCTAAGGTCCTTATCTTGTAACTCTCACAAACTTACTAATCATTTAAGGATTTCTGGGTAGTTAATCTATAGAAGAAATGCTTTTAGGTGGAACGTAGAACTTTTTAAATAATATGGATGAAATGATACTGCTAAAGTTAAAATGTTATATTTCTTTTGATTGTGTGGGTGCATGGTATGACATTGTTGTGATGTGTGCTTTGATCATTTTACCATTGGTTTTCTCCTTCTTTAAACGTTTGTAATTTTCAGTTTCTCCCATGAATACGAGTTTTAAGTTTTGGCATAATCACATATAGAAGTCAATCTTTCCAGATTTACATAGAATCAAGAGTTAATCCAACTTTTCAGTTTGAGAGCACCTCCAATAGTTTGGTTCAAAATTTTAGTTTATGGTTTGGAATTTTCAAAGTCCTCATCAACAAATTCCGTGGATAAAAATTAGGATTAAGAAAAATCATAGTGAAATTGTTAGTTCATATAAGAATTTTAGTACATCTGCAGTTGCATAAGTTAAGTACATGTGTAGAATCTTCTTGCACCTATGCAACTAGCATGCAAATTTTCCTCACACCCATTGAACATGCTTCTGAAACAATGCAAATGTTTAACAAAGCACAATCATAACAGACATAAAGAGAAGCATCAACATCTACCCATCACCCTTCAAATCTACCAACAAGGTTGATATCAAAAATCATAGCCATTAAAGGCTCTTCGGTTAGATAAGCCAGTGTGGCAGGACATTTGTTTCGACACTTGCATGTCATATGACGTAATTTGTTATAGTTATAGGCTTATAACAAATAACTTGTCCAGAATCATTTTTTAAGGGTGGTTGCTACATGAGTGAAGAATCTAGCTATAAGAGTGCTCTTGATAGACTCATCTTTGTGAAGGTTGACATGTGGTCGTTTCTTATTTACTTGGAGAAAAATTTCTAAATGTTCACTATTATGTAACAGATGTGCATGATCTTTAACGCATTGGCATTTAAATGCATTCAAGAAAAGTTGTGTGGTTTAATGTTAGAAATTGTATTCAAAAGTACGTGTCACTCCAATATAATCTGAATCTTACTCACTATGTAAAGTTTTGAGTCAAAAGATATCTTTGTTTATGCACAATCTTATAAAGGAAATTGCTCGAGAAAATATTTTTTAAAATTCAAGTGGGAGATTGTTAAAATTTCTGTTAAGTTGTGTGAATTATTAAAAATATGGAAAAGTACATTAAGACTCCATAATCCCATAACTTGGGAAATTGAAAAAGAAAGTAATACATATACATACACACACGCACGCGCACACATGCATATGTATATACATACATGTGTGTGTATGTATATGTGTGTATGTATAAGGGCACTATATTGAACTTTTGGCATCAAATATTTTTGTTTGATTTGAAAAAAAGAGTCATGCATGACTATTGCACATACACGCACGCGCGTCGTCTGACCGACTCAACCTAGACTGTGTTGGGTTGGTATTGTGTAGCGCTTAATATTTTAGACAAAAAATGTTTGACATAATGAACAGTAGTTTTCTAAAATTATCTCTAGGATTTTTTACATTGTCTAATTTGTGGCCCCCATCTCATAAATGTTGTAGTTTTCCATCGGTAAATATGTCGTCTATTTAATTAATAGATAGATGGACGTAACACAACACAATATACTTCTTGATCCACACCATTGAAAAAAATTCTCGATCTAAATGACAAAAAAGGGTGCATGTACTGACTTCTCTCCATGCAAATGAAAATTGAATTTGACCGTTTTATCCTATCAACGACATGGTAGAACAAATGCCTTACACATTTTAGACAGAGCCGCGAAAACGTCCTAGAGAAAACGATTTTGTTCGCGACTCATCCGAAAATTCTCGTGGTGTAATTCTTCAACAAAAGTTTGCTTGAATGCACTTGCCTAAAGATGCTTTACCATGGAAGAAAATTTGATCACCATGTCAAAGAACTTTGGATCATATTCCTTCCTTGTTAAAACCGCACAGTTATATTTGATTAGAACGCACCTATCTACATAAAATTATCCTCCAAACAGATGTTTGCTTGTGAAGTTAACAAATTGGACACTAAGGTGTCTTTGCCATTTAACATTTGTAAATTTATTTGAGATCAATTTCGAATTCCATGATAACGCATTTATATGATTATATCTTTGATTTCTGAACAAATAAAGGTAGAAACTATTGGGTGTAACTTGCACTGTATATGGGAGTGAGCATGACTATTGAACAAAATAATTCCACATTGCATGTTTATAATGAGTATCCAATGTACACATGTAATTGTTGGTATGTAACAATAATGACTTCTTTTATCATGGTAGTATTGTCCATCTCATGTGTATGCTTGATGGATGATTGTGGGACGTTCAATCGAGACCCAGGAATTGATAAAGTTTTGTGCATGATGTTCAAATTCCCACGTGTGTGAAATCCATAGCTTCATGAGTAATGGCACGCTTCATGATGTACAACAAGCATGTTTCTCTTTACAGGAGCTTAATATTTTGTGAAGTCGGTCTAAATTATAGTGTAAAGTTATATATTTGCTATAAAATCATTAAAATTGAAAAATGAAAATATTAACTAGTAATTTATTATTGAGGTTGATATGATTTTTTTATCTAACATGTATAACTTAAAATATCAACATATAAAACTTTTAAAGATTCGTTCCAAATTTCGAACGTTACGATTTACAATTTAAATCTCAAATTGACAACCTTACTCCCAACCAATAAGAGAATGAATTTTGAAGCCTTTCAGAAATAGAATGTCTTGTGCCTTAGCACAGGTCCACGTAGCTTCCTCTATCAAGTGGTTTTGGAAGTAGAATGTTTATGTAAACTTTAGAAATAGAACGACTCACCTATCTGCATTCCACATAGCTCCTTCTATCAACATCAGGTTTTGAAAATAATTGCACAGCTTGATGTGGTGTCCATTTGTGAGTGAGGACAATGGGAGTGTACTCTGTTCCGTAGTAGACAAGCAAGTATTTGCGGACAATGTTCATGATCTGACCATTCTTTTCGTGGATCCTAATCTGATGTAGAAAGCAGGTTTGATCGAAGTTGAGAGTTTCTCCATTGGACCATTCTTGTATAGCTTTCTTTGAGGATGAGAAGAAGATACGACCATTAGATACCTAAGAAGAGATAGTTTTGAAGATGAGTTTTGTTAATATGTGCCTTAAAAGCGCATGTTAAAAATGATAATTATTAGCTAAAGCATAAAATTTTTTATTTCAAATACCTACTTTTAAAATAATTTTTAACTTTAACTTTAACATGTATCCATAGGGCACATGCTAACATTTTTCTCATATAATTTAAAAAAGTGAAAGTCGGAGGGGGGGGGGGGGTATATTGGTAATTTAATAACTTTAACATGTATCCTTAGGACACAAACTAACATTTTCCTTTGAGAATATGTTTGCGTTTTGTTTTGCCGTTTAGCTCTCGGTAGATCTTATAACATTAATTACGTCCGACTTAAGTCGGACATAATTAATTCATCATGTCCAAACGCTACCTTTTCAAGAGTCGAAACGCAGATAATAAATCCGTTGACGTATCATTTACGTTCGACTTATCTTAAATAAGTCGAACTTAATTCCTGCTTTCCACTTTTTATTTTTTATTTTATTTATTTTTTGCGGTGTCCGTGAACGCATCCTATATTGATCTTTATGATCCTCAAGAGATGGTCGCTGTTATTTACAGTGGCAAGGTACTTTGTAACATCTCAGCTTTATGATGCATATTGAACTGTTAACCCGCCTCTCGGCAAGGCCACGGACATGCGGATTTAACTAAGTCAACTTCTCGTTTATCGAGGCTGGAATATGATGGATTCGGTTTAAAATGATGAAGTTCACTTGGATATGTCGTTCGGTCGAGAAGTGGAGAAGTTACATGGCTCGGTCTGGAAGTCAAGGGCCGGTCGGCCCTGGTAATGTCGCTCGGTATTGCAGAGAAGTCAGGGTCGTTCGGCATAAGGTAGTGGTCGGCAGATGTCGCTCGGCATCGTACCTCGCTCGACATTACAGAGAAGTTAGGGTCGCTCGGCATTATAGAGAAGTCAGGGTCGCTCGGCATTACAGAGAAGTAAGGGTCGCTCGACATTGCAGAGAGGTCAGGGTCGTTCGGCATAAGGTAGTGGTTCGGCAGATGTCGCTCGGCATCGTACATCGCTCGGCATCGTACCTCGCTGGGCATTGGGTGTGGCTCGGTATGGTTTAGGTTGGCTTTGATGGACTTTATGGTTCGGCATTGGGAAGTGCTTCGCTTCGACATTTGGGTGGAAGTTACTTCGACCGGGGCATGACCTAGGCCATAGGTCCGGTTACTTCGAGTCAGTACTATGGTTGCTTCGGGTCAACACCCAGGTTACTCTCGTTCGGCATATCAACTGCTCGAGGTCGGTCGTAATGATGAATATGGCTCGGCTATAGCCTTAATGGGCCCGGATTACTCAGGAAGCCCAATAACCCAGTTTTTGTCTATAAATACAGCATGAGGGGGTTCAGAAAGGGGGATCTTCTTTCTGTTCTCTGACTTTCTCTTCTCAAAGGCTAAGGAACTCAACCATTGTTAAACTTTGGATTGTAACTGTAATTGATTATTACAGCAATAAAAGGAAACTTCTGGAGTGGACGTAGGCCAGAGTTAGTCGAACCACTATAAAATCTGTTGTTCTTTACTGCTTTCATTTTAATTTTTACCGTTCTTCACGTTATTATTCTCTACATATATTCTATCCGTGAGCTGTGACTTTGATTTGGTGCTCTCGCTTGGATTTGGGTGTTAGTGACCAATTTTGGCGCTAACATTTTGGTGCTTTCACTGAGAACGCAAGCACTCGGGAATTTTGGAGTTAGGAACTTGGATCCTAGAAAGCAATGGCTAGACCACCAACAAGGAAGCAAGCAGCAGAAAAGAGCAATCAGGAAGGAAGTCAAGCGGCCTCTTCTGGAGCTGGAGAGGATCATGCATCCATCTACATAACTCAGAACGAGATGCAGGTGATGATGAATTCTATGCAGGAGCAGATGATGAAACGTCAAGAGGAGATGATGCAGGCTCTTCTTAGGCAATTTGGACAACCAGGAACTACAGGTGCTCAAGTTCTTGGAACTGGACCAGAGGAACTCAACCAGCGGACAGATGGAGTGATTCAGTAGAGGGCAGCTCCCAATCAACAAACAGCTAACAATCTAGATGGACCTAGACTCGGGGGCACACCACCAGGTAATGCTGGACCCGTTCATGGAGGGATACCAGATGACGCTACGCGGTCTGGCGTCGATAGGAGTGCAGGAGTACGTGATGAAGAATATGTGCCATAATTTCCTTGGAGACTTGGGGGGCAGTCTGGAAACATGTGTTGACATGTAATTCAAGCCTCTTAATGTCACGTGTTAGATTGAGAATAAGTCAGCATTAGTTAGCTGAATTTGATCAATTCAGTTGCTAGACTTTAGCTAGCACATGTTGCAATTGTTTTATTTCTGTTTAGTTTTGTTTAGTGATCCACTCTCTTAGGGATGTTAGACGTGGAAAGATGGAGATTATTTAGCAAGTATTAGTTTCTATTTAAAAGCATTGTAAGCACTTTTTTCTTTAATATAGAAGAACGTTTTCTTCAGATTGTTTTTGTCTCTCACTTTCTGCAGTAGTTTTCTTCCTAAACTCTAACATTTGGTATCGGAGCTTCAGGGTTAATCTTGGGCTGGTTTTTGAGTGTTTTTCGTGTGACGATCATGCAGAACAACAATGGAAATGGGAACTCTTTGAATCAGTTTCCCGTTTTCAAGGGAGTGAATTATCACTTTTGGAGTCTGAAGATGAAAACTCTCTTCAAATCTCAAGAGATATGGAGCATTGTTGAGGATGGATTCACAGACACGCAGCCAGAGGAGCTTTGAGGGAGAAAAGGAAGAAGGATGCCAAAGCACTCTTCATCATTCAACAAGCACTTGATGATGAGGTGTTTCCACGCATTGCAGCAGCTTCTACAGCAAAAGAAGCATGGAATATTCTTAAGCAAGAATATGTGGGAGACAAGAAGGTGATCAATGTCAGGCTTCAATCCTTGAGGAGAGAATTTGAAACTTCTCAAATGAAGGAGAAGGAGACAGCCAATGAGTATCTATCAAGGATTTCAAATACAATCCAACAAATGAGAACCTTGGGAGAAGAGATCAATGAACAGTCAGTTGTCAGCAAAGTGCTTAGAAGTCTCACAAAGAGATATGAGCACATTGTGACAGCCATTGAAGAATCAAAGGATATGGAGACTTATACCTTTGATGAGTTGAAAGGCTCTCTTCAAGCTCATGAAGAAAGAATGGGCAAAGGTGATGACAAGAAAGAAGAGAAGGCTTTCCAAGCAAGAGGAGAGTCTTCAAACAAGGAGAGAGCTCAACAAAATGCTGGCAGAGGTAGAGGTAGAGGAGGCTCCAGAGAGAGAGAGGCCGTGGAAGAGGGCAAAGTGAGGGAAGAGATCAATCTTCTCAAAACTACAAGAGCCCTCTCAAATGTTACTATTGCAAGAAGCCAGGACATAAAGAGGCCAGCTGTTGGAAGAAAAAGGAGGATGAGCAGAAAGCTGGTGATCAGAAATCCAATTTTGTGGAGCAAGAGGAGAAGCTGTTTCTTGCTCAGCATGCATCAAACCATGATGAAGGTGGCGTGTGGTATGTTGACAGTGGCTGCTCCAACCACATGTCAAGTGCCAAGTCAATGTTCAGAGAACTGGATGAAACTGCAAAGAGCAAAGTCAGATTAGGAAATGGAAAGCAGCTTGAGGTGGAAGGAAGAGGCACAATTGCAATCACAACTGAGCAAGGCAACACCAAGCTCTTATGTGATGTACAGTATGTGCCAAAGTTGGCTCACAACTTACTGAGTGTAGGCCAACTGCTCAATTCTGGCTATTCAGTGTTGTTTGAGAATGGAGCTTGCTTGATCAGAGATAGAAACTCCAAGGAGGCAGTGATGAAGGTAGCAATGGGAAAGAACAAGATGTTCCCTCTTGATCTGTCAAGCCACGTGAGCAAAGCATTGACAGTCAAAGGAGATGATGATGCCAAGCTGTGGCATCTGAGATATGGCCACTTGAATATGCAGGGGTTGAGGCTGTTGCACTCCAAAGATATGGTGCAGGGGCTACCTAAAACTGGAGAACTAGAGATGTGTGAAGGCTGCATCTATGGGAAGCAGTCAAGAGGATCATTTCCTGTTGGCAAACCATGGAGAGCAAGTGAGTGTCTCGAGCTCCTTCATGCTGATCTTTGTGGACCAATGAAGACAGAATCTTTAGGTGGAAGTAAGTACTTCTTTCTCATCACAGATGACTTTAGTAGGATGAGTTGGGTGTATTTTCTTAAAGCTAAATCTGAAGCATTTGATAGCTTTAAAGTTTTCAAAAGCATGGTTGAAAAACAGTCTGGCTTGCATGTTAAAGCTTTGAGAACAGATAGAGGTGGTGAATTCCTGTCAAATGAACTCATTGCATATTGTGAAGAGCATGGAATTAGGAGAGAATTGACAGCTCCATACACTCCAGAGCAGAATGGAGTAGCTGAGAGGAAGAACAGAACTGTGGTGGAGATGGCAAGGAGTATGCTCAAAGCTAGAGGTATGCCAAACAGATTCTGGAGTGAAGCAGTTGCTACTGCAGTGTACATTCTCAATGTCTCTCCTACAAAAGCTGTCATGAATACGACACCACTCGAAGCATGGAGAGGGAAGAAGCCATCTGTAAGTCATTTGAGAATTTTTGGCTGTACAGCATATGCTTTAGTTGATTTGAGGACTAAACTGGATGATAAGTCTGTCAAATGTGTGTTTATTGGCTATTCTACTCAATCTAAGGCGTATAGACTGTATAACCCTCTAACTGGAAAGATCATTGTCAGTAGAAATGTTGTGTTTGATGAGGAAACATGCTGGAATTGGGAGAGCAAAGAAGTCACCAACAGTGTTCAGTTGAGATCAGTTGGCTTTGATGGTTCAGAGGAGGAAGCAAATGTGCCGGTGAATGCTCATACACCAAGTCCTCCATCAACTCCATCCAGTCAAAGTTCAGGGTCTTCTTCAAGTTCATCATCCTTACCATCTTCAAGCTCATCCAGTGACTCAGCACCAAGGAGATACAGGTTGTTGACAGATGTTTATGAAAACTGTGATTTTGCATTATTGGTCACTGATCCAACAGTATTTGAGGAAGCTGAGAAGGAAGTGGAGTGGCAGAATGCAATGAAGGAAGAAATCAAGTCCATTGAGAAGAATGAGACATGGGAATTGGTGAATCTTCCTGAAGGGAAGAATGTCATTGGATTGAAGTGGGTGTTTAGAACTAAGCTAAACACAGATGGAAGCATCCAAAAGCACAAGGCAAGGCTGGTGGCTAAGGGGTATTCACAGCAAGAAGGAATTGATTTTGAAGAAACCTTTTCACCAGTGGCAAGATTTGAGACAGTGAAGGTGGTGTTAGCTTTAGCTGCTCAGGGGAAGTTGAGGGTGTTTCAGCTAGATGTCAAGTCAGCATTTCTCAATGGAGACTTGCAAGAAGAGGTTTTTGTGGAGCAACCACTTGGGTATGTCAAAGCTGGTGAGGAAGACAAGGTGTACAGGTTGCAGAAGGCACTGTATGGCCTCAAACAGGCTCCACGAGCCTGGTACAATAAGATTGATTCATTCTTCCTTCAAAACCAATTTGAAAGAAGTGAGAATGAACCAACACTGTATGTAAAGAAAAGTGTAGATGGATTCATTGTGGTCTGTCTCTATGTGGATGACATAATCTATTTTAGCTCATCTCAAAGGATGTTAGAGGAATTCAAGGCTGCTATGATGAATCAGTTTGAGATGACTAACTTGGGTTTGCTTAAATACTTTCTTGGTTTGGAAGTAAAGCAAGCAATGGATGGAATCTTTCTCTGTCAAAGAAAGTATGCTGAAGATCTGCTTAAGAAATTTCAAATGGAGAAGTGTGAAGCTATGAAAACTCCAATGAACACAAATGAGAAGCTCCAGCGTGATGATGGCACTGGGAAGGCAGATGAGAAGCAGTTCAGAAGCTTAGTTGGTGGCTTGATTTACCTTACACACACAAGGCCAGATATAGCTCACAGTGTAAGTGTAGTCTCAAGATACATGCATTCACCAACCAAGCAACATTTTGGTGCAGCAAGGAGAATTCTCAGATATGTTGCAGGCTCAGTCAAGCTTGGAATACTTTATGAGAGTGTGGAAAACTTCAAGCTAACTGGTTACAGTGACAGTGACTGGGCAGGGTGCTTGGATGACAAGAAAAGCACATCAGGCTCTGTGTTCAGTTTAGGCTCAGGAGCTGTCACTTGGAGTTCAAAGAAACAAGATACAGTAGCCTTGTCATCATCTGAAGCTGAATACGTGGCTGCTGGTGCAGCAGCAAGGCAAGCTATTTGGTTGAGAAAGTTGTTGAAAGATTTGTGTTGTGAGCAAGAAGGTGCAATTGAGCTGTGGGTGGACAACAGGTCTGCCATAGCCATGACAAAGAACCCGGCATTCCATGCAAGAACCAAGCATATTGAAGTTCAGCATCACTTCATTAGGAAGCTTGTGTCAGAGGAGAAACTGGTGTTAAAGTTCTGTGGAACTAATGAGCAGAATGCAGATCTGTTTACCAAGGCTTTAACACAGGTGAAACATCAGTTCTTCGTGGAGAAAATTGGCATGCATGAGCTTGAATTAAGAGGAGGTGTTGACATGTAATTCAAGCCTCTTAATGTCACGTGTTAGATTGAGAATAAGTCAGCATTAGTTAGCTGAATTTGATCAATTCAGTTGCTAGACTTTAGCTAGCACATGTTGCAATTGTTTTATTTCTGTTTAGTTTTGTTTAGTGATCCACTCTCTTAGGGATGTTAGACGTGGAAAGATGGAGATTATTTAGCAAGTATTAGTTTCTATTTAAAAGCATTGTAAGCACTTTTTTCTTTAATATAGAAGAACGTTTTCTTCAGATTGTTTTTATCTCACTTTCTGCAGTAGTTTTCTTCCTAAACTCTAACAACATGGACAGGGGGCAACCCTTGGTTGGAAACACTGGATTGGCTGACATTATCAGGCGGACTATTCGCGGAGGTCTGACAAACATGGATTCAGAGGGAGTTAACAAAAGTTCGTTTATCCAGAACATTAGGATAGCTAGGAATCCGCCCGATTTCAAACTACCCACTCTGGAAGTATACAACGGGAAGACTGATCCCACCGACCACTTGATGAGGTACACTAGACATATGGAAGTGCTGGGGGCAACGGAGGAGGTTATGACCTGATGTTTCCCCCTGTACTTGACTGATATTACTGCTATGTGGTTCAGGCAGCTGGAGGATGAATTCATTGGAACATGGACAGAACTAGTGGACAAGTTCTTAAGTCAGTTTCGAGTTCACATAAAAAGGCCAAAGAACGTAATGACGCTAACGTCAGTCAAACATGGGGCGGATGAATCGCTTAGGACATTCTTAACTTGATTTAATGCTGCAGTTGCTTCAGTGGATCGGCCGGATCCATCAATGGTTCTGATGGCTGCGGTATCAGGAGTCAGAGATAATTCAGATTTCAAAGTATCGTTGATACAGGATCCACCGTTGGATCTTGGGGAATTCTTTCATGAAGCTGAGAGATTTCTTCGACAAGAGGATGCATGTTTGGACATGAGGTCAAAGGAAGTAAACATGGTTAAGGATGGAAGACTACCCAGCGAAAGCTCGGGTAAGGACAATGATAAAGGGAAAAGGAAGCGTTGGGGAGAACCAAAGTTCTCCACTTACACAGGATTGAACGCAACATTGGAGCAGATATTCTTGGATACTCGAGATCGCTTTCCGTATCGAAGGCCGGCGCGGAGGAAGCCCTCGGAACGCGAAAGGACATCAGGAAGGCACTGTCTTTTTCATGACCTGGACGGGCATGATACTAACAGCTGCCGGCATTTGAAGGACATAATCGAGGAGCATGTAAGGAATGGTCAGTTGCGACAATATGTCGAAACTCGGAATGCGGCGGTGGAATAGGAGCAGCCACCGTCTACCTTGAACGACGAGGGCATGAGGCCTAGGAATGGTGGTCGGTTGGTCATCAACTAATCTTGATAGTTTGGAATAAGTAACAAGCTCCGGGCAAACGACTAAATCACTTACTCATGTACGAGGTCGGAGATAACCCTCAGGTATGCTCTGAGATGATGGATTTCCGAGACGTCCCGGTTTGTGAAATCTGTTTTTTCCCTTTTGACTTGGACATTTGCTTTTTCTGGTTTGGTTTTGGAGTTTGGTTTGAACTCTCTGTTTTGCTCGTTTTCTGGTTTGGAATGGGGTTTGGTTTGAACTCCCTGTTTTGCTCGTTTTCTGGTTTGGAATGGGGTTTGGATGTTTGTTTTTTGGTTTGGATTTCTGGTTTTTCTGGTTTTGATTAGATTTTCCTTTGGATTTTGGCTGAAAGGTCGTCGAGCATGGACTATGCTCGGCAAGGGTCCGGAGAGATCAGGATTCGGCCTAGGACTTAGGCCCTATATTATCGGTTATTATCTCAGGTCGTCGAGTATGGACTATGCTCGGCAAGAATCCGAAGTGACCAGGATTCGGCTTAGGACTTAAGCCACGACATTATTCGGCGTTCAGGGACACTGAACCATGAACACCATGGAATTACTTAACATAGGCCGTCAAGTGTGGATTGCGCTTGGCAAGAACCCGGAGATGTTACAGATTCAGATATTGGCTATGAACAGCTAAGGATTTGGGCATGGACCTGAAACGGTCCCGGATTTGGACATCGACCCGGAGAGGTCATGGACGTGGTTATTGTTTGTTGGATATGGATGGATTAGAACTCGGTTGTCGAGTTCAGATGGATATGAATTTGGCTAAGTATTTGGTTACTGGATTCAGAAGTGGATATCGACTCAGAGTAGTCATACATTCGGATAAAGATACGGCGATGGCAATTGGATAAAATGGATTGGATTATGAGTCGGAAAGTATGAATGGGATAACATACATGCTTCGGATATCAGACTCGAGGCTATTCAAAACACACCTTCCAATAGCAAGGCATGTTTTGGGGGGCAAATGTTAACCCGCCTCTCGGCAAGGCCACAGACAGGCGGATTTAACTAAGTCAACTTCTCGTTTATCGAGGCTGGAATATGATGGATTCGGTTTAAAATGATGAAGTTCACTTGGATATGTCGTTCGGTCGAGAAGTTACATGGCCCGGTCTAGAAGTCAAGGGCCGGTCGACCTTGGTAATGTCGCTCGGCATTGCAGAGAAGTCAGGATCGTTCGGCATAAGGTAGTGGTTCGGCAGATGTCGCTCGGCATCGTACCTCGCTCGGCATTACAGAGAAGTCAGAGTCGCTCGGCATTACAGAGAAGTAAGGGTCGCTCGGCATTACAGAAGTAAGGGTCGCTCGGCATTGCAGAGAGATCAGGGTCGTTCGGCATAAGGTAGTGGTTCGGCAGATGTCGCTCAGCATCGTACATCGCTCGGCATCGTACCTCGCTCGGCATTGGGTGTGGCTCGGTATGGTTTAGGTCGGCTTTGATGGACTTCATGGTTCGGCATTGGGAAGTGCTTCGCTTCGACATTTGGGTGGAAGTTACTTCGACCGGGGCATGACCTAGGCCATAGGTCAGGTTACTTCGAGTCAGTACTATGGTTGCTTCGGGTCAACACCCAGGTTACTCTCGTTCGGCATATCAACTGCTTGAGGTCGGTCGTAATGATGAATATGGCTCGGCTATAGCCTTAATGGGCCCGGATTACTTAGGAAGCCCAATAACCCAGTTTTTGTTTATAAATACAGCATGAGGGAGTTCAGAAAGGGGGATCTTCTTTCTGCTCTCTGACTTTCTCTTCTCAAAGGCTAAGGAACTCAGCCATTGTTAAACTTTGGATTGTAATTGTAACCGATTATTACAGCAATAAAAAGAAAACTTCTGGAGTGGACGTAGGCCAGAGTTAGCCGAACCACTATAAAATCTGTTGTTCATTACTGCTTTCATTTTAATTTTTATTGTTCTTCATGTTATTATTCTCTACATATATTCTATCCGTGAGTTGTGACTGTGATCTGGTGCTCTCGCTTGGATTTGAGTGTTAGTGACCAATTTTGACGCTAACATGAACCTTATCATAGACTGCAAAATAAAACCCTATACTTAGAAAAGATTTTATGGTATCGAACTAATGAATATAACAATATATGATGTGGAAATATGAGCGTATGCAAGAAGTAGTACTCCTTGCTTAACAGTGATATATCGACAAATTTGGGTTAGAATAAATCTGAATGCAAGTACAATGTAATATGTTTTTATGGCTGTACTATAAATTGGAAGTAGGAGTATATAGCTATAAACTTGGCTAAATGGTCCTCTAACTTATAAATCTGAAGTTTACATAAACATTTTGTGGAAGTTGATCCTAAGAATATAGATGTTATTGCTTCCATAACTCAAAATAAAGTTGTCACCATAGCATTGTTAATGGGCAAAAAGAAAATTTTGGTGAAAAGTAGATGCCCTTATTTGATCAGTGATTAGTAGTTTAATTTGGTGTGTTTAGAAGAAATGACCAATTAAATTCATGCCAGAAAACCTAGATTCAACATTTTGGTACCAGCATCAATATTTTGGTTGTTTTGTCTCAGTTTGTGTGTAGATTTAGCCGAAATCAACAAGAATTTTAGACCTTGTACTTTACAAGAATTCATCTAACATAATATACATGTTATTATATTGTATATTCCCCTTTATTATAATATCAGTGTCATTGCTAAGAGCCTTACGCAGTTGCACTACCTTGGCACTTAGAAGTCTAGAGCATGAGTGAGAACGGAAAATACGACTTTGGGGAAGATATTAAAATAGAAAATGAAATGAAAGCATGTTGAGGAACCCAGTGCACGAGGCTTCCGCATGATAGCGGGCTCTGAGGAGGTCGATAATGTGCGCAACATTTCCCTTGCATTGCGAAGAGGTTGTTTTCGAAATGAAAGCATGTTGTAATAGGAAAAATTATTTATAAAAATCAAACACTTGGAATTCAAAGAGCTAAGGCTGTGGTTGGTTTACCATTTTTAGTTTTGTATTTCGTCCATACAAAAATGCGCAAGACGCATATATATTGTGAAAAACGATCGATTTAAAAAACGAAGTTAACATACAAAATATGAAACAATTTTTTTTGTGTTTTAGGAAATAACGGAAACACGGTAAACATCATCATTCCGTCATCCCTCCATTTCCTCTGTCATCCTCTCCATCTTCCCTCCACTCACTCTGTCGTCCCTCCGCTCTTCTCATATTTTGTAATTAATATTGAAAACCCAAAACACAAAATAAATCAAATGGACCTTAAATTTTATAAGTAGAAAGGAAAAAGGACGATGAAAGAGGATGCGATTTCAATAAAAAAAGTACTAATGGCAGGTCCATTAACTAATTCACCGTCATTTACCATACTACATAATAAGGACAAACAATAAGAATAAAAAAGACAAACTATACACATACACACACACATGATACATATGTATGTATGTATGTATGTATGTATGTGTATGTATATTGTGGGGAATTCTAACTCGAGATCACTCAAATCAAAACCCCAAAGCTCAACGGAAAATGAGATCGTGATAAGAAGTGCAAAAACAACCAATCAATATCTCAATCCCAATCTCAATCCAATCCAAGACCAATCACAATCACCAAACAAGCAATATAATATAAAAGTAATAACGAAGAAATAAATCACACACCGATATATAGTGGTTTCACTAACGTCTTGTTAGTGTACATCCACTTTGAGAGTCTTTATTAGTACCAATGAGAAGAATACTAGAGATTGATTACAATGATCAAAATTCTAATAGAATTGATTTGTGGAGAAGAGAATTGAAGAAAATTAGGTTTAGATAAAACCCTAAGTAATGGAGGCTAAAACCCTTGCAGTCGCTTTTTCGTCGTCTTTTTTTTGAATCCAGAAGATAGCTTATATAGAAGAATAGAAAACCTAGGCAAGATTTCAAAATTGCCCCTTCGAATATCACAAATCTTCACACCAAACTCGGGTCAAAATATAGGTAGAAGGTCGTCACAGACGTTTGTCACAAGTAACAGACATCTGTCATAGGTTTCGGAAAAACATCCCTGAAACCACATACGTTTGTCATAAAGTGTCAGACATCTGTCCAAACTTTCGAGTTCCAAACCCTGAAGTCACAGATGTCTGTCACTGTATGATAGACGTCTGTTCCCTGATGCTGACCACAACACTCCCCTTTCATCGCCATATCTTCCTTCTTTGAGCTCCGATTTGCGAACCTCGTTTTCTCCGTCACCAAGCTACTTCCGACCCCTTCAATTTCTCCATATAGTGTCTTCAAAATTTAACACTCCACCTCGACACTATATCCATCTCCAATTCCAATGGTACCATACCATTATCAACAAACGATAACACCAACTATCACCACTTCTACCTTTAACCAAACATGAATGCTTTCCCAATGAGCTTCGACAAAGCCACCGCCTATTGCACTCCATCAACGAGCTCAGGCAAAACCTCTACCCGCTAACGAAGTGTTGAAAACATCCAAATCCTAAACCGTCTCACCAAAGACTAAAGTGCTAAGGAGTGTAAACTAGCACTCGCCAAGAAGATAGAACCACAATCTCTCACGGATACTCTTCCTCATCCATAACCAAGCTCCTCCCTCAACCGTGCCACCCCGTGGCACCTAGCACTTTAACAAACGAATCAAGTTCGAGCAATGCTCGAAATTCTTAACCGACAATGCCTTAGTAAACATATCCACCGCTTTATCATTTGTGTGCACTTTCCAAAGATACACTTGCTTATCTTCATCCATGGCTACTAGAAATGACTCTCTCACTTCAATATGCTTAGTCCGTGAGCTAAACGCCAAATTCTCCGCCAAGTGAATAACACTGGCTATCACATCGAACATCGACACTATCATGCTCGAATCCCAAGTCACACAATAATCGCCTCAAGTAAAGTGCCTCATTTGTCGCCTCCGTCGCGGCTATCAACTCCGCCTCCGCAGTGAACAAATCAACTACGGTCTGCAATCTCGATCTCTAACTTATGGCTGTACCACCAAGTGTGAAGACATATCCGTAAGTTGATTTTTTTCGATCTCTATCACCGGCGTAGTCCGAATCACAATAACCAACCAACTTGCAATTCATCCCATCACTATCGCCAAAAACAAAACCATTAGATGATGTACCTCTAAAGTATCTCAATATAAGCTTTACTGCTTCCCAATGCGATTTCCCCGGATTAGCCATATACCGACTAACCGTCCCGACGGCATTTGCAATATCGGACCTTGTACACACCATAGCAACATTAGACTTCCAACCGCATTAGCATATGACACCTTTATCATATAAGCCCTGTCTTTCTCCAAGATAGGTGATCCCTTACACGAAAGCTTCATATGCAAAGGTAAATGTGTATTTGACGTCTTTGCATTCTCTATGCTAAACCGACAAAGCACTTTCTCTATGTACTCCTTTTGAGTTAATTTCCACTCAAACCGCTTTCGATCTCTTTCTATTTGCATGTCCAATATCCTCTTTGCTTCTCCAAGATCCATCATTTCGAACTCCGATTTCAAACCGATAAAGCCTAATAGCCTATGCGGTTTAGTTCCAACAATGGTATCAGAGCCCAGTAGCCTATGCGGTCTAAATTGGTCATATTAGAGCTAACTAATTAAGCTTGCCCACTCAGTACGGTGTTTAGAAAGGTAATTCTAGGATTGGAATTGGATAATCAAGTACCCTGTCCTACCTGGTTATCGGCCTGGCCCGAAAGGTGAAGTGAGCCCAAAGGTTGCTCCTAATAGAAAAGGCCCATTTTAATCTGGCCTTGGGCTAATTTTCAAAATCGTTTTGAAAATTAATGTTAAAGATTTTAAACTTAATAGTTAAATTTAAAATAAAACATGTTTATTATAAAAATTATAACACTACATAAGTTTTCAAAATATTTGAAAGGATAATGATATTTTCAAAATGTTTGAAAATATTTATATAATAATTTCAAATTTCAAATTTATTAATAAGATTAATAAAATAAATTAATTAAATATGTTAATTAATTAATGCATATATGCATGTATTATATTATATATGTTGATATATGTTATGTTATTTTAAAATGTTTAAGATAATATAAGTATACATGTATGTATACAAAATAAATTTTGAAATTAATAAATTTTAATGAAAATTGTTTAATTGAATAAATTAATTAAAGGTTAATTAATTAAATAAAACACACATATATATGATATATGTGTGTTATACTATAAAGGTTATAGTATACACTATAAATGTTATAGTAGATATGTCCAATATAAAAGTTATATTGGAATACTAATTTAAAATTAATTAAAGAATTAATTGATTAAAATTAATTAGATAAGATTTAATTAATGATATATTATACGTAAGACTATCATATAAGTGATATGAAATATAAAAGTTATATAACAATAAAACTTATATGATATGTGTATAGACTAAATGTGGAACATTAAATAAACCCAAATAGACTTGAGAAATAAATACATATGTAAATGTACATATACTGTGATTTCTGATGTGTCTGACACTTGAATCGCCGAGGTATTTCATAAGAAATATATTATTCTATAAGTCGATATCACTAAATATATATATTGAAGATTATGAATCTTCAATATAATGTTGTTCTCTACCATATACATATATTAATAAATTACTTACATACTCCTTAGTTGTTGAGTAAACTCAAGCTAGGGATGTTATGCGTAGTATTATTAATATATTGAATAGATGAGGTAAGATAACTATATGTATTTGTTGAGCAAAATCAAGGTACATATACTATACTTAGGCCATCATGATATGGTAGGTATGAGTGAAAAATCTCTTTCGATTTGTTGAGCAAACTCAAGGTCGAAATGAGATTAGAACAAGGAAAAATGGGTTAGAAGTTGTATGTGATACAACCGATAAGGAGTTATCCATCGTTTGTGGGGCTATGATTTGTTGAGCAAACTCAAGGTCAGAATACCAAAACAAACGAGTCCTAACACCCACTAGTAAAGTTGTAATTCTTTTATGTTTCATCTTAGGGTTTGGAGAAACATAAAAGACTAGTGGGAGCCTTATTAGAAAAATGAAATGGTAACATTTAACCTTTTTAATATTGTAAGAACATATGCTATATAATGTTATAATTATCTACAGTGATAAATTTGTGCATTTAATATGATTGATAAAACGTTTGTCAATTAACATATATAAACAAACTGAATTGAAAGTTGACAAATAGAAATATAATAGTGGAAATTAGCCACAGGGGCTTCTTTAACAAGTGAAATTAATTTCTAGGACACACAATTAAATAATTACTTTTAAGGACAATACGCAAAATAATTAGTTTCTAGGGCCTAAAAACCTATGAAATTATGTCCTTGAAAGTAATTGGACAGCTGATTTTGTCCTCGAAAGTAATTATTCTGCTGACTTTGACCTTCAAAGTAATTATTTCATATGTGTGTCCTATAAATTAATTGGACTGCAAAGTTTGTCCTTCTGGTGAAATGCCCCAATATAATATATACTTACTATAATTCTAATTGCATGTTATATAATGTTTCTATACCCATGCAAGTGCCTAATTTCAACTACTTAATACATTCGTAAGTTGGTCACTTATATGTTTATTTGGTTTAGACCGTGTATTGCATTTTATGAGTTTTTGAACTCTAAATGCAATTCAAGACTATGGTATTTGATCCATGTACTTTCACATATAAATGTTATATGGTGAACAATCATAGTTTGTGGGGTACAATATTTCGATGAAGTTATTCGAAATAAGCCAATAAACAATATTTTAAGATCATGTATTCAACTTGAATGATTTCAAAAGGATCATATTGTGTTAGATATATCTAAGAACTCGATCGTTGAAATGTAATCTTGATCGGTTTACATAAAGTGCAACATATTTGATGTCTTAAATGTTAAGAATAATCAAATGCGCTTTTGTAAAAGGTTTGTTGTGATATTGTAGTAAGGTTTTCTTTTGAATAGTTTGACCATTTGAAAGAAAAACGAATGTATAAGAATAGATGTAACTTAAAGTAAAGTTGGAATGAAGAGAATGAATAGTCACTTCTGCTTCATATAGAAACATTGGAAACAAGAATCGTAATCATAATTGATACTTAATATTGGAATATGAAATATGATTTTTATTATGAAATGTATTTTCATATAGAAAATTGTTTTCTATAACATTTATTTCTTTGAGTTCAAGATATTTGATCAAAGAACTCTCCACTGTAAACTAGTTGCAGCATATGAAATAAGTAAACAATATTAATATTAAGTGAATGGTGGACCTCTAAATTTAGCACGCTATTATAGAATGGCGGAAATAGTGGGAGCATGCCATATAGCACCTAATGATTACATCAAATTAAGAAAATTGTTTTCGTAAAATGTACCGAACATTATTTGTGAAATAATGTTCATTTTTGGTATTGATTGAAAAATAGATATAACTATATTTCAATATGAGTATTATGAATATTCATTATGAAATAGAACTATATTATGGAATTTGTTTTCATAGTAAAAGTGATGCAACAAAAATACATATGTATCCAATATTATTTACAGTTGTTTTGGAATTATAGTCCATAGTTTTGAGAAATAATTTTACTATATGATTATGAATCATAGATACAGATTAATTATATCTCAAACAATTAATGGCTAAGCACCCATTCGGTGGGAGCATCATAATAGTTGATGAACTCTTTATTGATGTATGCAATCACAAGTCTATTAATACCAAAAGGGTTCTACATACTTTGTTATATTCATCGATGATTTAATTACCAACATGAACATGTGTATTAGATACACATGTAGTAAGTTTATGATAAAATCATAGAATATAAAAGTAAAGTAAATAAAATAACATGCAATAGAATAAAATGATTTGATTTGGTCGAGTAAGTGAGTATATTGGAAAGAGTTCCAAATGTACCTAAAAATGAATATAGATTCAATCTCATAAGTCACTCTTCCATGTGATACATAATGATGCATCGATAAGGAGTGATCAGACATTGTTGGAAAATTTATGCTTAATTGTGAGCGAAGTTGAGTTAGTTTCTTTTTATAAGGACATGTACTTAGGAGTAGTACACAAGGTTGATATTATTTCATCTAAACAACAGTTTATAAAATCATACAAGATAAGGATTTGTAAGAAATCCCAACATATTCTAGGCCAAGGAGTTGGCAGGTTGTGCAAGTCGAAAAATTTCACGTAATAATTATTCATGAGGGATCTTGTATGAATCTCCAAAATGTTTTTTGAAAAGATCTGTCATCAGATGACATATTTATGTTTTAAACATAATTTTTGTAAGCTAAAATCATTTTTATAAATAAAATGGTTCATAAAGCGTTTATGAATACCTATTCTATTTGCACTAAGAAATAATTGTTGTTTCAAGATATATCAACTTCGTTGTGAAGGAATTTCTTTGAGAAATTTTTGATAGTTAAATGGAATTGGATCCGATCCATAGATAGAACTGATTATATGAGATAAAGTGAAATTAACTAATCTAAATGAATACATAGCATTAGAATGTCTAATAAGTATTCTCGTACATCGAAGAGAAACTATGAGTTTCTTATTAATGTCGAAAATATACATTACTCTCGGTTGTTCAATTAAACCATTAAGATTGTTGACTCTATATGGTATGATGCGCAAATCTGAAAGAATTTCAAGTACGCTATCAAAATATGATTTTGGTGGTTGTAATCAAAGAGATGTGATCCATCGCCGAGATTGTGTCTATATTGGAAAGACTAATGTGGTTGGAATTAAATGAGCAATGTTGATAAGAATAATATCGCGAATTGTAATTGTTGAAATCAGCATAACAGATTCGGTATTCAACATGCTCAAGTTAATTCAGATTTACTCACAAAATTATCGCTCGATAAGACTTCGTGTTGGTACTTATGTATCGAAATCGAAAATTCTAAATAATGACTTTGAGTAAGCCGTTTACACATATTAACCAAAAATGCCTCATAGTCAGTGGGAGCGATATTGGATTTGTGAGTTTTTGGATATGATCCAAGAAATGATACAAATGTATCATTTTATAAGCATTAAGATTGAATAAGTATTTTGATAGAAATATTAAATAGTTTGATTTTCAATCAAAGTGCAGAGAAAACGTGTGTTCATAAGAAAGAACGTTAAAAGGTACATTGATATTTCTAAACTATAAGTAAACAACACGTTGTTGATTTAACAATATGCTTGTATTAAAATCTACTTTAGTTGTTTTAATACTCAATTTTGGATTGTAAATGTTTTATGGTGAGTATAAAAGATATAGGGATTGCCCCAAAACGATATACAAGAGCACCCTATTAAAAGGGGAACATGTAAGTTGGATTCCTTATGCATTCGCAATAGTAATTATCATACATGTTATGTTGTGTATGATATTGTGTTTTGTTTATGTATTTGATACATGGAGCAAATATAAAATCCAAATTGATATCACTAAATGGTTGTTTGAGGTGTTCTAGCGTATTTATGAAATATTAGAGAATTGTTTATAGAAATAACGAATTTGTTATGATGGAACGTTTGGACAGAAACTTTTATAAGTGATATTGAGTATAACATGTCAATGATAAAATTCAAGTTAAAATCTTTAATTTGAAAATGTTTCAAAATAAAGACGATTGTGGTCGATTCAACGAATTGTTGAGAACATTAATTTGAATAGCGTTACAATAAACCAATGTATATAGATATAAATGCACAAATTTATAATTGAGCTAAAGGTGATTCCAAATGTTGAGAATCCCATAATATTGTTATAAGATAACAATGTCATGAAATTGGTCATGATAGAACTTAAAGCTCACTAGAAGTCGAAAGACATACTTCGAATCGTTCCACATGATAAAGGCAGTTTATCGAGTTTAGAGAGAGTTAATCGACAAAGTAGATAATAAAACATAATAGCATACTCATTCACTAAGGGACTGACCTAATTGGTTTTGAAAAAACTGACTGGAGAAGTTGGAATTAGATTCCATAATTGACTCCAAGTGCAAGTGGGGATTGATAGAGTTAGGGGTATGCCCTATGAGCAATTATATAATTTGTTACATATATCTAACTCGTTGACCAATCTTGTTCGAAATAAAAGGTATTTTCTTCCTATTATATACTTGATATAATGTAATTATATTAATTAATTAACTTAATTAAAATATATTTAACAGAAAAATCCATAAATGATATATTTTGTGATAGTAGTTACAAAATTTTGTAACTATGAGTAATTTATCACAACGAAACAAATATACCATTTTAAATGTTCCTAGTTAAGATGCATCGAGACTGGATATCGATGTATCTGTTGAGACTGGAGTACGTAACGCTCTTCAAATGTTGGACAGTGTATTACTCATGACTACTGGGGGCACCTAGGGGTTACGTACTAATAGTTATTGGATAACTATGGAATGACTCATTCGATAGTTTTCTGTTGGTTAATATAACTAAGGTCAAACAGAAAATATCGATGTGACTGATTTACACAGTTCTCTCGACTTGAGAATACTGTGGATCTTCAATATGAAAGCTCCGCTTTGATTATAACCAAATCACGGCATGGCGTCCATCGAGTAACTATAGTTGGATCGAGTGGAAGTATTGGAAGTGAAGCACTATTCAAGAGAGGATTCGTCTCCTCAGTTATATGCGGTTAGTATCACAGTCAATTCAAGTCAACTCAAATTCAAAGTCTCTGGCCAGAGCATTTCGGTTAATAATAATCGTTATTATTGAACCAAGGACTTTGTATTTAGACTATAAAGTTGAATGTGGATGAGGTTGGAATTTTAACCATTACCAAATTCCATAAGTCTAAAGTGATATAGTTTTGACGAAGAGAATTGGTGTAAACAAATATCACAACCGGGTAACGCTTATTAAACTAAAATTGGATTTTACCGAAAATGAGTAAGCGATAAATTTGGCCATAATATCACACCGCCTGTTAAGTGACGTGTGAACGTTAACATTAGAATAGTTCGATGTTAATCGCTGACCAAATTTACACCCAAGAGTTACACAGCCGAAATGATGAATTCCCTTAAGACCGAACGATTTAATTAGTTTATAATTGTTATAAACTAATTAATATTTATGAAATATTAATTATAAAATTTGAATATGATTTGAGAAATAAATAATGTTATATATATTTATAATAGCTATAAATGTACCAATCGATATACGATATCGATAAGCGATTAAATTAGATTTAATTGCATGACATTTTGGCTTGGGCTTAAATGAGTTTAAAGCCCATCATTAGGGCTGTAAATTTCGGTTTTGGCAAGTTATTAAAGGCGGCTAAAACTTAGGATTAGACCTAGAGATGGATGACTAAGATTAAGAGAGAACATGTAATGAGATTGTCCTAATATCTCTCTTGTACAAGGCTATATATATGGATTCTAAACCCTTAATCAAAAACAACTTTTGGCTGCCATAATTATCAAGTTTGCTGGCTGAGATTAATTCCCATATCAGTTCTAAGAATCTCAAATCAATTTAAGTTAAGTAAAAGCACTATTTGATAGAAAATGTCGACAATTCCAGACTTGCAATCTGACAGATCGAGCATAACTAGAAAATGGAATTCATTGATTCAAGTGGACTCAAAGACATCATCAATTGGTATTTTATTTATATATTACAGTAATCATATCATATTTTATGATTTAATATTGATTAATCCCAAATTTGTATACATATTAATGTTGTATATCTAGTTAGGTGAGATTTTTGTAGGTATATGTAGTTGTTACAAATTAGTTTGGTTATGTGTATGGTTATATTATTATGTGTTATAATTTATGTATAAACAAATCTAATTTGCAGTAAAAAATTATATTTTGTCATTATTAATTATTTTATGTATATTTATATATTAATTTAAATATAGACTAATGTATATTTTAAACATATAATTACATATATGTATATTTATAATGTATAAACAGCTTAGAATTTTTCCTTACACTTATTTATACATAATATGAATTATCAAATTCGAAAATAAATTTTTTATATATAATAATTTTAAATTATCTTTTATTGATTATTTGAATTTTTTATTATATCTAAAATAATTATTGCACTGAAAATTCGATTTTATATTTTTAAAAATTACTACATCTATGCAGTAACCAATGGAAAATTTTTTAGATTTTTTTGTTAATATTTAATATTTTTAATAATTAAATTACTTCGGTTGAACATTTCTTTTATTTATTAAAAATAATATTTTATTTCAAAAAATCATGAAAAATTTTTGAACCTGTATTTTATGATTCTAAATTTTCGTAAATTTTAAAATTTTATTTTTTAATATTTATTACTAATATTTTTAATTATTATGATCAAAAATATTTATTATATATATAATAATGATAAAATTATTATTTTATGTTTGTTATGCTAATTTCGATCTGGAAATAATTTTAAAATATATATATTTATATTTTAAGTATTTGAATGTAATTAATTATTCATATGTATACATTTTATTTAACCTTATATATATAATCTTAATTATTACATATATAGATATGTATGTATAATTTTATATGTTTAATTATGTATATATATTTATGCAAATGTTTTAAATTGTGTGTATATATATATAGATATTTAATTTTGAGACTTTTAGTTATAAAATATATTTTAAATATATGTATACGTATTTATATAAATATACTTTGCATTATAGATTTATGCACATATTTAGACAACATATAATACATATGAAATGAGCTAATGTGTCCGTTGCGATGTAAATCCCAACATCTATATACAGGCATGTTATACCCTTCACAGATTATTATGTTACACATGCATACAAATATGTATATGTATGTGATACATGTATATATATAAATTAAATCATTCAAATTAACTTTAAATTACAAAATACTTAAGTTTAAATAAAATACATGATTTTATTTAGAACAAATTTAGAATTGTTCTAAATGAATTAGACTTCATAGGCCCAATAAAGATCCAATAGGATGATTTTTTTTTGAAATACACCCACTACTACCGCTGCGGGTTGACCCAGTTCCAACAAATGTGTATTTGACGCCTTTGCATTCTCCATGCTAAACCAGCAAAACACTTTCTCTATGTACTCCTTTTGAGTTAATTTCAACTCAAAACGCTTTCGATTCCTTTCTATTTTCATGCATAATTTCCTCTTTGTTTCTCCAAGATCCTTCATTTCGAACTCCAATTTCAAACTCAGTTTTAACTTGTTGATTTCATTCTTATCCTCGGAAGCAATGAGCATGTCATCCACATACAAGAGTAAATACACCCAACAATCATTTTTCAACTTCTTGAAATATACACAAGCATCCTTGATGCTTCTATCAAAACCATTTTCAAGCATAAAATGATCAAATCTCCTGTATCATTGTCTAGGTGATTGCTTTAAACCATATAGAGATTTCTTTAACTTGCAAACCAAATTTGACTTACCATCCACAACAAAACATTCCGGTTGCTCTATGTAGATGTTTTCATCTAAGTCACCATGCAAGAAGGCGGTTTTCACATCAAGTTGCTCTAAGTTCAAGTCGTGAATAGCAACTATGACAAGTATTATCCGGATTGAAGTATGACGTACAACCGGTGCGAATATCTCATCATACTCCTTTCCCTTCTTTTGTGCAAACTCTTTAGCCACTAGCCTAGCATTGTATCCTCCATCGTCATTCACCTTGTACAACCATTTGCACCCAATAGCACGGTTTTCTTTAGGAAGTGGAACCAAATTCCAAGTTTGATTCTTCAACAACAACCGCATCTCTTCCTCCGTGGCACAAATCCACTTCGAGCTATCACTTAACTTCATGACGTCATCAAGGTCCATCGGCTCATCTTGGACTATATGAAGAGCATACTCTAACTTGTCACAAAAGCTAAGATAGTTTCAATCACCATATCTATCGGGTGACCTTATAGCACGGCGACCCACCCGACTAGCAATACTATCACCCAAACTCCTTTCGGCTCCACCTTGAACCGAATCCTCTCTAGAATCATGTACATCCTAATACTATTAGAGGTACCATGTTGACTATGTGATGTCACATCAACCGCTTCCTCCTCACAAGCATCTTCAACTACTCTACTCTCTCTACTCCTTGGACAAAATGTGGGAATAACTTCCTTCTTTAATTCATCATGAACCAAATCCGGAACATCCGATGAGCTCTCATTCTCCTTGAACAAAGCCGACTCATCAAAAGTAACATGACGAGAATTCATAACCCTTTTCGCTTCCGGATTTCAAATTCGATAGCCTTTTACTCCATCCGTATAACCAAACAAAATTTCCTTAAAAGCTCTAGGCTCAAACTTATCATTTTTCGGATCATGCACATAAACGGACTACCAAACACACGAAGATAACTCAAGTCAATGCTCTTTCCCTTCTATACATCCTCCGGAATTTTATTACCAGTAGCCGAGCATGGAATTCAATTAATAATATGCACTGCGGTTGACAAAGCTTCGACCCAAAATCCCTTAACAAACCCGATGTCAATCTCAAGCATCGAGCTTTCTCAAGTAGAGTACGGTTCATCCTCTCCGCAACACCCTTCGACTGCGAATCTTCCAGTGTAGTAAAATGCCTCCGAATACTATGATGCTTGCAAAACTCCAAGAATTCTCCGGAAACATACTTTCCGCCATTGTCGGACCTTAGAACCTTCAAAGACTTTCCACTCTCATTCTCAACAAGAGCTTTCCATGCTTTGAACTTTGCAAATGCCTTCGACTTGGTCTTCATTACATACACCTATACCTTTCGAGAAAAGCCATCAATAAAAGAAATATAATAGCGAGCTCCCCCAAAGAAGCTACCGGTGCCAGTCCTCAAACATCCGTGTGAACATACTTAAGAATCCTTCTCGAATCATGTTTTCCTTCACAGAATGAAATTTTAGTTTGCTTCCCCATGACACATTCTTCGCAAAACTCTAGTTTGTTGAAATTCTCTCCATCGATCATCTCCCTCTTTCGAAGAATATCCCAACTCCTCTCCGAGACATGACCTAATCTCAAATGCCACAACTTAGTCACATCCAAGTCACGAGAACTATCAACCCCCATACAAGTTTCACCTTGTACTGTCTCTCCTTGAAGCAAATAAACATCATGAGTCCTAGCACCTTTCATCACCACAAGCGCACACTTTGAAACCCATAAGCTATCACTCTCAATAGTGATTTTACAGCCTAAAGAATCCAGCTGCCCCAAAGAGATAAGAGACTTCCGAAATTCTGGAACATAGCATATATTAGTGAGAGTATGAACCACTCCGTCAAACATCCGAATTTATACGGAATCAATACTTTTCGACTTACAAATAACACTATTACCATAACAATTGAATTTCCTTCTTTATTAACATAAGAAGAAAAACAGTTCCTATTCGGCGTCATATAATAAGACGCCCTCGAATTAAGCACCCATTCGCTACCCGAAACATCTGATGCTACCGCCGTCAATACATCTACGTCTTCCTCGCAAACTCCACTCTCCACCGCTACGGATGAAGATGCCACTTCCTTCTTTGCCTTCTCCTTGTCCGGACACCCATTCTTCCAATGACCGGACTTTTTACAAATATAGCACTTGGCCTTTCTTTCCTTCGACTTTCTTCTCCAACCGGGGTTCCTGATTTAGAACACCCCCAGTTCTCCTTCTTCACATATCTCTCATTCTCCACAAATAAACCATGACCACTACTAGTACCACTACTTCCATTACCTAACTCCTTCATTTGATCCCGCAACTTCTCGCTAAGTAGACCCGTTTTGACATCATCCGAAGTCAAAGTATCCAGGCTATAGGTCAAACTATTTGAGAAACCCATACAATGGTCCGACAACGAACACAACAATATTATCGTCTTTTGCTCTTCCTCAATCTTCAAATCTACCGCCTTCATCTTCATTAGCAAATCATCAAAAATATTCAAGTGCGCCTTAAGCGAAGTACCTTCCTTCATCTTATAGGTGAAGAACGTTCACAACAAGATCAAACGATTAGTTAGTGACTTCTTCATATACAACTCCTCCAACTTGTCTCATATACCCTTAGCGGTAGTCTTACCACTAATTTCGGAGATAACATTCTTCCTTATAGCAAGTTGAAGTGTAGTGAATGCCCACTCTTTCATTTCCTCTCTCTCAACATCCGAGATGTCTACCGGCAACAAATGTGTGTCAAACACACCCGATGCACTCGATTCCACCTTAAAACCGCTTTCATCTTTCAGTGCAACTTTTCAAAATCATTATCGCCATTCCACTTGTCTATAACCAATTGTGATCCCGAAGCCGTGTACGATCCACGTACATAAAGGCGCTACTCCACTTGGATTAGCCATTGAAAAACTACCTGAGGTATTATCTGATTCCGACATTTCCATTTCCTGTCTCTCAACATCCGAGATGTCTGACAACAAATGTGCGTCAAACACTACTCAATGCACTCGATTCCACCTTTGAACCGCTTTCATCTTCCATTGCTACTTTTCGAAATCATTACCGCCATTCCACTTGTCTATAACCAATTGTGATTCCGAAGCCGCATACGATCAACGTACATAAGGCGTACTCCACTTGGATTAGCCATTGAGAAACTACCTGAGGTATTATCTGATTTCGGTATTTCTACAACCACTTACCAACACCAAAGCCCCGATACCAAATGTTGTGAGAAATTCTAACTCGAGACCACTCAAATCAAAACCCCAAGGCACAGCGAAAAACGAGATCGTGGTAAGAAGTGCAGAACAACCAATCAATATCTCAATCCCAATCTCAATCCAATCCAAGACCAATCACAATCACCAAACAAGCAATATAATATAAAATCAATAATGAAGAAAAAAATCACACACCGATTTATCGTGGTTCTACTAACGTCTTGTTAGTGTACATCCACTTTGAGAGAGAGCCTTTATTAATACCAACGAGGAAAGTACAAGAGATTGATTACAATGATCAAAATTCTAATAGAATTGATTTGCGGAGAAGAAAATTGAAGAAAATTAAGTTTAGATAAAACCCTAACTAATGGAGGCTAAAACCCTTGCAGTCGCTTTTTCGTCGCCCTTTTCTTCTGAATCTAGAAGATAGCTTATATAGAAGAATAGAAAACCTAGACAAGATTTCAAAATTGCCCTTCGAATATCACAAATTTTCACACCAAATTCGGATTAAAATATAGGCAGAAGATCGTCACAGACATCTGTCACAAGTGACAGACGTCTATCATATGTCTCGGGAAAACATCATTGAAACCACAGACGTCTGTTATAAAGTGACAGATGTGACGCCCCACCTCTATACCCACGCCAGCCAAGAACACTACGATGTAGTGCTGTCAACTAGCACGGAGAATGAGGCTGTTGAGGAGCGACCATCCATGTAATTGCTTTGTGCGAGCGCCGATATGTCAGATAATAAAAGATGCATTTCATTTTTAGAGGAAATCCGACATACCGATTCTCACTCAAAGCTACTACACAGTGGCTATAATAGTTTAGGACAATAGATATAAAAATAACACAGATAACATAAATGCGGAATACAGATGGAACGAAAAGTCTCATATATATAATAACTGATATCAGTTACAATACATTTGACACAATACAAATGATACAACTACAACTGTCGACTCAAGAAGTTATATATACAAGTACATTATCGACTAATATACATGAATACATTATCATCTTAAAACAGACACACTGACTACTACAACAAGACGAAGACCACTTCAAATGATATAAAAAGTCTTCATAGCTCTAGCAGCAACCCAAAGCTAAAAATCTACAACCTGTAAATACTCGGTCTGACCCGAGTATTAAATTCAAAAGAAAATAATACACAGATCAGTCTAATTCAAACTCAGTTATTAATGCACAGAAGCAATAATAATCAAACATCAAATAGACGACAGTCACAGAAATCTCGTATACCCAACTTCTCGATAAGAGAACCGGATAACGGCAGATATAACACTAAACAGTGTTAATCCACAAAACAGAAATCCAAAGCAATTTAAACAATCGAAATGTCAATTTAAAACTGTCAAATCTGATAGGGCTGCAGTGCACGCACGCGTGTACTGCATCGCCACTATCGCAGGAGATACACAAAAGCTCAGTAAAAATCACAATGATCGCAAGGTCAAACCCCGAAATCGGGTTCAACTCAAGAGAATATGAAAACAGATCCAAATGCATTAATGCAATGCAAAACAACAAGGACCAAAATTGCATGTAAGACGAAACTGCAGCCACAAATGATTACAAGGGCAATCTGCAACAAGACTGCAGTCACCACAAGATCACTAGTACAATGGTTCAAACATGAAATGATTCAAAGGAATGCAACTGATATTAAGTGAATGGCAACAAGTAATGAATCAGATACAAATGCACCAGGAGAGTAAGTGAATATGCAACAGAAGTGTACACTAGTAAGGACTCCAGGCAACTGGTCACAAGTGCACAAGTATAGATTCAACATCGCAGTGGCACTTGCAATAGTGAAGTGAGTGAAACAGGTTCAAGTAAGACAATACATAGCAACATGATCAATACAAAAGTGCACAAAGCACTACAACTCAAGGTCAGGGATAAAATGAACTAAGGTCAAGTCTACAAAGTGAACACTACAGAAAAGAGGGAACTAGAAATGATGCAACAAATCACCGTGTCCAGATTCAAAGACCAATAAACAACTATGACTTAAGGCATGTACAAGTCAAGGTAGTGTACAGTATTGAAACTGTAATTTCCAAAAATGAAGCAAGAAAACTCAATATGCAGTGAAACTGCAATTTCCAAAGGGAATCAAGAAACTCAATATGCAGAGAAACTGCCAGTACCAAAAGGGATCAAGAAACTCAATTATGCAATGAAACTGCAATATGAACAGAGCAGTATGAAGGTGAGGGCACCATAGGTATGGCACCACATCACACACATTTAAAGGTCAATGCCGCGGATTTTCCAAGACGAACCAAACCAAATAGCATCAACTCACACAAAAGTAAAAGAGCTCCAACAAAATCAAAATAAACTCAAGATACATGTATCAGATGGGTCACCCCAGAAATTCATATACGTAAAGCATATATGCAGTAGAGAAAATATCAAAAGAAATAGTAGCAACCAAAGTTGCAAGTTTAAACATGGTACCCAATTTCGAACAAAGACAAATGCCTTAAAAGTCATCACAAAAACACTATCAAGTTAAACTCTCATCTAAATTATTTTCAAAATTGAGTAGTGTCGATAGTCTACGTCAAACACTATCCGACACATAGCTATAGCAGCTAAAGCCAACGTAAAGCCAAGAAGTATCAAAACTCAATCCGGAGCCGTGAACAACTGACTAGAATCAGGGGACGAAAATAAAATCAACGACAGTAACAGCAAAACAATCCAGGGCTGTCACAAAAACAATTCGAAACTATAATGAACAAACCATCATCCAGTCATATGAAATTGGCAAAGCCAGAGAAATCATCACATTTCAACGAAATTAGAAAACACGAAATCGACTGCAAATCAAGCCGTGACAATCAACAAATTATACCAATCGAAGAAAGCGGAAAGCATTAAAATTGAACTAAATGTGAGTGATAAGAAATCACTCGAGTTCACAGCAGTGATAGCCGAGAAAACAAACAACAAGATTTACACATAACTAGATTAAATTAGATGTGAATGAGAGTTACTCACTCACCTTTTTCTGGTCGAGAAGGCGAGTCGAACTCGATCAAAGGGGAGAAGCCGCGAACTAAGCCATCTGTTGCGATCGAACAGCTCGAAGTGGAAGTGGTGACATCACTAAATCGAACGAAGCCAAGCACGAGATCCCTTCAACGAATTGAAGCAGACGTTCGAATTGAGGAAGAGTCGAAGCCGTGGTCCTCAAGAGCGATCGAGCGAGAACGAATTCGTGCCGCCATTTCCTTTTCTTTCGCTCGTATGATTTAGGGTTTACAATCGAAAGGAATGAAAGTAAAAAGGGGACGGGTTATCTTTTATAAATACGGCACCAAGAAGAATATGGATCAAGACGATTTTCAAAGCCCACAACCCTTTTAACAAATTTTTAAAAGAATTTCAACTGGTTAAATTAAAATTCCAAACAGCGATTTGCTAGGAAAAGCAATCGTCTAAAGACGATAATTAATCGGTACGAAATACCGGGTTGTTACAGACTTCCCTCCTTAAAGAAATTGCGTCCTCGCAATCATAAGGAATAAATGGACAAAAGGTAACAACTAAAAGAGCATGACAATATCGAATGCATAAGCAAAGCAAATGTCAGCAGGGAAGTATTAGATTTAAAATCAAAATTTTCGACTGATTCAAATCAAAAGAATCAAAATCGTGGGGATCAAGGAATCAAAATCAGATGACTATATGAACAACCCCAGACATCATCATCGACTAACAAAAGCAAGAACAATCGAGTTCCAGCAATTGAAAGAAAAGGAAAACAGAGCAGAATTCACGTACTGCACGAATTGAATGTGAGTAAATCAAATTACTCACCTGAATCGCCAGAGAAAAAGACGAAGCTCAAATCTCAAAATCGCAAATAGGTTTAACTATCAAAAATGATAATCAAATTTCACAAATATCTGATTATCAAAAACGATAATCAGAAACACAACCATTCGATTAATCAAATCGAAAAATATTTAATTATCTCAAACGATAATCAAATTTCACAAAAATCTGATTATCAAAAACGATAATCAGAAACACAAACATTCGATTAATCAAATCGAAAAATATTTAATTATCTCAAACGATGATCAAATTTCACAAATATCTGATTATCAAAAACGATAATCAGAAACACAAATATCCGATTATCAAAAACGATAATCAGAAGTCGTAAATATTCAATTAACGAGTCCGGAATTAACCGAAGTAGTAAAAGTATGGTTCCATACTCCTTACTTTTGCTAAATCGTTTAAATCTCTTTATCGTTTCCTTGAAAGTGCAGAATTGTGTGTTTTTAAAAATAACATTTTACATTCTCAAACGGACAAGTCCGGAATTAAGCGAATCAGTAAAAGAAAGGGGTCATAGTCCTCGATTTTTCTGAAACGTTTAAATCGCTTCCTCGTTCTTTTGAAAATGTAAACTGTAAAAATTTTTGAAAACAATTTTAATTTATATTTTTGAAACAACTTTTAAAAATAAAGAATTTTGAAAACACGTGATTAAATTAGCAATATCAGTAGCATCTTAGATAAGGAAGTTGCACTTCTCAAAGTACAGTAAAACGGACAACAAATTCAGCATTGCGGAAGAACCGCCTGTAAATCCATTTTAAAATTGACGGTTACTGAAGTTAACACGTCAAAATTTCATCAAAATAACTGGCATCAAAGTATAATACCAATGAATTTTCATTCATAAGAAAATGTCACAAGAATCTTCTCAAAGATAGAAAGGGATATCATACCCTAAACTTGTATTCATAACAAGTCAATAACACATGAATTCACCAATACACAAAAATTGACAAAACTTGTCAATAGAAATCACGAAAATTGGTGAAGCGCAAATTCTAGAAATCATCACAAGAAATCCAGAAATCACAAAAAGAGGGGGGGAAAGGCCTATCAGAAAACGGGAGTATGAAAACTCCAAAACACCGGTATCACAAGACGAGACGCTATCTCATGGTGGCTAACCATTAAAGTTTCACACAGGAATGGTCCGAAGACCGTGGGTCGCTATCCCACACGTGTGAGTCGGAATCACACAGATTGAGGTCTAGGCTAACCTCGCAGAGAAAGAGACATCGCACATTTGCTAGTCTAAATCATAAAAAGGAAAAGGGGCCTATCACAAAATGGGAGCATGAAAACTCCAAAACACCGGTATCACAAGACGAGACGCTATCTCATGGAAGCCATCCATTAAATTTTCACACAGGAATGGTCCGAAGACCGTGGGTCGCTATCCCACACGTGTGAGTCGGAATCACACAGATTGAGGTCTAGGCTAACCTCGCAGAGAAAAAGATATGTGTGAGTGGAATCACACAAATTAAGGTCTAGACTAACCAAAAAGCAAAAAGGTATGTGTGAATGGAATCACACAAGTGGTGTCTAGTCTAACCTTGCAAACAAAAAGATATGTGTGAGTGGAATCACACAAATTTAAGGTCTAGACTAACCAAAAAGCAAAAAGGTATGTGTGAATGGAATCACACAAGTGGTGTCTAGTCTAACCTTGCAAACAAAAAGATATGTGTGAGTCGGAATCATACTACTACGGTCTAGACTAACCTTGCGAACAAAGAGATATGTGTGAGTCGGAATCACACCACTGCGGTCTAGTCTAACCTTGCAAATAAAGAGATATGTGTGAGTCGGAATCACACTACTGCGGTCTAGACTAACCTTGCGAACAAAGAGATATGTGTGAGTCGGAATCACACCACTGCGGTCTAGTCTAACCTTGCAAACAAAAAGATATGTGTGAGTCGGAATCACACTACTGCGGTCTAGACTAACCTTGCGAACAAAGAGATATGTGTGAGTCGGAATCACACCACTGCGGTCTAGTCTAACCTTGCAAATAAAGAGATATGTGTGAGTCGGAATCACACTACTGCGGTCTAGACTAACCTTGCGAACAAAGAGATATGTGTGAGTCGGAATCACACCACTGCGGTCTAGACTAACCTTGCGAACAAAGAGATATGTGTGAGTCGGAATCACACCACTGCGGTCTAGTCTAACCTTGCAAACAAAGAGACATCGCACAATTGCTAGTCTAAATCATAAAATGATCGTCATGATCAACGAGAAGTGTCAATTACACTAAGCTAGTAAATATAAAAGTTTAGCTTCATGTCCCATAACCACTTGCTTAACTTAAATATTTACGAACAAACTGTAAATCTACACTAGAAAATTGTCACAAAAGGTTCAATCGAACAAGTCCAGGAGTTAACCGACGAAGTAAACGCAAGCGTTTCATACCACTTGTTTTACTAGGCCGTTTAATTCAATTTCTCATACGAGTGAAATAAAGGCTTGTATATACTAATAGATTGGAAAACGGTTTAAGAAAAAGAGCTTTGTAGTAAAATAGTTTTGAAATCGTTTGGAGAAAAAGGATTTTAATATTTACTACTAGTATAGAAAACCTTTATATTTTTAAAGTGACAAATCACAAAAATGATTGTAGAAACAATCAATCACAAGAATTCACATACGAAGATGTGAATGGAATCCAAAGAAATCGATACTGAATCCATCAGAAAGTATGTTCACAAAAATCCCGAAGAAAATGTCATCAAAGTTGCTAAATAAATGATAGCAACAAATCGGGGAAATGATCAAGAATCGATTAAATTAGGAAACCAAGTCAGTTCACTAAAATTTCACATTCGAAGACGTGAATAAAATCCAAAGAATTCGATTCCAAATTCATCAAAGTAGGAATACCCAAAAATTCCAGAAATAGAAGTTATCAAAATCGACAAAGGTGATAACAACTAATTAGAAAAGAAGAATCGATTATCAATTGGAAAAACAACGCAAAACGAGCAGAAATGCATAAATGACTTCAACAAAAGTAAGAATCAAGTCAATGTCGAAGCCAACAATTAATAGCCGCAGTCGAGTACAAAATGAATCAATCATCATTATCAAAGAAACCAACGGCAAACAAAATCAGAGTCTTGAAAATCAAGAAATTAGCAATTTCTCAAAAACAAAGTGACCGAAGTCGAAGGGAAATCCAGATGAGGAAAACACAAAAGAACAAGTTCAAAATTGTTGAGATTCGAACAAAATCAACATCGGCTAAATCAATTTAAAGCCGAAAACACAAGAATAAGCGTTAGGAATTCATACCTAACAGTCAAAAATAATCATATGTAAAGATGAGAGATAAAACATCGACAAATAGTTGTAACACATGTTCCATCTAAGTTATGTTTTATAATTGTCCTAAACTCCAGGCTCTGATACCAAGCTGTGACGCCCCACCTCTATACCCACGCCAGCCAAGAACACTACGATGTAGTGCTGTCAACTAGCACGAAGAATGAGGCTGTTGAGGAGCGACCATCCATGTAATTGCTTTGTGCGAGCGCCGATATGTCAGATAATAAAAGATGCATTTCATTTTTAGAGGAAATCCGACATACCGATTCTCACTCAAAGCTACTACACAGTGGCTATAATAGTTTAGGACAGTAGATTTAAAAATAACACAGATAACATAAATGCGGAATACAGATGGAACGAAAAGTCTCATATATATAATAACTGATATCAGTTACAATACATTTGACACAATACAAATGATACAACTACAACTGTCGACTCAAGAAGTTATATATACAAGTACATTATCGACTAATATACATGAATACATTATCATCTTAAAACAGACACACTGACTACTACAACAAGACGAAGACCACTTCAAATGATATAAAAAGTCTTTATAGCTCTAGCAGCAACCCAAAGCTAAAAATCTACAACCTGTAAATACTCGGTCTGACCCGAGTATTAAATTCAAAAGAAAATAATACACGGGTCAGTCTAATTCAAACTCAGTTATTAATGCACAGAAGCAATAATAATCAAACATCTAATAGACGACAGTCACAGAAATCTCGTATACCCAACTTCTCGATAAGAGAACCGGATAACGGCAGATATAACACTAAACAGTGTTAATCCACAAAACAGAAATCCAAAGCAATTTAAACAATCGAAATGTCAATTTAAAACTGTCAAATCTGATAGGGCTGCAGTGCACGCACGCGTGTACTGCCTCGCCACTATCGCAGGAGATACACAAAAGCTCAGTAAAAATCACAATGATCGCAAGGTCAAACTCCGAAATCGGGTTCAACTCAAGAGAATATGAAAACAGATCCAAATGCATTAATGCAATGCAAAACAACAAGGACCAAAATTGCATGTAAGACGAAACTGCAGCCACAAATGATTACAAGGGCAATCTGCAACAAGACTGCAGTCACCACAAGATCACTAGTACAATGGTTCAAACATGAAATGATTCAAAGGAATGCAACTGATATTAAGTGAATGGCAACAAGTAATGAATCAGATACAAATGCACCAGGAGAGTAAGTGAATATGCAACAGAAGTGTACACTAGTAAGGACTCCAGGCAACTGGTCACAAGTGCACAAGTATAGATTCAACATCGCAGTGGCACTTGCAATAGTGAAGTGAGTGAAACAGGTTCAAGTAAGACAATACATAGCAACATGATCAATACAAAAGTGCACAAAGCACTACAACTCAAGGTCAGGGATAAAATGAACTAAGGTCAAGTCTACAAAGTGAACACTACAGAAAAGAGGGAACTAGAAATGATGCAACAAATCACCGTGTCCAGATTCAAAGACCAATAAACAACTATGACTTAAGGCATGTACAAGTCAAGGTAGTGTACAGTATTGAAACTGTAATTTCCAAAAATGAAGCAAGAAAACTCAATATGCAGTGAAACTGCAATTTTCAAAGGGAAGCAAGAAACTCAATATGCAGAGAAACTGCCAGTACCAAAAGGGATCAAGAAACTCAATTATGCAATGAAACTGCAATATGAACAGAGCAGTATGAAGGTGAGGGCACCATAGGTATGGCACCACAGCACACACATTTAAAGGTCAATGCCGCGGATTTTTCAAGACGAACCAAACCAAATAGCATCAACTCACACAAAAGTAAAAGAGCTCCAACAAAATCAAAATAAACTCAAGATACATGTATCAGATGGGTCACCCCAGAAATTCATATACGTAAAGCATATATGCAGTAGAGAAAATATCAAAAGAAACAGTAGCAACCAAAGTTGCAAGTTTAAACATGGTACCCAATTTCGAACAAAGACAAATGCCTTAAAAGTCATCACAAAAACACTGTCAAGTTAAACTCTCATCTAAATTATTTTCAAAATTGAGTAGTGTCGATAGTCTACGTCAAACACTATCCGACACATAGCTATAGCAGCTAAAGCCAACGTAAAGCCAAGAAGTATCAAAACTCAATCCGGAGCCGTGAACAACTGACTAGAATCAGGGGACGAAAATAAAATCAATGACAGTAACAGCAAAACAATCCAGGGCTGTCACGAAAACAATTCAAAACTATAATGAACAAACCATCATCCAGTCATATGAAATTGGCAAAGCCAGAGAAATCATCACATTTCAACGAAATTAGAAAACACGAAATCGACTGCAAATCAAGCCGTGACAATCAACAAATTATACCAATCGAAGAAAGCGGAAAGCATTAAAATTGAACTAAATGTGAGTGATAAGAAATCACTCGAGTTCACAGCAGTGATAGCCGAGAAAACAAACAACAAGATTTACACATAACTAGATTAAATTAGATGTGAATGAGAGTTACTCACTCACCTTTTTCTGGTCGAGAAGGCGAGTCGAACTCGATCAAAGGGGAGAAGCCGCGAACTAAGCCATCTGTTGCGATCGAACAGCTCGAAGTGGAAGTGGTGACATCACTAAATCGAACGAAGCCAAGCACGAGATCCCTTCGACGAATTGAAGCAGACGTTCGAATTGAGGAAGAGTCGAAGCCGTGGTCCTCAAGAGCGATCGAGCGAGAACGAATTCGTGCCGCCATTTCCTTTTCTTTCGCTCGTATGATTTAGGGTTTACAATCGAAAGGAATGAAAGTAAAAAGGGGACGGGTTATCTTTTATAAATACGGCACCAAGAAGAATATGGATCAAGACGATTTTCAAAGCCCACAACCCTTTTAACAAATTTTTAAAAGAATTTCAACTGGTTAAATTAAAATTCCAAACAGCGATTTGCTAGGAAAAGCAATCGTCTAAAGACGATAATTAATCGGTACGAAATACCGGGTTGTTACATTTTGCTCTAGTGATGGATGATGTTACGAAGGGTATACAAGGTGAGATTCCTTAATGTATGCTATTTGCTGATGATGTTGTGCTAATTGATGAAAGTAGGATTGAGGTTGATAGATAACTGGAGCTGTGGAGACAGACTTTAGAATCAAAGGGATTTAGACTTAGCAGAACTAAAACAGAGTATATGAAGTGCAGGTTCAACGGTGTCAGGTCGGAGGATGAAGATGTCACTCTGGCCGGACAAATAGTTTCCAAGAAGAAATCTTTTCGATATCTAGGATCAATGTTGTAGTATAATGACGAGATTGATGAAGATGTTAGTTTTAGAATTCGAGCGGAATGGATGAAATGACGACAAGCGTCTGGGATTCTCTGTGACAGGAAGGTCCCACAAAAGCTTAAAAGAAAGTTCTACAAAACGGCAATCAGACCTGCGATGTTGTATGGTGCAGAATGTTGGCTTACGAAAAGCCAATACGTCCAAAAGATAAACGTAGCAGAGATGCATATGCTACGATGGAGCTGCGGTCAGTAGCAGAGATGCGTATGCTACAATGGAGCTGCGGTCATACAAGAAGAGACCGAATTAGAAATGATGATATACGTGATAAACTTGGAGTAGCACCAATTGAGGAGAAGCTAATTCAACATCGCTTAAGATGGTTTGGACACCTTCAACGAAGACCGCCTGAGGCACCTGTGCGTGTTGGAATTATAGACCGTGTTGAATGCTCAAAGAGAGGTAGAGGCCGACCAAGGTTGACATGGGAGGAAGTAGTAAAAAGAGATTTGAAGGATTGAGGTATATCCGAAGAGCTGGTGACGGATCAAAGTGAGTGGAAGTTAGCGATTCACATATCAGAACCATGAAAGCTGAGTTTTATAAGTTTTAGATTATAGGACTAGGGAACATGAGCCTAAGACGTAGGTTTGGCCTTTGACCAATATTACTATTAGTATCATTATCGCTATTAGTATTATTATTATCATTCCTCTTATATATATATATATACATATATATTTTTATTTTATTTTACTTGGTTATTATTATTAATTGACTTATTTGACTTTATTTTATTATTGTTATTGTTATTGTTATTATTATAACTTTTAAATCGATTTTTTCATTTAGTTTTGGGTTCCATCTCTAGCCGATCCCAACTTGTTTGGGAATAATGACTTAGTTGTTGTATAGATATAAAACAGAAGAGACAATAATAACTAAGCGATCCAAATATCAGAGTGTGGATTTACAGAGTTATACATCAAATAATATAGTTTATACAAACGGGAATAAACTCAAATAACTGTTTCTAAATAATAGTGAAAAAAAAGCACTGTCAAGGCTCCACAGTATTGAACGGCGGAATAAGCATAGTAGTCCATACATATAATACAAGATAGCTCCATCCAGCTCGTTCTCTGCACAACTACTATATCGTACCTAAACCTGCTATATAGTCTACTAATTTAAGAGTATCCGAGATAATAAAAAGTAAACATGAAACCTCGAGTCGGATAACAGTCTACTCATTTTAAGTGATTAGGTATAGTGTAAAGTCACTTCAGAGTTCAGCCTGTATATTCTTGGTGTTTCATTGTTTTGCAATATAATGAACATGTCATTAAAAAAATTGATTTTGAGTTTGATTCAATCTATCTATTTTTTTTAGCACTACCATTTTGGAGTATATTTTTAGTTTTTACCCATGCCAAAGAACTGTTGTACAAAAAGCAATCACTTTCTTACTGAATATGGTTCTGTTCATAAATTATTTCATCATTTCGCTTCTTATATATTTTAAGTAGTAATTTATTACAAAATTAGATAGTTCATTATTTATTTTATGCTTTCTTATATATTTTAAAAAAGAAATATATCACAATTGTAGTTCTTTGTTTATTTCACACTTTTCTTTTGAACATGGTTCATTATTACCAACAACTGTCGATCTCGGAGATCGAATTCATGACCTTTAATCTCGTTGGCTTATTTATTTCATACTTTTTTATTTTTACTATTTTATGATTTGTTCAATACAAAAACCTTGAAGTCATTTCAAACCGTAATCTTTATTGATGTGTTATTTTTCAAAATTAACCTTTAGTTTATTTTGATTAATTTCTTTTTGAAGGATGTTTATACATACAGTTCTCTTGGTTTTAGAAGGACTTTAATGTTGCATTTTTTATATTTGTGTATCGTGTGTGATGGTTATATTATAACTGTTAAACTGAAAATAAATGAATGAAAAAAGGATAAAGTAGTAGAAATGAAATTCTAAACACACATTCAGGAATTTCATGCATTCTTCTTTGAAAAGCTACTGAACTCTCATATGTTCGTTGACATTTTATTGGAGTCATGAATTATCAATAAAAAATACCGATATATTTTTCAATTTTGATTATAAAATGAAACTTTATTTGTACCAATTTAAATTTTAGTTTAAACTAATTCAATCCCAACACTTTGAACTATGCATATTTCTTATCGTGCAAAATTTTATTTTGATCATTCTTGATCAGTAGATTTTTTATGCTTATTTTATATTTATGTTCATAGCCCTGTACCAATGGACTAGTATTTTTTAACAACATCCGTTGGATTTTGCGGAATATTCCCTTGATATGCATTAGAGCATTTCCAGGAGAGTAGTAGTTTTGAGGAGAGGACAAGACCAAGCAAAAACGTAGAACCAATCCACTCATTCAGCAATGAGCTGGGTTTTATTTTCATTTTTCTCTTTTGTTAAAAAAAAAGAAAGAAGAAAGAAGCGCAAAACCGGATTTTGGGATCTGTTTAAGACTAAAAACAGGATTCATAAACCCTTAGTATGTAAATTACAATTTTAATGTTAAACGGGGTTTTTTGAACACTATTTAAACTCTAAAACGGATTTCAAAAACCGTTTATGTCTTTCTGCTCTAAAAGAAAATTTGGAACAGTCTACGCTTTTTTTTCCTTTTCTTTTCTTTATCATGCTGAAGCTCCAATTGTTGCAACACGAGGAAGAAAAAGAAACGTGCATGCTAAATGCATAGTTGACCGACACCACCGTCCCAGTTGTTAGGTGCTTCGACTTTTGTGCGATATGTCACAGGTTCAAAACTTGTATAGCATGATACGAATATATATTGACATGCAGTATGTTTAAAACTTGTAGTAATATAGTACTATCTAAGTACCCAATTTGAAAGAAAAAAAAAGCATGGTTGAGCTACGCCTTTGCCTTTGGCAACCCCCACAAGGTTATATCAGTTATAAATAACCCAAATAGAAATAATTCATTGTATGTGTTATATTCCAGCTCACATTTGTTGAACAATTAGCGATAAATATGTCTAACGGTTTTGTTTTTTAACTTTGCAAATGCCCATTACTTAATATACCAATGGCTTATTACATGATTAGTACAAAAAGTCAACCATTTAGTACAATTATTTTGTTACATCAATAAGTATTTCTATATTTGCTCGAACTTCATACTCCCAACATGGATCTTAATATACATTCATATGATTGTGTTGTTTCAGTTAATTTAAATGTATTTAAATTCCTTCCTGAATATTAAATTTATTTTAATTTGGTTCTGTTTAAGTGTAGAACACATCTCGGTTGAGTTATTTTTTGGTTTGGATGTTGATATGTTGATATTTGTCAAATTTAAACTTTCATGTCTTAGAGTCATTATTTTTTTCCCAGAAATATTTCTACATTCCATGAAATTAAAGTTTAAAACCTTATTATTGTGGAAAACATGGAAATGATTAGAAACTATGCACTAATAACAAGTTTTAGGTGTATCAATGCAATTATATGCATCATTACAAAATTCAATAGGTTTGAAGTTATAACTTAAGAAACATTCAAATTTTTAGTACACCTGTACTGCAGTATACTAACTGCAAGTTGCTGAAAGAATATGTTATTTTCTGAAGTTTACTGATTTATTTCGTCTATTGAATTGTCCTGGCTATATTTCTTTTGCTATGGATGTATAGTGATTGAGGAGGTCTGTGCACTCAAAATGACATCTGAAGGACTATGAATGACTATTTGATGTAGAGGCTTCATTGACCATGAATTTTGACCATGATGCTGCTATATTTCCATTTTACCTTTTTGCGGAATAGATTAAACAACATTTGAATTTAGCTACATATTCAATTTTACTGCTCAAATGACATAAAAACGTCTCTACTGTTTTGTTAATACATATGAGCTACATATCACTGAGTTCGAAAATGAACCCCATATTTCTGACTTAGAATTTGTATCTTGCAACTAAAACTATGGTTGCCTATTTCATGAACTTTTTGGGTATAATGTACATTAGTTGCAAGCTTGGTGTTATATCACGACAAACAAATACTTTTTAGTTGCTAAACTGATCCTTCCCATATCCTTACATAAGATAAGCCCTGTTCATTGTGTTACTCCCTTTAAATGTCCGTAAGATCACTCACACACGATCAAATCCATCCACAAAGAAACTCATTTAAAACATTTGTCCTAGGCAAACCGGCCACCCAAGGGAAACCCTCAAGTCTAAATCTTGTAGATAGGAACATAAAACAAATATTTACTGCATGCCAATCTTGTTTGCTGGCTTAACATGTCACAGATTATTTCTATAATTATTGACCACCTGATTGATTGTTCTGGTATGTTGATATATTTATGCAGATTAAGTTTGAATGTTGTTCGATTTAGTTCTTATAAAATAAATCATATGAGCCATTTCATAAGTACAAAATCATGGGCTGAATTATATGGGAGCTTGATTTGGTTGACATTGTGTTATCTTATTGTTATCCCAGCAGCTTGGTAACAAGTTAGATATTCCCAAATATTTATGCAAGGATGTTCGCTCTTTTGCGTCAAAATAAAATATAGCAACATCTTTCATCTAAGTGTTTGCATTATAAAACACTAGGATAGTTTGCCTTCGTTTAAATTCCATGGATCTAAGGGGAAGGTGGTTGTCATGGTGTAGCCAAATTATGTTTTTCTACTAATTGTTTTTCAAATTCTAAACATGACCTCTTGGAATATATTTATTCTGAGGTACTGTTAGTTTCAAATGATCAAACTTTTTTATGCGATTCAATATCTTTACAGTATTTTAAAATATACATTGTTCCACGATGAATCAAGCAAAAAACATAATATAAGGGTGCTACTATATACTCCCACTTTTCACATTCTTTCATCCACCAATTTTGTCATCAATCAATATTTAGTAAAAATACCTTTCTCACTCGTATACACCACAACTCTCATTTTCTTACTGTTTCTTTTAAGAAAACAAGTATTCATTCTTTCAAAAAAAAATTAAAAAATATAACCACAATTGTGAACTTAAATCTCATCGACTTCATTCATTTTTTCAACAAATTTCTATCAATTCGAAATTTGATTAGAAAATTATAGTTAATTTGATAATTTTCGAACCTTAATATACTAGGATGTTATAAGATTTCATTTAAAATCTCTTTCCAAGCTATAAAGGTTGGAAATAAGGTAAGGACGACCAGCAAAGGCAATTTTTCAAGTTGATAAATAAATTTGAATTAAGATTCTCTTTAGAAATTTAAATATTTTGCATTAACAACTACGGTAGGTGTTTGAAGTTGTTTTTTTTAATTCTTACCGTATCTCTTTAAATGACATCAAAGAGTGTATTAGTGAGTGTATTTAGTAGCACCCTAATATAAAGTTCATGTTTTTATGTTACGGTACTTTGTAAATGGGCTGGGTTGGACATCCAAACCTGCTTTGCAACCAGGGAGCCCTAGTTCTTGGAACACTGCATAAGAAATAGTGGTTATTATAGTTAAATACACACCCGTATAACCCTTTACGCCTCTAAGCATTACGTTGTGATTATGGGGTTCTATATTCCTAAAATTAGTAAAATTTAAATGCAGTTGTGTAAATTTCAATTCTCCCATTTAGCATACATGTCCTTTTTTATATCGCCAATGTTGATGATTGCATATCCTTAAGAATACACGTAAGTTTAGACGTATGTTATAGTCCAATACTGGAGTTTCTTCAACAATTCTCTTTTTAAACCTTAGTTCTTTAAGAAACCATTGTGTACATGTATATTTTTCATTTTTGAGTAAACCAAATATCACAGTATCTTTACACTCTGCTTAAGAGTTTTTTTTCTACCGGTTTTAATTGGTTTCGGACGATTCTGTATTTCAGGCGTTTTTATAACCCTTGCTAAATTTTTTTCCCTATCGGTTTCTATTGGTTAGGAAAACCGATGCGTATCAAATTATGGTTTTTGAGAGGTTTTAATTGTTTTTCTCTCTAGTAAACATATTGAAAAATTAATCTTCACATTCAAACTCAAATTAGAGAATAAATAAAAGGATAAGTATGTAATATTATTTTTGCGAAAAATTCTTACAACCAGTGTATATTAAACTCTCAAGCATTTATGGTCGGCTATAACAACACTTCATATAAACCAACCAAAACGATCATGACGGCCGAACCGATACTCTCAAAACTTCTCATAATCGGTATTACAAAACTTCAGAACGAAGTCTTAGCATCCACACACACACACGACGCATTTAGATAGTGGCCTCTTGATATCGGTGGGTTGCTAATTAAGGCATGGGATGATGTATTTAGGAGTATCAGTTTTCATTAGACTAATGTGTGACTATCCTACATAAAGATTGCACATGTAACAATATGTGACCTACCAGTATGGTAACTTGTCAAATACTATGTACTCCCCACTCATTCACCTGTGTTTGTGTTACGATCTCAATTCCACCTCAGAAAGAGCTATATACAAAATCAAATTTACGCGTTTGTCCGCACAACACAAATCAACTTAAATACCTTCAACCTATGGTTTAATCAAAATGTGAGTTTTTAGTTCTCAAAAGGTTCATTGTCATTTTGAAGGGAGAGAGAACTATATATATGCAGACTGTAACCAACTTACTACCTACACTACGTTGGTTACACCAATATGTGGGATGCTTCATTTATATGCCATTCCAAGTGTTCACTGTTGAAATATTATTTTTGAGGCTATACAATATCTTTGCCCCATTCTCCCACACCCCAGTCAACCAGAGATGACATCTGCATTGTCATTTCTATAAACATCTCTATAAAGTTTGTTATACAATCATGTCCAGTAGTTACTACACAATTATATGATGGGCCAAGTTAAAGGCATCAAGCACACTGAAGAGAGTGTCTATCAGTGTGAGTTTGTTGAATGTACCATATATATTCTGTACAATTTGAATGGTGAAAATGATGCAGATTGTCATTTCAATTGGTCAAGTTATGAACTTCTTAGCTGTCTTCAACCATTTGAGACGTGTGGTGCGAAGAGATGCATGTGATCATTTTGTTTTTTTACGTGATGTAGTCATTATATTTTTGGAGAACTTTGTATTCACAAGTACTGTCCCTCTGCGATTTGATGTATTTTGCATTTATATTTGAAGGATGTTTTCTTGTTAGATCAATTTTTAACTTAGTATTATTGCATGAAAAGAGATAAGAACAAGCTAATTTTACTGATCGTAGAAAGTCTATACTAAATTGCATGCAGAGGTCATACATGATACATGGGTACGTTATGTTGACTGCTGTTATCAGTTATAACTCAATTGTTCTGCCTTAAATGATTAGCAGGTTGGATTAAATATTACCTTACTTTACCTGTCCACAAAGAATCGTGGTACTTAATTGTTCAACTTTGATGTTTAAATATACTTTAGGAGCCTTGTGAAAGTGCATTTTAGGAACTTGATTAAACCATATGTATAAGGATTGCATTTGAGATTATTTTTCCCTTCAGGTATTCAATGCATGCTACACTTGTGTGCTTTTCTCAGATTAAGTTATGCTGTATATTTCACTTAATTTGGTTTTGTTTAAATAATTTTGTACGAACTGTAATCATCATGCGGTTTTATTTTGCACTTGATAACTTAACATTCAAGCATACCCCTACTTTTCTTGTTGAGAACTCTGCTATATTAGTTTATACCTTGATTCATTGCAGCATTTGCAGTCTGTAGTTTCATTGAGATCTATAAAATGGTACCATTGCAAACTAAGGCCAGATTTTTATGTGCGTGCATAAAGAAAACAGCGAACTAAATGCAATAATTCAATCAACTATAAGAAAAATATTTAAACTTTACTTTCACTTGATCTTATTAAACATATTTCTTTTGTCAGGAGAGCAACTTTTCTTGGTATCTTGAATTCTATTGGTTTGATATACTTTTCTGAATATTTAGCTCTGCAACTTCTTTGAAATATTACTTAATATTTTGCCTTTGGCATCTCCCATTTTAATATTGACATACAATTCTTAGTATAACCATATAAGCAGTAACCATCTAATGAATACACTGTAGTAGCTAGTATTATCATTTGAAGTAAATGCTCATTTGATTGCTTAAATATACATTCCAAATTTTGTCCAATGAAGTTGCAGCCTATACTATATAAGACACTTGTTATAGCCTTATAGACATAATCACATTTATTACGTTTCTGAATTTTCAGGTAACAATAACAGGTGTGTGTAGACAACGTTTTCAAAGTAGGATTTAAGCAGTAAATCGTAAAATTCAAACTTTAAATCGAAACGGAATTTAAATCGCAAATCGTAGATTTAAAAATTCGTATTTTAATGTGTGTACACGCTTTGTAATTGATTCTGTTTTTTGAACTTCTATATCTGAACATAAAAATCAATTCTTCATTGTTTCATTTTTATTTTGTTTTGAAAACATTAAAATTAGAATTGTGGATTCAAATAAGTATATTAAATATATATTAGTATGTATTGAATTATATTTTTATATTGTGGTCTAACTAATTTTGAATCCGAATATGAATCAAATCGTAAAAGGAGAGATCCGATCTGAAACGAGATTTAAATCGTAAGATTTTGATTTTTCATACCAACGTGTGTACGTATGATTGTCCACGTAGCACTGATCCAGTTATCATTCACATTAAGTTCCTTAACTTGCAGATGAGATAGCTAAAGAGTTTTGTCAGCCAAGAGATGAGAAAAGGTATGCCTATCTTTGAGATAATTTATCTTTCATATTTATATGTTTGCATTGTAATTATATCTTTCTACAAATAATAAATCTTTTTTAGCCCAAATGATTTGTTCCACCTAATACTTCCATTTTCCAATGGGGATTAAACCAAGCTATAATTGGAAGAGATGACAATGATTGTAGCTATGATTTATATCTATTTAAAACCATTCTCATATGTTTGCTTATTATTTGATTATTACCAAAAGAACTGAAAAATAATCCCCATATTCTTCCCATATTCAAATGATGATGTGTCATGTAAGGATTTGATTGTTGAAGAATGACCACGTGTCATATCCCATTTGATGTTTCCACTAGTTTCAGTTGAGAAAAGAAACAACAAGCTCTTGCATCTTTCACATGTAAAGTGTTTTGAGTTCAGTGATAGCCGAAAGTTAATTTAGTTGAGTTATTTTATTTTATTTTATTTCAGTTTGATTTGAAATAAACATAGTTGTGAAAACATGGAGATTTTTGTATCCGTTTCGATCATATTTGTTTAAAACTTCTCTATGGATAAAGTAATCTTATGGGTAGTTTCTATTTCCATACCAGCTTGCTCATAACATAATAAACTGATTTTTAATAGGTATTTTACTCCCATTTCTTTTAAAGCACATTGTTATTGTTTACTCGATTTCGTTTTTCTTCTGGTAGTCGCTTCCTGTATTGCGATTATAAAAGGAGTCTTTTGTTTAAGACTTAAGACGTAATATCAAAAGTGCTTTCTTATGTTTGTTAAGTTATTTTGCAGTTTATATGCATAAAATGTACTTCTTTTCTTGCACATACACTTATTTTAAATTTCAGATCAAAGTAAGCAATCAAATTTACATGTGGCATTCTTGTACGTTTTGCTGTATAATTGCCTGTATAATTAATATTTATTTATTATTATCATCATGATTCTTAAACTCATAGCACTGATAATTGATTTTTATACATGACTAAAAGAAACGTTATATAATGATGATAAAAATGAAACAGGTTATTTCTTTTGAAGTCCATATCTTAAACAGGCTCAAATGATGCATAAACATATTATGTATGGGCTATGGGCCCAACATACAATAGCTAATGGTAATTATATTTTTCCTTTTCTTTTTGTTACTCTGTAGTCCTTGTGTTCAACTTTAGCTTGTGTTTGTATCCGTGTAATATAACTAGAAGATAGTATATTTTAGGTTTTTCTATCTTTAAATCGTAGATGTAAACACGATAATCATTGTTCTTGGTCGTGACTATTGTAATCACGGCTGAACTGTACAAATTTAAAAGCAATTGTGAAAAGTCCTATCAGTTGAAGAAGAGTGATGATAATGTATTTCTTATACTGCAATAAATGATCCAAAAGAACTCAAAACTATAAAGAGCAATTTGGATCATATACCGAATTAGAGCATGGGAATAGTAATAGCCAAATGTATGCAAAAGAGAATGAATGTGAATTGGCAGATATATGATATAAGTCTAATTATACAATACCATTTCTTTACTATACCTTGTCTATAAATACTGTGAGAGAAAATTTACCAAATTCATCAAACAATATACACATTTATGTCATTTACGTGGAGCACTTTTATGCTAGCAAAAGTAATGACAAAATTCGAAATTAAGACCCATAATTTCAAAAACTAGCTAAACTCCAAATGATGTCAAAGTGCATTAAAGCTATATATAAAAACAGCACCATACACAGGAAAACAGAGAAAATAAACAAATTTTGCAGGCATAAGACAAACAACCCTATAATACAAATCAACTATTATATATTTATTATTTTATACATAACAGAATGCCTAGCTCAAAATCACGCCCTTTATTTTATGGCACGGTTTTAGACCATAAGTTAAAGTATACGCAGTAAACACATGTTAGAATTTCAACTTATTGTAATGTAATTTGAAACTTTTATATCAATCATAAAACGTTTTTAAATTTACACAATTTGCTGTTGTTTTATTGTAATAATTATATATTAATTTGTAATTGAAGAACACATTTTTATTTTAACATTAGTTAATTTAAAAAACCTTGGTTAATTAGTATATATAGGATTTGATCATAAGATATCCTGATATACAATTTGGAGACATCTTAACTCCATATGGAGCTTTTTTATTTTACCTAAGCAAAATAATAATTCATACCATGTTATTAGGGATATACAAAGATTTATTGCTTTTTTATAACATGCAATACCACAAATGTTATTAGTAGGTCTGTGAATGGGCCGGATTTGGTCCGGGTATCATAAAACCCGGATCCGAGTCCAATTACAATAATTAAAACCTATGCCTGATCCGAATCCACAGGATATTTCAACCCAATGTTCGAGCCCGGTCCGTCAGACTTTTTAAGTCTACTGGGTAATACCCGTATACCTAACTCGGAATATTTATGTTAAAACTATATTTTAAAACTGCAACTTTGGTAAAACTTGTATACAAACAATGTTAACGTACAATATGGACGGTGATGTAGTCAAATTCACAACAAAAGCATGCAAAAGCATCTAAATGTAAACAAACAAAATAATAATTAAATAACATACATACTCGTGTTTTGATGCGACGGAAAACTAATAGTCAGGTTGATCTCTAACCGGACCGGATTTTGATAAAACCATAACCGACTCTAATAGTAACCAGGTCGGGCCTGAGTAGTAAAAGGTAAAAACCGTACCTGTATTAATAGGGTGAGTTCAGATCGGATTCGGATCGAAACACGAACCATTGACGGCCCTAGTTATTAGGGATTTCATCTTTTCACTTTAAATGTTATAGTTTCACTTCATTACGTAACAATATTGCATATGTAGAGTAGAGTACAGTTGAACTATATATTTAGATTTTAGAATGCATTTAGCTCTTTCTTATTAGTATGGGTAATTATCAAACTAATTATTTACTTCAAGATAAACACAGTTGCATGGAAAGGACAAAGTAAGAAATAGTAGAGGTTTGCAGCTGCCTCTTCCCTCCACTCCTCTCTTTTGCCTGCCATAAGAGAACAAAACACAACAATGTTGAAATTGCAAAAACCAACCTAATGATTTTACAAACACCCCCTCGAAACTTCGACGTATCATAGTTTAGACCCTTAAACTGTTCTTTTATTGTACTGTTCTGCCACCTTCCTGTTATAAATACCACTATACAAGCAGGTGTTAGTTATATTTTAAGATAGACAGATAGCAACATATGTGTGTTTTAAAATAGATAGCAACAATATTATTGCTTCATAATAACTATATTTGTAAATTCTAATCATATATATTTTCAAGAAAACAAAAATAATGATGGTGCCTGGATGGCTAGAAGGTCTAATACTAGAGGAGAGCTTCTTTGTTGGATGTGTGGCCCACTCAAGGAAGAAGAAGAACGAGAAAAACATATTCTGCCTTGATTGTTGCACTAGCATTTGCACCCACTGTGTACCCAGCCACCCTTCTCATCCTCTTCTTCAGGTTCTGGTCATCCTTTTATTTTTAGTCAATTTTCTTTTCTTATAATTCTCATGTTTCCTTTTGATTTTTTGCTGAATTATTGCAGAATATTGTTTTTTACATAAATATTTATTATGCTTATTTGAATTTGTTGAATTGTCTCTTTTGTACTAAAGCAATTTGATGGTTATTTTTGAGATTTAGTTACTATGTTAATGGTTTATGACATGGTTTAACAATATAAAAATTGTCCTGTTTATTTATTTTTATTTTGAAAAATCAACAGTCCCAATTTTATCTAGTTTGAAATAATGGTATAAGTTGTTCTAACTTGAAAACTAATATGTAATTATTCAAATATATGTAAACAGAATCACTTGTTAATTTTTGTTTGTTTGCCATGATTTCTGTGGTTGTTAAATCTTCACTATTTAATTATGGTACAAAAATTTAATTATTTAATCAAATTTATTATGTTATTATTATTAGTGAAAGTTTAAAATTTTATCATGTGTTCAAAACAAATTCAGTTATAATCAGACTTTTCAGGCTGTTAATGTCAATTTTAATACTGATTTAGTTACTGTAATTTCTTTTCAATTATCAATTTACATTCATTTAAGAGTTTTTTTAGGCTCGTTGTTCAATTATTTCCAATCCTATAATTCGTAGCTTATTTAAGAAATTTGGTTCAATTAATGGGAACTTATATTACTTTTTTTCTTCTCTTATTTTATAGATGCTTCATAAATTCATGTCCTATTTTGCTATATATAGAAACTATTCATCCTAAGAAAAGAACCAAATACAATTCAGAAGATTTTCTCAGCAAAATTTGACCACCAAAACGTTAACTGTATTTATTGCAACTTTACATCCTGTCTTTGTAGTTATTCAAAACGGAAATTAATTATCTCTTTAAAATTTCTGGAAAATTACAGACTGTTAAATTCATATAAATGAAGTCGGCGTGCCGTTTTCATTGTCCTTTTTTACACGCAAAGTTCCAATTTCTTTTCAGATTGCTCCCTATAGCTATTTACTGTTGTATCCTTGGTTTTATAGTCATTGTACTTTACGTTTAGGGGTAAAAGGATATTTGACAACTCTTCAATTGATAATTTTCACTCTAGTCAAAGTTCTTTCACATCAGACATAATTTTAGTTTTATTACTGCAGTAGGTGTTGGGTATTTAATACAAAAAATGTAATGTATATTTATGTCTATAACATGAGAATTTCAGTATTTATAATTATTCTTCTGATCTATGACTGAAATTTGAAAGAAGTATCGGAGAAATGCGTAATGTTACATATGTTTATGATAGGAACAATATAGCTAAATTATTATATCTGAAACGTAACAATAACTTAATTGTTATACCTGAACTAACAGGTACGGAGGTATGTGTACAATGACGTGGTTAGGCTAAATGATCTTCAGAAACTCATAGACTGTTCATTTGTTCAGGTATATTTTGAAATTTGTATAAATTAAGTTGGTTATTTTGTTACCAATTCTAATCCTATTAGCTTTATTGTCAATTCTTGCTTCAAAACTTAGCAATACTATTTCATTAAACAGTGTCAAACTTGTATGTTTCAACTGCATCAATAAAGTCAGTACAGTAGAAAGTGCAATCAATTCGGACATAATTTTTAAGCTTGAAAGTAATCAAGGGAAACCATGAATGGATTAATTTGCTAGTATACTATTAATACTAATTATATGATGCTGAAATTAAACAGTACTGTGTTTGATGATGTAGGCCTATACTATAAATAGTGCAAAAGTGGTGTTCCTAAAGCAAAGGCCAATGACAAGGCCTTTTAAAGGCTCTGGAAATATTTGCCTTACTTGTGACAGGCTTCTTCAAGAGCCATTCCATTTCTGCTCTCTTTCTTGCAAGGTACATTTCCCATTTTGACCTTCTGCACATGCTTTTCATGTATATTTACTGTGACATATCACTTGTGTTTATTAATTTGTACATATTCATAATTACCAGTTGTTAGTCCGCATAATTTTGATTAACTTGGTAGTTTCCTTGTGAACAAATTCAAACTCAAGGAGTGTGAACTAATGCATGCTCAAGATTAATTATTACGTTAATATGAATACTTAAACAATGCAAAATATTATCTTTCTTGTTTATAATATGAAATTTGTAGGTTGATCATGTGGTGTCCGAAGGGGAGGACATATCGAGCATTTTATATCGGTTTGACGACTCTGATTTCACATTCTCCCACTTTGAAAGCCTTCCTTTGGACGGTCATGATCTAATGGACGATGAAGGTACAATCACACCAAATTCAATTCTGGAAGATCCTATGCAGTATGAGGGATGTTCAAGCAATGGAAGCAGGGGCAATTCGGGGATTTCGAACGATGTAGAGGTTGTGAAAAGGAAGAAGAAAAGCAGTAGCTATTTTCCTCAGATTGTGATATCACTTGGTAATAGGAGGAAAGGAGCTCCTCATAGATCTCCATTATCTTAAAGTATTATTACTAGTTATATGATGTTAATTATTATAATAAGTGTGTTTAGATTAATATATGTAAGTTGGTATTAGAATGTATGTGCTTCCTAGCTATATGTGAGGGGTATTTCTGGAATATGTTAATTTTATTGTTTATGTTGGTTTATTATATTATCCGGAGGTGAGGGCCAAAGCATTACCATTGCAGAAATTAAGGTTGGCAGATTAGGGTTTGTGTATGGCTCAATTGGTCACCATTTTTGTATTTGATGTAATGGAATGCTCAATTAAAATATATGGTTTCAGTATACTATATTTGGGTTAATGATGTTATTATCAATGTTTTGATATTTTCTAACTTTGTGCACATCTATTTTCTTTTACATGTTGATTGATTGGAACTATAGGATAAATTTTTAGGTAGTGCATCCTAAGTTAGATGTAACACATAAGATGACAGTAATTTTTTTTTTCGTTTTCACTTTTTACTTGTGTAGAAAAAATACATCATGTTCTCAATACATGCTTCGTTCAAATTATACGAATAATGTAGTAAGTGTAAATCTAACTTTTTACCTCGACCGTGAAAGACGACATTTTCAACCAACCACGCTATTTTGCAATAATAATTTTCTATTATTTTTTCATATTATTGTGCCTTCTGTCTTGGATGACCTTACCATCTCATTGTATATAATTTTTTCAAGGGAAACAAAATTTTCTTTATGAATATATATTCATATTTATATATTATAATTGAATCTTTACTATAAATAACTTTTCCAAGGAGAACATTTTAAGTAATTATAATTTACCACTTAAGACCTAATCAAAACCGATTTTTCATTTATTATAAATCCAAAATAATATGTTTATATATAACAAAGCAAAAAATATTATTAAATTATCTTTTATTTTAAATCCAAAATAATAACATTTACACACATTTTTATACAAAAAATACAACATCATATGCATATTATTTATAGAGCAAAATTTAATATATACATGTCGAAGTTTAGAGCTGAATATCATTTAAATATTTTAATAAACTAATTTGAGTTTGAAATTTTTTCTTTTTTATCTTGACCGATATACATACATACACATACGTACGTACATACATACTATATGTGTGTGTATTGAAACATGGTTAACATTTTATTGCAAACTCAATGGGCTATGCGGCCCAAGCCTTATAACCGAAAATACAAAGGAGATAAATAAAAATACTCACTTTAAGTCAAAATCAACACTTTAACTCAAACATTCCAAGTTTAGGGTTCTGCAAAAGGGCGAATTATGGCGACTCTCATTTCATTGCTTGATTTCCTTAGTTCACTACCATCCAGTTCATCCTCTCCGATGCTTGTGATTCTTGTTCCGTTAAGCTGGTAAGCTTTCTCCTTGAGATTCTACCAATAATGATTCTTATGTCTCGATTAATCTGGCTGGATAAAGTAGACACTTCCTTCCTTCTGCCATTAAATGCCATGTCATTTCACTCTCGTCGTAGATGCCATACAGTGGATGTGAGGCTAATTTTGACCAGTTCCTTCGTCAAATACGACATGTGACTCCTCGTGGTCAGGTAATCTACTTCCTCCTTTAGAGTTATAACTTCATCTGTTTGTAATCATCTGAGTTTTTGAATGGCCCAAACTCTCTTACTGAAAGAACGGTCAAAAAACAAATGCTCATGTGATTCAATAGCTGTATTATTACATAAGTTGCATGTCGTATCTTCCAATATCCCCCCGTTGTGCAGTCGGTCTTCAATAGGGAGTATGTTTCTTTATATAGGGTGTGAGCCATTTTAGGGTTGTTTGATTTTCTCCATACAAAGTTATGCCATGGAACTTTAGGAAATTTGGCCCTAGTATACTCCTATGCATCTTTAAGTTTAGATTGCCCCTTGTTGTTACTTCTCCAAGACCATGAATCTTCAGTTCTGCCATCAAAAATAGGAGTCCCATGAAATTCCTAACTAAAATTTCTGGTAAAATGATGTCTATCACAGTCCCATGTTGAACCATTAATGATGCTAGCCACTTTATACGATGGGGTACCATTAGCAAAGAAACCACCTCACTCCAATATTTCAATAAAACTTTTACTGTTAAGCCATGGGTCCTTCCAGAGATTAATTTTTTCACCATTTGAAATTTGTCTTTCAATTATGTTTTTCAGCTCAACCCTAAGTTTCAGAATAAATTTCCAAGTCTGAGGCAATGTTATCTATTTTGATAGTCCAAAAGTTGTCTTTGAGATATCCGGCTCTCGTCCATTTTGCCCATAGATTATCAAAAACCAGAATCTTCCAAGCAAGTTTGAGTCCATAAACTTTTTTCAGTTCAAACAAGTTTTTAAGACCCACTCCTCTTTCTTCCTTTGGTTTATAGAGTTCTTTATAGCTTACTTTGTGTAGACCACCCCTGCAATAAAGTTGGCACAAACAGAGTTAATTTTTGCAATAGAACAATTTGGGATTTGAAATGATTGTAACCAAAACCTAACATTGGAAGTAATAACTGAGTGAAAAAACTCAATTCTACCCACAAAAGATAGAGAATTAGATCTATAGCCCCGTAGCTTCTCTCGTATATTATCCACCAATTTACCACATTCAGTGTCAGTTATGGTGTTGTTTGAAAAGGAACACCTTGGTATTTGACAGGAAGAGTCCCCTCAGCAACTCCAATCTCATCCAACAAGTTTTGTTTATTTCTACAAAACTTGTTAAAATAACATTTAGTTTTGAGTTCATTTAATTTCAGACTTGTTAGCTTCTCCAGGTCTTTAAAAATTTCTTTGATTTTACCAATGGTATTTAGACTAGCCTTAGTCACAATAAGAAGGTCATCTACATAGACAAGATGAGTAACATGGGGTTGCAAGTTGTATATTGGACTAATAGCATTATGGAAATAGGCTTGCTCCATTTGGAGGGAGAATCATTCCATATCAACAACAAACAGATACAGGGATAAAGGTTCTCCTTGTTTGATCCCTTTGTTACTCTAAATATAGCCTTTAGGAACACCATTAATAAGAATTGAATAGGTTGGAGTGTTGAGGCAGTGAGCAATCAACTTCAAAAGTTTGGCAGAAACACCCATAGAATTTAGCATATGAATGATGAATTGTCTATTAACTTTATCATAAGCTTTGTGCTAATTTATTTTCAAGCACAATTTATCCTAAGCGTGCGTACGCACACACGCGCGCGCGCACACACACACACAAATATATATAATATGTGTGTTTTTTTAAAAATTAATTACCTAAAAATTATTACCTCACTAAATGCACGATGCTAGCTATCACATTGTACCAACTCATTTCTTTCTTGAATGTCAACATCAAAACTCAGTGAATGATTTGCAATGTCAACACTAAGATGTTAATTTTATTGGAGATAGAAAATTTAGTGTTGAGAACAATATCCTTGTTATAACATCCTGGAAAATTTTAATAATAAAATAATAATAAGCATAAAAATGTAATTTTACAAATAAAGGGAAAATAGTAAATTTACATAAATGTTGGAATTGGACTTTGGAACCTCTCCAATTAAGTCTAGAATGTCGTTTACAATTATAAAAAATATATAACTGGTTGAATTTGATAAAATAGGTCAAAATTAGCGGAAACTGGACCCAATGGCATTTGGGTAAATAATAATTTCGGGTTTAAGCCCAATAACCATAATTTTCAACTATAAATAAAGACCTAACTCTTGTCTCTCTTCACTCGAAACCCTATCCGCCGCTAATACACTCTTCTCTTCTTCTTCTTCCTTTCCAAAACTTCTTAAATCTAAACCCTTTTCTATTATCTTCTCCAAATTTCTAAATAAGAATAAAATAAAATAAATTAGTCGAAAGAGAAAGAGAGCGAATCAATTTGAAGAAGAAAGAGGAAGAGAAGGATAGACAAATCAAGACTTGGAAGTCTAGGAAAGAGGATTCGCAAAGATTAGGAAAGAGTATTTGCAAGTATTAAAGAGAAGAGAAAGCTTTAAAAAGGTGAGTGGAACTATTACGACGTGTTTATGTTGTGAAACAAGTAATTAAATTTCTTTTGTACATCTATCTAAATTAAAAGTATGAATTTTGGATCTTTAAAGGGATATTTCAATTTAATTAGTAATTTTGAATTTAGGTTTGTAAACACGATTACATATGTCGGAAAAACACGAAGTAATAACTTTGAATCGATGAAATCAAGAAAAAGGTAAATTTGATTGAAATTGCCTCTAATTCTATAGATCCGATTTTATATAATAAGTTTGGATTGATTTGATAAATGAAAATTAGATGTATACATTTTTTGGTTTTACCTTGATTTTACCAACTTTGAATATACATAGAAAATCAATTGAAGTAAATGTAGGTAATTAAGTTAGAATATTGTATATAATCGACGGAATAAAACTTCTTGGATTTTGATATAAACAAAATGAAAATTATAGCCAAACACTTGTTAAAAATGAATCTAATATGTATACTTAAATCCATGAAGAAGACGAACAAAATATATAAATGAATAAGTTACCAGACCTAAAAATACCGATTTAGATGCCTGAATCCCAAACCAGACGTCTGAATTTTAGTAAACATGAAACAAAAAGGAATTAGTTCAAATTTGACTAGATTCATATGTATGAATAACTATTCAGACATTTGTAATCAAGGCCAAATGTCTGAATAGATGGTCAAACGCCTGAGCACCTCTAACAAATTTTTGTACAGGAAATTAGACTTATGGACCAAAATCTAGATGTCTGAATTACTACAGCAAGCCCAGGTTGAACATTGACCTAGTATAGGCCAAGTAGGATGGATCAGGTAAACTTGTTCCCATTCTCGACTTGCAGGAATTTATGTAGCTGCATGGAGTTGTGCAACAAGCAGTATTGGTTTCACACTTGGAGGCACACTTGGGTTCACACTTCATGGCATGCATAACGTGGTACTCAATGAGGCATGCGATTATATCACGACTAGTGCTCTTGCCATTAATGTAGTGCTCTCAGTCGCAATTTTTAACTTTCTCATCAACGGGGAATGGTGACTATAAAAACTATTGATTCGTACTTCTTGGCATGACCTGAAAGTGTAAAATGTTTAAAAGTTATGTTTATCTCTATATCATATTACTCTAAAAACCTAGCAATTCGTACTTCCTAGCACGACCTGAGTTCAAAAGCTACTTTTGGATTTCGAGATCAATGTGTACGGAGGTGTGGGTTGTTACAATTGATATCAAAGCTTATGTTCAAGAATCCATAGGGATTAGGCACGTACTATGAGAATGCACTTGTATATTTTTAGAATTATATATATATATATATATATATATATAGACACACACAAGTATAACACCAACACTCCCCTTAAATTCTAGCAATCCTTAGTACCGTCCGAGGAATGTTGCTAATAATTCCTAATCACAGTTAAGTTAGATGCGCAATCAAAGTGGAAATAGTTTTGGTGAAGCAGTTGATGTTCTGAGCATGAACTTCCCAATATGATCCTATCAATATTTGCAAGCAAGTGGCCAAAACCGAACTTAACGCCAATGGAGGACCTACAATGCAAGCACAAGGTGCAACCCTAGCTCCTTCTCCTCACTTAGATTTCTCTAAGCTATGTTAGGATTTCCAAAGTCTGGGTAGAGAGAATTATTTTGGGACTGAATCATTTGTTGAGAGGTGGGTATGGCTTGGACTAATATGGCTGTAGAGGATGGAATGAAGAGATAGTTAGCTTCATGGCACTTACAAGGAGTGGCCTTGAATAGGTGGGAGATTATTGTTGCTGAAACAGATGAGGTTGGGATTATTTGAACTGATTTTAAGAGGCGCTTTGAGACTAAGTTTATATCGGAGGCCAAATGGGAAGTGTAGCTATGGAAGTTCATTCATTTGAAGCAAGGAGACCGTGATGTTAAGGAATACGTCAATGAGTTCAATTAACTGGTAAAGTATGGCTTATACATTATCAATACACTAGTGAAAAAGACGAAATTTTTTGCTAAGGTATGGAGTCCGGCTTTGAAGGATATTGCTTTAAGTCATGCACCCACTAGAGCTACTTTTGAGAGCTTGGTTGAGATGATATTGCTGAATTCAATTGGGAAAGAAGCCCCTAAGTAGGCTAAAGTGAAGCCAGTTCAACAAGATCAACGCAAGGGTGGAATAGGAGTTTAAGGAAGAATAAAGAAACTAAGGTTTAAGTGTAAGAAGTGCCAAGGCGAGGGGCCTCTCACAAAGGATTGCTAGACAAATACTACTAAGATCAATTGCTATAACGACAACCAGTTTGAGCATATTAGGAGAGAGTGTCCTACTGCACCTAAGACTTCAACCTAAGTGGTTCTAGCTTATGCACTTGATGTTGTTCCTAGCTTGAGCATAGCCCTAACTGTGGAAAAGGGAAAGATGGTCGTTATGAAAGGTGCGTTAAATCTCTATGATTTATCTATTCACACTTTATTTAACACTGGGGCATCATACTCATTTATTTCAAGTAAAATGGTAGATGAATTGCACTTGGAGACCAATATTGTTACAGACTCTATTATAGTGCCAAACCCAATTGGAGGGTCGATTCATTTATCTGATTTGTAAAAGTCTGAAATTTTATATTTTGGGTGTCGAATTTAATTGCAATGCTTTCGTTTTGGGATTTTCTGGGTTTGGTTTAATTCTGGGATAGACTGGATAACTATGTATGAGCAGTACTAGATTATGACAGGAAGGTGGTTCGACTGGGAACTTGTAGTGGGTGCAGCCTTTAGGTTTACTACGATCCCAAAAGTTCATTAATGTTGAGTTACCTATATTCCATAGATCCATGCATATCGATAGTGCGTGACTTCTAAATGTCTTTACCGATGTTTTTGGTCTTTCTCCTCATCAAAAGATCAAATTTTGAATTTATCTAAAAGAGAATGCAAGACCTATTGGCTTATCCCTTAGGCATATGATTCCTAGAGAAAGGCACGAGCTTAACAAGCAAGTGAATGAATTATTAGAGAATGGTTTTATTCAAAGAAGCATTTTGGAATGGGGAGCACCTCTTGTTCTTACTACCAAAGAAGATGGCTTTTTAAGGCTTTGCATCGATTATCGTGAGCTGAATAAGCTAATAAAGAAGAATTATTATCCACTACCATGTATAAATGGTCTCTTTGATCAGTTAGTTGGAGCAAAGGTATTATCTCATCTTGACTAGGCTACCAAATTTCATTAGTTGCATGTAACTGAGAATAGTATTCCAAAAACTGCTTAGTGCACACTTGACAGACTTTATGAGTGGTTAGCCGTGTCATTTGGGCTTACTAATGCATTGACATATAAGTTGTGATGGTATTCATTGATGGCATACTTGTCTATTCGAAAAGTGAGGAAGATCATAAGTTGCATTTAGGAAAGTTCTTAATACTCTCCATAGACATAGATTAAAGATAAAATTTTCCAAATGTTACTTTTGGCATAAGGAGATTCGCTTTTTAGAACATGTTGTTTTCGAGCATGAACCGGTAATCGATCCTAGTAAAGTTACTGCATTGCTACAGTATAGAATTGGCATGTACCAAAAAGTGCTACGGAGATAAGAAGTTTTCTTGGTTTAGCTAGATATTATAGGAAGTTCATTATGGACTTGACACGCCTAACCAAGGAGAATTAGTTTTCTCATGGAAGTTGGAGTATGAACATGCTTTCACCGAGCTAAAGGAGTTGTTGACTAGTGCACCTATTTTAGTACTCCCTGGTGGTTCGAAAGTGTTTGGGGTATATATTGATGTCATGGTACAGAACTAGGCATTTTCATGATGTAGGAGGGTAGATTTGTTATGCTAGTCGAGAGTTGAAAGTTCGCGTGAGAACTATCCAATTCATGATCTTGAATTAACCGTTATTGTTTTTGTCCTCAAATCTTGGAGGCATTATCTTTTGGGGGTGCGATTTAAGTTATTCACAAATTATAAGACTCTAATGTATCTATTCACCCAAATAGATTTAAATTTGAGGCACCAGAGCTGGATGAAGTTCTTGGCATTGTATGATTTCGGTATTTCATATACTCTAGGCAAGGGCAATGTTGTAGCGATGTCTTGAGTATAAACCATGTAATGCTAAGCTCTATGTTTTTGGAATGGAAGCACTTGGAGTTCATTTCTACATTTGATTTTAGACCTTCATCAGACCTTACAACAGGACTATTAACAACTATAGATGTTCAACCTAAACTTATAGACCGTATTGGTTTGTGTCAGAAGTAAGACACAGAGTTATTTTGGATATTTTTAAGAAGCCAAGCAGAGGAGAACATTCAAGTCATTTGGATCGTTATGCCATTGATTTGAGAAGATGCCGTGAAGTGATGGTAGGTTGTATGTTCCTCTTGTTAAGGAGTTGGTGGACATAGTATGGAGAGACCCATTGTTCTACAGACAATAGTGATATTTTGATTTTGATTTCTTCTTTACGGTGATAATCTCGAATTTGAATATTTACCTAATCAAACTTGTTCTGCCGACTATTGTAATACCCCATGAGATTTAGGCATATATTTTAACTGTAAGGGAAAATTGGCAATTTTACAAACATTGGAATTAGACGACGGGACTTGTACCGTTGCATAGAGCTCATTCTTTTAGTCAAAATAATATATTGCTTTGCCTGGATCGGAGTCTGTATGAAGTAGTTACATGGGTTTTAAGTTCCAGGTTTTGAATTGTTTAAACGGGCCCAAACCTATCAGGCAGAAGCAATAGTTCAGAAATTTTTATAATGGGTTGAGAAGATTTGAATTCATTCAGTTTCTCATTCACACACATTTCAGTTCCTATTTCTTCTTCCTTTACCCCTCTCTTCCATCCCTCTTCCTCTCTCAAATCTAATGAAATCCTAGACAATTACACATTAAATCGATGAGCGTGAAGAGGACTACAAGAAGATATCCATTGTTTAAAGAGTTTTCATAAGAAAATAATTTTGTACGGCAAAGGTTTGGAGGCCAATTAGATGAATTCTAGGACTTGGCAATGCAATTCGGCGAGTGAGAATTATTAATGGGCTATATACTACTGATGCAAAAGTAGTTTATATTATATGATTTCTAATTTGGGCAAATGATATAAGAATTGGATAAATTAGAGTTTGAAATTTAATGTAGATGTTATTTTAGAATTAAATAAGTTTATTTACATTCGATTTAAGGTTAAATTAGGATCATGTAGTGTATTATATGAATTTAATGATAAATGGTTTAGTGGTTGAAGATTAGTGTTTGATTTTGAGAAATATAGATGATATATGGAATATGGAAGGATAGCATAGTAGTAAAATGATGTTTAAGAAATGTAGAAAAGAAATAAAATAATAAATGATTATTATAATTCGGAATTGGGAAGAAGAAATAGTTTTTAGAAAATCTATTTTCTAACGTTCGAAAGGTACAACGATGTATAGTACATCAGTCCGTAGATGCACATCTGAAATGCAAGGTTGAACTTGGACCGGGCTGAAGCATTTTTTACTTTAGCCAAGCCTATACAAAATAGATAGTAAAATATATGTGGTTTCTCTGCGTCGTCTAGAAGTGTGTAGCGTCCAAAAAAGTATGTGGTTGATTTGTGTATTATATGATGTTGATAATTGAATCGTGCATATTCGGTTTAGGCTATGTTTACATATACCTTTGTATATATGCAAGTTAGTCTATTTTTACCTAACTTATGTCCATGGCTACGTTTATGGAAATAACCCATGTTTAACTATATCCCGGGACCAGTCTCCGTTTACCAACATTTGTGTGTATCATCAGGTTAGTATATGTTTAACTAACTCTCTCTCTTATGTGTAGATGTGTTAGTCCACGTTTAACTAACCTTATCATACATTTAATTTTGTTAAAGTATATGGTAGTGATCCTCATACTATGTTTATTATAATGGACTAACTCTGTAAATGCTGGTAAGGTAGATTGAGATAAAGTTATTATTAGTTCTTATATGATGTTTATGAAATCATGTTAGCAGTATATACTTGAAAATATTTTTACTCACCAGACATGCGTCTGACCCCCTTCGTTATACACCATAGGTGAACGAAGTCATCGTGATGGTGTAGTGTTTAAAGATGGGGACTATGGAGATATTTACATATGTTATTCGTTGTTTTGTACATATTATATATGGTATGACATTGTATGTATATATAAAGACTATGCATAACTTATAATGTATATAGATGTGATTTGTTTATTTTATCTATATTATATTTTGACCCATACCGCTATGAGTTCTGAAAGATATAATTTGTTTGTTCAGCTCTCCACATACTATTATATTGTCTTTGTTCAGACAATTCGGCTTTTCATTCAACGTCGCATATTTTTATAGCCGTAGAAAGCCGGGTTGTTGCATTTGGTATCAAAGATGTAGGTTAGGACGTATAGAGAGAGCGTAATTGTATGTTTTATATAACACAAACGTATATATGTATATTGGTTAAAGTAAATGGGTGTATGATATTTAATTTCGGGTTTATGTTTACCATCTCTTTTTACTATTCTGGGAGGATCTAATATTAAATCCTATTTTAGAGAGAGCAACGATGAGTAACCCAACTGAAACTAGCACCAGAAATGAAGATGTTGAAGTACCGGGCATGAACATTCCACTTTGGTTACCCCGTTATCTTCGTCCTAGAAATCAGGCCACCGTTAATGAAGGGGAATCTGTAACTGGGGTACGAGGTGGAAGTGTTGTTATATGAGTGCCAAATAACTGCAATCAAATTGGCCATATAAAGAGGATGTGCCCTGCTTTGGGAAAGTTAATGTAAGATGCATTATATACTGTACTATCCTATGTTTTTATTTATAGGTTTATATAGCATAAGGTACATTGATACGTGATAAAGAGTTGTGTTTGGAATTTCGAGGTCAAAATTCCTTTTAAAGGGGGAGAATGTAATACCCTATGAGATTTAAGCATATATTTCAATAGTAAGGAATATCGATAACTTTACCAACATTGTAATTAGGCAACGGGACTTGTAACATTTTAGAGCTCAATTTTATGGTCAGAACGATATATTGGTTTATCTGGATTGGAGTTCGTATGAAGGAGTTATGCGGGCTTTAAGTTGCGGGCTTTGAATTGTTTAAACGGGCCTAAGTCAATTAGGCTAAGACGACGTTCAGAAATTTTATAGTAGACTGAGAAAATTTAAATTCATTTAGTTTCTCATTCAAGTACATTTCAGTTCCTCTTTTTTCTTCCTCCATCTCACTCCGCCATCTCTTCTCTCTCAAATCTAAACGAAACGCTAGACAATTATATATCAAATCGATGAGCATGAAGAGGACTACAAGAACATATCTATAGTTCATGAAACGAGGAGTTTCAAAGACATCAATTCTAGACAGCGAAGGTTTGGAGGAATTCTAGGGCTTGGCAACACAATTCGTTGAGTGGGAATCATTATTAGGCTAGTTTATATTATGTGATAGCTAATTAGTGTAAATGATATAAGAATTGGATAAATTAGAGTTTAAAATTGAATGTAGATGTTATTTCAAAATTAAATAAGTTTATTTACATTCAATTTGTTGTTAAATTAGGATTAGATAGCGTATTATATGAATTTAATGTTAAATGCTGTAGTGATTGAAGATTAATGTTTGATTTTGTTATGTATATATATATATATTATATGGAATATGGAAGGTTAGGTTAGTAGTAAATGATGTATAAGTGAATTAGAAAATAAATAAAATAGTAAACGATGATTATTGTTCGAAATTGGGAAGAAGAAACAGCGTTCATAAAATCTGTTTTCTGAAATTTTGAAAGGTAAACCTGTCCGCTGGTTTGTAGTATACCGATCCACCGGTGCACATATGAAATGCCAGGTTGAACCTAGACTAGGTTAAAGCATTTTTACTTCAGCCAGGCCTATATGAAATAAATAGTAAACGACCTGTGGTTTCTCTGCGATGTTTAGAAATGTTTAAGTTCCATAAAAATATATGGTTGATTTGCGTATAATATGACGTTTATAATTGAATCGCGCATTATCAGGTTACACTATGTTTACCTATACCTTTGTTATATGCAAATTAGTCTATGTTTACCTAACTTACGTCCATATTTATGTTTAGCTCTATCCTAGGGTTTGTCTCTGTGTAATTAATTCTGTGTGTACCATTGGGTAAGTATATGTTTAACTAACGCTCACTCTCCCTCGTTTTCTGTCTTGTGTGTAAATTAGTTAGTCCGCGTTTAATTAACTCTACCATACACTTAATGTTGTTAAGTATATGATAGTGATCTCCATACTATGTCTATTATGATGGGCTAACTCTGTAGATGCAGGTGAAATAGATTGAGTTAAAGTTAGTATTAGTTGTCATATGATGTTTATGAAATCATGTTAGTAGTATATACCTGGTAATATTCTTACTCATCGAACATGTGTCTGGACCTCTCTCCTCATAAAATATAGATGGATGAAGTAATCGTGATAGTGAGGTGTTTGAACATGGAGACTCCGGAGATGTTTACATAAATTATCCATTGTTTTATACATATTGTATATATGGTGTAACATTGTGTGTGTGTGTATAAAGACTATGTGTAACTTATGATGTATATAGATGGGATTTTTTACTTTTTCTATATTGTATTTTGATCCATTCCGCTCTAAGTTCTGAAAGATATAGTTAGTTAGTTTAGCTCTCTGTATACTATTGTATTATATTTGTTTTAACGATTCAGTTTTTCGTTTTACAGTGCACATCTGCGAAAAGCCAGGTTATTACAACTACGATGGAGGAATTCGCCTATAAAAGGCCATCCCTTTCACTTAGAAAAGGGACTTTTGATCTCTTTTTAGTTTTATGCACTGAATGACTGCCATATTTGAAATCAAGTAATCTCTTATTACGAAATAGTTATAAACTTGGTTGTAACTAAAAAGCAATCTAAAATATAATTGATAGTAGACGAAGGCTTAAGATTCTAGTCGAACCACTTTAAAAATTTCGTGTGTTCTCTTTCTATTATTGAATATCTTAATTTACAGCCATTTCCATTCAAATTGGGGGTGTTTGCCCATTTTCTTAGCGGACATATTTTGATGCTTCCATTGAGAAATGAATTGCTCAAGTATTGGACTACTTTTCTTTTGGATTTAGAAGAATCTACAAGTCAGATCTAGAAGATAATGACTCCAATGAACGATAAACCTACTAGATCTGGAGCTATAGTTGAAGGGGATAACAAAGTTCCCAACATAATAAGGAAGAAACTACTCAACCCACAGTCTAAATGGAGTCTTTAGCTCAGTAGGAAGTTGTAACAGAGGCCAAGATGGAACAGGTGATGATGGATATAAATTTGAAGATGCAGCAACAACAAGTTCAAATAGATATAATAAAAAATATGCAAGAGCAGCTAGCAGCATTAACTCAACTCCCACAACAATTTGGGTCTCGAAAGGGGCTCGTCTTCTAACTCCGATGAAGAGTGATTGTTTTTATCAGACCGAAACAGAAGACCAATGTAGAAAGGGGCTAGGCCAATAATGAACAAAGTTGCAAAAGATGGAAGCACTTAGCCAACATAAAAACCATTTGGTGCCGAATGGTCAATACGACTGGCACCGGCCGGTCTATTGAGAGGCTAAACTTGTCTAATATCGAAAAGGGGTTGCAAATGATTGGTGCTGATGATGGGAGAGCTATTGGTCACCAAACTGGTGATGCTGGAGCTAATATTTGTGAGCTAGCTAAGAGTGGACGAAGTTCAACAAGGCATCAACATGGGCCTAAACGAGTGGTTTCTTTAGAGCAAGAGAGACCTAGACATCATTGTATAAACTGAGGCCGTTTGCTGGGTCAAATACTCATGGACTTTCATGATGATCACCATTTAGTAGGCCAAGACAGTGAAGAGTACATCGCCAACATGATAAAAAGGTTGATGAACCAGATTCAACAATGAAGGGATGATGAATAGGGTTCATCAGTGAGTTAGACCCAATTAACCGAAGATATTCTTCAGGAGAGATATCAAAAGAAGTTCTCATTGCCCATTATGCCAAGCTACAATGGCATGATTGATCCTAGACAACAATTGTTGAAGTACGAATGACACATGGATAGTGCTTATGCAATAGATGTTGTAAGATGCAGATGTTTTCTCATTTTTCTAGAGGGACTAGAAATGACATGATTTTGTCGGCCTAAGCTAGATCCATATCATTGTATGATTAGTTAGCAAGGCAATTTATGGAATAGTTTCAGGTGCATACTGTTCAGCTAAAGAATAATATGCCATTGTCTAATGTACATCAAAAGTCCGAAGAGACCCTAAAGAGTTTTTAGAGAGATATATTGCCATTTTAACGAAGAATAGTAATCCTAAAGAGGAAATAGAATTGATGGCACTTATGAATGAAGTTCACCTACAAATCAACTTTGGTAGATGGATATAGAGGAAGGAGCCACCTACGTTGAAGTTTTAACGAAAAGCATCCCGATATCTGCACTTGGAAGAGGCAGATCTAGAAGTAGGATTGATGGTTGGTGGTTAAGATGTACTAAGAAACATGATTCAGAGCAACATAGCTATCAAGCAAGGTAAAGATAATAATGGAAATGTTGTGGTAAATGTTGGATACAATAAAAACAAGTGGAAAAACTAGAATATGGGCGGTAAAAAGCAAGATGGAAAGAAGCATTCAAGGTTCGTTTACAATGGAAATTGTACAAATTGATGGATTCCATCGAGAACTACCTTGCTACATAAGGTACATAGAAATACAAGAAGCCACCTCTGAGGGAGACAACTGAAGAGGAGAGGCACTCTAGAAGTATTATTGCCTCCATCAAACTCATGGACATGATACAGATAAGTGCAGACATCTCCAAGATGTGAATGAAGATTTGATCAGGAAAAAGAAACTACAACAATATGTTAGGAACTCGTAGGAGGGTGGGCAAGGAAATGGTCAACCTTAAGGAAATGCTGTGGGACCTAGTGGTGAGGGGCCTAGGCAACTAGTTAGGAGTATTGTGATTAATATCATTTTAAGCAGTCCGCGTCCTACAAAATGGAGTTGGAATGAGATGGAGGGCTATTTTAGCTCCTTTAGGCATGCGCTTCAAGAGATGTGTTAAGCCATTGAAGAGGGTGATCTAGCAAAATAACATAGATGATGATGGGGTCGAAGCATTAATGCTTGACCTGATGGTACTTATGGCCATGATAGGGCCAGCTATAGTGCACCGAGTCCTTATCAATAGTGGGAGCTTAGCGAATATCCTATTTAAACAGAGTTTTGATAAGATGTGACTTAAAAAAAATGATCTGCATTCATGTAAATTTCGCATCCAACGATTTATGGATAGGCCAAAGATTCTATCGGATGCATCAATTTTTCTATTGAATTGGAAGATGGATACCGTAAAGTGGTGCTATTGCAAACTTTATGGTGGAAGATGGATTCTCCGCCTATAATGTTTTCACTCGCTGTTCGGCCATTGCTAGTTTTAAAGTTGTGCTCACTCTATGGTGCTAGATGATGAAGTTTCTGATAAAGAATGGAGTAGGAGCAATTCAAGGAAACCAGAGCATATGCCAAGAGTGCTACATTGCCAAGCTTAGAGAGACTAGACAATGTGACGAAGGGAAGGATGCAAAGAAGCCTCTCTACCTCATACCTGATGATGCATAGGAATTACCCCCAAGCCTTGGCTTAGGTCCAATAGTAAATACTATAAATCTATGGACCCAGAAAAGAAGCTAAAAGAGGCAAGGGTGGCACCAGTGGAGCTGATGATTAAGGTTCCAATAGAAAATGACAATCCTTCAAAGGTCCTCAAAGTCAGATCTCAACTCAGTTTGAAGATGAAAAGGGAGTTGGTAGGGTTTCTTCGAGCAAATACATTAGACACATTCCCATATGTTCAAGATATCGCTTGAAGTTGCATGTCATGCATTGAATGTACACCCACCTTACCCTTCAATGAAGTAGAAACAATAGAGCATGGTACCAGAGTGATTCGCTACATTGAAAAAAGAAGTTGATAAGCTAAAGGAAAATGACTTTATCTACAATGCATTATACTTGAAGTGGGTATCAAATCTAACATTGGTCAAGAAGGCGATCGGGAAATGGCAAACATGCATTGATTATTCCAACTTGAATAAGGCATGCCAAAAGACTGCTTCCCTCTACCATGAATAGACTGACTGGTGGATGGGATAGCCGAAAATATGCTGCTATCCTTCATGGATGCATATTCCAGCTACGACAAGATTGTAATGTGCATCCTAGACCAAGAGCTTATGACTTTTATTACAGATTTAGGACTATATTGTTATAGAGTGATTTTGTTCAGTCTGAACAACGCCGGAGATACATACAAATGCTTAATCAACATAATTTTAAAGAAAAAATCAAACGAATTATGGAAGTCTATGTGGATGATATGCTTGTGAAGTTAGGACAATCGGTGGATCACATGGACGATCTCTTAGAGATGTTCAATGTGCTTCAGAAGTATGTAATGAAGTCGAACCCACTGAAGTGTTCTTTTGGAGGTGCATCGGGTAAGTTTTTGAGTTTCATTGTAAACTCAAGGGGCATGAAGCTAAACTGGAATAGATTGAAGCATTGAAGTTGGTTACTTCCCCAATGACAAGAAGGGATATATACATTTTGAATGGTAAAGTCACCATATTGTGTTGATTTGTTTCAAAGGACTCTGATAGTTTACACCATTCTTTGATTTCTTTAAAAAAGAAATGAGAACTTTCGATGGATGCGCGAATCTGAACTACCTTTTAGAATCTGTTGGAACATCTCAAGAAACCATCGACATTATCCAATCCTTTGGTAGAGGAGGATCTGTATGTTTACCTAGCAGTGTTGGCTAATGCATTGAGTGCAACCTTAGTACATGAGGAATGCAAGATCCAAAGGTTAATTTATTACATTAGTTAACGGTTCACTGGAGCGGAAAATAATTATTCAAAGCAAGAGAAATAGACATATTGTTTGTTGATTACATCGAGGAAGTTGAGATCGTACTTTCAGGCTCATCTAATAAAGGTGTTGACAGATCAACTACTTGGTCAAGTGCTACATCGTCCTGAGACTTTGGGATGGTTGATAAAGTATAATATCGAGATGAGTTGGTACAATATTACTTATCATCCTAGGAAGATGATAAGAGGATAAGAATTGGCAAATATCACTGCTAAATTCACCATCCAAGACTTCTAAATGGAAACTGTATGTTGATGGGGATCTGATGGCCCTGGTTCTAGGGCAGGAACAGTTTTGATAACCTTAGAGGGTCGAAGGGTCTTGTAACACCTCAAATTTTGGAGAGCCGTAATATGGGGAAGATACTTAATAATATAATTTGTTATGAACTAATTAAGAGAATTAAATTGAAAGATTTAATAAAGGATATTTGATTGAATAAATATGGGATACCTTTAATATAGGCAATTTAATGGAATACGAGTAATTAGGGTAATAGAACTCGACCATATATGTATAAAGTAATGAAATTGAATATTTGTATTAAGGGAAATTAATAAACTCGACCATACATGTATAAGGTAATGAATCTGAATATTTGAATGGAGAACATTTTCATTTAGGGAAATTAATGAATAAGATTTAGTAATTTACTCGACCATACATGTATAATGAATGTGAATATTTGAATGAAGCATATTCGAATTTAGGGAAACTAATGATTAATATTAATTAATAAACTCTACAATATATGTTCACGGTAATGAGTTTGAATATTTGAATGGAGAATATCTACATTAATGAAAATTAATGAATAAGATTAGGTAATAAAGAATTTAACCTAAGCTAAAATCATTATTATATAAGCCCTTGACCTATTCACCTCGCCATTTCACATTCACTTCATTTTCAAAACAAAATAAATAAAACCCCATCAACCTAAGGGGCACAATTGTTAGTAAAAAGGAGAGAAAATCAAAGCTAAAAGATTAAATCTTTCACCTCAAAGAATAAAGAGAGGATTTTAATTAAGCTCTATAATTCTAGGTAAGTAAAACTTTCTCTTATTTACTCCTACACTCATTTTGATTTACTCCTACACTCATTTTGATTCAGATTTGACATGTGTTGGCTGCTTTAAACACCGTTGAATATGCTTTAATGAGTAGAAGTGATTTTGTATCTATTTATGATTTAAATGAATAAAATTTTGTCATGTTTTATGGTATATTATTTAGTCTTCTCCAAACGTCATAACATTTTAATATGATGTGTTTAATATTAAAATAGAGATGGTTTTACAAATTTCGTAATTTTTGAATATAGCCATAATTAATTATGAAATTTGTAAATGGAAAAAGGCTAATTTTGGGCATAAATTAATATATAAAAACATCAAAATTAAATATTTTGCTTCAAAGAATTTCCTAGAGGTAGAACAAGATGTTTCGAAATTCTGGTGAATTTTAGGTTTTTATTAATTTGCGAATTGTTATGAATTAACTAGTAAAGAAAATGTTACCTAGAATAATGAAAAATAAATAAGGAAATGATTGATTAACAGAGCTAAATTTTTAGACTGGTCAGAGAATATTGTAACAATATAAAAGTAACTGTTGAACAAATGACATGTGTGCTGGTAAGGTTGAATGTTATTACTTTATTAAGGCAAAAATATAATTTTTACTTATTTATGGATTTACCACCATGACTTATGATAGCTCTACTTAGACATGCGACAACCCAAATCTTGACCTTCTGTGGTGTTAAACCAATTTTCTATTCAATGATCAAAATAATTTAAGAGGTAAACAATTCAAGTAAAATTCCAAATATGCCCATAATTAGAATAATAAATGTCCAAAATATCTGACATATCCAAGTTTCAAATCATTTTCCTTTCATATGCAAATGATATGAAATTCGAGTATATATGCTATATTCGTTTTCCAATGGTGAATGTGTAAAATGTACAAGTCATCTTTTTTCTTATAGTCCAAAATATCAAGAATAGAGTCAATATGCAATTTCCTATTTCTAAAGGTCCTTATGTTCGAAATTTCAAGTCATCTTCTTCTTCATCGGCCATTAAAGGAGTTCTCAAGTACATAAGATAGCTTTGAAATGTCAAGTCCCAAAAAATGATCTATGCTAAGAGAGAGAAAGAAGAGAGGAGCCCTTCTCATGTGGGGGTAGGTCTCTATTTATAGTAGTTGGAGAGTGACATGACTTGCCTGTATTAGTCGATTAAGGTTGACATAGATTGATGACTTGGCAAGATGGATAGTCTTGATGGTGCCACATGTCATAATCTCAGGATTATAGTATTTCATGCAGATCGCTACCTTGACCATGATATCAACAAAGGTGTCATGGTTATATAGGAGTGCTTTGAAGCTTCACTACATAGAATTTCATTATTTAATGCTCTACCTCTTCACATGATTTGTCGCTATTCTTTAGTGTTGAATATCACCCATATCTTCTTTTTTTACCCATCTTTGAATTGGTTTGTTTGATGTTGAACTTTAGTGTACTTTAGTAAGCATATCTTATTGTGGCATCCTCGACTTCTCCATTTCTTTAATATTTTTCTCTGACGTAATAGCATTTCTTTCTATATCTTTGATAGCTCTTTTATATTGATGATAGCTTCAATTTTCAACATATGATAGCTTCCATATTTTTAGTTTACGATAGCTTCTTTCTTGACATGTGATATCTTCTTACTCAACATGCAAATAGCTTCTCTTTATTCTTGACTTACGATAACTTCTCCCTATCCTTGACTAGCGAAAACTTCTATACGTCTTCCCTTTATTTTTAACTTATGATAGCTTATATATTCTTAACTTATGATAACTTCTATTTTCTTAACTTATGGTAGCTTCTTTATCCTCAACATGTGATGGCTCTATTTACAATGGTGTCAAATTGTGATGACGTTGTCCATATCAACTTGCGAATAGCGTCAATATTATCAACTTGCGATGGCTCGTTACTTGTTAACTTGCGATAGCTCTACTTTCCAATATGCGATGGCTTATTCTCAATGTTCGATAGCCTTCATTTCTCAATATGCGATAACTTTAAAGGTAGGACAGCCTCAAAGTGCGAGAACTTCAAAGTGCGGTACCTCCGTAGTGCCATTCTTTACTAGTTTCACACCTTATCCATTCTTGGAAATATTAGCTATAACATGTAGCTTCAAAACTAGACTTTTGGTAGATCTATTGTTAAACACTCAATAACTTTAAAGCCTTGACCCTCAATAGCTTTAAATTAAACTTCTGATACTTATATAGGGTTAGCATTCAATAGCTTTAAAATGTGGTATGTGGTAGCTTCTATAAGAGGCTAAACCTTTAATAACTTTAAGGTATGGCATGCGATAGCTACATATTGTCAACATGCAATAGTACTATGTAAACAAGAGTTAGCTTTGCGATTTTAACGTGCAATAGCCAGTGATATTAAGATTTTATAAATAACATAAGTGAAATTTCAATAGCACCTCGAAAGCTACCTTCAAAAGTGATGGTTGAGAATTTCATAGGGATGAAATGAACATAAAGGATAATAAGTAAGAATATGAAGACTTATTAAATGGAAAGAGGAAACTATTCTGAGAAAAGCCAAGTAAAAAAATAATAACAACCTTTAATGATGAGAACTTTAGGTGTGAAGCCATAACTAGCATCCAAATGCATGATCAGAATAAATGACGAGAACTTCGGTGTGAGGCCATAAGTGGCATTCGAATATCTATTCACAAAAATGATGATAAATTGGTATAAGTCTATAAGTGGAATTTGGGAGACTATTTCCAACATGAGAACAAATAAGGTGGTGTAAGGCCATAGGTGGCAACCAAAGGTCTTTTCATGACATTATTCGTAAATAGTAGAGTTGGCTCGAAGAGGCAAGCTGAATGCCTTGAATAATGAATTTAGTCAGGATACGTGTGTAATAAAAGGAATTATAAATGTAACCACGATTATAATTGTTTTTGTGTGGAGATGTTCGCTCGTTTTGATATATTTATGTTTAATAGTGAGGGGAAAACCCTTTCTATGCTTCAGCGGCATGGTCTCGCTATCTGATTGAATTTTTTGGTGTAAAGTTTTACTCATACCAGGTTTTATATTTGACCCATGTTTTTTATTTCTCATAAACTCATGGGTACTCATTCGAGTAGGTTTGGTGTATGACTTAGACGGGTTTCTTTTGTAAAGGATGAATAAAAGCTCCATAGACGAAGCATGAGGCTTATTTTCTAATAAAAGTCCTCCTAAATTTCCACTATTGTAATCTAGATTTTATAACTTATTAAGTATTCATGTTGGCAGCTTCATATGTCTAGCATGACATAATTATTTATCTTTTATTATATTTACCGCTATATTGGCACAAATTGGGTTAATGAAATGTAATGATATTTGTGTAAGATAGTTTTATGTAATGAGAGTATTTAGCTACACTATTTACTTAATGTTGTGAAAAATATTGATCTCATTTTGTTGTTTGAAAATAATTCTGGCAGTGACTGCAGAATCATCGATATTTATTTTTGAGTTTTAAAATTTGAGATGTTACAGATCTATTATGCTTTTAAGTTAATGTTCCAAATGACAAACAATGAGGTTGAATATGAAGCATTGATTGCGGGACTCAAGATAGCTAAAGAGTTGAGAGTCAAGACACTGTAAGTCTTCAATGAATCTCAACAAGTGAAAAAGGAGTTTCATCCTAAGGATGCAAGACTCTCCCCTTACTTCTCAAAAGTATTGGAAATGCACGACAATATTAAGAACTATACGATAATGAACATCCCCCGTGAGGAAAATGCAATAGCCGATTCATAGCCAAAATCGCAAATTCCAGGGATGAACAACTGTTGGGAATTATGTCGAAAGAGGTTTTGACAACTCCATGCATTGACGAGATGGATGTCAATTGAATTGTGGAGATCTCAGAAGAGAAGGAGTCATGGATGATTCCAATCAATGATTATTTTCTAAAAGGGACTCTTCCGAAAGGAAGGAACAAACGACGAAAGCTCCTATGTAATGTACCTTAGCTCATTATGCAAGAACTACTATACAAGAGAGGATTCTCTACCCCCTTGATAAGTTGTGATGCCAAAGATGAAGCTAAGAAAATCCTTATCGATTTACACTAAGGAAGATGTGATGAGCACACTAGGGGATAAACTTTAATAAAGAAGATTCTTCGCTACAGGTATTTCTAGCCGATCGCCAACCGAGATGCAGCTGACTACTCTAGGAAATGTGACATTTTCAATGACATATAAATTAATGGATAATTAATTAAGGAAATAATTATAAGAATAAATATTATTTGATTTAATTAAATAATCAAATAAGAAAAATGAATGAATTTAACAATGTAAATATATATGAGACATTTAATTACTTATTTTATATACGGGACTAAATTAAGCATTTGAATAAAGGAGATCTCATATTCAACGCAATTTCATATAATTAAATTTGGCCGTATACATTGGGAATTATTTATTTATAGTTAAGGGTAAATGGGAAATAATCAACTACGACCATGTATGAGGAAATCTAATTAATATTTGAAAAGAAAGGATATTGTAAAGAAGGATATAAATTAATAAAATGGGGGTATGAAAGCCCGAAACCCTTACTATGTAAATACCATAAAACGTATCGTCCAACTCATTTTCATTCATTCTCCTCAAATTAAAATAAAAGACTCGGCCACCATTATTAAGAGAAGAAGAAGAAAAGTAATAAAGCTAAGTAAAGCCTTCAAATATCAAATCCAAATAAGGAATTTAGGCAAGTAATTTCATTTCCTTTTAAGATATTTTCATCTAAGTTGATTACTGCTTTGTTTATTTATGATAGAATTCATATAATATGCATCTTAAATAATAGACCTTGACTTAATGGATGGCTTGTGTTGAAAATTGTTTACTTGGGAAGTTTTGCTATGATTCCTTACTCTAATGATTTTGAAATACCATGAAAATTCAACATGATGGATAAAACATATTTTTAGAGATGGGTTTTGATTTGGTGAATTTTCCAACATTAAAATATTTAGCTATGAATTTTGAAAGGAAATCCGTGTATTGAAAATTAAGGAAAAATGACTTAAATATGGAAACATGTGAAAATACGCTAAAGTAATTATTTGTGAATTTCCAGAAATTTATAAGTATTTTCTAAGCAAGAATAATCATTTCCGAATGCTAAATTTGAATGTCAAAAGTAGATAGTATGCTTAGCAAAACTATTGCCAGTAACTAAAAGTAGAGGAAGGACCATTAGGCAAAGATATATGGAAAGCAATACATAGACATGGAAATGTTGCAGTTAGTAATGCACACTTTATGATGCAGACCAAAGGAAGAGACTTGACCAAAGTTGTTTGGAACACCCCACTATTTTCAACATCTGAAATCAACTACAAATTCCATAAAATGTGATTCCTACTAATTTCCGATGTTAAAAAATAGCGGATCGTTTGTTTTATTATTTAATTTTGTAATAGCTATGAAAAGAGAAACCTCACAATGGAATCAAACATCAATATAAATGAATATTAACTCAACGATACAGTTAGTTTACAACATTATCCCATCAATTTACATTTCATTACATCAATTATCATTAACTCACAAATGATATAACCATGGTATAGAAAAATATGTCAAATCAGCTGCCCACGATATAGTCGAACAATCCATGCTTCCATTTCTCCTTCTGCTTCTACATATAACTTCACATCTGTACAAATATATATAATAAGAGGGAAAAGGTTTCATCTATGTTTGGACCGCGCCTAACCCTATAGCCTATGGTCATAGGCTCAATAACCATTGCATAAAAAAAGACTACATACATACCACGTTTGGGGGATCAAACCCACGTAGTTCAGTTTTTTGCTCTTCTCTTGCATCAAAGAGTCATAACACATAACAACCATAGCATCCCTGCAATCACACAACCACTACAACCAATGCAATCAATGCAAGAATGAAACACTATAAGTACTAAACCATTTCAATCAATCATCGTAATTTGGGGTAACAACACTAATAACACACTTAGCCATTAAAAATTATAAACATTTGACAACACAAGGTGTCAAACCCAAATATCAAATAAACTAATTACAACATATAAACTCACATATAATAATTATTATCTATTAGTAATACACCATCAATATAAATATAAACCAATCAAATGTGTAGTAAACCACTATATTAGTAACACAAACCCTAATATGATAAATCATAGTTAACTACACACACGTATTAATAATAGTAAAATATCGCACACACATCCAAATGCGATTTCATCGTTATAAAACAACATAGGTGATAATTCAAATCAACCATTAATCGCATTATTAAATAATAATAGTAATAAACTTTCTAATTTTATATTAAAATATATTTTTCGTTATTAGTTATGAATTTCCCTAGAAATTCATAAATAATAACCTAATTAAATTTCTTCCACTAAACTACTTTTAATTCATTAAAACATTGTTATTTACAAATATTGTCCAAAATATGTAAATAATCTTTTTATTATTTATTTAGGGAGCATTTGGCTCACATCCCTGTTAAGTTTCAAAATAGACAAAACATCATCTCCAAAAAAGATATAAATTACATCCTTGTTTTTCAATTCGCACAATTTTCTTCCCAACTATCCCATGCCACGGTAATTTCAGACACAAACCTTTCCCCGAACCTCCTCCTTAATTCAGCCCAAGTCATATTCTCCTCGTTGACTCCAACTGTCACACTGTTCCACCAATACAGTACTGCTCCTTGTAGCTGTCTAGAGGCGAGTCTCCTTTTCTGCTTACCGTTGAGCCCTAAGTAAGTGAAAATCCTCTCGTTATGAAGTAGTCAATTCTCTACTTTGATTGCATCTTCAGTACTAATAAACGGCTTTCCTCCCAACTAAGCGTAATCTCTACTCAGAATAACATAGTTATTCACCACTGGAGCTTCTTGGTTTCCTCATCTAGCATTTCCTCCAACCACTCCAGCATCAATTTCCGCCTACATCATGTTGACAAATAACTCATACATTGCTCCCATGCCTACCTGCGGGACTCCAGCACCCACATTTGCAGCTTGTGCCTGACCTTGGTTCCTCCTCGTATTTTGTCTGGCATTTCCATTTGTTGTGGTGCTTCCCCCACCAATGTTAACTCTTTCACTTTTAGCATCCATATTTTCATTCGAGCCTTCGTAAGATACAGAAGAATAGCCTAAAGAGATAGGAGAATAGAGCTAAAGCGTATACTTATATATCGCAAATACAAGTACGTTAATATAGCATTATCCCATACCCCAATCTTTTCTCTAATTCCCTAGGATTATGTTTTCAAAATCATTTTAGTTTAAAGTTTTTTTTCCATAAACCCATGCTCTAATACCAAGTTGTAACATTCCCTATCTTGAGGCCCAAAGCTAAGCGCTACAAATGCTACAGTCATCTATAGTATTAACTTCTAGCGAGAAAATACGGTAATGTTAATGGTATCCATAATATCAGAAGCACATGAATATGAAACAAAATCATAGATTTCAAAAAAATCTTTTCTGATTACATTTCACAAAACATGTTTCATATTCCATTACATAATCCCAAACGTTTCCCAAGTTCAAATCAAATATAATTTTTACAAAATACGCCAAGAGCAACATACGAAGATTCCTCCTTGGATGAACAGAGTACTAAATAGACACAAAAGTCTTAATACATCACAACGGAAATAAAATTAACAACTCCTAAATAGCTAACGTTGCCTCCTTCACGCCTTCGGAAGCTTTATTCGTCCACCTACTAAACCTGTTAAACCTTCAATTCTCAATCTACTCAAATCAATTTTGAGCACCCGAGAGTTTAAAGGGAAAATATAAACTTCGAGTCAGACATAAAGCCTGGTGTGAATAATACTATTACATCTCGGTTTACTGATATTAAGTGAGACCACGCCACTTAGTGGAACAGGTTTCCCCTCACTAATATCCTTTTAAAACATATCTTTTTGCAAATCAGAATCCTACAATCAAACTGATCATAGCAATATCATATATGCTTATAAATAGGTAACAAATGGACCATCTGTCCAAAAATATAGTTTTGTTTGGCTAACTACTAACCATTGGATGACTCGGGCCTACCGGATAAAATGAATAAATAATCTAACACCCGTTAGACAAACTTCTGGACGGTCTGTCCTTAACTTACTTCTCTAAGGGTCACCTGATTCTAATGGTTTTTCGGGCTCACCAATAACCTATCCACCTTCTCTGTACCTAAATTCCTTTCTGTGTGTAACCATCATTTAAGTCTTACCTATGACTAAGCCCTACACACTGGAATTTTGGACTAAATTAGCTTGGGGCTAAAGCTAATGTATAGGGAACAACCCTATTCCAATCTCATCTGGTATACAAATATCCGAGTCATTTTACTTAGGGTTAGCTACCCTATAAATTTTTCTTGATAACCCTGCAAGTTGATTTAGTCCCTTTAAATCATACTTAAACAAGGAAAACATACTATTTGCTTTACTCAAATCTCCTTGCCATGATATATGCTTTACTCAAAACATTGTTGATGAAAACATTCGAAACCTTTGTTTTAACTTTTAAACATTCTCTTTTGAAACCATTGAAAGTACCCCTTTTGAAACATTTGAAAGTACCCCTTTCGAAACCATTGAAAGTACCACTTTCGATACAAGTGAACTACTTTACTTAATAACCTTAGGCCGAAAGGCTAGAACATACCTTTCGAAACCTTTTACCATAGTCCTTTCGAAAACATTGAAAACATCTCTTTCGAAAGCTTTATAAACCTTAGACATCCTCTTTTAAAACACTTTAAACATGCCTTTCGAAAACATTGGAAACCATCCATTTAAACACTAAGGTAAACCTTTCGAAAATATTGGGGAACCACTCCTTCGAAACCTTTATTATATACCTTTCGAAAATTCTAGGGAACCTCCCCTTCGAAACCTTTATTAGTTACCTTTCGAAATAATTAAAGTACACTACTTAAAACAAACCTTTCGAAATTGGGTTCAAGTTAAAATATATGGAACAACCTTTCCAAACCATCTGAAATCATTCCTTTCGAAACCATTGGGTTTAACTTTCAAAACATCAAAAGGGTCTTAAAACAACTAAGTCGAAGGCAACTCTTTCGAAAGCAATTTCCTAAGTAAAAGAAGTGGATGGTGTCAAAACCAATCCCTTCGAAAGCATTGGAGAAGCGGCTTAGATTTTTGAAGAATGAAATCCTTTCGAAAGCATTGTTTCGAAAGGTAGGATGCGGCAGCATGGAGTTTTGACCCCTTCGAAAGCTTCTTTATAAAACAAAAGACGCAACGTCTTTCGAAACCACTCTTTAAAACCATATGACCAAGTCGAAAGCTATCTTGTTCGAAAGCATTCTTTCAAAGGCAAAGCAAGTGCATTTCCTTTTAAAAGCAAAGCAAGGTTTCGACCCCATCAGAACCCCTTGTTTCAACTATATACCTCTCACATATGTCCAGTTCACTACGTACCAAGTCTTTGATACCATGCGCATTGGTTTCGATGGAGATGGAGGCGGAGGCGGAAGTACCTAGTCGAAAGGTGCTGCCGAAAGTGGCAAAACTGCAAAAACATGGTAAAACTGATTTTTAACTTTAAAAAGTAATTCCTTTCAACTAACCTGCTTTGTTTGTCAACATATGATTGGTTGATAATTTCTTTTCCAAATTCTTTTCAAAAAGTGCTGCCGAAATATCAAAGATAAATAATTTAAAATATTTACAAAATGCCCCTTCTCCTTTTATAAATATATAAAACATTTAAGTCCCATACCTTAAATAATTTTATATACTTATTAAAACACTTAGGAAAATTTTGCAATTTTTTTTCCATAAATTGTTTTTAATATGTTTTATAACATATTTAATTTCTAACCCAAACATATTTAAAATAGCCGTCATAAATTTTAAATCCAATTAACTATTTTCTTCACTAGAATTTAATAATAAATCCACATTAATTCAGAAAATTATGAAATTTGAAACCCATCTCTAAAATATTATTTCTGACCTTATCTCAAAATCGCAAGGCATTTGGATGTCATTTAATAGGGTTTTCACATTAAAACTAATCATAAAATCCATATGAAATAGCATAAATCATCAACAAGCATATATATCCATTTTAACAATAAAAAACATGGCAATATGCTTCGCAAAAATATTCAGATCTGATATAAAAATTAAAAACTTCAAAAATATGAGATGTAATCTATTATTCACCTTTAGCTTGTGATTAAGGAGTTGAGATTTGATCTTGAATTAAGTTGCTTAAGATTCTTCCTCTTATCTTCTTCTTGTTTTTCCTTAATGGTGGCTGGCCTCTCTTTTGCTTTGTTTTGTTTTTGTTTTGAAGTGAGAATGAATGTGGCTTAAGAGTTTAGGGTATAAGAATATACTTATTCCTACTTTGCCCTTACCTATTACCCTTATCTAGTTCATTTTAAATCCCCTTTTAGTTCATTAGTTTAAGTTGGCACGACTACCTCTATTAACACAAATCTTAATCCCTTAACCATTTCATTTAATTTAACTAATTAAATGTCCTAAATAATGATAACCAAAATTAGGGTCATTACACAATAATTGCATATATATCTGCAATTATTCTAATTAATTGCTTACTCATCAGCAACTATTCATATAAAATCATTTCAATCCAAAAAAGGCATTTATAACTGTAAATAACATAATAAAGCATTTTAGTTCAATTATGAAGATTAAATTCATCTTTCTCTACAATTATTTATAATAATCACATTTATCAGCAATTATTCTCAATAGTTGCATTTATTTATGCAATTATTTGGATTAATTGCATTCTAATCAACAATTATTCATATAAAATAATTTTAATCCAAAAAAAGACATTTATAACTGCAAATAACAAAATAAAGCATTATGTTGAATAATTTCTTACTTGTCAGCAATTATTCAAATAAATTCATTTTAATGTATGTCTACAATTATTCAGAATAATTGCTTACTTATTAGCAATTATTCACTTAAAATCATTTATATTCATCTTTCTTTTCAATTATTCATAACAATTCCAGAGATGTATGCAACTATTATAAATAATTGCATGTATGTTTGTAATTATTTTGAATAATTCCTTACTTACCAGCAATTATTCAACTAAAATCATTTCAATTCAAACCAGGAATTTATAACTGTAAATAATATAAAAATCATTTTATATTAATAAATAATATTATATACATCTTTCTCTACAGTTATTCATAATAATTATAGAGATGTATGCAACTATCCTGAATAATTGCATGTATATCTGCAATATGCTGAATAATTGTTTACTTGTCAGCAATTATTCAAATAAATTCATTTCAACGTATGTCTGCAATTATTCAGAATAATTGTTTACTTATTAGCAATTGTTCACTTAAAATCATCTATATTCTTCAATGTACGTCTGCAATTATTTCAATGCAAAAAACTCTTGCAACTCAAACATATATTATTACATGTTTTACTGTAAATATTTATCATATCTGTAGTATTTTAAGAAAAAATTCTCAATATTTGCAAAGTTTTATGCAATTATTAAGAATAATTGCAGCAATAACTACAAGTTTTCGGAATCTTTGCATAAAAGTGAGCAAACATTTGCTAAAAAATTCTTACATTTTTGTTTATACAACTAGATGTTTGATTGCAAAAATTGACAATATTTGCAGTATTTTATGCAAATATTCTCAGTATCTATAGATTTTTCTATCAATATTGAGAATAATTAAAGAAAACACAGCAAAAATAGTAATATATGCAATATTTATGCATATATTATGAATATTTGCATAAAAACATCAAACATTAAACTGCAATCATTTCTCATTATCATTAATGAATTTAAACATCAATACAACTCCAACAATCCATAAAAATCAACAACAATTCATATTTTGTAAAAAAAGATCATTTGGTCTTCAAATAGTTGCAGTTTTCCATTGAAATCGAGAAATAAACATTTGAAATCAATTAAAATCAGCTAATTAAAGAAGAAAACTCAACTCTGTTTTTAATTTGGTCTGAAGAAACTGAAGAAGAAGAACAAGAATCACAGCTCAACATTGAAGCGCCTGGGTAATTTGGGAAAAACTGGTCGGAAAAAAATAGGGACATAGAAAGTATAATTTTTTAGACTGGGATCCACTTTAGATTAAGTTTGGTTTTAGGGATGTATGCCTAATATTCACATTTATTTATCTAACTTCCCCTTACTACATAATTTCACCTATTTTATGTTTATAAATTACATTCATGTTTTAAATCCACGGTTAATAACAATTAAAAATCCAATAATATAACAATCAACAATAAACAATCAACCCAAGGTATAACATATTCAAAATACCCATAATATCCAAACAATCTCCCATATACCATACACATATTGACAATTATAAATTTTCATCGATGAGTATGCATTTAATATTTAAAATTTTAATTAATTAAATAATAAACCATACCAACATGTTTTTTCTAGAGGTCTCCAAATTCAGTAAACTAAGTTCCATATCAACTGAAATTCCACTATGAGTCTAGTGGAAAAAACCCACGTCAATTAAAGTTTTTATGTGGGAGATATTGAGAGTAGAAGATATAAGACATTATTTAAATAAAATAAAATATATCATCCCCCATCGTATCTCTCCTCCCCATACGCACCCAAATTGAACCCAAACCCATCGATTTTGATCGACCACCTCCGCCACCATAAGCAATTATAGCATCGCCGACCACTTAGAACGAGATCTCCATGCCGAGTTCTTCCCTCTAGTACCACAGCCTCCACTTCCCATTGCCTCTAGCATCGCCATAAAACACACCATCATTAGGGTTTCAAAACGCAAATTCGCCAATTCACAATACCTCTGACCATGGTATGATGTGGCACCACCTGCTCATCAATCTCTTTAGCACCATGCTCCCAATTTTGCCAATCGTCGCTTAAATAAAAAACCCTAAATCGACGTTTAGGGTTTTGCGATTTTGTACTTTGACCATAATTTCTGATCAACTCGAGTAATTTTCCAATGAACGGACACCTCGCGTTAACTCCATTTATCAAAGCTTTGAATTGATATATAATTCGATAGGGTTTGGACACTTTGTATTTTTAATCACCTTTTAATTAATTTGCTAGTCATCATTATAGAACAATTATGGTGATTTCGAGATTAGAGAAGAAAGCTGCAGATTGATGTGACGGCTTGGTTCCGTAGCCTCACTTATATAGTCATTAGGCTGGGTTATGGATCATTTCACTAGTCTGGCCCAAAACAAGTATGTACATTGTTTAAACACTATAACACCTCTATTTTGCAACCCATAACTCCAAATGCATCAAAACTATATATCAAACCGATCATCTTGGACAGACCTTTGCAACGATTACAAACATTATACCCAGTTCACCCTTTTATTAAAAATCCACTTTTAATTAATTTAATATCTTGTAGTTTAAAAGTTATGGGTCATAACATTCTCCTTCCTTAAAAGAATTGCGCCCTAGCAATTTCCTAGATACAACCATCACCTAAATCAATAAAGCCTCATCATAGGTTTAATCACAAAATATGAGGAATACATTAATTACAATCAACCAATTTTATTTGTTGTATATGACATCCGCACAATACAGTCAACCTTGACACTCGATAATTTATTCATAATAATGAATTCAACACACGTACTATAGTAACACATATAATTCCTCAATCATGCATCCATACTATAGTATATAACAATAACACTCCATTAATAAAGGGTGAAACAATCCAACCATACACAAGCCACAAAATGCATCTCAGCAACCCAAACACAACCGTCTATAGCGGAAATATACAACAAAAGTTTGATTGGTCCAAATATGCGTGCATAACTAGAATATACATAAATTGATAATCAGCATAGCTCATTAAATTAAAACATGCACACACAAAAGATGGCAATCATCACACCATTATACCAATAGATAATACATGTGTGCTAATCCTTATACCGACTACCCTTCCACTACAATACGTATATCTTCCATACTATCGATGAATTTCCTCATAGTCTCATCCTCGTAACAATCGGTGTACCATCTCATACTTATACCTTCCAGGTAATATTTGCGCCCACTTATGGCTACCTCCTTAAAATAATGTTGTACTTGCATCAATCCTCGATTTCTCGATCCTCCACATACAGTCAAGAAATATAAACCATCACTAAGGCGAATTAGACCACCATCAAGGTCTTATACCGAATACTTCTCGCCACCACTAAGGCAAATTATACCATCACCAAATCTTCAAGTAATATTAGCCATTACCAAGGTTTTACCTTGCCACTCATCATTATTGAAGTCTCACATCCCTACGATCCTCACCGAAGCCTCGTTCCATCATAATGATCACTGAAGTCTCACTTCACCATGATCATCATTGAAGTTTCACTTCATTACAAACATCACTGGAGTTTCACTCCATTATGACTTTCTCAAAGTCCCTCTTCATCACGACCTTCACAAAACTCACTCTACGACCTCTCTGGCTGACGACATCTCATGCCACAATTGGATCCAGTGTTCATTGGACATATATTTCATAGGTATTTTCCTCTCAAGGTAGGCCAAACTGTCTCATGGTCCAAGGTACACAAGTGAGTGTCCTCACATACACTTGCTCTTCGAAACATCCACCATCTCTAGAGTTATCAATGATCTATACAGCACCCGACTCGATATGGAACATCTCATGCCCCTCTACATCACTTCATCTTGTTGAATGTCCTTCCTCAGTCTACTTTAGTCCCCTACATTCACTTCCCACTTGAAGTACTCGAGCAAATGCCTTGCATCATCATTCGATCAAATTTTTGAACCCATAACTCGGCTCTTAGGATTCCTTTGCACTTGATCCGAAGAAAACCACCATTTTCGCTACGCATAGCTCGAAGCAAACTAGAGAAAATCTCACATCATCTACCATGACTGATCCAAATATATCCCATACCATCTTATTATTTTTTCCAATGCACATCCCTAGAAGTTAACATTGGGTATCTACCTCATCATAAGATCATTAGTAGTACCGTACAATGTACCCAGTCGTACCAAGATTAACAACGAACAATCAACAATTAAGCAGATCAAAGTAAAACAAACAATCGATCAAAAATTATTATGCAAGAAAAAGAATTAACTCAAAAATGCATAACATAACTAATGAAAAACCATTATCAAACTAGTAAGCAATAATACCATAATACAAATGGAATGATTTAATTCAAACAATCATGCCTTAGACTATAAAACCAATGCTGTCAAACTAATACAACTAATGTCAATAAGCAATAGAACAACACAATCAATTCAACGAAAATGAATAAGTACTACTAAAGCAAAATATCTCAACCCCATACACCAAAATGTGTAATCATAACCCCATATCCTACTCTTTATCCAAAATAAAATAACTAGACGTCCCTACAACATGTTAGGTGTAACGACCACGACTTTCTCTCCATAGAAAGTCGTATCGCTAATAAGAAAGAAAGGGGTAGAAAATAGAAAAGAAGAGAAGAAAGAAAGAAACAACAACAACGATCTCACAGCGGAACGAATAAATTATATTAATAACATAAACTATTACATAGTATACAACACTTTACAGAGTTACACAGCATATACATCACTTACTAGACAGTTATAAACATCTGTCTAGACATTACAACTCAATACACTACAGAGATACAGACACAGCGGAACTACTATATTTATCTACAACGCTAAAGCCTCCTGCTCCATTGCTCCTCCACAATTCGTCAAAGCTAAACCTGAATCCCTTGGCTACTCGTAAAAATTTGAGTACCCAAGAGTTTATAAAACAGAAATAAACACTTGGGTCAGACATGGGTCTGGTGTGAGTAACAGGTTAAACTTGCTTAACTTCAAAACCTTTAGAAAGAAAAGGTATCACGTAAGACTCCCCACAAATAAACATGGGTAAGTTTTTACCTTACGCTAACCAAACATTTGATAGGAAATCCAGTTATATTATAATAGGGTCTAGGGTTTTCAAATAAATATGAAATAGCTGAAATTGTTACATTATTAAATTCCAGCATACTAGCCAACAAAGTGGGTTATACAATCAAGTCCGTTATCACTTATTGGAAATTGGATTCCATACAATGGCAGGGCTACCGGGGTACCGCCCATCACAGTACGTGGCCTAGATCACCGTACCGAGGATCACTCCCAATCCCCTGCAACACAAGGTCGGAACATCCCTTACTGGATAATTCCCGCACAAGATACCTCACGGTTGGGATCAGCAACCGCACCACTAAGTCGAAAATAGAAAGGGACATCTAGACAGAGGTAACCTTGTCCTACTTGGGTGCTACCCACTAACCTTGCTGCACCTCCCCTGTTTTAGCCATTCCCGGTTTGTGAGGCTTGAGGTCACGATTACCTTTAAAAAGAACACATCTATCTTAGAATGCTCATCGTCCACCTGACGATGTGCTGAAAGCATTCAATCCATACAAGTTCGTTCCGGGTTCGAACGAAACCGAAGGCATTATCTCGTTACACTCGTTTTGGAATCACCCTCAGAGTTAACGACAATAACCCTTGCACTCTGAATCTTCATCTTCACTTGATTCACGACCTATCGTTAATTTGGATCGATGTGGTATTCGGGTCTCCAGACCTGGAAATCCGGTATACGGAAACCCGATCCCGGTCTCATCGAAATCCAAAACGTATCTTTTAAGGGCCAAGTTGTTTTAAGGTTAAAACAATTCAATTCTTATCTATACTACACACAGATAGATAATTCAATAGATAATCTACATTATCATCACAACAGATAATTCATATTATCATTTCAATTCAACCAAACATCCATATCATATATCAATCATATCTCATCAGAGATATCAAACAATGAAATACATTCAATCTCATTCATCCATCCTTAAGCAATGATTTATATCATCTAATTAATTTAAAGTGAATTAAATTAATTACTTCATTTTATAAATCCTTCTTACTTAATCATTAATTAAACCAATTAATTAATCATACTCTAAGTATCCATCTTAATTAATCATTCCTGATTAATTACCCTTTAATTACTTTAAGTAATTAATACTTAATTAATTTCAAAAATTAATTATCTTAAACCATTAAGTAATTAATCTTTAATTACTTCATAATTAATTAACCATACTTAATTACATTAATCTTTAATTAATTATAATTAATTAATTACTTTAATCACTTATTATTGATTAATTAATCTTAATTACTCAATCCTTAATTACATCATTAATCATATTAATTAATGATTCTAATTACTTCTTTAATTTATTTCTCCATTTAAATTAATTATATTTCATAATTAATCTTTAATTATTAATCACCTTTGATTAATCACATTTAGTAATTAACTACCCTTAATTACTCTTCCCTTAATTAATTTACTTCTTAATTAATTATCCTTTAATTAATCCCTTGATTAATTATTCAAAGTAATTAAACTCAAATTACTTTTATTAATCCATCTTTAGTTAATTACATCCACTAATTAACTTTAATTACTTTCCTAAGTAATTTATACTTCCACTAATTACATTTAAGTAATTATCAAATCACCAAGTGATTCCTTAAATTAATTAAACAAATTAATTTAAACTTATCAAATTTATTTAATTAATTACCTTAAGTAATTAATTCATTTAATTAATTCCATTAAGTAAATTATACTTAACCAATTTATAAATGCTTATCATTAGTTAATTAATCTAATTGATTATCAAGATTAATCACATTAATTAATTATTCAATAATTCCTAATTAATGAACCCTCATTAATTATTAACAATTCTTATTTAAGTAATTAAACTTAAATCAATCATTATTAATTACCAATTAATAAATTCTTAATTACCATTTAATTAATTTCTAATTAAATTAATTGCTAATTAATCTTTAATCACTTGATTAATTAATTCCTAATCATTTATTAAAAATCTATACTTATTTAAATAAATGATCCTTAATTCTTAATTAATCAACTTATAATCCTAATTATTTAATTAATTAACACTAAATCATTAATTAATTAAATTATCAAATTATTCTTTAATTATCTTATTAATTTAATGAATCCTACATCATTAAATCTTAATTACTTCTAATTTAAAGTATTAACCCTTTAACTACTCTAATTATCATTAACAAAGACTTTAAAACATTTTACTTTAAAAGTTTCTTTTTAATTCATTTTAAATTAAAGATTTAAAATAAATTACAAATTTAACTTTAACCAAATTTAAATCAAATTTATAAAATCTTCTTAAATTCAAATGTTAAGAAACACTTAACATTTAAAGATTTTTAAATTCAAACCTTTATAAAATTATATTTTTAACATTTTTCATTTGTTAAACATTATAAATTTAATAAAAACTTATTTATTTGAATTAAGATACAAATTAACTTGAATCCATACTTTATATTTGATTTAAAACTAGATTTAAATCTTGCTTTCAAATTTTAAAATAAGTTTAAAGTTTTAAAATCAAACAGATTAAAAAGAAAACTGCAACAGGTAATTGACCCGAGACCATCAATATTTTCTCCCGTGCCAAAACCTAAAAACCCCAAGACAACTCCGAGTTTCCCCTTCCTTTTCTTTTTAACTTTGCTAAGTTTTAAAATTTAAAACCGTGATAACTACACGAGCCTCTCCTTCGAAACCTCGAGCCCAGTCCCCAATTCCTCGAGTACGACTTCGAGTCTCTCACACTAAAACTTCGAACCAAACCCAGACTTCATCTTCCTAAACTTTAAATTCTTCCAGTTGTACGAGACGTACATGTGCACGTGCACGTTGCCCTCAGTCACCTCCGATCATCAATGATGATCGTTCCACATCCAAAACCACTCCACCACCCCAACTCGATCATTAGATCGTCATTCCTAAGTCGAAATCGAATTCGAGCTAAAACACCCAAACTGGAACCATCATCGGAAATCTGGAACCCACCTCATCCACAACACTCCGACCATCAATGACTCCGGAATTCCTGCCACACCATCGCCAACCTCCCTGCTACCATTCCCTCGAGTTTCGTTAGACTCGATACACTAGAGAGACAATGCCGATCGAACATCAAAACCCAGCCAAAACTAGGTTTACAAACCCAATCGCCCAACCACCATCGCCACGGTCATCTGCCCCTACTTCCACCATTTTTACTGACCTCCCCGATCATCCTTCTATCACCAGAAAGAACCCCTACTTCCCAGACCATAGAGATCACCATAAAACACCCAAACTATAAAATTTAGACAAACCCAAACCGCTCCAAAATCCCATTACTAAAAATCATGATTTCTGTTCTAAAAATCATGATTTCTGTTCTAAAAATCATGTTTTAGTTTAAATATTCCACTAATATTCTTGAATCAACGAATTGAGATATTTTAATTTTTACTTATTTTAAGTTTTCTCTGTTGTTTTTGTTTTCACAAGTCATTCAAAATTTATTTAACTTAATCATAATTTAAACATTAATCTATATACTGAAACAAACACTTTTGTTTGAATTTTAAATCCTAACAATAAACAGATCAAGTGATAATGGATTTTGTTTGAAATCCTAGTTTGAAACTAACAACAGTAATGTCATTGATACCACAAGCATGCATACATCCATACAGTCATATATACACAGATAATGCATATGTACAAAGCATACTTTGTTTCAGAAATTCTCATGCGACCAGATTTATACTTAAGCTTTTTAAAGAAAAGTTACTCACCTGTTCAAAGATGAAACAGAGGCAGTTTAGCTTCTGAAGGCTGTAAACTTGCATGCTTGTTTGAATTTGATTTTTAAACTTTAGTTGTTGAAGCTTTAAATTGATTTTAACACATGCATGTTGCTTCCAGTTTGAAGAATGAATGCAGACAGTATGAATTCCTTCCAGAGATGAAAAGAATTGCAGGTAGGCTTGAGATGATTCCAGATTTTGGAAAGAAAATGCTGGCTTCAGATTTGCTTTGCATACTTCCAGATTAAAAGAAAATGCATCCTAATCATCTCAGGTTGAAGATAATGAATGCAGTTGCCATTGTTTGAAAACGTGCAGGTTTGCTTTAATTTGGAAATGATGGCTTTAGAGTTTTGAAACAGGAGATGAATGTTTGAAAATGTTACAGGCTCTTGATTTGGAAATGTGTTTACAGGGGTTTGAGGAAGTGGTTTCAGGTTATTGAATTAGATTTGGTTTGAGAAGTATTGATTTCAGATTTGTTTTGAGAATGGTTTACAGGCTGAAGTTTTCTTTGTATTAGAAAAGAGAAATAGCAAAAGAAATGAGGAGAAGAAGGCATATGTTTATAATGGTAAAATGATTTATTAAAAATAAAAAGAAAACTAATTTTAAAAAATGACATTTGTCACTATATTGTTTTATTAGTTAACACTTGGTAAAACAAGCCTTTAGAGATTTACACATGTCATTTAAGTAATTACTACTTATTTAATATAAATGTTAATAAAGGCTTTTACTTAATTTATTATTTTATAAATGCTTATCTATATATATATAAATTTCTTTAAAGAAAATAAAACCAATTAAAAGATTTATCTAAAGTATATTTAAAACTAAAATGTTATTTATTTAAATAACTTTGAAAAGTCCAGATTAAACTAAATCTAAATTTCCAATTTACCAAAGCTTCTATTTACAATATATATAAATAAATAAATATATATATATATATATATATCCAAATAGAAATATCTTATTAACTTTTAAAAGATAAAATCATCAATTAATACTAATTTAATCAGATTATTAAATTAAATTCAAATCTTATTATCAAAGATTATCCATATCAATTTAATTATTAACAGATTATTAAATTGATATTGTCAAAATTTCCGGGATATTACATTCCTCCCCCCTTAAAATAATTTCGTCCCCGAAATTTAAACAAATGTAATTTAATAATCTTATTAAAGATTTTAATTTAAAACACAAGCATATACTATCATTCATATGCTAACAACCATAGCAGCCAAATCATCCAATCAAACAATTCTAACTATCTAGACTAAATTCTAGATAAAATTCCTCGAGTTTCCCCAAGTATATATATATACCGGGATACTCGCTCTACAAACAATCTAAACTACTAAGCTATAGATCTCCTACTCATCTAGATCTACAGAACTAAACAGAATATCAGACTACAGACGAGTCTGACTCAACTACCAAACTTCCAGAACTGCTGATTCCAAAACCAAAGATAGATCAAACACGTACTCCCTCAGAGATACGTAAAACACAATGAATTCCAGTTATCCAAACTGACAATTCAATTCAGAAGTCCAAATACTTATCCAAATCAAAACACAGACGAGATCCAAACACAACTCTACTTCACAATATCAGTAGATTCCAAACTTACTTCTCCTATCCAGAGATACACTCCAAACTGCTTTCGCTGCTCAACTCTGATCTGAGGTAGAACACAAGCACAGACTGGACAACTTATTCCAGAAATAAGGTTCACTGATCCATAAAGAAAACTCAGATACTCCAGCAAAACTTGAGCTGCTTCACCAACTCCATCTCTAGGAAACATCCTTCCACTAGACTGAACCACCGGTATCACTGCTGGAATCCAAGTCGATAAGAAAACTCAACCTTCAGATGCGGACAAACTTCTGACTTCTCTGAAGACATCCCGAAAAATTCTGACAACCCAAGAGAACACTCAGACAATCGCAAGTCACTTTTGCGATCAACCCAGCCTAATTCCAAACAGACTGTTCTCTCTTTACCAATCAGAACAGCTTACACTTATTTATCCAATTTATCGAAGAAATGGACCCACTCTTACTGCTTCTGAACTTCACCTTCAGAAAAACTGCTCATCCAGAAAACTTCCTGCCATCACAGAATACTTCGAGTAGCACTGCTGACACTGATGCTCCTATCCAAAGCTCTTCGAGAAACTCGAACTCCAAACCAAAGCAGAAACACCATGCTGAACTCAGCGACAACACCGAAACAGACACACTTCCTTAATCTTGTTCCAAAGAAAACATCTTCAGGAACATCCATAGTCACTGCATCTCATCATACAGCTACTATTACCTGAGGTATCAAGGTACCATCACTCACTTCTGCCTCATCGACAGATCCAACTCTACTCATCCACACTTCAAAGATAAACTCCGGACCATTACAGTTTCCTTCGGAGATCGATGAAATCCTTCACCACAGCAAAGCTTACTCGAGACGGTATTGGGTTTACAGTCTCGATATATACTTCCAACCTCAAACATTCAAACTCCAACTATTGGTAATTGTGTTACACACACTACCACCTTATCTACCTTTATAACTTATATTGGAAAACCCGAACAGGTAACCCAATAAATAGGTAGAAATACATAAATATATATATTTAAAATGATATTTTTTTTTATATATAGAAATTATTTCTGGGTAAAATTATTTCATTTACCTCTTTAAAACAATATTGTGTCCGTTGGCCTGGTTCAAGTGTTTAGAGATCCCTATCAATAACGTTAGCTACTCGTATTGACCAGAATCCATATACCACTCAACCGATCAATTAACACAATATAACACCATTTTATATAACTAACAAATACGCGCTCTCATATATATATATACACTCGGACTCAAACAGGTTGCTACAGATCCTATTTCTAATGAACAATCCTTCCGAACCTAGGTATTCACTCAACCTAGCGCTCTGATATTCACTTAACCAATAGCTTAGGTATTCGCTCAACCTATGCTCCGATACCACTGTAACGACCACGACTTTCTCTCCATAGAAAGTCGTATCGTTAATAAGAAAGAAAGGGGTAGAAAATAGAAAAGAAGAGAAGAAAGAAAGAAACAACAACAACGATCTCACAGCGGAACGAATAAATTATATTAATAACATAAACTATTACATAGTATACAACACTTTACAGAGTTACACAACATATACATCACTTACTAGACAGTTATAAACATCTGTCTAGACATTACAACTCAATACACTACAGAGATACAGACACAGCGGAACTACTATATATATCTACAACGCTGAAGCCTCCTGCTCCATTGCTCCTCCACAATTCGTCAAAGCTAAACCTGAATCCCTTGGCTACTCGTAAAAATTTGAGTACCCAAGAGTTTATAAAACAGAAATAAACACTTGGGTCAGACATGGGTCTGGTGTGAGTAACAGGTTAAACTTGCTTAACTTCAAAACCTTTAGAAAGAAAAGGTATCACGTAAGACTCCCCACAAATAAACATGGGTAAGTTTTTACCTTACGCTAACCAAACATTTGATAGGAAATCCAGTTATATTATAATAGGGTCTAGGGTTTTCAAATAAATATGAAATAGCTGAAATTGTTACATTATTAAATTCCAGCATACTAGCCAACAAAGTGGGTTATACAATCAAGTCCGTTATCACTTATTGGAAATTGGATTCCATACAATGGCAGGGCTACCGGGGTACCGCCCATCACAGTACGTGGCCTAGATCACCGTACCGAGGATCACTCCCAATCCCCTGCAACACAAGGTCGGAACATCCCTTACTGGATAATTCCCGCACAAGATACCTCACGGTTGGGATCAGCAACCGCACCACTAAGTCGAAAATAGAAAGGGACATCTAGACAGAGGTAACCTTGTCCTACTTGGGTGCTACCCACTAACCTTGCTGCACCTCCCCTGTTTTAGCCATTCCCGGTTTGTGAGGCTTGAGGTCACGATTACCTTTAAAAAGAACACATCTATCTTAGAATGCTCATCGTCCACCTGACGATGTGCTGAAAGCATTCAATCCATACAAGTTCGTTCCGGGTTCGAACGAAACCGAAGGCATTATCTCGTTACACTCGTTTTGGAATCACCCTCAGAGTTAACGACAATAACCCTTGCACTCTGAATCTTCATCTTCACTTGATTCACGACCTATCGTTAATTTGGATCGATGTGGTATTCGGGTCTCCAGACCTGGAAATCCGGTATACGGAAACCCGATCCCGGTCTCATCGAAATCCAAAACGTATCTTTTAAGGGCCAAGTTGTTTTAAGGTTAAAACAATTCAATTCTTATCTATACTACACACAGATAGATAATTCAATAGATAATCTACATTATCATCACAACAGATAATTCATATTATCATTTCAATTCAACCAAACATCCATATCATATATCAATCATATCTCATCAGAGATATCAAACAATGAAATACATTCAATCTCATTCATCCATCCTTAAGCAATGATTTATATCATCTAATTAATTTAAAGTGAATTAAATTAATTACTTCATTTTATAAATCCTTCTTACTTAATCATTAATTAAACCAATTAATTAATCATACTCTAAGTATCCATCTTAATTAATCATTCCTGATTAATTACCCTTTAATTACTTTAAGTAATTAATACTTAATTAATTTCAAAAATTAATTATCTTAAACCATTAAGTAATTAATCTTTAATTACTTCATAATTAATTAACCATACTTAATTACATTAATCTTTAATTAATTATAATTAATTAATTACTTTAATCACTTATTATTGATTAATTAATCTTAATTACTCAATCCTTAATTACATCATTAATCATATTAATTAATGATTCTAATTACTTCTTTAATTTATTTCTCCATTTAAATTAATTATATTTCATAATTAATCTTTAATTATTAATCACCTTTGATTAATCACATTTAGTAATTAACTACCCTTAATTACTCTTCCCTTAATTAATTTACTTCTTAATTAATTATCCTTTAATTAATCCCTTGATTAATTATTCAAAGTAATTAAACTCAAATTACTTTTATTAATCCATCTTTAGTTAATTACATCCACTAATTAACTTTAATTACTTTCCTAAGTAATTTATACTTCCACTAATTACATTTAAGTAATTATCAAATCACCAAGTGATTCCTTAAATTAATTAAACAAATTAATTTAAACTTATCAAATTTATTTAATTAATTACCTTAAGTAATTAATTCATTTAATTAATTCCATTAAGTAAATTATACTTAACCAATTTATAAATGCTTATCATTAGTTAATTAATCTAATTGATTATCAAGATTAATCACATTAATTAATTATTCAATAATTCCTAATTAATGAACCCTCATTAATTATTAACAATTCTTATTTAAGTAATTAAACTTAAATCAATCATTATTAATTACCAATTAATAAATTCTTAATTACCATTTAATTAATTTCTAATTAAATTAATTGCTAATTAATCTTTAATCACTTGATTAATTAATTCCTAATCATTTATTAAAAATCTATACTTATTTAAATAAATGATCCTTAATTCTTAATTAATCAACTTATAATCCTAATTATTTAATTAATTAACACTAAATCATTAATTAATTAAATTATCAAATTATTCTTTAATTATCTTATTAATTTAATGAATCCTACATCATTAAATCTTAATTACTTCTAATTTAAAGTATTAACCCTTTAACTACTCTAATTATCATTAACAAAGACTTTAAAACATTTTACTTTAAAAGTTTCTTTTTAATTCATTTTAAATTAAAGATTTAAAATAAATTACAAATTTAACTTTAACCAAATTTAAATCAAATTTATAAAATCTTCTTAAATTCAAATGTTAAGAAACACTTAACATTTAAAGATTTTTAAATTCAAACCTTTATAAAATTATATTTTTAACATTTTTCATTTGTTAAACATTATAAATTTAATAAAAACTTATTTATTTGAATTAAGATACAAATTAACTTGAATCCATACTTTATATTTGATTTAAAACTAGATTTAAATCTTGCTTTCAAATTTTAAAATAAGTTTAAAGTTTTAAAATCAAACAGATTAAAAAGAAAACTGCAACAGGTAATTGACCCGAGACCATCAATATTTTCTCCCGTGCCAAAACCTAAAAACCCCAAGACAACTCCGAGTTTCCCCTTCCTTTTCTTTTTAACTTTGCTAAGTTTTAAAATTTAAAACCGTGATAACTACACGAGCCTCTCCTTCGAAACCTCGAGCCCAGTCCCCAGTTCCTCGAGTACGACTTCGAGTCTCTCACACTAAAACTTCGAACCAAACCCAGACTTCATCTTCCTAAACTTTAAATTCTTCCAGTTGTACGAGACGTACATGTGCACGTGCACGTTGCCCTCAGTCACCTCCGATCATCAATGATGATCGTTCCACATCCAAAACCACTCCACCACCCCAACTCGATCATTAGATCGTCATTCCTAAGTCGAAATCGAATTCGAGCTAAAACACCCAAACTGGAACCATCATCGGAAATCTGGAACCCACCTCATCCACAACACTCCGACCATCAACGACTCCGGAATTCCTGCCACACCATCGCCAACCTCCCTGCTACCATTCCCTCAAGTTTCGTTAGACTCGATACACTAGAGAGACAATGCCGATCGAACATCAAAACCCAGCCAAAACTAGGTTTACAAACCCAATCGCCCAACCACCATCGCCACGGTCATCTGCCCCTACTTCCACCATTTTTACTGACCTCCCCGATCATCCTTCTATCACCAGAAAGAACCCCTACTTCCCAGACCATAGAGATCACCATAAAACACCCAAACTATAAAATTTAGACAAACCCAAACCGCTCCAAAATCCCATTACTAAAAATCATGATTTCTGTTCTAAAAATCATGTTTTAGTTTAAATATTCCACTAATATTCTTGAATCAACGAATTGAGATATTTTAATTTTTACTTATTTTAAGTTTTCTCTGTTGTTTTTGTTTTCACAAGTCATTCAAAATTTATTTAACTTAATCATAATTTAAACATTAATCTATATACTGAAACAAACACTTTTGTTTGAATTTTAAATCCTAACAATAAACAGATCAAGTGATAATGGATTTTGTTTGAAATCCTAGTTTGAAACTAACAACAGTAATGTCATTGATACCACAGGCATGCATACATCCATACAGTCATATATACACAGATAATGCATATGTACAAAGCATACTTTGTTTCAGAAATTCTCATGCGACCAGATTTATACTTAAGCTTTTTAAAGAAAAGTTACTCACCTGTTCAAAGATGAAACAGAGGCAGTTTAGCTTCTGAAGGCTGTAAACTTGCATGCTTGTTTGAATTTGATTTTTAAACTTTAGTTGTTGAAGCTTTAAATTGATTTTAACACATGCATGTTGCTTCCAGTTTGAAGAATGAATGCAGACAGTATGAATTCCTTCCATAGATGAAAAGAATTGCAGGTAGGCTTGAGATGATTCCAGATTTTGGAAAGAAAATGCTGGCTTCAGATTTGCTTTGCATACTTCCAGATTAAAAGAAAATGCATCCTAATCATCTCAGGTTGAAGATTATGAATGCAGTTGCCATTGTTTGAAAACGTGCAGGTTTGCTTTAATTTGGAAATGATGGCTTTAGAGTTTTGAAACAGGAGATGAATGTTTGAAAATGTTACAGGCTCTTGATTTGGAAATGTGTTTACAGGGGTTTGAGGAAGTGGTTTCAGGTTATTGAATTAGATTTGGTTTGAGAAGTATTGATTTCAGATTTGTTTTGAGAATGGTTTACAGGCTGAAGTTTTCTTTGTATTAGAAAAGAGAAATAGCAAAAGAAATGAGGAGAAGAAGGCATATGTTTATAATGGTAAAATGATTTATTAAAAATAAAAAGAAAACTAATTTTAAAAAATGACATTTGTCACTATATTGTTTTATTAGTTAACACTTGGTAAAACAAGCCTTTAGAGATTTACACATGTCATTTAAGTAATTACTACTTATTTAATATAAATGTTAATAAAGGCTTTTACTTAATTTATTATTTTATAAATGCTTATCTATATATATATAAATTTCTTTAAAGAAAATAAAACCAATTAAAAGATTTATCTAAAGTATATTTAAAACTAAAATGTTATTTATTTAAATAACTTTGAAAAGTCCAGATTAAACTAAATCTAAATTTCCAATTTACCAAAGCTTCTATTTACAATATAAATAAATAAATATATATATATATATATCCAAATAGAAATATCTTATTAACTTTTAAAAGATAAAATCATCAATTAATACTAATTTAATCAGATTATTAAATTAAATTCAAATCTTATTATCAAAGATTATCCATATCAATTTAATTATTAACAGATTATTAAATTGATATTGTCAAAATTTCCGGGATATTACATTAGGTTAAGCCACAAAAAATAAGCATATATTTTATATCATCATAATAGGTTTTAGACTAACTTAAAACTCAAATCATCAATCGCCCACATCCCATGCCACCCGGTTAGTTCTACAATCTTCAAATAGAGTTTTCCCAAATAAAATACACTCTCAAAATTTTATTCAAACCAAAATTTTTAACTTTTTTTTTTCAAAATTCATCTTTGAATCAAATTATTTCCTTTCTGGTAAAATATTTTCCTAAAACATTTTCCTAAAATATTTAACAAGATATTTTACCATACATCTTTTTTTTGAGAAGAAAAATATTTTCATACATATTCTCAATAAAACATTCTTTTAGAAAGTAAGTACTCTCCTAATATAAATCCTTTTTTAAATGTCCCTTTAAACACCGTTTATCAAACGGTGTTCTTTACATAAAAATAATTACAGCCAAAATTTTCTTCCCCACAAAAGCTTTTCTAATTTCTAGGATATTCTTTTAAACAGAACACTTTTCCTCAAATAAAAGTGTTCCTCTCGCTCTTTACTCAAAACGATATTTTTCAAATAATTTTCTAACAAAAATATTTTCAAATATTCTCTTCAATTCACAAAAGTATTATTTTTCCATGTTCCAATATCTTTTTGCTAAAATAGCTTTTTCCTTAAAACATCCTTAAAACAAATTTTTATCAAGTCAAATATCTATTTTCACCTTTTAAGAAAAACAACTTCGACAAATCACTTTAAGTCCAAAACATACACTTTTACTTTTTAAATGAAATACCTTTCAACATCCAAAATGAAATAACTTTTAATATAACCTTTCAAGTCGAAATTCCATAAAAACAGGTTAATATTTGAAGGTTAGTTCCACATGTCACATATGAGTCACTTGGGTTATAACTATTACTTAGCCCTCCTATAAGTTCTCATCCTACCACACATACAATATTTATTTCCCATTCAAAGGTCACTATAAATAACTAGCATCTTAGGATGAGGTAATGGTTGTTGCATACACAACCCATACAAACAAAACATACAACCATCAATAAGAACATTCTCTTATTCTATATTTTTAACCCAACCAAAAGTGTAAATTAACCTACCTTAAATGGTCAAGTCTACCCAGGGCTTGAGGAGTTGCTAAACCTAAGCTCTAATACCAAGTGAAATGCTCCACTATTTTCAATATCTAAAATCAACTACAAATGTCACAAAACATAATTGCATCTAATTTCTAATGTTAAAAAACAATGGATCATTTGTTTTATAATTTCATTTTGCAATAACTATAAAAGAAAAAGAGAAACCTCATAGCGGAATCAAACATCAATATAAATTAACATTAACTCAACAATATAGTTATTTTATAATATTATCCCATCAATTTAAATTTCATTACATCAATAATCATTAACTCATAAATGATATAACCGTGGTATAGAAAAATATACCAAATCAGCTATCTGTGATATAGGCTAACAATCCATGCTTCCATTTCTCCTTCTGCTCCTAACTACAACTTCACATCTGTACAAGTATATATAAAATAAGAGGAAAAAGGTTCAACTACGTTTGGACTATGCCCAACCCTATACACTATGGTCATAGACTCAATAGCTACTTCATAGGAAAAGACTACCTATGTGCCCCTTTTGGTGGCACGTAGTTCTGTTTCCTACTCTTCTCCTATATCCAAATAGTCGTTAGCACATAACAACCATAGCATCCATGCAATCATCACAATCAATGCAACCAATGCAATAAGTGCAACCAATGCAACTAGGAAAAACTACTCCTACTAAACCATTTCGATCAATCATCATAAATATGGGATAACAACAATAATAGCATACTTAGCCATTAAAAATTATAAATGTTTGATAACACACAATGTCAACCCCAAACATCAAATAAGCTATTTACAACATATATACTCACATGTACTAATTATCAACTATTAGTAATACACCATCAGTATAAATATAAACCAATCAAATGTGTACTAAACCATTATATCAATAACACAAACATTATTACAATAGAATTATAGTTAACTACACGCATGTAGCGATGATGGAAAAATATCGCACACACATTCAAATGTGATTTCATCATCATAAAGCAATATAGGTGATAGTTCAAATTAACCATTAATTGCATTATTAAATAATAATGATAAACTTTCTAATTTTAGTTTAAAATTAATTTTTATGCTATTATTTATGAATTTTCCCATAAATTCATAAATACTAACCTTATTAAATTTCTTCTGTTAATCTCCTTTTAATTCATTAAACTGTTGTTATGTAAACATCGTCCAAAATCAGTAAATAATCTTACTTATTATTTATTTATCTAAATTTCCCCCAAACTATGCAATTTCACCTATTTTATTTTTATGAATTACATTCATATTTTAAATACACAATTAATTACAATTAAAAATCCAATAATAGAACAGTCAATAATAAAGAGTCCACCCAAGGCACAACATATCCAAAATATCCAAACAATCACCAATATAACACAACATATCAATAATTAGATTCATCACTGGATATTCATTTAATATTTAAAAATTATATTAATTAAATAAATAAACCATACTAACGTGCCTTTTACAACAGTCTCCAAACTCAGCAAACCTAGTGCCATCTCGATCGAAATTCCGCCATAAGTCCAATAAAACGAACCGCACATGAGTCAAAGTTTGTACATGAGAGATATTGAGAATAGAATATATAAGACATTATTTATAAAATAAAAAATAAAATATACCATCTCACTCCTCCCCATACGTACCCAAATTGAAACCAAACCCGTTGATTTTGGCTGACCACTACCGTTGCCACAAGCAATTATGGCATTGCCGACCACCTAGAATGAGATCCCCATGCCGAGCTCTTCCCTTCGATACCACTGCCTCCACCTCCGATTGCCTCTGGCATCGCCAGAAAACCCACTGTCGTTAGGGTTTCAAAACCCTAATTCACCAATTCATGGTGCCTTTGACCATGGTATGATGTGCTACTACCTGCATTTGACTCTTGTCATCAATCTCTTTAACATCATGCTTCTATTTCTCCAATCATTGTTTGAATCAAAAACCTCTGAATTAATGCCTTAGGTATCGTGATTTTGAACTTTGACTGCTATTTGATCAATTCAAATGCTTTTCTAATGAACGGACACCACACGTTAACTTAATTCATCGAGATCTTCGAATCCAGATATAATTCAATAGGGTTTGGACACTTCAAATTTTTAACATTTTTAATTAATTTGTTAATCACCATTGGAGAGAAATTAGGGTGATTTCTAAATTATAGAAGAAAACTAAATATTGATGTGACGGCTAGGGTTTCCTGGCATCACTTATATAATCGTTAGGCTGGGTTATTGGTTGTTTATCCAGTTTGGCATGAAACTTCTATGTACGCTATTTAAGCACTATAATACTTTTATTTCGCAAACCGTAACTCCAAATGAATCAAAAGTGTATATCAAACTGATTAACTTGGAAAGACCTTCGCAATGGTTATAAACATAAAAAATAATTCACCCTTTTATTATAAATCCAGTTTTAATTATTTAAATATCTTATAGTGTCAAATTTGTGGGTTATTACATTATGCCGGGGGTATAACATTCAAAACGTTAAATGAACTAAGCAATACTAAGAGAAGTTCTAAGTAAATGAACTAAGTATGATTATTGCCGAAGCAGACGTCGAAGGTTCTAGGTATGAGTGCCAGATAATGGAATCCTGACGTGAGTATATGAACTAGGCTTCCGTAAGATGAGATCTTAGGGTAGTGATTCAATAATGAGACATGTTGACTTTTAGAGAGACTCTATTCCGAGACCTATTAGCTTTTAGAGGAAAGCTAATACCGAAATCTAAGGCTTAAGATGACCAAAGCTAAAGTGTAGAGTTTTCTAATGTCTTATGTACCACGGAAGTAGTTCCGAGGCATAAGATGACTGAAGGAGGGCTGGGAGCCTAACAAAGCTTAATAAATAGCTAGAGCTAAAACCTAACAAATGAATAATTAGGTGAAGTTTGGAAAGTTGAAGATAACTAAAATGTAAGTACAGACAAACCTAAAAGGAATGTGAGTTTGGAAGGAATATTGATGTCGAGTTGGGACACTCACTAAAATGACCAACTATGTTGTAGGGTTTGACATTTGACTTTCGAAGGGGTGTAGGATGTCTCAACGGGTTGTATGCATTCACAAAAGTAGTTATAACTCTCGTATAGGGTTCAAGCTTAAGAAAAAGATAAAGAAACTACTTAGGGTTGTACTTTACAGTATAAAGAAGAAGATAAGAAGACTGCTGGGGTTTGTACCTTGTAGTCTAAAATATTAAAAATAAGATTGCTTAGGGTTGTACTTTGCAGTATAAACTAAATAAACCATGATAGCTTAGGGTTGTACTTTGCAGTATAGACTAAAGAAAGCAAGACTGCTTACGGTTGTACTTTGAAATGTAAAACTTAAAGAACTGAGACTGCTTGGGATGTACCCTGCAGTATAAACAAAGTTAAAGGCTAAATAAGAATGCTTAGGATGTTACCTTACAACATAAGATAAACTAGTGGGTTAATAAGACCAGGAGGGGTTGTAGCTTTTGTTATAAATGTTGTAATATGTGAAACCAAGAGGATAGTTTTGGGTGTAGTTTGAAGAGACATGTTTTGTATAACATATGTTTTGTTATGACTTATGCCATATGATAGTATTATATTGATTGTATAACCAAGGCTAGTATAGGGAAACACCCATTCCATGCTTTAGTCGCGTGGTCCTACAAGCGGGGAAACTTATATGAGAAATAATATTATTCATACCAGACTTCTATTTGACCCATGTATTTATTGTTTTTCCCTTATAAACTCATGGGTATTCATTTGAGTAAGTTGAGTTTATACATTTTCATATTACAAAGTTGTGCCAAAAGCAATCAACGCAACTATTTTAAAGACGAGGATGGGCTGGTGGCCTTACTATTATTTTCTTTAAAGTAGCTTATGTTCAGCTTTGTATTGTAAATTATTGTTATGTCTAAGGGACTATAAGGGTTTGACATATTCATATGTCTGCTACTGTGTAATTTATTTTTACCCCTATGTGGATACAATTTGAGATATGAAAATGTAAAGACAATTATCTATGATGAAATTATATTTAGTTGCTCAGTTTACTTATACATACATACATACATTCATACACATACATACCTATATATATATATTTGAAGATAATATATACATACATATACATACATACACACACACACACACAGATATATATATATATATATACCGAACTCCTTTCGTCGTTGAAAGATAATTTGAAGGTGACTGTAACGACCCTAGATTTTATTTAATTTAAATAAATAATTAATGGTATTTTTGAATAAAAATAGTAAATTTATTGATAAAGTAAGCGAGTTTCCCCGGATCCAAATTAAAATTTGTTAAATCTTCAAATTAAAATGTTGTATATATAAGTGATTTGAATCTTAGATAGATGTTTTAAAATATAAATAATAATAATAAATAATTTGGAATTTATGGTTTAATAAATATTTGGGTTAATAAAATATATATAATAATACATGAAATAAAATAAATAATACAACTGGAACAAAAGTAAAATAAATAATTTAAGTTAAAATAAAGGAGAAATAAAAATGAGACAATAAAACAAAAGAAATACAAGATAATAAATATACTACAAAAATAATACAAAACAAAGTAAGATAGAAATTCATTTTGGATTATAAAAAGAACTATGTAAATTCAAGTGTAAACAAATCAAGATAGTAACAAACAAAATTAAATCAACGCATAAGTAAGTAAACAAAATTAAATGAAACAAAAGTGTATTGCAAAATAAAGACATATCAAACAATAAAATGTTTAAGTTAGAAATAGGGATTGATATATGTAAGATAAATTTAAAATACAAAGTAACAAGACAACAAATATCTCTAGTACATATAAGCAAAACAAAACCAATACAATATCATACCCCAGCCGAGACAAGCTTGTAAAGCAAGTGCAAACAAACCAATGCTTTGTATTGTTCAAACCATACCCTATTTTATAAACAAATATTACCTCTACAAGATTTATACTTCACCTTGTACTAACTATACCAGCCTGTAGCTTCATAATACATCAAACTTTAACCTGAAAACAAAGATCAAATCTGGGAAATTAATGGAAGCAAGCATAGATTCGACTGAGCTAAAAAAAAATCAAATGAAATGATTCATGTACACTAAAGAAGAAACATTTGTACTAACCCCTATCTTCTCAGCCGAACAAGCATTGTAAGTCAACAAACAAAAATAAAATAATAAAAAGAAATATATATATTCAAGTATATATTGTACAAAGCATTTAATACAAGATTTTCAGCCTCCACAATGAAAGATATCTCTGCCTATACGTGTGCAAAATAAAACATCACTGGTACTAAACAAATAATGTCACTTTGTACAAACAAATAACATACCCTGTTGTACAAAATAATACATTGCTATAAGCTTCTTCTATATCAGCCTTCCTCAATTTCAAATTCGTCCATTTTCAAAGCTAAGTAAAAATCTGAAGTAAACAAAACTTCACTTTGAAACAAACAATACATATCAACTACAAACCAGAGATTTAAAGAATCAAGTAAAGGCTTCAACTAGCAATCTCAAAATCTGGTTCAACATAGAGGGCACCTCTGTTCTTCTTTTGAAACCAAGGTGAGCAACTTTTCTTTTAAACCTATAACACGTTTTAATGTTTTGATGCCTGTGAGTAAGCACTGATCTAACGACCCTGAATTTTGAACAATTTAAATTGAAAATATTTAATTAATTTTAAATATTTGAATGATGATTTGACTTGAATTTCAAATTATCAGAAGGAATTGGCGATTAAATTTTTGAATTTAATCTATTGAAAGTTGAATAAAATTTGAATCTTCGATTTTAAGCCGGTTAAAAATAATTTAAAGGCTTGGAGGATTCATATTGATAATACTGAAGGTAATAGAAGCTTCAGAATTGAATTTGAAAGCGATTTGTTCAATTTTGAAATTGTATCGTTTGAAATCGAATTTAAAAATAGTCTTCCGAGGCACAGTCTCGGAATTTGACGAAACCAGTTTCATTGGGTCCGTAATATTGAATTATTACTGGATTTCAATTTTCGTATTTATCAGAATTGTTTTGTGAATATATGGCGGGTAAACGCGTAGAGAATTTAATCGAATTCAAATTGAATTTCTGTAACAACCTGGATTTTTGCCCGAATTATAATCATCGATAAACGATTAAAGTTGACAGATAATTTGTTGTTTATTGTTGGAAAATTTTATAACGATAAAATCTTCGTAAATTAACGATTTAATATCGATCATTAATTTCTGTTTGAATTTGGAAATTGTAATCGATTGAAATTCTTTTATTTAAATTTTTTTCGTACGAATGAATATATATGCATAGTTTAGATTTTAACAACAAAATTAAATAAAAACAAATCAGTTTTAAAAAGAAGAAAAAATAATAAAGAAATAAAAAAATAAATAAACATGTGTTGGCCCATGCTTCAGCCCATACCTTAACCCTACCCCCCACGACCTTACCCCTTATTCTCTGTTAAACCCACGCACCCCCCTTCCCTCTTCAGATCGATCAAATGAAAAAAAATAAACAAACAAAGAAAAAAATGGCGACTTGATAAAACTAGGGCTCGACGATCTCGTTCGATCTGGCGAATTTAGGGCTTAGTTCAAATTCAAGGCGGCTTCGTTCTTCGATTTCGTTCGTCTCCATCTTCCTCTTCGCTCGCGACCGTTCCAATCGAAGGTGAGTGGTTTTCGCCCCTCACATCTAATTCATCTCCATTCGATTTGTAGTGCCTTGTGCTTTGCCGTGCGATATGATTTTGATGCTTGCGATTTTCTCTGACCATTTCATATTGCGTATATATCCTGGTTACTTGGTTTCCACGGCATTGATTTGGTTTTGGAAATCTCGGCTTGAATCTGGACTTGATTTTGAGATTTATCTCTGACATTTTCAAAAGTACAGATACGAACTTTTCCTGTTTTGTGAATTTCGGCTTTGACTGTTTTTGAAACCTCGGTTTTGCATCTGGTTGGATTTGTTTGACTGTTTCAATAAGTAACAGATATGCACTTGATCCTATCTTTGTCACAAATGCTTTATCACTTCATTCATTCACTGTTGTGCATTTGGCGTTTATCATGCTGGACCACTGTCTGCATTCATTTCAAATGTTGTTGATATTAGTTTGTGTCATCTGTCAATCCATACCATTGCCATTGCTGTAATTGCTATACTGTTGAGCTTTGTTTGTTGCATTCACACTAGTTTGCATTCACGACCTTGTTGTCTTTGTATTGTACCTGCACACTCTGGTCTTTATGTTGTTGCCCTTGTGTGTTGCATTGTGCATGTATCACTTTGCATTCATACACTTGAGTTTGGTTTGGGGCAGTGCTTGCATGTGAGTTGTTTTCATTGTGTTGCATCTTGCATTCATTAGCTTGTATCACTGTCTTCACTGTGAACTTTTGGCTCTGGCATTCATTGATTATAGCTCCACTTGTTATTTGTTCAGTCTGCATTCCTTTGTTGATGTTGTACATCTGTAGCTTCACTGATTATATTCATATTTGTGATGTTGGCACTTCACTGAGTTTGTTATGCTTGTGGCACTGTTGTTGACCCTGGGTAGCTCCGGTTACTCGATCATAACTGTTGTTTTGGTCATCTTTGTTGCCTTTGTGTACTGCTTGGGCTATTTTGTTCTGCCTCCAAAATATTGTTGCAGTTTGAGGCCCGATTATTTGAGTTTGTACACTATGTTGCACCGTTATCTATGCACACGAGTTGGCGGGGCAGTGCACACGTGTACGAATGCACACGTGTGTACGGCAGCCAATAACACTGTTTATCTCTGTTGATGATTTAAATCTGTTGATTTATTGTTTAACACTGTTTAGTGTTAAAATTTTCGTTATCCGATTTCTTTGTTAAAAGGATTGGATAGACGGGAATTACTGTGACTGTCGTCTATTTAAATTATTACTGCCTATATGCACTAATAAACTGGTTTGAATTAGACTAACCTGTGTATTATTTTCTTTTGAATATAATACTCGGGTCAGACCGAGTATTTCTACAGCTTGAAGATTTTCGAGCAGCGAAGTTAGAGAGAGAGTAAAGAATCATTTATTTCGAGAAAATTGTATTTTAAGATATTCCGCTGTATCAGTATAAATTGTATAAACTCTGATGTATATAAAAAGATTTTTAGTAATGAAGTAAAGATTCATTTGTTTTAATTCATTGTTATTATTCTGTGTTTCTGTGGCTGATTCTGTTTAAACCTTATAAACTAAATAACAATTCGTCTTTTTGAACGTTTCGAGTTGGTTTAATTACCGACTGGAGGCGGTCAAAAGGGGGAATGTTACAAGGTGGTATCAGAGCTTTGGTTTACACAAAGCTTAGTTTATGACGTTTAATATGAATAGTTACTAGAAACACTTTAAAAAGAAAATGTTTTTCAAATCCAAAGAAGTATAAAATTGTTTTAGAAAATATAAGATGAATGAATTTGGAATAGATCTTATATAAGTAAAGTGAATATTGAATATGAAATAAAGATTTTTAACTTAAGAAAAGTTAAATTGAATTGAATTAGTATTAATAAATGAATGGATTTGAAATTTAACTAAAGGAAGTTAAATAAATTGAACTGGATTTGATAAATTATTGAGATGGAGAGTTAAACTTGAAAGATAAGTGATTATATGATATCAATTGGAAAGTTTAAATTTATAAGTTGTTTAACTTATAAAATGAGAAAATTTAAGTAAAAACCAATTGTTAAAATGTTTGAACAGTTTTGTTAAGTGAAACAAAATCTGAATTTTGAATGTGATATGAATTTGACTTAGTACAAGTTAAATAAAATGATTTTTGAAATGAAATCTAAGTTAAGTTAAATAAAATAGAATTTCAAATAAATTTGAGGCGAACTTAAGTTTTATGGTGAAAATAAATGCAAGTGAAGATAAATGAAACATGGCTTAAGTAATAGTGAATCAAATTTAATTTGATATAAAAATGAATGGATAAAGTGATGTAATGAATATGAATTTGAGTATATAAAGGAAAAATTCAACTTTAACTGTAAAAGTGAATTTGTGTATATGGTGAGTATAAAAAATTTAATCTGAATTAGGATATAAACCAATTGAAATTAAGTGTGTTGAACCAAATTGAATGTAAGCAAAGTAAATAAATTTGGTTAAGTTGAATGTGCAATGGTTTTGCTAGTTGAATTTATAGAATTCATCAAGTGTTAATGAAATTGTATTAATGGAAATTGGAAGCTATGTAAATTGAATTCAAAGTGAAAGATAAGTAAATTTAAAGAGAATCAAATTTGATTTGAATTGAAAGTAAACTAACTTGAATATAAATTTGTGAATGTGAACTAATTGAATATGAATGAATGTTAGTAAAATCCAATGCGAATGAATCAAATGTGATTAAATTGAAAACCAAGTCGATGAATGATTTACTAAAGAACTAGTGATTATCTTGGAAATGGAAAACTGATGAATTTATATAATAGTATAAATTGGAAATTTTTGAATTATTATAAACGGCTTAAATTGAAGATTTGAAAGTGTTAATAAGATATTGGAATTGTATAAGTGTTAAAAGTGAAATATTTAATGGATTTCATAAGTGGATGAAAAGTTTCAGAATTAAAAGTTTTATAATGTGAAGTTATAAAATGAATCGAAGTTGCGAAATAAAAGAATTTATAAGTAATTCACTTATAAATTAAAATTCTGATATAAAATTGAGTTATAAAGGAATGGGTTAATAAAGCAATTTTTATAAATTGAAGTCTTTATAAATAGGAATGGAATTTATAAACGTTGTGTATAAATTTGAAAATGACTTATTTTGATAAGTAAATTCTTATAGCTTGTTAAATGAAGTATATTCACAATTTTGGACCGTGAATATATTATTGAATAAAATGGACATGTTTTGGGAAAGTGATATTTTAAAACGAAGTAAATTGTTTTAAAAGATGTTTTCAAAGGCATTGAATATCGAAACCATAGATTTCAACATTCATCGTTGAAATAGACGTTTTTAAGATATAAGGAAATGATGGACTATAACACTGTTGTTATAGTAAATGATTTCCGAAAGGAAATGTTTTGTGTAGTATTGGGATTTATATATCTATCTAAATTTCGAATCCCTATACTAGTGATTTTGAGTTGTCGTAACGATGTTTTACGTAACATTCGTTTTAACTCAAATAAATGTGTGAAAGAGAATGATTTCCTTAAAAAATGAAATATATACTTAATTTTGATTTAAGTATATTGAATATTTTCAAATGTTGAAAATAAATGGATTTGTGAATTACTTATTTTTAAATAAGTATGGAAATGTTTTTCCAAATGTGAAATGTTGTGAATATATTCCGTAAGGAATAAATGATTTGAAATTCATTTTTGAAGTCGAAGTTGAAAAGTTAAATGAGAATTTGAACAATTTGTTCAATTCGGAATTTTTCAAAAAGATTGAATCGTTAAGTTAAAATTGAGTTTAACTTCGACATCAAAGACAATATAAGTTGAGCTTTGAATTTCAGATGATGATTTGGATTGTATGTCTAACATTGTGAATTGATGACATAGCAATTGATCTCTATTAAATATATATCTGTTGGTGGCGGAGAATTTATTCTCTTAGCTTAACACCCTTCTCTGAGACGTACGAGCTTAGAGGTTATATATCGGTAGACATCAATTCTGTGTTGAGAATTGACGATGTAGCGTGAAATCCAAATCGAATGTGAAAGTCGATAATGAATGGAATTATGAATATGAATTAGGTTTGAATAACCTTAAATTTCCAAATCGACTTAGAGGAAAATTTTGAAATCCTCTATTTTGTTATGAATATGGAATATGTAAGTTTTTAGAACTTATATATATATGAATGCGGTAAATTTGAAACCGTTAGTTTAGAAAGACATTGTTATGGAAATCTTATGTATGTTTACATAGATGTTATATGTACGAAATGGGAAATGAAAGTACTACATATATGATATTATGTTTTCTAAACTGAGGATGTGGAAAAGTACCTTCCATTTATTATTGGAGAAGGTATTGGAACTCTCGATGAGTGTCCATTTGAAATTCGTAGCTACGTAGAATTTTAGTCAGAGTGACTATTTGAATCGGAAATCCTTCGCGATAGATTATCGCGATGAGATTAGATTTGATTGATGATTAGCGTAATTTGAGGGGCGAGATGCCCACAGTTACGAGCGATTCCACTGGGATAGTGGCGTAACCGCCGAGTAAACTGCAATCTAATGCCAGACGAAATTTGAGGGGCGTGATGCCTACAGACACGAGCGACTCTACTGGGATAGTAGCGTAACCGCTGTGTGTACTGCAATCTATGGCGACAACCATGGCGAAATTTAAGAGATGTGAAATCTACAGCCACAAGCGACTCTACTGGGATAGTAGCGTAACCGTCGGGTGGAACTGTAATCCATGGGGGAACGTGCTTTCCATATCCATTTTTAAAAGAAATTTTAAAAGTATTTTCACTGGGAATTGAAGCAAGTATGTTTAGTACTTGGAGATTTTTAGACCTGCGCCTGGCCAGCGTATGTCTAATGTCTGTGAGAACGAAGATGGACTTGTTAAATTTCGAGTTAGCAAGTATTTTCAAACTGTAAATAGCGAATCAATAGTTTGAAATTAAAATTTCAAAATTCCTACTTAATGAACTAAGGAAGAGGACCTTTGAAATGTTTTGAAAGTCCACAGCTTTGGAAGAGATATATATTATATAAATCTCTAACGTGAAGAATTTTAAGTTTGAATCTGAGTTGTAAATCGAAAATGTTGATAAAAGACTTTTGCGTTTTGATTTTAGAAATCATTGAATAAAAGAGAAGATAAACAGAACTAGTGAGATTAAACAAATGGAATGAATCCTATATTCATTTATTTGTAATAAGCTTCAAGCTTAGTAAAAATTGAGTAAGGTATAAATATCGATGAAATTTTAACAACTTTTCCTTTTCGTGGACGAAAAGTTTTTAAGGAGGGGAGTTTGTAACGACCCTGAATTTTGAACAATTTAAATTGAAAATATTTAATTAATTTTAAATATTTGAATGATGATTTGACTTGAATTTCAAATTATCAGAAGGAATTGGCGATTAAATTTTTGAATTTAATCTATTGAAAGTTGAATAAAATTTGAATCTTCGATTTTAAGCCGGTTAAAAATAATTTAAAGGCTTGGAGGATTCATATTGATAATACTGAAGGTAATAGAAGCTTCAGAATTGAATTTGAAAGCGATTTGTTCAATTTTGAAATTGTATCGTTTGAAATCGAATTTAAAAATAGTCTTCCGAGGCACAGTCTCGGAATTTGACGAAACCAGTTTCATTGGGTCCGTAATATTGAATTATTACTGGATTTCAATTTTCGTATTTATCAGAATTGTTTTGTGAATATATGGCGGGTAAACGCGTAGAGAATTTAATCGAATTCAAATTGAATTTCTGTAACAACCTGGATTTTTGCCCGAATTATAATCATCGATAAACGATTAAAGTTGACAGATAATTTGTTGTTTATTGTTGGAAAATTTTATAACGATAAAATCTTCGTAAATTAACGATTTAATATCGATCGTTAATTTCTGTTTGAATTTGGAAATTGTAATTGATTGAAATTCTTTTATTTAAATTTTTTTCGTACGAATGAATATATATGCATAGTTTAGATTTTAACAACAAAATTAAATAAAAACATATCAGTTTTAAAAAGAAGAAAAAAATAATAAAGAAATAAAAAAATAAATAAACATGTGTTGGCCCATGCTTCAGCCCATACCTTAACCCTACCCCCCACGACCTTACCCCTTATTCTCTGTTAAACCCACGCACCCCCTTCCCTCTTCAGATCGATCAAATGAAAAAAAATAAACAAACAAAGAAAAAAATGGCGACTTGATAAAACTAGGGCTCGGCGATCTCGTTCGATCTGGCGAATTTAGGGCTTAGTTCAAATTCAAGGCGGCTTCGTTCTTCGATTTCGTTCGTCTCCATCTTCCTCTTCGCTCGCGACCGTTCCAATCGAAGGTGAGTGGTTTTCGCCCCTCACATCTAATTCATCTCCATTCGATTTGTAGTGCCTTGTGCTTTGCCGTGCGATATGATTTTGATGCTTGCGATTTTCTCTGACCATTTCATATTGCGTATATATCCTGGTTACTTGGTTTCCACGGCATTGATTTGGTTTTGGAAATCTCGGCTTGAATCTGGACTTGATTTTGAGATTTATCTCTGACATTTTCAAAAGTACAGATACGAACTTTTCCTGTTTTGTGAATTTCGGCTTTGACTGTTTTTGAAACCTCGGTTTTGCATCTGGTTGGATTTGTTTGACTGTTTCAATAAGTAACAGATATGCACTTGATCCTATCTTTGTCACAAATGCTTTATCACTTCATTCATTCACTGTTGTGCATTTGGCGTTTATCATGCTGGACCACTGTCTGCATTCATTTCAAATGTTGTTGATATTAGTTTGTGTCATCTGTCAATCCATACCATTGCCATTGCTGTAATTGCTATACTGTTGAGCTTTGTTTGTTGCATTCACACTAGTTTGCATTCACGACCTTGTTGTCTTTGTATTGTACCTGCACACTCTGGTCTTTATGTTGTTGCCCTTGTGTGTTGCATTGTGCATGTATCACTTTGCATTCATACACTTGAGTTTGGTTTGGGGCAGTGCTTGCATGTGAGTTGTTTTCATTGTGTTGCATCTTGCATTCATTAGCTTGTATCACTGTCTTCACTGTGAACTTTTGGCTCTGGCATTCATTGATTATAGCTCCACTTGTTATTTGTTCAGTCTGCATTCCTTTGTTGATGTTGTACATCTGTAGCTTCACTGATTATATTCATATTTGTGATGTTGGCACTTCACTGAGTTTGTTATGCTTGTGGCACTGTTGTTGACCCTGGGTAGCTCCGGTTACTCGATCATAACTGTTGTTTTGGTCATCTTTGTTGCCTTTGTGTACTGCTTGGGCTATTTTGTTCTGCCTCCAAAATATTGTTGCAGTTTGAGGCCCGATTATTTGAGTTTGTACACTATGTTGCACCGTTATCTATGCACACGAGTTGGCGGGGCAGTGCACACGTGTACGAATGCACACGTGTGTACGGCAGCCAATAACACTGTTTATCTCTGTTGATGATTTAAATATGTTGATTTATTGTTTAACACTGTTTAGTGTTAAAATTTTCGTTATCCGATTTCTTTGTTAAAAGGATTGGATAGACGGGAATTACTGTGACTGTCGTCTATTTAAATTATTACTGCCTATATGCACTAATAAACTGGTTTGAATTAGACTGACCTGTGTATTATTTTCTTTTGAATATAATACTCGGGTCAGACCGAGTATTTCTACAGCTTGAAGATTTTCGAGCAGCGAAGTTAGAGAGAGAGTAAAGAATCATTTATTTCGAGAAAATTGTATTTTAAGATATTCCGCTGTATCAATATAAATTGTATAAACTCTGATGTATATAAAAAGATTTTTAGTAATGAAGTAAAGATTCATTTGTTTTAATTCATTGTTATTATTCTGTGTTTCTGTGGCTGATTCTGTTTAAACCTTATAAACTAAATAACAATTCGTTTTTTTGAACGTTTCGAGTTGGTTTAATTACCGACTGGAGGCGGTCAAAAGGGGGAATGTTACAACTGAGTTGATATGCAACTTGATATTGATGTTGCATAAAAACTTCTCAGTTTTTATATAATTAAAATTGCATTATGTATATATGTGTGAGTATGTCTGTATATACACATACCCTGTTTCATGTTGTTTTTAGTTCCTATCTTGCCTTCAAAAATTCAAAGCTTCCAATAGAATTGAAATTAGACTTTGATGTTTAAATAGAAGATGGTTGTTATTGTATGATGGTGTTTATAAAAAATTGTTTCAAGGTTTTAAATTTAACAAATAGGCTTAAAAAAATGAACTTAACAGTAAGATTATATATATAAGTTAAAAATCAACGAAGTCAATTTCTGTTTTAAATTACCTGTATAAGTTCGTTATCGAAAATCATGATTTTTAACATACATTTCGTAATTTTTAGTGTGATAATCGATTGGGAATTTCGAAAAATCAGTTTGGGGTGTTTTGGGGAATCGCCGTTGATCGGCGTGGTGATGTTGGCCGATGTTTGGGCTGGAGGTGATTTGAGGCATGGGGATCTCGGCAAAATTGGTACGGCAATTTTATCGTAGCCGTAGTGATCGGGGTTGGTGATTTTAGGGTTTCGTCTCGATAAAGGAGTAAGGGTTCGCACGTGGTCGTGGAGGCGACGGAGGGTATCGCGAGTGGGGGAAAGGATGCTGGAAGGTGTGTCGGAGTTTCGGTAAAGGTGGCCGATGGTTTCGAGGTCGGAGGCGACATGGAGGTCGAGTTTTCTGATGATCTGGGTCTTCGATTGGTCGAGTTTTTGCTCGATTTCGCTCCGTAGTGTTTGCGTACGATCTGGGTACGTCTTCGTGATTGAGGGAGGCCGTGGGGTCGTGGAGCATCATCGTGATGATCGCCGGTAGTCGGCGGCGCTCGTGCACGTGCACGTGTGTCATCACGTATCTGGGAAATTGGAACGTTGAGTGTCTCGGGGAAGAAGATAAGCTTGCGCGGGTTGTTGTTCGAGGGTTTAAAGCGTTTGACTCGAAGTAATATAGCTCGAGCCTGTTGAATTGAAAACAAAAAGGTTACAGATCTTCAAAATTTTGAGAATGAAATCTGTACCAGGTTTTAAATTGTAAAACAAATATTGTACCTGTCTGGTTTCCAGGTTTAGGAAGCTAAATCTAAATTTATAAACTAAGGTTTAAACTGAAAATATAAATCAAGGGTTTAAATATGAATTCAAGTTAGTGCGAGTCTTGGTTTGGGAATAGATAAGGTTTTAAATATCTAAATTTGTTTAATAATTTTGAAGTGTAAAATTTAAAGAACTTGAATTTAAAATATATGTTAAATTATCAAGGAAGAATTTAAACAAGTTTCTCAAAGATTTAATCTTTTAAGTGAATGAAAAAAAAATTGTTTATTTTAAAGTAATAATGATGATAGGTTAATTTATTAATAAAGTGATTAAGTGAATAAATTAAGTAATGATAAAAGGGTGAATTATGACTTAAAGATAATTACTAAGTGAAAGTAATTAAGGATGGTTAATTTATGATTAAAGATTTAGAATCCAAGTGTTTAAAGGTTAATTAATTTAAAGAATAATTAATTAATGTGATTAATTTATTAAGGTAATTAATTTAAGAGTAATTTATTAATAAATGAAGGTGATTAAGGAATGATAATTAATTGAGGAAAAATTAATTAAAGTAATTAATTAAAGATAATTGATTAAATGGTGAATTAAATAATTAAAGGTTAATTATTTAATAATTAAAGGATGATAAGAATAATAATTAAAGGCTAATTAATTTATTATAAATGGTTAATTTATAAATGATTAAAGAATAATTAATCAAAATGATTTGTAAATTATTGATATTAATTAACCAAGGTTAGAAATTCATAAGAAATTAATCTGATTTAAATTAACCAGACAATTAACTGACCTTACTTATGAATGTTTAGATTCTATTGAATGTGAATTGTTTGATATCCCTGATATATGATAATTTGTGATATATTCTGATTGGTGCGTAACCTTTACTGTAGTTTATTTATCTGAAATTTATATATATCTGTGATCTTTGAATAAAGATGAGCGTTATAGTTTATATCGCTTATCGACTATGTTTCTGTATTCTGATATATGATGATTGTATGATGTTGCACTACTGTGTAAAACCCCTGGACTACACCTTTTCACACACAATATGGATTTCACGTGGAAATCGGTTAAGTCACAGATAATTTAAATTTGATGTTTTTGAAATTGAAAATTTAATTTCAATTGATTTTGAAATTAGAAATTTGGGTTTAAAGTGAAAAGCTTTTGAAATGTAATTTCAAAGATAAAAGTTATTTTGGATAACTTAATCGAGTTTTGAAAATTTAAATAATTTGATTTAAATTTGAATTCAATATTTGAAATTGAATTCTATGATTTGGGAACTAGGGTTTAAGAAGGCTGTTCAACTTATTAATGTGTTTATATGAATTTAAACCATTTTAAAAGTAATTTTTTGAGAATTTGAATTTAACCCAAGGATTTCAACTCGTATGAATGAATCAGATTTCCAAATTGAAAACTGTTGTTTTCAAATGATAAAAGCTTTTAGATAAGAAAAGGAATTCCAGTTTAAATTAAAGGAATTTCAAGTGAATTGAAAAATGGATTTTCCAAGTTATGAATGAATTCTTTTTGAAAGCTATGAATTAAATCTGTCTATTTTTAACAGATTTAAAGTGATGATTTGTTTAACCCATTCGAAAACTATAAGTTAAATCTTTGATTTAAAGATTTAACGAATTAATTAAACTGAAATGGAAATCGGTTTGGAAAATCTGTGAATGAATCTTTGTGAAATTAAGTGAACTTTGTGAATTGAATCTTTTTGTTTAAAAGATTAAAATGGTAATTTGATAAACCATTTGTAAAGAAAGTTTGGGTTTAAGTTGTGACTTAATTGAAATCCCAATATCCATATGTTTTTAAAGATTGCGCTCGTTATTCGGTTTAGCCGGGAGAGGACCTTTGTGTCATATAACCCATTCCGAATAGTGATACGTCGTATATGGATAGCATTTGAAGACCGGTGGTGAAGACCGGATATTTGCGAAAACGAAAGGACAACTCGTCGAATGTCTCTGCATCGACTGGCCCCGATATAGAGATTTTATCACCCTTTGTGATGGGAAGTCCGGACGGGATCGTGAATACCCGGAAATGCAAGGGCTTTGTAAGAAGTGCCTTCGGTTCTGTTCGAACCCGGAACAGACTTGTATGGATTGTATGTCTGACATTACACTTTGAGATATAAAGCCGATTTCTTTCAAATACATCTCTGTTGGTGGCGGAGAATTTATTCTCTTAGCTTAACACCCTTCTCTGAGACGTACGAGCTCAGAGGTTATGTAGTTGAAATTTATCAGCGATATATCCCAATTTGGTAATGTGGCATGCTGAGTGTTGCTGTGTGATGATCATCGTTTGATCATTTGTGATATGATCATTTGTTTGATCATTTATCTTTGTGATCATAGGTTGATCATCTGTTGACCCAAAGCGTGGCTTTTTGAGAAAGCGTATCTTTGTGGACGAGACTTCGTCAGGGCCTCACAACCCGGAAATGGTCGAAACAGGAATGTTGCGGCAAGGTTATGAGGGTCGCGCCCTTTAGGGTATGTCATTTCCTTCTGGAAAAGGGTGGTGTCATGGTATGGAGCCCAGATACTTACTCATGTGGATACACTTTATTATGTGTGATGTTGGTTATCGAGGCCTCGGATAAAGGTCCCAAAGGACCGGGTGATGACATATTCATGAGTTACCTGTTACAGGGGTAACCCGGCTTTGTTGGCAGAGAGCAGTTTGTCTCTCGGGACGTCCCGCCAGAGGCGATCCCATGCGGTGGAAGGAAGTTCCTTAGCCTGACCATTTGTTGGAAATCCATTTCTCCAATACGGAACTTGTACGGTTTTAGTTGTAGAACCTGCCATCTACTTATGGTGGCGCCCCACTGTTTGGATGGTAGCTATAGTAGGCATAGTTCGAAATGTCTATGCTGGCTACGATTGATATTATACTTTCGAAATGTTTTCTGCACTATGCATTAATAATAATAGCAAGATGATTTTACGTAGTAAGCATCTTTGACTATCATAAGAAGAAATCTCCTCTAATTCTGCGTTTGCATTGTGTGTGTGGCGGGAGGTCTTATGGTAGTTTCATTTTCCAAAAGCATTGCGAATTGACTTTAAAATTCTTTTGTTGTCTGTTTAAAAATAAACTGTTTTTGTTGCTCACACCAGTCCCATGACTGATCCGGAGTTTATTGTTCCTTTCCTAAACTCTGGGTGCTCATAATTTCCTACACGAGCAGTCTAGAGTTGGGGTTTTCAGATATTCAGGTTTAGTAGATTTTCTGGAGTTGGTTCAGTCTTTGGATCAGACTGCACTTGCTTATCTTTGTGCCTCGTTATTGGGAGTTCAAGCTATTTCTGGATCGTGCTTTGGAGATGAAGATTATCATATCTCTGATGTTATCGTTTTCTTTTCCGCTGCTATTTGTTGTATCATATCTCTGATGTGTATAGATATTCATTGTATCATCATTGTATATGGATATTGTATCAGATGTTGTATATCTATATTCTTTTTCTTCCGCTGTGTTGTTATACTTAATTGTGTTATAGCTCCGGCGAATCGGATTTGAACGGTCGAATCTGCGGCATTCTAGTACAATGTGAAGTACGGATGTTGATTTTCGAGCGGGCAAAATCCGATACGTTACATGTGGTATCAGAGCTAAGGTTGAACTTTAGCTCAGGAGTGTAACACGTTAAGTAGCTCATTAGAGATAGAGTGAAGTAAACTCTAGAATGAGTATTCTCAGATATCCGTCTGAACGTCTCAGTAAATTCTCTTACTATCCACTGATAGTAAGTATGAGTGCAAGAAGAGGACGAGATAGGGGACAGGGAAATACGACTATAAATGGTCAATACTCTGTAACAATAAGGAAATACTCTTTTCTCTATCCATCTCTTTTGTTCAGCATCTTTTTCTCAATTCTTTGATAGTTTCTGGTAGATCCAGGAAGAAATTTGATATATTAAAATGGGACGTAAACTCCGGATAAGCCAAAATTGTTTGTTTGGATGTATTGGTTGCTTTGATTGTTATAGTTGATAGGTATAATTTAGTTTCTAAACTAAAAGTTTTGAAATCGTATCCATCTATCTATCTATTCCTTGGGTCCGGATATGTTCTACGAATAGTTAGTTATTCCTTTGAACTAACCGATGCCCTTGTATATTTCATAGATCTGGATAACCCGAGTATCTTGTGAAGTGTTAAACAGATTCGTTCTTGTATCTGTTATTGATATTCTGATTTGGTGAGCCAAATGCAGAATAAATGTTCAGTTTGAGTTGATGAAATATTCTTCATCTATCTTTTTGTCTCCTTGGTAATTTCGAGGACGAAATTCTTTTAAGGGGGGAAGTTTGTAACGACCCTAGATTTTATTTAATTTAAATAAATAATTAATGGTATTTTTGAATAAAAATAGTAAATTTATTGATAAAGTAAGCGAGTTTCCCCGGATCCAAATTAAAATTTGTTAAATCTTCAAATTAAAATGTTGTATATATAAGTGATTTGAATCTTAGATAGATGTTTTAAAATATAAATAATAATAATAAATAATTTTGAATTTATGGTTTAATAAATATTTGGGTTAATAAAATATATATAATAATACATGAAATAAAATAAATAATACAACTGGAACAAAAGTAAAATAAATAATTTAAGTTAAAATAAAGGAGAAATAAAAATGAGACAATAAAACAAAAGAAATACAAGATAATAAATATACTACAAAAATAATACAAAACAAAGTAAGATAGAAATTCATTTTGGATTATAAAAAGAACTATGTAAATTCAAGTGTAAACAAATCAAGATAGTAACAAACAAAATTAAATCAACGCATAAGTAAGTAAACAAAATTAAATGAAACAAAAGTGTATTGCAAAATAAAGACATATCAAACAATAAAATGTTTAAGTTAGAAATAGGGATTGATATATGTAAGATAAATTTAAAATACAAAGTAACAAGACAACAAATATCTCTAGTACATATAAGCAAAACAAAACCAATACAATATCATACCCCAACCGAGACAAGCTTGTAAAGCAAGTGCAAACAAACCAATGCTTTGTATTGTTCAAACCATACCCTATTTTATAAACAAATATTACCTCTACAAGATTTATACTTCACCTTGTACTAACTATACCAGCCTGTAGCTTCATAATACATCAAACTTTAACCTGAAAACAAAGATCAAATCTGGGAAATTAATGGAAGCAAGCATAGATTCGACTGAGCTAAAAAAAATCAAATGAAATGATTCATGTACACTAAAGAAGAAACATTTGTACTAACCCCTATCTTCTCAGCCGAACAAGCATTGTAAGTCAACAAACAAAAATAAAATAATAAAAAGAAATATATATATTCAAGTATATATTGTACAAAGCATTTAATACAAGATTTTCAGCCTCCACAATGAAAGATATCTCTGCCTATACGTGTGCAAAATAAAACATCACTGGTACTAAACAAATAATGTCACTTTGTACAAACAAATAACATACTCTGTTGTACAAAATAATACATCGCTATAAGCTTCTTCTATATCAGCCTTCCTCAATTTCAAATTCGTCCATTTTCAAAGCTAAGTAAAAATCTGAAGTAAACAAAACTTCACTTTGAAACAAACAATACATATCAACTACAAACCAGAGATTTAAAGAATCAAGTAAAGGCTTCAACTAGCAATCTCAAAATCTGGTTCAACATAGAGGGCACCTCTGTTCTTCTTTTGAAACCAAGGTGAGCAACTTTTCTTTTAAACCTATAACACGTTTTAATGTTTTGATGCCTGTGAGTAAGCACTGAGTTGATATGCTACTTGATATTGATGTTGCATAAAAACTTCTCAGTTTTTATATAATTAAAATTGCATTATGTATATATGTGTGAGTATGTCTGTATATACACATACCCTATTTCCTGTTGTTTTTAGTTCCTATCTTGCCTTCAAAAATTCAAAGCTTCCAATAGAATTGAAATTAGACTTTGATGTTTAAATAGAAGATGGTTGTTATTGTATGATGGTGTTTATAAAAAATTGTTTCAAGGTTTTAAATTTAACAAATAGGCTTCAAAAAAAGAACTTAACAGTAAGATTATATATATAAGTTAAAAATCAACGAAGTCAATTTCTGTTTTAAATTACCTGTATAAGTTCGTTATCGAAAATCATGATTTTTAACATACATTTCGTAATTTTTAGTGTGATAATCGATTGGGAATTTCGAAAAATCAGTTTGGGGCGTTTTGGGGAATCGCCGTTGATCGGCGTGGTGATGTTGGCCGATGTTTGGGCTGGAGGTGATCTGAGGCATGGGGATCTCGGCAAAATTGGTACGGCAATTTTATCGTAGCCGTAGTGATCGGGGTTGGTGATTTTAGGGTTTCGTCTCGATAAAGGAGTAAGGGTTCGCACGTGGTCGTGGAGGCGACGGAGGGTATCGTGAGTGGGGGAAAGGATGCTAGAAGGTGTGTTGGAGTTTCGGTAAAGGTGGCCGATGGTTTCGAGGTCGGAGGCGACATGGAGGTCGAGTTTTCTGATGATCTGGGTCTTCGATTGGTCGAGTTTTTGCTCGATTTCGCTCCGTAGTGTTTGCGTACGATCTGGGTACGTCTTCGTGATTGAGGGAGGCCGTGGGGTCGTGGAGCATCATCGTGATGATCGCCGGTAGTCGGCGGCGCTCGTGCACGTGCACGTGTGTCATCACGTATCTGGGAAATTGGAACGTTGAGTGTCTCGGGGAAGAAGATAAGCTTGCGCGGGTTGTTGTTCGAGGTTTTAAAGCGTTTGACTCGAAGTAATATAGCTCGAGCCTGTTGAATTGAAAACAAAAAGGTTACAGATCTTCAAAATTTTGAGAATGAAATCTGTACCAGGTTTTAAATTGTAAAACAAATATTGTACCTGTCTGGTTTCCAGGTTTAGGAAGCTAAATCTAAATTTATAAACTAAGGTTTAAACTGAAAATATAAATCAAGGGTTTAAATATGAATTCAAGTTAGTGCGAATCTTGGTTTGGGAATAGATAAGGTTTTAAATATCTAAATTTGTTTAATAATTTTGAAGTGTAAAATTTAAAGAACTTGAATTTAAAATATATGTTAAATTATCAAGGAAGAATTTAAACAAGTTTCTCAAAGATTTAATCTTTTAAGTGAATGAAAAAAAAATTGTTTATTTTAAAGTAATAATGATGATAGGTTAATTTATTAATAAAGTGATTAAGTGAATAAATTAAGTAATGATAAAAGGGTGAATTATGACTTAAAGATAATTACTAAGTGAAAGTAATTAAGGATGGTTAATTTATGATTAAAGATTTAGAATCCAAGTGTTTAAAGGTTAATTAATTTAAAGAATAATTAATTAATGTGATTAATTTATTAAGGTAATTAATTTAAGAGTAATTTATTAATAAATGAAGGTGATTAAGGAATGATAATTAATTGAGGAAAAATTAATTAAAGTAATTAATTAAAGATAATTGATTAAATGGTGAATTAAATAATTAAAGGTTAATTATTTAATAATTAAAGGATGATAAGAATAATAATTAAAGGCTAATTAATTTATTATAAATGGTTAATTTATAAATGATTAAAGAATAATTAATCAAAATGATTTGTAAATTATTGATATTAATTAACCAAGGTTAGAAATTCATAAGAAATTAATCTGATTTAAATTAACCAGACAATTAACTGACCTTACTTATGAATGTTTAGATTCTATTGAATGTGAATTGTTTGATATCCCTGATATATGATAATTTGTGATATATTCTGATTGGTGCGTAACCTTTACTGTAGTTTATTTATCTGAAATTTATATATATCTGTGATCTTTGAATAAAGATGAGCGTTATAGTTTATATCGCTTATCGACTATGTTTCTGTATTCTGATATATGATGATTGTATGATGTTGCACTACCGTGTAAAACCCCTGGACTACACCTTTTCACACACAATATGGATTTCACGTGGAAATCGGTTAAGTCACAGATAATTTAAATTTGATGTTTTTGAAATTGAAAATTTAATTTCAATTGATTTTGAAATTAGAAATTTGGGTTTAAAGTGAAAAGCTTTTGAAATGGAATTTCAAAGATAAAAGTTATTTTGGATAACTTAATCGAGTTTTGAAAATTTAAATAATTTGATTTAAATTTGAATTCAATATTTGAAATTGAATTCTATGATTTGGGAACTATGGTTTAAGAAGGCTGTTCAACTTATTAATGTGTTTATATGAATTTAAACCATTTTAAAAGTAATTTTTTGAGAATTTGAATTTAACCCAAGGATTTCAACTCGTATGAATGAATCAGATTTCCAAATTGAAAACTGTTGTTTTCAAATGATAAAAGCTTTTAGATAAGAAAAGGAATTCCAGTTTAAATTAAAGGAATTTCAAGTGAATTGAAAAATGGATTTTCCAAGTTATGAATGAATTCTTTTTGAAAGCTATGAATTAAATCTGTCTATTTTTAACAGATTTAAAGTGATGATTTGTTTAACCCATTCGAAAACTATAAGTTAAATCTTTGATTTAAAGATTTAACGAATTAATTAAACTGAAATGGAAATCGGTTTGGAAAATCTGTGAATGAATCTTTGTGAAATTAAGTGAACTTTGTGAATTGAATCTTTTTGTTTAAAAGATTAAAATGGTAATTTGATAAACCATTTGTAAAGAAAGTTTGGGTTTAAGTTGTGACTTAATTGAAATCCCAATATCCATATGTTTTTAAAGATTGCGCTCGTTATTCGGTTTAGCCGGGAGAGGACCTTTGTGTCATATAACCCATTCCGAATAGTGATACGTCGTATATGGATAGCATTTGAAGACCGGTGGTGAAGACCGGATATTTGCGAAAACGAAAGGACAACTCGTCGAATGTCTCTGCATCGACTGGCCCCGATATAGAGATTTTATCACCCTTTGTGATGGGAAGTCCGGACGGGATCGTGAATACCCGGAAATGCAAGGGCTTTGTAAGAAGTGCCTTCGGTTCTGTTCGAACCCGGAACAGACTTGTATGGATTGTATGTCTGACATTACACTTTGAGATATAAAGCCGATTTCTTTCAAATACATCTCTGTTGGTGGCGGAGAATTTATTCTCTTAGCTTAACACCCTTCTCTGAGACGTACGAGCTCAGAGGTTATGTAGTTGAAATTTATCAGCGATATATCCCAATTTGGTAATGTGGCATGCTGAGTGTTGCTGTGTGATGATCATCGTTTGATCATTTGTGATATGATCATTTGTTTGATCATTTATCTTTGTGATCATAGGTTGATCATCTGTTGACCCAAAGCGTGGCTTTTTGAGAAAGCGTAGCTTTGTGGACGAGACTTCGTCAGGGCCTCATAACCCGGAAATGGTCGAAATAGGAATGTTGCGGCAAGGTTATGAGGGTCGCGCCCTTTAGGGTATGTCATTTCCTTCTGGAAAAGGGTGGTGTCATGGTATGGAGCCCAGATACTTACTCATGTGGATACACTTTATTATGTGTGATGTTGGTTATCGAGGCCTCGGATAAAGGTCCCAAAGGACCGGGTGATGACATATTCGTGAGTTACCTGTTACAGGGGTAACCCGGCTTTGTTGGCAGAGAGCAGTTTGTCTTTCGGGACGTCCCGCCAGAGGCGATCCCATGCGGCGGAAGGAAGTTCCTTAGCCTGACCATTTATTGGAAATCCATTTCTCCAATACAGAACTTATACGGTTTTAGTTGTAGAACCTTCCATCTACTTATGGTGGCGCCCCACTGTTTGGATGGTAGCTATAGTAGGCATAGTTCGAAATGTCTATGCTGGCTACGATTGATATTATACTTTCGAAATGTTTTCTGCACTATGCACTAATAATAATAGCAAGATGATTTTACGTAGTAAGCATCTTTGACTATCATAAGAAGAAATCTCCTCCAATTCTGCGTTTGCATTGTGTGTGTGGCGGGAGGTCTTATGGTAGTTTCATTTTCCAAAAGCATTGCGAATTGACTTTAAAATTCTTTTGTTGTCTGTTTAAAAATAAACTGTTTTTGTTGCTCACACCAGTCCCATGACTGATCCGGAGTTTATTGTTCCTTTCCTAAACTCTGGGTGCTCATAATTTCCTACACGAGCAGTCTAGAGTTGGGGTTTTCAGATATTCAGGTTTAGTAGATTTTCTGGAGTTGGTTCAGTCTTTGGATCAGACTGCACTTGCTTATCTTTGTGCCTCGTTATTGGGAGTTCAAGCTATTTCTGGATCGTGCTTTGGAGATGAAGATTATCATATCTCTGATGTTATCGTTTTCTTTTCCGCTGCTATTTGTTGTATCATATCTCTGATGTGTATAGATATTCATTGTATCATCATTGTATATGGATATTGTATCAGATGTTGTATATCTATATTCTTTTTCTTCCGCTGTGTTGTTATACTTAATTGTGTTATAGCTCCGGCGAATCGGATTTGAACGGTCGAATCTGCGGCATTCTAGTACAATGTGAAGTACGGATGTTGATTTTCGAGCGGGCAAAATCCGATACGTTACAGTGACTGCAGCACATTGGGATTCCATCTTTCGGTTTTAGAATGAGGGATGTTATAGTTTGGTATTAGAGCTTAGGTTTTAGGGTGACACTTAAGTATAATGGAGCTAGAATTAGTTAACTACTTAGTAGAAAAATCGAACATCTTGGAGATGTGTACGCTATTATATTAACATACTTGTATTTAGCTATATAGATATATAGGTGAATATATTTATCCTTCTATTATTATATCACTCTCTTTCTTTCTGTTTCTAATGAAGGATTGCTTTATAGAATAACAAGATGGCAATGAGAAGTGGATGAGTTATAGTAGAGGAGTAAATGCAAGAAGGGAAACAAAGCACCTAAACTAATGGTAGAAACGAAGGTGAACCACGAGTGGTTGAAAATGAAGCCGCTTAACCGATTAATTATATGGGTATGGACGTAAATTCCTTGATCATCAATTTATGGTGCAAATGATGCAGGATAATATGCTGGAGGTCGTTGAGCCACGACCTATGGTAAGAGAGGATTTTTGTAAGCTCAACTAAGACTACCAAAACATGGGAGGAAAGAATTTTATTGGGATGGAACCCATGGTTGAAGTGTTGAATTAGCTAAGATTTCTTGAGCATATCTTCGGAGATCTAGGATTGAATGATGTGCAAAGGAGAAGGTTAGCTTCGAGGCAATTGCATGAAGATGTATTAGATTGGTGGGAACAATGATTGTCGAGACCCTCGAGGAGGATATTAGTTGGAATTAGTTTAAGGGGAGGTTAGAAACTTAGTTCATATTTGAGTCTTAAGGTAGTGTGTTGCTGCGAGAGTTTATTTTCTTAAAGAAAGGAGACCTTTCGTTGGAAGGGTATGTTCAGAAGTTTACCTCCTTGGCTAAGTATTGTCCAGAGATAATTAATAACCTATTAAAGAAAAATGATAAGTTCATTCCGGATTTAAAGTAGGGTCTATATAATAAGGTGATGATGCATTTGGCATCTTCTTTTGAATTCATTGTGGATATTACCCGACAGTAAGGTGTGATGTATCAAGGGAAGGGAAGATTTGAGACAAAGCCCAATGTCGTGCAAAAGTAGTTCACTCCTTATACTAAGGGTGAGGAAACTTTGCCGAAAGACTGGAATGCAGAGACTACTATGGCTGAAATTTCTTATTTAATCGTGGGTATAAGGGGCATTATGCATCTAATTTCCAGCGTCGAGATTCAAGTGAAAGATGAAGTGTTTCGACTAAGCAATGTAGGGCATCAAAAGAAGGACTGTCTATAGTTACAGGTTAGAGTGTTTTCTTTGAAGGGACCAAATGAAGGACCATCTATCGAAGAGAAAGGCAAGGGAAAGATCGTATAAGGCATGACTTTGATTTCTTATATTTCAATTAGAGCATTATTTGATATCGGATCGACACACTCATGTATAACTAATGACTTGGTTGATAGACTTAGATTAGAAGTTACCTACTTAGCACTTCCATTCGTGTAGTAAATATGATAGGAGGATATGCCACTCTTGGGTTTAGGTGCATTAACTTAGAGATTTATTTTGTTGAGTGTAGGTTTTTGTGTGATCCTTACGTGTTCGATTTTATAGACATTCGAGTTATTTTAGGGATGGATTGGTTGGAAGGACATGGCTCTAAAGTATATTATGCCAAAAGGATCGTAGAATTGAGTCATCCAGACTGAAAATGAAAGAGTGCGTGTTATTTTAGTGTAACACCCCGTAATTATACTTAAAAATAATAATTAAAGGGTAACATTATAATTTATATAAAGGAAAAATTAGTAAATTTTTACAAGAGCTGGAATTAGGCCTTAGGACCTATTTCATTTTCATCTGGAATGTCGTTTATAGTTAGAAAACACATGTAACTTGCTGAATTTTGTTTAATGAGCTAGAAATTAGAAGAAGCCAAACCTAGTGGCATTTTCATAATATATTAATTTTGATATTTTAGGCTAAACATGTGATATTTCAACCTATAAATAGAAATGTAAATCCTAATCCCTAATCATATTTGAGCCTAAATACACTATTACTAAACTCGATTAAATCCTAAGCAAATTCAAAACAAAAATCTCATTATTTTAACCGTTTCATTTCTTCTTCCCTCTTCTCCACCAAATTTTGAAAATTCATGACTACTTCATTACTCAATTAATTTTTAAAAACTAATGAAAAATCGAAGGATATAAAGAGTACTATGATCTCATATCATTTTAGAGATTGAACTTATAAGATCAAAGGCATAACATACCCAAATAGAGAAAAACAATGATGAAATCTCTTAACCATTTTCATTCTTCTCCATCAAACTTCAAATTGGTGTATTTCTCTAGTTTCTTAATATATTTTAATGATCTACCCACTGAAATGACCGAGAGATGAGTACTACAATTTGGTAAAGGAATATTTGCAAATTTGTAAGGTTTCTAGGTGCAAAAGGCATGTGATAGTGGAGAGGGTGTTGAATTCTTCATTCTAGAGTTTCAGTGTGTGACACTCTTCCTATTTGTCTGCTTATTGATAAGCAGAGTAATTCATCTCTTGTGGTCTTGAAATTTTTTATAAATAATGGAATTAAAAAAGTGATTCTTTATATATACATGATTATGATGTAGTATGTCATGGATAGATAATGAAAAAAAAAGATTTTTTATTATAAATAGACAAAGTTGATCTCTCCCTAATTTAAATGTGTAAAACACAAAAGTAATCCAAATTAGACATATTATATATAAAAGTTGTATTTCTCGATGACATGAATCCATTCTTGGTGTTCGTCTGACGATGTAAATTAATATTATTTAGTCAAATTATTTAATAAATTAAAAAAAGGCTCCTGAATTTTAAATGCTTATAACTCTCGCATACGACCTCCATTTCATGCACGGTTCGTGGTATCAAGATCGTGTCGAGACAAGGAATGTCTTGGTATGTTGTTTTCTATGTCGTGAGATACTTTAGAAGAATGATTGATTTAGTTGATTCATTACGGGGGGGTCCTATTAGGGCGTTTTGCTATGTGTCGGAGGAAATTGGTTCTATGCTGTACTAGTGGCAATTGGTGACGACGAGTTGGGGCTTGATCCAGTAGCTTCATAAATGGTGGGGTGATGATAAGTTTTGGGCTTGATTAATAGTGTCATAGCATGTTAACGCCAATGTCCAGTTTTGACTTGATTTCAATATTCAAGTTCAATTTCCACGACAGTGTAACATACGGGCCATATGAGTTAAAACTTTAAGCTCAATAGTATGGTATATGGCAAGCGTCATAGGTGGGGCTAGTGACGTCTAGCGACAGCGAGTTGGGACTTTTAGCCCAATAGTGTCGTAGTTTGTGGTACACGAGTTAAGACTTTGAATCTAATAATTTACTTACGTTAGGCAATGGCGAGTTGGAACTTTGAGCCCAGTAGTGTCGCAGCTGGTGGCATATGAGTTGTGACTTTAAGCTCAATTGTTAGCATATGTTTAGGCGATAACGAGTTGTGAGTTTGAACCAATATCATAGTTGTTTCGACATATGAATTGAGACCTTGAGCTCAATAGTATGCATATGACTAGACTTGGGATAGATTATCATGAGACCTTACATATGATGTCACCATAGTACTATATTGTATTTAGCTGACTTGTTGGATGTAGGTGATATAGGTCAAGGTATGGTTTTCAAGCATAAGTGGTGTTTACTAGCTTATTAGTATTATACACTTATATGATATATTTCAATCACTAGACATATGTTGACTCCCTCTATTGTTTTATTCTCTTTAGTTATACTCTAATAGGATGATATAGAGGATCGATTGTGGCTTGGAGGTGATAGTAAAATGGACACGTGCGTTTATTAACTATTTACTATTGCATTTCATTTATTCCCGGATGTTATACTATGTCCGTTACTGGTAGTGAGATGTTGTATTTGGATTTATTTGATACTGTATTGTTTTATATGTCTAGGATTGTATTATTGATTACTATTATATTTTATTCCTTTTGTTGTGAGTTTCATAAAGTGTAGAGCATTATCGATTGCTCTTTGTTATTTTATATATATTTTACCTCAAAATGATCCATGTAACACCCCATAATCTCGACGATTTTTAATTAAAAGAAATTAATAAATAATAACGCCGAAAAATAGAATTTTTACAAACGTTGAAATTAGCTAAGAAACTTACACCATTGAGTTCGTGGCGATTTTCTGATCAATTTTCATAAAACAAGTTTTACGATCGAAGCTCAAACGAAAAGGTTATTATCGTTGAACATTCCGAATCGTAGATAAATATATATTTAATTATGAAAGTAAATAAAATTAATGTTAATTATTAAAGCTAGAAAATACTTAAACGTTAAGAAATATTAACGTTAATCGAATCAAATAAAATATGTATACTCTGAAAGAAATATTACAAACCAGGCAACAATTTGGGAGATCTATAGGTCGATACCCCATATATGACCAGTTGGCTGGGGCGATCGACCGGTGGTATGTGTCGGTTGAGAATTTGACATTGTCGAACGGTCCAGATTCAACATAATTTTATCCAATGGTTGGCATTGATTCGAACCCCTATAAATATGGACCTAACCCCTCACTTTATTCTCACATTTTCTAAAGTGACAATGGAGCTCTGCCATTTTCTCTTCTCCACTAAGATTCTTTTATCTAAAAATAGTTATAGTTATATACGTATACACAAGTGGAGAATAGTAAAGGATAGTTGAAAAGAAGAATACAGTCAAATCAAATCTTCAATGCTAAGTTAAATTATAAATATGAATCTTAAATCTAAATTAAATTCAAATCTTTTCTTTGACCTGGATTTCTGATAGATATATGTACGCTTGTGTTTTATGTATTCAAATAGGGAGAAAAAGGTGTCAAACTGAATAACATGGATTAGATTTGAAGATTTGAAAAGCTAAAAAGGTGAGTGGGAAATTATATTTTTTTTATTTTATAATATGGTTTTATATATCTATTCATGTATGCCTACATGTATACTTGGAGTTTTAGGCTAAAAATTGTATAAGTGTAATGTATTTATAGATCCTGCCTACATATTCTCTGATTCATAAGTTAATTTTAATATTGCATGTATGAGAATCAAGAAAGTATTGGGTAGCGTAGTCCCTGAAATTGATAAATCATGTAGTAGTTCCAAGTTTGTTGATTGAAATGTCTTATGCAAGTAAAATGTAAATTAGAGTTATCACAATAAATTATGGCAATTTAAGTAGTATTCTAATTCATTGGAATGCAGTGTGTTGCAATGTCAATTTCTATAGATTAGAAAGTTTAGATTCATAAATAAAAAAGTGTATCGTTTGAAATAATAAGTAATATGCCTAAAAGAAAAAGATGTATAAAATAGGGATATTGTACCGTTTTTTGTACTGTTTATTTTAATAACTACAAAATATAATATCTTGTAATTTCAAACGTAAAACAAAATCCCTTTTGGATAATATATAGAGATTTACTATGTTAACCTTTCCTTTTGAAGGGGATGTAATTCTAATACATTAAAATGCAGAAATCCCTTAGTGTGAATTAAAGAATTGAAGTTTTGATAATAATAACAGTTAAATTGTATATATATATATATATATGTATTACAATTTAAGTAGACAAGATTGGAAACCAAATAATAAATGAAAACAAGGTAGGCAAGTAATAAAATGAAAAAAGGTGGGAAGTATATAAAATTTGCAGGTATGGAAAGTCCACTAAACAATGAAAGGTGATAAAAGTTAAAGAGACATAGAAATAAAAATTCAACGATGAGAAAGGAAAGTAAATACGAAAAGATATATTGATGTTTTAATAAGACCGGTAAATGACATTAAATTGATACTAAAAAGATAAGAAGTAAACACATGAAAAATTAAATAAAAATTATGAACCGTTGAACATTAGAGGCGTAATAATTAAACAAGTATGTATTTATGTATGTAGCCTCAAGCATGCGTTTATGACGGGTGTGAATATGAAAGTTAGCTAATAACTTAGGTAGATAAGAATGACATAGTAATTAAAGTGGGTTGGAATGCGGGGTCAGTAGTGTTGCACAACAAAAGTCCACCCACCACAAGGGGTTCCATCGATTGCATATACAGTATACTAATGTGGGACATATCCAATTATATGACCTATTGAATTATATACGCTCGCGTATAGATGGAGGAATACCCCAATATGGTTTGCTTCAACATTTTAGTAGGGGTATTCCTAAATTGCATTAGGGAATCTAAATGGGACAGCGAGCAAGGCTCGACGCTAGTCAGTGTTTTGGTACCATATTAGGGAGTACGAGCTATACATAAGTCGAGAACGTCATCGGTCCTGAGCGGTCTAGGGAAGGACGAGGGTTACACTTAAACAACTACACCTCCAACTAGTATAGGTCACGTTTAGGTCATGCATCACCATAGTTGTTTACTAGTTTATTTATTAGGAGTCAAGGCTAGATAACTCTTAAGTGAGGTCTTTCAAAACGAGTGGGATAGTCCGAGGAGCTGAGTCCTCCATAGTCCATGGAACCGAGTCTATAATAGAAAGGAGAAAAGTAAGTAAATCCTTAAGGCAAGATAGAATACGACAAAACTATTATGATACCGTTATTATGCACTATTAAATTCCTTAGTATACACGATGACGAGGATGTGATACCGCATTGATGATGGATCTTGATGAGGTGCTGGATTACATATACTAGTTGGAATAATATCTTGGTCATGGAGACTGTGGTACTTATATATATATATATAGAAGTACATGTATGTAGTTATATTCTACTTTGGGTAGTGGGGCGTATCGTACGTGGAGTCGAGACGACTAAGTAAAATAAAAAGACACAACATATGGTGGAAGGAAATCAACATAAACTAGTGTTATGTATAAGGTGTTTAATTTATCAATCACTAGAACGTTGTTCTGACCCCCTCCTCATTACAATCCACATGATAGCTTTAGAGGGATGGTATGGGTGCAATGCGGGAACAGTGGAAGAATATATTTCCTTATGCATGCTCGACACCAACAAAGACACTTGACCTCAGAGGTGTTAACCTTGTTTAGTAACTATATGTTTTTATTATACTTTACTATTTCACTGTGAGTTTATATCAATAGTGCTCTGATATGCATTTGTTTATTTGCAGGATACCAAACCAATGATCCATACTTTGGTTGACTTAGGTTTTCGATTTAGTGAAAATTCGGACCCATTGGGGTGCAGCTGTCACATTTGGTATCAAAGCTTAGGTTAATCGATCTTGAAAAAAAGAATAGGAAACACTGAGTGAACGTACTTGTATTCTACCTATAATTATAAATGTATTATATGCCAAATCCTATAAATTTCGACAGTAGAGTAGTTGCAACCATATTCTTAAAAGATGGATAAGTCAATTATGGGTCAAAAAATGGATGAAGTTGAAGATATACACCTACCACACCCCAAGGGAAATAGGTCGTATAGAAAGGTGTTGACTTAAGAAGAGCATGAGTGCATCATATGGTAGGCGCCCGAAGCTGTATGATATGTGACTCCCTAGTTGGGCCCTCGATAGCCTAGTGGTTGTAGATCCCTACCACATTGCCGATTGATGATGTACATTAGGTCCAGATAAGTGGAAAATAAGAATCAATATGTTGTACATATCAAAAAGAAGTTCCAAAAAGGTGTGTAGTAATCACCCCAAGATGATAATCGGATTTTAATATTTGGAAAAAGAAGATAGGTCAGAAAGTAAGTAGAAAAGGAAAAAAGTCCAAAAGAAGGTACAAGTTAAACCACTCTGAGTTCAACCCCACACAAATTTAATATAAAAGAATTTCATAAAATATATAAATAATATAATGGAGGTGCCTTGCTAAAATATAATGGAGGTGATTTTTAAGGGACTTATTTAAAAGTTTGAAAAAGATATAGTATTTGAAATGATTTTCGAAGGATTCATTTGAAAGAAGAGATGCCCTATTTTTGAAGTGTAAGTAAGTATTAAATTTCCAAAGGAAACAATAGAGTACCATATCTTGTTTAAACAAAAAATCTATTAAAATAAAAAGTTCTAGTAGAAATTAAAATTACATAAATTAGAAATTTCAGTAAATGAATTTAGTAAAAAAAATTATTTCTTTTGAAAAAAATAGTTGAGTATATATAGCTCATTGGTTTTTCCGAGATGGAATAAAATTTTTAAGTTGTAAAATTCTTTTTAGGGGTGGACAATAGAAAGTGGTACAAATTTAAAATGATGTAAATAGAACGAGAAAAGAAGGTTAGAACCCAAAAATAAAGAAGAAGACGAACTCACTGAAATAGTTCAACCAAGAAGTCAGTAAATTGAGAGAGAAACAATTTAAATAAGAGTAGTTCATGTTGAAGACAGTTAAATAGTAGTAACATTATGAAATATAAAGAGAAATAACATTAGAAATTTATATAAAATAATGTTAGTAATTAGAAATAATGTTAGGAGATTATATTAAAAATAATCTAGTAATCTAAGTAGGAGTGACATAGAAAAGTAAAGGCACAACAAAGGAAAATGGATATTTTCCATTGTTGTACGCATTTATTTCATGTACATTTTCAAAATTTTCACTTACATGATATTAGAGACTCCGCCAAGGATTGGAAGTGGAGATAGAGTGAGTAATAGGAAAATAATTGGATGGAAGTATATTTGTCTACTTTGGTTTTTATTGTTTGAAATTATAAAAGATGTTTTGGAAACATTGTAAATAATATTTTTTAATGGTTTGGTATAAGAATTGAGTTTTTAAAGAAAAACTTAATAAATGGTTTAAGCTAAAAATCCCAACTTTTAAAAAGTAAAAATCCTTATTGTTGAAAAGAGCTTTAAAAGAAGAAGTTGATTAAAAAAAGGAAAAAACTTTTAAAAATTTAACTGTAGTTTAAAAGTTAAGACACCAAGTTAAATTTGAATTTAACAAAATGTTTTCAAGTTTGTACTTTTAAAGATAAAAGTTTTGGATCAAATACTTCAAAATTTTGAAATTTTAGTTTTTGAAAAAAAGTGGCGAAAAATAAACCAAAATTTTATATGAAGTAGATAGGGAAGATAGCCTAGGTAAGACCGGGTAATAGATAAGGCTATGAAGAAGATTACAACAACTGCTTATAGAGCAGCGATAAGGAATTCCCGTAGAGTGTAATGAATACTGGTAGAACCTAGGAATGCTTTATTAGACACCTGTGAAATCTGTAAGAAGAACCTGTAAAAGAACGATGGATGATATTAAAGTACACTTCTATGTGTTTTAGAATATGCTTGCATGGAAGATCAAGGATAAAGAAAGTAAATATCAAAAGTTGAGAATACTATTAAGAGAATTGGATTAAAAGAAGATAACAATAAAGGGTAATGAGACAACAAATACACATAGAGGATATTGGTATGCTCAAGGTTAAGGAAGGCAAGATAGCTAGTGGAAAAGTTATTCCGCCAAGCCAGTTTTCCAATGAGTATTTTTAAATGTGCATAGTTTGTATTTCTAAGTCCATTACAATGTGGAAATGCACAATTCAGCCGATAATTGGTGGTAGTGATTAAAATTAGTGAGTGGACCTTATTTACTAGAAGCCAGGAAGGTGGATTAAGATTTGTGGGTTACGGTAGAATGACATGTTAGAAAGGTCCATTTAATTTAAGTAAGAAGTGATAGGGCCACAACATCGTTATTGTCAGTTGATGTTGAAGAGTAGTTTCCATAAATTATTTCTTATAGGTTAGTTGGTTTGTAAGCATTAGTTGTCTCTGTTTGTATAAAAACATGTATGATATTTTATCAGAAAAGTTCTTTTTTATTTCTGTGTTGATCTTTTGGATTAATCGCTATATATTGGAAAGTAGAATAAATAAGGAAATCTCATGTAGACATTTAACTAATGCAAAGTTAGACTGAAAGTTTACAAAATAAATTAGGTAATTTATTAACTACTAAAAGTAAATAATAGTTAAGTCCCGAAAGCTTGGAAAGATAAATTCTGGCGAGCGAAGGACAAGGAAAGTTTGTTGCAAAGCCACAGTCAGTGTCCTTGTGCCTTAAAGCTGAAATTTATAAACGCACTTGTGTGTTGGTTGTTATTTTAAAATAAATAAAAAGTTTTTGAAATTGACATTTACCATGTAATTCAATATAATAAAGACCATTACGGAAGTTAAACTATTAGCTAAACCCCGATTGCGTGTGATGTGGCATGAATTATTTTGAAAGAAAAAATATGTACTTTTGAGAATTTTTGTTCAAAATCCTCTGATTTTAAAAATAAAATGCTTTTATGAAAAACTTTGAAAAAAATGAATCTTTGAAGATTTTCCAACTATTTCAAAATTTTTATTTAAAAAGGTTTTGAACAAAAAAGAGGAAAATATCTGAATTTGACATGCCACATTCTTAGCATAAGGAAAAAGTTGACGGGGTAACAAGTATGAAATTTAATATGCAGCAGAAGTGACAGTAAAATAAAAGGTAGTTAGTGATAAGCGAAAAAGTTGTTTTTGCTATGAAATCTCTTTTTTCCATACCTTGTCAATAGGTGAACCAAACTTGTCTTAAAATAAATCTTTTTTAAAATTTTTAAAATTTAAAATGTAAATTTCATTATATGGACTATACTTGGAAAAGTTAGAAAAGGATTGGGGGCAAAAGAGAAGTTTAAATGTATAGTGGAAAAGGGTATAAAAGAGAAGGATGGAATATGAAATTCTCTATCTAAACTTTTTTTCCAACATTAGAGTATAGGTTTAGAAAGATGGATTTTCAAGATTTTAGATGTTAGAAAATTGTACTCTAGGTATTGGATGAAAAAATGGTTGAACTATACTTTTGGTCAGAGAAGAGTGAAAAAATTTAGATGTAAAAACAAAGTTTTTTATTCTTCAAAATTTGCATATATGTAAAACTGCCAGTATATATAGGATACTTACATCATATTTTCAAAATTGTTTTAAGAGATGCATTCATATAGGATGCACAGATTTAGAATTATTCCGTACACATATCACATATATTAAGATACACCAAGTATTTGTACACTATTGGTTGCAAAAATTGGTTGTACACCAATTGAATGGATAACTTAGAATGGTTGTGCTCTATGTTACATGATTTTGTCCTTAAGGAATTTCAAGGATGAAAATCTTTTAGGGGAGAGAATGTAACATCCCAAAATTTCGATGATAATTAATTAATAAATAATAACGTTGAAAAATATTATTTATACAAACATTGGAATTTGGCTACGAAACTTACACCGTTGGGTTCATGGCGATTTCCTGATCAATTTTTTTATATAAAGTTTTATGATCAGAGCTCAAACGAATAAGTTATTAATGTTTGAACATTTCAGATCATAGATAAATATATATGTATTTATGGAAGTAAATAAAAATGTTAATTATTAACGCTAACAGATACTTAAACATTAAGAAATATTAATGTTAATCAAATCAAAGAAAATATATAAACTCAGGAAGAAATATTACAAACCCAGCAACAATTTGGGAGACCTACCGGTCAACACCCCACATATGACCTATCGACTACTAGTTGTCGACCAATGGAGATAGGGGCGGTCGGTGGTACGTGTCGATTGAGAATTGAAAATGGTCGAATGGCCTGGATTTAAAATAATTAATCCAACGGTTGGTATTGATTCGAACCCCTATAAATACAGACCAAACTCGTCACTTCCTTCTCATATTTTCTGGAGCGACAATGGAGCTCAGCCATTTTCTCTTATCCACTAAAATTATAAATTCTAAAAATAGTTATAGGTGTATACGCATATACAAGTGGAGAATAACAAAGAATAATTGAGAAGAAGAATATGGTCAAATCAAATCATCAATGCTAAGGTAAATTATAAATTCGAATTTTAAATCTAAACTAAATCCACATCTCTTCTTTGATCTAGATTTCTGATGAATATATGTATGCTTACGGTATATGTATCTACTAACCGAGTTTTTAATAGAGCAGAGTTCAACCAAAAGTATAAGGTCAAGACAAAAATTAAACGACTTAAAAACTTGGATGCACACTTAGAAGGGGTAGAGAGGCAACTGGGAGAAATTTCAGATGAAGTGGGACTAAGTAAATGACTCGGTATTGAGTCATTTAACTCGGTAATGAGTTATTTTCTCACCTCATTCCTCCTAACAGGTTCCATACATCTCACATACAACTCCAATAACTCATGGTTTAGTGATTTCCCAAAGTTTGAATGAGAAATTTCAAGGATTGATGAGAAGAAAGCTAAGAAAGCATAATAATTCAAGTGTTATTTTGAGGATCACTAGAATCAACTAAAAGTCGACAGAAAAGAGCTTGGAACACATCGAGTAGAAGATGAGAGAGCAAAATAAGGGAAATAGTTCGACTTGCAAAATTGATTGGTACTGAGTCATTTAAGTCGGTACTGAATTATTTCCTTGGGTTGTGGGCCTCCACGCTCACTTGTACAACATCGGGCTATCTTTCGGACTTTAGTGCAAGTAGGATCCTGACCCTGTAACTTTGTTTCTCTATAAATAGAAACCTTACTGCAACTAGAACGGGAGTTGATTTTCTGCTGGCACAGACTCTACCATTTCTTCATCTCTACCTCCCTCACAATTGTCACCTAGGTAGCTATTCTTGGCATTTCTAGATTGTAGAACTTGTCAAGTTCTTGTACTAGTGACTTGTACTCTCTAATTCTCGATAATCAACAAACAATAAAACTATAACGTGGATGTAAGACTGAGATTGCCGAATCACTACAAAAGTCTTGTGTCTCCTTGTTCTATTTTATTTTATTTTCAATACTATTTGCAAGATCAAGGTCCTATGGGTTCCCTACAACTCAATCTTGGGTGTTGATCCATTTTTGGTATCAACAGTTTAATACTTTCACCAGGAAACTAAATCCAGGCTTAGATCTAGCTCTCTACTTGTGATTGGAAAGATCCAGAAGTTAGATCCAGAAGTTTTACTTGAAGAATCTGAGGATTTTCTATTAGAAATCCATGACACTTAGAAAAGGAAGAACTACCTCCGGAAGATCCGTACGAGAAGTGGCTAATGGTGATGAAGGTATACTCACCAAATCGAAGTTAATAATGAAAAAACAATATGAAGATCCTCTACTCAACACGAAGTAGTGACTAGATGAGAGTTTGATAAGATGATCGATGAGCTAAACCAGAAGATGGCAGATAGCTAAAAAGATCTTATGGACAAGATGGATGCTTTGCTCAATCTGCAACCCCGAACCACTAGGAGAACTAGAAGGGAAACTTTACCTGTTATAGAGCAACGAAATTCCTATATTTCTGGCCTAAACATGAGAGATGGGAAGCAAAAGCAGAAGGAAGCAGTTGATGGATTTACATGTGGACTTGTAGGAGGAAGCAGGAGTGCTCTCCCCTCAAGAAGGCCAACTAGCACTGAGAGAATTTCTCTTAGCACCGAAAGGAATATTCATGCAAATGCTGCTTAGGAAGATGACACTATGGATGTATCTGATGAGGATGTAGACTTGCGGCTTGATGATGATGATTTGGAGTTGGATGCTGAAGCTGATAAAGGTGGAGTTCAGACAACTACATCTCAACCAACATTACATCCACCAAATACCGAAGAAGTGGTACTCCCAAAGACAATGGCACTAAATGTCAGCCAACAAACTAAGATCGTTTGCAGAGTCAAACACTAGGTGTAGCCCTTGATAGTCGACCTTTGGATTACTTTGCCAACAAGGAGTACCTCATTGAAATGGTCAAATAATTGGTGGAGGAAAGAAGGGGCGGAAAGGATGAAGACTGGGGTTTCGTGCCAAGCCGAACTCCTTTTACTGATAATATTCTGAGAGAAGAGCATCCTTGCAAATTCACCATGCCAATAATTCCATCCTATAACGGAACTACTGACCCAAACACTTACAAATACAAATGACATATGGATGGAGCTAGAGCTATGGATGCTATTCGTTATAGGTGTTTCCCAATCTTCTTGGAGGGAGTTGCTTTTATGTGGTTAACTAGGCTTGCGCTAAAGTGCATATCAACTTTTGATGAATTGGCTAAGAAGTTTCTGGAGCAGTTTAGGCTCCATATGGCACGATCGAAGGACGTGATGTCCCTATCTAGTTTCTCTCAAGAACCCAAGGAGTCACTAAAGGCTCTCTTGAACTAATTTAACGTCATTGTTACGGAGGTAAGCAATCCAAAGGAGGATCTTATATTCATAGCATTAGTTTGAGGCATTCACCCAGACATAGATTTTGGTAGGTGGATAAGGATGAAGCAACCCACTACCATGGAGGAATTCCATCGAAAGGAAATTCAGTTTCTAATGCTAGAAGAACCAAGTTCGGTTGAAGGAAAGCTCGGTGATGAGCAATCGAAAGAGGTGATTCAGAGTAACGTTGCGGTAAAACAAATGGAAATAATTCTAGAACTGTTGTAGGAAGTGCGAAAAACTACCAATCAGAAAAGGGGGAATCAAAATGCTGGTAGGCATGATGGGGATAGGAAACGTCTAAGGAATTTAACACCCGAGGACTATATGCCATTGAATGACAATTTGGAGAACATCTATCTTACCACTCAAGGAACCGAGCGGCATAACATACCGTCCAAGAGGGAAGCAACTAGGCAACAGAAAAGGTCAGGAAAGTAATACATCTTCCATGAAACTCACCGGCATAACACAAATGAATGTCGGCATCTGAAGGACTTAATTGAGGAACTGATAAGAAACAACAGGCTCCAGCAATATGTAAAGAAACTGCAAAATGCCAATCAACCTGCCGGACCCCAATGACCGGATGCTCAAGGGAAACCTCCTAGACCTAGGAAGAAGGACCCAAGCAAATAGATGGAAGACTAGTCACAAACATCATTACATGAGGACGTCACCCATCATAGAATAGTTAGGGTGAGATGGAATGATATACTAGTTCTTTGAAGCATGTACCGCATGAGAGTTGCTACGACGTCGAAGACGGAGCTCTGGCTAAGCAACAGAGAATGATTACAGATAGCATTGTGTTCAAGAATCGAGAAACTAAAAGCATAGAAGCGTCAACTATCGACCCAATGGTGATAATGGTAGGGATTAGACCAGAAGTTATGCATCGAGAGTTGGTTGACAATGGAAGTTCGATCAACATTCTATTCCAAAAGACGTTTAACCAAATGAGATTTGAATGAAGGATGTGACCGCTGACAAAAGGAAGATTGAGGAATTCACAAGTGAAGCTAAACAACTGATCAGAATGATTGACTTGCCTACGAACTCGGGGAAGGAGAACGAAGGGCAGTCCACATCCAGACCTTTGTTATTGTCGATGAGTATTTTACTTAAAATGCTTTCTTGGGTGGACTAGCCCTAGCCGACTTTAGAATCGCTTTGACTTTATGGTGTCTAACGATGAAATTCCCAATGGGGAATGTGGTAGGAGTAGTGAGGGGAGACCAAAGTGCTATAAGGAAATGCTATGTTGCTGAATTACGTGAAGCTAAACGCCATGAAAAGGGAAGGAATGTGAGGAAGACTCTTCGCATTCAGGAACCACAAGCATAGCAATTACAGAACAACCCCTGGCTCAAGGACCATAGTCCCTTCGATAAGGCTGTGGACCTTAGGAAGAAGTCAGGGGAGATACGGGTAGCACCAACAGAGATTACGGTGACTGTCCCGGATGATATGGACGACTCGACTTGGGTCTTGAAGATTGGTTCTCAGCTAGGAATCAAATTGAGAAAGGAGTCGATTAACTTTCTTCGAGTAAATCTAGTTGTGTTTGCTTGGATGCATCTCGATATGTGTGGGATATCATTGGAGATAGCATGTCGCACACTTAACAACGATCATAAGTTCACGCCAATGAGACAAAAGAGACGCAACCAAGGTCCGTAGTGATTTGCTGCATTAAAGGAAGAATGTGATAAGCTGTTGGCCAACAACTTTATCCATGACGCTACATTTCATGAGTGGGTGTAAAACCCTATGTTGGTACAAAAATCGAGTGGAAAGTAGTGAACTTACATTGACTACTCAAATTTGAACAAAGCCTGCCTGAAGAATAGCTTTTCGTTACCCAAGATCGACCAGCTTATTGGTGGAACCGTGGGGCATGAACTGCTCTCATTTATGGATCCCTATTCAAGGTACAATCAGATTATGATGCATGAACTAGGTCAGAAGAACATTGGCTTCATCACAGACTTAGGACTATATTGCTATCGTGTAATGCCGTTTGGTCTGAAAAATGGTGGAGCTACTTACCAGAGACTGGCAAATACTAAGTTCAAGGACTAGATCAGACGAACGATGGAAGTGTACGTAGACGACATGATAATAAAGTTGCGATTGTCTAGAAACCATCTGGATGACCTCTCGGTGATGTTTAAGATTCTTCAAAAGTATGGAATGAAATTGAATTCACTCAAATGTTCATTTGGAGTTGCTTCTGGGAAATTTCTTGGTTTTATTGTGAATGCAAGGGGCATTGAGGCCAATCTAGAGCAATCTAATGACTTACAGAATGTTAGAGCTGCCACGACAAAAAAGGAATTACAAAGATTAAATAGAAAGATCATAGCATTGAACCGGTTTATCTCCAGAGTGATGGATAAGCGCATACCATTCTTTGATGCATTAAAGCAGGGTAAGAAGAACTTTAAGTGGAGTAGGACTACCAAAATGCTTTTGAAGAATTATTGCGACATATGGAGACCCCACCGGTTCTGTCTAAACCGGTGAACTGGAAGGACTTGTTCATTTACCTTGCGGTGCCGGCCAATGCATTAAGCACAGTGCTTGTGCGTGAGGAAGCTAGGGTTCAAAGACTCGTCTACTACATTAACAAGCGATTCACCAGGGCTGAACGAAACTACCCAAAGTTGGAAAAGCAGGCATATTGCTTGCTGATAGTATCTAGCAAATTAGAACTGTATTTCCATGCTCACCCAATTAAGGTGATGACAGATCAACCCTTGAAACAGGTACTATGTCGAACCGAGACCTAAGGATGACTTCTAAAATGGAACATCGAGTTAAGCCAGTACGATGTGACTTACCATCCCGAAATAGAAATTAATAGACATGCGCTGGCTGACTTCATCGCTAAGTTCACTATTCGAGATGGTGAGCAGGAGGATATAACGGTCCTAGTATCCCAGGGGGAATTGTTCGTTTACGGCGCATCAAACAAATTTTTCTTAGGAGTGGGAATTATGCGTGAAACTCCCAAAAGACGATCAATGCTCTATGCTCTAAAGTTGGAATATCCTACCACTAACAACGAGGCAGAATACGAGGCGCTGATAGCAGGATTGAAGATTGCAATGGAACTGGGAACAAAAACTCTACAAATATACAATGACTCCCAACTAGTCGTCTGCTAGGTTAGAAGGTAATATCGAGCTAAGGGCATAAAACTTAACCCTTACTTGTCGAAAGTTTGGGAGTTGCTCAATGCAATTGAACACTACATGATATCTCACATCCCTAGAGAGGAGAATAAGAAGGCCGTTTCCTTAACTAAGATAGCCAGTTCTGGAGAAGCGTAGCTGATGGGATTGGTCCAAGTAGAAGTGCTGACTGCTCCTAGCATAGATCAAATGGATGTTGATTTGGTTCTGGAGACTATAGAGGAGGTAAAATCGTGGATGACGCCAAAAAGGACTCCTTACTTAAGGGAATGCTCCCTATAGAAGGAATGAACGAAAGAAGATCCTTCGAAAGGCACCATGATTCATAATGTAGGACGAAGTGCTATATAGGAGAGGATTGTATTCCTCTTACTTAGGTGTGTAACCAAAGATGAAGGCAGAAATATGCTCATGGAAATTCATAAAGGAAGCTGCGGGGATCACCCTGGTTGGTAGACGTTAGCAAAGAAAGTTAGTGCCCCACTATGGATACTTCTGGTGGACACTGAACATGGATTAGTGGATTGCATGAAGCGATGTGACAAGTGCTAAAGATTCAGAGAGCCCCATCGATAGAAGTTACGCAGATGGTCAGCCCCTGGCCATTCGTTATTTGGGGGATCGACATTATTGCCGTGCTACCAATGGAAAAAGGAGAAGCCAAATACGCTATCGTTGCAGTTGATTACTTTACAAAATGGGCTGAAGCGGAACCGTTTTCCATGATCACTACTAAAAGGGTAATTAATTTTGTAATAAATAATATTATTTGCAGGTTTGGAGTGCCTAAAAAATTATCATGGACAATGGGACTCAACTCGAGAGTGCCGAGTTCAAAGATTTCTATAGGCGATACTGAATCGAGAAGAGCTTCTCCACGGTAGCGCATTTGCAGGAAAACGAGCAGGTTGAAGCAGTGAACAAAATCATTAAATCCACCATAAAGAAGTTGCTGACTAGAGCTAAAGGAAATTGGGTGGATGAGCTTCCATTGGCACTATGGGCTTAAAAGACAATGAACAAATCTGCGATCGGGCACCTCTGTTCGCCTTAGCATATGGTTCAAAAGCTATGATCCCAGTGGAATTGGAAGTCTCCTCTCATCACAGAAGACACTTTAATCAGATAGAAAATGGGAAACTACTACTCGAGTCCCTCGACCAAATCGATGAGAAGCGGGAAGAAGCTGAACTAAGGGTTGCTGCTTACTAAAAGAGAGTGGTGTGACACTTTAATGCAAAAGTCCACAGCCGTGCCTTCGAAATAGGGGACCTTGTTCTGAAATGAATTATCCAGGGCACTGGAGTGCTTGGCTAGAAATAGGAAGGAACTATATGATCAATCAAAAGCGTAGAGATGGAATATTCAAGTTGGCAATCGTCAATGGAATTCCTATTCCATGTGCTTGGAACAGCTATCTGCTATAGCACTGCTACACTTGATCTTTTTATTTCATACATTCACAAATAAGCCACCAGGGACACTGGGGGCATGGTAAATAGGCAGGACTTACCACTTCTTTTATTTATCAAAATTAGCTTCTTGAACCAATGGAACCGTGTTCTCATAAGCAAAACCACTGGATCTTGGGGAAAATCGATCTCTGTCTTATGAGAATCAACTTTGCTTCGGCAACGTTGGGATGGGCCAAGATCGCGGAATTGATGGGGAAAATTGATCCCTGCCTTTTGAGAACCGGCGATTTTCGGCAACATCGGGAAGACCCAAAACCACTGGATCAACGGGGAAAGTCGATCCTTGCCTTCTGAAAACCAACGTTGCTCCAGCAATGTCGGGAAGGCCCAAAACTGCTGGATCAATGGGGAAATCAATCCTTGCCTTCTGGGAACCAATGTTGCTCTGGCAACATCGAAAAGCCCCAAAATTGTCGCATCGATGAGGTAAATCGATCCTACCTTTTGAGAACTAGTGTTGCTCCGGCAATGTCAAGAAGGTCCAAACCACTGGGTCGTCGGTGAAAATCAACCCCTGACGTCTGAGAACTACATTGCTCCGACAATGTCGATTAGGTCCAAATCGATGGGTCGACGGTGAAAATCGACCCTAACTTTCTGAGAAACATTATTTGTCCGACATTGTCAGGAAAACCCAAAACCGTTGGGTTGATGGTCGAATCGACCCATACCTCCTAAGTACCGACATTGCCCTGGCAACGTCAAGAAGGTCGAAACTGCCAAGTCAACTGAAGAATCGAACCAAACCTTTTATAACTTGATGTCACTCAGAGATAGGCGATAACAAAAGGAACCTGAAATTGCCTGGAGATAGGCTACAATAGAAAAAAGAAATTGACTTCAAGTTGATCGGACTGGTTGATTCTAACTTGCAAATGTAAGCCGGAGCCCAGAGGTAGGCAACAACATGGAGAAATCCACAGAGTTGAGCTACTAATGTATAAGTTTTCGGTGATAGAAACTGGTACATGACTGGGATCTCAACGCTAAACGTGGAAGAATTTGTTATGATGGAAAATGAGATGACACATCTTTACGATACATACATCCAAAATAACATTGGCTAATGATGTCAACTTAGAAGGATTCGATCAACACTAAGGAATTGGCAACACTAAAAATATAACATCCCGCCTTTTTGTACGCTTTAAGCAGACACGCATGCCGACTCAAACTATACATAAGGGCGAATTGTTATTTGGGTGAATAAAAAAAAGAGAAAAAGGTAAAAACAAAATAGAATCTCGTAGCGGAATGACAAAATATAATAATCAAATAACAGTTCATGAAGTTATTTACAAAACAATTGATTATACTTATACAATACAGAATCAGAGTTACACATATCAGAGATAAACAAATAATGCAGCGGAATAGTATGAATGTAGTGGAATAAATATAGTAAATAATAGTAGTACAAATCTTCGTCTTCGTCCTCCATAAGTAAGGTCTTCAAATCGTGAAATGCTTAGGCTTACCCGAGCGAATTGAAAAGACAAAACACTCGAGTCAGAACTAAAAGATCTTATGTGAGTCAAATCAACGGTAAATAAATAATAGTGTAAACGGCGTCGGAGATGTTTACGGGTTTTGACATCTCCTATCCAGTGTCTAACGTGAGTGCATTAACTTAAGAGATGTTCGGGATTCATATCTCCTAAGGATCCATTAAACTATCTACTATGTAATACAATACGCTATTATAATATGTCTAAAGTAAAGTATACTATTTGAGAATAGCGTTAAGGCTTTACATTTTCCACCTTAACACATTTTTAGGTATGCCAATAGTCTATACAGTACCGTAGCTCACAGTAAACTAGAGCTGTCAGAGGATACCACATAGGTACGACATAAAACAAACTCGTAGAAGGGGCGCTAGGGTAGATGACACGACACAACTAGGCAATGCCAGGGTAGATGTAACGACCCGATATTTTGGACCATTCGCATCCATTATAAGTGTATAGGTAGACACTCATGCCGGAGTTGAATTGCTCAAAATACCGCGTTGTTAATTTAAATTGGCAAAACTGAACATATACAGTAAATAAATAATCACAGATCACAGACACAGAGTAATAAGTGCAGCGGAATAAAAGAGATAGTAGTTCATGAAGCTACTATATAAATGTATAAGTTACATTAGAGTTAAACCAGATACAACGGAAGAGTAATATGATACATCAGATACAAATCAGAATACATCACTGGAATCATCGAATACTGAAGCAGAATAGATGGCTGGATCTTCAAGCAAAGCTCCAACTCCAAAGGTGAGTCTCAAAAGCTGAACCACTCAGTCTGACCCGAGCATAAAGCAAAAACACAAGACACTCGAGTCAGGATTAACATTCTTATATTAATAAATCCAACTCAAGTGAAATAGCAATTGAAATACAAGTAACTCAAAGGATGTTTGGAATAACCATCCTTTAAGGATCCGTTAAACTATCTACTATGTAGTAGTGTACGATAAGTAGATAATGTCTATCAATAATATAAAGATATCAAAATAGTGTTAAGTCATGGCCCATTCCACCCTTAACACATTTTTATTCCCAAAAGCATATACAAGACCGTAGTTTCCCCAAAACCGGAAGTCACCAGAGGGCAATCCATATACTAAAGGTACAAATCAAAATCGTAGTGGTCGCGCATAAATGGAATACAAGTATGACAAGGCACATGAGGCAATACCCAAGGTAGTGACACTACCGTTCGCCTGATCCAGACTGGTGAGAACGCAACGCCGCAGCGCCCGCAACACCGTGAAACAACACTCCCAAAATCAAGGGTGCACCAATCGACAACAAGTAATGTATAGTTCGAAGAAGTGTGTCCACTTGAGGTAGCTAATCCTCCATTGGCCCGGCACAGCTCCTGTTTTAGTCATTTCCAATTTGACACAAGTGTCAAGGCTATCCATTATCGTTCTCTTTCTTCAGTCAACATGAACACCATTCCAACCACTTCATTCTGGGTCATCACTCCGTGTATAGTTATTAAAGTGGTTTTCGGTTTAGATAGAGAGTATATCCATAACCGAATTTCGGTCTCTTTAATAACTTCCGTAATTATTACACCGATTGGTCGTTTATTTATTTCAAAACCAAATCAATTTCAATTTCAATTCGTAAATCAACATTTCATTTGTCTTTCGAAATCAATTTCCAAATTTCCGTTTCAAAACTTCCAAATTCATATTTTCAAAATCTTATAATCCAATTTCAATTTCGATTTAAAACAATCCAAATATTGATTCAAACTTGTATATAAGTTTCATCTCGAAATCATTAAATAAATTTTTTCTAAACATTCAAATCCATTTAAACTCATTTATCGATTTCATTCCATATCCGTTAAGTTACTTTATCGTTCAAAACAAATTCTATTAAATTTCCAATTCATTAAATCAATTTCTTAAGTTCAACTTCATTAAAACAAAACTTACAATTTTGAATTAAATTAAATTCGTCAAATCAATTCTTTCGATTACAAGTCTTACATTAATTCCAAAAATATCACATTTTCATTTCTTGTTAAAGAAATTCCATTTCACTTATTTACTTTCTTAAATAATTTTCCAAAACTTACTTAATAAAGAAAACTCAATTTCAATTATTTACGAAGTAAAATCCACTTATTCAAAAGTTCAATTTTTCTTATTAAAGAATTTCAATTCAATTTAATCATTAAATAATTCAATCTTATTTAATTATTAAATAATTCAAAACTTAATTATTAAATAATTTCAAAGCTTAATAATTTCAACTTGATTATAATTTCAAACTTAATTATTAAATCATTTCAAACTTAATAATTTCAAACTTAATTATAGTTTCGAACCTAATTCAATCATTTCTCAAATTAAACAATATTCTTTCATCAATTACATCGTTATTATTTTGTTAAATATTAACATTTTCCTTTCATTAAAATTTCAAATTTCAACTTCATTTCAAAACCATATTATTTATTCAAATAAAATCTTCGTTTATTTTTTTTAAATCAAATTATTGACCAATCGGGTTTTATTTAATTTTCTATCCAAGGCCAAAGTTCAATTTTGGGTATTTATCATTTCAACCCGATTCCAATTCAATTCAAAAAAAATCAAAGCATAGCAAAGGGAACTTGCAGTGTGATAACTGGGATGGTGTCAAAGTAAATAAACAAGCAATAACAGCAATCAATAACAATCCAATAATCAATTCAAATAATCCCGAAATAACCGTATTAATTCGCATTGTTATTTGTACGAATTAATATAATTATTTCTAGAATCTACACTATCATTTCATGTAGATTAAAGATTATTACACAAATATTTATACGGTTTTTCACTTATCATTCGATTTCAATTTTAACACTACAACAATTTATCCAATATACGACGATGGTTTAAAGTGTAATTATCACTATTCTACATGTCAATTAATTTAACAATTAAAAGGGGTCATATTCACTAATAAAATTTAACATATAAATCAGTTTTAAATTTTTTAACTATCCTATATCAAATTCAATTGCATACTATTTATCACTTTAACATTTACAATTAACGTCTAATTAAACATCAACAATCAATCAATTATCAGCCAAACTGCATTATCATCACATAAATAATTAACAGAAAATGGTGTCAAATGTCATAGGTGAACTGATACAGGCAATAGCATATATAACAGTGTAATTAACTAACAGCAGCATATTTCAATTGTCGTTTCAATTGAAATCAAATCTAATAAATAAAAGAACGTTAATCGTGAGTGATTGCTCACCTTTCGAGGCTAGAGATGAACGAGAATGGGTTGGGTTACGCATCCAAGCACGAATTTCGAAGCAAAGCACGATGGAAACAGGTTTGATGGACATAGCTGATAAATAGGAATCGATGAGAACAAATCAAACAGTTTGATAGGAGCGACATACACACACACACACACACACACTCACCCATATTTATCATTATTAATATTATTATTTCAATAAAATCAAAGATATATATTTTATATTAAAAATCCAATACATATATATCAACTCCAAAATTGGGATATGGGTATACTTTATTTAAAATACAAATACTCTAACCTATGAACTCAGACCTACATATCATAGTTTGTAAACTTAAAATTCATTTTATGCCTCAAATCTGAAATACCTCAAAATGTATTGCGGTCATTATAAAACTTCTATACACCTACATTCTTCATATAAGTACTTTTAGGGACATAGATTGACATTAACGTTATATATATAAATCATCAATGCAATACAGCCTAATCTAAACACATATATACCTATTTCTATATATGAACGATATGCAGGCTATGGAAAAACAAAACGCAAATAATATTTATAACTGCATACAAAACTTTATACTGTATACATTAAAACATACATAACTTTATAACTTTTATAAGCTGTAAAACATATTTTATACCTTTGAAAACAATATGATTTACTTGTTATAACCTCAAACAACTGAAGTGCAAACCCATATAAACCTATATATGACTAACATAATAAAGACTGCCATATAGAAATCAAATATGAATAATACATGACTTATACAACTATAGCCGAAGCTATACATATAAATAATCAGGGAACAAATAACAGTTTTTCTTTTTTTTTCAACATAAGAATATATAAAACTGGCATATTGTAAAGAACTAGTAAAACAAAATTTATATATACCTTCAAATAGGTAAAATATATACGTATACCCTATATAACCCAATATAACCAAACAAGTAAAGCTACGTATATAAATTTAGGTATAACTTATACAAAACCCATACAGTAAAATTTTTATAAACAAACATATATACCCCAATATATAAAATAATATATATACCTAAAATGATAGGGACGACTGCCAGGTTGACGACTCGGGCTGCGGAGAGCTGCGCGAGGGGAGAATGGCCGGCAGTGGAGGGATGGTTGCGTGAGTTGATGGGTCAGGGGATGAGGTCTTCACATGCGGAGGAGGGAGAAGCGGGTGGCTCCGATCAAATGGTGAAGGAAAACGGAGGTGGGGCTCGGTGAACGACTATGGAATGGCTACAAAGTGGGAGAGGAGGTATGGGTAACATGATGGGTGAGTTTGAGAAGAGTGGAGGCTAGTTGACAGTGGAGATGGGAATTAGAATGGAAGAGGAAATAGGTGGCTAAAGGCAAAAGAAAGCAATTCAAAATATGCTTATGCTAATGTATGTATACACTCTCTGATGACCTGGCATGTTCATAATTGAAGAAATGAACAGGCTAGTAGTTTTTATTTTATTTTTTAGGAAGAAGAGTAGTTTTTACCAAATGAGCATGTAGACAATGCATGCGATATTATGTTACAATATATTGTTTTTAGATAATGGCACCAATAGAGGCAAACGAACAAATAGAATGGAACGTCGGGAATAACAAAAGTTAAAACCAGAAATTAAATAAATGTCAGTGGACGTTTCCAAAGCAAAATGAATATATATACACTAAACGAATAAATGTGATATGAATGGTCATGCTGTGATTAAGCAAAAAGTTATAAATTAAACAGCTGGCTGAAGTTATAAAGCTCATCAATTCACGTGGTTAACTTAATGACAAAAGAAAACAAAAGGTTATAAAACCGGTACCGGTATGAAATCGTTTTCGCGGATTCCGCTACGTATCAGACTCCAAAACACAGAAATAAATATACCGTAGAGATCAGCGCGACGAGACGATCAGAACGGTATACAGATATTAGCAGTATGATTTAATTATAAAAATTCGAATTTTCTAATACAGAAAAAATGCAAGAAAAACACTGAAAAATAAGATCGACGGAGCCAAAGATGTCCGAATTTGGAAAAATGACAAACTGACATCTTGCTCAGAAGATGGTTTAGAATTTTTCTATGTAAAAATATTTTGGTTTTGAAAACATTTTATTTTCATTGCTTTTTAACTGATTAAATTGAAGTGAATTTACGCGCGAAATAAACTTTCATATTTTCGGACGAAAATTTACCAGTTGCTATGTTTAACTAGACGTATTCCAAATATAAAGTTTTTATTTCAAAATTTTATCGTTTAAAATTTCACAAAATTTCAACTAATAACGTTATTAAAACAGTTGAAATTTACGGGTCGTTACACTCTCCCCCACTCAAAACTTTTCGCCCCCGAAAAGGAACGAGGTAGGAGAATAGAAACAATCAGAAAGAAAACAGATTTGAAATACAAAATAACAATTAATTTAATCCATATAAATTCCAATTTAAATTAATTGATATTCAATAATTGATTTAATCCATTTGATTTCACCAAAATCAATCTCAACTATTTCTAAATTCATTATCTTATTATCCCATTTCTCTTAAATTTACAATTTTTAAAATCATAAATTTGAATAGTCTTTTATCATAATCATATTTTCTTCAAACATTTTAAATTCTTCTTTATTCCAGATTACTGTTAAATTTATTCTACTTAATATATCTACTCACATATATTTAACCCATATAAATTAATTTAAAACATAAAAGTTTTGATTTAAATTAATTTACATCTATTAATTTCTTTTAAATTCAAGGTATTTTCATATGTTGATCACATTTCAATTTATTAATTTTTTCAAAACAAATTTATTAGTTCTTTCAAAACAAATTTATTTCATTATTAATTGAGTTTACTTATTATCCAATCTAACTCTATTAACATCTTTATAATCAAAATTTAGTGTATAATATTTATTATAAACACTCAAATTTTATTTATAAATTCAATTTATATTATCCAATTACATATTCAACTTCTGAATGATTTAGGTAAGTTGTATTAGAATGCAGTTGAACAAGATACAAACAAAATTTTCCCAATTTAATTATTCAAGTTTAAATGTTTATTCCAAATTTTGGTTTTATTTATAATTAAAATCATCCTTTAACAAAATTTAAGAATTCGATTTCCGATTAACTTTAAACAACTTAGAGATATATATAATATATTTATATCAAATCAAATTAATTTTTTTTAAAATAAGATACCTATATATATGTAAATCAAAATATACTGAAGAAATTTAAATCAAATATTTTTCAAAACAAAATCGTTGCAAAGCTACAGAATAGTATCTCCACTTCGAAACTCGAAAATGAATGTCGATGATGCGGCCGCCATCACCGAAATTATTTTCCAGCGACAAAGAGAAGAGCACTGATTTCAACATTTTAAAATTCTTTGGAAACGATTTCTATTCGAAAATACTTCCAATAATATATACTTTAAAATTTTAAAACCAAAGTTCGAAATCACCGGAAATTAAATTCTTAAATTTCTGAATTAAATTCATTTCAAATTCCAAATCAATTTATAAACCATAATTATATATTTATTTAGAACAATAAATGATAATCAAATATTATCATTTCAAACAAACAATTTAATTAACCTATTAAATTCCAGAAAATTTTACTTATATTTTCACAATATAATCAAACAAATTTATTTCATTTACAAAAAAATTAAAAATAATATTTGAAATATTAGTTTACAAATACATTTCTTTGCTCGACGATACAGGAATGAATTTTCAAAATAAGGGTAGGGATTCAAATTTTTTTTTTGACTCAAATCAAAGAGAATTTTGATTCGAAAATAAGTTTGAAACAGAAGATAAGATAATTCAATTACCACAATCGAGAGATGGATGAGTTTATTTAATTCACGGGCAACCTTAACCGGGTCGTCCGTAACTTGAAAATAGGATTGGTGTAGAATTCCGAGGTAAATCGATATTCGATCTCAAGAATTAGAATTCAGGTATAGCAGGAGATAGATAGCATTGTAAACCGAGGATACAGAAATCTTCGGTAAATCGATGCCTATTATAAAGGAGTTTACTCCTTTACGAATCATTCTAAGATTGACGAGACCGCCGATCTATTATAGATAACATTCAGAATGGAGTTATGGGATGCTCCAGGATTGAAAGAAGACGAATAGTGAGGGACACGAATGAATTTCGGAACCGAGGGGAACGTTCCAAAATTCAAAGGAATTGAGTCAAAGGAAGAGATTGAAACTCGAATGAGAGTGATTCTGCAAATATATTTACCCTATATGTTAAGTTTTGCCTAGAGCTACCAAAGCTCTGATACCAACTGTAACGACCCGATATTTTGGACCATTCGCATCCATTATAAGTGTATAGGTAGACACTCATGTCGGAGTTGAATTGCTCAAAATACCGCGTTGTTAATTTAAATTGGCAAAACTGAACATATACAGTAAATAAATAATCACAGATCACAGACACAGAGTAATAAGTGCAGCGGAATAAAAGAGATAGTAGTTCATGAAGCTACTATATAAATGTATAAGTTACATCAGAGTTAAACCAGATACAACGGAAGAGTAATATGATACATCAGATACAAATCAGAATACATCACTGGAATCATCGAATACTGAAGCAGAATAGATGGCTGGATCTTCAAGCAAAGCTCCAACTCCAAAGGTGAGTCTCAAAAGCTGAACCACTCAGTCTGTCCCGAGCGTAAAGCAAAAACACAAGACACTCGAGTCAGGATTAACATTCTTATATTAATAAATCCAACTCAAGTGAAATAGCAATTGAAATACAAGTAACTCAAAGGATGTTTGGAATAACCATCCTTTAAGGATCCGTTAAACTATCTACTATATAGTAGTGTACGATAAGTAGATAATGTCTATCAATAATATAAAGATATCAAAATAGTGTTAAGTCATGGCCCATTCCACCCTTAACACATTTTTATTCCCAAAAGCATATACAAGACCGTAGTTTCCCCAAAACCGGAAGTCACCAGAGGGCAATCCATATACTAAAGGTACAAATCAAAATCGTAGTGGTCGCGCATAAATGGAATACAAGTATGACAAGGCACATGAGGCAATACCCAAGGTAGTGACACTACCGTTCGCCTGATCCGGACTGGTGAGAACGCAACGCCGCAGCGCCCGCAACACCGTGAAACAACACTCCCAAAATCAAGGGTGCACCAATCGACAACAAGTAATGTATAGTTCGAAGAAGTGTGTCCACTTGAGGTAGCTAATCCTCCATTGGCCCGGCACAGCTCCTGTTTTAGTCATTTCCAATTTGACACAAGTGTCAAGGCTATCCATTATCGTTCTCTTTCTTCAGTCAACACGAACACCATTCCAACCACTTCATTCTGGGTCATCACTCCGCGTATAGTTATTAAAGTGGTTTTCGGTTTAGATAGAGAGTATATCCATAACCAAATTCCAGTCTCTTTAATAACTTCCATAATTATTACACCGATTGGTCGTTTATTTTTTCAAAACCAAATAAATTTCAATTTCAATTCGTAAATCAACATTTCATTTGTCTTTCGAAATCAATTTCCAAATTTCCGTTTCAAAACTTCCAAATTCATATTTTTAAAATCTTATAATCCAATTTCAATTTCGATTTAAAACAATCCAAATATTGATTCAAACTCGTATATAAGTTTCATCTAGAAATCATTAAATAAATTTTTTCTAAACATTCAAATCCATTTAAACTCATTTATCGATTTCATTCCATATCCGTTAAGTTACTTTATCGTTCAAAACAAATTCTATTAAATTTCCAATTCATTAAATCAATTTCTTAAGTTCAACTTCATTAAAACAAAACTTACAATTTTGAATTAAATTAAATTCGTCAAATCAATTCTTTCGATTACAAGTCTTACATTAATTCCAAAAATATCACATTTTCATTTCTTGTTAAAGAAATTCCATTTCACTTATTTACTTTCTTAAATAATTTTCCAAAACTTACTTAATAAAGAAAACTCAATTTCAATTATTTACGAAGTAAAATCCACTTATTCAAAAGTTCAATTTTTCTTATTAAAGAATTTCAATTCAATTTAATCATTAAATAATTCAATCTTATTTAATTATTAAATAATTCAAAACTTAATTATTAAATAATTTCAAAGCTTAATAATTTCAACTTGATTATAATTTCAAACTTAATCATTAAATCATTTCAAACTTAATAATTTCAAACTTAATTATAGTTTCGAACTTATTCAATCATTTCTCAAATTAAACAATATTCTTTCATCAATTACATCGTTATTATTTTGTTAAATATTAACATTTTCCTTTCATTAAAATTTCAAATTTCAACTTCATTTCAAAACCATATTATTTATTCAAATAAAATCTTCGTTTATTTTTTTAAATCAAATTATTGACCAATCGGGTTTTATTTAATTTTCTATCCAAGGTCAAAGTTCAATTTTGGGTATTTATCATTTCAACCCGATTCCAATTTAATTCAAAAAAAATCAAAGCATAGCAAAGGGAACTTGCAGTGTGATAACTGGGATGGTGTCAAAGTAAATAAACAAGCAATAACAGCAATCAATAACAATCCAATAATCAATTCAAATAATCCCGAAATAACCGTATTAATTCGCATTGTTATTTGTACGAATTAATATAATTATTTCTAGAATCTACACTATCATTTCATGTAGATTAAAGATTATTACACAAATATTTATACGGTTTTTCACTTGTCATTCGATTTCAATTTTAACACTACAACAAATTATCCAATATACGACGATGGTTCAAAGTGTAATTATCACTATTCTACATGTCAATTAATTTAACAATTAAAAGGGGTCATATTCACTAATAAAATTTAACATATAAATCAGTTTTAAAATTTTTAACTATCCTATATCAAATTCAATTGTATACTATTTATCACTTTAACATTTACAATTAACGTCTAATTAAACATCAACAATCAATCAATTATCAGCCAAACTGCATTATCATCACATAAATAATTAACAGAAAATGGTGTCAAATGTCATAGGTGAACTGATACAGGCAATAGCATATATAACAGTGTAATTAACTAACAGCAGCATATTTCAATTGTCGTTTCAATTGAAATCAAATCTAATAAATAAAAGAACGTTAATCGTGAGTGATTGCTCACCTTTCGAGGCTAGAGATGAACGAGAATGGGTTGGGTTACGCATCCAAGCACGAATTTCAAAGCAAAGCACGATGGAAACAGGTTTGATGGACATAGCTGATAAATAGGAATCGATGAGAACAAATCAAACAGTTTGATAGGAGTGACATACACACACACACACACACACTCACCCATATTTATCATTATTAATATTATTATTTCAATAAAATCAAAGATATATATTTTATATTAAAAATCCAATACATATATATCAACTCCAAAATTGGGATATTGGTATACTTTATTTAAAATACAAATACTCTAACCTATGAACTCAGACCTGCATATCATAGTTTGTAAACTTAAAATTCATTTTATGCCTCAAATCTGAAATACCTCAAAATGTATTGCGGTCATAATAAAACTTCTATACACCTACATTCTTCATATAAGTACTTTTAGGGACATAGATTGACATTAACGTTATATATATAAATCATCAATGCAATACAGCCTAATCTAAACACATATATACCTATTTCTATATATGAACGATATGCAGGCTATGGAAAAACAAAATGCAAATAATATTTATAACTGCATACAAAACTTTATACTGTATACATTAAAACACACATAACTTTATAACTTTTATAAGCTGTAAAACATATTTTATACCTTTGAAAACAATATGATTTACTTGTTATAACCTCAAACAACTAAAGTGCAAACCCATATAAACCTATATATGACTAACATAATAAAGACTGCCATATAGAAATCAAATATGAATAATACATGACTTATACAACTATAGCCGAAGCTATACATATAAATAATCAGGGAACAAATAACAGTTTTTCTTTTTTTTTTCAACGTAAGAATATATAAAACTGGCATATTGTAAAGAACTAGTAAAACAAAATTTATATATACCTTCAAATAGGTAAAATATATACGTATACCCTATATAACCCAATATAACCAAACAAGTAAAGCTACGTATATAAATTTAGGTATAACTTATACAAAACCCATACAGTAAAATTTTTATAAACAAACATATATACCCCAATATATAAAATAATATATATACCTAAAATGATAGGGACGACTGCCAGGTTGACGACTCGGGCTGCGGAGAGCTGCGCGAGGGGAGAATGGCCGGCAGTGGAGGGATGGTTGCGTGAGTTGATGGGTCAGGGGATGAGGTCTTCACATGCGGAGGAGGGAGAAGCGGGTGGCTCCGATCAAATGGTGAAGGAAAACGGAGGTGGGGCTCGGTGAACGACTATGGAATGGCTACAAAGTGGGAGAGGAGGTATGGGTAACGTGATGGGTGAGTTTGAGAAGAGTGGAGGCTAGTTGACAGTGGAGATGGGAATTAGAATGGAAGAGGAAATAGGTGGCTAAAGGCAAAAGAAAGCAATTCAAAATATGCTTATGCTAATGTATGTATACACTCTTTGATGACCTGGCATGTTCATAATTGAAGAAATGAACAGGCTAGTAGTTTTTATTTTATTTTTTAGGAAGAAGAGTAGTTTTTACCAAATGAGCATGTAGACAATGCATGCGATATTATGTTACAATATATTGTTTTTAGAGAATGGCACCAATAGAGGCAAACGAACAAATAGAATGGAACGTCGGGAATAACAAAAGTTAAAACCAGAAATTAAATAAATGTCAGTGGACGTTTCCAAAGCAAAATGAATATATATACACTAAACGAATAAATGTGATATGAATGGTCATGCTGTGATTAAGCAAAAAGTTATAAATCAAACAGCTGGCTGAAGTTATAAAGCTCATCAATTCACGTGGTTAATTTAATGACAAAAGAAAACAAAAGGTTATAAAACCGGTACCGGTATGAAATCGTTTTCGCGGATTCCGCTACGTATCAGACTCCAAAACACAGAAATAAATATACCGTAGAGATCAGCGCGACGAGACGATCAGAACGGTATACAGATATTAGCAGTATGATTTAATTATAAAAATTCAAATTTTCTAATACGGAAAAAATGCAAGAAAAACACTGAAAAATAAGATCGACGGAGCCAAAGATGTCCGAATTTGGAAAAACGACAAACTGACATCTTGCTCAAAAGATGGTTTAGAATTTTTCTATGTAAAAATATTTTGGTTTTGAAAACATTTTATTTTCATTGCTTTTTAACTGATTAAATTGAAGTGAATTTACGCACGAAATAAACTTCCATATTTTCGGACGAAAATTTACCAGTTGCTATGTTTAACTAGACGTATTCCAAATATAAAGTTTTTATTTCAAAATTTTATCGTTTAAAATTTCACAAAATTTCAACTAATAACGTTATTAAAACAGTTGAAATTTACGGGTCGTTACAGTAGATATACCAATTACGGATCCGGACTGTTGGTAACGCATAGCCACAACTACCGCCCAACTCGAAACACACTCCCGAGTAAAATCGAAGTGTGGCCACCAAATAAATCGCAAGTTAGAATATAGTATCGATGGAATGTGTCCGATTAGAGGAGCTACCCTCTTGGCCCGGAATCGCTCCTATTTTAGCCACCTTATGCTAACTCACGGGAGTTAGGTCAACGTAAATATACCTTTAGGATCGTCGCCACCATCCTACTTCATTCTGGAATCTCCACCGCGTACACAGTTGTCAAAGTGGTTTTCGGTATTGACAGAGAGTATGCCCATATCCCATCCCGGTCTCTTTAACAACCAATCGCTTATTACACACCGAATGGTTCTTTTACATTTCCAAAACCATTTCATAATTGATATCAAAATATCATATTCAATTCAAATCATATCATTTTCGAAATCATTACTCATATTTACCTTTGAAATCATATCGCATTTGAAATCATAGTTCGATAATTATATTTCCTTTCAAAGTCAAATTCACACTTTATATCAGAATATCATATTCTCAAAATTATATCGCTTTCAAATCATATCATTTCAAAAATCATAATTTCTTCCAAAATCATATTTCCCAAAACAGGTTAAGTCCTTACTTCAAAATCATCATTTCAATTTATTATAACATTCAAAATTCCAACTTAAGTTATAACATCATTTAGCCTTATTCTCTTTTTAAACCAAATTGAAATGAATATAAACTCTTCCACGTACTTAGTTTGGAAATTCAGAAATTTGTTTAAATAGTTATAAATAGTTAAAATGCTCTAGAATAGTTTAATTATAGGTAAAAATATTTTAAATAGATTTAAGATAGTTAAATAGATTAAATTTAGATTAAATATAATTTAAAATAGATTAAATAACTTTAAAATAGATTAATCATATTTAAATTAAATCAAAATGGTTTAATTTGTTTAAAATAAATTGAATTGGTTAAAATAGATTAAAATAATTTATATAGTTAATATTGGTTAAATAGTTTAATAAATTTGAAAATCTTAATAATTAGAAATTTTAAATAATATATCTTTAAAACAGTTTATATTAAAATATGAGTTTGAAATTAATATCAAATTAAACTATTCATTTCATTTCAACATATTTGGACGATTTCAAATTTCCAAATCGAAAAACCAAATTTCAATAACTATCAAATTTCATATCGTTATATCCGTGTTCAAAATATCAATACGGATTACTCTAATCTCAAAATATTTCAAAGTTATTTTCAAACAAATTCAATAACTCAATTTCGATAGAATTTCATTTATACATAAAAGTTTAACTTTAAACTTCCAATTTAATTTCTTAAAGAAATTCCTTTTTAAACCAATTCACAATTCAACGCAAAACTTGATTTTTCAACAATACTTAAATTTATATAAATCAAATTTCCATTTCAAAATATCATTTAATTATATTAAAAAAAATCGAGGATTTTAAAATCATTTAATTTAACCAATCCGGTGTCCGTATATAATTCTCTACCATAGGGTCAAGTGATACGGATATTTATCATTTCAATCCGAAATTTAAAATGTTACGGTTATATATCTTTTCAAACCGCAATCCCGAATAAAATCCATAAAATCGCTCGAGTCTATCATTTCAACCCATAACGATTTTTCCTTAATCTATTGATCATTCGGGTATGTATCATTTCAACACATAGTGAACTTGCAGTTTATAACGATATAAAATAAAACATCCATTCATCCAATAAAACAACATTCATCATCCATTTCAAACATCATCCAAATCAATCAATAAATATCAATATAGAACTGATAATCAATAACAAGTGTTTAACTGGCAATTTATATTCAAGAATAAATTAAATAACGATTTAATTCAAATAAATCCAAATTAACGGAGATGATGATTTAAAATATACCAAACAGTCATAAATAAATTTCTGATCACATCATAAATTTAATTTAACAAACATAAGAAAATTTAGAAGTTGTGAGTGGGTTAAAACACTCACCTTTGAATTTTAAATTGAATTTAAATCCAATTTAAGCTCAAAATTTGAACGGTCTCAGATTTCGTCCAAACCAGTGTCAAAATGTCCGGAATTTCAGTACAATCCTAACAAAAGAAACCGCGCGTAAATCGGACTTCGTATGGAAAAGATGTACACGTTATAACATTTTAAAACTAAAATTTAAATTAAATAAAAAAAACAGAAGCAAATACCAATCGGCCACGTCAGCATGTACGTACTCGAACCCTAGAACGCAAATTCGCTCATCTCTAGAAATTCAAATTGTGGCTGCCATCTACTTGAGAAAAACGCTGCCACCACCGGCCCCTTCGCCGTGATCTGCCACCACCATCCAACACTAGATTTCCGCCCGACCCTACCTTGGCCGCGCGCACGCCCATGGCGTCGCCGTTCGCTCACAAAAACGCAGCGCCACCGCTGCCTATCCATGGCGATCCGGGCGAACTCCGGTCATGCTACGACACACGGTGACCACTACAACGCCTGCTCTCCATCCTCGACACAACGGTGCCTCCTTATCGTCGTAAGATCGACGATCCACTGCACAATCCAACGATCACAAATGAACGAATGAAACTAAATCATCAAATTCCGGTCACACAGCAACCCAGATCGATAAACAAAATACAGATTTGACTTTCGCTTGTCGAGAGCTTCAAATTGATATATAATTTGATATATTTTGAGGAGTTTAATTTTTTTTGATTTGGTTTTGCAATTGAATTGGAAATTTGGTTCTGATTTGTCTGCCATTGGAGAGAGGAGATGAGAAGGAATTGTACGTATAGACAAATGAGTTGAGGAGTACTAGGGTTTATAATAGGATATTTATAGTCGGATCGGAAAATAGAGAGAACGGATCAGATTTGGTTATAACGTTGAACGATAAATGGCCCGAAAATCCTGTTCTATCTTCGGAACGAAAATGGGTAATCCCATATATCAAAATAGATATTTTTGATGATTTCAAATTCAATGGAAGAGGTTTCAAGTCCAAATTCTATCGTATGAAGAATTTATAGTAAAATCAATTTATTTCAAATTGATTTCAATTGATTTTAATTAAATTGATTTCTATGTGTTTCTAGCCCCTACGATCAAACGACAAGTCCGATCGTTACGAAACATGAAATCCTACAATAATTCACTGTTACGGATCTGATGAAACTGGTTTCATCGAAATCCGTGTCAGCGGCCAAAATAGTTATATTTCAGTTAATTAAATTAATTAAATTACATTTCCAATTCAAATTTAATTATTTACAAATTTTATCAATTTGGATTACTTGGTAAATTTAGAATCCTTTAAACAAATTTCTATATTAATTTATCATCGAATATTTCACAATTTATAGTATTAAATTTCAATATCAATTAATCTAGAAATTATAAATTTAAATTCCCAATACATCCATATATTCTTATTTCCATCTTGTTATTCAATCAATTTCATCTTATGGGTATAATTAACATTGATTTATCTCTTAGCACATTAATATTTCCCAATTTCATCTTAATTTCAATTAAGGTAATATTTAAATATTAAATTTCATTTATTTGCAATTAGTCCAATTATTATAATTTAAATTCCAATAAATTGATAAATTTTTATCTCCATTCTTTTTATTCAACCAATTATCATATTATGAATAAATTAAAATTATTTCCAAATATTAATTTACATTAACATAATATTAAATTATATTTTATTGAAATTTATTTCCAATTTAAATTAACAGGCTAAATAAATAGGTAACATACAATAATTGTTACCGTTAACTTTTAATCACAGTTATAAGTTTATTACTTTCAAACCAAGGTTATAAATACTTACATAACACCAATTTTATTCAATTACCATTAATTATATACTAATTCATAAGTTTATACAACATTTACATTTATTTACTTACATTCAATTTATAACCAAGTTAGCGTTTTTATTATTTCAATTAATTGGAATTTCATTCAATTTATTAATAATTAGCTTTAATCAACATTATTACATTTTCATTTTTGTTATTATTTCATTATTAATTAACAAATTTTTATTTCTTTCAGTATTTAATTTCCAAAATCTTATTAAATTAACAAATTTAATTACCGAAATTTACGGGTCGTTACAGTATCAAGCAGCAAAAGTAACTAGTTCCCAAAGATAGGAACTACCATGCGAACTAGACTTGAGGCAATCGAACAAATTGGTTAGGGCATCTGGCCTCTCGTTGATGCTGAATTTCAATATTCAGCCCTGTGGAAAGGGGCACATCTACCGACAAATGGTTGAAAAGAACTCAACCGACCCCGAACAAAAATAGCCATAGAGTTGGTTAAGATCGCAAGTCCTATTGTGCCAGATAGAGTATTTTGGTAGTTAAAAACAAAGCTAAGCAACATAATATACTAAAGTAATTGTCGAGATATTATTTACATATACAGAGTTATGGTAGATAAACATATTATAATATAGAAAATTGAAGTACAAGCAATCGTAATACATACACAGACAGTCATATGTAAACAGGCACAATACATAAACTGCAAAAAAGTATATAGAAGAGAGATTACAAAGGAAAAGCTAATCTTTTATTACTAATAAAATTTTATGTACAAGTCAAAAAGCGAGGGCCATACCCACACAATCATGGCCTGTTTAAAGCAAGAAACAAAAAATAAAGGCTCAATCACCATAACAACATAAAAACTAAATGCTCAACTAGCACAAACATTATTGAGTCTTCCCCTTCTTGCCACTCTAGCTATCTTTACCGGTCTTACCCGGATGGGTCTTGAGCTTCTCCATCCCTATCTTCTCCTTATCAGGAGGAGTCTCACCTTCCAAGTTAGTTGGTTCCCCGCCAGTAACAACATATGGCTATACAGACTAGCCTGCTGAAGTCCTAATAGGCTTCCTTTTAGGTGGGCAGATCTTTAGTGGTGGAACCTTTTGCTTGGGACTTGTCGGTTTTAAAGGTGCAGGTTGGTGGTTGTAACACCCTATAAAATTTAATAAGAAATTAAATAATTAAAATAAGGTTAAAAATGGAAAAATTTTCAATGTTGGAATTTGGTCATGGAAGTTAGATCATTGCGTCCGTAGTGTTTTTCTGATCAATTTTAATATATAATATGTTGAAATGGGAGTTCAAACATAGAAGTTATGGGGTTTGAAGCTTTCGAATTTAAAAGTTAAATATTTGAATTTGAATTTAAAAGGTTAAAATTTGAATGTTTGAATTTAAATAATAGTTGACTTTAAGGGAGTCTTAACATTTAGGAAAATGTTAATTATAAATTGGCTGACGTATGAATAAATATGGTAATTAATCAAGAATTAAAGCAGAAACAAAACGCTCCAAAATGACTTCAACCGCTCAACCCAAGTTAAAGTCTAGAGGATCTTTATAAATAATGCAACTTATATATATATATATATATATACGTGTGTATATTACTAACTATGTTAAGCAGATAATAGTAATTAAATATAAGATAAATAATAGAAATGATCATACCAGAGATTTTATACTGGTTCGGACCTTCCATCCTACGTCCAGTCACGAAGCTCCCCTTTGGTATTTCCTTTAACCAACTGACCCTCGCTTCGCCCAAAGGTATAGGCTAATACAATGGTATATCTCTGACAATCAAGTGTTTCAAATAACACGATTTTTGACTGATAGTACAAATCATCCTATGATCTCCTTTGAGTATGTGAATGTGAATGCTTAGAGTTGTAGGAAGTGGTTTAACCAAAATTATATTTTGGTTATAATAGATTGAGAGTATGTAAGCAATGTATGTACATGCGAGTGATAAGAAATCAAGAGAGAAACGATTCAATTAATTCAAGTTAGTTAATCTCTACATCTCAATCAAGGTAGTATTTATAGATTCAAAAGGATGAAGATGAAGAGTTGTTACTTTTAGATAAGTTCTATTCATTTTGATGGCCGCGACCTTTCGATGAAGAGTAATTTCTTTCTGTTCAATAGAAGTGTCTTTTCAAAAATTTGCAGTTTTTCAAATGACAAACGACTATGGTAAAATCTCAGACGTCTGTGACTTCAGAAAATAATTACCCAAGGATTGTCACATATGTTTGTGGTTTTACTTCAGACGTTTGTGGCTTCAGAATTTTATTTTCCCGAGTATTTCCTTAGATCTCTGTGGTTTTACCTTAGACGTCTGTGAGTAGTAAAAGCAGTTTTTCAAATTAAGTTCAGCGTATATGAAATCGTGTATGATCGTGTTTACTTATATACTCAAGGAGATCTTAACAATATTTTATCTAAGACTCTTTTACATTAGAATAACCTTACTAACTATAGTATGGTCGACAGATCGTCGTTTGTCTTCGAGTCTCAATATCTTGGAGCATGATGTCTTCTTATAGTATATACCTGTAATCTTAAAATGTGTATATATATGATTGTATAGTTGTTGCCATTGAAACATAAACTGGAGGTTCTAATAATCTCCCCCATTTTGACGATGACAACTATACAATCAAAATGAAAGAATTATTATATTTGTCTTCCCCTATAAATATGCATAAATTCCTCCCCCTTTGTCATTACCAAAATGGAAGGAATGGTATAAGATATAAACATAAATGTTAAATAGTCATTTAATAGCATGTTATATATAAGATCATGAATATTTAAAACTAAACAAGGAAGTTCAATTATAAACACAAACTAATGTAACAGGAGTTAAATAGTTAAACAAACAAGCATAAGCATAAATGATGGAAAAATAGTAAAAAGATAACTAAAATAAAATGCTAATTATATTGGTTTGAAGAGTAAGATAGGCCTCCATAATTCTCATAGTATTCCCAAAAAGATGAAGGATCCTGTTCGTATGTGCCTGGCCACTGTGTTTGGTCATCGTACTCTTCATCTTCTTGAATGGAGAGCCCTTGGAATGCCATGTACGATTGGTGTTGGAAATGCGGAGTATCAGACATGTGCATATCATCACTATCTTCTTCTTCCTCCTCAGGTTGTTCTTGCATAGGAGTCTTTCCTCTGTCGTGAGTAGATCATTCAGGAGAAGTATGAGCACGATAAACTAGTGTCTGTGCTTGAGGGGGTAGTGTCGGTGATGGCAAAGATGATGAGCAAGAGGATGATCTGCCATGGATCTTTCTCATAACGTTTCCTAATGTTGAAACAACCTTTTCTAACATCTTTTCCATTTTAGTCATTCTTGTAGAAAAGGAACCTTCCAATCCAGTCATCTTTTTATTCAAAGCTCGTCGGTTGGCCATGATTAGTTTTTTGTTTTTAAGATGTAAATCACGAAGATATTCGTTTTGCACAGGTTCAATGCGAGCTTCTTTTATTTCAGAATCCGAATAATAATTAGTAGCGTGACTGGAGGATGTAGGTTGTTGTAAAGGATGAGGTGAATAAGTTTGCTGAGAAGCAGTAGTGGGAGGAGTACCATCATGCTCTTCTTCTTGTTGTTGTAATCTCCATTGTTCAAGGGAGATTATTAGGGGTGGTCGTGGAGGAAGATGCATCAACGATAAATACCGTATACCGCTTTCTTTAATGAGAATTTCTTCAAAATGAGAGATATAGGAGGGTACCCTAAAAGCATTTAAGAGACGCATAATGTATGGAACATAGACAATAGTGCATCGATGATGAGACCAAAACTTTTTAATTTCACCTTGGATGAATTTAGCCAAATTTATTTGTATTCCACCGAAGGTAACACAAAGGGCTTTGTGTTCATTATCATAGGTTTGTTTATGACTACCTATATATGGGATTATCGTATTTATGATCATACTATTTTACAATCTAGCGTTTTGTCGTAAGTAGATGGATTTCCACTGTAGCATCCTATCTTCCCAAATAAGATGAGTTATTTTGTCCCGTGACAAATTTCTATGATCGGAAATTCCTTCCAAATCGATCCTGGATGAAGAACAATTAAGTATACATCCCATGGTGTTGACGTTAATTTTTAAAACACGTTAGTACACACCCGTCCATAACCACCTTTCATCATTCTCAGATTCCAAATATCGCTACTACATATATTTGCATAGAAAAGAAAGATAGCTAATTGCTCGATTTGTACCTCATTTTCGTCGAAATTAATTAAATCCCAATTTTCAGAGGCGGTAGTGGGTTCTTGAATGCTATATTCTCCAAACTTGCATAATCTATAGAAAGGCACTGAATGAAGCTTCTTTAATTTTAGCTCGTCGAATCGCTTGTTGGAAATTGTGCTATTATGAAGCCATTCTTGAATGAGAGCATCATTGACTATGGGTGTGACGCCCCACCTCTATACCCACGCTAACCAAGAACACTACGATGTAGTGCTGTCAATTAGCACGGAGAATAAGGCTGTTGAGGAGCGACCATCCGTGTAACTTCTTTGTGCGAGCACCGATATGTCAGATAGAATAGAATGCATATCTTTTAAAGAGGAAATCCAACATACCGATACAAACACAAAGCTATCACACGGTGGCTATATATAATCTTCGGAAACAAATATAGAAATAAACATAACACAAATCAGTCTCAGACAATTCATATCACAAAGGCGGAAATAGATATGAATATATAACACACATGAAAGTGTTCATCAGAGTAGTGGTCAGAAAGATCCACGATAATACAATAAGAATAGCATCACGTGCTATACAAAAGAATAAGTACACAACATAGAGTCTATATCTCAAATGTGTACATCCAAAAACTACAATCTATGAAGTTAGCCAAAAGTCAAAATATCCTGAAGAGAAGTCAAGCAGAAGCACCTGTAACATCTCAGTCTGACCCGAGTATTATTTAAAAGAAAATAATAAACGGATCAGTCTAACTATAAATATCAGATGATATGGTATAAAGTAAATGGCATGACATGAACATGAAATAACTATTACGACATACTACTATAAGTATGTAAATGATAATCAACAAAAGATTAATCAATATCACAAGAATCTTCTCAAAGATAAGGTAGGGTATCATACCCTAAACTTGTATTCATAACAAATCAATAACACATGAATTCACCAATGCACAAAAACTGATATCATATCAATGAAAATCATGAAAATTGGTGAAGCACAAAATTCCAGAAATCATCAACAGAAATCCAGAAAACACATAAAAGGGGGGGAGGCCTAACACATGAATGGGAGCATGAAGTTCACCTACGCGTAAACACATGACGAGAAGCTATCTCATGGAAGCTATCCATTAAATTTTCACACAGGAATGGCCCGAAGACCGTAGGGTGCTACCCTAGAAATGTGATGGCGAAACATCACATGATCGGGGTATAGTCTCCCACGTAGACAAAGAGACATCGCTCAATCGCTAGTCTAAATCACAAAAATGATCGTCATGATCATAAGGAAGTGTCAATCACACCAAGCTAGTAAATATATGAGTTTAGCTTCATGTCCCATAACCACTTGCTTAACTTAAATATTTACGAACAAGCTGTAAATCTTCACTAGGAAATTGTCACAAAAAGGGTTCAATCGAACAAGTCCAAGAGCTAACCGACGAAGTGAACGCAAGCATTTCATACCACTCGTTTTACTAAGTCGTTTAAGTCGATTTCTCATTCGAGTGAAGTAAAGGCTTGTATATACTAGTAGATTGAAAATCAGTTTGAGAAAACGAACTTTTGATATTTAAAATAGTGTTGAAATCGCTTTGATGAAAGATTTTTGATATTTACTATTAGTATTGAAACCTTCATATATCTTTAAAGTGACAAGTCATAAAACGATTGTAGAAACAAATCAATTCACGTTCGAAGACATGAGTAAAGTCCAAAGAAGTCAATCCCAAAACCATCAAAGTAGAAATTCTGACAAATGTTTTTCAGATGAGATTGCCTACGCAGAGTAATACGGGGTTCGACCTAAGGAAAAATAGGTGGGCGACTTAACAAAGTGGCCGATAATAAATGATAACAACAAAAAGGGAATCAACCCGATTTGATTAGAGTTGGATATTCAAGCTAAAAAAACAACTAGGCAAAACACAGCAGATTCAGACGTCTGAGATCAAGAATTCAGACGTCTGAATCTGGAAAATAAACTATTTTCCAGAACAGAATTCAGACGTCTGAATCCTAGATTTCAGACGTCTGAAATAGGCACTTTTTAGCCTATTCCTTTTCTGGTTCAAAACGAACCAATTCAGACGTCTGAAATTTTGATTCAGACGTCTGAATGCTGGAAGAAGTAAATTCCCAGTATTCCATTCAGACGTCTGAACCATACGTTCAGACGGCTGAAACTGTTATTCAGGGCATTCCCTGAATCTAGGCCAAAAAATGGCCAAACGACATCGATAACGATCGGTCGAGCCACAACGACTCAGGAATTGGACAAGGATAAGTGTTAGGAATTCATACCTAACAATCGAAGATAATTATTGACTTAGATGTGAGATAAAAATCTCACCTTTATACACAAGATCAATGAAGAAGAAGCTATAGAGCAATGGCAAGAACAATCTCTTCAATTCCAACCCAACGAGCTTGAAACTAAGCTTAAAAGAGAATCATTTTCAAAATTAGGTTTAGGAAATTTCTGAAATTGAATGGAGAAGGAGTTGGAGAAGATGAAGGGAAGGCTTACCAATGGGTTCTCTTTGAATTTGGAGCAAGAACTTGAGTTTGCAAGAGGAACTAGGGTTTGGAATTTCTAATTCCCTTTCCTTTCCACCATTTTCAGTCTTTGCTTGAGTTTGAAGAGTGGGAATGAGTGAATGGAGAGGAGAGGGGGTTGGAACTGAGTTAGTAAGTGATTAATGGATTCAGCCCAAACCAAAGCCCCAAGTGAAAAAGTGGCCAAATTCCACTAACTCCAAATATATCGAAGCTTATACTCAAAAAGGTCGCAAACGGCATTTTGAACTCAATGGAAGTGGTCTCGAGTCCCAATTCGACTGTTTGCAAAAAGTAGCTTTTCGGACTAAAATCCGACGAACGATGTTATATTTAAATAAAATATTTAAATATAAAATCGACAAATATGCGGGTTGTTACAATGGGATTGTGAGAAGAGGATGATTGATCCTTCTTGGCTCGTTTGTTAAATGGAGTTTTTGGTGTGGGAGCCATTAGTGAGCAAACAGAGATTGAATGGAGGCTAGGGTTTTAGATTTTGGAAATAAATTTGAGGTAGGAGGTAAAATTAGGGAAAACTTATTTATATATGGCTAGGGAAACTTATTTTGGAAGTAAATATGATACTTTTGGTTTCTTATTAAAAAATATTTCATAGCATGTGTTTTTAGTCACCGGTCTAAGTGTTACACGACTTAATACATAACAAGTAGTAGCAACGGCTTTGACCCAAAAATCCTTTGGTAAGTTACTACTATTTAGTAGAGTTTGCGCACATTCTTGTAAAGTTTGATTTTTCCTATCTACAACACCGTTTGTTGTGGTGTTCGAGGAAACGGAAAATTATGATTAATTCTCTTTTGTTACAAAAGTTGGTAAATAATTCATTTTCAAATTCACCTCCACGATCATTTGGTATATTTTTAATTTTAAATTCATTAATTTTTTTGTTCGTTTAGCAACTTTTTTTGAACATTTCAAAAGTGTCACTTTTATGTTTTAAAAATAATGTCCAAGTATATCTTGAAAAATCCTCAATAATTTCAAAAACTTTTTTATTATGATTTATTGAATGTACTTGAGTTGGTCCGAATAAATCTAGATGGAGTAATTCGAGAGGTGGTTTTGTGGAAATTTCCTTTTTAGATTTAAAGGAGCTGTTCTTTAATTTACCAAATTGACAAGTGTCACATAGGTTTTTAACCTTGTAGTTGATTTTAGGCAATCCTCTAACTAATTCATTTTTAGCTAGTTTGTTGATATTCTTAAAATTTATATGACAAAAACATTTATGCCATAACCAAGGATCATCATGATTCGCGGCAAAGCATAAATTTGTATTTTTTTTGACATTCATGTTTAAGACATATATGTTCCGATTTCTAAATCCTTCAAAAATTAGAATTTTATTTTGATAAAAAATATTGCATTTATTTTTCTCAAAATCAATTTTAAATCATTTATCACATAACTGACTTATACTTAATAAGTTATGTTCTAAATTTTCTACCAATAAAACATTAGTAATTATAGGAGAATTAGAAATACAGATATTGATAACTTCTCCAATGCTGATGACAAATCCTTTTGAGTTATCTCCGAATGTTATGGGGCTACCATCGATATATGTTATATTTGATAATATATTAGCATTTCTAGTCATGTGCTTCGAACAACTCTATCGAGTATCCATTTCTATTTATTTTTTATTTTAATTTTGGGTACCTCATCGGTGTTAGCCATAAAACACACATTTGCTTGTTCCGAGTCGCTTTCACTATCACTATCTGAAGAAGAAGACCAATCTGAATCATCCCATATTACTTGAAAAGCACTTTTCTTTTTCTTGAATTTCTCGAATCTGTTTTCTTTTTGTCGTTATTGAGCTGTGGACAATCCTTCTTCATTTGGCCAAAATTTTCACATTCATAGCAATTAATCGATGTTTGATTTGAAGAGTTTTGTTTGCCGCTATTTTGAAATTTGGTCATCTTCTTGAACTTCTTAAATTTATTGTAGTTTTTGACAATAAAGACAATCTCCTCTTCGTCTAAGTCTGAATGTTCGTTACTTGCTTGGAATGCTATGCTTTTCTTTTCATGATTTTAATCCTTTCAAGCCTGCAAGTTAGGTTCGTATGACATCAAATTTCCTATTAGCTCTTCGACTTTAAGTTGAAAAAGATCATTATCTTCTTCAATGGGTAAAACTTTTCTTTCCCAGTTATTTGTCAAAGAGTTTAAAATTCACGTAACTAAATTAAAATATGTGAATTTGACTCCAAGTGCCATGAGATCGTGTTGAATGGATTGAAATCTAGCATACATATCAAAAAATGATTCACTTGTTTTCATTTTGAAAGATGAGAATTGGTTTTGTAAAATCGAAATTTTGGTTTGCTTGACTTTATTTGTGCCTTTATGTGTGATTTGTACAGTGTGCCATATATCATACGCAGTCTTGCAGAGCATGACACATGAAAACTCATTTTTGTCAAGCGAGAAAAATAATGCATTCATAGCTTTGGCATTGTTAGCTGCCTCTGCTTTTTGTGCATCAGTCCATGTGCTAATATCAGTGTCAGGTGCTTCATGTTTGTTTTGAGTTGATAGCCATATTTCTAAGCCAATGGCTTCCATAAATATTCATATACGTGTTGACCAATAAGCATAATTAGAGCCGGTAAATAGTGGAGGATGAGCAGTTGATTGACCTTCTTGAAATGTACTTGCCATTTTAATGAATTTTTCAGTTACGTGTTACTATAGATTGAAATAAACTTGCTCTGTTACCAATTGAAAGTCTATTGGGTCTTTATAAATAATGCAACTTATATATATACGTGTGTATATTACTGACAATGTCAAGCAGAGAATAGTAATTAAATATAAGATAAATAATAGAAACGACCACATCAGATATTTTATACTGGTTTGGACCTCCCATCCTACGTCCAGTCCCGAAGCTCCCCTTTGTATTTCCTTTAACCAACTGACCCTCACTTCGTCCGGAGGAATAGGCTAATACAAAAGTATATCTCTGACAATCTTGTATTTCAAATAACACGGTTTTTGACTGATAGTACAAATCTTCCTATGATCTCCTTTGAGTATGTGAATGTGAATGCTTAGAGTTGTAGGAAGTGGTTTAACCAAAATTATATTTTTGTTATAATAGATTGAGAGTATGTAAGCAATGTATATGCAAGAGAGTGATAAGAAATCAAGAGAGAAAAGATTCAATTAATTCAAGTTAGCTAACCTTTACATCTCAATCAAGGTAGTATTTATAGATTCAAAAGGATGCAGATGAAGAGTTGTTACTTTTAGATAAGTTCTATTCATTTTAATGGCTGCAACCTTTCAATGAAGGGTAATTTCTTTTTGCTCAACAGAAGCGTCTTTTCAAAAATTTGCATTTTTTCAAATGACAGACGTCTGTGGTAAAACCTCAGACATCCGTGACTTCAGAAAATAATTACCCGAGGATTGTCACAGACGTCTGTGGTTTTACCTCAGAAGTCTGTAGCTTCATAATTCTATTTTCCCGAGTATTTCCTTAGACGTTTATGGTTTTACCTCAAACGTTTGTGAGTAGTAAAAGCAGTTTTTCATATTAAGTTCAATGTAAATGAAATCGTGTGTTATCGTGTATGCATATATACTGAAGGAGATCTTAACAATATTTTATCTAAGACTCTTTTACAGTAGAACACCCTTACTAACTATAGTATGGTCGATAGATCATCGTTTGTCTTCGAGTCCCAATATCGTCGAGCATCATGTCTTCTTATAGTATATACCTGTAATCTTAAAATGTGTATATATATGATTGTATAGTTGTTGTCATTGAAACCTAAACTGGAGGTTCTAACACCAAGATTGTGACCGGTCGAACTCTACCGATCGATCGATGGAGGTCTATAGGTCGACCAGTGGAAGGTAGAAAAGTGAATGGCAGCTGGGGTTTGTTATTTTGAACGTCCCGAATTTGATTGATTTCGATCTTGCTTCTCACCTCTATAAATAGACCACTAGACCCCCACTTTTCCTTCATAAAATTCTTTAGCAATGGGGATGCCCTATCAAATTCTTCTCCATTTAGGGTTTCAGAAATAGTAAACTTTCTAGTAAATGATTCGAAGTACTTCTGTAATTTAAATTAATCATTCTTCTCCTGATCTTTTGAGTTTTTAAATCTATTCAATATATACAATCTATTTGTTATATATTCAAAAAGGTGAAAGATCTAATAGAGAATTAGGGGCGATACAAATCCGATCTCATCATTATCATCATCTTCTTCTTCTTCTTCTTTAGATTTCAGAATCAAATAGGATTTTCAAAGGGAGGTCTGAAAAGAGAATTACGCGTGATGGAATCAAATCCAGTTAGGAAGCAAAACAATTCTTTATGAGTGGAAATATCATGTTTTTCACATTTTTGAAATTGAATAGTAGTTGTTCGCATTCGATGTATGCTTTAGGAAATTTTGGTCACGATAACATAACCTCCAAAAACCTCAAAATTTCCCTAAGTAAATATCAATCTTCGTATATGTTGGAATTATAATTTTTTTTGGTATTAATATATTAGAATATAATTAATTGTTTAGAACTAGATAATCTATGGTCCATTCAACCTATTTTCCTTGTTTTAGATTGGAATGTTAAAGGGTTCAAAGGGAAAATAATTGATAAATTCTGTGTAAATTATGAATTGAATTATTTATAGTTTGCACTGTCTATTTCTGTCACTTAAATAAATAAGGAACTCCTTTATCACTCTAAAAGGATGTTTATAAAGGTTGACTTGAACATAGGCAATCTAATTTGTGAAGATCTGTTCTTTAAAACAGAGAAGGGATTCTAATTTATTAATATGGAACAAGTTGTAGGTATTCCATATTTGTACAAATCTATTTTATTTGATTATGGTAGTATCAATTATTGTTGGAATTGTAGATTTGTATGAGATTAATATTTCAAAATACCTTATAAGCGAATTATTATCGAATTATTGTAATGTAATGATTAGACCTTAAATTCCACACGTAAAAATATACGCATATATAATATTAATATATCAACTATTAAAACCAATAGCGTATTGATTATAGTGTATTGAGCGTGATAATTAGTATTATTAGAACAGTTAGTTAATATTAATTTGTAGGAAGGAAGTTAGTGTAAATTACGGAGTTAATTCCTAATTAGAGGCGTAATAAGGGGATACCTTATATGGCTTCAATTATATTCAGGTAGGATGATGTATTGTAAATAGTGGATAAACATGTAAGTTATGACTAAGTTATAGGGATGCGAGGTTAGTCCAAAGCTATATGGAAGTCCGCCCAGTTAAATCTGGCTACTAGTGGTGTGGCTTTATGGACTAATATGGGATATCGCTTATAATAAATAACTAAAGTGGACGCGAGGTTAGTCCCAATTTTATAGGGTAAACCTTCCTAGTTAATCTAGCTACTAGTACCTATAAATAGTCGGACTAATGTGAGACGTCAGAGTGGGTTATGGGTCAAAAATTGCATTTTCGATGCGGTTGGCGAAATCTTTCGAAGAGGTCCGCTTCGTGTTTGAGGTATTAAGTGGCTATGGTAGGGTCCGCCTCGTTCTTAGGAGAAGTATTAATTGATCTAATGGGATTTCTTACGATGTCAACTAGTGAGAACCATGTAGGGACCCGCCTTGGGTTAGGTATTAAATGATGGAGACTTGCCTATTTTATAGGTCTTAAATTGTAAGAGTCTGTCTAATCCCAAATAAAATGGTATTAAGTGGTTTGGAGGTTCTCTCTCGCATCGTTAACAATAGTTGCATTAGGATTTCAGAATGGATTAGGTATTAAATGATGGGAACCTGCCTATTTTATAGGTATTAAATGGTTAGAGTCTACTTAATCCCCAATAAAGGGTATTTATTAGTTTGTGTGTTTCCTCTTACATTGTAAATGTTAGTTACATTTAGAGTTACATAGTCAAGCTGGAAGAGCATTAGGGCTTACAATTGACTTTATTATAGTTGGACTGGAAGAGCCTTTGGGCTTAGTTGACTTTATATGTATGTTATGATTTTAATACGTATGACATGTTTCTTATTTAAATAATACAACCTAAGTACAATTATGGTAAACCTTGAGATTTCCATTTCACCTGAAATTTATTGTTCTAGCCTACTCCTCATTATTATTATAACATAGGTTAAAGAGAGTGATGCTGATATAGGAGACGAAGGTAGAGGTGAAGACTTGTGGTGGTTATCTATCTATTTATACTTTTTAAGTATTTTTTGTATCCAGTTCAAACAGTTGTGTTATTTTGGAATATTGTACTATAGAGGCTTTATGCTGACCTGTTGTAATATTTAACATGTTATGTTTCTAAAAAATGATTTCTTTATAAGATGGTTACTTTTTTTTTCTGATTCCACTGTGAGATTCTGAAAGTATAGATAGATGGCTCTGTGTATTGTATATTGTTTTAATTTTATCAATTTAACAACTTGTCTTGAGATGTGCCTAATGTTCGATCGACTCTTATTGGGTCGAAATTAGGTCCGTTTTAGGGCGGTTTGTTAAAGCTGGTATTAGAACTTAGGTTACCCAATCAATGGGGTAGGTATACATGTGAGTGGCGTGTTTTTTACTTTTGAAAGTATTTTCAAAAAAAACCCCACTATATATAAGTATATGTATACTTAATTTGAATTTATAAATTCCTACTATAGAAGTAGTCGCTACCATATTCCAAATAGATGGGCAAGGTGACTATGGGTTGAAAAAATAAATTGAATAAAGATCGTGCGATGGAGGTCACATCGTACGGAATGTAAATGGAAAAGATTGTAACTCTAAAATTAATAATATAATAAATGTGAAATAATAGGGAGTTACAAAAATTTAATAAGGATATAAATGGACTTATTAAAAAGATTATTCGGGTAATTACCAAAAGTTAAAGAAGTTATAATAGGAAAGGTTGGATGAATAAATAAATGTATTTAGAAATCGTTCGATTAGAATAATAATATTTTTTATGGATAGTCAACATTTATATAAATAGTAAATAAGTATGTTAGGTAATAATTAAATACTACAAGTTAGTGTAGTTGTAAACATTCGGAAGTAAGGGATCATAGAAGAAGAAAATGTAATAGAGAGGATAATTAAAGTCAATTTCTAAAAACCCATCCTCATGTGAAAAGAATTTGATAAAAAGATTTTCTTGGGAAACTTCCTTGAAATGTTTTGAATGGATTTTTTCAAAAGATTTATTAAAAAGTTGTTTGAAAAAGTAAGAAAATTTAGAAAATCATAACTTAAAAAAAAGTTGTGGAGTCAAAAGTCCTGATTAAAAGGTTTTCTTTGAACAATTACTTTAAAAAATTAGTTGAGTTAAAAAGTTTTCAGTTTAAAGATTTTCGATAAAAAGATTTTTCTTTTTGAAATAAATGTAAAATAGAGCATAAGATGGACTTGATAATTTTTCATATTTCATAAATTTGGAAGTTCTTTTAAATTTTTCTTTTAAAAAAATAGAAAATGGAGCTTGATTAAGATGCGTAGAAGCCATTAAAGTAGGAAAAATATAAACAAAGGTAATATTGGAAGATTTGGATAGGAATAGCGTTTGGAACTTATAAAATAAGAACAACATTCTAGTTAGAGTTAATGTAGGATAGAAGCGACGAGAACGGGATAGGAAAATGATGGGATAGGAATTTACCTTATTTACTCCACTTGTTATTGTTTGATGTTACGAAAGATGTTTTAAATGTTTTGAATTAAAAGACCAACTTTTAAAGGAATAAATCTTTGATATAGAAAGTTTTTTTTTAAAAAAAATTATTTTTCTTCTTTTTTGGATTAAGCAATCCTTTTTGAAATTTTGATAGTTTGGTTTAATAATTGAGTTTTTGAATGTTTTGAGTTAAAGACCCTACTTTAAAGAAGTAAGTTTTTGAGGTAAAAGTATTCGAGAAGGGAAATTATTTTACCGAGCAGTTTTAGAATTTGGGGTTAAGAATAAAGCGGTAAATGTTTAAAAATTGTGAAAAGTTGGGTTCAAATATTTTTGGAAGGTTTTTTCGAATATTTAATAAAAATGGAATAGATATATGAAATAAAATAAAATATGATGTTTAGATGCTTTTGGGAATTCAATCCCTTAACTATTTTTACAGGTTGGAAATTAGTTTGGAAAGTATGCGTAAGGGTTATGTTTTGAGATTGGAAATTCTTTTGCAAATTTGAATTTCAAATGTCGGATACTAGCATAATGTGGATTTTTAGTCCATTTCGTTTCCCATCCCAGTCTTTCGCGACACCTCTGGTTTATTCTTTTGTTAGGTCTAGACTTCTCCGCTACGATAATTTTCTTGCAAGTGGCATAAGGAAACACAATAAATATGCCTCCAAAAGGTAAACCTGTCTACAGAATCAAACAGGAATAACGAACATGAATGAATATGATTGAGCTTAGCTGCTTCCTACCCCGCGCCAAGGCTCAGCTACTCCTCCTTAATTTCTCGATCAGGCTTTCAAAAAATAGACAGAATGCATTCGAGTTATTTGCTCATCCGACCCGGCTGCATTCATGAGTCGCTCGTTCGATTGTCCTTCGAATATATGGTCAATAAGTGTCATGCATGGTTGCCCCCCGTCCTTCTCTCGATCCCACCTGGGCCTAGGTAATAAAGAAATGGATCAAAAAAGGGGACTTCTGCTATGGGCTATGCCACTCATTACTGATAAGGGAAATTTATATTTTATGGAGTACATATGGATCACTATCTTGGAAAGAAAGGCTAGAGGTTTAAGGATATGAATAAAATAAGAATAGTATGTACAACTTGATTTGGAAATTTGAAATCAGTCGTTGACATTTGTTTGTAGAATTTTGGTAAGGTTGTAAAGGTATTCCAGATCTATAATTGGGTTGTAAGTTTGGTTGCCCATGGAATGTGAAGTTCCATATTTTGATTTATTGGGAGCAAGCTCCATGTAATTTCCATAAATTACCTAATTCCTTAAAGGCATAAAAGTGCAACGTTTGAACTTGACAAGGGATGTACCAAAATGGAAAGAGATGTGTAAGATATGGATATATCGTTTTCTGTAGTTTACACTATCTATTTCAATAAAAGAAAAAGAATTAATCCCTTACAAAAAAGCAAAAATATTACTTGTGGTTAATTTATGGAAATTTTTAACGGTAATTCTTTTTGGAAGGATAGCTCCAATAAAGTAAAATATGGAAAGGAATGTTATAGTTTAGAAATTAATAATTAGAAATAAGAAATATAGAAATAGTGTAATTTACAATGGTATTCGTATTAATTATAAACAACGTATTAATTATTGGACTAGGATCTATGGATATTAATTACAGGTCTAATGGGCAATAAATTTGTAATTAATAGAGGATAAAAAAAGAAATTAGAGAAGGGACTGATTAAGAAACCAATATGGTATTTATGGAGGAATCAAATGTTCATAATAAGTAAGTTTTGGAATTAATAATTAATTGAAATGGATTTAATAATAATTGATTAGAGGCGGTCAATTTTGACATTAATGACCAATTATTATGGGTAATTAATATTTATTAGAGCTATGAAGGAAAATTTGGAAAAGTGGGAAATGGTGGAATGACATTCTAGGAATGTCCATCTTAAATTGGTAAGGAGCATTAGAACCCCAACTTCATTGGCACCAGTTAATGATTAAGGGTAGCTTCCGGCAAAATTTTCTTTTAGAGTTTTTGAGTTGAAATCGCTAGTTGTCTCCTTTAGGGAAAAGTATTTGAAATGGTATAGGCATGTTCCTGTATTATCACTGTGTTGGTTTTAGGGATGAAATAAGACCACTAAGTGTGTGTGTGTGTGTGTATTGAGGGACATCATAAATAAGGAAATTCCATAAAGACACTTAACCAGCGATAAACCAAAGATAAGACTGGAAGTTAATAAGGAAATTAGATTAGAATGCTTCAAACCCAAAGCTTGTGGAGTATCACCCTTTATCCCAAATGTGATAAGTTGTTAGGGATATGAATAGAATTTTCTAATTGGTCAAGGATGAACAGAGTGCCACTGAATTTGTTTTTATATGTTTGACTTGCCAAAGGATTAAAGCTAAGCAAGGAAAGACCGGAGGATTGTCATTGCCATTGGATTGTTATAGACTGGTTGCTTAGAAGCAATGAAGCTATTTAGGTTACAGTAGATTTACTCATTTTATTTCTATTAGGAGTGATAGGATTATGGCAACTCTAGCACAGATTTATATCATGAAAGTGGTGCAGCTCCATGGAGTTCCAATTAGCATTGTTGGTGATGGAGACCATTTGTTCACTAGGGATATTTTGAAGAGTTTGCAATCTGCTTTAGGAATGACTTTAGATCTTAGCGCCGCTTAACACCCGCAGACCGACGGTTAGATGGAAAGGGTGTACGGGAATAGAAGATTTGTTGAGAGCTTGCATCATGGATTTTAGAGGACCTTGGAAAAGGTGGAAGTGTTAAGATGGTAGATGAAAGGCCACACAGGACCGTTAGGGGTCCTATGCGGATAGGCAAAGATAGGAATAGAAGTTTTTAGTTGGGGACATGATATTCATTAAGGTTTCCCCTCTTAGAAAGTTTATAAGGTTTAGTACATCTGGGAAGTTGGTGCAAAGGTTCGTTGGGCCTTTTTTGATTTGAGAGAGAGTTGAGGAAAGTTGCTAATTAGGTTGAGCATTCTAACTAGTTAGCGGGAGTCCATGAAATCTTTCATGTTCCACACTTGAGGAAATGTCCGCACAACATTGCCTCCATAATAGAGCCTGATCAGTTAATTGATGTCCCAATAGAGCCTATCGCCCCTTCCCTCCCCATGCCACAACATGCATTGTGGAACATGGTTAAGAGGATTTGTATCGAAGAAAATTAGGTTGGTTCGAGTAGATGGGGAGGTAACTCAACGGAAAACACATGGAAAACAGAAGAAAAGGTGAAGGTTTCTCATCCGAATCTTTTCTCCGGTAAACTTTTCTCTCCAAAAAATATAAGTTTTTGGTTGCATCGTGGTTGCTTGATTGGATGGTAGGAGATGGTTGCCACACTTTTTACTATCATTTTTGCACCCATATAGAATTTTATGTATATTTAGGATGTTTGCATACATACCTATATGTCACGATTATGCATTCACGCTAGGATTGAGCTCACTTATATTATGGTTGCATACATAATCACATTGTATTTTGGTTGAGTAGATGGTTATGTAGATTATTGTAAATAAGTTGGTTGTATAACATGGTTGTTGAGTACATGTTACACTATCTTTCCTTGGGGATTTCGGGGTGAAATCCATTTTAAAGGGGGATAATGTAAAACCCCATAAATTTAATAAGAAATTAAATAACTAAAATAATGTTAAAAATGAAAATTTTGTAAATGTCAGAATTTGGTCATGGAAGTTATACCATTACATCCGTGGCAATTTTTCGATCAATTTCCATATATAATATTATGAAATTGGAGTTTAAACAGAGAAGTTATGGATGTTTGAAGTTTTCGAATTTAAAATTTAAATATTTGAATTTGAAGTTAAAAGCTTAAAATTTGAATATTTGAATTTAAATAATATTTAACATTAAGGGAGACTTAACATTTAAGAAAAAGTGAATTATAAATTGGTTAACGTATTAATTAAATACGGTAATTAATCAAGAATTAAAGCAGAAAAAAAATGCTCGAAAATGACCACAACCGGTCGACCTAAGATTGTGACCGATCGACCGCTACTGGTCGACCGGTGAGGTCTATATGTCGATCGTTGGATGGAAGAAAAGTGAGTGACAGCTAGGATTTTGTTATTTTGAACGACCTGGATTTGTTTGATTTTGACTCGACGATTCTGGTTTCTTCTCATCTCTACAAATAAACCCCTAGACCCCCACTTTTCCTTCATAAAATTCTATAGCAACATCAAAGCTCTGTCAAATTCTTTCCACTTCGGGGTTTCAAAAAGTAAATTTTCTAGGAAGTAATTCTAATTTCTAATCTCTAATTTAAATTACTTCTTCTTCTACCTATCTTCTGATTTTTGAAGTCTAATATATAAATATACAATCTATTTATTGTATATTCAAAAGAAGGAAAGATCTAACAGAGAATTAGGAGCAGTATAAATCAGATCACATCTTCTTCTTCTTCTTTAGATCCCAAAATCAATTAGGATTTTTAGAGGGTAGTCTGAAAAGAGAATTAGTGTGGTGGAATCATATTCAGTTAGGAAGCAAACAATTCTCTATGAGTGGAAATATCAATCTTTTCACATTATTATAATTGGATAGTATTTATTCGGATTTGATGTATGCCTTGAGAAATTTTCGTAAACGATAACTTAACATCCAAAACCCTTAAAATTTCCTTAAGTAAATATCAATCTTCGTATATGTTGGAATTATAATTGTTTTCGGGTATTAATATATTAGAATCTAATTAATTGTGTAGAACTAGATAATCTATGGTCTATTCAACTTATTTCCCTTGTTTTAAATTGGAATGTTAAACGGTACAAAGAGGAAATAAATGATAAATTCTGTGTAAATTATGAATTGAATTATTTATAGTTTGCACCATCTATTTCTATCACTTAAGTTAATAAGGAACTCCTTTCTCACTCCAAAATGATGTATATAAATATTGAATTGAACATACATGATCTAATTTGTGAAGATCTGTTTTTTAAAATAGAGAGGGGGTTCTAATTTATTAATATGGAACAAATTTCAGATATTCCATGTCTGTACGGATCTATTTTATTTCGCTATGGTAGTAGCAGTTCTTGTTGGAATTATAGAATTGTATGAGATTGATATTTCAAAAACCTTATAGGCGAATTATTATCGAATTATTGTAACGTAGTGATTAGACCTTAAATTTTATGCGTAAAAATATACGTATATAATATTAATGTATATACTATTAAAACCAATAGCGTATTGATTATACCGTATTGAGTGTGATAATCAGTATTATTAGAATAGTTAGGTAATATTAATTTATTGGTAGGAACTTTATGTAAATCAGGGAGTTAATTCCTAATTAGAGGCGTAATAAGGGGATACTTTATTTGGCCTCAATTATTATTCAAGTAGGATGATGTATGTATATAGTGGATATACATATAAGTTATGACTAAGTTATTGTGATGCAAGGTTAGTCTAAAGTTACATGAAAGTCTGCCCAATTAAATCTCGCTACCAGCGGTGTGGCTTTGTATACTAATGTGGGACATCGTCTATAATAAATAACTACAATGGTCGCAAGGTTATTCCTAATTTTGTAGGATAAACCTGCCCAGCTAATTTGGCTACTAGTACCTACGAATAGTCGGACTAATGTGAGACGCCACGAGTGGTTTATAGGTCATAAATTGCATTTTGGAAGCGGTAGGTGAAATCCTTCAAAGAGGTCCGCTTTGGGTTTGAGGTATTAAGTGGCTATGGTAGGGGTCCAACTCTTTTTTAGGTGAAGTATTAAATGACCTAATATTATTTCTTACGATCAGCCAATGAGAACCATGTAGGGATCCGCCTTGGGTTAGGTATTAAATGACAGGAACATGTCTATTTTTTGGGTCTTATATGGTCAAAGTCTACCTAATCCCTAATAAAAATGTATTAAGTAGTCCAGAGGTTCTCTCTTGCATCGTTAATGATGGTTACGTTAGGATTTGTGAATGAGTTAGGTATTAAATGACAGGGACCTACCTATTTTATATGTATTATATGGTTAGAGTCTGCTTAATCCCTAATAAAAGATATTTATTGGTTCGAGTGTTTCCTCTTACATCATAAACACTAGTTACGTTAGAGTTGTACAGTCAAGCTGGAAGAGCCTTCAGGCTTACTGTTGACTTTTGTATAGTTGGACTGGGAAAGCCTTCGAGCTTACAGTTAACTTTATACTTATGTTATGATTTTATTACGTAAGACATATTTCTTATTTAAATAATACTACCCAAGTACAATTATAGTAAAGCTTGAGATTTCTATTTCACCAGAAATTTGTTGTTCTAACCCTCTCCTCATTACAAACAGGTTAAAGAGAGTGATGCTGATTTAGGAGACGATGGTGGAAGTGAAGACTTGTGGCAGTTATATATCTATTTATGCCTTTTAAGTATTTTTATTGTACTAGTTCAGATAGTTATGTTATTTTGGAATATTGTACTATGGAGGCTTTATGTAGACGTGTTGTAATATTTAACATATTATGTTTCTAAAAATGATTTTTTTAATTGGTACTTGTTTTTGACATTGTATTTCTGTAACACTCTGCATTTTTATATAATTAAATAAAATCAATTGAATTAACATAATTGCAAAACAGAATATAAATGTCAAATATATGCATTTAAGAATTAAGAGGTTACATAGATTTACGCAAGCAATGAGTGTGTGATTAATTGACGCATCAATCAATTGGGAATTAATTAAGAGACATAGAGGCGTCAATTAGTCAGAGAATATGTCTCTTTTATAACATTAATTAATTAAGAGGTCTTCTAATAAAGAGAAATGTATGTGGGGAATTAATTAAATGATAACATACATATATTAATTTATAATTGGCGCAATCAATTAATTAAGAAATTAATTAAAGACATTAAGTAAGCGTCAATTAATAATAGAGGGAAACTTATATGTCAATTAATTGGGTAATGAATTGGCGGTTTAAATATATACAACTAATAAATGCATGATTGAGTGACGCATAAGAATTAATTTGGATATCGATTAAAATGGGAAAAACGTTTCAATTAATTAATTGGCAATTAGTTGAGCGTTTTAAAATGGGTGTCGATTAATCAAAGAATATGCCCTTCTTACAATAGCTAATAATGTAAATTAATTATTTAGAAGAAAATGCCATTTATAGGATTATTTGTTTCCAAGTTAAAAAGAAAAAAAAGAATTGGAATGCATATAAAAATCAAATGGAATAATTAAGTTTATGATGAAGGTAAGTTGATAAGAATAAATTAAAAAAAGTATAACTTTTATATACAATAAATTAATAGAGGTATTAATTGACGTGTTCCAACAAGTAAGAAATTATAACGTATACAAATCAATTAATATTGGATATACATATATATATATATATGTATGATCTAATTAATTGGATAATTAATAGGAGAATCTTATTTAGAAGGAAACATGAATTAACAGGGTCGTATAACAAAGAAATAAATGAATAACATTGGAGAATTATACGTTATAAGCTAACGTAAACCAATCAACAAATGACGGTGAGGATTGTTTTTAGGGTTAATCGGATGTTTCTTAGTTGTTCACTACACCTATAAATTGAATGTAACTTAACCCTAACCCACACTATTTTCTCTGAATTAGCTGTTGCCATTTACAACAAACTCCTCTTCTCTTCTACCTCTTCCTTTCTCCTATGTCAATCAAATCTTTCCCCAAACAAAAAAAATTAAGCAAGGAAATACATACAAGCAAATCAGCGAATTGCGCAAACAAACAAGGGAATTTACAACGAATTAAAAAGGGGAAAAGGGAGAAAAGCATAGCAATTTAAAAGGGATAGAGATTGAAGACGACAGGTGAGTGGATTTATTTATATATCTTTTAAGTTTAAGATATAGTATCGATAAATTCCCGTTTAGATAATTTTATTCAATAATTAATCCTATTAATTAAGTTATGCTGAACTATAAGGAATTTACAATTTATTTACAGTATTAGTATTTATTTACATCTGTTTCTACGTTTTGGATTTTTATGCAAGCGTTATTCTTCTTCTATTTTCTCCTCTTTCTTCGCGTATGGATTAGAATAGATTAAACATGAATATGGATTAAATAATTAAAAATACCGAAATGAAGGAAATAAGATGTAAAGTAATAAAAGTTTGAGGAATGGAATTACTGTAATAAATTATGTTAAAATGAGAAAAGTTAATTAATCTAATAACTGGATTTGGGAGTAACTAAAAGGTTTATTGCTTGGTTTAGAAAATAGGATTCATTTCTATAATTTAATATTTAAAAGACAACAATGAACATAATTGCTAGAAAAAAAGAAAAAAAAAGAGAATTAGTGTAAAATAGAAAAACCACTATATTTTACACTATTCCAAAATAGTAAAAGAAATATCTAGCAGTTACGGATTATGGTTTATAGTATTATTTAATATTAAAATATGGAAATGGATTTTTAAATATAGTTTTCATAACCAACCAAATAAAATAGAATTACTTCCTAGAATAGAAGATAATAAAGCAAAGTATGACATGAATCAAGTAAATTATTAGATAAGAAGCTGTAAACGATAATGAACCTAGGTCTGCATTCGCTGCGTACACTATTTAAGAAGATAGTTATTATGATAAGTGTTTGCACCAAAATTGTTCACAAACAACCGATAGTCGTTGAAAGCACCAGTACGTAATCACAATTCACAGATAACGAATATGTAGAGAAATAAAAATGAAGAACACTCAGAAAATTGAAAGGAATAGCAGTAAACAACACAAATTTTATAGTGGTTCGGCGATCTTGCCTACGTCCACTTTGAAGCTTATGATTTTATTGATTCACTTGATAACCTCAATCTGTTACAGCAGAATACAATTGATGATAGCTCTCAAATTCGAATACAACAGTGATGGTAAGATGTAGAATTGAATCCGGTAGAGTCTGGATGTTGTATGGCGAAAAAGATCCCCTTTCTGTAGGCTTCAGGGGGCTATTTATAGGCGTAGGAGGCTGAGATCGCGCTCAAACTTCGAGAGACTTCTTCTGGCACGTGAGTGGGCCCACGCGACCGTTCCCACCAAGTTTCGACTCGATCTGTGATCGATACAAATTGATTTCGTATCCATCAAGAATTGATCCAATCGAGCTGAAACTTGGCAGGAACATTCTTTACCTTGTGTGGAAGCTGCTGTGAAAATTTCGTAGCATTTGGAATTGTGGTTTGGGAGATATGGTCGATACGAGTTGAAGTTTCTCGGTTGGCTGTTTGCTTCGAGTCCCTTACTTCGAATCCATGCCTTCGAATCAATGGTTGCACGCGATAACACGACAACGTGGCGTGCACTCCTCGCATCGATCCACCCTTTGCTCCGAGATGACCGTGTCGACTCCATGAATTTCGCCTTGCTCGTATCGAAGAATAACACGTCACCCAGGCTCGTTGACCTGATGGATACGAACAAGCCTCTGTTCATGGATTCGAACATGGTCCCATGATGGATACGAAGCAGCGAATCTCTGATGGATGCAAAGTTGACGTTAGGTGATTGTTACGAAGTGGACTACTTACTGATGGATTCGAACAAGGAGCCATGCCGATGGATTCGAATAAGTCTCTCTGGCCGAAGGTTGATCGACACGAAGTCCATCGATATGAAGTGCAGCCTACTAATGGATACGAACGGATGGATTCGAATGAGATGCTGCTTTGATCGTTAAGAAATCGAGGGATACGAAATGAGGCCCTTTGATGGATACGAAAATGGAGTTATCTCCTTCAATTTGCATCGATCATAACTTGAGCACACGAACTCGGATTGTCTTAAAATTTGGAGTGCTGGCTTTCATGACTTTGCTTGTCGTGTCCTATCAATTATGGCCTGATCCAGGCTCGGACAAATTTCATCGATATCCATGGTGAAACGGTGTATAACGAACTTTACGACGAACTGTCTTTAGTTTTCCAGTCAACTTTTTGGTGTCACGGCCTTGCCAAAAGGCGGGATAACATTTGCCCCCCAAAACATGCCTTGCGATAGGAAGGTGTGTTTTGTAGTTCCATAAGCTGGATGTTCATATCCTGTCATCGTCCTGTAAAGAACTTGATAGTCTTTCCTGACCATGAATGACGATCGTTCGCGACCGTATGTCATCTGAGGTAATATGGGACCTTTCGAGGTCGGATGTCGTTCTAGACGAGTTGTGACCATTCACGATCGGGTGTCGTTCTAGACGAATTATGATGGATTGTGACCGTTCGTGGTCGTATGGTGCACGAGATAAAATGTGATCATTTGCGATCGGATGCCGCACGAGGCAGAATGTGATCGTTCACGATCGAATGTCATGCTGGGTGAATTGTGACCGTTCGTGGTCAGGTGCCGCACGAGGCAGATTGTGACCGTTCGAGGTCGGGTGCCGTACGAGGCAGATTGTGACCGTTCGAGGTCGGGTGCCGTTCGAGGCAAATGGTGACCGTTCAAGGTCAGGTGCCGTTCGAGGCCAATGGTGATCGTTCGCGATCGGGTGCCATTCGAGGCGAATGGTGACCGTTCGAGGTCGGGTGCCGTTAGAGGCAAATGGTGATCGTTCGTGATCGGGTGCCGTTCGAGGCGAATGGTGTGTGCCCGGGGGGACTTATTATCATCGATACCACGTTCACGTTCGAGTGGGTTCCTGGATCGTTTGCCAGGGTGGTTCATCACTATCTCAGAGCATGCCTAGGGACCGTTTGCGACCTCGTACATGCGTAAGTAGTTTAGCCGTTATGGAATCACAGGTAGCGTTCTTTTATTGAAAATTAGTTTTTAGCAGAAATGTTAAACAAAATCAAGTTCAAATGTTCAAATCAAGATGAAACAAAAGCAAAGCAAGGATGTCAAAGTGTAAACTCCCACAACGATAGGTTAATAGTCATTCAGAGCATGCCTATGGACCGCTCGTGATCTCGCACATGTGTAAATGACTTACCCGTGTTGGTGAGAGGTTTACGACTTGTTCATCGTTATTTCAATTAATTGATAACCATACGGTGTCCCGGATCAGGGTCACCCCTGGCTGATGTAGACGGTGGTCGCTCTGGCTCCACTGCTGGAGCTCGCCTTCTCACATACTGAAGTAGCATACCGTTCCTGATGTGCCCTTCCACCTCATCCTTCAGATGCCTACAATCGTTAGTGTTATGACCGTTCAGTTCATGGAACAAGCAATATCTATCTAATTTCCTCTCGTCAACAGTGGGGTCCCTTCGTATTGGCCTACGGTAGGGAACTTGCTCTCGTGTATCTCGATAGATTCGCTCCAAACTCTCATTCAGCTCTGAGTAGGTGGTGAATCGTGGCTCTCTCCGCAGTCGCTTTGGCCCATCACCACTATCTTCAACCTTTCGTTTTCCTTTATCCTTGCCTGAGTCCTTTTCGAGAGGCTTTTTGCCTTTAATTGCATAAACTTCTATTCCCTCTCCTTCTTCCCTTTCAGCATTAGCGTCTTCCAATTGCAAAAACTTTTCTGCCTCGTGATAGAATTCTCCTAGGTCCATAGGCGGATCCTTAGTTAATGAATTTTTGAATTCTGTGCCGTCAGCTATTCCGGACACAATTGCCATCATAACCATGAATGGATCTGGCCGATCTACCGATGCCGCTGCCGCATTGAATCACGTCAGGAAATTCCTCAAAGACTCCCCAGTTTTCTGCTTTAGCGTTGCCAAACTCATCACATTCTTGGGCCTTGAAATGTGAACCTTGAATTGCCTCATAAATTTCTCAATCAAATCGGTCCATGTTCCAATGGAGCCGCTCTCTAGCTGTCTGAACCATAAAGCTGCTATGTCTGTCAAATACAATGGAAAGCACCGGGCCATGACTTCCTGTGATGCCCCCATCACTTCCATGTGCCTTATATACCTCGTTAGATGGACCGCAGGATCCATCCTCCCATCATACCTTTCCACTGTTGGCAGTTTGAATTCTGGTGGGTTCCTAGCCAACCTAATCGCAGGAGAAAAGGGACTCTTGTTCACGTCTTCAAGATCTCTGTTTACTAATCCGCCTCTCATGGCTCGCTTGACCATCTCTGCCAATCTATCGTTGTCTCCAAGCTGTAGTCCTTGTTCACTACCTTCGATCTGCCCCCCGAGTCCGTGTGATCTTTCGGGTGTCTGCCCCCCTGGCGAGCGTTCATCCCTCTATCGCTGCTAGGTTGCTCGGATGTCCTTGTCTCTCTTCCCGGGTTCGGATCAACATGTCCTAAGTGTGTGCCCCCCAGCTCCGGCGCTGCGCCAGATGGTCCTGCTCCGTTCTGGACTCTGGCTGCTCCTTGATTTTGCACTCCAAGTTGTCCAATCTGTTGAAGCAAATTCTGGATGATTTCCTCCTGTCTCTTCATCATTGTCTCCATCTCATCCTTGGTGATGAAGACTGAAGCTTGGTTTGCTCCTAAGGAAGCCTCTTGACTCCCTTCGTGCTGACTTTGCTCTGGCCTTTGTCTTCTACTAGTTTGCCTCGTCATATCTTCTCAGATCTGAGCTCTTAAGTCTTCGAATTCAACCTCTAAACGATAGAATTCCTGAATTAGCGCTCTCAGTGAAAGCACCAAAATGTTTGCACCAAAATTGGTCACAAACACACGATAGTCGTTGAAAGCACCAGTACGTAATCACAATTCACAGATAACGAACATGTAGAGAAATAAAAATGAAGAACACTCAGAAAATTGAAAGGAATAGCAGTAAACAACACAAATTTTATAGTGGTTCGGCGATCTTGCCTACGTCCACTTTGAAGCTTATGATTTTATTGATTCACTTGATAACATCAATCTGTTACAGCAGAATACAATTGATGATAGCTCTCAAATTCGAATACAATAGTGATGGTAAGATGTAGAACTGAATCTGGCAGAGTCTGGACGTGGTATGGCGAAAAAGATCCCCTTTCTGTAGGCTTCAAGGGGCTATTTATAGGCGTAGGAGGCTGAGATCGCACTCAAACTTCGGGAGACTTCTTCTGGCACGTGAGTGGGCCCACGCGACCGGTCCCACCAAGTTTCGACTCGATCTGTGATCGATACGAATTGATTTCGTATCCATCAAGAATTGATCCAATCGAGCTGAAACTTGGCAGGAACATTCTTTACCTTGTGTGGAAGCTACTGTGAAAATTTCGTAGCATTTGGAATTGTGGTTTGGGAGATATGGTCGATACGAGTTGAAGTTTCTCGGTTGGCTATTTGCTTCGAGTCCCTTACTTCGAATCCATGCCTTCGAATCGATGGTTGCACGCGATAACGCGGCAACATGGCGCGCACTGCTCGCATCGATCCGCCCTTTGCTCCGAGATGACCGTGTCGACTCCATGAATTTCGCCTTGCTCGTATCGAAGAATAACACGTCACCCAGGCTCGTTGACCTGATGGATACGAACAAGCCTCTGTTCATGGATTCGAACATGGTCCCATGATGGATACGAAGCAGCGAATCTCTGATGGATGCGAAGTTGACGTTAGGTGATTGTTACGAAGTGGACTACTTACTGATGGATTCGAACAAGGAGCCATGCCGATGGATTCGAATAAGTCTCTCTGGCCGAAGGTTGATCGACACGAAGTCCATCGATACGAAGTGCGACCTACTAATGGATACGAACGAATGGATTTGAATGAGATGTTGCTCTGATCATTAAGAAATCGATGGATACGAAATGAGGCCCTTTGATGGATACGAAAATGGAGTTATCTCCTTCAATTTGCATCGATCATAACTTGAGCACACGAACTCGGATTGTCTTAAAATTTGGAGTGCTGGCTTTCATGACTTTGCTTGTCGTGTCTTATCAATTGTGGCCTGATCCGGGCTCGGACAAATTTCATCGATATCCATGGTGAAACGGTGTATAATGAACTTTACGACGAACTGTCTTTAGTTTTCCAATCAACCTTTTGGTGTCACGGCCTTGCCAAAAGGCGGGATAACAATAAGTGAATTATATAATATAAGAGAATAAAAGAATATTCCATATCATAATAAAAGAAGGAAGATTAGAACAGAAAAGAAATGCTGGAATTATGTATGGACTATAAAAGAAGAGAAAATGACAATTATAGGTACAATTATAACATAGGTAATAACTAAGTAATAAGAACGGAAAAGCTTATTTTGAGACTTTGAATAAATTAATGAGCAATAATAATGGTAGAAGCTTATTTAAATAATTTATATTAAGTCAATAAGCAAATAAAGCAGGAATGATAAAAGAGGATTATTTTAATGAACTTAAGATTTATATTAAGTTAAATATGAATGTGGCTCATACCAACAGCATTCCCTATTAAATAAATGAAAATCTCATAATAGATAGAGGTGAGACGAGGGCAAGAATATGTTAATTAGGGTAAATAAGTAGCCAACAGAATAAGAAAGTAAACTAAACGCAAATTAATATATTAGACTTAGGGTCTAATAAAAGAATTGGGATGTGTTTGGAGCAGCCCAAAGGTTGAAGTGTCTAACGAAGCAGTTCATCATGGATTTCAGAAATGGAGAAGCACATCCAACTTAGTATTTTTGGGCTTCAAGGAAGTACAGAACTTCAACGGGACGTGAGGATACTCTAGGATGGCCCTCTAGGTAGGCCTAACGAAGCTGCACCCCCGGAGGCAGGTCTGTAGGTGTTCCATCAAGAGAGTATGTCTTGAATGCATTTGCATTGTAGGCCTAACGAAGCAGTTCTTTGTAGGCAGTCAGAAGGGCTTGGTATTTGGTGTAGGGTATTCGTATTTCCAGTACTTACAAGTAAGTTTAAGGATAGTTGCATGCGGATATCGGCCAGCATCAAGACCAAGAGCGATTTCGGGAAAGACTAGAGTTAAACCAATAGGCCAATGATTCTTTCACTATCGAGACATTGGATGAGGGGCACCGCCATTTGGATGTTAGATTGTTTGCAGTAGGGCACAACCACTTAACTCTTTAGAAGTCATTCGGTTAGTTGAGGGGTGGCTGCGTGAGGCCATAGCCACGATGAAAATGAGACAGACCAACTAGAATATCTTTATTGTAGGCCTAACTAAGTAGTCCTTTACAAATATAGAAAATCCCCGACTGAATTCCGTATAAGGTAGACATTGTTGGCGGGATTCAGATAGTAGACAGCATGATTACGTAGTCCTCAATGTACGCACTGGGTGGTACATTGTGGATGTCCGAGCACTGGCAAAGACTAGTGCGGACGCGATTTACGTTTTCATAGTAAGTAGTGGAGCATCTGTATTGTAGGCCTTACGAAGTAGTCCTTTACAGATGTAGCTACGAAACTCTCATGGAGCAAGACGATGGAGTATCTGTATTGTAGGCCTTACAAAGCAGTCCTTTATAGATATAGCTACGAAGCAAGATGATGGAGCATCTATATTGTAGGCCTTACGAAGCAGTCCTTTACAGATGTAGTTACGGAATGCTCTCGAAGTAAGACGATGGAGCCCTTTTCGAGGAGGATACGGAAGGTACCATGAGTGGTACCTAGGACCAATATGGTCATTGGGCATATAGCTACATATATATATATATATCAGTTATTAGGTTTTAATCTACTAAGGAGTAGATGGGTACGATTCACGCATAGAGGCGAGTGTATGATAAACCTAGTGAACCTAATATAACAGTAAATGGAAATAAAACGGTATATGTAGAATTAAGCTTAAAAGTGTATAATTTATCCATTCACCAGAACTTCAGTTCTTACCCCCTCCTCATAACATCCTACAGGTTAGGTAGATGGCAGAGACTTTCCAGCTTTAAGACACTTGTTTAGAAAGTGTTATTATATTGGGGAGTATTTACTTACTATTATATTTTAGTCAATTCCGCTGTGAGATATTTAATTGAGCTCTGATATATTTGTCTTTGCCTATTTGCAGAGTACCAGATTCCCAACTCGGGTTTCAATGGGCTTGGGGTTTAGCATTTTTGCGAAAAAATCTGGACCCACTGGAATTCGGGTTGTTACAATTTCATTCATTTCGCTGTGAGATTTTAAAAGTACAGATAGATAGCTCAATGTACTGTATATTGTTTTATATTTATCAACTTAACAGCACTCCTTGAGATGGGCCTAAGGTTCGATAGGCTCTTTTTGGGTTGAAATTAGGTCCGTTTTGAGGCGGGTTGTTATAGTGGTCCCGAGCTCCTTCTTCACAATCTTGAGCTTATCCTTGAGTCTCTCCACCATGGTAATTGGGTTAATAGGGTTGGAAGCACCAATAATTTGAAAGTCTTCTTCCTTGGACGCGGACATGCCCTCTAGCCCTTCCAGGTACCGATCTTTTAAGCTCTAAAACCAGGCTTGGAACCAAAAGGTAAGATCAAAGCAGCAAGTCCTGTGGAGACAGAAGTGGACGTGGTAAAGATAGCTGCAGGTCCCGAACCTTGCATAGTTGGACGCAGATAAGGCAATTGAGGTTAACGTACAAGTCGGAAAAGAGAGTGAAAAAGTTTAATGATGGATTCTCCCGTGAACTTAAGCTTCTCGAAGATTGGAGAGACAAGAGATATACCTATGGCAGAATCCCAATGAGATATGATGAATTTTCCTTCTTGGGTCCTAAGCTCCCCGGGCTGGATCACAGTAGGAGGAATGTATGGCTCATGAAGTGCGGTGGCTATTGGAGTAGGAATCACCTAGGTCGTTATAGAGCTAATCCCCAAGTACTCAGGGATAATTGCTGCCGGCTCTTAAGATTTCGAAGCAGACATTTCACCTTGACCCGAAGAGCTCAGGCCAGAGCATTAGCAGCAACGGTGTGACAACCTCTTTAGCTTGGAGAGCCTCTCCTATAGAAAGAGAGTCGATGTCCTCAGCATTGAGGTATGCAACCATTAGCTCCTCCTCAGAGCGATAGTCTCTGGCCTACGCAGACCTGCGCAACCCTTCCTCCCAAGTGCCAGGAGTGTTTTTGGATAGTCATTTCCCAACCGTCTCAACTTCTTATGCATTACCACATTTTTATAGAAGAACAGCATGTTAGCATCGAGCTCTTCGCTAGTTTTTGCTTAATCTTCATGAAGCTCTTTGAGCTTTTGCGCACAAATTTCAAGCTCAAGGTCACTATCGAGCTTTGCAATGAAGAACTCCACATCCTTAGAAAGTTTCTTATTTTCTTCAGCAAGCTTCTGATTCTCCTCACAAAGTCTGGCGAGTTCGATGGCTTAGCAATGGTCAAGTCTCGAGCTTGGATAGTTTGGTCCTTATCGGTGATTTTATTCTTCAACTCAGCCCCCTCTTTGTGCGCAATTTTCAAGTTATTATGCATTACCATTTCAGTTTGCTCATGAACACGCTTCAACTCTACTATGAGACTATCAGTGCGGGCCTTTTGTTTGAGAATAATGTCTCTCTTTGGTAAGTTTGAACAAATCATCCTATCATTCCTTAACCACTTGCTCTAAGTCAGCTCTCTCGGACTCGAAGGATTGGATGTTGGTGTAGTTAATTCGATTCACATCGGAGAGGGCCTTGCATAAACGTTCACATTCATACCCAGCCTCTACATCTTCTTGAACAACCTGAATGTTTTTCAAGGTGACTTCCTTTAGATGTCCTTAATGAATTGATCAAACTTAATGCCGTATAGGAAGAGAATGGAAATGCAGTTAATAAGTGCGGAGGACTAGGTAGCAGACTAAACGAAGGAGCAAAGACTCCCTTGGAAGAATCCCTTAGAAGCAGGTGGGACAGCCATAATCATGGCTTGGGAAACCAGAACTTGCTGGACCGAGGAAGTTTGAGCTTGGATGCGCGGCGGAACAGCAGTGTAAGGAGGTCCTCGATGCTTAGAAAAGCCTCTATGATGTTTGGATCATCATGAGGTAGTTCGGTCTTAGCCTACCTTTTACTCTCTCCTTCTTTTTCCCCTATCCTTCTTCATATCGGCATAGCGAGATTCTTCGGCCTTGTGTATTTCCGTCTACGCCTCTTATCCTTAGTTTTGTAGTGACAAGGTGGGGTAGGGTTTGGAGTTTGAGCTCGATAAGAATGGCATGGCGAGAGAGCTTCTCATAGTAACCATGATCCATGGAACCTGAAACAAGAAATAAAGGGATATTAATATTAAAGCTCTTGAACAAGCTTTAATGCAAGAATAAGTGTTTGTGATCCTAGTGAAGTGTATAGTACCAATGGTCCCCATTATACTCTACAGACTGTGTTGGCAAGGGATTAAAGTCGGGGTCTCGCCACCTTCGCTTACGAGTCCCCAAGGAGAAGAAGCGACCTCAGAGCTAGCTTCACTTAAGATGTCACTGACTGTGATGTTAACCTCACCCAAATCGCTTAATTTAATAAAAATATCTCCAAATAAATGGCCTTGAGGCATAGTCCCAACAGGAGGAATTATTGTTTGCTCCCTAACTCTTATAGGAATATCAGGAGTGATATGCCTTGAAGGAGGCGAGATGGGATTGATAGTACTTTCATAGGGCGTCTCTCCAAACGACTCACGCTCTCTACTAGCTTGATAATTATTATCACTATCATCTGTGCCTTGACTCTCCACTTCTTCCTCTTCAACCAGCAATTGCTTGCCCTCTCTTCTTCTGAATCCCTCATCTTCTTTCAGGATCAGAGACATTTTTACGTTTTTATCTCTACAGCTTGGAGTGTCAACGTCGACAGGCCCTTCAAACTCTCCTATAATAGGCTTTTCTAAATGCACTGCACTAGAGGGACCTAAGACTTTCCCTTAAAGATTCTCCCCAAAGCTGCGAGTGAGGGCAGAGGAATGAATATGAGCTCTAGAACTGATATACATTGGAGACTCGACGACAGTGAACCTATTAAGGCAAAGTAGACCACACCGCCATAAATTTTCATTCGTTTGTAGGAATGCAACGGTGCATTAACGTGATCCAACTACTTTTAGGGTATTAAGCGTTGTTTTGTGCTCTTTGCTTTCGTCTTGAGCTAGGATGACTATGAGGAAACACATATCAAGTTAGAAACTTAGAAATTCTGGCACAAGGAAGGAAATGGAAAAGAGGCGTACATCTAGATAGCTGGGGCCGGTTGAAACAGTGCGGGCATCGCATGAAGAAATATTCGTTCTTGAAGTATGAATGTTTATTGGCGGGGTCCTCAATAACTTTGCATCCCTTCCATGCTTTGATTATCATGCAGGACAGGGAATCCTGCCTTCACTTGAATTGAAGTAGATATGTAAGCTCATTAAATCTTAGGGATTGGTTGGACCAATTCATGAAGAGGACATAAAGCGAACTCAAAGGGAATACCTATTGGGATGAACTTGGAACGAAGCTAGTCCAAGTTCTTGTAGCATCATCATGAGGAAAGAATTGAATGGCAGGACGGAACCGCTTAGGTAGATGTACCGATTGCATGCAATATATCCTTTTGGGGGTTGTATGCTAACTCACCCCTTCCGGACAGAAGAACATCGCCTTCTGGAATCCCATGCTAAAGGCAAATATTGTGCAGCATCTTAGCCATTAGAATCATCGGTACTTGCTCCAGTGGGTCATTCAATATTCTTAGACCTACAAGACATTAATCGGAGGGGACTGATCCACCACTGGAATAACTAGCACCAACGAACCTTGTGATTCAGATGTAGTGGGTTATCCTGATCAAACTGGGATCGTAGGTGAAGTCTGAGCTATAGAAGACTCAGCTTTAGGAGGAGTAGATGTGCCCTCACCGGACTTGAATCGAGGCCATCAATGAGTCATCCTACACAATAAAACTTGGCATTCAACGCAGTCAGCTATGTCTTATTTTCAATAATAAACCCATATGACCAACGCCCAGAATCCAAAGAACGTTAACGTGTGTTAACCAATCAGATTTTGAGCATTGATCGGGGCAAGTGAAATGTGTTAATCTATGCAGCAAGAGTCCAGTATCCTATACACCACGAATGGACCATCCCGTGTAGATAGCTCGTTCATGCTAGAAAAACGAGCCCCATTGTGCTTTGAAATTATATTTTGGAACTTATCCATTGTTGATGAGTAATCGATAATGAACTGTCTGGAGCGATGCAGAAATCCTTTCTTTTTAGCAACACCAAAGGTGTAGAAATGAGGAAGAGCAATGCAAAAGAATTATTCATCATGACTATTTTAGAACGAGTCGCCGTGATAGAATTCAAACGATAATGGTGATGTAGCCAAGCCATGACGAGAGATAGCCAAAGTCGTGGAACCAGACTTGTCTCCAGGTTGGCGCGCACCCGACCAAGGAAAAACTTGAATTTCACCATGGCCGAATGCAACCTATACTTCAATTATCTACCCTCAAGTGCCATCGACTTCACCATCACCACTAATTCCAATGCCATGCCAAAGCCAGAGTTAAAGGAAAATCTATCAAGTGAAAGCAATGCTTCGGGACAATACTTGAATGATAAACCAGAATTTGAAGGATAACATTCCAGGACATGTCTTAATCCAGAGCACACTTTGTTTTCAATGAAAGCATACTCTGAGGGCAAGTGTTAATTGGTTATTTAACCAAGCATATTTTAACCAGAAGTATAAGGTCAAGATGAAAATGAAAGAACTGAAAAACTTGGAAGTGCACTTAGGAGGGATAAAGAGGCAACTGGGAGAAATTTCAAAGTAATTGGGACTAAGTTAATGACTCGGTACCGAGTCATTTAACTCGATGACGGTTTGTTTTCTCACCTCATTCCTCCTCCCAAGCTCCATACATCTCACATACAGCTCCAACAAGTAGTGGTTAAGCGGTTTTCTCAGAGTTTGGACAAGAAATTACAAGGATTGATGAGAAGAAAGTGAAGGAAGCAGGATAATTCAAGTGTTATTAGGAGGATCACTATAATCAACTAAAAGTCGATGGAAAAGAGCTTGGAGCACATCAAGTAAAAGATGAAAGATAAAAACAATTGATATTGTTCAACTTGCATAAAATGGATCAGTACCGAGTCATTTAGGTCCATATCGAGTCATTTCCTTGGGTCATGGGCCTCCGTGCTCACTTGTACAACATTGAGCTATCTTGGAATTTAGTGCAAGGAGGCTCCTGACCATGTACCTCCGTTTCTCTATAAATACAAACCCTAATGCAACTAGAAAGGAAGCTGATTTTTCACTAGCATAGACTCTGCCATTTCTTCATCTCGTACCTCCCTCACAATAGTCACCTAGGCAGCTACACTTGGCAGTTCTAGGCTATAGAACTTGTCAAACCCTTGTACTAGTGACTTGTACTCTCTAATTCTCCATAATTAACAATGAAAAAACTATAAAGTGGATGTAGGCTAAAGATTGCTGAACCACTATAAAATTTTTATGACTCCCTCTTCTATTTTCTGTTGTTTTCAATACTATCTGCTAGATCTAGGGCTTATGTGTTCCTTACAACTTAATCTTGGGTGTTGATCCATTTTTGGCATCAACAGTATTCAAATAGAGAGAAAAAGGGAGTCAAACTGAATAACAAGAATTAAATCTGGAGATTTGAAAAGCTAAAATAGTGAGTGAAAAATTATATATCTTTATATAATATTGAATTTATATCGTTGTAAATCTATTCCTATATGCCTACATGTAAACTTAGAGTTGTATGCTAAAAATTGTATACATGTAATGGATTTATAAATCCTGCATGCATATTCTGTGATTGATAACTTAATTTTAATTACATATATGAGAATACAGAAAGAATTGGGTAGTATTAATCCCTGAAATTGATAAATTATGTAGTAGTTCTAGATATGTAGATTTAAATGTCGTATGCAAGTAAAAATGTAAATTAGAGTTATCACAATAAATTACGGGGATTTAAATAGCATTTTAATTCATTCGAATGTAGTGTGTTGCAATGTAAATTTCTATAGATTATCAAGTTCAGATTCATAAATAAAAAGTGTATCGTTTGAAATAATAAGGAATGCGCCTAAAAAAGAGATGTATAAAATAGGGATATTTTACCATATTTTATACTGTCTATGTCAATAACTACAAAATATAATTCCTTATAATCCCAAATGTAACACAAATCCCATTTTTTGATAAGATATAGAGATTTACAATGTTAACCTTTCCTTTTGAGGGACATGTAATTCCAATGCATTAAAATGCCTTAACCTCTAAGTGTGAATTAAAGAATTGAAGTTGTGATAATAATAACGATTAAATTGTAAAAATCACGTATATATATATATATATGTATGCAATAGAGAATTTATGGAAACCAACAAATAAATGATAATAAGGTAGGTAAGTAATAAAATGGATAAAGGTGGGAAGTATATAAGATATACGGGTATGAAAAGTCCACTAGACAAGGGAGGGTGATAAAATTTAAAGAGAAAGAGAAACAAAAGTTCAATAATCAGAAAGGGAAGTAAAAGGGAAAAGATATTTAGATCTTTTATTGAGAGCGGTAAATGACATTAAATTGATACAAAAAAGATAAGAAGTGAACGCACCTTACACCTCTGATGTCAAGTGTCCTTGTCAGTGTCGAGCATGCATAAGGATGATCCCCTCCTCATAATAACCCACATGATAGCTTTAGATGGTCAAGTATTGGTATAAGGTGCGAAATGTGGAAGGATAGATTTTCTTATGCATGCTTGACACTGACAAGGACACTTGACATTAGAGGTGTCAACCTTAGTCTGTAACTATATATTTTATTATACTTTACTATTCCACTATAAGTTTATATCGATAGTGCTTTGATATGCATTTATTTACTTGCAGGATACCAAACCAATGATTCATACTTTGGTGGACTTGGGTATTTGATTTAGCGAAAACTCAAGCCCACTAGGGTGCAGGTTATCACAATCTGCAGTTTCTGAGGTCAAAACATGCGTGAATAGGGACGTCGTAGATGAAGGGTTGTTACATATGGTATTAGAGCTTAGGTTAGGCGATTCCTACTAAATCAAGGCATATGAGAGAGCATATTTGCAAATTTATTATTTATATTATACATATTATATTAATATGCCACAATCCATATATTTTGACTCATAAAGTTAGTTATTGGCTTTTCCCTATAGAAGTAAGCAACTACGAATTAAATGAATGTTGATATTTAAATAGTTTTGGCTGGAAGATAAATCCATCACATTTTTTGTAATTTACTTCATAGAGAATTTTTAAAATAGGGTTTATATGCCAAGTAACATTAGAGTAGATTGTGGGACTAGATATGAATAAGAAGAAGAGCACTACCCTTAAATCCTTAAAATATAATGTAATGTTGATGAGGCATAATGAAGAAACTTAAGCATTTTTTTAAGTTGTATAACTTGGTTGGGCTTGTGTAAGTTAAGATCTACTCCAATTCAAGTAATTAAATTAATTTAAATGTTTTCCCAAAATAATTAGAAATACTTATGCCAAAGATTTTTGGGAAAATCATAGAAGTTGAGGTTTGTTTAATATATTGGAATAAGAATCCCTTAAGTAAGCTTCAACATAAGACAATTTAATAAGAAGTAATTTTCCAAAAATATTTTAAAGGTTTTATTTTTGTAAATAGTTTAGAATAAGCACATTTTTATACTTATATTTTGATGTGTGTGCTTTTGTTAAAAGAAACTTTTGAATGGTAAATAAAAAGTAAGTAAGACGCATCTTTTTTAATATCTTCCATTTTATAAATATTTTGTCACACTTTGATTTTTTTTAAAGTATTATACTTTCATTACACTTTTGTGAAAATATCTAATTTTAAAAGATAAATTTTAAAATGATGTGCTTTGTATATTTAAATCTCAAGTTAAACTGAACCACCATAGATAGAATTTGAATTGAAAAAAAGAGGATTTAAAATTATTATTTCGAATTTTTCAAGTTCAATATGTATGTATTATTGAATGGAAATTGAAGAATTTATGATATAAAGTCTTGAAATGCATTTGTAAATAATTTAATATTTTTGAAATTATTTCCAAATTGGATATGAATATGATTTGCAGCCAAAAATGAATTTCAAACTTATATTTTTATTTACCATGACATGTTATTTAAAGGTGTTGGGAATTGCCTAATTATAAAATAAAATGATATATGTTGAATCAGTTATAATTATATGAAATGATGTCGGAAAAAATGAAGTATCACTATTTTAGAAAATAATTGAAGTTATTATGAATTTAATTATATTTTGATTAAATAATTGAATTGGTAAAACTGTGGGGAATTTAGCTTTGGAAGTTATATGTTTTTTTTCTAGTAATATTATTTTTAAAATTATCGAAAAGAAATTTAGCTTTGGAAATTGAAAGTTTGGTTTATTTGAGGCATATGAACAAATATGAAGCGATTCAATTTAAATAAATTTGAGTTATGATTTCTTATCACATTGCTTAATAGGAAACGCATAAAATAATATTTTTTTGAAAAATTTGTTTAAGTGGATTTCAAAAAACTTATTTTGAAAATGTGTGATGATTGAAATTAAACGTTGGTTAAGGCTAATAGAGAATCTTATTGTTTTCATATCTTACTTGTTTTGTGAAGAAAAATATTTGAGATTAATAGTTTTGATTTAAAATTGAATTGAAAAGTTATCGATATTTTCAATTGGAATTTGATTGGAGCTAGAAAAGAATTATACAGCCTATCAAGTTTGAACTGATTATGGCAATCTAGCTAGGATAGTCAAGAGGCTAGTATGCTAAGTACTTGTTAGAAATGAGCATTATAGATTTGTCATTAGGGATCTATACCAAAAAATTATGGGGGTATTATTTATGTATTTTGGAATTTTTTTTGAAATAATAAGGAAAAAACTATTTTGGATCAAGAATTTACTATTATTTACTAGTTAAGGTGAAATTTAAATAAATATTAATATGACTTTTGGAAGACTGTCTATATTTTGAGCGGATAATAATATGGCTGTTCTATATAGTTTATGGTAAAAAATTATTAGTATTATTATTATTTGAGCAATAAAAATAAGATGTATTATAAGAATAATAAAAATAATGAAATATTTTCCATGAGTACTTTTAGGATAAACTATTACTGTTTTAAATATACATAATTTTTTTGTGATTTGGTGCAAAAAGTTGTTATTTTTTAATTAGATAATAATAAAGTGGTTGTGAATAGAAATCGATTTAAATAAATATATTTTTTGATGTAAGGTGATACTATATTATTGTTTTGAAGGAAATTTAATGAAAATTATTATGTTTGGATTAAATAACAATGTTAGAGATATTTAAAGTAATACATTGAAAATAAAGGATTTTTGAGCCATATTATCGATTTGTAAAAAAACTATTTTGAGATAATAGAGAAAGGGTTTTCTTATAATAAACAACACAAAAATGATTTATACTCAAGAAGAAAATACAAGTTTAAATTTATTATTTTGAATTATTAAGACGTATGTGATCAAATATTGTTTGAAATTAACATATATGTTTATGTTAAGGGCTGGGATACACTTATATAAGTCATGAGGAGCATAAGAATGCAATTAAGTGAAGTTTCCTAAAATTTTAAAAATAGAAGATTGGTTATAGGAGATAGTTGCCGATATAAGATGACACTACTTGTTTATTTAAAGTGTATTTGGAATAAGGTAATATATAGAAAGGTGCTCTTGCCGTATGTCAGTTTAGAGGACTTTATAAGCATGAGGAGTTAATATTAATTTTTGATGTTTTTAGTGTTGTATGATTTCAAGGCATGAAGTAAATGTCTTGACTTGCGTGTACCAAGATACGAAGGTGATTTTAAGAAAGGCGAGATTTGGCGATTTGAAAGAAATTTGACTAAGAGGTATGATTAATTCTTTTAAGTCATCACTTAGATTGATAAAACTAACTTTTGAAGTCAAAACTTATTTTCCATGCCCAATGCATGTTAAAATAAGTGAAAAGTGCTTAACCTAGTTTATGAGTATGTTATATAATATCGTGTTCACCAAAATCAAGACCTCATCCATTTGTGATATATATAAATTAATCGGTGATTGAGTATAGGGTTCACCCAAGAATCCAAAATGTTAGTCCACTTAAAGGTAAGACACCGTCCGCTATCGTGTTGTCATGCCCATTGACTTAAAGAAGGAGTTTAGTAATTTATGTCAAAGGATACAGAGAAGGTTTTCTATTGCATGATGATGAAGAAGCAAGTAATGTGGTGTTTGTTGCAATGTATTTAACAATGAAGATATGCCAGCACTAAAGTTTGTTTAAATAAAGCTATACTTGGACATTATATGATTAGAAACGCCTCAACGATAAACAAAGGAGTGGAAACCATGTATGAAAGACATGCATAGAGAGTTCGTATAGTGGATAGTTTGGTAGGTGAAGGACTCGCTATTGAGATATGTAAGAAAGTTAGCGCCATAACTTATTGGGCCTTTCCTGATTATATCGGGAGTAAGGAAGTCAGCATGTTGAGTGGGCATCTTCAAAAGTTGGCATGCGTTCATGCGCATTCTTTATCTCTTTTGCGAACATACATTAATGACTTAGCAGTTATGGCAGCGCTTAGTCGAGTTATGAGGTGAATGTAGAGACATAGTGTAGAATACTCCATAGTTGTATTCACATCTTAGGACTTGATATGATACAAAAAAAAAGAGGAAATGAAGCTGGTCCAAGTACGACGAGGAAAAGGTTTGGATATGAGTATGATGGCGCTAGAGGAGAGAATCTAAGTTTCCCATCACAAGCTCTCTTCCGATAAGTTCCACTTTTAGTTAGTTTATAAGTTAGTTTCTCATTAGGTCATTGTTTCTTTGAATGGTTCCTTTAGGTAGCTAGTTGACATAGGCAAGAATCTATGGATTCTAGGATTGGTTGTATGCACATCCTTATGATGTGTTTTGCTTGCTATGGTTGCTTTGTTTGGGTTGTACTAGTTTAGTTTATACATGTTGGCTTGTATGTATGTACATTCCAAACTATGATAGATACCTATAATTAGGGTTTCTAAATTTATGCTAGATAATATTATATATGTTATTTATTGTTTCTTTATATGTGTGTGTGTGTGTGTGTTTATTGACTGTGTTTATGGACGTGGTTGTTTACTTGCACTTTGATATGGATGTATGGATGCACATACATATAGAATATATTTTTGCACATATTTAGATGTTTGCATACATATTGGTTGCACTGCATGTGCATTCATATTGGAAGCCAATTTAGTTGCATTTGCGCACATTTCATATTATATCATTCTATTTTATCTGTAATATGTATTGTATACTCTTGGCCGTGTTTTTGCTTGTATTGTGTGATGGATGCTAGATGGATATAGCTATATTTGTTTTATATGTTTTATGCTATAAAGCAAGTTGCATTGTTCATCGCTTAGAACTTTGGACACAAAATTCTTTGAGGAGGGAGAGAATGTAACATCCCGTAATTTTATGAAATTAAATAATTGAATTAAAAGGATAAAAACGTTATTTTACATAAAGAGAAAATTAGTAAATTTTTATAGGAGCTAGAATTAGTCCTCGGGACTAATTTCATTGCATTTAGACTGTCATTTGCCATCAGGAAACATATATAACTTATTTTATTTGTTTAATAAGCTAGAAAGTAGAAGAAATCAGATCCAGTGGCATTTTCGTAATATATTAATTTTAATATTTTAGGCTAGGCATGTGTTATTTCAGCCTATAAATAGAAATATAAACCTTATTCTCTAATTCTACTTAAGCCTAAACACCTTACTACTAATCTCCATTAAATCCTAAGCAAATTCAAAACAAAAATAATTTTTTAACCGTTTCATTTTTTCCTCCTCTTCCCTTTTCTCCACCAAACTTCAAAAATTCAGAACTTCTTTATTTTTCAATGGATTTCAACGAAAACAATAGTAAATTGAAGAATATGAAGATACTATGATCTCATATCATTTTAGAGACGAAATTTGTAAGATAAAAGGTGTAGCAGACCCAGACATCGAAGAACAATGATAAAATCTCATACACCATTTCCATTCTTCGCTGCCAAACTTCAAAATGACATATCTCTTTGTTTCTTAATGATTATGTGACGATCCACTATTTTCAAAATCTAAAATCTATTATAAATGACATTAAAATACACTTAAAATTAATTTTAGATATTAAAAGCAGTAGACTATGGATAGATAAATATAAAAAATAAATAAAATTCTAAAACAATTAACAAAAAGTGGAACCTCACTACAGAATCAAACATCAATAGAAATGAACATTATCTCAATAATACAATTACTTTCCAACATTATCACATCAATTTATATTTTAGTACATCAATTATAATTAACTCATAAATGAAATAATCATGGTAGAAAACAATATATCAAATCAGTTATCCGCAATATAGCCTTCATCCACCTTTCTATTCCCTCTTTTACTGTAACCTAAAACTTCATACTTGCGCGCACACACACAGATACACACACACACACACATATATAATAGGCAAAAAATTTCAACTATGTTTGGACTGCGCCTAACACTATACATTATGATGATAAGCTCGATAGTTATTGCATAGGAAAGACTGCCTACATACTCCTTTTGGGAGGATCAAACCCATGTAGTTTAATTTCTTGCTCTTCTCCTGCTTCTAAATACATGTTAGTACATAACAACCATAGCATACATGCGATTATCGCAACTATCGTAACCAATGCAACCATTGCAACTAAAGCAGCCATTGCAACCAAAGCAGTCAATGCGACCAATGCAACCAATGTAATCAATGCAAATAGTAAAAGTAGAAAAGTGTATCCCTACTCATCCATCACAACAAATCATCACTCGAGGAAATAACAAAAGTTAAACATAGCCATAAAATACGAACAACATTCAATGTTAATCCAAATCAAAAATTACAAAAATATAAATACACTTAGATTTATACTAACCATTCATTATAGTAATGCATCACCAATGTAAGTATAAATCATTAAATGTACTAATCATCTCATAATAGTAACACAACATCAGTCGTCAATTAACCATAGTCAACTATCCATCGTTTAGTAGTAAAAATGGTTACATATTGCATCTACGTCCTAATGCGATGCTGTCATTAAATAATCAAATTTTGGTAATAGACAATCAATCGCACATTAAATAATGATCCAAATAATATATTTGCATCCATTATTTTTTAAGTATAAAATCGTTTCATTATTGTTTATTACGAGGGTTTCATCTATTTATTACATCTTAAAATAATAACTTCTTTAAAAACGATAAATACATTTGTCTTCCTTTATTGTACTCTATTTTTCAAAAACTCTAAAATATCATATCGAAAATAATAATCTTCACTAAAACGCTTTTTAAAACTATATTATTATTTAAAACCGTATTCTAAATAATAAACTTCCTAAATATAAATTAAATATGTTTCTATTATTATTTATGAATTTCTCTAGAAACTCTTAAATAATAACCTTATTTAATTATATAATTTATTTTTAGTAAAATTTGTTAAATCATCGTTATTTACAGAAATCATCTTAAATGTGTGAATAACCTTCATATCATTTATTTAATTAATTTTCTCATTATTATTTATTTCAATTAATTAGTTTCAAATTCAAATCAATATTTGATTATAACTGAACACCCAAAAGTACTAAAATCAACGGTGAACTATCCAATCAAGGCACCACATATCCCGATTATCACAATAATCAAATAGTTATTCATAGAATACAATATATATTAAATATGATTTTTAATCAATAGATATTTATTTTATAATTTAGAATCCAATTAGTTAAATTAAATAGTTCATTCCAATGTGCTTTTTCCAGCAGTCTCCAAAACCAGCAAACCCAGTGCCTTATCATCAGGAATTTTTCCACGAGCCCAATGGAAAAACCTTACATGAATCGGAGTTCGTATGCAGAAGATATAGAGCCTAGAATGTATAAGGTTTAATACGTAATTAAATAATTTACTGGGTCTAAAGTGAAAATAATAACTTTCTTCCCCGATGCTCGTTTTCTCGACCCGTTCCTTTCCAATAACCATCGCACTCTACTGCAAGCCCAGATCACATCCATACCACCACCAACCACCCCAGCCGTGCCCAGATGTGACTGCCACCCACGTCTCCATCCCCTACCCTACTCCGTCGCCATAAAAATGTAGCCGCCACCCTATTTTCGAACCATAATTCAATTTTAGGGCCAGATCTGACCGTCATTTCACCGATCCAAAAAACCAATGGACATAAATCACTGTCCTCTATGAGACTGTACTCCCCAATCGCCATATCGTCGAAGTTTGCCAAACCCTAAAATGGACAATCCAGTTTTGTTTGCCAATTTGTGAACAGATGGTGCATCGGATTGGAAAACAAATTCCAAGCACCTATTCCTTGTCAGGATGTTCGACTAGGTATATGGTATGTGGAGCTTTGGCTCTGGGATTTATCTGTTGTAAAATTTGAGATTAAGGGATCTAATCTCCATTAGAAAAGAGAGATTTGACATATGAAGAAGTAGAGACCAGAAAATGAAGATGAGAACTAAATAGTGGTTACTAGGGTTTTTCAATAACATTATATTTACAAGTAAAAAGGATGTGCGTTGGGCTAAACCGGTGATGAAGGCCTAGAAAACCTGCTTTTGCACCCAAACGAAAATATATCATGCTATATATCGAAATATACATTTTCAATATTTCTAAATCCAACGAAACCATCAAAAACTCCAAAAAGACAATTATACACAAATTTGTCCTTCGCCATCAAAATTTTATTTTAAAATTAATAATTAATGTGTGTTAAATCTGCGGGTCTTTACATTCTTCCACCCTTTAAAAGAATTATGTTATCGCAATTCCTCAAATACAGCTTTCAACCAAAATTAATGAATTGTTACTCTAATCACACAACAGGGGAAATACACAAACATAAGTTAATTACTTATAAGTATATAACAACCATATTATATTAACTATGATACAGCCAAATTCATTCATAAACTTAATTTAAACTTTCACCCATGCACACTATAATAACACACACTTTCTCAATCATACAATCCAAACTACAATATTTAAAATAACATTTCATTAATAAGGGTGAATATCAATCATAGATTAATTCATCTCATGCATTTTAACAATTCAACCATGATTAACTATAATAAAGTCCTCAACGAAACATCGGTTGGTCCAAACATGTGACGACCCACCTTTTTGACCCTTCGGAATGACACTTAACACATCCTTAGTGTTCGTGTGTCGTTGCCCAAGCACCGGAAAAATGAATCATCGTGGGGTGAAATAAAGAACAGAATAGAAAAACCTCACAACAAAAATTGCTAATTAAGACATAACAGTAAATAGTACATCAGGTTACTCCTTAAACAGGGAGTTATCAGAGTTACACAAAAGTACCACCAATAAGCTTAGGCAATTATAACATCTTGCCTTTACATATGCTGAAACAAAATACACTTACACAAACTAGATAATACAACGGAATAGATAAATAAGAAGATGGAAAGCCTTCAACTAGAATGCCGTCTTCAAAAGAGTCCAACAAAGACCTGCTATTCTTAGACTACTTAAATAAAATGAGTACCCGAGAGTTTAACTCGAGTCAGAAGATAAGTCTGGTATGAGTAAAACTTTAAATAAAGGTATGAAATTAAACAAAAAACATGTGAGACCACGCCGCTGAACATGGAACGGGTTTACTCTCACATAATTCAACATCCAAATGTAAAGAATGGTTAAATAATTAAACACCATGAAGAGTGGTTGACTCTTTCCCGTGAAAGTAAGGAGATGAAATTTGAAAGTTCGAATCAACTAAGAAAAGGAAAATCTCCAACAAATGACTAGGGAGGTGCTCCACCCTTGATGTATACCTCTAGTAATGTACTCCTGAGAAGCTCATATACCCCGTGACACTTCTCGGACAATACCAAGCCGGACCCCGCCAAACCTTACCGAGAATCCAAATATTTCACATCTAAATGCGCAAATGAAACCAATCTAGATGAGATGTGAAAATATTCTGGTGGGAGCAACCCCACATAGCTTGGTTTGCTCTCGCGTTTTGGATTTAGTCATTATAGACAAAGGATATCAATGCTCAACGGAGTAATAAATCGTCTTAGAATGACGAAAATAAAGAAGCTGAAGTAACCGATGGCTGAGGAACCAACTATCGAGGATATAAATCGATCGTATATGGAAATTAAGTCTTGTATACTTATTATCACTAATCGAATTCAAACTTGTATTATTTCTTGGTTAACAATAACACCGGACAAGTCCAAGTAGTGTTACCTCAAAGTCATGTCTCATGATTATTCTTATCTTTTGAAATAACAACAAGTCTACTTCTTCAATGTTTAGTGCTAATTATACAAATAAATCATTTCCATATAAGTGAATCGCTTTACGGAAATTAATTCATTTCCATAAACAATTCAAATCTTTTCTTTTAAAAAACATGAATTCGTACTTGGCTTCACATTACAAGTATTAGCTTTAAACACTTTTTTAAAAGAGTTTAACGGTTTTGAAACATCATCATAAAAAGGATTTATCCACTTAAAACATCCTTATTATATTTACAAATCAACTTTAAAACTTCATTAATTAAGTTGATAAATTCACTTCAATGCCCTTTAATTAAAAAGGGTAAATTACCTTTAAATCATCATTAATTCAATTTATTAATAATATAATTAATTAACTTAAGTAATAATTAAATATCATTATTTTAAAGTGATTAATTAATTTAAAATTTATTTAAGAAAATATTTATTTAAGGTTAAATAGGTTTATCAACCTTTAAAAGTCGTTAATTGAAAAAGTTTAATTAATTTTAAACTATCAGTAATTAATAAATTAATTAATCTTAATCCTTCATTATCCAAAGATTAAATGGTCTTAAACATCATTAAATAAAATGGTTAATTAAAATTAAAACATTAATAACTAAGTAATTAGTTAAATTTAAAACACATCATTAATAAGTTAATTAGTTAACTTTAATCCTTATTAATTAATTAATTAAATTAAATAATCATTATTAAAATAATTAATTGTTTTTGGAAACATCATTAATAAAAAACTTTCTTAACTTGTAAAATAATTCCAAGCACGATAAAGAAACCAAACGCTTTCGATAAAAGGTGATTTTCCGAAAGTGCCGATATAGCGACTATCGTTATATGGGTGGTTCAGAATTCGAGCATATGACATTTGCAACACAACCACACATCACATAACCAAGGTATGAGCATAAATACATGATGATTTACAATAACATAACATATATCAAGCATTTAATAACAATGGTATAAGTTTGACTACTAGATTTCCATATAACCAATGATTTGCTTACTAACTTTCAAATGCAACTATTTTTCAAGCAACAAACCAAACATCAACAAACCATCATTACAATTATATAATAAGCATTCAATAGATACAAGTATGGGCATCAATATTGTTTAAATTTCATGGTTCGAAGATGGAAACTTTACTCACCGCAACGCTTACTAACTTTCACCGAACTTGCCTAAGAGCTAAGCAAACTTCCTTAACTCTGATCTATGCGCTTGTGTGAGCTTGTAGGGTGCAATGTGGCTTGGCCTAAGGATATTTTGGGCTTGGCCTTGGAGTTATGAGGTGGAAATGGCCTTGTTTTGCAGAGAATGGGTTTGTTTTGGTAAGAGGAGGGGTTGTAGATGAATATGTGAAGTTTTGTAGTGAAGAAAGTTATATTTTGTCAACCTAAAACAAAGACATGGAAGCCATGGATGTATATGAACATGAAAAAGAGAGAAGTGGGTATGTAAATGAATGTATAAAGTGAGAACAAAGTGAGAAATGGAGTTAGGGTGTATGTATTTATAAACATGAAAATAGGTGGAATTATTAATTTACCCTTGCCTACTTCCACCAATCACAAAGCTCCACCTCAACCCCCTTACCTTCTCAAACTCACGGCCAAGGTGGCCCCAACGACATGCTAGATCATGACATCCATATTTTGTACAAAGGTATGGTGTTGGGTATGGTTATACATGAGAACTTCTACCTTATTTTATTTTTTGTTTATTTTTAAACATAATGTATCTTATCATGATTATATTTAAACTAATAATGGTTTATTACTATTAATACTTTACTTAACTTAACATATGACATGTGCATGTGTACATGAGTGATACAAAAATGTGCACATTGTTTCCGACGACTTTCCGAAGTCGAAAAGTCGAAATTTCAGAAAACGTTTTTCGGTCACATTTTTTATTTTTATTTGAACTATTTATTTTGGTAAAAAAAATTTAAAAATGATTTTAATATCATTAATTAATATTTAAATTATGTTTATTTGATTATTAAAATCCATTATTTAAATATTTAAAAATTATTTAAATATTCAAATACAAGTGATTAATTTACGGGTCGTTACACAACATGCATGTACAATTAAATGAATATAAATCAACAGTCATCATAACTCAAAATAAAGCACACATTTAAAATAATATGGTACTACACCCACATTACCATCAACAAATAACACATATGTGTTAATTACTATGCTGACTACACATCTTTTGTAGTATGCATATCCTCAAAACTATCGATGAAATTTCTCATAGTCACATCCTCAAGATAACTAGTGTACCATCTTATATATGTTCCACCCAAATATCATGTGCACCTACTTATGGTCGCATCCTTAAAATAGTGTATGTCTGGTCATGGCTACACTCTTCAAATGATTTGATCATCCACTTATACTACAACAACATCAATCCTGGCATCACTTGCATGTGTTGGATATACGATAACTTGTATGACCATTCCTCTGCTAGAGATTAATGAAAAAATCCAAGTTTTTTGTGTACTAGAACACCAGCCCAAAGCTGACACTAGATACCTTCCTCGATCTAGACTATACATATCCCTTCAACAATCCGAGGTAGCCGTTCCAATTACCTTATGAGTCCTTATAATACCCACGGTTAACACTAGAAAACACTCCGAGTATCAACAATCTTTTCGTATGCGTATCTGAGCCCTTCCTCACTCTATTTGTTTTAATTTCCGATAATAGAAACTTTTCTCATTCTATTTTCCACAGTAGAACCCATCCTCCTTGTAACGACCACGACTTTCTCTCCATAGAAAGTCGTATCGCTAATAAGAAAGAAAGGGATAGAAAAGAGAAAAGAAGAGAAAGAAAGAATAACAACACATCAGAATCTCACAGCGGAACGAAACAAAATATATTATATCACATAAATATTACATAGTATCATATACAACACTTATCAGAGTTACACAGATTACACATCATATACTAGACAGTTATAATCATCTGTCTAGTTATTACATCTCAATCCAATACAGAGATCAATACAAAATCAACACAGCGGAAACTACTATCTATCTACAACGCCGAAGCCTCCTGCTCCATTGCTCCTCCACAATTCGTCAAGGCTAACCTGAATCCCTTGGCTACTCGTAAAAATTTGAGTACCCAAGAGTTTATAAAACAGAAATAAACAACTTGGGTCAGACATGGGTCTGGTGTGAGTAACAGGTTAAACTTGTTTAACTTCAAAAACCTTTTGAAAGAAAAGGTATCACGTAAGACTCCCCACAAATAAACATGGGTAAGTTTTTACCTTACGCTAACCAAAACATTTGATAGGAAATCCAGTTATATTATAATAGGGTCTAGGGTTTTCAAATAAATATGAAATAGCTGAAATTGTTACATTATTAAATTCCAGCATACTAGCCACAAAGTGGGTTATACAATCAAAACCGTAAGGGCACGTAGGAAGAATCAGTTTCCATACAATGGCAGGGCTACTGGGGTACCGCCCGTCACAGTACGTGGCCTAGATCACCGTACCGAGGAGTACGCCCGCTCCCCTGCAACACAAAGCCGGAACCATCCCTTACTGGATAATTCCGAACAAGATAACCCCGTAGTTGGCGCGACCAACCACACACTAAGCCGAATAAAAAGAAAAGGGACCTCTAGACAGGGATCTATCTTGCTCTCAGTGGGTGCTACCCACGAAGCCTTGCTGCACCTCCCCTGTTTTAGCCATTCCCGGTTGATGAGGCTTGAGGTTACGATTACCTTTAATCAGAACATATCACTTAGAATGCTCATCGTCCACCTGACGATGTGCTGAAAGCATTCAATCCATACAAGTTCGTTCCGGGTTCGAACGAAACCGAAGGCATTATCTCGTTACACTCGTTTTGGAATCACCCTCAGAGTTAACGACAATAACCCTTGCACTCTGAATCTTCATCTTCACTTGAGATTAACGACCTATCGTTAATTTGGATCGATGTGGTATTCGGGTCTCCAGACCTGGAAATCCGGTATACGGAAACCCGATCCCGGTCTCATCGAAATCCAAAGCGTATCTTTTAAGGCCAAGTTGTTTTAAAGGTTAAAACAATTTAATTCATTATCTTTATTCACAAAGGAAGATAACAGATAATCAACATTATCAGATAATCCATACAATTCAACTAACATCCATATCATACAGCATATATCTCATCAGAGATATCAATCAATGCCAAGTATTCAATACTATCACCCATTCATAAGTAATGATTTATATCATCTCTAATTAATTTAAAGTGAATTAAATTAATTACTTCATTTTATAAATCCTTCTTACTTAACCATTAATTAATTACAATCAATTAATTAATTATCCTCTAATAATTCATTTCAATTAATCATCTTGATTAATTATCTTTTGATTACATTCAAGTAATTTATCTTTAATTAATTATTAATTATCCTTAACCACTTATAGTAATTAACCTTTAATTACTTCATTAATTAATTAACTAAAATTAATTAAGTTTAATCAACTATAATTAATTATATTAAACCTTAATTAATTACATTAATTAATCACTTCATTTATTAATTATTACTAAATTAATCAATCTTAATTACATCATTAATTATATATAAACAACTTGGGTACTCAAATTTTTACGAGTAGCCAAGGGATTCGGGTTTTGCCTTGACGAATTATGGAGGAGCAATGGAGCAGGAGGCTTCAGCGTTGTAGATATAGATAGTAGTTTCCGCTGTGTTGACCTTGTTTAGATCTTTGTTTTGTATTGAGATGTAATAACTAGACAGATGTTTATAACTGTCTAGTATATGATGTGTAATCTGTGTAACTCTGATAGATGATGTATATGATACTATGTAATATTTATGTGATATAATATATTTTGTTCGTTTCCGCTGTGAGTATTTGTGTTTGTTTCTTTTCTCTTCTTCTCTTTTCTACTTCTCACCCCTTTCTTTCTTACTGTCGACGCGATTTTCCGGGAGTGGAAAGTCGGGTCGTCACACGTGGTATTATGTTGACATGTGTAATTTAAGTAACAAATCTTTGTGACAAGTGTCTTATTTATTTTCTTTTTCTTTTATTTCTATTTATCATAATTTACATACATATATACATTTGCATATCTTCACTTCATTTTCTTTTTAAATCTTCATTTCAAAACCAAGAAAACCCAAACCAATTCTCTAATACAAAATCTGAAATCAGTATTCAAAATGCCTCAAAACAAAACCAAATTCAAACAACCTATAATTCATTTTCCAAATCATTTCAAAGCTGTCTGCATATTTCAAGATCAAGATCAAAAACCTACCTGCATTTTCCAAAAGCCTGTATGCATTTTTCATCTCTGGAATCATGTTCAAACAAAAAGGGGATGCTCTGCATCATCTTCTAAAGCCAGCCTGCAATTCTTTTCAAAATCAAAGAGCCTGTCTACCTTCATTTCTTCAACCTGGAACAAGCATGCATTTAGATTAAAGCAATTTAAGCATTCAACAACTCCAGTTTTTAATTCAAGCATGCATGCAGTTCTAAATTCAATCAGTAACGCTACAGCAACTAAAGTTAAAATCAAATTTAAGGAGCATTCAAGTTTCTCAGTTTCAAAAGCTATTACAAAGTTAAACTACCTCTGTTCATACAAAACAGGTGAGTAACATTTTTACTTAAATTAACTTAGGAAATTATGATGCATGTTTAATTCTGTTTTGATGTGGATGTTTATAGTTGATTCTGCATGTATATGAATGTATATAGATGTGTATGTTATTTGTATCAGTGTGACCCTGTTATCTTGAATTCCAGGCTACTGTTTTTGAGATAAATCATATCTCATGATCTAGTTTTAAATTTAGATCTAAGGTTTAAGTAAAATTAGTTGTTTCATAGTAAACTAAAGATTAAAAAGATTTAATTAAGTCAAAATTTAGTCTGAGTGCCTCTGAAATCAAAAACAACAGAGACATGTTTTAATAAAGTGAAAATTTGAACTCTGTAATTTATAAATTCAAATGTATAAATTGAAAACATAGATGATAATATGATTTTTAGCATGAATATCATAGTTTTTAGTTTAGTTTAATAAGAACAGTGCTGGTTTATGTTGGAAATGAAATTCTGGTGATTTCGATCATCTCAGTGAAATTGGAAGTTTGAAATCTTTAGTAGTGGTATCAGAGCATAGGTTGAGCGAATACCTAAGCTATTGGTTAAGTGAATATCAGAGCGCTAGGTTGAGTGAATACCTAGGTTCGGAAGGATTGTTCATTAGAAATAGGATCTGTAGCAACCTGTTTGAGTCCGAGTGTATATATATATATGAGAGCGCGTATTTGTTAGTTATATAAAATGGTTTTATATTGTGTTAATTGATCGGTTGAGTGGTATATGGATTCTGGTCAATACGAGTAGCTAACGTTATTGATAGGGATCTCTAAACACTTGAACCAGGCCAACGGACACAATATTGTTTTAAAGAGGTAAATGAAATAATTTTACCCAGAAATAATTTCTATATAAAAAGTATCATTTTAAATATATATATATTTCTACCTATTTGTTGGGTTACCTGTTCGGGTTTTCCAATATAAGTTATAAAGGTAGATGGGGTAGTGGTGTGTGAAACACGACTACCAATGGTTGGAGTTTAAATGTTGAGGTTGGAAGTGTATTTGTCGAGACTGTAGACCCAATACCGTCTCGAGTAAGCTTTGCTATGGTAAAGGATTTCATCGATCTCTGAAGGAAACCTTTTAAAGGTTCGGAGTTTATCTTTGAAGTGTGGATGAGTAGAGTTGGATCTGTCGATGAGGCAGAAGCGAGTGATGGTACCTGATACCTCAGGTAATAGTAGCTGTATGATGAGATACAGTGACGATGGATGTTCCTGAAGATGTTTTCTTTGGAACAAGATTAAGGAAGTGTGTATGCTTTGGTATTGTGGCTGAGTTCAGCATGGTGTTTCTGTTTGGTTTGGAGTTCGAATTTCTCGAAGATCTTTGGAATAGGAAGTCCTTGGCATCAGTGTCAGCAGTGCAGCTCGGAGTGTTCTGTGCATTGGCAGGAAGTTTTCTGGCTGAGCAGTTTTTCTGGAAGTGAAGTTCAGAAGCAGCAGAGTGGGTCCATTTCTTCGATAAATTGGATAAATAAGTGTAAGCTGTTCTGATTGGTAAAGAGAGAACAGTCTGTTTGGAATTAGGCTGGGTTGATCGCAAAAGTGACTTGCGATTGTCTGAGTGTTCTCTTGGGTTGTCAGAATTTCCTGGATGTCTTCAGAAAAGTCAGAAGTTTGTCCGCATCTGAAGGTTGAGTTTTCTTATCGACTGGATTCCATGAGTGATACCGGTGGTTCAGTCTAGTGGAAGGATGTTTCCTAGAGATGGAGTTGGTGAAGCAGCTCAAGTTTTGCTGGAGTATCTGAGTTTTCTTTATGGATCAGTGAACCTTATTTCTGGAATAAGTTGTCCAGTCTGTGTTTGTGTCCTACTTCAGATCAGAGTTGAGCAGCGAAAGCAGTTTGGAGTGTATCTCTAGATGGGAGAAGTAAGTTTGGAATCTACTGATAGTTGTGAAGTAGAGTTGTGTTTGGATCTCGTCTGTGTTCTGATTTGGATAAGTATTTGGTCGTTACACTCCTTCTAGTTTCCATGGTAGAACCCATCCTCGATCTACCCACGAGCTCCCTTCTTCGAACTCGTTCTCATTCCATTTTCCATAGTGGAATCCTTCCTTATTTTACTCACGAGCTCCTTTCCTTAAACTCTCCTCGTTCCATCCTCCATAGTGATTTCTCTATCTAATGACTGCGATAACCTACCCACAATACCAAAGAGAAACCTGCTAGTAAGGAGAGTTCCAATACACCATAAACGCAAACCATTTACCAATTTTTTTATTTTTGAATCAAAGCTTCCATCCACTTTAATATAAAAGATCTATTTTTTCTAAAAATGCAATATTGATTTATAAAATAATTTCTCAAAATAGTTTCCATCATTTTGAACCAACTAAAAATAATTTTAAGAAAACATCATCTTATATAAAAAATCAAATCATTCCTTGAAATAGAAACTATTTGTTTTAAACTATTTATGGAAGCGAAAAATAGCATTTTGAAATGCATATTTTAAAATTCCATATAATGAAACCCCGATGGTATCCATCAAGTCTTTAGTCACTAAAATCCTCTAACCACCATTACTCATTTTCATGGAACCTCTTCACATTTCTTTATAAATAAGTTATATACAATTACAGTATGTCAAATAATAAGCAACCAAGTGATCACGTAGGCAACCAAACAAACAAAAACCAATCAAAACAAACGACAGGTTAACAAAAAAATAATTTGAACAACAGACAAACAACAACCAATACAAACAAAAGAGATTAATCTAGCCAAGCACGACAGACATTAATTAAAAAAACATTCAACAAATGACAATTAAAACTAATCACAGAAAAACATACCATCAATGACATGATATAATCATAAGAAATTAATTCAAACACGCTCAACATAAATTAATAATCAACAAAATTTTCTTAATTGTAATGAATTTAACTAAAAAAATGCAATACACGGTTTCATCCAATGTAAACAAATAAAACCAACAAGTTGACTATTCCAAACATCGAAATGGACAGTCCCTTTTTCATATCTCAACTCTCTCTACAGAAGGGAATAATTAGATGTCTCTACAACCCATTAGAGAAAATTACACACAATAGTCATAAAGGTAATATTGTCACAATGGATGTAGGGAAACCTCAAATCTCATCTTACATCATCCTCTTACGCCCCATGTTATAAAATCTAGTTTTATTGTTCTTAGTTTAAATTCCCAAGTAAATCATATTTTTAATATAAACTTTTTAACAAACACTACCAAAGTTTATTATTTAATAGAATATTTTACTTTTTCAACCATTTACTTTTTGAATAAAATCATCCTCATCTTAGTAAAATATTTTCTCAAGGTATTATGAGACTAGATATTTTATAATACATCATTTCTTAATAATATATATTCTTAGTAAATAATTTTCAATTAGTTCGCTTTTCAACCAAAATCTATGTACCCAAAAATAATTTTCTTTTCAAAACATCATCTATCAATGAGTACCATTTTAGGTGAAAATCCTTTCAAAAAAAACCAATTTTTACGCAAAAGCTTTTTGAAATCAAACAGACTCCTTTGATAAAACTTTCTTCTCAAATAAATATTTGATTACATTCTTTACCTAGAAAATACTTCTCAAATTAAGATACTTCAATCAATTATTTTCAAATATCTCACCAATAAAATATTCCCAATTAAAAATATTTACACCGTATTATTTTCAAATTCTTATTTTGAGAAAATAATTTCTTTAAAATAAAATTACTTTTTGCAGAAATAACTTTCCTGTAAAGTATCTTTAAAATGAACCTTCTCCAAATCATATAGTATTCGCCGTAATGAATATTTCAACAAAATATTATTTTCTTTAAAATAGGGATCCTCACTAGATACTCCCCAATAAAGTATTCTTAATAAAAACATTTTAAAACCTTTTACCATCATCGAAATAGTTTCTCCTCAAAGCTTCTTTTAAAATTGATATTCTTAAAACCTTTCAATATACATTTTGAAATATCTACTAACCAAAACTATTCTTTTGCAAAATGTATCTCAATAGAATATTTTTACAATGTATTCTAAATAAAAATGAGGTTACTAAATATTTTTCAATATATACTCCCTTTTTCTAAACACATACCTAAATTAAAACAATTATAGCTAAGATGTTCCCATTAAAACATTTCTTTCGAAGTAAAATATTTTCAGCCAAAATATACTTTTCATAAAATATTTTTAAATAGAACACTTTTCAACAAAAATTTCTCTTCCTATAGATAAAATCTCTCTTTATTAGGAAAGTGTCCTCACACCATAATTCCATTATAAAAGTACTTTCCTAAAGGTGTTTTAAAAACAAACAAATTTTCTCACATTAAAAATGTTTCTTCGAAGGCTGAATTTAACTTCCATATCTAATTAAAACACATTTTTATTAAAATACTTCTAAATAACATATTTTCACAATATTTATTCTTTCTTCTAAAAATATCATCGTAAAAATATTTTATTTAACCAAATTAAATACTTTATTTTAACAAATCACTTTATGTCAAAAATAGGTATTTTTTCCTTTTTAATAAAAAAAATTAGGAATCTATACTTCATAAGTTTTTCAAATAAATATTATTCACTTAACGAAAGTGGCTCCATCTTAATAAGGTTGTATTTCAATTAAAATTACATTGGGTATGTATGACTCGGATTATAAATAGTATTTAATCCCTCTTCTAAGTGTTCATCCTACCCACTCCTAATTTATTTATTTACCATACAATGGTCATCGCAAATAAAAATCATTAGAGGGTGAGATAACGGTAGTTAAACAAATAAACCCCTAAACACAAAGCATACAAGTTTTCAATCAAATACTCTCTCATTTATATTCTAACCCAACCTAAGATATGTAATAAATTAGCCTAATTGTTTAAACATACCAAAGGCTCAAGGAATAGCTAAACCTAAGCTTTGATTACAAGTGTGACGATCCACGATTTTAAAAATCTAGAATCAATTATAAACAATGCTAAAATACACATACAACTAATTTCAGATATTAAAACAATGCATCATTCGTAGATTAAAATAAAAAGTAAAAAATAACTGTAAATTAATTGATAAAAAGGGAAACCTCACAATGGAATGAAACATCAATAGAAATGAACATTATCTCAATGGTACAATTACTTTATAATGTTATCACATCAATGTATATTTAAGTACATCGATAATTATTAACTCATAAATGATACAGCCATGGTACAAAAGAATCAACCAATTAGTTATCTACGATATAACCTTCATCCACATTCCCATTATTGAATCTCTATTTCTAATGTTTTAACGATGACAACTATATCATCATATATTTCTAGTTTTAGCTATATTGTAGGTGAAAGAGCCACAACAAAGAAAATATGACCATCAGGATTGATCACATTCAAGAAATTCAAAGATCATCTTCATCAAGATAGAGTATGTCTATGATCATAGATTTATACGTAAAATCTCCTTGGTATCTCATATACACATATACACTCCTTTATACATAACTGCTCACAAAGAACATGTTTATTTCTATGCTTCGACAAAGCAAATTTTTTTTCTCTAAGTTTACTCAGTTCAGTCGACTGAGGTATTTTCTCAGTCGATTAAGGGTGGTCGATTGAGAAAATACCTCAGTTGACTGAACCTTCAAATTATATTATTTTTCCATTTTTTTTAAATTTTGGCGCAATTGCTTATGTTCTTATTCAATTGACCGAATTTTATACTCAGTTTACTGAACGCTGTATAAAGGCTAATTTCTGAAGAGTCACGATGAAAAGTTTGCAACCTTTCGGAACAGTAGTAATCATCTACGAAGGATTACAACCTTTTGCTATATCTCTTGGATTTCTATAAATACACTACAAGATCAGAATTCAAGTTTAACTTGCTTACTTGCAATTTATATCTTTTCTGATCTCTTTATACTCGTTGCAATCCAATATTCACTCAAACTACTTCCATAGTCACAAATGATACACTTTCACATTACCAAGGAGATTATAGGAAGATTTGTACCGGTAGTCAATATCTATTTTATTTGGAGCGCAAAGTTTGTCAAGAAACTCACTTGTATCAGCCTATTGCTCCGGGTGAAGTGAGGGTTATTTCGTTAAAGGAAATACCGAAGGGGAGCTTCGGGACTGGACGTAGGACGGGAGGTCCGACCTGTATAAAATATATGGTGTGATTACTCTTATTTACTTTGTATTATACATAGTTACATAATTCTGCTTAGATTAGTATATACACATACACACATAAACTATATTATACATGATTTACATCTCTTATATACAAGTTACATTATATAAAGATCCTGTCGCGACTTTACCCATTCCCTCTTTAACTCCTACCAGAAACTTCACACGTATATATATATATAATTATAATTGTAAGGGAAAAGGTTTCAACTATTTTTTGGACTGCGCCTAAACTTATACACTACGGCCGTAGGCTCGATATTTATTGCATAGGAAAAGACTTTCTTTGTACCCCTTTTATGGGGTCAAGCCCACATAGTTATGTTTCCTGCTCTTCTCCTAGATCCAAATATTTGTTAGTACATAACAACTATAACGTCCATGCAACAATCACAACCATTACAATCAATGCAACCAATGCGGCTACTGTAACCAATGCCACAAATGCAATCAGTGCAACGAATTTAATCAATGCAAATAGTAAACCAGAAAACTATATCAGTACTCATCCATCACTACAAATCATCACTCAAGTAAATAGAAAAACAAAATATAGCCTTCAACCACAAACAACATTCAATATCAACCCAAATAAAAAATAACAACAACATAAATACACTTACATTTATACCAACCATTCATTATAGTAATGCATCACCAATGTAAGTATAAATCATTAAATGTGTACCAATCACCTCATAATAGTAATAGAACATCAGTCATCAATTAAACATAATCAACTACCCGACGTCTAGTAGTAAAAATGGTAAAATATCACTTCTACATCCTAACGCGATACTGCCATCAAATAATCAAGTATTAATAATAGAAAATCAATCACACATTCAATAACGATCCAGATAATATACTTGCATCCATTATCCTTTTAAGTATAAAGTTGTTTCATTATTATTTATTACAAGGGTTTCATCTATTTATTACATCTTAAAACAGTAACTTCTTTAAAAATGATAAATATATTTGTTTTCATTTATTGTACCCCATTTTTTAAATACCCTAAAATATCGTATCAAAAATAATAATCTTCACCAACTTGCTTTTTAAAATTATATTATTATTTAAAACCTCATTCTAAACAATAAACTTCTTAAATATCAATTAAATATAATTTCTGTTATTATATATGAATTTCTCCAGAAACTCATAAATAATAACCTAATTTATTTCCGCAATTCAGTTTTAGTAAAATTTGTTATATCATCGTTATTTACAAAAACCATCAAAAATATGTAAATAACCTTATCTATCATTTATTTATTTAATTTTCTCATTATTATTCATTTCATTTCAATTAATTAATTTCCAATTCAAATCAACAACTAATTATAATTAAACACCCAAAAATACCAAAATTAATAGTAAACTATCCAACCAAGGCACAATACATCCAAATTGTCACAATAATCAAATAGGCATCTATAGAATACAATATACATACATATATACGTATATATCAAAAATATGATTTTAATTAATAAATATGTATTTTAAAATTTAAAACCCAATTAGTTAAATTAAATAGTTCATACCAACAGGCTTTTTGTAATAGTCTCCTAACTCAGCAAACCAAGTACTATATTGTCTTGGAATTTCACTGTGAGCCCAATGGAAGAAACCACATGTGAAATGGAGTTCGTATTTAAGAGATACGGGGGTTATAATGTATATGATTTAATTTGCAATTAAATAATTTACGGGGAATAAAGTGAAAATAATAACCTTCTTCTCTAATGCATATTTTCCCGACCGGCTCTCTTCCAATAACCACCACGCTCTACCGCGAGCCCAGACCATGCCCATACCACTACTAACCACACCAGCTATGACCCCGCCGTGACCGCCACTCATGTCTCCTCCCCTTACCTTGCTTCGGCGCCATAAAAAATGCAGTCGTCGCCCCTATTTTCGAACTTTAATTTAATTTTAGGGCTAGATCCAACCATCGCTTCATCGATCCAAATAAACTAACTCGTTGTCCTCTACGAGACTGTACTCCTTGATCGTCATATCATCAAAGTTTGCCAAACCCTAAAATGAATGATCAAGTTCTGTTCACCAATTTCTGGCAAGATTGTGCATCGGACTGGAAAATGAATTATTGGCACCTCCTAGTCTTATTGAGATGTTCGATTTGGTATATGATATGTGGGGGTTTGGCTCCTTGATTTATTTGATGTAAAATTTGAGATTGAGGGATCTAATCTCTATTTGAAAAGAGAGATTAGACATGAAAAGTAGAGACCATAAGATGCAGAAGAGAACTGAATGGTAAGTGCTAGGTTTCCTCTATAGCAGTCTATTTATTTGTAAAAAGGATGTGTGTTGGGCTAAAGTAGTGACGAAGGCCCAAAAAACACGTTTTTGCACTTAAACGAAAATATATCATGCTATATATCAAAATATACGTTTTCGATATGTTTAAACCCAACGAAACCATCAAAAACCCCAAAAAGAAAATTCTACACCAATTTATCCTTCATCATCAAAAATTTATTTTAAACTATTATTTTAAAATTAATAATTAATGTTTTAAATCTACGGGTCATTACAGATTTTGAAGATCTTCCCATCAAATGACTATGGAGACGAGTGCGACAATTCGGTAAACTAATATTAGTGAATTTCTATGGTTTCTAGGTGCAAAAGGCATGGGACAACGGAGACAGTGCTAAGTTCTTCTTCATGCGAGAGTTTTGGTGAGTTAGACTCTTCCTATTTATTTATATATTGATAAGACATAGTATTTCACCCCTTCTGGTCTTAAGTCAAATTATAAATAACGAAACTAGAAAAAAGTGATTTATATATACACATGATTAGGATGTAGTATGCCAAGATAATGAAAAAAAAAATATTTTATTGTAAATATACAAAATTTAATCTCTCCCTAATTTAAAAGAGTAAAACACAAAAGCAATCCAAATTAGACATATTATACATAAAATTGTATTACTCGATGACATGAATCCATTAGTGGTGTTTGTCCGATGATGTAAATTAATATTATTTAATTAAATTATTTAGTAAATTATAAAAATGCCCTGTAATTTTAAATGCTTATAGCTCTCACATACAACCTTCGTTTCATGCGTGATTCACGACATCGGGATCATAGCAAGACAAAGAACGGTTTAGTATGTTGTTTGTTGTGTTTTGAGATACTTCGGAAAAATGCCTTATTTTAGTAGATTCATTATGGGGTTACACTAGGGCATTTTGCTATGCGTAGGAGGAAATTGGTTGTAGGTTGTACTAGTTGATAGAGTTAGGGGTATGCCCTAGGGGTAATTATGTAATTTGTTACAAACATCTTACTGTATGGTCAATCTTGTTCAAAATAAAAGGTGTTTCTCTTTCTATTATGTACTTGTTATGTATGGTGATATAAATAATTAACTAACTAATTTGAAGTATATAGAGTGAAAATCCTTAAATGATAAGTTATGTGATAGTAATTAGGAGGTATTGTAATCATGGGAAGTTTATCACATTGAATGTAACATATTGTTTTAAATATTCCTAGTCAATATGTTTCGAGAATGGGTATCGATTCATCTGCCGAGACTAGAGTATGTAATGCTCTCTAATTTGGCAGTGTATTTCCCATGGCTACTGAAGGCACTAAAAGGTTACGTATTGATAGTTATTTGAAAACTTCGGAATGACTCGCTCAAGAGTTTTTTGTTGGTTAATATAGCTAAGGTTAAACTGACAATCTCGAAGTGATGATTTACATAGTTCCCTCTACGTGAGAATACCGTGGAACTTCAATATGGATACTCCACTTTGATTATAGTTAAATCGTGGCATGGCGTCCACCAAACGATTATAGTTGGGTCTGAATTGAAACATTGGAAGTGAAACACAATTTAATAGAGAATTCGTCTCCCTAATTATATCTGGTTAGTATCATGGTTAATTGGAATTAACTCAAAGTCAAAGTCTCTAGCTAGAGCAGTCTGGTTAATAATAATTCTTATTATTGAACTAAGGATTTTTAGTTTGGACTTACAAAGTTGAATGTGAGTAATGATGGAATTTTGACCAAAACCAAATGTCATTAGTCCTAATGTCATACAGTTGTGATGAAGAGAATTGGTGTAAATAATCGTTACTACTGGCTACCGCTTATAATAAGTAAAATTAGTTTTACCAAAAGATGTGTAAGCGATAAATTGAACCAAAATATCACACCACTAGCTAAGGTGGTGTGTGAACGTTAATGTTTGAATTGTTCAATATGAGTCGCTAATTGAATTTACATCTTTGAGTTAGACAACCGAAATGATGAATATTTTGAATGAACCACAAGATTTAACTAATTTTTAATTTTTGAAAATTAATTAAATTAATTAGTATTTATGAAATATTAATTATTGAATACTATTTAATTTGTTTGAATAGAATTAATATTTAATAAAGTATGTATATAAAAGTTATAAAATGCGTACTGATATACGATGTCGGTAGATAGTTTAAATTGGATTTAAATAAAACAATGCTAAGTGGGTCTTAAATAAATTAAATGAATTAATATTTGTGAAATATTAATTATTAAGATATTATTTTATTTTTTCCAATACCAATAGTATTAACAAATTGCGTATATGTAACACCCCATATTTTTGGTAACATTATTCAGAATATTTAATTAGTTAAACAAAATAAAATAATGTGTTGATTATGGGATTGAGATTTGATTTTATTAAGGGGGAGTTGTGCCATCCAACCAATGAATTAAAAAAAGAGTTCAAATGAAATAGAGAAGGGGAAAAATAGGAAAGTGGCCATTCTTATACCCTAAACCCTTGGCTGTGTATCCCATACACGTTCATTTTCATTTGTCAAAATTTTTAAACTTGAGGCCATCCACCATTAACTAGAGTAAGAGGAAGAAGATTAAGAAAAGCTAGAGAAAGAGGAAGAAGATCAAGAAAAGCTAAGGAAAAAGCTAAATCAAATCATATCCATTCTAATCTCAAGCTCCTTAATTTTTAAAGCTAAGATGAATAATGACTATATCTCAAATTTCTTATTTTTTTCGGTTAATTAAGTTGAATCCAAACTTATTTGCAATGAATTGCAATGTTTTTGAATGATGGAATGATTATATATACTTGCTGATGATTTATGGTTGTTCATATAGATTTTATGACATATTTTGATATGAAAACCCTATTAAATGACATCCAAATGCCTTACAAATTTTTATTTAGATCAGAAATGATATTTTAGAGATGGGTTTCAATTTTCAAAATTTTTTGAATTTATGTGGATTTTATTTGTATTTTCTAGTGAAGAAAATGTTATTTTTGGTTAAAAATTAATTACGGTTAAATAATTAATGATTTGGGTCTGAAATAAAAATGTGTTAGAAAACATACTAAAAGTGAATTTTTGAAAAAAATTTAGAATTTTCCTAAGTGTTTTAATGGATATATAAAATTATTAAAGGTTTGAGACTTAAATGTTTTATATATTTATAGAAAGGAGAAGAGGCTTTTGTAAATAAATTCAAATTGTTAATTCTAGAAAGTCGGTAGTACTTTTAGAAAAGAGAAACTTGCAACCAATCACAATTTGACAAACAAGGCAGGTTAGGTACAAAGAAATAGTTTAAAAGGGACTAATCTACATGGTTTTTACTGTTTCGATGCTTTCGGCACCAGGCTTTCGCCTCCTTACCTTCGCCTCCGACTCTATCAAAACCAATGCACATGGTATTAGGTAACTGGTACGTAATGAATTGGATATAGGCGGAAGGTATATGATCAAAACCAGGGGTTCCGAAGTTGTTGAAGCACTAGTTTGCTTTTAAATGCAAATGCGCCTGCTTGCTTTCGACTAAGTAGATTTCAACTTGGTTAGCTCTCAACTAGGTCAAATGGATTTAAAAAATGGGTTCGATTGGGTTGCGCCTTTGTTTTTAAATAAATGCTTTCGACTGGGTCAAAACCCTTGACTGTCTCTTTCTACATTTCGACTCGGATGGGTTTCGAAAGGGTTGTTTTGCTTTTTAAACTTGACCATTTCTCTAATGCTTTCGAAGGGATGGTTTCGACACCATCACTTCTTTACTTAGGAATGATTTCGAAAGGAAGGATTTCTACTTTAGTGGGTTTCTAATCCTTTTGCTCTACTTGAAGGCATAATCCAAATGGTTTCAACCGAAACGGTTTTTAAAGGTTACGAAGGAGTAAATTTTCGAACGGTTTTGAAAGGTTTCCACATGTTTTAAAATTGAACCTAAGTGCTTTTGAAACATTTGTTTTTATAAAGGTTTGATTCTTTTGAAAGGACTTAAAGAAAGGTTTCAAAGGGATGGTTCTCCAATGGTTTCGAAGGAGTCGAAAGGGAAGATTTTCGATTGTTTGGAAACGGTTGAAAGGAAAGGTTTTTCCAATGTTTTCGAAAGGCAGGGTTTAAAGGTTTTAAAGAAGGATGTCTAATGTTTTAAAGTTTTCAAAGCGAAGGTTTTTTCAATGGTTTCGAAAGGGTTTTGAGAATGGTTTCGAAAGGAAGGTTTTGGTTTTTCGGCCTAGATTAAACAAAGGGTTTTACTTGGTTTCGATAGGGATACTTTCAGGATTCGAAAGGGGTACTTTCAAATGTTTATATGTTTCATCAACTAAGATTTGTGTAAAGTATATATAACATGGCAAAGTGATTTTGAGTAATGCATAGAGTATATGTATTTGCCTTGTGTAAATTTGATTTAAAGATTTTAAATCATTTTGAAAAGGTTTTCAAGGAAAATTTAAGGGATGATTTCCCTAAGTAAAATGACTCAGATATTGGAATGCTAGATGGGATTGGTATAGGGTCACGCCGTATGCATTAGCTATTAGTCCTAGCTAATTTAGACCAAAATTCCAGTGTGTAGGGCTTTGTCACAGGTAAGATTAAAATTATGATTACATACAGAAAGAATATATGTTTGTATACAGATAGGTTATTGGTGAGCTCGCAAAAACTTTAGGATCAGGTGACCCTGGGAGAAGATAAGTTAGGGATAGACCGTCCAGAAGAGAAGTATTTAACAAATAGTTAAGGATAGATCATCTACAAGAAGAGTGTCTAACAGATGTTAGATAAATTTGGTTTATATTGTCTGGTAGGCCCGAGTCAGCCAAAGGTTAGTAGTTAGCCAAACAAAACTAAAGTTTTTGGACAGATAGTCGATTTATTACCTGATAAGTTTGTTTACATGACAATGCTTTACATATTTTAACCATTTTTGGTTATAGGAAAAGAATTGCAAAAGATATGTTTTAAAAGTATGTTAGTGAGGGGAAACCCGTTTTGCTAAGTGGTGTGGTCTCACTTAACATAAAATAACCGAGATGTATAGTATTATTCACACCAGGCTTTATCTCCGACTCGAAGTTTTTGTTTTCCCTTTAAACTCTCGGGTGCTCAAAATTGATTTGAGTAGGCTGAGGGTTGAGGTTTACAAGTTTTAGTTTTGATGAATAAAGCTTCCAGAGATGAGCAGGTGGCTATTGGATAGCTAATTAGGAGTTGCAGTTTGTTCTGTTTATTTCCGTTGTGTATATGAAGTCAGATATGACTATATTGCTTTGATCAACAAATGAGGCATCGTCAAATGTCGCTCTTGGCATATTTTCGTAATGATTATAATTGATCTTTACCTGGGAAACGTTAAGGCATTATGTAACTTGGATATGAATTATTTTTTGAAATGTAATCAGTAAAATGTTGTTTTTTGAAATCCGTGATTTGTTCATATTCAAGCGCTTCTGATATTATGGATACCATTAGCATTACCGTATTTTGTCACTAGAAGTTAATACTATAGATGACTGCAGCATCTGTAGCACTTAGGTTTTAGCCTCCAGATACAGGATGTTGCAACTTGGTATCAAAGCATAGGTTTATCAAAAACTTTAAACTAAAAATGATTTATCCTTAGGAATTAGAGTAAGATCAGGGTATGAAATAAAGCTATAGTAACGTACTTGTATTTCTATATATAAGTATATGCTTTATCTCTAGTCTCCTATCTTTGTTAGGTTATTTATCGGTATCTCATGAGGTTTGAATACAAATATGGATGGTAGAAGAGGAAGAGTAAACCCAAGATGGGAGGGCACCGATGGGAATGCCATACCTAATACGAGGAGGTCCCAAGGTCAGGCACAAGTAGAGAATGTAGGTGTTGGAGTCCCACAGATGGACATGGAAGCTATGTATCAGTTTTTTTGTGAATATGATGCAAGCTGAATTGCAGCTGGAGTGGTAGGAAGAGATGCTGCAGTAGCAGGAGTTTCGAAAGTTTCGGTAGTGAACAATTATGCTAAGTTGAGTGGAGATTATACTAAGCCTGGAGGTAAGCCATTTATTGGAACGGAGGATGCTATAGAGGTGGAGTATTGGTTGCTGCACTGTGAGAGAATCTTTGCAGACTTGGGACTCAATGATGAGCAGAAGAGGAGGCTTGCTTCTAGACAGCTTCAGGGGGCAGCCTTATTTTGGTGGAATAGTGTGATTGCTGGTGTAGATGAGGAGACAATGTCAAGGGAAGATTTTAAAAGGAGGTTCCAGGAGAGGTTCATGTCGGTGATGGCGCATTCTGTTTTGATCCGAAAGTTTGCGAAGTTAGAATATAGAGAAATGACTGTTTTGGAGTATGCCAGTAGATTTGAATAGTTAGCCAGATATGGGTATGTTTCAGTGGATATAGTGATGAAGAGGAATGAAAATTTTATCAAGGAATTGAAGACTGAGTTGGCCAGGGCTACATTACCGCATATTAGAGATCCTGATGTGGTTGTGGAGATGGCTTTGAGGCATGAGGAGATGCTTGCTTGTCAGGAGAACAGTAAAGTGAAGGAGGTCTAGGTTGGGCAAGGCCAAAAGAGGAAGTTCTTCCACAAGAAGGGTGCTCAAAAGGGTGGAGCAGCTAAGAAAGGAAATTCTGAGGTGGTTTGTTTTAAGTGCGACAAGAAGGGTCATTTTTCCAATGAGTGTCATGCTGGAAAGGCGAAAGAAGTGATCGGAAGAAGAACATCAGGTGCTTCAACTATGATCATATAGGCCACTAAAAGAACCAATGCAAAGAGTCCTCTAAGGATGGAAAGGGCAATGTGTATGCATTGGAGCCTACTACTTCGAAGCCAACAGCTCAGGAGAAGGTAAATGCAGTTTTGGGAGGTATGCTTCAGATTCATGGTATGTTTGTTAGCATTCTATTTGGTGCATCGCATTCTTTTATATCTAGATGTTTGATATATAAGCTTAACCTAGAACCCACATATTTTGTTACTTATGGGTTGCGAATCCAATAGGAGGGTATGCAACTCTAGGATTGAGATGTGACCAGTTAGATTTTGACTTGTTAGGTCATGCTTTTGTTTGCAGTTTGCATGTGTTTGATTTTGTGGGGTTCATAATTATTCTTGGGATGGATTATTTAAGTGAGTACGATGCTAGGATATTTTTCCATGATAGGAAAATATCACTTAGGCACCCTAATTGTAGCTACAGAATTGCTTATACCGTAGGAAGCCTTCGTAGTAAGGCGAATGCTTTGTTGGGTGTTATGGAGTTGGAAGATGAGCTGAATCGAGTTTTCGTGGTTAGAGAATTCGTGGATGTTTTTGAGCCTGTAGTTGGATCGCCACTGAAACGAGCCATTGAGTTTTGGATAAATTTGGTTTCGGGAGCAGAACCAATTAGTAGGCCGCAAAGCAGAATGACCCCTACAGAGGTGACGGAGTTGAAGGTGCAGTTAGTGGATCTAGAAGGCAAGAGTTTTATCAGGCCAAGTAGTTCGCCTTGGAGAGCTACCGTAGTGTTTGCTAAGAAGCCAAATGGAACATTAAGGCTATGTATTGATTATCGTAAGTTGAATGAGAAGACGATAAAGAATCGATATCCATTGTCGAGGATTGACGATTTGTTCGATCAGTTAAGTGGAGCCAAGATATTTTCCCAGTTGGATTTGGCGATAGGTTTCCATTAGCTCAGTGTAGTAGAGAATAGTATACCTTTGACGGCGTTTAGGACCAGATATGGATCGTACGAATGGATAGTTATGCCATTCAAACTGACTAATGCACCGGCATTCTTTGTGGATTTGATGTACTGAGTTTTACGAGAACACTTGGATAGGTTCGTATTGGTTTCCGTTGATGATATCTTGATATATTCTAAGGATGAGAAGGAGCATGAAGTTCATCTTAAAGCGGGGCTTGAGATGTTGAGGCAGCATCAGCTAAAGGCAAAGTTTTCAAAGTGTCATTTCTGGAAAAAGGAAGTGAAGTTTCTGGGTCATGTAGTCTCAGAGAAAGGGTTATCAGTAGATCCGACTATGATTGAAGTGGTGAATAGTTGGAAGAGACCTAAGACAGTGACTGAGATAAAGAGCTTCCTTGGATTAGTTTGTTATTATCAGAGGTTCATTAAGGATTTTTCACGGATAGAGGCACTAATGACCAAGCTAACAAGAAAGGATGTGTGGACCGATAAGTGTGAGGAAGTATTCCAAAGTTTGAAACACTTATTGACCCATGCACCTGTGTTGGTTGTTCGGGAAGGAAATCAGGATTTGGTGGTTTATACTTATGCATGTGGAACATGATTAGGAGCTGTGCTAATGTAGAGAGGTAAGGTGATTGCCTATGCTTCTAGACATCTTAAACCGCATGAGGTCAGATATCCGACACATGATTTGGAATTGGCTGCAGTGATTTTTGCGTTGAAGGTGTGGAGACATTATCTTTTGGGAGAGAAGTTTGAGTTATATATAGACCATAAGTCGCTGAAGTATTTGTTCTCTCAGAAGGAGATGAACATGAGATAGCAAAAGTGGTTAGAGTTTATTGCTGCTTATGATTTTGGGATACAGTACACACCGGGGAAAGGCAACAAAGTTGTAGACGCACTTAGCAGAAAGCATCAGAATGCAGTGTTAGCAATGATTGCTAAGTGGAAGGATTTGGAAGCCTTGACAGCTTGCAGAGTGCAGTGGAGATCCGAGGCTGGTTCCAGTGGAGAGACTATTATATTATCCTGTTTGGAAGTTCGAACAGTGATGTTCGAAAGGATTGCTTCTAAACAGGAGGAGGATCCAGTGTTAGCTGAACGGATCAGGAAGTTAAGAGATGGAACCGAGAGCGATGACTTAAAGGGTTTCAGTCTTGATCAGAATGGATGGTTGAGAAAGAAAGGGAGATTATGTGTTCCAAGTATAGGAAATATAAGGAAAGAAGTTTTGGAGGAATGACATAGTTCGAAGTTCACTATTCATCCGGGAGGAACTAAGATGTATAAAGATATGAAGAGAAGTTTCTTCTAGGAAGGTATGAAGTGGGATATTGGCTTATGGTAAAGAAGTGCTTGAATTGCCAATATGCAAAGGCCGAACACCATAAACCAAGTGGATTACTTCAGCCATTAGATATTCCGTTTTGGAAATGGGATTCTGTTTCTATGGATTTCATTGACGGGTTGCCAAGATCTAGTAGAGGAAATGAAAGCATATGGGTCATAGTGGATAGACTGACCAATAGTGCCCATTTCATTCCAATTAAGTCAACTAGGACGGCACCTGTTTTGGCAAAGTTATTTATGAAGAATGTAGTTAAACTGCATGGAATTCCTAGTAGTATAGTTAGTGATAGAGATTCCTTATTCACTAGCGAGTTCTGGAAGAGTCTACATGAAGTTTAGGGAACCAAGCTCAAGATGGCTACTGCTTATCATCCGCAACCAGATGGACAAACGGAAAGAGTTAACAAAATCTTGGTAGATTTGTTAAGAGCTTGTGTATTAGATTTTAGGGGATCATGGGAAGACTATCTGCATTTAGTAGAGTTTTCATATAACAACAGTTATCAGACTAGTATTGGGATGGCACCGTTTGAAGCTTTGTATGGAAGGTCATGCAAATCTCCCGTTTGTTGGATAGAGACCGGGGATAGGTTGGTTCTTAGTCCAGATTTGGTTAGGGAAGCAGTAGAAAAGATTGTGGTCATTTGGGCTAGAATGAAGGAGGCTCAGTCTAGACAGAAGAGTTATGTAGATAAAAGACGGAAAGATTTAGAATTCTCAGCTGGAGATCAGGTTTTCGTTAAGGTGTCGCCGATGAAGGGTGTGATCAGATTCGAAAGATCAGGAAAGTTGGCACTGAAATTTGTTGGACCTTTCTGTATTGTTGAGAGGATCGGTAAACTCGCATATAGAATCGAGTTGCTGAGCAGTTTGGCAGGAGTCCATGATGTTTTCCATGTTTCTCATCTCAAAAAGTGTGTTAGAGACCCGAAGGCTACTATTGCACTGACTGTACTAGATGACTTAGTGGTAAAACCAGACTTGACTATAGTGAGAAAGCCGATTCATATTGTTGCGAGAGATGAGAAGAGGCTTAGAAATAAGAAGTCAGATTAGTGAAAGTCCAATTTAGTGACGATGAGAGAGACTGTACTTGGGAGACTGAAAGCAGGATTAGAGATACTTATTCCGACTTGTTTGATGGTATATTTTACCTTTTTGATTGATGTGTTGTGTACCTTATCGTAATTTCGAGGATGAAATTCTTTAAGGAGGGGAGTTTGTAACACCCCATATTTTTGTAACATTATTTAGGATATTTAATTAGTTAAATTAAATAAAATAATGTGTTGATTAGGGGATTGAGATTTGATTTTTATTTAGGGGTAGCCATGCCATCTAACCAATGAATTAAAATAAGAGGTAAAATTAAATAGAGGAGGGGTAAAATAAGAAAAGAGGCCATTCTTTAACCCTAAACCCATGGTCGTGTATCCCATACACGTTCATTTTCATTTATCAAAATTTTTAAACTTGAGGTCGGCCACCATTAACAAGAGAAAGAGAAAGAAGATTAAGAAAAGCAAAGGAAAAAGCTAAATCAAATCAAATCCATTCAAATCTCAAGCTCCTTAATCTTTAAAGCTAAGGTGAATAATGACTATATCTCAAATTTCTAATTATTTTCGGTTTTAAGTTGAATCCGAACTTATTTGCAATGAATTGCCATGTTTTTGAATGATGGAATGATTATATATACTTATTGATGATTTATGGTTGTTCATATAGATTTTATGATATGTTTTGATATGAAAACCCTATTAAACGACATCTAAATGCCTTGTAAATTTTTATTTAGATCAGAAATGAAATTTTAGAGATGGGTTTCAATTTTCATAATTTCTAAATTTATGTGGATTTTATATGAATTTTCTAGTGAAGAAAATGTTATTTTGGGTTAAAAATTAATTACGACTAAATAATTAATGGTTCGGGTCTGAAATTAAAATATGTTAGAAAACATATTAAAAGTGATTTTTTGGAATTTTTGTAGAATTTTTCTATGTGTTTTAATGGATATATAAAATTATTTAAGGTATGAGACTTAAATGTTTTATATATTTATAAAAAGGAGAAGGGGCTTTTGTAAATAAATTCAAATTGTTAATTCTGTAAAGTTGGCAGTACTTTTAGAAAAGAGAAACTTGCAACCAATCACAATTTGACAAACAAGGCAGGTTAGATACAATGAAATAGTTTAAAAAAGACTAATCTACATGGTTTTTACTGTTTCGATGCTTTCAGCACCAAGCTTTCGCCTTCTTACCTTCACCTCCAACTTTATCAAAACCAATGCACATGGTATCAGGTAACTGGTACTTAGTGAATTGGATATAGGCGGATGGTATAGGGTCAAAACCAGGGGTTCCGAAGGGGTTGAAGCACTACTTTGCTTTTAAATGAAAATGCGCCTGCTTGCTTTCGACTAGGTCAAATGGATTTAAAGAAATGGTTTCGATTGGGTTGCGCCTTTGTTTATAAAAAATGCTTTCAACTGGGTCTAAACCCTTGACTGCCTCTTTCTATCTTTCGACTCAGATGGGTTTCGAAATGGTTGTTTTGCTTTTTAAACTTGACCACTTCTCCAATGCTTTCGAAGGGATGGTTTCGACACCATCACTTCTTAACTTAGGAATGATTTTGAAAGGAATTCTTTTGACTTTAATGGGTTTCTGATCCTTTTGCTTTACTTGAAGGCATAATCCAAACGGTTTCGACCGAAACGGTTTTCAAAGGTTTCGAAGGAGTAAATTTTTGAACAGTTTCAAAAGGTTTCCACATGTTTTATAATTGAACCCAAGTGCTATCGAAAGGTTTGTGTTTATAAAGGTTTGATGCTTTCGAAAGGTCTTAAAGAAAGGTTTCGTAGGGGTGGTTTCCCAATGGTCTCGAAGGAGTCGAAAGGGAAGGTTTTCCGATTGTTTCGAAATGGTTGAAAGGAAAGGTTTTTCCAATGTTTTCGAAAGGCAAAGTTTAAAGGTTTTAAAGAATGATGTCTAATGTTTTAAAGCTTTCGAAGGGAAGGTTTTTTAATGGTTTCGAAAGAATTTTTAGAATGGTTTCGAAAGGAAGGTTTTGGCCTTTCAGCCTAGATTAAACAAAGGATTTTACTTAGTTTCGGAAGGGGCACTTTCAGGATTCGAAAGGGGTACTTTCAAAGGTTTATATGTTTTCATCAACTAAGATTTGGGTAAAGTATATATAACATGGCAAAGTGATTTTTAGTAAAACATAGAGTATATGTATTTTCCTTATGTAAGTTTGATTTAAAGATTTTAAATCATTTTGAAAAGGTTTTCAAGGAAAATTTAAGGGAAGATTTCCCAAGTAAAATGACTCGGATATTAGAATACCAGATGGGATTGGTATAGGGTCGCGCCTTATACATTAGCTATTAGCCCCAGCTAATTTAGTCTAAAATTCTATTGTGTGGGGCTTTGTCACAGGTAAGACTAAAATTATGATTACACACAGAAGGAATATATGTTTATATATAGATAGGTTATTGGTGAGCCCGCAAAAACATTAGGATCAGGTGACCCTGAGAGAAGATAAGTTAGGGACAGACCATCCAGAAGAGAAGTATTTAATAGATACTTAAGGACAGATCGTCCATAAGAAGAGTGTTTAGCAGATGTTAGATATATTTGGTTTATATTGTCTGGTATGCCCAAGTTAGCCAAAGGTTAGTAGTTAGCCAAACAAAACTACAGTTTTTGGACAGATGGTCGATTTATTACCTGATATGTTTAATTACATGACAATGCTTTATAGATTTTAACCAGTTTTGGTTGCAGGAAAAGAATTGCAGAAGATATGTTTTCAAAGGATGTTAGGGAGGGGAAACCCGTTCCGCTAAGCGGCGTGGTCTCACTTAACATAAAATAACCCAGATATATATTATTCACACTAGGATTTATGTCTGACTCGAAGTTTTTGTTTTCCCCTTAAACTCTCGGGTGCTCAAAATTGGTTTGAGTAGGCTGAGGGTTGAGGTTTACAGGTTTTAGTTTTGACGAATAAAGCTTCGAGAGACGAGCAAGTGGCTGTCGGATAGCTAATTAGGAGTTGCAGTTTGTTCTGTTTATTTCCGCTGTGTATATGAAGTCAGATATGACTATATTGCTTTGATCAACCATGGGGGCATCGTCATATATCGCTCTTGGAATATTTTTGTAATGATTATAATTGATCTTTACCTGGAAACGTTAAGGGATTATGTAACTTGGATATGAATTATTGTTTTGAAATGTAATCAGTAAAATGTTTTTTTTTTGAAATTTGTGATTTATTCATATTCAAGTGCTTCTGATATTATGGATACCATTAGCATTACCATATTTTTTCACCAGAATTTAATACTATAGATGATTGCAGCATTTGTAGCGCTTAGATTTTGGCCATCATATACGGGAGGTTACAATATATAAAAGTTATAAACGCATGTAGTGGTATACGATACGAATGGAACTTCAAATAAGATTCAAATGGAATTAACGCTAATGGGATTTTGGGAAAATCGATGGACCATATGGCAACATCTAGGGAGGCCAAGCATGCAGATGATAGAGAAAATTAATTGAGGTTTAATAGAGAATTAAAGTTGGAAAGTTTTGAGGAAGGAATCATAAAGGTTTTTATTGCTTCTTAAAACAAAATATCCCTTCATTTCTTTTATTCTATTCATTTTTCTTTCTTGACAATATTATTCTTCTCTCCTCCATCTTCTATAGCCTAATTCTCATAGAGGCTAGGATTCCTAAAACACCAAAAAAAAATTCAAAACAAAATAAAAAAGTAGTTCTCTGTCGATTGTTGTAAGATCTAGAGTGCAATCAATGAATCAAGGATTCATTTAAGGTGTTTCTCTTGGCTACATCAGAAAGGAAATTTTCAATTTTATTGATATATAAGCCTTTTAATCCTTTATCTCTTCGATCTCTTTTACCTATATGAATTTTGGATTATGAATCAAATAACAAATTTCTAATTTCAAATCAATTGTATTGTCATAATGTTGATATGTTTTAACTTCCCATTTTCTTCTATTTTTTACTCATGTGTTATCAATGATAACAATTATAGCTTTATTACTATTCTTTTATATTTGTTCATATTGTGTATATAATTTAGATTTATATCTCATTGTCTGCATATACCTAAATCGTCTAATTTTTTATTTCAGAAACCATTGTTTGAATAAAATTTTGTAACAATTCTATTAATGGATTTAGTTTGATTGTTTTAAAGATTAAGAATGAATACGTTTACTATAACTAGTTGTGAATAAATTTTGATTATTGTTTACATGAAAAACTAATTGAACTTATAATTTATATGTTGTTTCAAAAAAAAGAACAACTTTATATTTTTTGATTTATTTCTTAAATTAATAGTTAGACTATGTTAAGTTATTTTGTTTAAAGATACCAATTTTAAATTACAAACTAATAAGCATAGTTTTAATGTTGTTTTGTCTCAAAACGTTGATTCAATTCGTATGTACACACATGTATATGAATATACATACGCATACGCAAACACACACACGCTTATGCACGCATGCACACACAAATGTGTGTGTATATATATATATATATGTGTGTGTGTGTGTGTGTGTGTGTGTCTATGTGTGTGTCTGTGTGTTTATGTAAGTTTTTAATCCAACGTTTATAAAGTTAGTCTTTTATGTAAAGAATTGCAAAATTGCTTTAAACTATATTTTAATTAAAATCGATATTAAATTTCTTGCTTTAACTTTAACATGTATTTAAATGTAAACCCTATTTTGTCAAAAGAATAAACTTATTTTGGATGATAAAGACATATATAAATTGTGAATCTGTCCATTGCGCTTAAATCCTAGCACCTAAACACGTGCACATTAACCATGTACACTACTTATTTGTTGCATTTAGACAATATTCACTAAATTATATTTAGTACATCATTCAATTTAATTAAAATGAGGGAACTGAAAGATTTCTTTCTCTAAATAATCCAAAACCTTCCCTAAATTAATTGCGGTAATTCTAGAGAGAGAAACAAATGGTTTCCTTCTCTATATTCAGAATAATTATTATACACATCGGTGTATTCAATACTCTCATATATTTATTTTTTTATATTTAAATTAAATTCAAACACCATTTATTTATTTTTTTAAATAAAATATGATGTTATTTAAAATTTTATTAAATTGGATCAAATATACCTTTAGACTTCATAGGCCCAATAGATCCAATTTTTTTTTTGAAATATACCTATTTTACCCGCTTCTGACTTACTTGGTTTCTTCACTTATGGCGATCGACGACGGTGAGTTGGGGCTTGATCCAATAGCTTCAAAATGGTAGGGCGATTATGAGTTTTAGGCTTGATCGAATTAGTGTCACAGAGTGTTTGGCGAATGTCAAGCTTAGACTTGACCTCAATAGTCACGTGTGATTTCCGTGATAGTGTCGCGTACATGCCATATGAATTGGGGCTTTGAGCTTAATAGTATGATATATGGTAGGGGTTGGTGTACTTCGGTGGGGCCAGTGACATCTAGTAATGGCGAGTTGGGACTTTAAACCCTGTAGTGTTGTAGTTGGCAGTACACGATTTGGGATTTTGAGCTCGATAGTGTACATACTTTAGGCGATGGTGAGTTAGGACTTTATACCCAATATTCTCACAGTTGGTGGCACACGAGTTGAGACTTTAAGCTCAATAGTTTGCATACGTTTAGGCGATGATGGGTTAGGAGTTTGAGCCTGTATCATAGTTGTTTCGACATATGAGTTGAAACCTTGATCTCAATAGTATGCATATGACAAGACTTCAGACAGATTATCGTAAGACCTTACATATGATGTCATTATAGTATTATATTGTCTTTAGCTGACTTGTTGGGTGTAGGTACACAAGCTAAGTTATGGTTTTAGAGCATAAGTATTGTTTTACTAGTTTATTAGTATTATACATTTATATGATATGTTTCATTCACCAGACACATGTATGAATCCCACTATCATTTCTTCTCTTTAGTTAGATTCTAATAGGTCGATAGCGAGGACTTGGAGGTGATGGTATGACAAATATATGGATTTATTTGCAATCTACTATTGTATTTCATTTATTCACATGCATTATAATTGTGTCCATTGCCGATAGAGAGATGTTGTAGTTGGATTTATTTGATATTGTATTTTTTTATTTGTTTGGGATTGTAATACTAATTCCTGCTATATCTGATTCCTTCTGCTATGTGTTTCAGAAAGTGTAGAGTATTGTAGATAGCTCTTTTTCATTTTTTTATACATATTACCTCAAACGATCAACTGTTTGTGAGGTCTGCGACATCCGTGTATTTTTATGCATGAATCAAGACGTCATAGATGGTGGGTTGTTATATTCAAAAAAGCCTAAATCTTGGGGTAAAGGCGTATTTTTTGCATTAGCTTCGAAGGAAGGAGGCATAGAAGAGGTGCAAGTGCTTAGAGATTTCTCAGATGTGTTTGAACCTCTTTACTCGACCTCTAGTAGATGATAGAATTTCATATTGAGTAGATAACAGGATTGGGACTATTTACTCGACCTCTAGTAGAATGCCTCCAAAGGAGTTAAAGAAGCAACTAGTAGAGTTCAAAAGTAGGATGTTTGTAAGGCCGATTAGTTCACCATAGGTGGCTTCGGTTGTGTTTGTGAAGAAGTCCTATGGATCTTTAAGAATATGTATTGACTATCGATAGCTGAATGAGAGAATAGTAAAGGACATATATCCCTTGCGAAGGATAGATAATTTGTTTGATAAGTTAAATGGAGATAAGGTATTCTCATAGTTAGATTCGGCTTCAGGATTCCATCAACTAGGGTTGCGGCAGAAGCGTTCTATTGACTGCTTTGAGATCCGGGTATAGTTCATATGAGTTGCTAGTAATCCATTTGAACTGATTAATGCACTTGCTTTCTTTACGGACTCGATGAATCATATCTTCCAAGACCAGTAGACTGATATGTGTTAGTGTTTATTGATGATGTCCTAGTGTACTCAAAGGATGAAAGGGATCATGAGATTCACCTAAGGCTTTTATTGGAACATTGAGACATCATAAGCTAAAGGCAAATTTTATAAGTTTCATTTTAGAGCTGGGAAGTAAAGTTCTTAGGCTAAGTGGTTTTAGAGAGAGGCTTGGTTGTAGACCATTTGAAGGTAGACGCTGTGAATGGATGGAAGAGACGCAAGACTACTACATAGGTTCGAAGTTTCCTAGGATTGGCTGGCTACTACCGGAGATTCATTGAGGACTTCTCCAGGTTAGTAGCACCAACTTTTTTGTATAGAGTAGGTAAAGATAGATGCATGAGATGTTCACCTAAATTTCTTATGAACTCAAAAGAGGGCAACCCTGAAACCGTTTGCATGAAATCAATCAAGCGAAAGAAAAAATTGATTCATCCTGGACAATATCTTATTTAATAGTCGAACTGCTAGCGAACTATACGGCCTAATCAAGATAGCATTTACGGATTTTATTTTATGCATTTTTTCATTTTTATGTTCAGTAAAGCTCCAATTCTTTTTTTATATATACAAGAGACAGCCCTCTCTTATTGATTGAACATAATTTGAAGAACGAGAAATACGTATGGATGAAGGAGTGCGAGACATCTTTCTGAGAGTTGAAGCTTCGGCTAACAAATGCTCCAGTATTGCTTATACTTGAAAGAAACTGAGACTTGGCTGTGTATATAAATTCTTCAGGATTGGGGTTGGGAGGAGTGTGATTCGAAGAGGCAAAGTAATAGCCTATGCATCTAGGTAGTTGTGACCCCATGATGTTCGATCTCCGACACATGACTTGGAGTTGGAAAATGTTATCTTCGCATTGAAGATATGGAGACATTAACTTTTAGACGAAAGGTTCAAGTTATTCACTGACCACAAATCCTAATGATATTTATTCTTTGAGAAGGAGTTGAACATGGAGCAACAAAGATGGTTAGAGATTTTAGCATCTTACGAGTTTGGGATAGAGTATACCCAAAGGAAGGGAAATAAAATTGCCAATGTTTTAAGCTGAATGCAGCGTAGTTGTATTTTGGTTATGAGTGAGGAGTGGAATGTGTTAGAGATGGAGCATCCTGCAATGTTCATTTTTGGTCGAGTGCTGGTTCGAGTAGAACTTCTAAGACATTATCATGCTTAGAATTTCGGCTAGCTCTCATGGAAAGGATTGCTCAGAGGTAAAGGGAAGATGTGCTCTGTGCTAATAGGGTTAGATGCTTAGAGTTTAAAATTGAAGCAGAGGAAACAAAATGTTTCGGTGATGATGAAGGCGGTAGAATCTGAAAACGTGCAAGGTTATATGTTCCGGATGTAGGATGCCTTCGAAAAGAAGTCTTGGATGAATGTCGTCATTATGTTTTGTATTCACCCAGGGGGTTCAAAGACTTACCGCGATATGAAGAGAAGTTTCTTACACAAAGGGATGAATATGTGATAGAGTTAGGGGTATGTCCTAGGGGCAATTATGTAATTCATTATATATATCTAACTCGATAACCAATCTTATTCAAAATAAAAGGCGTTTTCTTTTCTCTACAAGAAAAAAAAGCATTATTATTTTGCACAGAAAAGCTGGTTTTATAGTGGTCATACCACTTTACAAATGAAATATAGGTTAGAGGTAAAGAAGCCTCAACAACTAGAAAAACGACACAACTAGCTGAAGCACAGGAGTTAGGCAACATTCCTAAACTACTAAAAAAACTTACTCAAAATCCATGTAGGGTGCATACAATATCAAGCTACACAAGGCAATGACAAACACCATGTAGGGTGCATACAACATACAGGAGCACTATTTTGACTTTATCACAAACACCATGTAGGGTGCATACAACATACACAAACACCATGTCTAATTTGTCCTTTTTGTTCTTGTTTTAGAAACTATTTATTTATTAAACAAAACTATTTTGACTAAAACTAATTTTAAATTTACTGATATGACTTTATCATTTTTCAACTCAAATAAATTAAATATGTTGTCTACTTGAAATCATTCGAAAATTGAATATAATTTTACATGACTGTTGTTTGAATATAAATTATTACTATTTCATACTTTTGTTTGAAAGTTGTTTATAAGTGGACTTTTATTTAATTGGTCTTTCTCTAAACTTTTACATGTTTATTTACATATATATGTACTTCTTATATATTGCTTTTACCATTCAAACCCATTAATGTATTTGATACAATTACTATATTATATACAAATTTAAATTAAATTTAAAATTACTTTTTACCAAATTAAATAAAATATGATTTTATTGAAAACGTTAATAGAGGATCATATAGGCACAACATATCCAAAATAGGAAAATTTTGAAATCTACCTATTTCACTTAGCAATAGATTAACATAGAGCATCAAAACCAAGTAGACTTTTGCAGCCTTTAGAAGTTCCAGTGTGAAAATGGGACATAGTTTTTATGGATATTATAGATGGCTTGCTGGGATCTAGGGCTAGGAACAAGGGCATATGGGTTATAGTTGATAGACTAACTAATAGTGCCCATTTTATCCCAGTACGACCTACAAGGACGGCATAAAAGGTTGCCCGAGATTTATTTGAAGACTGTAGTAAGACTATATAGAGTACCAAGTACTATAGTTAGTGACGAGACTTGTTGTTTACAGTGAGTCTTGGTGGACCTTACATAGTGTTTTGGGTTCAGAGTTATGCATTAGTAAGGTATACTGTCCACAAAAGGATGATAGACCAAGAGAGTTAATCAGATACTAGAGGATTTATTATGGGCATATACGTTAAACTTCGATGGATCTTAGGAAGATCATATACACTTGGTGAAATATTCATATAACAATAGTTACCAATCCAATATAGGTATGGAACCTTTTGAGGCATTATATGGAAGACCATTTAAGTCACCCGTATGTCGGTGTGCGATAAAAGATAGGGTCGTGTTGGGATCAGATAGCGTAGAGAAGCCTCGGAAAAGGTTAAGGTAATTTGGCAGAGGATGAAAGAAGCTCATTTAAGGAAAAAAATGTGAGGCCCACCTCTATACCCACGCTAACCAAGAACACTACGATGTAGTGCTGCCAATTAGCATGGAGAATAAGGCTGTGGAGGAGCGACCATCCATGTAACTTCTTTGTGCGAGCACCGATATGTCAGATAGAATAGAATGCATATCTTTTAAGGAGGAAATCCGACATACCGATACAAACACAAAGCTATCACACGGTGGCTATATATAATCTTCGAAAACAAACATAGAAATAATCATAACAAAAACCAGTCACAGACATCCATATCACAAAGGCGGAAGAAGATATGAAATAAATATATAACACATGAAAGTGTACAATAGAGTAGTGGTCAGAAAGATCCACGATAATACAAAAGAATAGCAACATGTGCTATACAAAAGAATAAGTACACAACATAGAATCTATATCTCAAATGCGTACATCCAAAAACTACAAATCTAAGTAGTGCCAAAAGTCAGAATAATCCTGAAGAGAAGTCAAGCAGAAGCACCTGCAACATCTCGGTCTGACCCGAGTATTATTTATAAGAAAATAATAAACGGACCAGTCTAGCTATAAATATCAGATGATAAGGTATAGGATAAATAATATGGCATGAACATGTAACAACCATAACGGCATACTACTATAAGTATGTAAATGATAATCAACCAAAGATCAATCAATATCACAAGAATCTTCTCAAAGATAAAATAGGGTATCATACCCTAAACTTGTATTCATAACAAGTCAATAACACATAAATTCACCAACACAAAAACTAATATCATATCAATGAAAATCATGAAAATTGGTGAAGCACAAAATTCCAGAAATCATCACCAGAAATCCAAAAAACACATAAAAAGGGGGATGCCTAACACATGAATGGGAGCATGAAAACTCACCTACGCGTAAACACATAAATGAGAAGCTATCTCGTGGAAGCTATCCATTAAATTTCCACAAAGAAATGGCCCGAAGACCATGGGATGCTACCCCATATATGTGATGGCGAAACATCACAAAAGCAGGGTCTAGTATCCCTCGCAGACAAAGAGACATCGCTCAATCGCTGGTCTAAATCACAAAAATGATCGTCATGATCATTAGGAAGTGTCAATTACACTAAGCCAGTAAATATATGAGTTTAGCTTCATGACCCATAACCACTAGCTTAACTTAAATATTTACGAACAAACTGTAGATCTCCACTAGGAAATTGTCACAAAAGGGTTCAATCGAACAAGTCCAAGAGCTAACCGACGAAGTGAACGCAAGCGTTTCATACCACTCGTTTTACTAAGTTGTTTAAGTCGATTTCTCATCCGAGTGAAGTAAAGGCTTGTATATACTAGTATATTGGAAATCGGTTTGAGAAAACGAACTTTTGGTATTTAAAATAGTGTTGAAATCGCTTTGATGAAAGAGTTTTGATATTTACTACTAGTATTGAAACCTTCATATCTTTAAAGTGACAAGTCACAAAACGATTGTTGAAACAAATCGAATCACATAAATTCACATTCGAAGACGTGAGTAAAGTCCAAAGAAATCAATTCCCAAAATCATCATAGTAGAAATCCTGTTGAATGTTTTTCAGATAAGATCCCCTATGGAGGGGGGGTCTAGGGGGGTGGCAACCCCCTAGGTGGGGGTGCGGGGGCAAGGCCCCTGCTACGGTGTTCGACCTGCCTGGTCAGGTCACAGGGGTCTAGAGGGCAGCGCCCCCGGCGGGGTGTGGGGCAGCGCCCCGACCAAAACGGTATGACCTAGTGAAGACAAGCGACCTTGTGAAGCCAAACGACCTAAGGGGCCATGCGACCTAATGGTCATGCGACCTAAACCCTAAGTGGAAGACAGGTCGAGCGACCTAAGGGATATGAGGTCCAACGACCTAAGTGAAGCAAGGCCTAGCGACCTAAGGAAAATAAGGTCTATCGACCGAAGGAAAAGAGACTCGCGACCTAAGGACTCGCGACCTAAAACTCGCGACCTAAGGACACGCGACCTAAAATTCGCGACCTAAAGCTCGCGACCTAAAGACACACGACCTAAAACTCGCGACATAAAGATACAGCAAAGAGGCGCGCGACCTAAAGGGGTACGCGACCTAAAAGGTTTCACGACCTAACTGGGTACGCGACCTAAAGGGGTATGCGACCTAAAGGGTTTCGCGACCTAACTGGATACGCGACCTAAAAGGTTTTGCGACCTAAAGGAGGCGCGACCTAACTCAAACCAGCTGGGCGATATAAGGTCGGAGACGACCTATGACTTAACTCCGAGCGACCTAAGGCCAGAAGCAATAGCGAGCGACCTACCACCTAACTCCGAGCGACCTAAGGCCAGAAGCAGTAGCGAGCGACCTACGACCTAACTCCGAGCGACCTAAGGCCAGAAGCAATAGCGAGCGACCTACGACCTAACTCCGAGCGACCTAAGTCCAGAACGAAAATCTACAGGCTGTGACTTCCAGACAAAGTGACCTAAGGCCTAGAATTTGTCAAAAACGCTAAAAAATTGAGTTTCTCACCAATTCAATCCAAACCAAATGCAAATGCACATGCACAAGTGATAGGGAATCATTCCCAATAGTCCAATGACAGTTATAGGCAAGATGTGAGATCAAAAATCTCACCTTTTCACTAAAATGAATGAAGATGGAGATTGAAAGCAAGTTGAAGCAATCCAAAGCTTGAATCCACTATCTTCTTCTTGAATTTGGAGTTGAATGTCGGGTTTGCAATAGAATTTGAGTTTGGAGTTTTAATTTCCCTTTCCCACCACCATTTTTGACAAAGCTTGAAGTGTTTTGATAAAGTGAGGAAGAGGGTTGGGCTGAACTAAAGAAACCAAAGTCAAAGGCGGGAAAAAGTGTAGAAAATTTCACTATCTCCAAACATATCGAAGTTTACACTCAAAAAGATCGCAAATGTCATTTTGAACTCAATGGGAGTGGTCTCGAGTCCTAATTTGACCGTATGCAAAAAGTAGCTTTTCGGACTAAAATCCGATTAACGATAAAATATTTAAATAAAATATTTAAATGATAAATTGATAAATATGCGGGTTGTTACAGACTCCCCTCCTTAAAGAAATTGCATCCTCGCAATATATAAGACGGAAAATAAAAGTAACAACCATAAAAGCATATTAACACAAAAGAAATTGGAATTAAGAAGTTTACCTCAAAGAGCATGAGAAAGTAATTCCGGATGTGTACGCTCGATGAATTCTCTAGTTTTCCAAGAGCAATCCTTAGGATTTGAGGACCATTGAACTTTAACAAGCGGAACATCTTTATTTCGAAGTCGTTTGACCTCCGAAGCAATAATTCAAATAGGATGCTGCTCATAAGTTAAATTCGGCGAAACTTCTATCTCTTCCACATCACCGGGCTCAAGAATAGAATCAGAATCCCAAAGGCAGTTCCGTAATTGAGAAACGCGAAACACGTCATGCATTGCAGAAAACTGAGCCGGTAATGAAAGGCGATAAGCCAAGGAACCAATATGTTCAGTGATAGGAAATGGCCTAATACATCGAGGCGCTAACTTTCCCGATCGACTGAAACGTACAACACCCTTCATTGGTGAAACACGAATAAATACAAGATCACCAACAAAAAATTCTAATTTCCTTCTTTGGTTATCGGCATAGGATTTTTGTCTACTCTGGGCTTCTTTCATCCTTTGTCGAATAAGTTCAATCTTTTCTGTGGAATCTTGAATAAAATCTGGTCCTAAAACCAGCTTCTCACCGGCCTCAAGCCAACAAGAAGGAGATCGGCATGGCCTTCCATAGAGTGCCTCGAAAGGAGCCATACCAATACTAGATTGGAAGCTGTTATTATAGGAAAACTCAACAAGTGAAATATGATCTTCCCAACTTCCACCAAAGTCAATAACACAAGCACGAAGAAGATCTTCAAGTGTTTGATTCACACGCTCAGTTTGTCCATCGGACTGGGGGTGATAAGCGGTGCTAAAATTAAGCTTCGTTCCCAAAGCTTTTTGAAGACTCTTCCAGAATCCACTAGTAAACAATGGATCTCGATCACTAACAATGGAAGAAGGAACTCCATGTAGTTTAACAATTTCTTTTAAAAAGAGTTTGGCCAGAAGAGGAACGGTTCGGTTCGACCGAACTGGAATAAAATGGGCAGATTTAGTAAGTCTATCAACAATCACCCATAAGCTATTATGACCCGAACGAGAACAGGGAAGGCCATCAATAAAATCCATGGAAATTTGATCCCACTTCCATACTGGAATTTCCAATGGTTGCAATAACCCACCGGGTCTTTGATGTTCAGCCTTGACAAGTTGGCAAGTCATGCAACACTTAACAAAGTTAGCAACACCAGATTTCATTCCCTCCCAGTAATAAAGTCGCTTCATATCCGCGTACATTTTACTGCTACCGGGATGAATGGAATATTTGGAACGATGTGAATCTTCAAGAATATCTTTACGAAGATCACTAATATTTGGTACGATAAGTCTACCAAATTTTCGAATGCCGCCACGAGAATCGATATCAAAGTCTTTCAAACCTTCAATATCAGTTTTATCCTTAAGATTTTGGCCAAGCAAAGCCAATTCAGGATCTAACTGTTGAGCTTCAAGAATGCGGTCTAATAGCGAAGGACGAGCCTCAAGGCTGCATAAAACAAGAGATGAACATAAATCGGAAACGCGATCTCGAATTTCACAAGTGGATAAAAGTTTGAGATCGTTCCATTCAGATATCATCATGGAAACAACCGCTTGTTGCTTGCGACTGAGTGCATCGGCAACTCGATTCCCCTTTCCAGGAGTATAAAGAATGTCAAGATCATAAGAGGCAAGAAATTCGAGCCAACGCTGTTGATGCAAATTAAGTTCCTTTTGAGAGAACAAATATTTCAAAGACTTATGATCAGTATAAAGTATAAATTTCTCTCCCAAAAGATAGTGTCGCCAAATTCGAAGGGCGAAGACGATAGCTGCGAGTTCTAAATCATGTGTGGCATATCTAGTCTTAGCCAGCTTCAATTGCCTAGAAGCATAAGCAATTACACGTTCTTTCTGCATAAGAATGACACCCAATCCAACGCGACTAGCATCGGTATAGACAACAAAATCTTGATTCCCTTCGGGAATAACAAGAACAGGAGCATCAGAAAGGAGTTCTTTTAATTTCTGAAAAGAAGTTTCACATTTGTCCGACCAAATGTATTTAACACCTTTCTTTGTTAAGCGAGTAAGAGGCACGACAATCTTAGAAAAGTCTTTTATAAAATGGCGGTTATAACCTGCCAATCCGAGAAAGCTACGGATTTCAGTTATGCTCTCCGGTCTCTTCCAATTCTGAATCGCTTCAATCTTTGAAGGATCCACTGATATTCCGGATTCGGAAATAATATGACCGAGAAACTTCACACTAGATTGCCAAAAATGGCATTTAGAAAATTTTGCCTTTAATTGATTACTCCTAAGAGTTTCCAATACAATTCGAAGATGCTTTTCATGTTCCTCCTCGGTTTTAGAATACACAAGAATATCATCAATAAAGGTGAGAACAAACCGATCGAGAAAATCTTTGGAAACTCTATTCATGAGGTCAACAAAATAAGCCGGAGCATTCGTTAAATCGAATGGCATAACTAGCCATTCATAAGATCCATAGCGTGTATGGAACGAAGTCAAAGGAATACTATCCTCTGCAATACAAAGCTGATGGAAACCGGTAGCCAAGTCCAATTGTGAAAAGACTCTAGCACCACTAAGTTGATCAAACAGATCATCAATCCGAGGCAAAGGATACTTATTCTTAATAGTAAGATCATTAAGCTTGCGGTAGTCGACGCAGAGCCTAAGTGTACCATCAGACTTACTTACAAAAATAGCTGAAGCTCCCCAAGGCGAGGAACTAGAGCGAATAAGTTGCTTCGTCTCTAACTCGGATAATTGTTTGCGCATCTCTTCATTCTCCTTATTGGACATGCGATAAGGAGGACGGGTAATAGGTTGAGCTCCAGGTATAAGATTAATTTTGAACTCAATTGCTCGCTTAGGTGGTAATCCTAAAACGGGCTCAAAGATGTCGGGAAATTCACGAACGACGCGAATAAGATAAATGACATCTTCCTCATCATCATTATCATTATCACGAGGCTTTAAAGAATATAAAGATGCAACCAAAGCGGAATCCGAATCTTTAAGAATAATAGAAATCTGATTAACAAATTGCGGATGACGGAGATAAATAGTCCGCTCAGGACATAGGATACGAGCTTCATAACGAGTAAGCTAATCCATACCCAAAATCATTCCAAAGCCTAAGTAACGCATGACATGCAAATCGGCTAGGAAAGAAAAATCACACCAAATAATCTCGACATCTTTACAAAGCAGACTAAGAGTTGCGGATCCACCAACTGGATTCGCAATTCTTAAAGAAGTCATTAAAGCAACAACACTTAAAGAAAAAGTATCGATAAGTTCCTTTGATATAAAAGAATGGGATGCACCCGTATCAAAGAGAACTCTAATAGGTTGATCATGAAATAATATAATGCCATCAAGGACAGAATGAGACATACCTTGACCACGAGATGTGTTGCCAGGGGCTTGAGCAACGTTTAACTTTCCCTCCTCTTGAAGCCTAGGGCATTGGTGCATAAAATGATCTGGACTTTTAAAATAGCGGCAAGAGCGGGGCTTTGAACACTTGTTCGAAAAATGGCCCTTAGCACCACAGTTGAAGCATTTTTGATCACTGGGGGGAAATGTCTTTGCAGCAGGAGTTGCTTGCTTACCCTTTTTGTTGGGATAAGGACCTTTGAACTTGTTAGGCCTTTTCTTGTTGTTGAAGTTTGGTTTAGCAACCACCACTTCAACATCACTGTCCTTATCAGCCTCTTCAAGAAGAAGAGCAATATCAATCAATTGATCGAAAGAAACTTCTAATTTTAGAAGTAATGGCTTCTTGAGATTCTTGTTTAAGCCATAGACGAACCTCTGGTTCTTATTCAATGGGGTGTTGATGTATTCAACCCCGTATTTGGACAGTGACTCGAAGGATGTGACATAATTTGTCACAGAGGATGTACGTTGAACAAGGTCTATGAAACGACGAGCCAATGTCACTTTCTCTGCTTTTGGTATGAATTTCAATTCGAAGCGTTCCCGGAATTGCTCCCAGGTGAGATCAGCTTCATTAATTTCAGAAATAAGGAGTTCGTACCAATCCAATGCTCTCTCTTGGAGCATACTGGAGGCCACCTGAACACGGTGAAGATCGACAAGATTCATGCGAGAAAAGATTCTATCGCATGTTCTTAACCAAGCCTGGACCTCGATAATAGTTTCAAAACCTTTGAATGGTTTCCCACCCAAGTTGGTATAATCGTTGCACAAGCATGCAAATCCAGACTTTTGGATGAGTATGTTCCTGATTAGGACCAGTTGCTTGAGCATTCTTTACTAAATCAAGAAGCTGTTGAGCGGTCATAAAAACTCCATCCTGGGGAGTGACAGTAGATGGTCCAGCTCTGGGACGACCTGGTCTAGACATTCTCTTCTTTAAGAAAGAGAGAAGAAGAAAAAGGTTATTCACCAAATGAATATCAAGCAATCTTGATAGATGAAACAAGGAATCATAAAGAAAACAGGATGAATTGGTTCGAAGACTCGAACTAAATCCTGAAATACAACTCCTAAGGTGGACTTAGGACGATGATCCTTGTTAAGTTATTCTACATTGTTCCGAAGTTTGGCTCCGATACCAAGCTGTGACGCCCCACCTCTATACCCACGCTAACCAAGAACACTACAATGTAGTGCTGTCAATTAGCACGGAGAATAAGTCTTGGACGAGCGACCATCCATGTAACTTCTTTGTGCGAGCACCGATATGTCAAATAGAATAGAATGCATATCTTTTAAGGAGGAAATCCGACATACTGATACAAACACAAAGCTATCACACGGTGGCTATATATAATCTTCGGAAACAAACATAGAAATAATCATAACATAAATCAGTCACAGACATCCATATCACAAAGGCGGAAGAAGATATGAAATAAATATATAATACATGAAAGTGTACATCAGAGTAGTGGTCAGAAAGATCCACGATAATACAAAAGAATAGCAACACGTGCTATACAAAAGAATAAGTACACAACATAGAGTCTATATCTCAAATGCGTGCATCCAAAAACTACAAATCTAAGTAGTGCCAAAATTCAGAATAATCCTGAAGAGAAGTCAAGCAGAAGCACCTGCAACATCTCGGTCTGACCCGAGTATTATTTATAAGAAAATAATAAACGGATCAGTCTAGCTATAAATATCAGATGATAAGGTTTAATATGGCATGAACATGTAACAACCATAACGGCATTCTACTATAAGTATGTAAATGATAATCAACCAAAGATCAATCAATATCACAAGAATCTTCTCAAAGATAAAATATGGTATCATACCCTAAACTTGTATTCATAACAAGTCAATAACACATAAATTCACCAATGCACAAAAACTGATATCATATCAATGAAAATCATGAAAATTGGTGAAGCACAAAATTCCAGAAATCATCACCAGAAATCCAGAAAACACATAAAAAGGGGGAGGCCTAACACATGAATGGGAGCATGAAAACTCACCTACGCGTAAACACATAAATGGGAAGCTATCTCGTGGAAGCTATCCATTAAATTTCCACACAGAAATGGCCCGAAGACCATGGGGTGCTACCCCATATATGTGATGGCGAAACATCACAAAAGCGGGGTCTAGTCTCCCTCGCAGACAAAGAGACATCGCTCAATCGCTAGTCTAAATCACAAAAATGATCGTCATGATCATTAGGAAGTGTCAATTACACTAAGCCAGTAAATATATGAGTTTAGCTTCATGTCTCATAACCACTAGCTTAACTTAAATATTTACGAACAAACTGTAGATCTCCACTAGGAAATTGTCACAAAAGGGTTCAATCGAACAAGTCCAAGAGCTAACCGACGAAGTGAACGCAAGCGTTTCATACCACTCGTTTTACTAAGTCGTTTAAGTCGATTTCTCATCCGAGTGAAGTAAAGGCTTGTATATACTAGTAGATTGGAAATCGGTTTGAGAAAAAGAACTTTTGGTATTTAAAATAGTGTTGAAATCGCTTTGATGAAAGAGTTCTGATATTTACTACTAGTATTGAAACCTTCATATCTTTAAAGTGACAAGTCACAAAATGATTGTTGAAACAAATCGAATCACATAAATTCACATTCGAAGACGTGAGTAAAGTCCAAAGAAATCAATTCCCAAAATCATCATAGTAGAAATCTTGTTGAATGTTTTTCAGATAAGATCCCCTACGGAGGGGGGTCCAGGGTGGTGGCAACCCCCTAGGTGGGGATGCGGGGGCAACGCCCCTGCTACGGTGTTCGACCTGCCCGGTCAGGTCGCAGGGGTCCAGAGGGCAGCACCCCCGACGGGGTGCGGGGCAGCGCCCTGACCAAAACGGTACAACCTAGTGAAGACAAGCGACCTCGTGAAGCCAAACGACCTAAGGGGCAATGCGACCTAATGGGTCATGCGACCTACGACCTAAGTGGAAGACAGGTCGAGCGACCTAAGGGATATGAGGTCCAACGACCTAAGTGGAGCAAGGCCTAGCGACCTAAGGAAAATAAGGTCTAACGACATAAGGAAAAGAGACTCGCGACCTAAGGACTCGCGACCTAAAACTCGCGACCTAAGGACACGCGACCTAAAACTCGCGACCTAAAGCTCGCGACCTAAAGACACGCGACCTAAAACTCGCGACCTAAAGATACAGCAAAGAGGCGCGCGACCTAAAGGGGTACGCGACCTAAATGGTTTCGCGAACTAACTGGGTACGCGACCTAAAGGGGTACGCGACCTAAAGGGTTTCGCGACCTAACTGGGTATGCGACCTAAAAGGTTTCGCGACCTAAAGGAGGCGCGACCTAACTCAAACCAGCCGGGCGATATAAGGTCGGAGACGACCTACGACTTAACTCCGAGCGACCTAAGGCCAGAAGCAATAGCGAGCGACCTACGACCTAACTCCGAGCGACCTAAGGCCAGAAGCAATAGCGAGCGACCTACGACCTAACTTTGAGCGACCTAAGGCCAGAAGCAATAGCGAGCGACCTACGACCTAACTCCGAGCGACCTAAGTCCAGAACGAAAATCAGCAGGCTGTGACTTCCAGACAGAGCGACCTAAGGCCCAGAATTTGCCAAAAACGCTGAAAAATTGAGTTTCTCACAAATTCAATCCAAACCAAATGCAAATGCACATGCCCAAGTGATAGGGAATCATTCCCAACAGTCCAATGACAGTTATAGGCAAGATGTGAGATCAAAAATCTCACCTTTTCACTAAAATGAATGAAGATGGAGATTGAAAGCAAGTAGAAGCAATCCAAAGCTTGAATCCACTATCTTCTTCTTGAATTTGGAGTTGAATGTCGGGTTTGCAATAGAATTTGAGTTTGGAGTTTTAATTTCCCTTTCCTACCACCATTTTTGACAAAGCTTGAAGTGTTTTGATAAAGTGAGGAAGAGGGTTGGGCTGAACTAAAGAAGGTGCAGTCCAAACCAAAGTCAAAGGCGGGAAAAAGTGTAGAAAATTTCACTATCTCCAAACATATCGAAGTTTACACTCAAAAAGATCGCAAACGTCATTTTGAACTCAATGGGAGTGGTCTCGAGTCCTAATTTGACCGTATGCAAAAAGTAGCTTTTCGAACCAAAATCCGATTAACGATAAAATATTTAAATGATAAATTGATAAATATGCGGGTTGTTACAAAAAAGCTATGTCGATAGGAGGTGGAAGGACATGGAGTTTGATCTGGGAGATCATGGGTTTGTTAAGGTTTCGCCAATAGAGGCCCTATGAGATTCGAAAAGGTAGGAAAGTTAGTGCTTATATATGTTGGCTCATTTCAGATACTGGAAAGAATTTGAAGGGTAGCCTATAGGTTTGAGTTGCCGAATACTTTGGCAGGGGTCCATAACGTGTTTCATGTTTCACATTTGAGGAAGTGTATCCGAGATTCGGATGCAGTAGTAAATCCTGGAGCTATGGATGACTTGGTTCTAGAACCAAACATGACATATGTTAGAAGACTTATTCAGATGTTGACTGAGATATAAAGAAGCTTTGTAGTAAGGAAGTAAAGCTAATACGGGTCAAATTGAGTAAGGACCAAGAAGATTGTACTTAAGAAACATAAAATATGGGAAACGGTGTTGTATAAGTTATACTAATGTAAATGGATTTTAAGGCCAATTTAACACTAAAGGTGGGTGAATAGTGTTTTATAACTTATATGAAATTTTTCTAAATTATTTCAAGATTTAATTTCAATCATAGATAATCAACACGGATATATATTACCAGGGAGTCACACACACACACACATATATATATACAGTAACAGTAAAGTAAAAGTAAGATGACACCATGAGTTTTACACAGGTTTGGATTAACCTATCCTACATCCAGTTCTGTACAATGTAGTATAGATTTCATTTCTAATGCCTATTTTAAATAGATAACAAGCAAACTAGAATACCGTCTCGATTTCAAGGCAACGAGATACACCCTCTCGATGTTCTGAACTTAGGGTAGACTCTCTTTATTTAATCCAGCAACAAGATCCCCTGCTTAATTTAAACGGACAACAAGCACACCCACTTGTTTTGAATGAGCAACAAGCACAGCCAATTGATATGAACGGGTAACAAGCACAGCCAGTTGGTATGAACAGGCAAAAAGCACACCCAAACAAATAATAGTAGAGATTTATTGATTCCAAATATAAACAGTTATACTTTGGAAACAAAATATCATACAGCCCGTTGATAGCACTTTGATCTTTGAACTGATGAGAGAATACTTTCAAATCAGTGAGTAGACTATAGAGATTGAATATAGTAAAGTAGAGATTGAATTTAACTGAATTTGAAGAGTGTAGAAAGTGGATTTATGAAATATATATGGAGAATTTGAACTAAGAAGAAAGTAGGGAAAGTAGTTAATAAATTCGTTTTCCCATCTCCTTTATATAGTGTTTGAAGGGATGTGTCTATTCGCGAAAAGATTTAACCAAAAATCAAAACTATTCAAAATTCAAAAGACACCACTTCAATGGTACATATGTCGACATATCTATGTAGCCTATGTTGAAATACTTACGTATGTTTTGAAAAAAAACTTTAAATGTGTTGCAAAATTCTAAGCTCTTGTAAAATCATTTAAGCATAGTTTCTAAATAGTTTAATGTATAAAACTCTTATTAAATATTTGTATAAATATATTTTGAAATTAAAATAAATATTTAGATAAAAATAAATAGTTAGATAAGGGAGTATTCAAAAAAAAAGTTGATATTCAAGGACTTTAACAAATTAATTTATTGTCTATTAACTATAAACTATAGTCTTGAACTCTTCATATCTTTATCTCTAAACTCATGAGTATTCAAATATCTTGATCATTTCTAAATCTTGATATCTAATCTATTTACTAATCAATCTTCAACATTGATATGTACTTGTATAAACCTATATAATATCCTTCAAAATATTCTATACAACTTGGAAAATGATTTGTACCTATATTTATATGGTCGTTATCATCAAAATCAATATCTGTGGTATTAATAACTTCTTCCTTTTTAATTACAACAACCATGTAAATATATTTATTATAAAATATAATGTATCGATCTCCCCTTAAATTGATTAACTCCCCCTATTTTTTATAACTCCCTCTTAGTATATGCATACATTATATTTTATATTTTTCTCACACATTATCATCAACAAAAATAGTTAAAGAAAAATAAACTCCCCCTAAATGTAACATATATTAAATACCATTAAATGCGATAGTATTGTAGATGATATCAAAATCAATACTAACTGCAAAACATTATTATATATAATTATAATTACATATGTTTTAACTGTACATCACAAAATTTACATGTATACATATTTATTCAATTAATTACATATTACAAATTATAAATACAAATTATATATTTAAAACCTAGATTATCTTAGGAATTTCGACCTATCCTTCGAATCCAAAGATAGGATTGGTGTTGATAAATTCCCAATCTTCATTTTCCACTTTTACTTTAGAGTTCGAGCATTCTGGGACATTGCTTTGAGCTTCTTTGGCAAAACCAAAAGTAAAATGTCATATAGAATCAAATTGTTTTCCTTTTCTTTGATAATTTGCATTTGACTCAACTCCAAGGGTCGTTGATTGCGAAGAATGAAGCAAAGAGCATGTAACGACCCAATATTTTCAACCATTCGCATCCATTATAAGTGTATAGGTAGACACTCATGCCGGAATTGAATTGCTCAAAATACCGCGTTGTAAATAAAATTTGGCAAATCTCAAAATATGCAGTAAATAAATATAATCACAGATCACAGACATAGAGTAAAATAATGCAGCGGAAGTAAAAGAAATAGTAGTTCATGAAGCTACTATATAAATATACCAGAGTACATAAGATACAATAGAAGAAATAGAGTACAACAGAAGTATAAATAAGATAACCAAGTACAAGCTGAATAGAGCAACATAACTGAAGTAGATAGAACAAGACTAGCAGATAATCTCCAGCGATTCAAATCTCCAAAAGGTGGAAATCCAAATCTGTGAATACTCAGGCTGACCCGAGCGTAAAGCAAAACACAAAACACTCGAGTCAGGACAATATATACTTATATAATATAAACCAACTCAAGTGAACTGTAATAAAGGTACTAGTAACTTAAAGAATGCTTGGGATCGCCCATTCTTTAAGGATCCGTTAAACTATTTACTATGTAGTAATATACGCTATATACAGTAGTGTCTAATTAGTAAAGTATAATCATATAGAAAATAGCGCTAAGGGGATGGAGAACCTTAACGCGGTCGGATCTTAAAATCATAATCGTAGTAAAGCTCGATATGGTAGGTGACACGGCACAACTAGGCAATGCCAGGGTAGATATACCAATTACGCATCCGGACTAGTGGTGACGCATAGCAGCCACTACCGCCCACCTCGAACAACACTCCCAATCAAGGGTGGCCACCAAATCAATCACAAGTAATAGAATGGTATCGAAGAAGTGTGTCCGATCAGAGGTGCTACCTCATTGGTCCGTCAATCGCTCCTGTTTTAGCCACCTTATGCCAACTCATGGGAGTTGGGTCCACGTATATACCTTAGGATCGTCGCCACCATCCTACTTCATTCTGGAATCTCCACCGCGTACACGGTTGTCAAAGTGGTTTTCGGTATCGACAGAGAGTATGTCCATATCCGATCCCGGTCTCTTTGCCAACCAATCATTATTATAACCCGTGGTTATAACTTTTAAAAACAATACTTTACTTCAAAATAAAATATCATTTCAAACCATATCTTTATCAAAATAAAGATTTATCATTTCCAAATCATTTCAATATTACAAAATATCGTATCCTTTCAAACTTCTTTTCAAATCATTTCAATATATCAAAATATCATATCTTCCAAAACTTCAATTTCAAATCATCTCAATATCAAAATATCATATCTTTGATAGTTATACTTCAAAACCAAAATCATTTTTTTATTTCAAAACAATATCATTTCCATTTCAAACATATATTCACCTTTCAAATAGTCTATACTTTCAAAGTTATAATTCTTTTGAAACTAAAACATTTGAAATCATTATACTTTGAAAATCACAACATTTCGAAAACATATATTTGAAATCATCTTTTAATTCTACATATTTACAAATTTATTAAATTAAACCCAAATTCCAAATTTTAATTAAAAATTATTTCAAACCATCATTTTCAACTCAAATTCAGTTTACTAACAAACCATTTCAAATCTTATAAATTTCAAATATAGGTTTACTTCACAAAATACAATATTCAATCTTTAGTATATTTCAAAGCTTAAATATCCCACATTTCATAAATTCAAAATCATTTATATACATTTCAAAATATCAAAATATTATTCAAAACATCATTCGTTTATATTTCATTTAAATACCATTTGAATCCATTCTTTTTATTAAATTTAAATACCATTTTAAACTCACATTCAAATCAAATTCTTCCATTTAAAACCATTTAAATGTCTCTTCATTATCTTTAGAATTTTAACATTTAATTTCCAAAATTATATCATTTTCCAAAGATTATTTTTCATTAAAATTTATTAAACAACAAAATATAGTTTCCGTAGCACTTACAAAATGCTACGTAAAGTTATAGTTTAAAATAGTTCATTTATCAAAACGACAGCACTTAAATGCTGTAATATATTTCCATTAAATTTAAAATAAACTTAAATGTTAAGTTTTACCACTACAGCACTTACAAAGTGCTATAATAGCCTTTATTCCCAATTAACTCTTTGGTTCATTTAAACAACTACAGCATTTACAAAATGCTGTAATATCTTTACCTACATTTCAAAAATGCTGTCAAATCAAATTTAAAGCTTAATTACCATTTCACAAATTTAACTAAATTTCCAATTTCATTTAATTAACTTAAACCTTTAATTAAAACCAAATTTCACATTTCCTAGTCAGGTTATGTTTTAAAAGATCACTTTTAAACATTCATTTATTTAACCACTTAAATTCATAGAAAAATCAATAATACTTTAATAAATCACTTAAATTCAAATTTAATCAAATTATCGTATTTACTATTTCTAAATAAAATTTAATATCCATTTTATTTATATAAATTAAATATCATTTTAACCAAAATTCCAAATTTCCAACTTAAGTTATATTTCAAAAATCCAGTTAAACCATTTATTAATTACATTTTTAACACATAGAAAAATCATAATTTCTTTAATTCAAAATATTTCAAAATCTATTTAAATCAAATTTCGTAAATTTATATTTTTAAAACACTTAAAAATATCCAAAACACTTTATAAAATAACCACGGGCCTGTATATAGTTTTCTAGCCTAGGTCAAGTGATACGGATATGTATCATTTCAATCCGCAGTTTAAAAAGAAAAATCCGGGTTCTATCATTTCAAACCCGCAATCCCAGTTAAAATAAATTAAATAAAAACCATTCAGGCCTATCATTTCAGCCCATAACGATTTTTCCCTATTCTAAAGTCCGTTCGGGTATGTATCATTTCAACCCATAGTGATTCTAGTCTACAGGGAACTTGCAGTGTGATAAACAGATATAAATGAACAGAATACATTATATAACAGTAACGGATGATATAACAGGTGTATAAACATCATATGATCATAACATAGTCAAGTATAACATGATAATATATTTCTACAGATTCACAGGGTGTCAATTTACTAGTTATATAGGTACATATTGTCTGGTGAGAATAACTCACAGTTTTGCGCTGGAGACACAACGACAAATGCACGAATGAGATCCAAACAAGCACGATAACACGATTCAAATAAGAGTGGAGGAGCCAAAGTATCAAATCCCTTGAATAAAAGTCAAACAAAACAATATAACAACGATGAGTTTCAAATCAGCTACGATCAAAACTACACTAGAATAGACTGCACAGAATCAAATAGAAATGCTTGCACTTGCTTTCTACCTCATATGCTTCAGCAATGGGCTGTAAAAGCACTGTAATGGAAGGGTTTTGGATCAGGTTTGGATCAGGTTTTGGGTTCAACATGTCGACCATACATAGGAAAAGATGATGCAAAGGTATGTGTGCATGGAACTACAACTACAGGGCAAACAAACATGATTTCATGCAACCAAAGGCCACGGCCAAGGCAACCTTAGGCACGGCCAGATCTGTAGGGGATTAGGTACAGGTGTGGTAGTGGGTTTCAGGTCGTCTATTGGTGGTGGAGGTGGAGTAGGTGATGATATGTGTGGTCTAGGCAATGTTTTAAGGAGTTTTGTGCAAGTTTTTGTGAGATTTTGGTCAAGGGAATGGTATGGCATGATCATGCAGAGGATTAGGAGGAGGAGCTGCTGCAAATGATGGTGGAGAGGATGGTGGTGGTGGTGGTAGAGGCTAGGCCTAGCAAAACACAAGAAGGATCAATGCAACAATCAATAGAAAAATCATAAAAACAAGAAGAAAGATGATAGAATTTACCAAATTTTTGTAAAACAAATGGCCGTGAGTTTTTTTCTCAATAAAGATGATAAAATTTTCGTGAGAAAGAGTGAGGAATGTGGCTGAAAGATGGAGTAAAGGTACGTCCAAAAATCAATAAAGAGGAGGTTGAGAAATGAAAGGTCGGTAGATAAAAGGACATTGGAGTTACAAGAGTTATAAAACCTTTCAAATTTCTTTATTTTAATTATATAACTTTATATTTCTGGAAATAATAATAATCCCAGATAAAATTTCGAAATTTTATCAAAATATAAAATTTTATATAATATTTATTAATTATATAAAGTTAAATTAAGGAAAATAGCTAAAATAGTGAACTAGACTAGAAAATTTAAAATTGAATAGAATAAATTTTAGAAAATTCATATGAGCTTGTAATATATTTTTAAACATAAATAATAACATAAAATAAAAATATATTTACAAAATAAATATTTAAAATTTAATTTACATATAATTTTTAATGAAGAAAATAGCAGAAAATATGAAAACAGCCTTTAAAAATGAAAAATAAATACAGTAAATTTTGGAAAAATTCTATTATCATTTTAAAAATATAAAAAGACAAAAATAAACATAAAATAACATATTAACACATATTAAAATAAAATATGACAAAGAAAAATATAATTTATACAATTTAAAATAACAAAATTGCAAAATAAACAATTTATACTCAAAATTGAAATGTACATATCTTTTGCAGTTTAACTCCGTTTTCAACAAAACGAAAAGCAGTATTCATGTTATTAAATCTATTTTCATAATAAAAGATAAAATTTATAATTTCAAATATTTAAAATTTTAAATTTAAAAGTCAAAGTTTGACTATTTTAAACAAAATTCACTTTTTGGAAAATTATTCTATTCAGTCATATTTGTAATTCTAATCCATATCAAAATCAAAGTTTATATTTAAAATAACAAAATTTATTCGTTTTCATAAATAAAGCTTTTTAAATCTGGAAATATCAATTTAAAAATAATTGTAAAATACAGGGTTGTTACACTCTCCCCCACTCAAAGCTTTTCGTCCTCGAAAAGGAACGAGGTACGGGAAAGCACAGAAAAAGATAGAATGAAATAGAATTAAGACAAGATGATAAGAAGATTGGAATTACACCTGATAACTATTATTATAGGTAAGTTTAACAAGATTGAGGTGATCAAATAAAGAATATAAGCACGAAAAAGATCCTCTAGAGTCTGAATCTCCCTTTTCACTTGACCGACGGTCTATGAATGGAAAAACAGTGCTCAGGGTTAAAATGAGTACCAAAAATTTTCAAAGATTACAGAAAGATTTCTAAATAGACTGGTATAAGCAATAGCCTTCCCATTCTGTAACAAGATAAGAGAAATAAGGACAAACAAAAGATAGTTTGAAAAAAAAAACAAAATAAGATAATAGATTTGTAACCATAATGTTTTGAAATCATAACAATTTAGAGATGTTATCATTTGGAAATCATACTACTAAAAATCATAACACTTTGGAAATGTTATTCTTAAAAAAAACATAATACTTAGAAAATCATAACACCTTTAAAAATAATCTTTATTTAAACCATTTTAATTCAAGGTCAAATAATATTCCTTTTAAAGTTGTAACATTTCTAAGTTCATTCAATTATAAAAATTTCCAAAACATTGTCTTTTCAAAATAGCAGCACTTATAAAATGCTAAGTAGATATATTAATATTTCAAATCAGTTTAATTCCAGAAATATTTGTTTGGATATCATTTAACTTATGACTTATTAAAACAAACTTTTATGAATGGAATATCCAAATTAAACTATACTTCGTTTATTAAGTCAAAAGCTCACTATTTTACTAAGCTCTTAATTTAACACATAACCTAACACTTTATTTAAAATACCTATTTTATAAATAGATATTCCTTCAATAAGTTACACTTAAAATTCCATTTGAAAACCAAATTCTCAATTATCAAATTTAGTGATGTTAAAATACATTTTAACTATTTAAATCATAATTATTCATTTTTTTAAGACATATCTATTTCATAAATAAAATAGTTATCATAGCAAATATAATAATCAAATTTCTTTACACATTTATTCATTTAGACATCAATTAAACTACGAATTCAAGTTAAATAAACTTTATTACAAAATGTCTAATTCAAATGTATTTTATTTTATCTATTCAAAGATACATTATTTATTATACAACATATTCATTTAGGAAATAACCTTTATTAAAATTCCTAGGTTAGACTTAAGGTTCCATAGTAAATCAAATTTGATTATTAAGTTATTTAAGTAAAATCTCTTTAAATTCCCTTTTCACTATTTACCTCTGTTAATCTTTTATAACTAAAATTTAAGTGTATAACATTTATCATAACCACTCAAAAAAAATCCTTTCTATATTGTATATTATCCAATTTCATATTCAACTTCTGTATAATTTAGGTAAGTTATATTGGAATGAAATTGTGTGTTATACAAGTAAAACTTTCCAATTCAATTATCTCAAGTTTGAATCATTTATTCAAATTTTTGATTTTCTTCTTATAACTGAAATTATTCTTTAAGATAAAATGTAAGAATTAAATTTCCGATTCCCTTCAAACCATTAAGAGATAAATAAATATATGTATATAATATGTCAAATCAAATTTAAATCATATATCTAGATATATTATAATCCAGTCATATTTAGAAATTCAAATCAATTAGATTTTCCAAAACAAAGCTGTAGCAAGACTACAGAACGGTCTCTTCACTTCGAAACTCGAAAATGAACGTCGATGATGCTGCAGTCATCACCGAAATTATTTTCCAACGACAAAGAGAAGAGCACTAAATTTTTAAACTTAAAAATCCTTTAGAAACAAATTTCTACTTGGAAATACTTTAAATAATATATCCTTTTAAAACTTTAAACACAAGGTTTGAAATCCATCGGAAATTAAATTCTTAAATTTCTTGTTTTAAATTCATTTCAGTTCCCAAATAAATTTTTAAACAACTATTTATAAATTTATTTGTAGAACAATAAATGATAAATCAAGTATTATTATTTCAAATTACCAATTTAAATCAATTTATTAAGTTTCATAAATTATATATCAAAATTTATTTCATTAACCAAATTTTAAAATAATATTGTGTCAGTTTGTTCTATCATAGTGTTTTAGAAATCCTATCGATATCGTTGATCGGACGAATCGATCGGAAACCCAAATCAACATCAACAACTCAAGCAACACAATATTTAAACATTTTAAGTTTAAATATTAGTTTACAGATACACTATACAGGGATTGATTTTCAAAGAAGGATAGAGATTCAAATTTGATTAACTCAAATCAAATGAAATTCTGATTTGAAAATAAGTTGGAACAAGGATGAGATGATTAAATAACAGAATAGGAAGATGGATAAGCTTATATAAATCACGGGCGACCTTAACCGGGTCAACCGTGACTTAAAGAATAAGATCGATGTGGATTTCTAAGGTAAATCTACATTCGACCTCAAGAGATAGAGTTTGGGATAGTAAGCGATACTAGCATCTAAACCGAGGATAAATAAAGATCTCTGGTGAATCGATGCTGATTGTAAAGGATTTTCACCCTATTACAAGAAAATTAGAATATTGGCGAGACCGCCAATTCACTACAAAGATCATTCGAAGTGGAGTTATGAGATACTCCAGAATCAAAAGATGATGAATAGTGAGGGACACAAATGGATTTTGGAACCGTAGGGAACGTTCCAAAATTCAAAGGAAACCGAATCAAAAGGAAGAGATTCAAACTCGAACGAAAGTGATTCTGTAAATAAATTTACCATACATTCTAAGTTTTGCCTCAAAGCCAAAGCTCTGATACCAATTGTAACGACCCGATATTTTCAACCATTCGCATCCATTATAAGTGTATAGGTAGACACTCATGCCGGAATTGAATATCTCAAAATACCGCGTTGTAAATAAAATTTGGCAAATCTCAAAATATGCAGTAAATAAATATAATCACAGATCACAGACACAGAGTAAAATAATGCAGCGGAAGTAAAAGAAATAGTAGTTCATGAAGCTACTATATAAATATACCAGAGTACATAAGATACAATAGAAGAAATAGAGTACAATAGAAGTATAAATAAGATAACCAAGTACAAGCTGAACAGAGCAACATAACTGAAGTAGATAGAACAAGACTAGCAGATAATCTCCAGCGATTCAAATCTCCAGAAGGTGGAAATCCAAATCTGTGAATACTCAGGCTGACCCGAGCGTAAAGCAAAACACAAAACACTCGAGTCAGGACAATATATACTTATATAATATAAACCAACTCAAGTGAACTGTAATAAAGGTACTAGTAACTTAAAGAATGCTTGGGATCGCCCATTCTTTAAGGATCCGTTAAACTATTTACTATGTAGTAATATACGCTATATACAGTAGTGTCTAATTAGTAAAGTATAATCATATGGAAAATAGCGCTAAGGGGATGGAGAACCTTAACGCGGTCGGATCTTAAAATCATAATCATAGTAAAGCTCGATATGGTAGGTGACACGGTACAACTAGGCAATGCCAGGGTAGATATACCAATTACGCATCCGGACTAGTGGTGACACATAGCAGCCACTACCGCCCACCTCGAACAACACTCCCAATCAAGGGTGGCCACCAAATTAATCACAAGTAATAGAATGGTATCGAAGAAGTGTGTCCGATCAGAGGTGCTACCTCATTGGTCCGTCAATCGCTCCTGTTTTAGCCACCTTATGCCAACTCATGGGAGTTGGGTCCACGTATATACCTTAGGATCGTCGCCACCATCCTACTTCATTCTGGAATCTCCACCGCGTACACGGTTGTCAAAGTGATTTTCGGTATCGACAGAGAGTATGTCCATATCCGATCCCGGTCTCTTTGCCAACCAATCGTTATTATAACCCGTGGTTATAACATTTAAAAACAATACTTTACTTCAAAATAAAATATCATTTCAAACCATATCTTTATCAAAATAAAGATTTATCATTTCCAAATCATTTCAATATTTCAAAATATCGTATCTGTAAGGACCCGATTTTTCGACTTCCGAAAACCGACATCGATACGTCCACTGTATCAACTGCCGAGCAACGAATGCCGAAAAACCGAATTCTTAGGGTTTTAGAAAGAAGAAAACAGAAGAAAAGATAGAAGAAGAAGAAGAAAGAAGAACAACAGAACAACATCAGAACAGAAAACAATATCAGAATCTCACATATCGCAGCGGAACAATATATAATAGATAATCACTAGTCTTTTAAAACAAAGAACTATATCAGTTTATACATACATCAATCAGAGTCAATATACAACTCAATACAACACAGCACATCAATGGACAGTTATATAAACTTGTCCTCATACTGAATACACAGCGGAATAAATACTATTAGATACAAATACTACGTCTCGCCATCCAGCTTGCTTCCAAAGCTCCAGAATATCTAGAATATCCTGATAACCTAACTCTAGACTGCCCGTGTGGAAATTGGTGGGCACCCAGAGTTTAGAAGGGAACAATAAACTCCGAGTCAGTCATGGTGACTGGTGTGAGATCGTAAAACAGTTATTCTTAAAAACAAAAATGGGGTAATTTTAAAGTCAATTCGAAATGCTTTTGGAAAATGAAACTACCATAAGACCTCCCGCCACACACACAATGCAAATGCAGAATTGGAGGAGATTTCTTCTTATGATAGTCAAAGATGCTTACTACGCAAAATCAAATTCTTTTTGATATTATTATTAGTGCATAGTGTAGAAAACATTTCGAAAGTATAATATTAATCTTAGCCAACATACGACCAGTATCGTATGCCTACTATAACTACCATCTAAACAGTGGTGACCACCGTACGTAAATGGCAGGTTCTACAACTAATACCGTACAAGGTGCGTATTGGAGTTTGGATTTCCAACAAATGGTCAGGCTAAGGAACTTCCTCTTCCACGAATAGAACGCCTCTGGAATGACGTCCCGAGAAATAACCTAACATTACGGTTAGATCTCTGCCAACACAAGGCCGGGTTACCTCTGCAAAAGTAGGTAACTACTGACACGCGTATGCCATCCCCCGATCGTAACCGATCTTCCCGAGGATCCCCGATTTCCAACAAACCACATCAAAATAATAATGCAGCAACCACATAGGTTAAGTATCTGGGCTCCATACCATGATACCACCTCTATCCAAAAGGAATGACATACACTAAGGGGCGCTACTCCCTAGAACCTTGCTGCATCCTTCCTGTTTTGACCATTTCCGGGGTGTGAGGCGCGACGAAGTCTCGTCCACAAAGCTACGCTTTCTACAAAGCCATGCTTCGGGTCAAACAAATGATCAACCTATGATCACAAAGATATAAGATCAAACAAATGATCATATCACAAATGATCAAACACTGATCATTTCACAGCAACACTCAATATGCCACGTTACCAAATTGGGAATATATCGCTGATAAATTTCAACTACATAACCTCTGAGCTCGTACGTCTCAGAGAAGGGTGTTAAGCTAAGAGAATAAATTCTCCACCACCAACAGAAATGTATTTGAAAGAAATCAGCTTTATATCTCAAATTGTAATGTCAGACACACAATCCATACAAGTCTGTTCCGGGATCGAACAGAACCGAAGGCACTTCTCACGAAGCCCTTGCACATCCGGATAAATTTCTAATCACGTCCGGACTTCCCGTCACTAAGGGTGATAAAACCTCTAAATCGGAGATCAGCCGATGTAGAGTAACTCGACGGTAATCCTTCCGTTTTCAAAAATATCCGGTCTTCAACACCGGTCTTCAAATGCAATTCATAACGACGTATCACATATTCAGAATGGGTTATACGACCCCATGGTCCTTTCCCGGCTAACCCGAATAGTGAGCGATTATTCAAAAATAAGTGTGGCATTCAAATTCATCCAATTCACAACAAATACCTATTCAAAAGGTAATTATTGATAGTCGGTTATTTAACTATCAATAAAGATGCGCAACATCATCAGATTCCAAATAATTTTCCAAATTATTTCATCTTCCAAAATATATTTTACTAGATATAAAATTTCCACACTTCACCATTTGAAAACAATTTCAAATCAATTTCCACATTTCATTTTATCTTTGAAGATAAAATCTCAAAACAGTTCATTTCATATTGGAAAAGCATTTCCATACTTATTTAAAAATAAGTAATTCACAAATCTATTTATTTTCAACATTTGAAAATATTCAATATACTTAAATCAATATTAAGTATACATTTCATTCTTTAAGGAAATCATTTGAGTCAAAACGAATGTTACGTAAAATATCGTTATGACGACTCAAAATCACTAGTATAGGGATTCGGATTTTAAGATAGATATATAAATCCCAATACTACATAAAAAAAAACATTTCCTTTCGGAAATCATTTACTATAACAACAGTGTTATAGTCCACCATTTCCTTCTACTTCTCGAAAACGTCTATTTCAACAATGAATGTTGAAATCTATGATTTCGATATTTAATCATTTTAAAAACATCGTTAAAACAATTAACTTCATCTTAAATATCACTTTCCCAAAACCATATCCATTTTACTTAAAAATATATTCACTATCCAAAATCGTGAATATACTTCACTAACCACATTAACCACATTTCACTATTTTCTACACATTTTATTTCAAGAATAATTCGCTATCCAAAATCGCGAATATATCTCCTTTAACAACCTTCTATATTTAATTTATCAAATCCAATTGATTTCAAGTTTATAAAACAACGTTTATAAATTCTATTTTCTAACAACTTCAATTTATAAATCTTCTTTAACGACCCATTCAATTTATAACTCAATGTATATACCAAAGGTCCATCTTATAAGTTAATATAACTTATAGTTCCTTTATTTTAAAAGAAATCGTTCTTTTAAACTTCACAAAATTTAAAACTTTCAGATTTCATTAACTTATGAAATCCCATTTATACTTCATTTTAACACTTATAGAAACTTGTCTTATAATTCCAATATTTCAAATTTATAAATATCCATTTTTGTACATCTTTTAAATAAACCGTTTATAATACTAGAAATCCCAATTTAACCCATTTCATAAATTTCTTAACTTTTATTTCAAAAATCACACTTTGATTTTATTTCACAAAAATCTTAACTTTTATAACTTTAAAATTTTAGACGTTTATTTATTTAAAATAAATCAATTCAATAATCCAATAAAACGTCTACTTTCAAAAATCACTTTAAAATTCTTTTAAAGTAAAAGTCATTATTTTTAAACTTCAAAACTGAATCCGATGATGCAACAGCATCAATTAGTCAATCATAACAACAAACATCATATATCAACATATGATAACAGAATATACATCAATATCTGTAAATACATAAATACTGGTGAGGAATCCAGTTGGATCCCTCCAACCTGTTTCCCTGCATCCACAGACGTTAGCACAATTCCAATTCCACTTTGAGGTGGAATATCGTGGTATATGGGTTTTATAAAAATATCCGCTTACTAACGGCGCAATAGGGTCTCATCCGCTATACGAGGCGGGAAATCAATCAATCCAATATATACATATGCCAATATGTATATATTGCTATATATATATAGATATATCCTATCATATCTAATATCACATCCAATAGCAATCATCAGTTCAATAACTGTAATATCAAATTTCATTTGAGTGAGAAAAATCTCACCTTTGCTTTCATTTTGCAATCCAATCCAATCCTTCTTTTGTTTTCTCGATTTTAACCTTGTATAAGTAATTTATAAAATCTATTAATATTCGAATTAAATTGAATAATCAATTTTCATTTTGAGAATTTCAATTCATCGATGATTTCGTTTTAAACAATTAATTTTAGATTTTAACTGATTCCCTTTTGAAATAGACTTATTTAACTAAGATTTTATTTTGACCCAATCTCTTGTTTTTAAATAAATTTATTTAACTAATTATTCAAATTCTAAACTAACTTTCATATTTCTTTAAACTAAAATCTCATTTAATATATTCCTTTAAGTACCTTATCTACATATTTTTTTTCTTTCTATATATTTTCACCTATACAAATTATTTAATTTAGTTAAAATAAACCGTTAATTACCTTACTATATTTTAAAACAATTGATTTTCATTTTCTTTGAATCAAACATGTTTAAATCTTTTGTAAAAATCTTTATATCATATACACATTCTCTGTCGAACTAAAATATGTATATATATGTTTTAATAGAACAAAAAGAAAATACCTTCACTGTTAAGTCGAGCAAACCCAGGCCAACGCGAATTGCTTCGCGAACGAAACCCCAGCTGCCCTACCTAATGACGAACTCGATTGTTCCCTGACCTCGTCGTCGCTGCCTTATCCATCGCGAACCACCTGCCGCCGCGAAGTACAATCCAGAACTCGAGCCTCCAGCACCGCACATCGCCATCGCGAAGGTCGACATCCACCCATGCGAGCGCCTCCACCCTCACGCGTTCGTGCGAGCGCCTGCGACCCTAAGATTCGACTTCCCCTTCGTCGACTTTGACCCCAGCATCACGCGAGACAATCGCGACCCCAAAAATCGAACGCGATTTGGAAAATTCTCGAACGAAGCTCCTATTGAATTTCGAGGATGAAGAGGCGGTCGTTTCTATTTTTATTAAGCTGGAACGATTTATTTGGAAACAACGAAGAGGGCACGGTTTGATTGAATTGAAGAGGAGGGGAGTACGCATTTTCTTTCGGCCATTTTTATTTTAATTTCGCGAACGAGATTTTTGAAGAGGGAGAACGAGATTGTCTTTTAAAATGGAACGAAGCATGCCTCCACGATTTCGTTCGTGATTCCTGGCAAAAATTTAGGCGTGGTTTAAGGGGGAAAACGTGTATTGACATTGACCAGTTTTAATTTAAAATTAACATTTTTTTTAATTTGAATTCGGTTGAGCTTAACGCGTTTATTCTCCGTACGGTTACGTATTAGATCCGAAAAATACGAAAATTGAAATCCGACAATAATTCAATATTACGGACCCAATGGAACTGATTTCGTCGAATTCCGAGACTGTGCCTCGGACGGCTATTTTTAAATTCGATTTAAACGATTAAATTTCAAAATCGAACAAATCGTTTTCAAACTCGATTCTGAAGCTTCTGTTATCTTCAGTATTATCAATACGAATTTTAAAAGCTTTCGAAATATTTTTCTTCGGCTTACAATTGAAGGTACAAATTTTATTCAACTTACAATAGATTAAATTTTATAATTTAATTACCAAATTCAAAGTTATATCGGGGATTCATATTAAATCATCGTTCAAATATTTAAAATTAATTAAATATCCTCAATTTAATTTGTTCAAAATTCTGGGTCGTTACAGTATCCTTTCAAACTTCTTTTCAAATCATTTCAATATATCAAAATATCATATCTTCCAAAACTTCAATTTCAAATCATCTCAATATCAAAATATCATATCTTTGATAGTTATACTTCAAAACCAAAATCATTTTTTTATTTCAAAACAATATCATTTCCATTTCAAACATATATTCACCTTTCAAATAGTCTATACTTTCAAAGTTATAATTCTTTTGAAACTAAAACATTTGAAATCATTATACTTTGAAAATCACAACATTTCGAAAACATATATTTGAAATCATCTTTTAATTCTACATATTTACAAATTTATTAAATTAAACCCAAATTCCAAATTTTAATTAAAAATTATTTCAAACCATCATTTTCAACTCAAATTCAGTTTACTAACAAACCATTTCAAATCTTATAAATTTCAAATATAGGTTTACTTCACAAAATACAATATTCAATCTTTAGTATATTTCAAAGCTTAAATATCCCACATTTCATAAATTCAAAATCATTTATATACATTTCAAAATATCAAAATATTATTCAAAACATCATTCGTTTATATTTCATTTAAATACCATTTGAATCCATTCTTTTTATTAAATTTAAATACCATTTTAAACTCACATTCAAATCAAATTCTTCCATTTAAAACCATTTAAATGTCTCTTCATTATCTTTAGAATTTTAACATTTAATTTCCAAAATTATATCATTTTCCAAAGATTATTTTTCATTAAAATTTATTAAACAACAAAATATAGTTTCCGTAGCACTTACAAAATGCTACGTAAAGTTATAGTTTAAAATAGTTCATTTATCAAAACGACATCACTTAAATGCTGTAATATATTTCCATTAAATTTAAAATAAACTTAAATGTTAAGTTTTACCACTACAGCACTTACAAAGTGCTATAATAGCCTTTATTCCCAATTAACTCTTTGGTTCATTTAAACAACTACAGCATTTACAAAATGCTGTAATATCTTTACCTACATTTCAAAAATGCTGTCAAATCAAATTTAAAGCTTAATTACCATTTCACAAATTTAACTAAATTTCCAATTTCATTTAATTAACTTAAACCTTTAATTAAAACCAAATTTCACATTTCCTAGTCAGGTTATGTTTTAAAAGATCACTTTTAAACATTCATTTATTTAACCACTTAAATTCATAGAAAAATCAATAATACTTTAATAAATCACTTAAATTCAAATTTAATCAAATTATCGTATTTACTATTTATAAATAAAATTTAATATTCATTTTATTTATATAACTTAAATATCATTTTAACCAAAATTCCAAATTTCCAACTTAAGTTATATTTCAAAAATCCAGTTAAACCATTTATTAATTACATTTTTAACACATAGAAAAATCATAATTTCTTTAATTCAAAATATTTCAAAATCTATTTAAATCAAATTTCGTAAATTTATATTTTTAAAACACTTAAAAATATCCAAAACACTTTATAAAATAACCACGGGCCTGTATATAGTTTTCTAGCCTAGGTCAAGTGATACGGATATGTATCATTTCAATCCGCAGTTTAAAAAGAAAAATCCGGGTTCTATCATTTCAAACCCGCAATCCCAGTTAAAATAAATTAAATAAAAACCATTCAGGCCTATCATTTCAGCCCATAACGATTTTTCCCTATTCTAAAGTCCGTTCGGGTATGTATCATTTCAACCCATAGTGATTCTAGTCTACAGGGAACTTGCAGTGTGATAAACAGATATAAATGAACAGAGTACATTATATAACTGTAACGGATGATATAACAGGTGTATAAACATCATATGATCATAACATAGTCAAGTATAACATGATAATATATTTCTATAGATTCAGAGGGTGTCAATTTACTAGTTATATAGGTACATATTGTATGGTGAGAATAACTCACAGTTTTGCGCTGGAGACACAACGACAATTGCACGAATGAGATCCAAACAAGCACGATAACATGATTCAAATAAGATTGGAGGAGCCAAAGTATCAAATCCATTGAATACAAGTCAAACAAAACAATATAACAACGATGAGTTTCAAATCAGCTACGATCAAAACTACACTAGAATAGACTGCACAGAATCAAATAGAAATGCTTGCACTTGCTTTCTACCTCATATGCTTCAGCAATGGGCTGTAAAAGCACTGTAATGGAAGGGTTTTGGATCAGGTTTTGGGTTCAACAAGTCGACCATACATAGGAAAAGATGATGCAAAGGTATGTGTGCATGGAACTACAACTATAGGGCAAACAAACATGATTTCATGCAACCAAAGGCCACGGCCAAGGCAACCTTAGGCACGGCCAGGTCTATAGGGGATTAGGTACAGGTGTGGTAGTGGGTTTCAGGTCGTCTATTGGTGGTGGAGGTGGAGTAGGTGGCGGCCAAAGCAAGATATGGAGGGTAGGTGATGATATGTGTGGTCTAGGCAATGTTTTAAGGAGTTTTGTGCAAGTTTTTGTGAGATTTTGGTCAAGGGAATGGTATGGCATGATCATGGCAGAGGATTAGGAGGAGGAGCTGCTGCAAATGATGGTGGAGAGGATGGTGGTGGTGATGGTAGAGGCTAGGCCTAGCAAAACACAAGAAGGATCAATGCAACAATCAATAGAAAAATCATAAAAACAAGAAGAAAGATGATAGAATTTACCAAATTTTTGTAAAACAAATGGCCGTGAGTTTTTTTCTCAATAAAGATGATAAAATTTTCGTGAGAAAGAGTGAGGAATGTGGCTGAAAGATGGAGTAAAGGTACGGCCAAAAATCAATAAAGAGGAGGTTGAGAAATGAAAGGTCGGTAGATAAAAGGACATTGGAGTTACAAGAGTTATAAAACCTTTCAAATGTCTTTATTTTAATTATATAACTTTATATTTCTGGAAATAATAATAATCCCAGATAAAATTTCGAAATTTTATCAAAATATAAAAATTTATATAATATTTATTAATTATATAAAGTTAAATTAAGGAAAATAGCTAAAATAGTGAACTAGACTAGAAAATTTGAAATTGAATAGAATAAATTTTAGAAAATTCATATGAGCTTGTAATATATTTTTAAACATAAATAATAACATAAAATAAAAATATATTTACAAAATAAATATTTAAAATTTAATTTACATATAATTTTTAATGAAGAAAATAGCATAAAATATGAAAACAGCCTTTAAAAATGAAAAATAAATACAGTAAATTTTGGAAAAATTCTATTATCATTTTAAAAATATAAAAAGACAAAAATAAACATAAAATAACATATTAACACATATTAAAATAAAATATGACAAAGAAAAATATAATTTATACAATTTAAAATAACAAAATTGCAAAATAAACAATTTATACTCAAAATTGAAATGATCATATCTTTTGCAGTTTAACTCCGTTTTCAACGAAACGAAAAGCAGTATTCATGTTATTAAATCTATTTTCATAATAAAAGATAAAATTTATAATTTCAAATATTTAAAATTTTAAATTTAAAAGTCAAAGTTTGACTATTTTAACCAAAATTCACTTTTTGGAAAATTATTCTATTCAGTCATATTTGTGATTCTAATCCATATCAAAATCAAAGTTTATATTTAAAATAACAAAATTTATTCGTTTTCATAAATAAAGCTTTTTAAATCTGGAAATATCAATTTAAAAATAATTGTAAAATACAGGGTTGTTACACTCTCCCCCACTCAAAGCTTTTCGTCCTCGAAAAGGAACGAGGTACGGGAAAACACAGAAAAAGATAGAATGAAATAGAATTAAGACAAGATGATAAGAAGATTGGAATTACACCTGATAACTATTGTTATAGGTAAGTTTAACAAGATGGAGGTGATCAAATAAAGAATATAAGCACGAAAAAGATCCTCTAGAGTCTGAATCTCCCTTTTCACTTGACCGACGGTCTATGAATGGAAAAACAGTGCTCAGGGTTAAAATGAGTACCAAAAATTTTCAAAGATTACAGAAAGATTTCTAAATAGACTGGTATAAGCAATAGCCTTCCCATTCTGTAACAAGATAAGAGAAATAAGGACAAACAAAAGATAGTTTGAAAAAAAAACAAAATAAGATAATAGATTTGTAACCATAATGTTTTGAAATCATAACAATTTAGAGATGTTATCATTTGGAAATCATACTACTAAAAATCATAACACTTTGGAAATGTTATTCTTAAAAAAAACATAATACTTAGAAAATCATATCACCTTTAAAAATAATCTTTATTTAAACCATTTTAATTCAAGGTCAAATAATATTCCTTTTAAAGTTGTAACATTTCTAAGTTCATTCAATTATAAAAATTTCCAAAACATTGTCTTTTCAAAATAGCAGCACTTATAAAATGCTAAGTAGATATATTAATATTTCAAATCAGTTTAATTCCAGAAATATTTGTTTGGATATCATTTAACTTATGACTTACTAAAACAAACTTTTATGAATGGAATATCCAAATTAAACTATACTTCATTTATTAAGTCAAAAGCTCACTATTTTACTAAGCTCTTAATTTAACACATAACCTAACACTTTATTTAAAATACCCATTTTATAAATAGATATTCCTTCAATAAGTTACACTTAAAATTCCATTTGAAAACCAAATTCTCAATTATCAAATTTAGTGATGTTAAAATACATTTTAACTATTTAAATCATAATTATTCATTTTTTTAAGACATATCTATTTCATAAATAAAATAGTTATCATAGCAAATATAATAATCAAATTTCTTTACACATTTATTCATTTAGACATCAATTAAACTACGAATTCAAGTTAAATAAACTTTATTACAAAATGTCTAATTCAAATGTATTTTATTTTATCTATTCAAAGATACATTATTTATTATACAACATATTCATTTAGGAAATAACCTTTATTAAAATTCCTAGGTTAGACTTAAGGTTCCATAGTAAATCAAATTTGATTATTAAGTTATTTAAATAAAATCTCTTTAAATTCCCTTTTCACTATTTACCTCTGTTAATCTTTTATAACTAAAATTTAAGTGTATAACATTTATCATAACCACTCAAAAAAAATCCTTTCTATATTGTATATTATCCAATTTCATATTCAACTTCTGTATAATTTAGGTAAGTTATATTGGAATGAAATTGTGTGTTATACAAGTAAAACTTTCCAATTCAATTATCTCAAGTTTGAATCATTTATTCAAATTTTTGATTTTCTTCTTATAACTGAAATTATTCTTTAAGATAAAATGTAAGAATTAAATTTCCGATTCCCTTCAAACCATTAAGAGATAAATAAATATATGTATATAATATGTCAAATCAAATTTAAATCATATATCTATATATATTATAATCCAGTCATATTTAGAAATTCAAATCAATTAGATTTTCCAAAACAAAGCTGTAGCAAGACTACAGAACGGTCTCTTCACTTCGAAACTCGAAAATGAACGTCGATGATGCTGCAGTCATCACCGAAATTATTTTCCAACGACAAAGAGAAGAGCACTAAATTTTTAAACTTAAAAATCCTTTAGAAACAAATTTCTACTTGGAAGTACTTTAAATAATATATCCTTTTAAAACTTTAAACACAAGGTTTGAAATCCATCGGAAATTAAATTCTTAAATTTCTTGTTTTAAATTCATTTCAGTTCCCAAATAAATTTATAAACAACTATTTATAAATTTATTTGTAGAACAATAAATGATAAATCAAGTATTATTATTTCAAATTACCAATTTAAATCAATTTATTAAGTTTCATAAATTATATATCAAAATTTATTTCATTAACCAAATTTTAAAATAATATTGTGTCAGTTTGTTCTATCACAGTGTTTTAGAAATCCTATCGATAGCGTTGATCGGACGAATCGATCGGAAACCCAAATCAACATCAACAACTCAAGCAACACAATATTTAAACATTTTAATTTTAAATATTAGTTTACAGATACACTATACAAGGATTGATTTTCAAAGGAGGATAGAGATTCAAATTTGATTAACTCAAATCAAATGAAATTCTGATTTGAAAATAAGTTGGAACAAGGATGAGATGATTAAATAACAGAATAGGAAGATGGATAAGCTTATATAAATCACGGGCGACCTTAACCGGGTCAACCGTGAATTAAAGAATAAGATCGATGTGGATTTCTAAGGTAAATCTACATTCGACCTCAAGAGATAGAGTTTGGGATAGTAAGCGATACTAGCATCTAAACCGAGGATAAATAAAGATCTCTGGTGAATCGATGCTGATTGTAAAGGATTTTCACCCTATTACAAGAAAATTAGAATATTGGCGAGACCGCCAATTAACTACAAAGATCATTCGAAGTGGAGTTATGAGATACTCCAGAATCAAAAGATGATGAATAGTGAGGGACACGAATGGATTTTGGAACCGTAGGGAACGTTCCAAAATTCAATGGAAACCGAATCAAAAGGAAGAGATTCAAACTCGAACGAAAGTGATTCTGTAAATAAATTTACCATACATTCTAAGTTTTGCCTCAAAGCCAAAGCTCTGATACCAACTGTAACGACCCGATATTTTCAACCATTCGCATCCATTATAAGTGTATAGGTAGACACTCATGCCGGAATTGAATATCTCAAAATACCGCGTTGTAAATAAAATTTGGCAAATCTCAAAATATGCGGTAAATAAATATAATCACAGATCACAGACACAGAGTAAAATAATGCAGCGGAAGTAAAAGAAATAGTAGTTCATGAAGCTACTATATAAATATACCAGAGTACATAAGATACAATAGAAGAAATAGAGTACAACAGAAGTATAAATAAGATAACCAAGTACAAGCTGAACAGAGCAACATAACTGAAGTAGATAGAACAAGACTAGCAGATAATCTCCAGCGATTCAAATCTCCAGAAGGTGGAAATCCAAATCTGTGAATACTCAGGCTGACCCGAGCATAAAGCAAAACACAAAACACTCGAGTCAGGACAATATATACTTATATAATATAAACCAACTCAAGTGAACTGTAATAAAGGTACTAGTAACTTAAAGAATGCTTGGGATCGCCCATTCTTTAAGGATCCGTTAAACTATTTACTATGTAGTAATATACGCTATATACAGTAGTGTCTAATTAGTAAAGTATAATCATATAGAAAATAGCGCTAAGGGGATGGAGAACCTTAACGCGGTCGGATCTTAAAATCATAATCGTAGTAAAGCTCGATATGGTAGGTGACACGGTACAACTAGGCAATGCCAGGGTAGATATACCAATTACGCATCCGGACTAGTGGTGACACATAGCAGCCACTACCGCCCACCTCAAACAACACTCCCAATCAAGGGTGGCCACCAAATTAATCACAAGTAATAGAATGGTATCGAAGAAGTGTGTCCGATCAGAGGTGCTACCTCATTGGTTCGTCAATCGCTCATGTTTTAGCCACCTTATGCCAACTCATGGGAGTTGGGTCCATGTATATACCTTAGGATCGTCGCCACCATCCTACTTCATTCTGGAATCTCCACCGCGTACACGGTTGTCAAAGTGATTTTCGGTATCAACAGAGAGTATGTCCATATCCAATCCTGGTCTCTTTGCCAACCAATCGTTATTATAACCCGTGGTTATAACTTTTAAAAACAATACTTTACTTCAAAATAAAATATCATTTCAAACCATATCTTTATCAAAATAAAGATTTATCATTTCCAAATCATTTCAATATTTCAAAATATCGTATCCTTTCAAACTTCTTTTCATATCATTTCAATATATCAAAATATCATATCTTCCAAAACTTCAATTTCAAATCATCTCAATATCAAAATATCATATCTTTGATAGTTATACTTCAAAACCAAAATCATTTTTTTATTTCAAAACAATATCATTTCCATTTCAAACATATATTCACCTTTCAAATAGTCTATACTTTCAAAGTTATAATTCTTTTGAAACTAAAACATTTGAAATCATTATACTTTGAAAATCACAACATTTCGAAAACATATATTTGAAATCATCTTTTAATTCTACATATTTACAAATTTATTAAATTAAACCCAAATTCCAAATTTTAATTAAAAATTATTTCAAACCATCATTTTCAACTCAAATTCAGTTTACTAACAAACCATTTCAAATCTTATAAATTTCAAATATAGGTTTACTTCACAAAATACAATATTCAATCTTTAGTATATTTCAAAGCTTAAATATCCCACATTTCATAAATTCAAAATCATTTATATACATTTCAAAATATCAAAATATTATTCAAAACATCATTCGTTTATATTTCATTTAAATACCATTTGAATCCATTCTTTTTATTAAATTTAAATACCATTTTAAACTCACATTCAAATCAAATTCTTCCATTTAAAACCATTTAAATGTCTCTTCATTATCTTTAGAATTTTAACATTTAATTTCCAAAATTATATCATTTTCCAAAGATTATTTTTCATTAAAATTTATTAAACAACAAAATATAGTTTCCGTAGCACTTACAAAATGCTACGTAAAGTTATAGTTTAAAATAGTTCATTTATCAAAACGACAGCACTTAAATGCTGTAATATATTTCCATTAAATTTAAAATAAACTTAAATGTTAAGTTTTACCACTACAGCACTTACAAAGTGCTATAATAGCCTTTATTCCCAATTAACTCTTTGGTTCATTTAAACAACTACAGCATTTACAAAATGCTGTAATATCTTTACCTACATTTCAAAAATGCTGTCAAATCAAATTTAAAGCTTAATTACCATTTCACAAATTTAACTAAATTTCCAATTTCATTTAATTAACTTAAACCTTTAATTAAAACCAAATTTCACATTTCCTAGTCAGGTTATGTTTTAAAAGATCACTTTTAAACATTCATTTATTTAACCGCTTAAATTCATAGAAAAATCAATAATACTTTAATAAATCACTTAAATTCAAATTTAATCAAATTATCGTATTTACTATTTCTAAATAAAATTTAATATCCATTTTATTTATATAAATTAAATATCATTTTAACCAAAATTCCAAATTTCCAACTTAAGTTATATTTCAAAAATCCAGTTAAACCATTTATTAATTACATTTTTAACACATAGAAAAATCATAATTTCTTTAATTCAAAATATTTCAAAATCTATTTAAATCAAATTTCGTAAATTTATATTTTTAAAACACTTAAAAATATCCAAAACACTTTATAAAATAACCACGGGCCTGTATATAGTTTTCTAGCCTAGGTCAAGTGATACGGATATGTATCATTTCAATCCGCAGTTTAAAAAGAAAAATCCGGGTTCTATCATTTCAAACCCGCAATCCCAGTTAAAATAAATTAAATAAAAACCATTCAGGCCTATCATTTCAGCCCATAACGATTTTTCCCTATTCTAAAGTCCGTTCGGGTATGTATCATTTCAACCCATAGTGATTCTAGTCTACAGGGAACTTGCAGTGTGATAAACAGATATAAATGAACAAAATACATTATATAACAGTAACGGATGATATAACATGTGTATAAACATCATATGATCATAACATAGTCAAGTATAACATGATAATATATTTCTACAGATTCACAGGGTGTCAATTTACTAGTTATATAGGTACATATTGTCTGGTGAGAATAACTCACAGTTTTGCGCTGGAGACACAACGACAAATGCACGAATGAGATCCAAACAAGCACGATAACACGATTCAAATAAGAGTGGAGGAGCCAAAGTATCAAATCCCTTGAATACAAGTCAAACAAAACAATATAACAACGATGAGTTTCAAATCAGCTACGATCAAAACTACACTAGAATAGACTGCACAGAATCAAATAGAAATGCTTGCACTTGCTTTCTACCTCATATGCTTCAGCAATGGGCTGTAAAAGCACTGTAATGGAAGGGTTTTGGATCAGGTTTGGATCAGGTTTTGGGTTCAACAAGTCGACCATACATAGGAAAAGATGATGCAAAGGTATGTGTGCATGGAACTACAACTATAAGGCAAACAAACATGATTTCATGCAACCAAAGGCCACGGCCAAGGCAACCTTAGGCACGGCCAGATCTGTAGGGGATTAGGTACAGGTGTGGTAGTGGGTTTCAGGTCGTCTATTGGTGGTGGAGGTAGAGTAGGTGGTGGCCAAAGCAAGATATGGAGGGTAGGTGATGATATGTATGGTCTAGGCAATGTTTTAAGGAGTTTTCTGCAAATTTTTGTGAGATTTTGGTCAAGGGAATGGTATGGCATGATCATGGCAGAGGATTAGGAGGAGGAGCTGCTGCAAATGATGGTGGAGAGGATGGTGGTGGTGGTGGTAGAGGCTAGGCCTAGCAAAACACAAGAAGGATCAATGCAACAATCAATAGAAAAATCATAAAAACAAGAAGAAAGATGATAGAATTTACCAAATTTTTGTAAAACAAATGGCCGTGAGTTTTTTTCTCAATAAAGATGATAAAATTTTCGTGAGAAAGAGTGAGGAATGTGGCTGAAAGATGGAGTAAAGGTACGGCCAAAAATCAATAAAGAGGAGGTTGAGAAATGAAAGGTCGGTAGATAAAAGGACATTGGAGTTACAAGAGTTATAAAACCTTTCAAATTTCTTTATTTTAATTATATAACTTTATATTTCTGGAAATAATAATAATCCCAGATAAAATTTCGAAAACTTATCAAAATATAAAAATTTATATAATATTTATTAATTATATAAAGTTAAATTAAGGAAAATAGCTAAAATAGTGAACTAGACTAGAAAATTTGAAATTGAATAGAATAAATTTTAGAAAATTAATATGAGCTTGTAATATATTTTTAAACATAAATAATAACATAAAATAAAAATATATTTACAAAATAAATATTTAAAATTTAATTTACATATAATTTTTAATGAAGAAAATAGCAGAAAATATGAAAACAGCCTTTAAAAATGAAAAATAAATACAGTAAATTTTGGAAAAATTCTATTATCATTTTAAAAATATAAAAAGACAAAAATAAACATAAAATAACATATTAACACATATTAAAATAAAATATGACAAAGAAAAATATAATTTATACAATTTAAAATAACAAAATTGCAAAATAAACAATTTATACTCAAAATTGAAATGTACATATCTTTTGCAGTTTAACTCCGTTTTCAACGAAACGAAAAGCAGTATTCATGTTATTAAATCTATTTTCATAATAAATGATAAAATTTATAATTTCAAATATTTTAAATTTTAAATTTAAAAGTCAAAGTTTTACTATTTTAACCAAAATTCACTTTTTGGAAAATTATTCTATTCAGTCATATTTGTAATTCTAATCCATATCAAAATCAAAGTTTATATTTAAAATAACAAAATTTATTCTTTTTCATAAATAAAGCTTTTTAAATCTGGAAATATCAATTTAAAAATAATTGTAAAATACAGGGTTGTTACAGAGCATTTCTGAAAGATTGGAGAGTTTCTTCTAGATTTTCACTTAGATTTTGTTTTGAAAAATTTATGTTTGGATTCATTGTTATGGAAAGTAATGTGTAGGAAAAAATAAGATAAGAAGATGAATTTTTTACCGAGTTTTTCTTAAAAAAAAATCATTTTGTAGAAGTGAAAGTCGGATCTGTAACTAATCCCTTTAGAAAATAACTTACTTTTTGAATTTCAAAATTCCTAAAAACCGCCAGGGTATACCGACATATATAGGTGACCTATGTCGACATATATGAAGTAATTTGCATGTTTCTTATTTTTGTTTTATTTTATTTTTATATTATTTTATTTTTCGATTCTAGAGAGTAAAAGAACATTATTGACAGCAGAAATAAATCTCTAAGAAAAATTCAGTAATAAACTAGGGAGATACATAAAAAAATTAAAAATACATGAAAATAACACAAGTAAATGCTAGAAAACATGATTGCAAAATAGATCTAGAATGATATAGATAAAGATGAAGAATTTACACCAAGCTTGCTAATAATCTTTCTAAAGTATTTGTCCACTTTGTTCCAGAGGCTAGTAAGGAGCTTTGAAAACTTTTTGAACGGGGGTTTTTGTAATTCCCCATCCTCAATGTAATACTTTATTGCAATATAAGGCTCAGTAGTCTTGCTTTAGGCCGAAGATTTTTGCCTTTAAAACCGCACTCTTCATTATTAGAAAATAAATCATGCATAACTTCTGTAACAACCCAATTTTTTTGGTTATTTAATTTTAAATGTTTAATTAATTTTAAATATTTAAATAATTGAATTTTAAAATTTAATAACTTATAATTCAAATATAGGGAATAATTAAACATTTCAATTATGGAAATAAATGTTAATTAAATGGATTTAATAATTGTATTTAACTCCTATTAATTAATGAATAATATTGGTAAATTCAATTTGTAAATCTATTTGCAAATATAAATAGACCGGATAAATATCGATAATTAAATATTTAAATATGTGAAGTTAGCCTTTCGGGGCACAGTCTTGGATTTCAACGAAACTGGTTTCATTGGATCCGCAATAATAAATTATATTACACCGTCGAATTTTGTGGCAATCAGATGAATCGTTTGGTCGTACGAGATCGAAACGCGTTGAAATTAATATTAGAAATTTAATATTATAACTGGGTCTAAAAACCTATCTTCTACATACGATCGAATTAGGTCTCGAAACAAGTTCCATTGCATTCAAAATAGGGGTAAAACATACAGAACGCCATGTGGCGCGCCACATTTGGAGTTGAGATTTTCGTGTATGTTTTGTTGAATATTTTAAAATTAAAATTATATATATATATGTGTGTGTGTGTGTGTATGTATGTATGTGTGTGTGCGCAAACATACTCACCATTCCAGCCATATTTAGCCCATACCCCATCACTATCAGGCCATACCCCCTTCATACAACAAGACCATACCCCTTCTCTCCATAAAACATGCCTGTAACAAGAAATAAGAATTTTTCCTTTTGAATTCAAACTTCAAATCCAAATTAAAAATCCCATGCTCAATGTAAAATCATGAAACACGTTCCAAAGACTCATACAATGATTATCTTCAGTTCTATACCCTTCGTTTTGCATATGATTATGTTTTGGCCGACGTCATTGTTTGGGCGTGAGCTAGGGTTGGATATTCCAGAGATTTTGGGCATCGATTCGTCGAGGGGAGCTTGGATTTGGGTTTAGGGATGAAAATTGAAGCTCTGGCCGAAGTTTCATTAGTGCGGCCTCCAAATATGGATCGTGACTTGTATGGCAGTGACGAGGTTATTGGGTCAGGTCGCGATTCAGGCGAGTGGTCTTCGGGCGTCGTGGTGATGTCATTCGACTATTGCTCCATGTTAGTGAATTTCGTGCATGCATGAATTGGGTAGGAATGTCTCCATGCACGATTTTGTTTGAGCGAGGGAGAAAAAAGAGTGGCAGGGGTAAAGTTGTAAATTATTTAAAGTTGTTTAATTTTAAATTTAAGTTATCTGATAACTTATAAAATTCATATCTCACTCATACGAGGTCGGATTCGAACGCCGTTTTTTGCGTTGGACTCGTGTCGTCCAGATCTTCATGAAGGAATTTGTTTGGTTCGATTTGGAGCTTGTTGGAATTTAGGCTAAAATCGAACGGTCGTTCGGTTTTAGTCCAAAATCGGGGCGTTTCGACGTAAACGAAAATCAATGTGAGTTTAACTCACATTCAAATTTTATTATAGCATATCTATGATATCAAAATGTTTATTGATTGCTTGGATGTTAATTAAATTGTTTGATTGATTGTTTGAATGAATTTCCGTTTGGAAAATGGATGACATATTAATTTGATCGTTATAAACTCATATGATTATCTATATTATTTATAACCATTGTTCTGTAGGAAAAATCTGTAAATAGACCCAAACGGGGTTTCTCGTCCATAAATTATTTATTTAACTCCATGTACTATTATTGATGGTTAATTGAACTTAATTCATGATATTTCGTTTAATTTATTAATTGTCGTTATAGCAATTTCGTGAAATCGCCATTTACTAAATTTCACCTCCAAAACCCTGTCATAGGTTTCTGAACTTGAGCTTGTGTTTCGACTAAACAGAATGTTAAAATTCATTAATCATTTTGATTAATGAAAATTTAAAATAATTAAATCATTTTAACTAATGATTTTAAGATTAATTAACCAATTTATGACGATTAAAAATTGGTTTATCTTTAGATTTAATTAATCATTTTTGCTAATAATGTCTTATATTTAATTAATCGTTTTAACTGATCAGAATTTTTGCTTTTGAATTCAAACTCCAAATCCAAATTAAAAATCCCATGCTCAATGTAAAATCACCAAACTCGTTTCAGAGACTCGTACGATAATTATCTTTAATTCTATACCCTTCATTTTGTGTACGATATGTTTTGGCCGATGTCATTGTTTGGGAGTGAGCTAGGCTTGGTTATTCCAGAGATTTTGGGCATCGATTCGTCGAAGGGGCTTGGTATTGGGTTTAGGGATGAAAATTGAAACTCTGGCTGAAGTTTCACGAGGTGCGGCCTCTAAATATGGATCGCAACCTGTATGGTAGCGACGAGGTTATTGGGTCAGGTCGCGATTGTGGCAAGTGGTCTTCGGGAGTCGTGGTGATGTCATTCGGGTCAAGTTTGCCGAGAGAAAGCCGTTGCTGAAGACGGAATTCGATTTCGTCGACAATTGCTCCGTGTCAATGAATTTCGTGCACGTGTGAATTAGGTAGGAATGTCTCTGTGCACGATTTTGTTTCAGTGAGGGAGAAGAAGGAGTGGCAGAGGTAAAGTTGTAAATTATTTAAAGTTGTTTAATTTTAAATTTAAATTATCCGATAACTTATAAAATTCATATTTCACTCATATGAGGTCGAATTCGATCGACGTTTCCTGCGTTGGACTCATGTTGTCGAGATCTACACAATGGATTTAGTTTGGCTTGATTTGGAGCTTGTTGGAATTTAGGCTAAAATCGGATGGCCGTTCGGAGTCCAAAATTGGGACGTTTCGGTGAAAACGAAAATCAATATGAGTTTAACTCACATTAAATTTTATTATAACATATCTATGATATTAAAACATTTATTAATTGCTTGGATGTTAATTAAATTATTTGACTGATTGTTTGGTAGAATTTCCGTTTGGAAAATGGATGACAAATTAATTTGACCGTTATAAAGCCATATGATTGTCTATATATTATCCATAACCATTGTTTTGCAGGAAAAATCTGTAGAGAGACCCAAAGGGGATTTCTCACCCATAAATTATTTATTTACATTCGTATGCTGTTATTGATGGTAAATTGAACTTAATTCATGATATTCCATTTAAGTTGTTAATTGTCATTATAGCAATTTCGTTATGTCGTCATTTATTAAATTTCATCTCCAAAACCATGTCATAGGTTTTTGAACTTGAGCTTGTGTTTCCGCTAAACAGAATTGATTAATCATAATTTAAAATAATTAAATCATTTTAACTAATGATTTTGAGATTAATTAACAAATTTATGATGATTAAAAATTGGTTTATCTTTAGATTTAATTAATCATTTTTACTAATGATGTTTTATATTTAATTAATCATTTTTACTAATGATTATTTGAGTATAATTAATTATTTTAATTAATGATGATGGAGTTTAATTAACTATTTTAATTAATGATAATTGAAATTAATAATCATTTTCATTAATGATATTTAAAAGTAATTAATTATTTTAAATAATGATATTTGAATTTTATTAATCATTTTAACTAATGATTGTTTTGAATTTAATTAATTGTTTTAACTAATGATATTCAGAATTTAATCAAATCATTAGAATTAATGATGTTTTAAAGCTAATGAAGTTTTAAATTTAATTAATCCAATTAATTTATGATTATTTTAAATTTAATTAATTGTTTTAGCTAATGGGATTTAGAATTACTTATCATTTTAATAAATGATGTTTGAGATGACTTATTCGTTTTAACTCATGATTATTTGTGTTTAATTAATCTTTGTAATTAAAGATATTGAAAGTTAGTTAATTGATTTAATAAAAGTGATTTAAGTAAATTAACTAATATAATAAAATTGCTTTAATCAACTGATTTAAAGTTAATAAACTGGTGTAATAAAAGATTTTAAAGTTTATTTACCAATGTTATAAAAGTGATTTGGAAATAATTATATATTTTATTAAAGATAATGGATTTGTTTATTCAAAAGAGATTTAAATGTGATTAATTATCTTTCAGGATAATTAATATTGTTTAAAAGTTATAAAAAGGAATTGGAACTCGATTATTGGGATGTTAAGTTGGATAATCTTCTGGGTGTTCGGTCTAATGTTGGTTTGGGCCTTCGGGGTCGCGCACTTGGAAAAAATTATTCTCTTAACGTTTTAATAATCATGAGCTAATTCTAAAAGTGTTTTGCCAATATGGAAATCAAGCACAAGTTCAGTTTGTTTTTAAAAAGAAAGAGTTTAATTCGTTTATGGAAATGAATTATTTACGTAAAGTGAATCACTTATATGGAAATGATTTATTTGTATAATTAGCATTAAACATCGAAGAAGTAAACTCGCCACTATTTCAAAAGTTAAGAATAATTGTTGGACATGACTTTGAGGTAACACTACCTTGACTTATCCAGTATTATTGTTAACCAAGAAAAAGTACAAGTTTGAATTCAATGAGGGGTGATAAGTATACAAGACTTAATTTCCATATACGATCGTTTTATATCCTCGATAGTAGGTATCTCAGCTATCGGTTACTTCAGCTTCTTTGTTATTGTCATTCTAACATGATTTATTTCTCTATTGAGCTTTGTTATCCTTTATCGAAAATAACTAAAACCAAGGCGCGAAAAAGGGGGGGGCGCACCCTCCAAGCCATTATTATGCCTCGTCATTCAAAGACGATTTATTGCTCATTTGAGCATTGATATCCAACATCGGAAAAACTAAAACCAAGGGTATGTTCACATCATCTAGAGAGGTTTCGGCATGTATGCATTGATGTGAAATGTTCAGATGCTCGTGTGAAGCGGCGTCCAGCTTGAAAGTTCCCGAGAGTGACACGTGTGCTCTCAAGTATATTTTATCTAGAGGTATACTTTCGTGGAAGGGGGAACCAACCTCCTAGTTACGTTGGATAAATTCATTTTGCTTATTTACTTCGAACCTTTGAATCAGTTTTTCTGTAATTGCAACGGGAAGAGTCAACCACTCTTCACGATGTTTGTAACAACCCAGAAATTTTAATTAACTAAATTTTTCCTAAAAATAAACAAATAAAATTTTTGCAATGAAATTTATATTTGTAATACGTCTATTTAAACGTAGCAAGTGTTAGATTTTCATTAGAAAATTTATAAGTTTGTTTGGTTGGGAAATTTCAATTTTAAATTTAAAATCAGTTAAATTTGATAAAAATTAAATATTTTTGGAATCTGAATATTTTTTATAAGAGAAATATAAATCATTTTCTGAGTTAGACGTCATAATTCGTTTCGCTAAATTTTGACTGCTCTAGCTCCGTTTATATTATTTTCGGCGTTTTAGCAGCAGTTTTGGCAGCGAAATTCGAGTTTTGATAGATGGGTTGTGTCACTCATATCTGTGTACCATCTTGTTAGTCTCGTCGCGCTGATCTCCGCATTCTATTCATTTGTGTATTTCGGCGTTCGGTGCACGGCAAAATCTACGAAACGGTTAGCCGTATTGGTTACCGTTTTTAGTCATTTTGGTTCCCACATGGCCATTCATTTACCCACTGTGAGAAAACCAATGGCCACTAGCTATTATTTCCTAAATTTAAAATCGTGCCTGACTTTTTTTATTCCTATCTATTCAAATATTATTTTTGGTTCCATTCCAATATATTTCATCTTTTCGTTCGCCATACTAAAAAGAGAAAGAAAAATATATTTCATCTTTACATGCCTGGCTTTTTATATGCTGATTTGAACCTACCTGTTCGTTGCTTTTCCTTTGCCGTCGACCATCCCTTTGCTTCCACCCTCTCCATTAGTCAGACCCGCACCAGATCCGCCATCGACCAAGCAGCCCTCCTCCAATCTCAAGCCTGCATCTTCCCATCCCACGTCATCCCATAACCCCATCCCACAACACACAACAGCTCCGTAAGAAACATCTCCTCTACACAGCCCTTCTCCCTCCAGCCCTCAGCCAAACACCATATCCTACCCTCCGCCTGTGCCGACACTCATACCTCCACGCACACAGCCCTCCAACCGTTCGCCGACAGCCACCACTCTCCGACCCAACCCAGCAACCTACAACACACGCGCCTCAACCCTCTCCCTCATCTTTCCACTCGGCCTTCCCACCTCCAGCAGCCGAGCCCACTTCCCAGCACCCCATTGTCGACTGTGGCAGCTCACTACCATCGTTGTTTCCCTATCCAAAGCCTCGCTCATTTCCCTCGCACCTTATTCCCTTCCACGCAGCTTGCAGCCTTCTCTATAAAAATAAATTAAAGAGTTCATGTATATAAAGTTTTGCTTGAACCTGCTCCATCAACTTCCTTCCTCCACTCACCCAACAACTTGACACTAAGCTCCTGCCCACTTGTCGCTGCCATTTTTCCTCATTTGTTGCAACCTGATATATTGAACAACCTTCTTATTTCGCTTGTTCAGTCATTAATCTCCACTATCCAAGTTATTGTACGGCAGTTTTTCTTTGTTCTATGCTGTCCAAAATTTATCGCTGCAGTTCTTCAGCTTTGTCGCTATCCCGTTGTGTGTGTGCATGTCTGTGTGCTTGTTCGTGCCCGTTTGCTTCTTATTCCCATTGTTTTCTCTAGCCTCGAAAGGTTTGCGATCACTCACGATTAACATTCTTATATTTAGTAAATTTAATTCACATGAAATGATGATTGAAATATGTTGTTAAATTTTAAATTGGTTAGAAATTTAATTGTTAAGTATGTTATGTTATTATCTGCATTTGTTAACCTGTGTTAATTGACATATGACACCATAACCTATTAGTTTAAGAAATTCCTATGGGTTGACATGACACATACCCGAACAATATTATAGATTAGGGAAAATCATTATAGGTTGAAATGATAACCCCAAGCAATTTTATTGATTTTGAGATTTTGGGGTTGCGGGTTGAAATGGTATATACCCGTAAATATTAAATTATTGCAGATTGAAATGATAAATATCTGTATCACTTGACCAACTATTAGAAAACTATATACGGACACCGTTGTTCTATTTTTAAATGATTTCCAAATTTTTTAGAAAAGAAAAATATATGTGTTTTGATTTTAAAATATAATATAATGATTTAATTTAAATTTAATGTGTATAAAATTAGATTTTTAAATTATATGGTTTGGAAATTTTTAAAATTATAAGTTAACGTTTAAAAATGTAAATTGTAGAATCTTACTTATAACTTTATTATTTTAAATATATATAATAGAATTTAAAATAGATTTAATAAAAGGTTTAATTTAATTTAATTTAATTAATATGTATAATACGTTTTAAAATATTTATTTAAGATTTATATTAATATTTGGAAATAGTTTTTATAATAACTTTATTAAATAGAGTTTGGGAAGATAAATTAAAGTTAACTTGAAATTTAAATTGGTTAATAATTGTATTTAAATAGGAATTGATTTGAACTTATTAATTTTGAGATTTTAAAAATATGATTTTTATAACTTGATAACTCGATTTTGATTTAAAGGTGATTAAATGAATATTTTCAAATTGAAATAAAATTGAAATTGAATATCTAATTTTGATTTAAATTTGTAATATGAGATTTTATTTAAATGTTATCAAAAATGGTTAAGTGAATATTTTCAAATTTAAATAAAATTAAAGTGAATTTTGAAATATAAATGAAATTTATCAAATTAAGTTATTGTAAATGTTTGAATATTTAAACTTTGAAACCTATTGAATTGGAAGTGGTTTAAATTTGTAGTTCAAACCTAGATTTGAAATCGACATAAATTAAAATGGTTTTAATGAGAATTTGAATTGAACCTTTAACCTTTTAATTGAAATTGTTGAACTGAGATTGATTTAAATTGAATTTTGGAACTAAAGTTGATTTGAATTGATTTGTGAAATTGGAAGAACAATTCTAATTTGAAACTATTTTCAATATAAACTCTTTTAAATTAATAAACTATTTTTAATGTATAATTATTTCAATATATAAACTACTTTCAATATTCAAATTGTTTAAGTTGGAACTGATATGATTTAAAGTGAATAATTATTTCGAAAGTGAATATAATTTCGAAAGTGATATGATTTTGAATGAATATGATATTTTGATATGAAGTATGAACTGTTTGAAATGAAAAATGACCATTGATTGAAACAAGCATTTGGTTGTTAAATAGACCGGGATCGGATATTGTCATACTCTCTGCCAATACCGAAACCACTTTAACAACTGTGCATGTGGTGAAGAATCCAGAACGAGGTAGGATGGTTTGGCGAATATCTGTATGAGGTATGAATGCAGCCCTGACTCCCTCGAGTCAGTTTGATGTGACTAAAATAGGAGCTATACCTGGGCTAATTGAGGTCGCGCCTCCGATCAAGCATGCTTCTTCGATACCAAATCTATTACTTTGTGATTTGATTGGATGCACCTTTGATTATGGGAGTGTGGCTCGAGGTGGGCAGTAGTAGTTGCTATGTGTTACCACCATCCCGGTTCTGCAAAACAGTAGAATCCTACCCTAAGCATTGCCTCGCGTGTCTTGTCACATGCCTTATCGCGCCCACTACAAGTTTGGTTTTTGTCGTACCTACGGAGTGCTCCCTGATAGCCCACCGGTTTGGTGGAGTGTACAGTACTGTATAGACTACGCATTTATATAAAAATGTGTTAAAGGGGAATATTGGTAACGCCTTAACACTATTTTAATATTTTACTATAGACATTATCTTTGTAGTGTATTGTATTATGTATGTAGATAGTTTGACAGATCCTTAAAGGATGGGAATCCCAAACATCCTTTAAGTTATATTGCATTTCACTTGATATTTCACTTGAGTTGATTTACTTGCATAAGAATGTCAATCCCGACTCGAGTGTTTTGTGTTTTGCTTTATGCTCGGGTGATACCGAGTGTCACAGCATTTGAGACTCACCTTTAGAGCTTGGAGCTTTGCTTAGAGATCTATCTTTATCTATTCAGCTTTTCAATTATTTCAAGTTGTTTATGTCAGACTTGCCATTTGCTTTGTATTAGAGACTTCTTGTATGTGGGATTTCTGTTGTATTTGCTTTATACTCTGTTGTTCTATAGTAGCTTCATGAACTATTATTTATCTATTTCCGCTGCTTATTATTATATTACTCTATGTCTGTTATTCTATGACTGATTTATTTACTGTATATGCTAAGTTTTGCCAAATACAAAAAAATAACAATCTGTTGTTTTGACCAATTCAAGTCTGATATGTGTGATTATTGTCAATTTTAATGGTTCAAAATATCGGGTCGTTACAAGTGGTATCAGAGCTCTGGTTTAGTCAAAACTTAGCACATGGAGTAAAAAATCATTAAAGATAGGGTGGTAATACCCTAGAATGAGTAAAATTAATTATAGAATCATCTTCGTTCGAGCTTGAAATTCTTTGTTAGGATCCTCTTTGATTTGGATTTCTTTTGAATCTTGGAACATTACCTTTGTTCTAAAATCCATTCTTGTATTTTTCTGTTCGTGTTCTTCTTGATACTGGAGCATCCCGTAGCTTTTTTTCTCTTGATCTCTGTAATAAATTTGAGCACATCTTGCAACCTCCATTGGCAACTTCATCCTTATGTGTGACTAATCCCATCGGCAGTCCCGCCAACCTTAGGATGGTGCTGTTATTTCTTGCAAAGCCCGAACTGTTTCTTTAGTAGACGACCATGGTAATTCTCTTATGATCGATTGTCGAATGCCTCAGGATTATGCAGGTAGTTTTATCTTTTCGCTAGATGCTCAGCCTAGTGATCTTGACTCCACCCTGTTGTCCAACTCTTTTCAAATGTTTTTGGTAAAGTCACTTCTCTACCTCCCAAGCGGAAAATTGAATTCCACATCGATCTTATTTCGGAGCTCGATCTTGCTACTGGTTTTCACTAGCTTTGTGTAGCTGAGGAGAGCATTCCCAAGACAACTTTTCGTATGGAGAATGGTTTCTATGAATGGTTAGCCATGCCCTTTGGATTAACTAATGTTCCTGCCTCCTTCGTCGATCTCATGAATCACCTTTTCCGTGATGTTCTCAACAAGTTTGTCCTGGTTTTCATTGATGATATTCTCATCTTTTCTATGTCAGAGAAGGAACATGAATCTCATTTGAGCTATGTCCTCCAAACTCTTAGGAGTCATTAGTTGAAAGCCAAATTTTCTAAATGCTATTTCTGGAAGGACGAAGTCCGATTCCTTGGGTACATTGTTTCTAGAAATGGAGTGTGACGCCCCACCTCTATGCTCACAATAACAAAGAGTATTAAAAAGAAATACTGTCTGTTATCGCGAAGAATAAGGCTGGATGGGAGCGGCCATCCGTAGTTGGCCTTACACTAGTATTGGTTATCTCGATAAAAGTGGTATATATTTTTCATTTTTCATCGTTTTTTGTTTACTCCCATCGACATACCCAATTACCAGTATAAAACGAACTACGACGGTTCATAATAGTTTAGGATAATATATATAATAATAACACAGATACAAAAGAATGCGGAACACAGATAACAAAAAGTCTCATATATATAATAACTGATGTCAGTTATAATACATTTGACACAATACATATGATACAACTACAACTGTCGACTCTGGAAGTTATATATACAAATACATTATCAACTAATGTACATGAATACATATCAACCTAATCAATACACTGACTACTACAAAAGACGCATAACACTTCAAATGATAAGAAAAGTCTTCATAGCTCAACAGCAACTCAAATCAGGAAATCTACAACCTGAAATAACTCGGGTCTGACCCGAGTATTAAATTCAAAAGAAAATAATACACGGGTCAGTCTAATTCAAACTCAGTTATTAATGCACAGAAGCAATAATAATCAATATCAAATAGACGACGGTCGCAGAAATCTTATACATCCAACTTCTCGATAAGAAAATCAGATAACGACAGATATAACACTAAACAGTGTAAATCAACAAATCAGCAATCTAAAAAAAAAGATCAATCAAATCAAATTTCTGTGTGGCTGCAGTACACGCACGCGTGCACTGCCTCGCCACACAGTACGTGAAATCATCACGACGGTGAAAACTAACAGCAATCAAAACTGTAGAAGTCAACATAAATAAACCAAAAACAACAGGCACTAACTCAAATCAAGAGGAACGAATTACACACGAATGTACACCAAAAGTTTACATTCGTGTACAGGGTCAAACCCAGGTCTTTGAGACCGGATTCAACTCGCTGTAAAATTTCACAAATCAACTTGAAACAATCAAGAACCAACAAACCAAACTCAACCAACTCAAGCGAAAAAGGAAGCGGTGAACAAGTTCACGCTTCAGATCAAAACTGTGATATCGAACAAGCCATGACCGCAGTCAATACCCAAAGTTCTCAAATTCAACATGACAATCAAAAGCCCAAAGATAAGGTAATACAACTGTAGCATAGCAACAAAAAGAAAACTGCATATATAACTAAGCAGTGTACAGTATTGAAACTGTAATTTCCAAAGTGAAGCAAGAAAACTCAATGTGTAGAGGAACTGCAAATTTCCAAAATGACGCAAGAACTAATGTTCATGAACATGAAGGCAACATATATAAGTCACCAGTAACAACTATATGAACCAGAAAGCAAATCCACCAATATATGCATACATACATATATATGTATATATGCACATATATACAAAACTTATAAACCAAATGGCACAGACATATGCAAATGTACCAGACTCAATTGCATTCAAGCATGTGCAGGCATGCTATCAAACACAAACAACTAAACAAGCAGCATGGACACATAAGTGCAGCAGTGCAAACAGTGTGAAGTACACAACAGACTCAAGTCTACAACTCAAGACTAGAACTTCAAAAAGGGTACCAGGTTACGAGATGAACGAACTAAACATTATAAGACATCAGCTACAACCCAAATGTAACAGTGAAAATATACATAGGCAGTGCCACTATAACAGGTATAACTACACATTGTATACTGACACAGGAACGAGCAGTCGACAAATACAAACTGCATATGAGACCCCAAACTACTAAAAAGGTTCAGGGTGAAGTCAACATGGGTTTCAAGGTAAATACAACTATCAAATGAAGACTCAAAGGTCAATGGCAATGCTGTCTCCTAAAACAATATAAGTCATAGCAGTTTCGAACCAAGATAGTGGGATTTCAAACTAGCAATGGAAATGCCGAAGTCAAGTAGAGCAAGTTCGAACGATTCAAAGTCCATATTATCACAAAATACCAATCAAAGCCGTAAGTAATTGAACAGAATCGATGTCGAGTTGCTGTTCTAAAACACAGTAGCAGTTTCATGTCAAAGCAGAAGTCAGGGATAAGCACAACTGGCCAGAGACGAACTCAAAGTATAAATCAAGTCAAAATAATATGCAGTTCACAATCAAAATCGAAGCCAGGGTTCATAAACAAAGTCAGATGGCATAAGTCACAAACGAAATCACAGTGTCAAATAAAATCAATTCAAAATGAACAACACGGTGGATGTTGCAACAACATGTAAAAGTTTCGAGTCATGGCCGAAGCCAAATAAAAAATCAGCCCGAGTCAGAAAGTCCTCAACATCGAAATGAAAATCAAATGGCCAAAGTATTCAAAGCAATAGCCGAAGTCCCCAAAAATCAAAACCCAAACAAGGTTCAAGTTCGAACTCGTCGAAATTCTCACAACAAAACAAGTTGAAGTCAAAGCAAACAACCTCAATATCAACTAGAACAAAGACGAACTGTTCAAAGGCAAAATCGCAAAGATCCCAAGTAAACCCACACGTTCGAATAAGATGTGAGTGGAAAGAGCCACTCACCTTTTCAATTGATTGAGACGTTGAAGTCGGCGGCCTTCATTTCACGAAGCCCTAGCTGAATCTGGGGACGAAGAAGTATAACGAGGCCGCCATTTTTATTACTTCCTTTCGTATCCTAGGGTTATCGAAAAATGAATTAAAATGGAGAGGGGGATCGGTTACTACTCGAGATGACACGGTACTTAATATAATTTTAAAGCCCACAATATTTAACAATTTTATTAAAAGAATTTTAACCCAATAAATTCCAATAGCAATTAGCTAACAATTTAATCACCTAGCGACGATAATTAATTGTCACGAATTCCCGGGTTGTTACATGGAGTCTCGGTTGACCCGGTTATGGTCGTCGCGATTAATATAAGTCTATCCATCTTTCTTCTTTTCTGATTTAATTATCTTATCTTCCTTTCGAGCCTATTTTCTTAGTTAAAATTCTATTTGATTGGGGTTCCCCTAAATTTGAATCTTTATCCTTGTTCTAAAATCAATTCTCGAATCATCATATGAGGGAGCGTATTTGTAATTGATATTAAAATGTTTTATATTGTGTTGTTTGAGTTGTTAAGTTTGAATTTTGAGTTTTGATTGATTCGTCTAGCTAATGCTATCGATAGGACTTCCAAAAAAATTAAACAGAGCAAATTGACACAATATTGTTTTTGAAATTGGTAAATGAAATAATTTTATGTATGATTATATTTTATATATAAGAGTATAATTTTCTGAAATTAGATAGTTAAATGAATTGGTTGTTAGAAATGATAGTACTAGATTATCATTTATTGCTTTGTCAACATTCCTAAGCCGTAAACTATTGTTGTATGTTCTAAGGAGATGAATTTTTTTTAAAAACATGGTTTATAAATCTGATTTGCAAATGAAATGAATTTAAATTGAGGATTTGAGAATTAAATTTTCGGTGCTTTTCAAGATTTTATTTTCAAAGTTTTGGAAAAAAATATATTACTTGAAAGTATTTTCGAATGGAAATTGTTTCCAAAGATTTTAAAAGAAGTAAGTCAGTACTCTCCTCTTATGTCGCTGGAAAATAATTTCGGTGATGACTGTAGCATCATCGACATTCATTTTTTAGTCTCAAAGTGGGAAGAACACTTAGTAGCTTTGCTACACTTTTGTTTTGGAAAATGGATTTGATTTGAATTTCTTGAGTATGATTTGATGTATAATATATATATATATATTATATATTTATTTCAAAATGGTTTGAAGTGAAATCGGGAATTTAACTCTTAAGTTTTATGTTAAGTGATGGTTTTCAATTATTGAAATGAAGCAAATTTTTTGAATAATTGGAGTATCTAAAATGAGAAATGGAATTGAAACAACTTGAAACAGTTGAACTATGATAAAATTAATTTGTATAATACTCAATTGCATTCTAAAACATATATAACTTACTTTAAATATTCAAAAAGTTAAAATGAAATGTGAATTTATAATTGAAGGTTATACAAGAGAAAACTTAAGTAATAAAATTGTTCAAACTAAATTTTGCTTAATAGAAATGTTGTAAATAAAAGGTAAATTTTTATTGTGCTCAAATACACACTCAGAAACATTAATAAAACTTACCTGGAAAAAGTTTGAATGTAATGAGAACATGTAATTGAAAAATATACAATATAAATGTAAGTAATAAGATGTCCAAAAATGAAATTTTGTTAAAGAAAATTATAAATAAAATCGAGTGGTTATAATAAATGTTTATACACTTAATCTATGTTGCAAGGTATGTTAAGAGAAATAAATTGAATGATAAAAGGGAATACTATTTAAGTAAATAAGGTGAATGCAAATAAATTAGATATGAATGTAAATTAATTGGAAGTGAGTTAATTAGAATGATAATAATAAATGGATGTTAATAAGTAATGAGATGTATAATGTTAACACTCTAAAATGAAATTTATATGGTTTTGAATTAATTGTTGTATCTGGTACTTTGTATTTCGAATCTATCTTTCCTTTCTGGTTGCTTATATTCTCCTATTTCGTTCCTTTTCATGGACGAAGAGTTTTGAGTGGGGGAGAGTGTAACGACTTGGAAATTTTAACGTATTAAATAACGCAATTAACTACATTTTTCATTAAAATAAACAAATAAAATTTAATAAAATTTGATATTTGAAATACGTCTATTTAAACGTAGCAAGTATCAGATTTTCATTAGAAAATTTGTAAGTTTGTTTGGTTGTGAAATTTCAATTTTAAATTTAAAATCATTTAAATTTGATGAAAATTAAATATTTTTGAAATCTGAATATTTTATATAAGAAAAATGTAAATCATTTTCTGAGTGAGACGTCATAATTCGTTTCGCCAAATTTGGACTGCTCTAGCTCCGTTTATATTATTTTCGGCATTTTAGTAGAAGTTTTGGCAGCGAAATTCGAGTTTTGATAGGTGGGTCATGTCACACATATCTGTGTACCATCTTGTTCATCTCGTCGCGCTGATCTCTATAGTGTATTTATTTGTGTATTTCGGCATCCGGTGCAGGGCGAAATCTACGAAACGGTTAGCCATATCGGTACCCGTTTTAAGCCTTTTTAGTTTCCATATGGCCATTCATTTACCCACCGTGAGAAAACCATTGGCCACTAGCTATTATTTCCAGAATTTGAAATCATGCCTGACTTTTGTTATTCCTATCTATTCAATATTATTTCTAGTTCCATTCCAATATATTTCATCCTTTCGTTCTACCATACTAAAAAGAGAAAGAAAAATATATTTCATCTTTTCGTGCCTGACTTTTTATATGTTGATTTGAACCTACATGTTCGTTGCTTTTCCTTTGCCACCGACCATCCCTTTGCTTCCACCCTCTTCACTAGTCAGACCCGCACCAGATCCGCCATCGACCAAGCAACCCTCCTCCAATCTCGATCCTGCGTCTTCCCATCCCATGTCAGCCCATAACCCCATCCCACAACACACAGCAGCTCGCAAGCAACATCTCCTCCACACAGCCCTTCTCCCTCCAGCCCTCAGCCGAACACCCTAGCCTACCCTCCGCCTATGCCGACACTCATACCTTCACGCACACAGCCCTCCAAAAGTTCGCCGATAGCCACCACTCTCCGACCCAACCCAGCAACCCTACAACACACGCGCCTCAACCCTCTCCCTCATCTTTCCACTTAGACTTCCCACCTCCAGCAGCTGAGCCCACTTCCCAGCACCCCATTTCCGACCGCGGCAGCTCACCACCATCCATGTTTCCCTTTCCAAAGCCTCGCTCATTTCCCTCGCACCTTGTTCCCTTCTACGCAGCTTGCAGCCTTCTTTATAAAAAATAAAAATAAATAAAGAGTTTATATATATAAAGTTTTGCTTGAACCTGCTCCATCAACTTCCTTCCCCCACTCACCCAGCAGCTCGACACCAAGCTCCTGCCCGCTTGTCCCAGCCATTTTTCCTCATTTGTCGCTGCCCGATTTATTGAACAGCCTTCTTATTTTGCTTGTTAAATCTTTAATCTCCACTATCTCGGTTGTTGTACAGTAGTTTTTCTTTGTTCTTTGCTGTCCGGAATTTGTCGCTGCAGTTCTTCAGCGTTGTCGCTGTCCTGTTGTGTGCGTGCGTGTCCGTGTGGTTGTTCGTGCTCGTTTGCTTCTTATTCCCATTGTTTTCTCTAGCCTCGAAAGGTGAGCGATCACTCACGATTAACATTCTTATATTTAGTAAATTTAATTCACATGAAATGATGATTGAAATATGCTGTTAAATTTTAAATTGGTTAGAATTTAATTGTTAAGTATGTTATGCTATTATTTGCATTTGTTAACCTATGTTAATTGACATATGACACCATAACCTGTTAGTATATATATTAAATTTTAATTGTTAATGATTATATATGCTTGTAATTGATATGTTATGCTATTTTATTTTATTGTTCTCACACTGCAAGTTCCCTTTTAGTTTAGGAAATACCTATGGGTTAAAATGATACATACCCGAACGACATTTTAAATGTTATTTGAGATTTTATTTAAATGTTATTAAAAATGATTAAGTGAATATTTACAAATTTAAATAAAATTAAAGTGAATTTTGAAATATAAATGAAATTTATCAAATTGAGTTATTGAAAATGTTTGAATATTTAAACTTTGAAACCTATTGAATTGGAAGTGGTTTAAATTTATAGTTCAAACCTGGATTTCAAATCAATATAAATTAAAATGGTTTTAATGAGAATTTGAATTGAACCTTTAACCTTTTAATTGAAATTGTTGAACTGAGATTGATTTAAATTGAATTTTGGAACTAAAGTTGATTTGAATTGATTTGTAAAATTAGAAGAAACAATTCTAGTTTTAAACTATTTTCGATATAAACTCTTTTAAATCTATAAACTATTTTTAATATATAACATATTTTAATATATAAACTATTTTAATGTATAAACTATTTTTAAATATAAACTATTTTAATGTGTAACTATTCCAATATAGAAACTACTTTCAATATTCAAACTGTTTAAGTTGGAACTGATATGATTTAAAGTGAATAATGATTTCGAAAGTGAATATAATTTTGAAAGTGATATGATTTTGAATGAATATGATATTTTGATATGAAGTATGAACTGTTTGAAATGAAAAATGACCACGGTGTGAAATAAGCGTTTGGTTGTTAAAGAGATCAGGATCGGATATTGTCATACTCTCTGCCAATACCGAAAACCACTTTAACAACTGTGCACATGGTGGAGAATCCAGAACGAAGTAGGATGGTTTGGCGAACGTCTGTATGAGGTATGAACGCAACCCTAACTCCCTCAAGTCAGCTTGATGTGACTAAAACAGGAGCTATACCTTAGCCAAGTGAGGTCGCGCCTCCAATCAAGAATGCTTCTTCGATACCATATATATTACTTTGTGATTTGATTGGGTGCACCTTTGATTATGGGAGTGTGTGTCGAGGTGGGCGGTAGTAACTGCTATGCGTTACCACCAGCCCGGTTTTGCAAAACAATAGAATCATACCCTAGGCATTGCCTCGCGTGCCTTGTCACATGCCTTATGGCGCCCACTATGAGTTTGGTTTGTGTCGTACTATGGATTACTTTCTGATAGCCCACCGGTTTGGTGGAGCTTGCAGTACTGTATAGACTACGGCATTTATATAAAAATGTGTTAAGGGGGATATGAGTAACGCCTTAACATTATTTTAATATTTTACTTTACTATAGACATTATCTATGTAGCGTATTGTATTATGTATGTAGATAGTTTGACGGATCCTTAAAGGATGGGAATCCCAAACATCCTTTAAGTTATATTGCATTTCAATTGACATTTCACTTGAGTTGATTTACTTGCATAAGAATGTTAATCCTCACTTGGGTGTTTTGTGTTTTGCTTTATGCTCAGGTCAGACTGAGTGTCACAGCATTTGAGACTCACCTTTGGAGCTTGGAGCTTTTGCTTGGATGTAACGACCCAAAATTTTAGTGATTTTATTTATTAAATTAATTGAAATTTTAAACAATAAAATTTGAAAATAAAAATTTATTATTTGAAATACGTCTATTTAAACATAGCAACTGGTAAATTTTCATCAGAAAATATGAAAGTTTATTTTGTTGTGTAATTTTATTTCAATTTAAATCAGTTAACATTAGAAGATAATTTCCAAACCTGAAAATTTTTATATAATAAATTTGTAAATCATCTTCTGAGTGGAACGTCATATTTCGTTTCTCCAAATTTGGACTGCTATTACTCCGTTTATCTTATCTCTAGCAAATTAGCAGCACTTTCGGTACCCAATATCGACTTTTGATAGGATGATCATACAACTGATATTTGTATACCGTTTTGATCGTCTCATCGTGCTGATCTCCATAATATATTTATTTCCGTAATTCGGTGTCCGATACGTGGCGAGACCTATGAAACGGTCACCCATATCGGTACCGTTTAAAACCTTTTGATTTACCTGTAACCATTTGTCTTCCCATCGTGCAAAGCTGTTAGCCATCAGCTGTTAATATGTCTAGCATTCAATTGGCACTGCTTTTATTATTCTCAACTGTTCATCCTATATTGAGTTGTCCCTTCACTTTCTAGTTCTCTCTCCTCCTTTCCGTTTCATCTGTTCATTGCTTTGGAATGTATATATATTGTTATAAAATCTTGTTCATATACTTTAGTTCAATTGGTGGTGAAACCTGCTTCTTCTTGCCAATTCTTGCCCATCTCAGTCACTTTCGTCCTAGTAAATATATATATATATATACAAGATATTAACATATATTAGGCAACTAAGTTTACATATATAATTGCACCTGCTCCTCTCTCGTTCCTCTCAAGCCGAACCACCTACCCACCAACAGGCTTCCCACCTTCATGCGTCTCTTCCCCTCCTCGTTTTGCCTCTCTGGTGATACACAAGGTATATATACATATCATATTTTATACTTAAGATTAGTCTATAGTTTTTTATATATATATATATTAATTTATATGATTAAATGTTCGTTAGTTGGCCGAGATCGTCTCTGTTTTGATATTTTTTATTTTTTTGTATTTAGTTATAAAATTTAACTTGTTAGCTATATGAGTAATACAGTCAGTATATATATATATGTGTGTGTGTGTGTTCTACTAAACCTTCCTTTATAATATAAACATATGTACTGGATTGTAATGCATGTTTCATATGGAGAGATAATATATATATATATATATATATATATATTATGTTCTATACTGAATGTACTCAAGTATTCAGCTGCCAATATATCTTTCAAATTACTTACATAGAGTTTTTGTATATGTGTGATGGTAATTAAGTTTATATATATATATAATGGAATCATAGCTATTATTGTATATTTGATTGTTACGCATATATATGTTATAAACTGACTGATGGCTGGTTTATTTTAATACATATATATCTTAGTTTACATAAGCATTCTTATATATACGTGTAATCCATAGTTACAGTTTTGAATATTATATGTGTAAGCATTGATAAAATATATATATATATAGCCGTTTGCACAGATATTTTATGCTTGTTATATACAAGTTAGTTTATAAGACATATATTCAGTTATATATACTATATTTCCTATGATATTTAAAACATTTTTGATTTTAAATTCTTATTTGTAGAGGTGGTAGGCTATGGGCTTTATTAAGATGGATTTGTTGGCGTTATAGTTCGCATTATATATAAAAGTATATAGTTGCAAATTTGTATAAGTTTCAGCTATATAAGTTATGTATTATATGTATTAATTTATATTCTGCTCATAATAGATTTGAAAAGGGTAAGTGTTGTATTAATATAGGTGCTTTATACTCATTTACAATTTATTTTAAGGGTGAGTTCACTTCTCTATTCTATATCCAAGTAACAGGCTATCTATAGTTGTTAATTTATATATATACATTATATGTGTGGTACGCATGAATATATGTTTGATAGTATATGTATGTGTTCAACTTTATTTAAATGTTGCTTTATGCATATCGTTTAAGTATTGTTTCAAGAATAAAATATTTTGACTTTAAGTTATATGTGCTTTAACTTTAATATTGAATTTTTAATTTTATATGTTTTAAGGATAATAATTTCTAATTATATATATATATAATTTTATTCTAATATGTGTTTAAATTTAATATTGATGTTTGAAAAATATAATATAATAATAATAATATATATTCTGTATATATATCTAGATGATTCTGATTCGTTCTCATCAACTCCTATTTGTCAGCTTTGTTCGTCAAATTATTCCCATCGTGCTTTACTTCGAAGTTGTGCTTGGACCCGTAACTCATCTTACTCTCGTTCATCTCTAGCCTCGAAAGGTGAGCAATCACTCACGATTAACGTTCTTTTATTTATTAAATTTGATTTCAATTGAAACGACAATTGAAATATGTTGCTGTTAGTTATTTAATCATTATATATGCTATCTGTTCACCTATGACATCTGACACCATTGTCTGTTATTTATCACTGATGATATATGCTTGTTACTGATTGTTATATTATTGTCATATCTGCTATCACTCTGCAAGTTCCTTGTTAGTATAGATTTCACTATGGGTTGAAATGATACATACCCGAATGGACTTTAGAATAGGAGAATTTCGTTATGGGTTGAAATGATAAACCCAAACGATTTTCATTTGAATTGAATTTGGGATTGTGGGTCGAAATGATATCCACTCGTATATATTTAAATTACCGATTGAAATGATAAATATCTGTATCACTTGACCATAGGGTAGAAAATTATATACAGACACCGTTGGTCTATATATATAAATATTTTAAAATGATTTCTATGGTTTTGAAAGGGAATATATATATGGTTTTATTTAATATTGGAAATGTTTTATATAGAAATAAGTTTTAATATAAAGTTGATTTAATTAATATAATATGTCTAGGTATTATATTTCTAAATAGATTTTCAAGGATTTGTATAAGTTAAGGAAGATAAAGTTGAATTAATCAAAAATTGTATCTAGTTAAGAATTTGAAATTTAAGATTTGATTTTATAACTTGATTTTTGATTTAAAGTGATTAAATGGATATTCCAAGTTTAAAGACATCGAAGGAAAAATTTAGTTTAAAAGTAATTTAAGGTTATATAAATAATACTGACTTTATTAAGTGAATATTTCAAGACTAAATAATAATGAGGTTAAATCAAGATCTATATGAAGCTGTAAAACTTTGAAGGGTTGAATATTAAAGTTTTGAAAATATTGGAATCTAAATGGTTTATTTTGTGATTCAGATCTGTAGTTGAAATCAATATAATTTGAATTTGTTATTTTGAAACAAGATTGAGTTAAAATGGATAAATCTAGATTGAATTAAATTCTAATTGGAACTCGAGTTGATTTGAATAAATTTGTGAAATTGAGGAAATATTTATATTTAATGAAAATGATATTTTGATTTTGAAGTATAAATTCGAAATGACCACGGTGTTATAGTGTATATTTCTACATTGTAGATAGTTCCACGGATCCTTAGAGGATGGTTATCCCAAACATCCTTTAAGTTAATTGTATTTCAGTTGATATTTCACTTGAGTTGGATTTATTGATATAAGAATGTTAATCCTGACTCGAGTGTTTTTGTGTTTTGCTTTACGCTCGGGTCAGACCGAGTGATACAGCATTTGAGACTCACCTTTGGAGTTTGAAGCTTCCTTTGGAGATCCAACTATCGCCTCAGCTTTCAGCTCTTCTAGTTGATTTGTTCAGAGAAGTCAACTGTTGTACTGGAGACTTCACTGCATTTGAGATATTCTGTTGTATTTTATTTCTAACTCTGATGTTTATATAGTAGCTTCATGAACTACTATTTTATCTATTCCGCTGCGTATTATTGTATTACTCTGTGTCTGTGATTCTGTGATTGATTTATTTAATGTATATGCTGAGTTTTGCCAAATTTAAATTAACAATATGATATTTTGAATTATTCAAGTCCGACATGTGTGGATTTATTGCCGATTTGAATGGTCCATAATAGTGGGTCGTTACATTGGAGATCTATCTTTATCTATTCAGCTTTTCAGTTATTTCCAGTTGTTTATGTCAGACTTGTCATTTGCTTTGTATTAGAGACTTCTTGTATTTGGAATTTCTGTTGTATTTTCTTTAGACTCTGTTGTTCTATAGTAGCTTCATGAACTACTATTTATTTATTTCCACTGTTTATTGTTATATTACTCCGTGTCTATGATTCTGTGACTGATTTATTTACTGTATATGCTAAGTTTTTCCAAATATAAAAAAATAACAATCTATTGTTTTGAGCAATTCAAGTCTGACATGTGAGGGTTATTGTCGATTTGAATGGTTCAAAATAGCGGGTCGTTACAATGTTTGATTATATTTTTTTTCCTGTCCATTCTATCAAGTTGGACAGTTACCTTATTTAGTCCATTCTATCAAGTTTTAAATTGTTACCTTATTTGGTCCATTCTATAAAGTTAGACTATTTTCCTTGTTCTATCCATTCTGTCCAGTTTGGATTTTACTCGGTTTATCTCCATTCTTTTAAGTCCGGTTTAATATTATTTATGCTCATTCATATTTGGATTTGTTCTTGTTATTTATTTCTGCTCTTGCCTGCATGGATGTTATACTCGTAAGGTAAAAACCCGTTTCGTGTTAGCGGCAAGGTCTCACAGAACTTTTATATGTTTCCCCATTATTTAAGTTATCTCACGCTGGTATTCCTAGACTGATTCAGGTGTTATTGTATTATAATGCTCGGGTCAAACCGAGTATTTTCCTAGGTTGTCCATAGTGTTATAGAGGTCTTGAAGAGGAGCTGAAGAGTCACCTATCGTAGTATTTTAATTTTCCGTTGTATTATATATTATACCTATTGGCATTTGTAAGCTTGGGATTTTATAACTGTTCAGCTGATAAGGTTTGTTTTTAACTCTGATATACTCTGTATGTTTGGAGTGATAATTTCTACCGTCGTTATTATATTATATGTTGTCAATTCTGCTGTGAGATTCTGTTTTTCTTTGTTCTTTGTTCTTTTCTTTTTATTTACCTTAACAATCTACCCTTTTGTCGATTGGATGCGAGACATTAGAACACGCTGGTCGTGCTCGGTGTCGACTTTCGATGGTCAAAAAAGCGGGTCGTTATAATTTGGTATCAGAGCGCGAGGTTAAGCAAGAACCTTGGCTTTGGCTCATTAGAGATGGGGTAAGCGACACCCTAGAATGAGTTTGAGAGTATTATATATACGAGAGCATATTTGTTAATGTTATAAAAAAATATTATGTTAATTGGTCTATTGAGTTTTTATGAATTCTGGTCGAGACGTGGGACGCCACGGTATCGCTACGGATTTCTAAACACTTGACAAAGGCCAACTGATTTAGTATTGAAATTTTTGAAAATTTTGGCGAATTAAATATTTTTCCTAGGATTATATTATATATATATATATAAAGAAATATTTTTCAAAACTTTATATAGTTATAAAGTTTATTGGTTCAAATGTGATAATAGTTATTTATTATTACTATTGTTTGTTCGGTTATGCTTAATTTAAATAAGAAGCATTAACTGTTGCTTGTTAGTTGTTGAATTGTGCTTGGTTTAATTAGGACCATTTATCGCTTTGAAATAAAAATGAATCTTTTGTGAATTAATTTTCACAAATTGGCTATAAAGGTATTTGAAGAATATGATTAAGTTAATAATTCACCTTTTAATAATGGTGGGTTAAGGATTAAACTTTAATAAAAAGTTGTTAATATAATCTAAATAGTGGGATGAGATATCTAGAGAATAAATATTGGAGAAAATTTGATTATAATAAAGAGAAATTATTATAATATAAAATGATTTTTATGTAAAGGAAATTTTATATAAATTTAGTTTATAAAACATGTTTTAAAAATAATTTATGAATTTAAATCCCGGAATTTTTGAAAATAATTTCAAAAGGTTTTGAGAAATGAAATAGCGGTGCTTTTGGAAGTATTTAAAAGTAAAAGAACATTTTAGGAAGTAAATTTTTTAAATGGAATGCATTTTCTTTGGGATAATTAGGAGGAAATCGTTTCGATTAGCTTAGTGGTAATCTGAATAATCTTCTAAGTGACGATAAGATGTTTGCTTAGGCGAACGTTGTAGGGTACTTAGTAAATTATTCTCTTTATCATTGTGCAATTGAAATGAGTTCAAAGATGAATAAACCCAAAGTGAGTTTTAATAAATAAATTGTTTGAAGTTATTATATGTAAAAATATATACCATATGCTTTCAAAGTTTAGTTCCCGGGTATCTAATCTTTAAGTTCCCTTAAACGGGATTTGTTTTCGAAACAAAAAGGTATTTGTAATAAGAGATTGTTTTGATAAATAAGATTTTTCTCTTAGAGAAGATATGAGACAATTTAGCACAGTTTAAAATTGGGCTAAATTAATAAAGAAGGTTTTGATAGACAATGTTTTTATTAAAACCATATAATTTCTTAAAAAATCTTAGTAGTGTAAAACTATTTGTTGATTGGGTCAACCCATAAATATTATTCATTTTAACACTCTAAGTAAAAGGGGTTAATAGGTTGACTCGGTTTTAAGAACTCATAAATTGATTTGATCTCCATCTAGATCTTTGTAAAAAGTAAAATAAAATTTGTATGTACTCTTAGAATAGAGAAGAGTATTATACAAGTAAATAAAGGGAAATAAGTAATTATTTGATGTTTTATAAAGAAATGACTTTATAAAGTATTTTTAAAACATAGGAAAGAATTTATGAAATAATTCATAAATAATTTAGTATTGAATAAAATACTAAGTAAAAATACAAGTAATTTAGATAATTATCTCAGTATAACTTTAGAAATTTTTTAATGTAATTAAGAAACTAATAAAATATATAGTATAACTTTCCATTTTGTCCGAGTGAGTTTGGATAATCTTCTAAGCAATAACCAAAGGCTAATGAGCAAAACAGTACGCTTAGATAATTATCTATATTTTTGGACGATTAAGAAAGTTTTAAACCTAAGTTAAAAAAATTTTGTTAGTCATTTGACATTTTGAAACAATGTTAAGTGATAAGTTTTCCCTTATGGAATTTGATTGACCGTTAGTGTTAGTTTATTCCTTCATAGAATTTGATTGATTGGATTTGATTGAATTGGATTGATTGGCCGTGTGATTTCATATACCATTGTCTATAAAAATTAAATTTATAGACAAAGGATTTTGAATTGTTGTTATAAGGACCTAAATCCCGATGATTTTGGAAAAAGGAAATTTTGAAGATTTTGAGAAAGGAATATTACTTATTCACTCAAGTTGATGTTTTTGGAGGAACCAGAATACCACTGGACGCTCCATATTGTTTTGATTCTAGAGTTTCACCATAATTTATTATGAGGAATTCCCCTCCTTGTCATTTTGATTTTGATCCTTGATTTTTCTCGTTTGAGAAATTTGAAAATAAAATTTTGAATTGAAAAACAAGGGTATTTGGATCCAAATTATCATTTGAAATAATTGGATATACATAGCATCCATTACAGAATATTCTCTGTGTTTTGTCGCATATGATTGAGATATGATTGCTGATGGAATGTAGATTTATATCAGACTGGTTTTTGCATGTAGAATTACATCACATCGCTTTTGTCAGCCTGATTTTCTTTTAGATTATGTAAGTACAGGTAAGCAAGAGATTCCGACTTGACTTCTTGCGCACCTGCATTTGCATAGAGACAATTAATTACCTGCCAAAATATAAATCAAATGAAAAAAGATACGTAATAAATTCAGAAAATTTAAATTGGTTGATGATTTATGCCCCAGATATGGGAGGCCACTTGGCTTTTGTTTTCTTTGATTAGTTTGGAGCCTGTAGAGGCGGTTTGTAGTTGTAACGATCGAGACGCTGGCGAAATTTTTCGAAAATTTAAGAGTTAGAAATTTTTTAAGAATTTGGAAAATTTTGATAACTAAACTTTGACTTTCAAATTATATCTTGGAATGAATGTAAGGGAATTAGTTGGTGTAGGTGAAAGAATTTAAAGATTTGAATATGGAATATATTCCAGCTAATTTGTTTTAAAAGGTTAATAAGTTTAATAACTCATTTTAAATTGATAGTTTTAAACTTAAGGGTTTGGAAACATTTTCTTCCTTAGGAATTTCGAGGACGAAATTCATTTAAGGAGGGAGAATGTAACAACCCAAATTTTTTGGTTATTTGATTTTAAATGTTTAATTAATTTTAAATATTTAAATAATTGGATTTTAGAATTTAATAACTTATAATTCAAATATAGGGAATAATTAAACATTTGAATTATGGAATTAAATGTTAATTAAATGGATATAATAATTTTATTTAACTCCTTTTAATTAATAAATAATATTGGTGAATTCAATTTGTAAATTTATTTATAAATGTAAATAGACCGGATAAATATTGATAAATAAATATTTAAATCTATGAAATTAGCCTTTCGGGGCACAATCTCGGATTTCGACGTAATCGGTTTCATTGGATCCGTTATAGTGAATTGTATTACACCGTCGAATTTTGTGGCAATCACACAAATCGTTTGGTCGTGGGAGATCAAAACGCGTTGAAATTAATATCGAAATTTAATATTATAATAGGTTCTAAAAACCTGTCTTCTGCATACGATCAAATTAGGTATCGAACAAGTTCCATTGCGTTCAGAATAGGGGTATAACATATAGAACGCCGGGTGGCATGCCTCGTTTGGAGTTGGAGATTTTCGGGTATATTTTGTTGAATATTTTAAAATTAAAATTATATATATATATATATATATATATATATTTTGAAACTAGGTAAATTTATATCAAATATAATGGGCTGTGCGGCCCAAAGCTTTTACAACCGATAAGAGGAAATAAACTTTACATTACAGGATTTTCGACAAAGCCAAACGAAAACCTAAAACTTTCCTTTCATGGCGCCTCCCAGCTCTCTCCTCCACTTGATTCGGTCAACTCCTTCATCCTCAACTTCTCCAATTGTCGTGCTTCTTGTACCGTTGCAGTGGTGAGAATTCTTTTTGGAATCCTATCTAAAATCAAGCCTATATCTCTGCTAATTTGATTCGTGATAGCTAACACGTCTTTTTGTTTCTTGTTGAAAGCCCTCTCATTTCTCTCCCTCCAGATGTGCCAGATAGTGGTTGTGAGTCCAATTTTTCCAATTTCCTACAACACCTTCGAGAGGCCGCTCCCATTGTTCAGGTATTCTACTTCCTCTTTAAGTCTCTGGGTGTTATTATTTCTTGAGTAATTTGACTTTTGTATGTTCCACACCCGTGTGCTGTATTCACATTCAAAAAATAGGTGTTCATGACTTTCCTCCAAGTCATTACAGAGGTAACATGTAGTGTTTTCCATAATTCCCCATTTAAAGAGTCTGTCTTTGGTTGGTAGTCTTTTGAGTAGAGCTTTGTATAAATTATGCACCATTTTTGGGTTATTCGACCTGCTCCATACTACCTTCGTCCATATATTCTGAAGGTGTTTGTTCCGCGAATCTTCCCAAGCTTCTCTGAACACAAATTTACCATCTGAATTATTCTTCCATAACCAGTTCTCCTCTCCTTTCTCTGTATGAATGATTTTCCGTTGGATCTCTTCTTTTTAGTTTAAGCATAATAGGTTTTTCTCACATTGCCATTCATTGTTATCGATGATCTCATCTACTTTGCATGTTGGGCCTCCACATGCTGAGAAAGTTTCCCACCCTAGTCTATCAATGAAACTCTGTGAATTTAGCCATGGGTCTCTCCATAAGTCGGTGTTATTGCCCGTAGCAATCTCTCTGTCTATATAAGTCTGCAGTTCATTTCTGATTTTTAAAATATTTTTCCATACTGTAGAAGCATTGTTATCTATTATGATAGTCCAGAAATTATCTTTCAGATATCTTGCTCTCATCCAATTTGCCCACATATTTTTTGATGTTATGATATTCCAGGCTATTTTCAACCATATACTTTCTTGAGTTCATATAAATTCTTAAGCCCCACTCCTCCTTCTTCCTTTTTCCTACAGAGATCAAGATATTTAATTTTATGTATTCCTCCTTTCCATAGAAAATCTGCACAAACTGAGTTAATTTTTGCAATTGAACAATCAGGGATTAGAAAGGATTGTAGCCAGAATCTTACTTTCGATGTGATAACAGTGTGAATTAATTCAACCCTTCCCGCAAATGATAGCAATTTTGATCTCCATCCTTGTAGCTTGTCTCTAATATCATCTATTAACCTGCCACATTCTGAATCAGTTATTGTGTTATTTGATAGAGGAATCCCCAAATATTTAACTGGTAGGCAACCTTTTGAAACCCCCAGTTTTCCCAGAATAACCTGTTTGTTAGTACAGAATTTATTGAAATAACACTTGGTTTTTAGTTCATTCAGTTTGAGGCCAGCTGCTTTCTCCAAATCACTGAAAATAAACTTGACCTTCTCAATAGCTTTTAAACTCCCTTTCATCACCACTAATAAATCATCAGCGTAAATTAAGTGAGTAACCTGTGGAACAATATTATAAACAGGCTGAATAACCTTTTGAAAGCATGCAATCTCCATTTGAAGAGAAAACCATTCCATAGCTACCGCAAACAAATATAGAGACAGAGGGTCACCTTGTCTGATACCTCGATTACTATGTATATAACCTTTGGGTGCTCCATCTATCATGACAGAAAAAGTAGGTGTTTCTAGCGCAAACTTTATAAGCTTAACTAGCTTTGTAGGAACCCCCATTGACTCTAGCATGTGTATAATGAAACCTCTATTGATTCTGTCATATGCCTTTTGCAGGTCAACTTTGATACATATTTTGTCATCTCCCTGTTTATTAAAGTCCCTTATCAGTTCGTGTGCCATTAGAGAGTTTTCATATATCATCCTGCCTCTGATAAAAGCACTTTGGCATTGTGAGATTAAATTTGGGAGAACTCTATTTAGTCTCATACATATAATCTTGCTAAGAATTTTATACACGACATTGCAGCAAGCTATAGGTCTGTAGTCTTCTATTCTCTCTGGGGATTTAGACTTTGGAATTAGCGTTATGAAAGTGTGATTGATTTCCTGTATAAATTCCCCTGTATCCAAAGCTTCATTATAAGCCCTGAGCATGTAATCTTTCAGGTGCATCCAGTTCACTTTGAAGAAGGATGCCCCCATGCCATCGGGGCCAGGGGAGGAATCAACATGAATGGACCAGATGGCTCTCTTCACTTCCCTTTCTTGAATCCTAGTTGTCAACATGGCAGCACCAGCAGAGGAGATTTTCCTCCTGCAGTTAATGTGAGGTAAGTGATTGTAATTTTCTCTATTATATAAATTTGTGAAGTATGAGATAGCTTGCTCTTCTATGTGTTTAGTGTATCTAGATGAATTTCCATGTTCATTCAAACAATTCTTCAGATTGTTGTGGTGCTGTCTTATAGACATCTTAGTATAGAAAAATTTATTGCATTCATCTCCTTGTTGTAACTATTTCTCCTTGGCTTTCTGTTCCATTATATATATATATATACACATACCCACCATTCCAGCCATATTTAGCCCATACCCCATCACTATCCGGCCATACCCCCTTCACACAACAAGACCATACCCCTTCTCTCTATAAAACATGCCCTGCAACAAGAAATGAGAATTTTTCCTTTTGAATTCAAACTTAAAATACAAATTAAAAATCCCATGCTCAATGTAAAATCACGAAACTCGTTCCAGAGACTCGTACGATGATTATCTTCAGTTCTATACCCTTCGTTTTGCATATGATTATGTTTTGGCCGACGTCATTGTTTGGGCATGAGCTAGGGTTGGATATTCCAGAGATTTTGGGCATCGATTCATCGAGGGGAGCATGGATTTGGGTTTAGGGATGAAAATTAAAGCTCTGGCCGAAGTTTCACAAGCTGCGGCCTCCAAATATGGATCGCGACCTGTATGGCAGTGACGAGGTTATTGGGTCAGGTCGCGATTTGGGCGAGTTGTCTTCGGGTGAGTGGTGATGTCATTTGGGTCGAGTTCACCAAGAGAAAGCCGTTGGCGAAGACGGAATTTGATTTCGTCGACTATTGCTTCGTGTTAGTGAATTTCGTTCATGCATGAATTGGGTAGGAATGTCTCCATGCACAATTTTTTTTGAGTGAGGGAGAAGAAGGAGTGCACGATTTTAAAGTTAATTTACCAATGTTATAAAAGTGGTTTGGAAATAATTATCTATTTTATTAAAGGTAATGGATTTGTTTATTCAAAAGAGATTTAAATGTGATTAATTATCTTTCAGGATAATTAATATTGTTTAAAAGTTATAAAAAGGAATTGGAACTCGATTATTGGGATGTTAAGTTGGATAATCTTTTGGGTGTTCGGTCTGATGGTGGTTTAGGCCTTTGGGGTACGCACTTGGAAAAAATTATTTTCTTAACGTTTTAATAATCAGGAACTATTTCTAAAAGTGTTTACCAGTATGGAAATATGGAAATGAAGCACAAGTTCAGTTTATTTTTAAAAAGAAAAGGTTTGATTCGTTAATGGAAATGAATTTTTTTCGTAAAGCGAATCACTTATATGGAAACGATTTACTTGTATAATTAGCACTAAACATCGAAGAAGTAAACTTGTCGCTATTTCAAAAGTTAAGAATAATCGTTGGACATGACTTTGAGGTAACACTACCTTGACTTGTCCGGTATTATTATTAACCAAGAAAAAGTATAAGTTTGAATTCAATGAGTGGTGATAAGTATACAAGAATTAATTTCCATATACGATTGTTTTATATCCTCGATAGTTGGTATCTCAGCTATCGGTTACTTCAGTATCTTTGTTATTGTCATTCTATAGGCGATTTATTGCTCCGTTGAGCTTTGTTATCCTTTATAAAAAATGACTAAAACCAAGGTGTGAAAAATAAGGGCGCACCCTCCAAGTCATTATTGTGCTTCGTCATTCTAAAATGATTTATCACTCGTTTGAGCATTGATATCCAACACCGAAAAAACTAAAACCAAGGCGCGATGGGAGCCAAGCCACGTGGGTCGCACCCATCAGGGTATGTTAACATCATCTAGAGAGGTTTCGGCATGCATGCATTGATGTGAAATATTCGGATGCCCGTTTGAAGCGGGGTCCAGCATGGAAGTTCCCGAGAGTGACGCGTGTGCTCTCAAGTATATTTTATCTAGAGGTATACTTTCGTGGAAGGGGGAGCACCCTCCTAGTTACGTTGGATAAATTCACTTTGCTTATTTGATTTGAACCTTTGGATCAGTTTTTCTGTAATTGCAACGGGAAGAGTCAACCACTCTTCACGTTGTTTGATTATAGTTTTTTTTGTCCGTTCTATCAAGTTGGACAGTTACCTTGTTCAGTCCGTTCTATCAAGTTTGGGATTATTATCTTATTTAGTCCATTCTATCAAGTTGGACTGTTTTCCTTATTCTATCCATTATGTTCAGTTTGGATTTTACTCAGTTTATTTCCATTCTTTCAAGTCTGGTTTAATATTATATATGCTCATTCATATTAGGACTTGTTCTTGATATTTATTTCTGCTCCTACCTGCATAGATGTTATTCTTGTGAGATAAAAACCCGTTCTGCATTAGCGGCGTGATCTCATAAAACTTTTATATGTTCCCCATTATTTGAGTTATCTCACACTGGTATTCCCAAAATGATCCGGGTGTTATTGTAGTATAATGCTCGGGTCAGACCGAGTATTTTCCTAGGTTGTCCATGGTGTTATAGAGGTCTTGATGAGGAGCTGAAGAATCACTTATCGTAGTATTTTAATTTTCCACTTTATTATATAGTATACCTATCGGCATTTGTAAGGTTAGAATTTTATAACTATCCAGCTAATACGGTTTATTTTTAATTCTGATATACTCTATATGTTTGGAGTGACAGTTTCTACTGTCCTTGTTATATTATATGTTGTAAATTCCGCTGTGAGATTCTATTTTTCTCTATTCTCTGTTATTTTCTTTTTATTTACCCTAATAATCTGCCCTTTTGTCGATTGGATATGTAACATTGGAACACAGTGGTAGTCTTCGATGCCGACTTTCGATGGTCAAAAAGGTGGGTCTTTACAACTTCTCTATTACTATAAACAATTTCACAAGTGTGGAGGTCATTTCCACTACTTTTACCATCAAACATTTGACCAAGAATTTCACAATCTAAAACAATAGTAGTATCTTCGATGCTACTTCAAATTTGACCTTCTTCTTCTTAAAAAACATTCCATTCAAATTAGCATAAAACATTTTAAACAAATCAGGATTATAATCAAAATCATTTTGAGATAAATTGGTTAAACCAAAGATACCATTTTCTAAAGCAAGATTTTATAAACCATAAGAGTAAAATTCATCAAAATTTGCAAACATTCCCAAAAATACTGAAGTACCATACTCAATATAGGTTTCAATGGACTCTTAATCATTGAAAAGTTGATTTTTGATTCTTTTGGTAAGCTTAATGGCTTGGGATGAAGAGGGTAATTTGAGGAAGATATTATTGATTGTTTTGGAGGAAAGAGAATGAAGAATAAATTTGAATTTTTGAAATAAAGTCTGTGTGAAGATGAGATAAGGAGTGACTAAATAGATGTTGAACTATCATGTGATAGGTGAAAGGTGGCTTTACAAATTTCGAAATTAATGCAAATAAGAGTGAATTTCAAAAGTTTAAATTTTGAAAAAGTTTCCGAATTCTGTCGGATATCTCAACATACCCATGTGACATATGTCGACATATAGGCCAAAATTTCAATGTACAAAAAGCAATATATTTAATATTATATATTTATATATACTTATCTTATTATATGTACGTATTTATACACACACACACAAACACATTTACTATTATTATATATATTTATTCTTATATTAAGTAATTTCCAAATAAATAAAAATAAAATCTGAAATGTAAAAAGTATTGATTTGATGTTACCTTTGTCTGCTTTGATTAGTCTTCCATCATCGTGAAGCACATATTGATATTTTTTGTAATTGATTCGTTGTCACTGGATGTTGTATCAGAATCATCCAAAGTTGCATTGTAAGGCCTTTTTCTCTTTTTTGAATGAATCGATGTTTGATGAATTCTTCATTTTCTTTTACAGTAGGCAGTCTCTTCATAGATAGCCAAATTCACCACAATAGTAACACTTAAAAACGTTTCCATTTTCAAAAATTTGTTTTCAGTTTTATGAAAGTTGTTCATCTTTCTGTATTTCCAAAATTTTCTAAAAATTTGAGCCTTGAAAGCAATCTCCTCATCATTATCATCGTCATATGAATCTTCAACATCAGTTGTTTGCGATTGATTTTTTTTAATCGCATAGTTTTCCCTTCTACCCTATAATTGTTCTTCATATGACATTAGATTACCAATTCACTCTTCAATTTTCAATATATTAATATTATTTGCTTCCTCTATTGCTGATGTCTTTTGATCCTATTTAGAAGGGAGTGAATTAAGAATTTTTCTAACTTGATCCTTATTTGAGAATTTTTATCTAATTTACTAATAAATGAACTATATCTTGAGATCTAGAATACAAATCAAAAATGGACTCATTTGGTTTCATTTAAAAAGTTGAAATTGGATGGTTAACATGGAATCTTAGTTTTTTTTACATTACTAGTACCCTCATGTGTAACTTGCAATGTTCCTCAAATTTCATAAGTAGTTTAACAAATAGAAACTCGATTAAATTCATTTTTATCTATGGAAAAAAATATATTCATGGCCTTGGAATTATTGAGTACTTATGTCTTTTGATCTACTTTCCATGTTTAGTATTCAATTTGTGGTTCAGTGTACTCACTTTGTGTAATGATCCAAATATCTAAACCATTGGATTGTAAATAAATTTTTATCCTACATGAGTAGTAAGTATAATTACTACCATTAAACAGTGAAGGTCTAGCAGTTGATTGTCCTCATACAAAATTGTACTCGTAGCGTTATTAACCATTTATACTTTTCAAAAATCATATAACGAGTTTTTGAAAACCTAACATTCTAATACTGTAACGACCCGCATTTTTGATGATTAAAACTATTTAATTAAATAACATTTTTGGAATTTAATATTTTGAGAAATTAAAATTTATTATTTATTAATGAGAAAAATAATTAGGATATGATTTAATAATGTTGTTTGAATGTTATTGACGGCTATTTTAATGTAATTCAATCAATTGAAATAATTGTAAAGTTAATTTGGTTATAATTACAAATAAGGAATTAAATTGGTAATTAATGGAATTAATGAAATTGAAATATTATAATTAATATGGTAAAAGATGATAACTGTAGAATATGAATGTAATGAAATGTAAACTAATGTTAATTATATTCATAAGGTATTGGATGATTAAATAATAAGAGTGTAAATCGAAATAAAATAATTTGATTGAAATTAAAATTTTATTAACTAGGATTTTATTTCAGTTGTAATTGAACACTGAAATTATTGCAATATTTTAACCTAGAAATTAACATCAAAAATTTATTTTAAAAGATTATTAATTTCTATGTAATCAGAAATGATGAAAATTATTACTTTTAACTTAGAATTTAAAAGTCATTAAATCAATTTAATAATAATTTATTTAATTTAACGTGAAAATTAGTCATTTTGGCCACTGTGTCGGATTTCGACGGAACTAGTTTCATCGGATCCGTAACAGTGAATTATTATAAGATTTCTAGTTTTGTAGCGATCAGACTTATCGTTTGTTCGTGCGAGCTCGAAACGCGTAGAAATCGATTAATAGAATTTAAATGAATATAATTTGATTTTGAAAGCTAGCTTTTGTATACAATGGAATTAGGATTTGAAACTAGTTCCATTGATTTTAAAAATATCGAAAACCTATATTTTGATATATGGGATGACCTACTTTTGTTCAGGAACGAAACAGACTTTTCATGTCGTTATTATCGTTTCGACCCAATTGGATCTGTCCATTCGTTCTTATCTATCTATGCATATATATAGGCTGTTATAAACCCTAACAGATTTCTTATTTCATATTTTTATACGTACTATCATTTCCATCTACTTCTTCTTCCTTCCCAATGGCAGAAACCCTAATTTCAATTCCAATCAAAACCCTAATTCCTAAATTCAAAATCAAATCGAAAATTTAAACTCATCAAACCCTATTGAATTATATATCATTGCGAAGCTCTCGACGAGCGTAATCTACACCTGCTGTTCGTTTTTCGTTTGGAGGTTTGGTTTGGCCAGAAATTGGTGATTTATTCTCGACCGTCTAGCCTAGGGTTTCGATTTCAACGGTGGAATTATACGACGATCGGAGGGTACCGCGACGTAGAGGGAGGCAAGGCAAGTGCATCGGCATAGTTGGCTCATCTCAGTAGTGGAGGAATTCACCACATTTTGCATTTTGAAGCGGCGGTGGCGGTCAGGCCTTGGTGACGCCATGGGCGATCGTACATTGGCCAGAGGATCGGCCTGAGGTGGCTAGGGCGGCAGTGTCATCCGATCAGAGCGATGGCGTGCATAATGGCACGCTGTGGATGATTTATGGTGGCGGTTGTGATAGGGTTCCAGTTGAAGACACGTGCGGCTAGGGTTGTGCACGTGGTGGTAATTTACTAAATTGTCCTTCTTTATTTTTATGTAATTTTAAAATTTCCAAACGTTCTAAATATATAACATTTTCATACGAGCTCGGATTTTGGCACAGTTTTCTCCATTGCGATCGTATTGAAATTTCTGAAAATTTGAAACTAGTTTGGTTGAATTCTGGGACTGTTGGATTTTTGGGCTTTATTTGGATTTTAAATCGACTGTAAATCAAAGGTGAGTGATTTATCCCACTCACAAATACTAAACCTTCTTATGTTAGTTGAAAAAAATTATGAATTGATAAGAATATTATTGGTTGTTGTTTGGTAGTTTAATTTGACATTTTAATTGAAATTAAATTTTATTGAATTAAATTTCCATTTAAATTAATATTGAAATTAAATTGTTAGTTATATACCTATTAATGATAACCAGTTAATTGTTGTGATTTATTGGTTGATTTGGATGTTGATTATGATAGATGTTTATTTGTTGACATTTTGGATAATTGGATGTTTGTATCCCTGTTATCACTAGGGGTTGAAATGATACATACCCGAACGATCTTATAGATTAGGGAAAATCGTTATGTGTTGAAATGATAAACCCGAGCAGTTTTATTGATTTGGAAATTATTGATTCTTGATACGGGTTGAAATGATATATACCTGGGAAATTTAACTATTTGGGTTGAAATGATACATACCAAATCACTTGACCAAAGGGTAGAAAACTATATACGGACACCGTTGGTCGATTTTAAATTATTTTCTAAATAGTAAAGTATGTTTGATTTCCAAATTGATTTTAAATTTAATTTAATGATTTTATTTAAAATTTTATATTTCGAAAATAATTTATTTTATATGTTTTAAAGCTCAAATTATAAGTTAATATGTGGTTTTAAATGTAAATTTAAAATTTTAATTTATAATTCTATTTAGTTTAAATATATATATTTTGAATAGTTTTAAAATTAAATTTAATAAAATATTTTTAATATATATATTTCAAATTTAATTTAATATAATAAATATAGTTTGATTTAAGATAACAAATATAAAATTTTATAATAACTTTAATCAATAAAAGATTTTTGTAAAAGATTGTAGAATTTTTGTAAAAGGTTTTATAAGGGATTTACAAAGTTTTATAAGAGATTTTATAATGGATTTTATAATAGGATTTTTATAAAGGATTGTTTTTATATAAAGAATTTCTTTTATTAGGATTTTATAAAGGGTTTTATTAAAGAACTTGTATAAAGAGATTTAGAAGTGTTTTAAAGGAATTTGCGTAGAAGTTTATGAAAATGAAGAATAGTTGTAAACTGTTTTAGAATTTATCAATAGCTTCATGAATGGTTCTAAAGCATATATATAGTTCATAAATGGTTTAAGAGAGATTCATAAATTATTTTCAAAATTGATTGAAAGAAATCTTTCTCAGTATTTATGAATATATTTATACTTTTGGAATAAGTATATGGATATCTTGAAATGAAAGTATAAACTGTTTTCTAGATTTATTATTATAAATGTTTTATAAAATGACCACGGTGTGAAAAATATAACGATTGGTTGTTAAAGAGACCAAGGTCGGATATTTTCATACTCTCTGCCAGTTACGAAACCACTTTAACAACTGTGCATGTGGTGGAGAATCGAGAACGAAGTAGGATGGTTTGGCGAACGCTTCTGGTATGACGTAAGAACGCAGCACTGACCCCCTCGGGTCAGGTTTATATGACTAAAATTAGGAGCCATAACCAGGCCAAGTGAGGTCGTTCCTCCTATCGGACATGCTTCTACGATACCATATCTGTTACTTTGTGGTTGATTGGTAGCCATACTCGATTTGATTATAGGAGTGTTGTTCGAGGTGGGCAGTAGTAGCAGCTATGCGTTACCACCAGCCTGGTTCTGCAATCCGGTAGAATCCTACTATGCGTATAGCCTCGTGTGCCCTGTCATATGCCTTATCGAGCCCACTACGAATTTGTTTTGTGTCGTACCTATGGAGTCCTCCCTAATAGCCCACTGGTTTGGTGGAGTTTACAGTACTGTATAGACTACAGCATTTATAAAAAATGTGTTAAGGGGGATATGGTTAACGCCTTAACGCTATTTTAATACTTTACTTTACTAATAGATATTATATATATAGCGTATATTACTATATATAAATAGTTTAACGGATCCTTAGGAGATGGGAATCCCAAAACATCTCTTAGGTTATTGCACTCATTTTATACACTAGATAGGAGATGTAAAATCCCATAAACATCTCTGAAGCCATTGCACTCATATTTATTTACTGTTGATTGAACTTACATAAGAACTTTTAGTTCTAACTCGAGTGTTTTGTCTTTTAATTACGCTCGGGTCAGCCTGAGCTTTTTAGTGTTGAAGACATTATTTCTAGAGGACGAAGATGAAGTTTAGTATTATGTTATTAGTATTATTCCACTTCATCATGTTGTTCTACCGCATTATCCTATTTTACATGCTGTATGTATAACTCTGATTGTGTTGTAAAAATGTAATCAAATGTATTTGTAAAATAGCTTCATGAACTATTTATTTGATTATTATATTTTGTCATTCCGCTGTGAGATTCTATGTTTTATTTTTCCTTAATTTTCTCTTATTTTCTTATTTACCCTATTAACAATCCTCCCTTTTGAATGGTTTGAGTTGACAGGTGTGGTTTATTGTCGATTTAAACCGTCCAAAAAGGTGGATCATTACAGTTGGTATCAGAGCTTTGGTTTATAGATACCTTAGCCTGTTCGGGGTTAAACTCATTAGAGATAGGGTTATTAATACCCTAGAATGAGTTTGAGAGTATATATATGAGAGAGCGTATTTGTTAGTGATATAAAAATATTTTTTATTGTGTTAATTTATTTTGTTGAGTATTTATGAATTCTGGTCGGAACATGGGACGCTATGGTATCGATAGGGATTTCGAAACACTTAATAGGGCAGACCGACACAATATTGTTTTTTGAAATATAGGTAAATGAAATAATTTTACCTAGTATTATATTTTGTATATAAAAGAATAATTTTTATAAATGGATTTAGTTGTATGTGATATGTTTGTTTGCCAGGAAGTGAAATTCTATAAATATTGGTTGCAAAATATGATTTATAAATAAATGAATTTTAATTGGAAATTTGAGAACTTAAATTCCAGAATTTTAAAATTTGTTTTCAAAAATATTGGAGTATAATATTAGTATTATTTGGAATTATTTTCAGATATAAATATTTTCAATGTGATTTGAAAGAAATGTTTTAAAAGAATTTTAAAAGGAAATAAGTTATGTACTTCCCTCTTCTATCGTTGGAAAATAATTTCGGTGATGATCGCGACATCATCGACGTTCATTTTTGAGTTTCAAAGTAGGAAGACCACTGTAGTAGCTTTGCTACACATTTGTCTTGATAAAAAAATTTTAATTTTATTTTATTAAGTATGATTTGATATATATATATAAAAGATATGAATATATATATATATATATATAATTTCAAAATGAGTTGAAACGAACCCGGTATTTAGTTCTTAAGTTCCTATTAAGTTAATGATTTTCAGTTGTAGAAATAAAGTGAAATTTTAATAGTTGGAAACTTCCAAAATGAGAAATAAGACATTGGAAGCTAAGTGATTAATGAAACTGTAAAGAAATTGGAGATTTGTCACTTGTAAATTAAAAGGTAAAGAAATTTAGAAGATGTAAATTATTGAATATTTTTGCTAACTAAAATGAATAAGATAAATTTGTATAACACTCGGTTACATTCTAATAACATATATAAAACTTACCAGAAATGTTCAAAAGTTGAAATATTAAATTATGTAATAGAATTTTATACATGTTAAACTTAAGTAATGGTGATATGTCTACAAATAAGAATTATGATGTACAAGAAATATTTTAAACATAAGCTAATATTTTGAAATGTTAGTAATTAAATTAAATAGTATAATGTGAATACCGTTTAAGTAAATGATTATAAACTCAAGAAAATGACTGAAATGATTCATTGATGAATATTAATATTAAAATGGATATCAAGGTTATAAGTAAATGATAAATGTGAAATAAACTGCAATGAAATGTACGTAATACTTTTACAATGTATTTAATGATGATTTCAAATATTGAATGGGAAATATATTATGTAAGTAACTGAACGAAAATTTAAAAAAAGATGACCTGGTATTAATGGGAAATGAAAATAAATAAAAGGTAAGTAATGTGAAAAGAAACTAATAGAATAAACTTAAATAATATTTGAATTTCTTTGTTGTTTGGCTAATGGAAAGTTTGGGAGACGATACTTCAAATTGTTTAAGGTTGTATGAATAATCTATTAAGTAATTATCTAAGGCTGCTGAGCATAAGGTACACTTAGTAGTTTATTTATCACCCTTGAACGATGAGATGTTTCTGAAACTGAACAAACCATTAGTTTGATTGCTATGGATATATGATGGATACTTTGATTGCATATAATGGTTGTGCTATTTTGTTTGCATATGTCTTGTGTTGATTTTTTTTGTTACTAATTGAAACAACTAAATATTTCTCTTGTACATAATTCTCACTATTTTTTATTATATAAGTGAAATACGGTTTATGGAAGCAATAGCTACTGCTTTTGGTTTCATAAATAAAGTTGTTTGCCTGACAAATAGGTACGTTTTCAGATTATGTTTTTGTAACGATAGTATTTTGTTTTTTTCCGTGGTTTGGGATATTTTATTATTGAAATGTGATATTTATTGAAATTATTGATTTTTTTTCCGGACCTAACCGCGCAAAGGAAAAACAGAAATTTTTCTTAAATTTTTCGTAAATTTAAGACTCGGAAATTTTTATGAAAAGTGAATTATTTTCAAAATTTTGTTAAACTTAAATATAGAAATTAATTTTTTATAAATTGATTATTTTGAATAAAATTGTATCAAGTTTCTTAATTCTTCTTGTTCCTTTTCGAGGACGAAAAGTTTTGAGTGAGGGAGAGTATAACGACCCGCATTTTTTATAATTAAAACTATTTAATTAAATAAGAATTTTGGAATTTAATATTGTGAGAAATTAGATTTTATGATTTATTAGTGAGAAAAATAATTAGAATATGATTTAATAATGTTGTTTGAATGTCATTGACAACTATTTTAATGTAATTTCAATCAATTGAAATAATCGTAAAGTTAATTTGGTTATAATTATAAATAAGGAATTAAATTGGTAATTAATGGAATTAATGAAATTGAAATATTACAATTAATATGGTAAAAGGTGATAACTGTAGAATATGAATGTAATGAAATGTAAACTAGTGTTAATTAAATTCATAAGTTATTGGATGATTAAATAATAAGAGTGTAAATCGAAATAAAATAATTTGATTGAAATTAAAATTTTATTAACTATGATTTTATTTCAGTTGTAACTGAATGCTGAAATTAGTGCAATATTTAAACATTGAAATTAACATGGAAAATTTAATTTAAAAGATTATTAATTTCTGTGTAATCAGAAATGATGAAAATTGTTAACTTTTAACTTAGAATTTAAACGTGATTAAATAAATTTAATAATAATTTATTTAATTTAAGGTGAAAATTAGCCATTTTGGCCACTATCTCATATTTCGACAAAACCAATTTCATCGGATCCATAACAGTGAATTATTATAAGATTTCTAGTTTCGTAGCGATCAGACTTATCGTTTGATTGTGAGAGCTCGAAACGCGTAGAAATCGATTAATAGAATTTAAATGAATATAATTTGATTTTGAAAGCTAACTTTTGTATACAATGGAATTAGGATTTGAAACTAGTTCGATTGAGTTTAAAAATATTGAAAACCTATATTTTGATATATGGGATGACCTACTTTCATTTCGGGAACGAAACGGGCTTTTCAGGTCGTTATTATCATTTCGACCCATCTGGATCTGTCCATTCGTTCTTATCTGTCTCTGCTTATATATAGGCTGTTATAAACCCTAACATATTTCTTATTTCATATGTCGGTACGTACTATCATTTCCATCTGCTCCTTCTTCCTTTCCAATGGCAGAAACCCTAATTTCAATTCCAATCAAAACCCCAATTCCGAAATTCAAAATCAAATCGAAAATTTAAACTCACCAAACCCTATCGAATTATATATCATTGCGAAGCTCTCAACGAGTGTAATCTATATCTGTTGTTCGTTTGGAGGTTCAGTTTGGCCAGAAATTGGCGATTTATTCTGGACCGTCCATCCTAGGGTTTCGATTTCAATGGTGGATCGTCGATTATATGACGATCGGATGGTACCGCGGCGTAGAGGGAGGCAAGGCGAGTGCATCGGCATGGTTGGTTCATCTCAGGGGTAGAGGAATTCACCACGTTTGGCGTTTTAAAGCGGCGGCAGTGGCTAGGCCTTGGTGACGCATGGGCGTTCGCACGTTGGCAGAGGGTCGGCCTGAGGTGGCTAGGGCGGCGCTGTCATCCGACCTGAGCGATGACGCTCATAGTAGCGCGCGGATCATGATTTACGGTGGCAGTTGTGGTAGGGTTCCAGTTGAAGACGCATACGGCTAGGGTTCTGCACGTGGTGGTAATTTACTAAATTGCCCTTCTTTATTTTTATTTAATTTAAAATTTTCCAGACGTTCTATTGTATATAACCTTTTCATACGAGCTCGGATTTGGACACGGTTTTCTCCTTTGCGATCGTATCTAAATTTTTGATAATTTGAAAGAGGTTTGGTTGAATTCTGGGACTGTTGGATTATTGGGTTTTATTTGGATTTTAAATTGACTGTAAATCAAAGGTGAGTGATTTAACCCACTCACAAATACTAAACCTTCTTATGTTAGTTGAATAAAATTTATGAATCGATAAGAATATTATTGGTTGCTATTTGGTAGTTTAATTTGACATTTTAATTGAAATTGAATTTTATTGAATTAAATTGCCATTTAAATTAATATTGAAATTAAATTGTTAGTTAAATACCTATTACCGATAACTAGTTAATTGTTGTGATTTATTGGTTGATTTGGATGTTGATTGTGATGGATGTTTATTTGTTGACATTTTGGATGATTGGATGTTTGTATCTCTGTTATCACTATGGATTAAATGATACATACCCGAACGATCTTATAGATTAGGGAAAATCATTATGGGTTGAAATGATAAACCCGAGCGATTTTATTGATTTGGAAATTATTGATTCGGGATACGGGTTGAAATGATATATACCTGTGAAATTTAACTATTTGGGTTGAAATGATACATACCAAATAACTTGACCATAGGGTAGAAAATTATATACGGACACTGTTGGTCGATTTTAAATTATTTTCTAAATAGTAAAGTATGTTTGATTTGTAAATTGATTTTAAAATTTAATTTAATGATTTTATTTAAAATTTAGATTTGGAAAATAATTTATTTTATATGTTTTAAAGCTCAAATTATAAGTTATTATGTGGTTTTAAATGTAAATTTAAGATTTTAACTTATAATTTTATTTATTTTAAATATATATATTTTAAATAGTTTTAAAATTTAATTTGATAAAATATTTAAAATATTTTTAATATATATATTTTAAATTTAATTTAATATAATAAATATAGTTTGATTTAAGATAATAAATATAAACCTTTATAATAACTTTAATAAATAAAAGATTTTTGTAAAAGATTTTAGTATTTTTGTAAAAGGTTTTATAAAGGATTTACAAAATTTTTATAAGTGATTTTATAATGGATTTTATAAAAGGATTTTTAAAATGATTTTTTTATATAAAGGATTTATTTTTATTTATTTTATAAGGATTTTATAAAGGGTTTTATAAAAGAACTTGTATAAAGAGATTTAGAAGTGTTTTAAAGGAATTTGCGTAGAATATTATGCAAAAGAAGAAGAGTTGTAAACTGTTTTGGAATTTATAAATAGCTAATGGTTCTAAAGCATATAAATAGTTTATAAATGGTTTAAGAGGGATTTATAAATTATTTTCGAAATTGATTGAAAGAAATCTTCCTCGGTATTTATGAATATATTGATACTTTTGGAATAAGTATATGGATATCTTGATATGAAAGTATAAACTGTTTTCTGGATTCATTATTATAAATGTTTTATAAAATGACCACGGTGTGAAAAATATAACGATTGGTTATTAAAGAGACCGGGGTCGTATATTGTCATACTCTCTGCCAATTCTAAAACCACTTTAACAACTGTGCATGTAGTGGAGAATCTAGAATGAAGTAGGATGGTTTGGCGAATGCTTCTTGTATGAGGTAAGAATGCAGCCTTGACCCCCTCGGTTCAGCTTGATATGACTAAAATTAGGAGCCATAACCAGCCTAAGTGAGGTCGCTCCTCCTATCGGACATGCTTCTTCGATACCATATATGTTACTTTGTGATTGAATGGTGGCCACACTCGATTTGATTATGGGAGTATTGTTCGAGGTGGGCAGTAGTACCTGCTATGAGTTACCACAAGCCTGGTTTCGCAATCCGGTAGAATCCTACCATGGGTATAGCCTCATTGCCCTGTCATATGCCTTATCAAGCCCACTACGGTTTTGTTTTGTGTCGTACCTATGGAGTACTCCCTAATAGCCCACCGGTTTGGTGGAGTTTATAGTACTGTATAGACTATGACATTTATAAAAAATGTGTTAGGGGGGGATATGGGTAACGCCTTAACGCTATTTTAATACTTTACTTTACTGATAGGAATTATGTATATAGCATATATTACTACATATAAATAGTTTAACGGATCCTTAGTAGATGGAAATCCCAAAACATCTCTTAAGTTATTGCATGCACGTTATACACAGGATAGGAGATGTAAAATCCCATAAACATCTCCGAAGCCATTACACTCATATTTATTTACTATTGATTGAACTTACATAATTTCTTTTAGTTTTGACTTGAGTGTTTTGTCTTTTCATTACGTTCGGGTTAGCCTGAGCTTTTCAGTGTTGAAGACATTATTTTTGGAGGACGAAGACGGAGTTTAGTATTATATTATTAGTATTATTCCACTGCATCATGTTGTTTTGCTGCATTATCCTATTTTACCTATTGTCTGTATAACTCTGATTGTATTGTAAAAGTGTAATCAAATGTATTTGTAAAACAGCTTCATGAACTGTTTATTTGATTATTATATTTTTCCATTCCGCTGTGAGATTCAGTGTTTTGTTTTCCCTTCATTTTCTCTTATTTTCTTATTTACCCCATTAACAATCCTCCCTTTTGAAAGGTTTGAGTTGACATGTGTGGTTTATTGTCGATTTAAATCATCCAAAAATATGGGTCGTTACAGATACCAAATGTGGAAAATGGTGTAGTATAAATTATACTAATGTAAATGGATTTTAAAGCTACTTTAACACTAGATGGGGAGTGAATAGTGTTTTAAAACTTATATGGAATTTTTCTAAATATTTCAAGATTTAAATTCAAACAAAGATAATCAACACAGATATACATTAACAGGTAGCTATATATATATATATATAGTAAAAGTAAATTAAAAGTAAGAGAGATGACACCAAGAGTTTTATACTGGTTCGAATTAACTAATCCTACATTCTGTCATGTACAGTGTATGTATAGATTTCCTTTCCAACGCCTACTTTAAACAAGTAGCAAGTAAACCAGAATATAGTCTTGATTTCAAGGAAAGAGATACGTCCTCCCGACTTTTTGAGATCAGGTAGACTCTCTTGATTTAATTGAGCAACATGATCACCCACTTGATTTGAACGGGTAACAAGCACACCCACTTGATTTGAACGGGCAACAATCACACCCATTTGATTTGAACGAGCAATAAGCACACCAAAGAATAATAATAGAGAGTTGTTGATTCCAAATACAAATAGTTGTACTTTGGATACAAAATATCATATAGCACTTTGATAGCACTTTAATCTTTGAATTGATGAAAGAATACTTTCAAATCAGTGAGTAGATTGTAGAGATTGAATGTAGTAAAGTAGAGAATGAATTTCACTGAATTTGAAGAGTATAGAAAGTGGATTTTTTGAAATATATAATGAGAATTTGGTGTAAGAAGAAAGTAGAGAAAGTAGTTAATAAAATTCGTTTTCCAGACCCCTTTATATAGTGTTTAAAGGGACATGTCTATTCGTAAAGAGATATAAGCAAAAATCACAACTATTCAGTATTCCATAGATACCTCTTCAATGGTACATATGTCGACATACCTATGTAGCCTATGTCGCAATACTTATATATGTTTTGAAAAACAGAAGCACTTTAAATGTGTTGCCAAATTCTAAGCTCTTGTAAAATCATTTAAGCGTAGTTTCTAAATACTTTACTATATAAAACTCTTATAAAATATTTGTAGAAATATATTTTGAAAATAAAATAAATATTTAGATAAAAATAAATAATTTGATAAGAGAGTATTCAAAGAAAAGAAATTTGACTTTAACAAATTAATCTATCGTTATTAACTATAAACTATAGTCTTGAACTCTTACTATGTTTGTCTCTAAAGTCATAAGTCTTCAATTATCTTGATCATCTTTGAATCTTGATCTCTATCTTTTTACTGATCAGTCTTCAAACTTGATTATCATGTACTTGTATAAACCTGTATAATATCTTATAAAATATTCTATTCAACTTGAAAAATTATTAATACCTATATGGTTGTTGTCATCAAAATCAATATCTGTGGTATTAACACAAGGGACTTATCCCAAGTTGTTTGTTTAGACCAAGTATATATGTTCGCTATGTGTGTTATAGACCATATATCTATGATGTTATTTATGGTTGATTTATTTTTGTATTAGTAGATGTACTATTATATTTTATTTGTCAAACAGTTAAGAGCTTATGTTTTTATACAAGAGTAGAAAGGAAAGAATGAATCACTACCGTAACTTATTTGAATTTTAGGGTGAAATTCCTATAATGGGGAGGCCAGTAACGACCTACAAATTAATGGATGGTTAATTATAGGAATAAAGGTTAATTGATTTAGTTAATGAATCAAACAAATGAATTAAATAGTGTAAATATATATGGGACATTTATTTTGCTTGTTATATATACAGGACAAAATTAGAAGAATGAAATTATGAAATGAAAATTTATGGTATCCAATTAAATGAGATACAATTATATTTGGTCGTGTAAGTAAAGGGAAAACATGAAAATTTGAATAAATGAGATCTCATATTAAGAGAAATTGCATATAATTAAATTTGATCATATATAATTGGAAATTATTAATTGATGGTTAAGGGTAAATGGGAAATAATCAAATGCGACCATATATGAGAAATTAAGTTAGCATTTGAAAAGAGAGGATACTTTAAAGAGGTAAATAAATTAATAAAACAGGACAAGAAAGTCCAATACCCTTATTATATAAATGCCAAAAAATATATCCTCCAACTCATTTTTCGCTCATTTTCCTCAAATTAAGGCAAAAGAAAAATATAGTCTCCTGCCATTAGTAAGAGAAAAGGAATAAGAAAAGAGATAAAACTAAGGAAAACCTAAAGCTTTCAAAGATCAAAGCTAAACAAGGAATTTAGGTGAGTAATATCATTTCTTTTTAGGATGTTTCCATCTAAATTGATTACACCTTTATTTATTTATGATAAAATTCATATAATATTTATCTTAAATGATAGATCTTGATTTAATGGATATTTTTGGTTGTAATAGCTTTACTTGGAAAGTTCCCTGCTCTAATAATTTTGAAATACCATGAGTTTAATACAATGGATAAAACATGCTTTTTGAGAAGTGTTTTGATTTGGAGAATTTTTTGATGTTAAAATACATAGTTATGATTTTTTTGAAGAAATAAATGTATTAAAAAATTAAGGAAAATGGCTTAAATATGGAAACAAGATAAAATGTGCTAAAGAAATTATATGTGAATTTTTGAAAATTCAAGAGAAAGAATGATCGTTTTTGAAAGCTAAATAGGAATGTCGAAACTAGATAACAAGTCTATCGAAACTAGATAATAAGGTTATCAAAACTAACTTAAATATGTAAGTTTTTTGATTATGTAATAAGGGGCCAAGATCCTACAAAAGTACTAGAAAAACAAATAATGGACACTGCCACTAACTAAAAGTAGAGGCTTAGAGGCAAGACAAATAAGGCCGCGAAACATGGAAAGCAATGTGAAGATGTAGGAAGTTAGTAATGCTGATTTTATGACGTAGGCCGAAGGAAGAGACTAGACCGGGAGTATAACTTTTGAAACCTAAAATGAACTAAGAAATACCAAGAGAAGTTCTAAGTATATGAACTAAGTAAGATTATGTCGAAGGAAACGGCTGAAGGTTTTAGGTGTGGATAATAGACGAAGGTATTCCCAATGAGAGTGCATAAAACACACTTTTCTGGGACGAGACCTTAGTGTATTGATTCGATAATCGAGACTTATTAAATTTCAGGGGGAGTCAATATCGAGACCAATTAGCTTTTGGAGGAAAGTTTATACCAGAATCTAAGATTGAAGATGGCCGAAGGTAGAATGTAGATTTTTCAAAAGCGTAATGCATTACGAAAGTTTTTACAAGTTTTAAGATAACCAAAGGAGAGCCAGGAGCCTAATGATGATTAATAAATATCTAAAGCTGAAACCTAATACATGAACAATTACGTGAAGTTTGGAAAGTTAAAGATAACCAAAAACTAAATAAGCAAGAACCTATAAAGAATGCTGGTTCGAAAGGGCTACCGATGTCGAATGGGGATACTCACTTTAATGACCAACTATGTGGTGGGTTTGGCATTCGACTTCCAAAAGGACATGGGACGTCTAGGCATGTTGTACACTTTTTTAAGAGCTGTTGTAACTCTCATATGAGGTTCAAGCTTGAGGAAAAGATAAAGGAACTTCTTTGGATTGTACTTTGTAGTATAAAGAAGAAGGTAAGAAGACTACTCAGGGTTGTACCTTATAGTATAAAATGTTAAGGAATCGAGACTGCTTAGGCTTGTACTTTGCAGTATAAACTAAAGAAATCGTGATTGCTTAGGGTTGTACTTTGCAGTATAAACAAAAGAAACCGAGATTGCTTCGGGTTGTACTATGCAGCATAAAACTTATAGAACCAAGACTTCTTATGGATATATCTTCTAGAATAAACTATGTTAAAGACTAAAAGAGATCGCTAGTGATGGATTATCGAGACTGGGAAGGTTATAGCTTTCAGTATAGAAACTATAATATGCTAAACCAAAAAGGTAGTTTTGGGCGTAATTTGTTGAGACATGTTCTGTACTTTATGTTAACATATGTTTTGCAATGACTTATGACTTGTGATAATTCTATATTGATTGTGTAACCGAGGATGGTGTGGGGAAAACCATTCGTGCTTTAGTGGCGTGTACGCACAAGCGGAGGAACTTAGAGGGGAAATGATATTATTCATACCAAACTTAACTCTGACCCATGTGTTTATTATTTTTCCCATACAAACTCACGAGTACTCGTTTGAGTAGGTTGAGTTTATAGGTTTCAAGTTGCATATTTCAATTGGATGTAATTACCAAAACTATTTTGAAGACAAAGATGGGCAGTAGGCCTTACTATTATTTTCTATGAAGTATCTTATATTCAGTTGTGTAATGTAAATATTTGTTAAGTCCAAGGGATTACAAGGGTTCAACATCTTCATATGTCAGATCTTTGATGCTACTATATAATGATTTACATTTTACACCTACATTAGCATGATTTGGGATTTGAAATACATAAAAACAATTATCTATGATGAATTTTTATTTAGTTGTTTAATTTACTTTGACTTTATACACATACATACACACATACTAAACTCATTCTGTCGTTGAAAGATAATTCTAGGCCGATTGGAGCACATTTGGATTCCACTTTAGGCTTTAGAATAGAAGATGTTACAAACAGGTGTCAAAGATATGCGAAGATTTCGAAAGCCCCATGCCACGAGCTTACATAGATAGTCAGCCCAAGGCCATTTGTAGTTTGGGGAATAAACATCATTGGACTGCTACCAATGCAAGAGGCGGAGCAAAAGTACGCAATAGTGGCTGTGGATTACTTCATAAAATAGGCTGATGTAGAACCGCTTACAATGACAACTTCGGTGAAAGTGATCTACTTTGTGGTAAAGAACATTTTGTGCAAATTTTGAGTTCCATAAAAGATAATTATTGACAATAGGACTCAACTCGAAAGGGAGGAATTCTATGAATTCTATGCTTGATATCGAATTGAGAAGAGTTTATGGTGGTAGCGCATCTACATGCAAATGGACCGGTAGATGCAATGAACAAGATCATCAAATCCATCAACAAGAAGTGATTAAAGAGAGCTAAGAGCAACTAGATGGGTGAATTACATTGGTGTTATGGGCTTATCGAACAACCCGAAAGTCCCCAATTTGTCATATTGTATTTGTTTTGGTCTACAGAACTAAGGGCATAACATCGATCGAAGGTGAAGTCCCTTCTCAAAGAAGACTGCACTACAATACCAAGGTAAACGAGGAACTCTTGCTTAAGCCCCTCGATTTTGTTAATGAAAAGCGAGAAGAGGCTTATCAAAGGGTAGCAGCTTACTTAAGCCCCTTAATTTGGTTAATGAAAAGCGAGAAGAGGCTTATCTATGGGTAGCTGCTCACCAGCGAAGAGTAGCAATGCAGCTCAATGCCTAGGTAAGGAACCATACCTTTGAGATAGGTGGTCCTATTTTGAGACTAGTACTTGCAGGTAAGGGGGCACTTGGTCAGAATTAGGAAGGTACCTATGTGATTGCACAAAAGCTTGGAGATGACACTTTCAAACTAACGACCGTCTGTAGGATCCCAATTCTATGGGCATGGAATAGCGAGAACCTACGACGTTATTTCATTTGATTTCATTCATAAATAAGGCATCCTATTCACAGGATTTGATGTAAAGCGATAATTTCTAATTTTTACAGTCGAATTGATTTAGCACAACTTTGTTACAGTCGAACAAGATATGTTTGACTGATAATAAGCGAGGTTGATTGCTGGAACACATCTTTGTTTAGTTAAATAATAAATTTTTGACCAATGATAAACGAATTCAAGTAATGGAATGGTGCTGGCCAATTGCAGAAAACTTGTTTATGAACAAAGTTGTAATAAATAAAGGCGATGCTCAGATCATAGACGTATGCATGTATAATATATAACCAATTTCATTACAGATAATTATATATTATAAATGCAGGCAAGTACATATGAAAAGAAATGAGATGTGATAAAGTAAATACGACAAGAGTTGAACAGAAAACAAATATTTATTTACACTATCTTTCTGCATTACAAAATTGCAAGGGCCGCTCTTACACAATGATGGTCTATGTACATAGAAAGCCAAAAAAGTCCAAAAGTAGCCACTAGGAAGCAATGAGACTACCTACTTCTTATGCTTCTTCTATTTTTGCAACCCTTCCTGCAACCCATGCCGGTTGGTTTGCGCTTGCCCTGAGCAATGGTCGTTGACATTGGTTTATTGTCTTCATCTTAATTTTGATCATATCTGGATAAGAAAGTGGGAGTCTTTTAAGGACCAAGCAAACAACAGAGACTACTGCGGAGGTTGGCAGAGTAGGACCAAAGAGTGGATGGAGTTTGATGCTCGGCTTTAGAAAAAACATGTATATTGAAGGAGGGACTTTCTTTGTGCTAGATTCGGGCTTGGCATTCTGGAGTTTGAAAACAACAGTAGCCTTTTGTCTACCATTGGTAGTGTCTCAGGCCCCTTCTCAGCAATGATCATCACGTTGTCGTCAATGGAAATGTTGACTTTATTTATGCTTTCCTCCACTAAGGCCTCTATTTTCTCTATATTAGGACTAGATCCAGCGGAAGAAGTAGGTAGTGCGAGAGAAGTGGAAACTATGATTGATGATGTCGGAGTAGCATCGAGGCCTGGAGTGATGATCTTATGTGGCCACAACGATATTGGGGAAGTTGACGTGTAAGGCGAGAAATAAGAGGAAAAAATTAGTGATGCCTAGGAGAAAGTTGAAGCTTGTCGAAGCGTTGGGATGTTAGAGATATACCTTCAAATGGCTAGGGCTTCTACGAGGGAGATTGCATGATTTCCCCTTCCTTTGATTTTAGGTTATGGAGGAAGAATCAGAGGAATCAATGGCTTCATGAGGACTGGATTTTCAATGTCGTAACCCATTGAAGTAGCAATAGTTGTGGCTTCAAGAGAGAAGGATGCAAATGTATCAGTTACACTATCCTCACTAGAAGCAAAAGAGAAAGTGACAAGATCTTACCGACATTCCATTTGTATAGGAGCATTGTTGCATGCGCGATCCGAAGAGCTTAGACCAGTGGGAGTCTCGATTGGCACCCGCGCAAGTGTTGAAGCTTCAAGATCCTTGATCGCCTAGCCTTTTTCTTGAACAAGTAGCACTTCAGTTTCTCTTCATCCACATCTTGTCAAGATTCTTTGGCTTTTTCCGTATCTTTTCCCAGGCCTCTGTAAGAGTTAGTGGATAGCCATCCCCTGCCATTTGAGGATATTCATCTCAAAGACGTCAATAAGAATCCGAAGAAAGTGGATTTGATTTCTTCTAATCTCTTATCAAACCTTTTCTCGGTCTGGGCAAGAGAGGCATGTAGATCAATTATCTTTTTCTTAGACTTAAGTAATTTGATTCTTAGCTGATAGCTTCTTCTAAGCAGGTATGAGCGAGATCTTAAGGTTTCTCTCTCAATTCTTTTTCTTCATTAAGATCTCTCTTGATTTTGTCAATCTTGGCCTTAAGAGTCGTCTTCTGAGTTTCTATCAGCTTGACTTCTTTTTTAGGCCTTACTAATAATATATGCATATTAAATTACTCATTAAGAATAGCACATTTGACCTAGTCTTTGGCGGCCTTTTCCATTAATTTCTTCTCAACCTCTTGGATGGCATTCTCTTTTGTATCTATCTCCTTTTCTAGCATGGCCAATTCTTTTCTGTAATTTTGCACGTCCTTGTGTGACCTGCCCTCTCCATGTCAAAACACTTTATAATCAACTGGTTAGCTCGGTTAACATTAGATAGGCCTTTAGTTATCCTTCTCCATTGTACATATTGTTCTGCCGTCTCATTAATCTTGATATGCCCTCCAACAAGAAGTTTTTGGGATGTCCTAGATGTTATAATCGAATTTGACCTCCTCTAAGCATAGGTCAAGAAATGTAGCTTACATCTTCATCTTGGGCACGAGAGAAGAGCCTTGAAGGGGAGGTAGTGGAACAACTTGGCTGATAGATATATCTTTTCCAGCTCTATGAGTTTGATGAGAAGTTGAAGAGCTAGCCATTTTGGTTTGATAGGAAGGTGGAGCATGAGCATTGGGGCGCTAAATGATGGAGGTTACCATAACTTGAGAAGATAGGGAAGGTCCGAACGAGGAGGAATGAGGTCTTGATAGGACTAAGTAGGAGAGCAATCTCGACGAGGGGAACCAAAATTATGCCTGAACCCATAGTGGTCACGCAAGCTCGTACGTTCATCAGTATGTAGACATTTCTCTTTAGCATCACGCCCCTCTTTCTGTGTTCTCCTTTCCCTTTCATCCTTAAACTCTTGATAAGAGTCCCAATGAGGGCGATAGTCCGACTAGGTTGTGAGAGATAATGGCAGATTCCTTGAGGAACTCTATCAAAGCGACTTTATTTGCCCATAGTACCCATCAAGGAAGAAATATTTGAACCAAAGTTGGTAAATTGGATTGATAGGAAGCGCAGAGTGAATTGTTCTTATGATCTTGAGTATTGCATGATATGTTTACGCATCCTAAGTGATCTATGGATTGTGCTTGTCGTGGTGAAGAGACAAGGTAGTCTTAACAACACTGTTAATAATTATCTAACTAATAATTTATTATTAATTTTTAATTATGAATTTAAAGATTTAATTGAGAAGTTAAATTTAAATCTGAATAATTGATTTGAATTTATTAATTTTCAAAAGAGAAGTTCATAAAAATTTAGATAATATTATTATAATGTCAGTAGAAGTCGAATTATAAAAATAAGAAATAAAATTTTCAAATGAGAATTTGAATTTTCATTTGGTTGGGATTTTTTAAAGACTTTTCTAAGAGTAATTAGGCAGAAACTTGATTTTATTTTGTTTGGGCCTAAATGCCTTTAGCCCATTAGCTAACATAAAATCCTAACTCCTTAGCCTAAGTAAATAACCTATACATTTATAAACCTAATCCCTTAGTAAAAATCCTAAACCAACTCCTGTACATCATTATTTCCATCTTTCTTATCTTTATGAAAATAAAGCTTAAAAGAGGAAAATCATTCAGCCCTAGAATTTATTATAGGAAATTAAAGAAAATTCTACAAATTCTAAGAAGATAAGGTATTAACTCCTTTATCTCTATTCTACCTTCTCATGTAATCTATTTAGGATTTGAGTAGTTGGTTAATCTCCAAAATTATGAAATTAAAAGGGTTGTATTGATTTTTGGAGTAATTGAAGAAGAAGAGTTAGAGCAAGAGTTTTAGAGTAAAAATTAGATGTTTTAGCTTCATCAAATTCAGTTTATTCTTCATATTAATCTAAGTGAGATTTTTATCTCACACAATCTATATCTATAAGTGTTTATGAATTGGAATTGGATTAAAATCTTAGGTTGATTGCTAAATAAAAGAAGTTGATTGTATAAACAAATTTTTCGAAAATAGTGAATTTGCTGATTCTGGTTTTAAGCACAAACACACACATACTACACATAAATAGGAAATTCTTGAATTCAGGGTGTTAGTAGGACTTGATAGGGTCTCTACTATGTTCTATAACTTGCTAAAATCGATCAAGGGGGATCATCCAATGGGAATCAGCGATTTTGGGTTTTACCTGGAGCAGACTGCTCCTGGTAGGTTGTTAGGAGTTGACTGGCAAGCTCCACTAGTCGACTGACACCAGTCAACTGGTAGAAAACCCAGTCGACTACTGGGTGTTTTTTTGGAATAAATTTTGTTCCATGTTTTTGATTATTTGATCTTATCTTCGGTTGATTGATTCTGATGGATTTTAATAAGCTTATGGGAATTAGTTTGAACTCTGTAAATAACTTATTTAATTTGTGCTGTTTTAAGATTTGTGAAATGTGAATGTCTCATAAGTAAGATATTTTATAAATCAAAGAAGAGAATTGATTTCTATGTGTAAATTTATTTGGAAAGGGAATGGTATACATATAATATACCTATATATGTATATCTTAAAATTTGTTTGAAAAGAAATAATTTTTCTTATAATAATAAATAAGAAATATCTTTTCTTATAATATAAATAATAAAAGATGGATTTAATAATAATTCAAGAAGTTTGAAAAGATTAATAGTAATACATATATATTTGTGAAGGGAATTTTCTTCCTATATCAAAGATTATAAATCAAAATAAATTTTTATAAATTTTTTCTTTTTGTTTCCATTTTGATCATTAATTCCACTTGAATTTTTATTGGACGATTAGATGATTTCCAATTCTATTGGATTTCGTGTTTTTCTATGAAACCAAGAATATTAATAAATGATTGAATTATCGGATTGGTATGGGACTTTTCGTACAATTCTTTCGCTTATTATTATAATTTGTTAAATATAGTTTGAGTGGAAATTACTAACTTTGAGTAAATACCTGAATTTACTACTTGGTATGGGATAGTTAGCTAAAATCTTGTGATTACTTGAGTGACTGTAATTGACATTTAGAGTTGTACTATCTTAGGGTATTTGAATTTCAAACTGTTAGATCTTCGAGAGAAGATGACTCTATTTTCATTGACCTAAGAGTCGATAACATTTAAGATTTGGGTAGGCAGACCTATTTTGGGATTGTTAGGTTTGTTATGATGTGATACCACTGCCCTTTTGTTTCGCGGACAGGTGTTACAGGCATGATTAGTCTATAGACCGGATAACTAATACCTATTAGTTTATTTTGGGTATACAGTCTGACGAGTTTACCTGTTTTGATACGTTAGGAAAATTCGCATAGTAGTCTATTTTGATATGTTAGACTTATACACTATGTAGTGGGATTTATTTTGATATGTTAGACTCCGGTCGCTGTATTAAGTTGATAGTTGATTACCTTTATTGTTTCTTTAGTGATGATTGTTTCTTTAGAGATTTTGGGATGGATATTATCTTTTGGCCTTGGAGAATTTTGAATTGTTATAACCATATTTTAGATGATAGTCAATTTTTGAGACTTGATATGGATTTATGAAATGGTGATTTGGATTAATATGCCAAATTATGGATTTTAGTTTTAGACATATTTTTAATATGACTTATTTTATTGTTAAGTCGTATATTTACGATATCAGTATCTCATCTCTTTATTAGATATAGTCTGACCCATTTTTCTTAAAATACTTGAGTCAGGCCGAGACTGTACAGGTACATGGACTCGTTGACCTTTGGATTTTGTGCTAGCACTGGAGTAGACTATTTTAACTATTTTAGTTTACTTCATTATTGTATATGTTGACATTTAGGAAGATATGTCATGTATATTATTTAGTAGTCACTGTGTACCTGATACGGTATTTTTGATGTATATATTATGTGGGTCAAGAAATGATATTTTTTAGACTCACATTTTATTATGTATACGATGTATATTATTCTACTGCGATATGTGACTCTAATTCTGATTTATCTATATTATACGATGTTCCGAATATTTTTATTCGATGTGTTTATTACTTTGTATTAATACTTTACGTGTCAAAAATTTCAGTTCAGATCCTTAAAAAGTAATAAAGACGTGTCAGTGTTAGTATAAAATATATTCACATTCGATCATCCTTAATCGGTAGTATTCTCCATGTTATTAGACGACATTAATTGTAATGTTCCTTAATAATATAGGTATAGCGATGGGGATGTTACACTCCCCCTCAAAAGGTAAGGGAATTCCAATTGGGGTGAAGTTGAAGTCGGAAGGATTGGGTATAAGAAGATCGTTAATTTAAAACTCCAGGCGTGAATTCTGGGAAGCTCCTGATGTCACATAGCGAGTCGAGGATGGCATCGGTTGTCTCTGATGGTGTTGGTTTCCCTATAGGACCTTAGTATGGCTTAGGTGCTAAGAGCGATGTCTTGATAAAGAGTGGCTTAGGTCTGACAAGAGGAGTGACTGGGAGATATCTCCCTAGTCGAATCATATTCATCAGCATCATCATCTTCTCTATCCTTTTCCTCCTTAGCCTCATTTTCTTCTCCTTCTTAACTATCTACTTCTCTTTCTTTCTCTTATTCTTCATTATTGAAGCTTAGAATTTCCTCGGCTTCTATGAAGACCTCTCAAGGAGTTGAGGGATTGTTTATAGCTTGGACGGCTTTAGGTAGGGTTGGTTCTGGTTGGATTCTCCTTTAATTATATAGCAACAGACATTGGCGCATCCTGGCATTCATGTGGAGAAATGAAATGCGCCTTTGCGCTACATCGATCCTTTGAGAAGTTGCAAAGTGTATATGTAGTCTGGAGTCATGATCCTTTGAGGACTATCATATGTATATAGGAAAGTTAGAAATCCAGGTGAAGTGAGCTTAAATAAGACAAAGATGTTAGATAAAGAACTTGCATCTAGAGAGCTATTTTTGGTAGAAGCCACGGAGGCATCAAAAGAAGAACTATTCATCCTTGAAGTAGCTTTATATTAGGAAGCCCCTCCATGACTTTGCAATAGTTAAAAGACTCAAGAACAAATAGTGAAGGATGGTCGGATCTCTTCTTTAAATAGAATAAGAAGTAGATCTCTCCAAAACTTGGTGACCTTCCTAGGTACATTGAAAAGATAATGAAAATGGTATTCAAAAGGCAAAACAATTGAGATGTAATTGAGTCCGAGTGAGTCTCAACGTCTGCAAATTGTATTTCAAGATGTTGTTGAAAGGAGGGACAACCCCTGATAAGCATATATATCAGTTGCAAGTGGTGTAACCCTCCATGGGGTCATGAGCTCTCTGATTAGGCAAAGGAAGAAGCATTTCATTTTTGAAATTATGTGCCTTTTGCAAATCCCACGTAGGCTCGTGGTTGTTAACCTTGAAAGAATCTGGTGGTTTATCAAGAATCATTATGGCAGGTTGGCCAGCATTGGGAGCGAAAGGGCCTTGAGGTTCTACAAAAGGAGCTATTTGAAGTAGTTGTTGTTGAGTGATGGAATGATTAACTCTAACCAGAGTTGAAGAGGTAGCCAAAACAGAATATGAGCCTACTTTTGGAGGCGGGGATTGAGCAGTAAAAGGGCCATTAACGGCAGAAAGACGAAGAGATTGTTTGAGGTCAACCATCATATACTAGAAGCTTGAAAGCCGAGCATGGTCGGGTATGATTTATTTTAGTGTTTGACTATGATTAAAAGCGTGTTGCCAATATAGAGGAACCAACAAATGTCGACATGTGTTGATTAGTTGGATTGTATACATCAACCAGGTTTGTGCAACATGTTAATCTATGTAGTGTAGATTCTATGATAACAAAACCATTGTCTTAAGTGGTATGTGGCTTTTCTTTTCGAAATTGCAGGAATGCAACGTTGATTTCGAGTGTCGATTAGACAAATATCCTAGAACATCAACCCTTGAAACTGATGGATGCCAAAATGCATTTAAGAATATGATTTCTTGAAGCATATTGATCGAAGCTATCCAATCTTGAAATCTGAACCAAGAATTATTCTTCCACCTTACCATCTCCTTTGCCATTTTATGTTCAAGAGTGTGACTTGGAATTTTAAGAGGTCGGTGAAGACGATGGTGATGAACATAAGGTTAGATATGAAACAACAAGTGGGCCAATGACATCGATGCGAGATGTTGGATATGACGGTGATGCTAAAAAAGAAAGTTAGTGCCAACCTAAGGTTTGAGGTTGAAGGTTAATCTAGATCTAGAAATGAGGTGGTGACGCTTGTTCGAATTAGTCGAAGTTGATTTTCTTAAGGATTGACGATGATGGGTATGGTCAAGATTGAATAGTGTTAGTGGAGCTTAAATCAATGGCGGTAGAAAGAACTTGATGTGGTCGCAAGAGAGAAAACCATGGAGGAAAAAAAATAAGAGAGCAATAGCGATGAAAGCAAACTCTAGAAAAAAATTTAACTGTTGATTTTGTACAACACTTAGGAAACCATTAAGTGTCGATCACAATCGATCGGTACCAAATGGTATGAATATTCATTTTAAATAAAAGAGAAAAAAATCTACCTAACCAAAGAATTGAGTAGTTTTCAAAAATTTCTCAAAGATGATTGAAGGATTCTTATAGAAGACTTCAACTTTTTTGTCTGTAAAACGGATGTGATTCAAGCGATGTGCCGATGTTCTAAGAGTAAATGCAATGCTTCATGATAACACTTAAGATAATGAAAGCATCATTGCAGGTTAGATTTGCTCATTAGTCTTGAACCAAAGCACGCATTGTTATCACAAAAACATACTTTGACGAGGCAAGTGTCATTTAGTAATAGAACTAAGTAACAGCTCTCTGGATCTGGGCTTCGAGATGATGAAGAACTGGACCAAGAAACTTAAGGGGTGTTAAGATTGAAGAATGATGGAATCCTTAGAAAACTTGCTAAGTATCGAAGATGTTAAAATGATCGGTACCGAATGGTCTAGAGCTGTACACCCCATCTCTATACCTATACTACCCAAGGGTATTACTGGTAATACTGTTGGATAATACGAAGAATGAGGCTATATGGAGTGCACATGTGAATATTCCCTTCAACTAACACCAAAACATAATCATATAATACTCACCATAAATAGACACAGTCTTAGTACAAAGCAGTAAACATGTGTGACTCCAAGTCACAACAATACATAATCATGGATCATACAACACAATAGATAAAATATAATATACAACACAATACATAGTCCCAAAGGCTACAAAATGATAGTATCTAGCCCAATATATAATACATCATTAGTTGCAACTATTAAATACATCAATGAGGCTACAAAAATGTATAGGTAATGTATCATTCTATAACTACTACTACCTTCCCAAAATTCCCAAGTGAGTCCAACTATCTACATGGTACATGTTCCTGCAACATCTCGGACTGACCCGAGTATAATAACACACGGGTCAGAGTATGTCTGAATCTATTTTAAGTGTGATATAATGACAATAATATAATCCAAGGTAATATATGAGTAAAACAATTATTACACATATACATAACATCGAACCATAGTTTCATACTATAATGGCTACCTTCCTATTATAATAAAAAATATAATACCAAAGGGTGAGTATGGCTAATTCGGTACCGACTACACTTTAGACTCGTGATCTCTAGCATAGTCATACTCATTATCACAGGAATATAAATAGTATATGTCAATCTACCATATACACCAGAACCAGACGAGAGACTAACAACACATCCGCTTGCTCCAAGAGCCACATGTATAACCGTCTAACATGAGTCTTACAGTCTTCAATTACCTTCTCTTGATATCGTGCCTAGATCCACCTAGTGCTCGTCTACGCAAGGACTCAAATCGATCATGACCCGGGATATGTCCCTATGTTAACAAACTACTGGCCTAAGTGATACAAAGGCGAACACAGACAGCGATATCACATAGCTATAATGTAAGGAATCATGGAATTAGGACGCGACCTCACAATCAGGCTGCCAGGGTGGATACTGTCCTAATTTGGTTCACTCTCGAATCATAAAGGAATTTGGGCAAAGGTAAACTGACACATAGTATCTATACCCAATGGCTAACATATAGCTATACATATAGGCCGGTATACGACTCTATAAATTGGCTGACATATGGCTTTACAGAAGTATGTAATATTGCTCACTCCAGCAAGCCCCATCACAGATAACAAATCCTGTTTGAGTGACATTCACTTACAGCGAATGACCAAACAAATAACACAATGGCATCCCATACCACCGTGCATTATTCGAATGTTTATTAAATCCTCATAAAATACACTCAATCCACACTATATATTTCTATGCAACAAGTCCGATGAATAAATGGAAAAGTATTACCGAAGGTCCCAAGCCAGATGGTATTACCAATCCATTTATTTAAATTTCTCGCTACACATATTGAAAACACATACATAATAATAAAAGGATTTGTATATGTATATTCATAATTATATATGTTATTTTGAATGCATGGATAATATTTTTATAACAAAACGTGTATTATTAAATTAAATAATAAATATAGATTTCCAAATATACAATCATCATAGGCTACTATTACAAGTCCGTAGTATAAGTTTAAAATCACTAATAAATATCATAAAACGTTTTAATAACTTAAGGAATAAGAATTTACTAAATTCTCCTAATATTTCATTTATATAATACTACTTTATTTAATTTTTAAACAACTTATATTATATTTGTAAACGAGTATAAAATATAAGGATGGTGTATTATATGTTGTTTACATTTTATTTTATTTTATTTATTTTTATTTAGTTATATATATATATATTAAAATGTGCTGATCGGTTGGTGTTTTGGAGGTCGACCGGTTGAGCCTCTTGTGTTGTGTTTTCCAATGCTTGAATCAATTCGTTTAAAGACATCTTCTTCTCCTACACCACTAACTCCTTCTACCGTTCACTGCATACACTCAAACTCCATTCGTACAATCATATATCCATTCCCAAGTTCATCAATTTATCCAATGTCAATCAAAACAAGATCAAAGGAGGTGGAAAGCTATGTTATAGCAAAGGGACAACCATAGATGCACAACCACTATATCAATATTGATATAGCATAGAACCATTACTGACATAGATATATGAGTAAAATACTCACCTTGGATTGAAGAATGCCAAATGCTTTGCTAATCTCTTCTCGTTTCACTCCTAGTTTCACTTCTTCCCTTTACTATATGTTTTTCCCCTTTTAAAAATTAATGAGAAAAACTTGAATTCAACTTGCTAACTTGGTGTAAAGATGTCAAAAAGCTTTGATTTGGGTTATAGGAATTTATGGGATTTATTTTGACTCTCAAAGTAGTGGAGTATGGTTAGGTTTTGAAATTTTTTTAAGCAAAGTAAATAAACATGTACGTTGTTATTTATGGATTAAGGTGAAACCTCCAGAAAAAAAGTCTAGACAAAAAGAAATCATGAAACAAGATTTGGGTCTTGGGCTAAAGAAGGATGGGCTTTGTTTATTATCTAATTCATTTTGTTCTTTCTTTTCGTTCTAGTTCATAAACTTATATATATATACATTGAAGCCCAAATACATATCAAAATCATTTCATTAAATCCCTTTCTAATTGTATTATTAACTATTTTATAAAATTATTTTCGATAATTTATTTATTTTATTTATTTATTTTAATTCCATTTGCTAATTAAATTCAAACTTTATTAATAAAATATTTTACATCAAATTTCCAAATTATTCCTATAATTCCATACTAATTAATTCAAATCATATTTGATTCATTATTAATTTATTGCTTCTTGACAATAGGTTGTTACAAAAGCGACCAGTACCGATTAGTTTGAAGTCAAAGGGGGACCAACTCTAGCTTATGAATGGTTATTTAAGCAATTTTGAAGAAAAATACAAGTTTGAAGGACCAAAATTGTTTATTGTCGAACGGTTCTTGATGGGCAACATTGTCAAGAAGATCCAAAGCTTGAAGACTTAAGCAAATATGAAGAAAAAACAAAGAAGTGAACTAGAAAAACCAATCGACGCATATCAAAATTGATCGGTACTGAATGGTTATGCTATAGTGATATATTGATTTTGACTTCGTCTTTACGGCGACAATCATAGATCTAGATATTTACTTGATCAAACTCATTCTGTCAAGTATGGTGGAGGAATTCTCCTATTAAAGGCCATCCCTTTGATTTAGAAAATTTGATTTCTTTTTGGATTTTTACACTTAATGGCTGCTATTTTCGAAATCCACTTATTCCTTCTTTCGAAATCATAATAAACTTGGTTGTAATGCAAAAATAATCAAAAATACAGTTAATAGTGGACGTAGGCTTAAGATTCTAACATAACCACTTTAGAATTTTGGTGTGTTCTCTTTTTATTCCTGAATTTCTTAATTTACAATCTTTTCCATTCTAATTGGGGATGTTTACCATTTTCTTAGCAAATAATGAGTATTCATTTAACAAAGTGCTACTCATTCTTCATTATTATTCATTCTCTATTGCCGATAAGTCATTCATATAATGAATTCGTTATTCTTCTTCATTGTTGTTCACACTCTAACAATAACTCTTTTAAGATACTAATTAACATATCCTTTTTAAAGGGAATATGAAAATGGTTAATCATATTGATTTTATATAGTACATAACATCATTAAAGTGATAATACAAAGCATCCAATGAAGATCCACATTATGTTATGACTATATTGAACAAGATCTTTTAAACTAGATCCATATAATTTCCTAAAATCTTAAAGTAAAATAATAATTTTAGGAGAAATATATTTATGTTTCCAAGATGTCTTTTAATCATAATTATAAGACTACAAGGTTACATAAAATAGTGGCACACCTTATTGTAAAATCAACCTTCACACATACAGGTTCAAGTCATACCGATATGACATAATGTCTAAGATTTGTTTATGTTTAAATTTACTACATCCTATGTAATCTTACCATGATAACTGAATTCAATAGAATCAGTGTTATGCTTTTTATAATTTAATCAAGAAAATATATAGCAATATTATTCACGTGAGACATTTTCTTTGCTTTAGAGATTTCTTCAAAAGATGTGTATAAATGCTTTCGTAAATGTCAGATCATAAAAGTGAGAGTAACTCGTATTCAAGCAAACTTTTAGAGCTATAAATCAAAAAATTAGCAAAAGCATTTCAAATGAAAGTTTTGGTACGCAAAATCACCTTTCTACAATATGTTTTAGACTTTAGAAATATGGGATGATTCGAAAATTTTGGCTCTTGAACTAAAAAGTTAAATTTTGAAATCTTAAAACAACCCCGAGAGCATTTGCAACATTGATTTCTATTTTGAAGACATTAAACTATATAATTGAGAAACATGTTGTAAATAAAAGTTGTAAATATTTGAATTACCTTTCCATAAAGTCTAAAATTATTGAAAATGGTTAAAAGGATCAAAACTTGTGACTTAAATACGGTAAAAGATCTAGATTGGGTTTTGAAAGCCTATCGAAAACATTCCTAACTTTGCAAATATAAAATTAGGCAGTAATGGCCAAATCTGGAATAATGTATAAAGCAAAAATTATAGATCCTTAAGTAGCCTTTCCAGAAAACAAAAGTATATTCAAATTTATTTTGCAGAGTACAAGTTATGTATAAAATATAATAAGGATTCTAGATTGTATTTATATCTAGCCATCTCAAAACATATACGAGTTTACAATCAAGCTTCAGGATATAAATCATTCGATTCTAGAAAAGTCTATGAAACAAAAGATGTGGATATTTTAATTAACTTTATTTAAAACACTAAATTTGCACAAATCCATTCAAGGGATCAAAAGATATGCTAAAAATAAAGAAAGAGTTTTGCATAGTACACATATCGATCTAGCTGAAAACATATTTGATATTGCGACCCAATTTTAGGACAATAAATTTTTAAATTTGAAAAAGTACACAAAATAAAAACTTTATATCATTTACTTATCTTTCCAGTAAACTAACCAAATCTATTCAGAGGATCCAGTGTCATGCTCAAACTATAAAAAGAGTTTTGTATAGTACACATATTGACCAAGCAGAAAACATATTCGTCTTTGCAATAAATTTCAAGACGGGAAATATTTTATTGTGCATAAGTCTACAAAATAAAAGATGGGGATGTTCTACTTAGAATTATAGCGAGCTAAGATTTACCCAAATCCATTCAATAGGTCAATTATGTTCGAATATAAAAAAGGTTTTGCATACAACGTATATCGAACTAGCTAAAAACATATTTGACTTTGCAACAAGATTTCAAGATTGGAAGATTTTGGTTTGGCAAAAGTATCTAAGACGAAAGTTGTATATCTTTTACTTGGCCTTCCATAAATAAAAAAGTTACCCAAATCCATTCAGATAATCAAAAGATATGTTCAAAATACATAAAGTGTTTTGGGTAGTACTTGTATTGAACATGCCAGAAAACATATACAACTTTGTAATAAGATTTCAAGATAGTAAAAATTCTAATTTGTAAAAGTATCTAAAAAAAGTGGTAAACATTTGAGTAACATTTCCAATAAGTAAAGATCACGAAAAGTTAAGAATATTAATAGTAATGCCAAAATTACTAAAAGGGTATATAAACTTCAAATTCCATCTTACTCATGTCATTACTCATCATATATGGTATAAATAATACGGAAATTTAAAGTTAGATAATATTACTTACCTTTGTGAGGCATGTTCCAGCCTATAGCTCAAATCCCTTCATTTCAATTGATTATTAATTATTTTTGACTATTTCTTAGTGATGATGGCAGTGAGAAAGTGTGGTGTATTTGTAGTGTAACATGGAGTTGTTATGTAATATGACAAAATGACCCTACCTTGCCCTATGTAACCCCTTACCTTCTCTAAGAGACACCTAAAGCATTTAGGAAGCCATTGATCTTTTTAAGAGTCATTTATGCATGTATTTGTGCAAATGTACATGTATTTGTACATATATATGTTTATTGTAGGTATATGTTTATGTATATGTACAAACTTTATGTATATGTTTATGCATATGACATACACCCATTATCATTTATACATAATACATTCCTATATGCATATACATATGCATTTTATTTTGTTAATTTACGATTTTTATTGAATTACTTTACATATGTTTCTACGAATGTCACTATTCGGTATGGACATGATTTATGCAATGCATATACATTACTTGTACAATTATTTCCAATCGATTGGACATTCAATATCAGTTACTAGTTTCCATGCAAAAACCTATAATAATCTCAGCATGTCATTATAAATTGCACAATGTATAGTCCATGGTAATATATGGATGTTATAGACATCATTTATAAATTTCATCCTCAAAATTCAAATTATGCGCCATTACAAAAACATGCATGTGATAATAAGCATCTAGATAAACAAGTAAATTTGTAGGCATTTCCAACAGATAATATTTGTACATCTGAAGTTCGTAAAATAGTTATATAACAGACAAATCGATATGAATCATATTAACTTTATCCTCTTCTTTTGTATTATATATTTTACATAGGTAATAAGAAATTTTCAAAAATATCATTGCCTTCCATTTAAATGTTTTCAAAAGTGGAAATTTAGTTATGTATAAATGAATATATCAACTCATATTTTGATAAATAAATGTATATCTTAAACCCATAAGGATTAATATTGTATTTAGAAGTATTAATACGGTAGTTTGAAATCTATACCAAGATACTCTTGTTAAAATAATTTGCTCATATATCAAGATTATAGAAAATAAACTGAGTTATCTTTCATCTTTCCTTATACTTAAATATTTATATGTATGTTCCAAATTTTTTTTAATATGTAATCAACCTAAAGTGTGAACCAGCCGACTCTAAATTGTTTAATCCCGCCCAATGCTTATGAAATCGCTAAACCTAAGCTCTAATACCACATGTAATGTTCACCCTAACTTGGTGGTAGCCACAAATGGTAACCTCGGTTGTTGATTTTATGGTCAGTCTCTCGACTTCCTAAGCCAACCCACATTGGGACGTGTATGGGTAAGAGACAAAGCTTCACCACACTTCAGATTGTGACAACCCTCTACAATGCTTCAAATAGCTCTAATACTATATGAAACGTCCCATTATTTCTTATAACTAAAACTAGTGGCAAACATCATTCAAAGACGCATGCATACCAATCTCAGATACATAAATAGTGGATTGTTGGTTATATCGGTAAAAATCTAAATCTATGCGTAAAAGGAAAACTCAAAACGAAATTTAAATCAAACATACATATTATATCAACAATGAATACAAATATCTCATTGAAGCATAGAAGGACCAATACAATAAATAAACCATATTTATCCCTTCATGTATCAATTATTATTGAATTTATAAAATAACAGAACAATAATATAGGGAAATAATTTCAATAAAAAAATTGTAAGTGAGGTATGCAACCGGACTCCTTTCCTTTCCTTTCCTACCATATACAAGGTTCAAAGGGAAAAAACTGTTCAACTATGTTTGGACCGTGCAAATTTCTATACATCTCTGCCCAACCTAAGGGTTCCAGTGGCTATTGCATAGAAAAAAACTATCCACACAACCACGTGGGTTCAAGCCCATGAAATTCTATTCCCTACTCTTCTCCTCCATCAAATACTTGTTAACGAATAACATCGCTTAACAATAACAACCATGCAACCAATGCAAGTAGAATACACCACTTCTACTGTAACGACCTGAGAATTTTAACGATTTTTAATAACGTAATTAACTGAATTTTTCATGAAAATAAATAATTAAAATTTAGCAATGAAAATTTGATATTTGGTATGCGTCTATTTTAACATAGAAAATGGCAGATTTTCATTGGTAAATATAAAAGTTTGTTCTGTTGTGTAATTTCAATTTTAAATTTTAAAATCAGTTAAAATCGATGTTAATAAAATATTTTTGAAATCTGAATTTTCTTAGTGAGACGTCATATTTTGTTTCGCCAAATTTGAAATGCTCTAGCTCCGTTTATATTATTTTCGACGTTTTAGCAGCAGTTTGACAGCGAAATTCGAGTTTTGATAGGTGAGTCGTATCACTCATATCTGTGTACCATTCCGTTCATCTCATTGAGCTGATCTCTGTAGTATATTCATTTGTGCAGTTCGGCGTCCTTTACATGGCGAAATCTACAAAACGGTTAGCCGGATCGGTACCCGTTTGGAACCTTTTGGTGTTCTGTGTCCATTCATTTATCAAATGGCTGAAAACAAATGGCCACCTGTTTTAATATTTCAAGAAATTTAATTTGTGACTTTTGTCATTCCTATCTGGTTTCAATATATATTTTAGTTCGTTCATATTCTCAGTCTATCTCCTTCCTCTCTTTCTTTTTCGTTCTGTTAAAAAAATGAACAGTTGCATATATAAATGCTTGGAAAACTGGTCGCCTCCCGCTGCCTCATTCATTGTCGAAGCCCTCTCTTTCACCTTGCTCGACTAGCGGCCGAACCCACACAAACCCATCACCGCCAGATCGCCCCACCCTCCAATGTAAACCATCTCCCTCTCTCCTTCACATCGCCCACAGCCCACCATATCAGCCGAGACTCTTCCACCTGATATGGACCTGCTCCCCAGAACTTTATTGCTGACCGTCACCTATGCTCGACCACCATCGTTCCCTTCCACCTACCTTCACTTTCCATCGCAACTCCACCGAACTCAGCACAGCCTTCTCGACGTGAATAACCCGTCCTTTCATATTTCATGTTATCGAAACCTGCTCCACCTTTTTGTATGCTAACCCATAGCCTGCATAACTAAAGCAAACCCATCACCACTTGCCACAGCACACACCCGCAAACTCCAACCGATAGCCCGCTCTGATAACCCGCTGTCAGCCTTTTGCAACCTAGATCCGTCTCCGCCCTTGTTTCCCAAGCCATTAGCCAATGCCTCAAAACCCTTCGCCACTGTCAGCACGTAGCACAGAGGTTGTGCTCCTCTTCCCTATGCAACTTCCACAGTCGACCTTGTCTCATCTTCCCAGTCCTCCTCTTTGCCACTGCCGTGTAGTCCGCTCTTCTCCTCCTTCTTTATAAAAAAAATCAAAAGCTTTTATATATTTATATATATATATATATATTGGTCTAGTTTAAAGTGTTTATCATATGTTTAAAGTATATATCTTATTGGAAAGGAGTATTATATATATTCTTTGTTTGCTCTAAATTTTTTTTTTATTAAGTAATAAAATATAGATATTTTGTTTTTTAAAAAATATATATAGATTTTTACAATTCCTTGTTTATATTCAAATTGATTTCGTATATGTGTTTTAATAAATATAAATTGTTAAATATAATATGAAGATTTTTATTTCTAATATGTGTTTTTAATTAAATATTGATTTTAAGAAAAGAAAATAATATAATATATTTTCCATTTATATCAAGCTAGTTTTGATTTTGAATTCATCGATTCGGGTCTGTCGTGCTTTTCTTTGGAATTGGTGCTTGGATTCGTCGCATCTTGTTCTTGCTATTTCTCTAGCCTCAAAAGGTAAGCAATCACTCACGATTAACATTCTTATATTTAGCAAATTTAATTCACTTGAAATGACGATTGAAATATGTTGTTAAATTTGAATTGTTAGTTATTTAATTGTTAAATATGATATGCCATTATCTACAATTGTTTACATGTGACATATGATGCCATAACCTGTTGTATATATTATATTTAAATTGTTAATGATGATATATGCCTGTTATTGATATGTATGTAATTTTATATTATTATTCTATTGTTCTCACTCTACAAGTTCCCTGTTAGTTCAGGAATCCCTATGGTTTGAAATGATACATACCCGAATGATCTTATAGATTAGGGGAAAATCGTTATGGGTTGAAATGATAAATCCAAGAGATTTTCATTGATTTTGAAATTTTGGGATTGCGGGTAGAAATGATATATACCCGTAAATATTAAATTATTGCAGATTGAAATGATAAGTATCAGTATCACTTGTCCATAGCATAAAAAATTATATACGGACACCGTTGGTCTATTTTAAAACTGATTTCCAAAGTTTGAAAGGAATATAAGGGTTTTATTAAATATTGATTTTTAAATATAATATGAAGATTTTAATTTTAATATATGTGTAAAAGTTAGATTTTAAAATTATATGTTTTGGATATTTTAAAATTATAAGTTAAACTTTAAAATGAATTTTTTTAAAATTTTACTTATAACTTTATTATTTTTAAAATGTATAAAATAAGATTTAAAATAGATTTAATAATAATAAGATTTAATTTAATAATAACTAATATAATAAAATTTAATAAGAATTTAATTTAACTAATAATATATATATAATATGTCAAGTATTTATTTAATTTTATATTGATATTTTAAAATAGGTTTTTGTAATAACTTTAAGTAAATGGAAGTTGGAAGGATAAATTAAATAAGAATTGATTTGTAATTTAATTTGTTAAGAATTGAATTTAAATAAGAATTGCTATAATTAAATTTGTTTCGAATTGAATTTAAATAAGGTTTGATTTGAACTTACTGATGTTAAGATTTTAAAGATATGATTTTTAAAACAAAATAACTTGATTTTAATAAAGGTAATTTAATTAATATTTCAAATTTAAATAAAATTCTAATTGAATATTAAATTTTGATTAAATTTGTAATTTGAGATTATATTTTATATATTTATAAAAAGGTGATTAAGCGAATAATGTCAAATTAAATAAAATTAAAGTTGAATTTTGAAATATAAATGGAATGTATCAAATTGAGTTTTTATGAATTGTTTGAATATTAACTTTGAAACCTATTAAATTGGGATTGGTTTAAATTTGAAGTTCAAACCTGGAATCGATATAAATTAAAAATGGTTTAATGAGTATTTGAATTGATTTGTGAAATTGGAAGAAACAATTCTAATTTGAAATTATTTACGATATAAATTCTTTTAATATATAAACTATTTTTAATATATAAACTATTTTATTTTATAACCTATTTTTAAATATAACTATTTTTAATTTGTACCTATTTAAATATATATAAACTATTTTCAATATTTAAACCGTTTAAGTTGGAACTGTTATGATTTAGATTTAATGGATTTAAATACGAATATTTTGATATGATGGTTTAAACTATTTGCGGTTATGATTTGGTAATGGATATGATTTCGAAAGTAAATACGATTTCGAAAGTGATATGATTTGGAATGAATATGATATTTTGATATGAAGTATGAACTATTTAAAATGTAAATGACTACGGTGTGAAATAAGCGTTTGGTTGTTAAAGAGACCGAGATCGGATATTGTCATACTCTCTACCAATACCGAAAATCACTTTAACAACTGTGTACATGGTGGAGATTCCAGAACTAAGTAGGATGGTTTGGCGACGATTCTGTATGAGGTATTAACGTGGCCTTGACTCCCGCGAGTCAGCTTGATGTGGCTAAAATAGGAGCTATACCGGGCCAAGTGAGGTTGCACCTTCGATCGAGCATGCTTCTTCGATACCATTCTATTACTTTGTGATTTGATTGGTGCACCTTTGATTTGGGAGTGTGTCTCGAGGTGGGCCGTAGCAGCTGCTATGCGTTACCACCAGTCCGGGAGTGCAAACAGTAGAATCCTACCCTGGCATTGCCTTGCGTGCCTTGTCACATGCCTTATCGCTCCCTCTACGAGTTTGTTTTGTACCGTACATATAGAGTGCTCCCTGAGTATCCCACCAGTTTGGTGGAGCTTACGGTATCTGTACAGACTACGAGAATATATAAAAATGTGTTATGGGGGATATAGGTAGCGCCTTAACGCTATTTTAATATTTTACTTTACTGTAGACATTATCTATGTAGCGTATTATAATATGTATGTATATAGTTTAACGGATCCGTAGAGGATGGGTATCCCAAACATCCTTTAAGTTATTTGTATTTCACTTGACATTTCACTTGAGTTGATTTACTGGTATAAGAATGTTAATCTTGACTCGAGTGTTTTGTGTTTTGCTTTATGCTCGGGTCAGACTGAGTGTCACAGCATTTAGGACTCACCTTTGGAGCTTTGCTTGAAGATCTGATCTTATATCTATTCAGCTTTCAGTTATTTCCAGTTGTTATGATCAGACTTGTCAGTTGCTTTTGTATTAGTGACTTCTTTGTATTTGAGATTCTTATGTATTTTGTTTCAGACTCTAATGTTCTATAGTAGCTTCATGAACTACTATTTATTTATTTCTATTGCTTATTGTTGTATTTCTCTGTATTTGTGACTCTGTGATTGATTTATTTACTGTATATGCTGAGTTTTGCCCAATATAAATTAACAATCTGTTGTTTTGAGCAATTCAATTCTGACATGTGTGGATGATTGTCGATTTGAACGGTTCGAAATAACGGGTCATTATAGTTGGTATCAGAGCTCTGGTTTAGGAAAAACTTAGCATATGGAGTAAAAACTCATTAGAGATAGGATATAATACCCAAGAATGAGTATAATTAGTTACAGAATCATCTTTGTTCGAGCTTGAAATTCTTCGTTAGAATCCTCCTAGATTAGGATTTCTTTTTAATTTTTGGTACTTTTCCCTTTGTTCTGAAATCCATTCTTGTCTTTTCCTATTCATGTTCTTCTAGACCGGAACATCCCATAGCTCCATTTCCGTTGATCTCTATAATAAATTTGAGCACATCTTGCATCCTTAATTGGTTACTTCATCCTTTGTGTGACTAATCCCATCGGTGGTCCCGCCAACCTTAGTATGATTTGTAAAGGGGTGAAACTCCTTTACAGTAGGCGTCGATTCACCGGAGATTCCTACGTCCTCGATTTTGATGTTGTTATTCCTTGCAAAGCCTGAACCGTTTCTCTAGTAGACGATCCGGGTAATTCTCCCATGATTGAATGTTGATTGCCTCAGGATTATGCAAGTAGTTTTATCTTCTCGCTTGATTCTCAGCCTAGTGATCTTGACTCCACTCCTGTTATCTAACTCTTTCCGGATGTCTTTGGTGAAGTCACTTCTCTACCACCTAGCGGGAAATTGAATTCCGCATCGATCTTATTCCTGGAGCTCGATCTTGCTACCGGTTTTCACCAGCTTCGTGTAGCCGAGGAGAGCATTCCCTAGATAGCTTTTTGAATGGATAATGGTTTCTATGAATGGTTAGTCGTGCCATTTGGATTAACCAATGCTCCTACCTTCTTCGTCGATCTCTTGAATTGGGTTTTCCGCAATGTTCTCAACAAGCTTGTTCTAGTTTTGGCTGATGATATTCTCATCTTTTCTAAGTCTCAGTTTACCTGGTTAAAGTCGCCATGATTAATATAAGTCTATCCATATTCCGTCTCTTGTAATTTAATTATCTTATCCTCCTTTCATGTCAATCTTCTTAGTTAGAATTCTCTTTGATTAGGGTCCCTTTAAATTTGAATATCTATCCTGGTTCTAAAATCCATTATTGAATCATTCTATGAGGGAGCATATTTGAAATTGATATAAAATGTTTATATTGTGTTGTTTGAGTTGTTAAGTTTGAATTTTGGGTTTCGATCGATTCGTCTGGCCAACGCTATCGATAGGAATTCCAAAACACTTGAACAGAGAAAACTGACATAATATTGTTTTCGAAATTGGTAAATGAAATAATTTTATGTACGATTATATTTTATATATAAAAGTATAGTTTTCTGAATTAGATAGTTAAATGAATTGGTTGTTAGAAATGATAATACTAAATTATCATATATTGTTATTTTAACATTCCTAAACCATTAACTATTGTTGTATGTTATTAGGAGATGAAATTTTATAAACATTGATTATAAATTAGATTTGAAAATGAAATGGATTTAAAATTAAGGATTTAAGAATTTAATTTCTGGTGCTTTTCAAAATTTGGTTTTCAAAGTTTTGAAATTATATTATTTGAAAGTATTTTCGAATGGAAATTGTTTCCAAAGAATTTTAAAAGAAGTCAGTACTCGCCTTTTTGTCGTTGGAAAATAATTTCGATGATGACTGCAGCATCATCGACATTCATTTTCGAGTCTAAAAGTGGAGAGACCACTTAGTAGCTTTGCTACAATTTTGTTTAGGAAAATGGATTTGATTTTAATTTCTTGAGTATGATTTGATGTATAATATATATATATATATATATATATATATATATATTTCAAAATGGTTTGAAGTGAAACCGGAAATTTTACTCTTAAATTTTATGTTAAGTGATGGTTTTCAATAATTGAAATGAATTAAATTTTTTGGATAATTAAAGTGTCTAAAATAAGAAATGGAATTTCAACAACTTGAAATTGTTGAACTGTGATAAAATTTATTTGTACAATACTCAATTGCATTTTTAAACATATATAACTTAACTGAAATATTCAAAAGAGTTAAAATGTTATTGTGAATATGTAATTGAAGGTTATACAAGAGAAAGCTTAAGTAATAGAAATGTTCAAACTAAATTTTTCTTAATAAAAATGTTGTAAATAAAAGAAAATTTGTATAGTGCTCAATTACACTTGGAAACATTAATAAAACTTTCCTGAAAAAAAAATTTCAATGTTAATGAGAATATGTAATTGAATAATATACAATATAAAATGTAAATAATAAGATGCCCAAAATGAAATTTATATGGTTCTGAATTAATTGCTATATCTGGTGCTATGTATTTCGAATCTATCTTTCCTTTCTGTTACTACTATTCTCCTATCTCGTTCCTTTTCGAGGACGAAACGTTTTGAGTGGGGGAGAGTGTAACGACCAGAGAATTTTAACGATTTTTAATAATGTAATTAACTGAATTTTTCATCAAAATAAATAATTAAAATTTAGCAATGAAAATTTGATATTTGGTATGCGTCTATTTAAACATAACAAATGGCAGATTTTCATTCGTAAATATAAAAGTTTTTTCTGTTATGTAATTTCAATTTTAAATTTTAAAATCACTTAAAATTGATGGTAATAAAATATTTTGAAATTTGAATATTTTTATATAATAAACTTGTAAATCATTTTCCGAGTGAGACAACATATTTCGTTTCGCCAAATTTGGACTGCTCTAGCTCCGTTTATATTATTTTTGGCGTTTTAGCAGCAGTTTTGGTAGCGAAATTCGAGTTTTGATAGGTGGGTCGTATGACTCATATCTATGTACCGTTCCGTTTGTCTCATTGTGATGATCACCTTAGTATATTCATTTGTGTAGTTCGACATCCGTTACACGGCGAAATCTGCAAAACGGTTAGCCGGATCAATACCCGTTTGGAACCTTTTGGTATTCTGTGTCCATTCATTTGTCAAATGGCTGAAAACAAATGGCCACCTGTTTTAATATTTCGAGAAATTTAATTTGTGACTTTTTTTATTCCCATCTGGTTTCAATATATATATTTTAGTTCGTTCATATTCTCAGTCTCTCTCCTTCCTCTCTTTCTTTTTCGTTCTATTAAAACGAATAGTTGCATATATAATTGCTTGGAAAACTGGTCGCCTCCCTGCTGCCTCGTTCATTGTCGAAGCCCTCTCTTTCACCTTGCTCCACTAGCGGCCAAACCTACACAAACCCATCACCGCCAGATTGCCCCACCCTCCAACGTAACCCATCTCCCTCTCTCCTTCACATCGCCCACAGCTCACCATATCAGCCGAGACTCTTCCACCTGACACGGCCCTGCTCCCTATAACTTTATTGCCGACCATCACCTATGCTCGACCACCATCGTTCCCTTCCACCTACCTTCACTTTCCACCGCAGCTCCACCAAACTCAGCACAGCCTTCTCTACGTGAATAGCCCGTCCCTTCATATTTCAAGTTACCGAAACTAGATCCACCTTTTTGTATGCTAACACACAACATGCCTAACCAAAGCAAACCCATCACCACTTGCCGCAGCACACACCCGCAAACTCCAGCCGATAGCCCGCTCCGATAACCCACTGTCAGCCTTCTGCAACTTAGATCTGCCTCCACCCTTCTTTCCCCAGCTTTTAGCCAATGCCTCAAAACCCTCCACCACTGTCAGCACATAGCACAGCGGTTGTGCTCCACTTCCCTATGCAACTGCCGCAATCGACCTTGTCTCATCTTCCCAGTCCTCCTCCTTGCCACTTCCGTGCAGTCCGCTCTTCTCCTCCTTCTTTATAAAAAAAATTCAAAAGCTTTTATATATTATATATATTGGTCTAGTTTAAAGTATTTATCATATGTTTAAAGTATATATCTTATTGGAAAGGAGTATTATATATATTCTTTGTTTGCTCTAAAATTAAATTGATTTTTTTTTAATTTTTAAGTTATAAAATATAGATTTTTTTTTTAAATATATATAGATTTTTACAATTCCTTGTTTATATTCAAATTGATTTCGTATATGTGTTTTAATAAATATAAATTGTTAAATATAATATGAAGATTTTTATTTTTAATATGTGTTTTTAATTAAATATTGATTTTAAGAGGAAAAATAATAATATATTTTTTACATTTATATCAAGCTAATTTTGAATTTGAATTCGTCGATTCGAGTCCGTCGTGCTTTGCTTTGGAAGTGGTGCTTGGATTCATCACATCTTGTTCTTGTTATTTCTCTAGCCTCGAAAGGTGAGCAATCACTCAAGATTAACATTTTTATATTTAGTAAATTTAATTCACATGAAATAACGATTGAAATATGTTGTTAAATTTGAATTGTTAGTTATTTAATTGTTAAATATGATATGCTATTATCTGCAATTGTTCACCTATGACGTATGACATCATAACCTGCTGTATATATTATATTTAAATTGTTAATGATGATATATGCCTACTGTTGATATCTATGTCATTTTCTATTATTATTCTATTGTTCTCACTCTGCAAGTTCCCTGTTAGTTTAGGAATCCCTATGGATTGAAATGATACATACTTGAATGATCTTATAGATTAGGGGAAAATCGTTATGGGTTGAAATGATAAACCCAAGCGATTTTCATTGATTTTGAAATTTTGGGATTGCCGGTTGAAATGATATATGCCCGTAAATATTAAATTATTGCAGATTGAAATGATAAATTTCTGTATCACTTGTGCATAGGATAGAAAATTATATACGGACATTGTTGGTCTATTTTAAAAATGATTTCCAAAGTTAGAAAGGAAATATATGGGTTTTATTAAATATCGATTTTTAAATATAATATGAAGATTTTAATTTTAATATATGTGTAAAAGTTAGTGTTTAAAATTATATGTTTTAGATATTTTAAAATTATAAGTTAAGCTTTAAAATGAATTTTTTTAAAATTTTACTTATAACTATATTATTTTTAAAATATATAAAATAAGATTTAAAATAGATTTAATAGTAATAAGATTTAATTAATAATAACTAATATAATAAAATTTATTAAGAATAATTTAACTAATAATATATATATAATATGTTAAGTATTTATTTAAATTTATATTAATATTTTAAAATAGATTTTTCTAATAACTTTAAGTAAATGGAAGTTGGAAGGATAAATTAAATAAGAATTGATTTGTAATTTAATTTGTTAAGAATTGAATTTAAATAAGAATTGCTTTATAATTAAATTTGTTTAGAATTGAATTTAATTAAGGTTTGATTTGAACTTATTGATTTTAAGATTTTAAAGATATGATTTTTAAAACAAAATAACTTGATTTTTATAAAGGTGATTTAATGAATATTTCAAATTTAAATAAAATTGTAATTGATTGTTAAGTTTTGATTTAAATTTGTAATTTGAGATTTTATTTTAAATATTTATAAAAAGGTGATTAAGCGAATAATGTTAAAATTAAATAAAATTAAAGTTGAATTTTGAAATATAAATGGAATGTATCAAATTGAGTTATTATGAATTGTTTGAATATTAACTTTGAAACCTACTGAATTGGGAGTGGTTTAAATTTGAAGTTCAAACCTGGATTTGAAATCGATATAAATTAAAAATGGTTTAATGAGAATTTGAATTAATTTGTGAAATTGGAATAAACAATTATAATTTAAAATTATTTTCGATGTAAATTCTTTTAATATATAAACTATTTTTAATATATAAACTATTTTATTCTATAACCTATTTTTAAATATAACTATTTTTAATTTATAACTATTTAAATATATATAAACTATTTTCAATATTTAAACTTTTAAGTTGGAACTGGTATGATTTTGATTTAATGGATTTAAATGCGAATATTTTGATATGATGGTTTAAACTATTTGCGGATATGATTTGGAAATGGATATGATTTTGGAAGTAAATACGATTTTGAAAGTGATATGATTTGGAATGAATATGATATTTTGATATGAAGTATGAACTATTTAAAACGTAAATGACCACGGTGTGAAATAAGCGTTTGCTTGTTAAAGAGACCGGGATCAGACTTTTTCATACTTTCTGCCAATACCGAAAACCACTTTAACAACTGTGTACATGGTGGAGATTCCAAAACGAAGAAGGATGGTTTGGCGATGATTCTGTATGAGGTATTAACGCGGCCCTGACTCCCGCGAGTCAGCTTGATGTGGCTAAAACAGGAGCTATACCGGGCCAAGTGAGGTCGCACCTCCGACTGAGCATGCATCTTCGATATCATTCTATTACTTTGTGATTTGATTGGGTTCACCTTTGATTTCGGAGTGTGTCTCGAGGTAGGCAGTAGTAGCTGCTACGCGTTACCACCAGTCCGAGAGTGAAAATGGTAGAATCCTACCCTGGCATTGCTTCGCGTGCTTAATCACATGTCTTATCGCTCCCTCTATGAGTTTGTTTTGTACCATGCCTATGGAGTGCTCCCTGAGTATCCTACCGGTTTGGTGGAGCTTAAAGCATCTGTATAGGTTATGAGAATATATAAAAATATGTTAAGGGGGATATGGGTAATGCCTTAACTCTATTTTAATATTTTACTTTACTATAAACATTATCTGTGTAGCGTATTGTACTATGTATGTAGATAGTTTAACGGATCCTTAGAGGATGGGTATCCCAAACATCCTTTAAGTTATTTGTATTTCACTTGAGTTGATTTACTGGTATAAGAATATTAATCCTGACTCAAGTGTTTTGTGTTTTGCTTTATGCTCGGGTCAAACTGAGTGTCAGAGCATTTAAGACTCACCTTTGGAGCTTGGAGCTTTACTTGAAGATCCTATCTTATATCTATTCAGCTTTCAGTTATTTCCAGTTGTTATGATCAGACTTGTCAGTTGCTTTTGTATTAGTGACTTCTTTGTATTTGAGATTCCTGTGTATTTTGTTTCAGACTCTAATGTTCTATAGTAGCTTCATGAACTACTATTTATTTATTTCCGCTGCTTATTGTTGTATTTCTCTATGTCTATGACTCTGTGATTGATTTATTTACTATATATGCTGAGTTTTGTTAAATATAAATTAACAATCTGTTGTTTGGAGTAATTCAAGTCTGACATGTGTGGATGATTGTCGATTTGAATGGTTTGAAATAATGGGTCGTTACATCTACCAAGCCATCACAGTCAATAATTTTGGGTAACAACAATAATAACAATATAGTCATGAAACATCAAAAAGTTTGACAACATTCATTGTTGACCCCAAATATCAAACAAACAAACCACAACAAATATACTGACATAGATGCTAATTATCCACAATTGGTAATACGTCAGTCAATGCAAGTATAAATCAAACAAGGGTGTACTAACCACTCCAAATTAGTAACATAACATCAAAATCATTTATTTTGTACTAACTACTCAATATTAGTAACACAAACATCAAATCCATCGAATGTGTAATAACTAAATATTATTAGTAGTACAAACATCATATTCATCAAATGTGTACCAAATACCAACTACCATGTACTAGTAATACAATATTTACGTCATCGACACAGTAAAACTATAATTAACTACATAACATCCAGGTAGTAATAATGGTAAAATATCACATAGCTCGTCTTAATGCGATTCCATCTCTACACAACAAATGTATGTGATAATTTCAACTAATAATTAATCTTACATGTTACTATAAAAAAAAAGGTATTTATACTCATTATTTTCTGTTAAGTATAAAATCGTTTCATTATTGTATATTATAAAAACACAATTATTCATTTTATCTTAAAATAACAATAATTTCTCCAAAAAGATAATATACTTCAAAAATTCTACATTTTCAAAATATTACTTCAAATATCTCAAAATGTTTTTCAATATGTCCAGTTACATTCAAAACAATAATATTATTACTTGATGTCAAAATATTAATTATTCAAATCATCTTACTACCTTTTACAACCATTTTATTACTAATTAACTTAAAAATAATAATATTTTGTGTTAAATCCAAAAACCATTTTATTAGTATCATCCCCCTTCATATGTAGTAATGTTACCTTATCCTAAAATTTCTATTTATTCAGACCTCTAGATTTCATTAAAAAATAATTTTAAAATAATTTTTATTATTAATCTCAAAATAGTAATTATAATAACAATAATATTTTACTATATACATTTGAAAGTTATGTTGTTATTATTTTTAAACAAAGATACTAAACCACCTTAAAGTCCTTAAAATGATATATTTTTAAACCAAATTAATATACCATTTAATTAACTTTAGTATGCGACATCATTATTTATTTAAAACATACTTATTCTTCTTTTTTCCTCTATGGAGAACATGTCTCTAAATTCCTTTTCCGAAGTTTCAAACTTTTTATTAAAATATTAACTTATTTAATTGACTCAAATATATTCTACCGTTATGTGTTTAAATATAACTTTTTTCCTTCTTAATAAGTTCTTTCATTTAAAACCAACTTAAAATATTTTATCACATAATGATATATAACATTTCATACATTAATTATCTGATAATTATTAGCTACAAATTTCCTGGAAATTGAAAGTTGATAATTTACATCCAAATTCACCTAAATATTCAACATTTAATCATAGATCAACGACATAACATAATGTGGAAATAACATGTCATGATAATTTAATAATTAAACCAGTGTAAAATTTAACCATTCACTTAACACATCCCAGAATCATCAAATAAAAAATGATATAATATAAAACCAAAAAAAAATTTATTTGAACTATATAAATCTAATGTCCAACAATAATCGTACATGTTAAAAATCTCACTTTTAAATAAAAAATCTCAATTATATAAATATGAATCAAAGTATCTAATAAATGATATATATGCACTCATCTCAAATGAATATAAACCCGGATCTATTTCGAATAAATGAAGAGTAACATTTTCTTCTTCCATCGTAACCCAAATTGCTGCCAAAATCAAGGTATGTACATTATTGAATGAATCCCTAGCCCCCATTTTTTTAATTCAATTACCATTCTTTTTTGAAATATGTGTTATACTTCCTGAATTATGAAAGTAATGAAGGTTCTAGAAAATTTCTTAGTGGTTACTTCCTAAAAGTTTATTTTCTCTCTCCTCAACCTTCTTTATTTATAGGATTGGATGATGGATAGAGAAAATTTAAACATACCATGTAAAGAAAGTAACGTAGGAATATTTATTTAAAAAAATTCTTTTAAAATGTAGAAAATTGATTTCGAATCTGTAGGGAATCAATCTCCATAAATAAAAAAGATGAATTTACTCCTATGTCAATCAGTGTGCAATTAATTTCTAATCCGCGCAATTAATTTCATAAAATATAGGAAATTAAGGTAAAACCAATTATATTTATATCTGTATATGCATGTATGTTCGTGTGTATTCAACAAATATGATATATGGAATAAATTTTTCACATTGAATATATGTATATTTATGGATATATACATGTTTTATATATCCATAATTTAATACAATTTCAATTTTTGCGTAGTTACCAATTTATGTTTTCTTACATCTGACTAACTACATACATACATGTATACCTACACACTTGTGCACACGTATACATACATATCCTAAACCAACTCTTCAAGTGAAGTTTACTCTCTAAACTAATTGCACTAAACATGTTTTTATTTTCAAAACTAGAACATTGAAAATTATTCGTTCGTGGTGCATATCTTTTAGACTTATAAAATCAATATCTTCTAAATCGTAACTCCTTATATCTCAAACTTATAGTTCAAATTGATTTGCTCGAAAATAACTGCGCAAGGGTTCTGAATACAACATCCAAATTTCTCTTCTGTTAAAAATCCATTTTTAATTAATTAATATTAACAGTGTCAAATTTGCAGGTCGTTACAACCGACATTTGGAAATGATTAAGTGACTTACTTACAGGTGGCTGAATTTAACATAAGGTATATTAATGATCCAGTTTCTTATGAAAAGACAAATAAAGTAATGATTCTAATAAATGGATCAATGCGAAGAATAAAGAAATAAAATCTATGTACGACAACAATATTTGGAAGTTGGTTGAATTTCTAGAAAAGAAAAAGCAAGTTAGATGCAAGTGGATCTATAAGGTCAAACTCAACTCACATGGTAAAATCAAATAACATAAGGCAGACATGTTGCGAAAGGTTTTTATTGAACGTAATGACTATAATGAGACTTTCTTTCCAGTTTCTAAGAAAGACTCATTAAAGATCATTTTAGCACTGATGGCTTTTCTAAATTGGAGTTTAGAGGAAAAGCTCTATATGACAAACCAAAAGGTTTTGCCAAGAAAGGAATGGAAAACATGGAATGTACGTTAAAGAAGTCACTATATGGCTTAAAAAAAGCTTCTCGAACGGTATATCAAGTTTCATGATACCGTTTCAACATTTTGACTTAAGTAAAACACCGTTGATCAGTGTATATACCTTGAAATCAGTAGGTGTAAGTTCGTATTTTAGTACTCTATGTGGATGACTTACTCATTCCCAGTAGTGACCTTTTGTTATTGCATGACACCAAAGGATTTCTTTTTGAAAAATTTATGATGAAAGATATGGGTGAGGCATCCTTTATGATTGGGATATAAATAATGTGAGATAGATCACAAGGATTTAGGCTTGTATCAAAAATATTACATCAATAAATTTTTGGTAAGATTTCAAATGGAAGATTGTAATCCATTTTCCATTTCATTTCCAAAGGGAGTTAGATTCTCTTTGGATCAATACCCAAGAACTGAATTGGAAATGGAATACATGAACAGTAAACCTTAATCTTCGTTAGTGGGAGATTGTTGTACGCACAGGTTTGCACCATACAAGACATTGATTTTCCCTTGGGATATTAGGCAGATATTAAAGTAATCCAGGAGAGGATTATTGGAAAGATGCAAAAAAAGTTCTTAGGTACCTATGAGAAACCAAAGGCTATGTGCTCACATTTAAGAGATTTGATCACCTTCAAGCGATTGGATATTCTGACTCAGATTTTGGAGGGTGTAATGATAGTAGCAAGAGCACTTCAGATTATATCTTCCTCCTTGCTGGCGAGCCATGACTATAATTGCATAATCAACAATGGACTTCTTTGAAGCTACAAATCACGGACTATAGTTGTCGAATTTTCTTTCAAAGCTTAGAGTTATAGGTCAATTTCAAAGTAGTTGAAGATTTACAGTGATAATGTCGCAGGTATCTTCTTTTCGAAGAACAATGGGTATACTAAAGTCACTAGGCATATTGAGATAAAATATCTGCCAGTAAAAGAAGTTCAAAAATAAATAGTATCAATTGAGTACAAAGGTACGAGTGATAATATAGCCTACGCACTTACAAAAGAATTATCTCCGAAGGTCTTTATGCAACAAGTCTAAGATATGGGTCTTTTAGTTGATTTGATTGCTATAGGCTTAGTCATATGATAATATATTTTTGAATTGATAAAAGTGCTTATAATTTTTATCGAATTTCCCTCCTTAAAAGTTAGCATGCATATTACCATGACCTGTGTATGATAAAAATAGTCCATAATAAGGTAAAATTTTTAGGTTCTTTCTTTTAAAAGAACATTTTTAAGCCATTAAAGAAATACATGATGTTTTGGGTTATAATATAATGAAACTTTTATGACGCGGTACTTGGAAGGAACCTTGCTCCTTAATTAGCATGGAACCGCTATGACTCGTATTATTGGATCATTTTATTATTGCATTTAAGGTTTCCACATATTTTGCCCTGAACTATGTTTCATTTAAGAGACTTATATATAGCTAATTTGGATCAAGTGGGAGACTTTAGGATAAATAAATAAATAATTTTTCTTTAAAACCGTCTATAAATGAGCTTTAATTCTCTTCAAAACCATCCATGGACGTCATTAGTTTCCTCAAAATCATGGATGATTGACAATCTATGTGGATGTAAGTCATTTATGACCTAGTTTTTCTCCTTAAATTATGATTAGTAACAGTTAATTCTAGGACTTTTGGTTGGACACTTGGGCCACTTTCTACCTATATAATGGATGTGCATAACACGCAATAAAGCATGTTTTTTTCAGAAATAAGGGTAGCAAGAGATATATGATATAGTAATTTTTCTCCATTTTTTAAGTGAGAAAATATGAAATAAATGTTGGTGTTTTGAGGTAGTTTCAAGTGAATTCTACAGATCATTCTAGATTAGTTCTACATATTATATTAGTAGCATCATCAACATTATTTATGATTCAAGGTATAACATACAATCAATGTAATTGCATTAGAAATAGGGTGATACTATTTACACCAACCTAAACATTTCTCTCACCTATTTATCCTCTCACCCATTCAGTTACTTCATTCATCCACCTATACCCACCTTTCCCTAACCTTCTTTTTTCTCAAAAGCATAACTCAAATTCTTCTCTCTATCTTTCTTCAAATAACGAAATCAAAATTTCTCCATCTAATTTTCCCACAAACGATCATTTTTTGATTTATTGCCTTTTCGATACATATAAATCCAACAAATTTTGTTATAGCTAAGTTGTTATCGACTATAATTATAAGTATAATTTTTATTCTTCGTAAACTGTGTAAGCCTAACAAAGGTAATATAGTCAAGAATAATTTGTAGCTCAAAGTAAATGTTACTGTAACAACCCACATTTTTGTACGCTTAAGCAGACACTCATGTCGACTTAAACCATACAGAAGGGCGGATTGTTATGAGGTAAATAAGAAAAGTGAAGAAATAAAAGAAACAAAATAGAATCTTGCAGCAGAACGCTAAAATATAATAATCAAATAACAGTTCATGAAGCTGTTTTACATAACATTTTATTATACTTATACAATACATATCAGAGTTACACATACCAGAGAATGATAGTTAATGCAGCGGAATACAATGGTGCAGTGGAATATAATAAATAGTAGTAAAAAAAATCTTCGTCTTCGTCCTCCAAACATAAGGCCTTCAAATCCTGAAATGCTCAGGCTGACCCGAGCGAATTGAAAAGACAAAACACTCGAGTCGGAACTAAAAGATCTTATGTAAGTTAAATCAATGATAAATATATGAGTGGAATGGCGTCAGAGATGTTTATGGGATTTGACATCTCCTATCCAGTGTCTAATGCGAGTGTAGTAACTTAAGAGATGCTCGGGATTCACATCCCCTAAAGATCCGTTAAACTATTTACTATGTAGTAATATTCGCTATTATAATAACGTCTAATATAAAATAAACATACTTTTAAATAGCATTAAGGCTTTACATTTTCCACCTTAACACGTAATAGTCCCAGTAGTCTATCCAGTATTAGCATACTCCCAAAATGGGGGCTACCCTCGATACTCCACAGGCTACGGGAGGAATCACAACTCGTAGTAAAGCTCGATATGGTAGGTGACACGGCAAAACTAGGAAATTCTAGGGTAGATATACCAATTACGCATCCGGACTGGTGGTGACGTATAGCAGCCACTACCGCCCACCTCCGAACACACTCCCAATCAAAATCGAAGGGTAGCCACCAAAAATCACAAAATAATAGAATGGTATCGAAGAAGTGTGTCCGATCAAAGGTGCTACCTCCTTGGCCCGTCGATCGCTCCTGTTTTAGCCACCTTATGCCAACTCACGAGAGTTGGGTCCACGTATATACCTTAGGATCGTCGCCACCATCCTACTTCATTCTGGAAACTCCACCGTGTACACAGTTGTCAAAGTAGTTTTGGGTATCGACAGAGAGTATGTCCATATCTGATCCCAGTCTCTTTAACAACCAAACGTTATTATAACACCGTGGTTATTTAAAAATATATATACTTTTAAAAACACAATCATTGCCTTTTCAAAACATATTCTTTATTTCAAAATAGTATATACTTAAAAAACCAAAATATTATTGTCATTTCAAACCATATCTTTTACTTCAAAATAGTATATACTTTAAAACTAAAATATTTTTGCCATTTTAAGCATATCCTTTACTTCAAAATAGTATATACTTTAAAACCAAAATATTATTGCCATTTCAAAACCAACTCAATAATATATCATTTCCATTTCCAAAACAATTCAATAATATCTTATTTAAATAAAACCCAATTTCCAATCACTAATCTTTCTTTAATTTAGATAAACTTGAAATATTCTTTTAAATCATCTTAAACCCAAACCACATTTTGAAGTCGTATTCTAAATTTTCAATTTCAATAGGTTTCCAATCAATATATTCACAGATAATTCTTAAATAAATTCTATTTCAAATAAATTCATTTTTCAAACCATATTACTTTCAAAGTTATAACAATTTCGAAAACCAACACTTCGAAAATAATAATACCTTAATTTCAATAAAACATTTCAATTTTGATATATTTCAAGTCTTTAAATATTCCAAAATTCCCAACCTAATCTGATACTCTTATATATACCTTAATTCAATTTACTATTATTTAGTTTAGAAATATTTATTTAATAAATTCAATATCCCTTAAGAAAAGCTCAAACTTGAAATATTCGTAAATCAAACTTAAAACATTATCAAGTTATACATAGCTTAAATTTTAGAATTTAACTATATATAAAATAATATTTATATATTATCAAAATTAGTATATATATAAACCCTTATTTTCCAAAACCCATAGAAATCATTCCAAATATATATATATATATATATATATATATATAGACTGACGGTGTCTGTATATGATTTTCTATCTAATGGTCAAGTGATACGGATATTTATCATTTCAATCCGCAATTTAAAAATAAAATACGGTTATATATCATTTCAAACCGCAATCCCGAATGAAATAAAAATGCATAACAACTAGCAGTTTATAACAATATAAATACAACATCCATTCACCATCAACCATTTATCACAATCATCGTCCAATTCAACAATAACATCAATACAGAATAGAAAATAAATAACAGGTATTTAGTGGCAGTTTATATTCAAAAATAAATTATATAACAATTTAACTGGCAGTTTAAATGCAATAATAAATCAAATAATAATTTAAGTGGCAGCTTAAATGCAATAATAAATTAAATAACAACTTAATCCAATAAATTCAATTTAACTGAGATGATGATTAAAAATATGCCAAACAGTCATAAATATACTTTTAATCGCATCAACAATTAATTTAACACACAAAAGAAATTTTAGTAGTTGTGAGTGGGTTAAAACACTCACCTTTTGAATTTAAATTGAATTTAAATCCAATTTAAACCCAAAATTTGAACCAGTGTTTTAAATCTCGGATTTTGGCCAATATCTCGGGAAAATATCTCGGCTATCTCGGGCGATATTTAAAACACTTATAACTAAATAGGCTGCCAAATCTCGGATTTTGGCTGATATCTCGGATTTTTCATCTCGGCCATCTCGGGGAGATTTAAAAGCCTGATTTGAACAGTCTCCTAATCCATCCAAACCAGCATCAAAAACTCCGGAATTCAGATACGATCCTAACAAAAGAAACCGCGGGTAAAACGTATATCGTATGCGAAAGTTATTGAAGTTAGAACGTTTGAAATCAGAATTTAAATAAAATAAAATAAAATAAAAACTACCAGAAAAAAACTATCACGTCACAGCACGTCCTTCTCATTCAAACTGCAGCCTCTACCCAGAACTCACGTGAACAAAACCCTATCTGCCCCGAACTGCATGCAGCCGCTACCCTAACTTCGACGACACGCCTGATGATCGTCCCCCGCCTTAGTACGTCGTGCTTCCCTATCACGTGACGACGCCGCTATGCCCAAATCGAGGCCCCAAGTCAGCAGCCGCCGCCAATTTATGCAACCCTAATCGAATTATTATCGTCGATCTGACCGATGCTTCGACGAACAACTTACACTGATGTGATCCCCTCGCGACTCTCCACAAGCCCATACCAAAGATTAGCCGATCAGACGAAGTTCATCGTCGAGCGATGAACGGCCGAGGATTGATCCTAAATTTCTAGACAAACGATGACTCAACTTGGAAAATGAATTTCAGATCTGAGATGCACTTGTCGAGAGCTTCAGATCGATATATGATTTGATATATATTGAGGAGTTTGTAATTTTGATTTGGTTTTTGATTAGCAATTAGATCTAGAAATTATTTGTCTGCCATTGGAATGAGGAGTTGAGAAATAAATATACGTACAGACAAATGAGAATAGAAACAACCTAGGGTTTATAATGAGCTATTTATAGGCGAAGCTGGAATAGAGAAGAACGGATCAGATTTGATTTGAATTGGAACGATAAGCGACCCGAAAAGCCCGTTCTGTCTCCAGGACAAATTGGGTCAACCCATATATCAAAATAGATGCTTTCAAATAGTTTAAAATCATTGGAACTGGTTTCAAGTCCAAATTCCATCGTATGAAGAAGTTATGCTAAATTCAATTTATTTCAAATTGATTTCAATTAATTTTATTTCAAGGCGTTTCAAGCCTGTACATCAAACGACAAGTCCGATCGTTCTGAAACTAGAAATCCTACAATAATTCACCGTTACGGATCCGATGAAACTGGTTTCGTCGAAATCCAAGTCAGTAGCAAAAATGGCTATTTTCCAATTAATTAAATAATTTAATATTAAATTAATTAAATCGCTATTTAAATTCAAATTCTATAATTCATAAATTTTATCATCTTGTATTCCTTTAGAAATTTAAAATCCTTTATAACAAATTTCCATATCAATATAAAGTTACTTAATTCAGCAGTTATAGTATTAAATTCCAATTCCGGTAAATTTATTAACTTTCAATTGAAATGCCAATAAATTCATTCATTTGATTTTAAATCCTATATTCAATAAAGTATTATCAAATAAATGAAATTAATATTGGTTCATAATCTATTACATTAATATTCTCAAATTTCATCTTAATCTTCATTAACGTAAAAATTAGATATTTAATTTCATTTAATTGCAATTGATCCAATTATTATAGTTTAAATTCCAATATATTGATAAAACTTTATTTCCATTCCTTTTGTGCAACCAATGGTCATATTATAAATTGAATTGACATTATTTCCTAAATTTACACTAACATAACTTTTAATTTAGATTTATTGCAATTGATTACCAGTTTATATTTAATATCCTACATAAATGGTTACTTATAATAATTGTTACCATTTACGTTTTATTTCACTTATAAGCTATTATTAACAAACAAATGTTGCAATTGATTTAGATCTAATTCAATAAATTAAATGAATGGGTAAACGATTAATAATTATCACTATTAGCCCAATTTACTCACATTCATACTTAATTATCAACCAACAATTATTATAATTACTTATCTAGCATTGATTCTATCAAATTGCAATTTATTACGTATTATTCCATCAACTAATATAACTTTGAATTTATTTCCCATCAATTATAACCTTACAATTGTTTCAATTAATTGATATTGCACTAAATTAGTTGTTTATCAACTTGCATAAACCTTATTACATTAATTTACATTCAGTTACTATTAATCAATATATTATTTCCTCGGTTAATCCAATACTTATTCTTATTTACTTATTTCTATTTTATAACCAAGTGCAACAATTTACACTATTTCATTATTGGGATTTCATTTCAATTTTACATAATAAATTTTAATTACCAAAGTTACATTCATTTCTAACATTTGCTTCATTATAAGTTATAAAGTTTTTATTTCTTTCTAAATTTAGTTACAAAAATCTTATTAAATTACCCAATTTAATTATCAAATTTTTCGGGTCGTTACACTCTCCCCCACTCAAAACTTTTCGTCCCCGAAAAGGAAGAAGAAGGGAAAGAAGAATTAAGAAATCAATATATCTTATTCAAAAATATTCACTTTATAAACAATGAAATTTACAAAATTAATTTATTTAAATATACAAATTTATAACCATTAAATATTTTTATACTCAAATTAATAAAGTTTGGAAAACATTTTCAAAAATTTCTAAGTCCACAATTACAGAAAATTTTGGCAGAGTCTCCTTTGTACGGAGAGGCTTAGAAGAAAATATAATATCAAATATAACAATATATAACATATATTTTCCAAAATAATATAACCCAACACGGGAAAATAATAAAATAACGCTATAAAACCATTATCCGAGAACGTACCTATTTGTCGGGAACTCAACACTTAATTATGAAACCAAAAGCAGTAGCAATTGCTTCCATAACCTGTATTTCACTTATATAATCTAAAAAGGGTTAATAATTATATAAAATGAAATATTTAAAGTTGTTTCAACCTCTAACCAACAAATCAATACAACAACAATCACTTGCAACCAACAACATACACATCATATACACATCAACCATTCAAGCAAAATAAAACAATTGGTTTGTTCGGGGTAAGACACTTTAAATCACATAGAATGACAAATAACTATGAAGTATTCCATTTACTCAACAGCCTTAGATAACTCAATAGATTATTTATACATCTAAGCAATTAAAAGTATTTTTTACCTAAACAACTCATAAACCAAAACAAACAACAATTTCAAACAATAAATTAAGTTCATTCTTATTAATTCCATTTCATCTTATTTCATTTATTACTTACAAATGTTCAATTTCATTTATTAATGTCATATCAGTTCCTACTTTCTTGCATTATATTTATTCATTCATTTATTATTACATAATTCCATTTATTAACATTCATTTATTTATAGTCTTCATGTTTGATTAAATTTCTTTGCATATCAATTAACTTAAGTTTTTTTTCATTTATTTATAATACTTACCTTTCTATTTATTTAATTAGTAGCCTTTCAATTATACTTAAGTTTATACCAACTATAACTTCCAACTCTTATTTACTAAAGAATTTCATTGAATACTTTCATTACCTTTAGATTTACTTGTATCATTTTCCATTACACTTTCTTATAAGCATTAGAACTTTTTATATTGGTAAGTTATAAATATGCCTTTAAGGATGTTATTGAAAGCAACACAAGTTTATCCTATTTCCTTTAATTAATTTAATGTTCAATAATAATATCCTTTTTCTTATGGGTTCCAAATTTCAAATTTCTTTTAATTCCATTTAAAACTTAGCATTAAATCTCTTATTCCTTTAGAGGTTTCAATTTGTTAGTTGAATTTCATTTCCCTACACTAATAGAAGCTATTAATTAACGGAAACTTAAGAATTTAAATACCGGGTTTAATTTCAAATCATTTTAAAATAATAGATAAATGTATATACTTACAATATATATATCCAATCATATTTAAAACAATTAAAATTTACATTTTATTTTTATCAAAATAACCTGCAGTAAAACTACTACAGTGGCCTTCCCACTTCGAAACTCGAAAATGAATGTCGATGATGCGTGCACTCATCACCGAAATTATTTTCCAGCGATAGAGAGGGGAGTACAGAATTTATTTCTTTCCAAATTTCTTTAAAAATAATTCTTTCAAATCTTATTGAAATATTTATATCAGGAAATACTTCTAAATAATATTGTTATTATATTCCAAAATCAATTGAAAGAAGTTTTCAAAATCTCGGAACTTAAGTCCTAAATTTCCAATTTTCATTTATTTTTATTTTCAACTAATATCTAAAATTTTAATACCTAACAAACAAATACATTACAACCAAAAATATCATTTAGAAAATATATTATTTTATATATAAAATATACAATAGGCAAAATTATTTCATTCACCAATATTTTAAACCAAATATTATGTCGGTCTGTCCTATTAAGTGTTTAGAAATCCCTATTGATGTCATAGCATCCCATGCATCAACCAGAATTTATAAATACAAAACGGAACAAATTAACACAATATTAAAACCTTTTTATAACACTAACAAATACGCTCTCTCATATATATACACTCAGTGACTCATCATAGGGTATTACTACCCTATTGATAAAGAGTCAGACCCCACAAAGCTAAGGTTTATCGCTAAACCAAAGCTCTGATACCAGATGTAACAACCCACCTTTTTGTACGCTTAAGCAGACACTCATGTCGACTTAAACCATACAGAAGGGCGGATTGTTATGGGGTAAATAAGAAAAGTGGAGAAATAAAAGAAACAAAATAGAATCTTGCAGCGGAACGATAAAATATAATAATCAAATAACAGTTCATGAAGCTGTTTTACATAACATTTGATTATACTTAGACAATACATATCAGAGTTACACATACCAGAGAATGATAGTTAATGCAGCGGAATACAATGGTGTAGTGGAATATAATAAATAGTAGTAAAAAAGTCTTCGTCTTCGTCCTCCAGACATAGGGCCTTCAAATCCTTAAATGCTCAGGCTGACCCGAGCGAATTGAAAAGACAAAACACTCGAGTCGGAACTAAAAGATCTTATGTAAGTTAAATCAATGATAAATATATGAGTGGAACGGCGTCAGAGATGTTTACGGGATTTGACATCACCTATCCAGTGTCTAATGTGAGTGTAGTAACTTAAGAGATGCTCGGGATTCACATCCCCTAAGGATCCGTTAAACTATTTACTATGTAGTAATATTCGCTATTATAATAATGTCTAATATAAAATAAACATACTTTTAAATAGCATTGAGGCTTAACATTTTCCACCTTAACACGTAATAGTCCCAGTAGTCTATCCAGTATTAGCATACTCCTAAAATGGGGGCTACCCTCGATACTCCACAGGCTACGGGAGAAATCACAACTCGTAGTAAAGCTCGATATGGTAGGTGACATGGCACAACTAGGCAATGCCAAGGTAGATATACCAATTACGCATCCGGACAGGTGGTGACGCATAGCAGCCACTACCGCCCACCTCGGAACACACTCCCAATCAAAATCGAAGGGTGGCCACCAAAAATCACAAAATAATAGAATGGTATCGAAGAAGTGTGTCCGATCAGAGGTGCTACCTCCTTGGCCCGTCGATCGCTCCTGTTTTAGCCACCTTATGCCAACTCATGGGAGTTGGGTCCACGTATATACCTTAGGATCATCGCCACCATCCTACTTCATTCTGGAAACTCCACCGCGTACACAGTTGTCAAAGTGGTTTTGGGTATCGACAGAGAGTATGTCCATATCCGATCCCGGTCTCTTTAACAACCAAACGTTATTATAACACTGTGGTCATTTAAAAATATATATACTTTTAAAAACACAATCATTGCGTTTTCAAAACATATTCTTTATTTCAAAATAGTATATACTTCAAAAACCAAAATATTATTGCCATTTCAAACCATATCCTTTACTTCAAAATAGTATATACTTTAAAACCAAAATATTTTTGCCATTTTAAGCATATCCTTTACTTCAAAATAGTATATACTTTAAAACCAAAATATTATTGCCATTTCAAAACCAACTCAATAATATATCATTTCCATTTCCAAAACAATTCAATAATATCTTATTTAAATAAAACCCAATTTCCAATCACTAATCTTTCTTTAATTTAGATAAACTTGAAATATTCTTTTAAATCATCTTAAACCCAAACCACATTTTGAAGTCGTATTCTAAATTTTCAATTTCAATAGGTTTCCAATCAATATATTCACAGATAATTCTTAAATAAATTCTATTTCAAATAAATTCATTTTTCAAACCATATTACTTTCAAAGTTATAACAATTTCGAAAACCAACACTTCGAAAATAATAATACCTTAATTTCAATAAAACATTTCAATTTTGATATATTTCAAGTCTTTAAATATTCCAAAATTCTCAACCTAATCTAATAATCTTATATACCTTAATTCAATTTACTATTATTTAGTTTAGAAATATTTATTTAATAAATTCAATATCCCTTAAATAAAGCTCAAACTTGAATTATTCGTAAATCAAACTTAAAACATCATCAAGTTATACATAGCTTAAATTTTAGAATTTAACTATATATAAAATAATATTTATATATTATCAAAATTAATGTATATATATAAACCCTTATTTTCCAAAACCCATAGAAATCATTCCAAATATATATATATAGATATAGACCGACGGTGTCTGTATATGATTTTCTATCCTATGGTCAAGTGATACAGATATTTATCATTTCAATCCGCAATTTAAAATTAAAATACGGTTATATATCATTTCAAACCGCAATCCCGAATGAAATAAAAATGCATAACAACTTGCAGTTTATAACAATATAAATACAACATCCATTCACCATCAACCATTTATCACAATCATCATCCAATTCAACAATAACATCAATACAGAATAGAAAATAAATAACAGGTATTTAGTGGCAGTTTATATTCAAAATTAAATTATATAACAATTTAACTGGCAGTTTAAATGCAATAATAAAACAAATAATAATTTAACTGGCAGTTTAAATGCAATAATAAATTAAATAACTACTTAATCCAATAAATTCAATTTAATTGAGATGATGATTAAAAATATGCCAAACAGTCATAAATAAACTTTTAATCACATCAACAATTAATTTAACACACATAAGAAATTTTAGTAGTTGTGAGTGGGTTAAAACACTCACCTTTTGAATTTAAATTGAATTTAAATCCAATTTAAACCCAAAATTTGAAAAGTCTCCTAATCTATCCAAACCAGCATCAAAAACTCCGGAATTCAGATACGATCCTAACAAAAGAAACCGCGTGTAAAACGGATATCGTATGCGAAAGTTATTGAAGTTAGAACGTTTGAAATCGGAATTTAAATAAATAAAATAATATAAAAAAACTACCAGAAAAAAACTATCACGTCACAGCACGTCCTTCTCATTCAAACTGCAGCCTCTACCTAGAACTCACGTGAACAAAACCCTATCTGCCCCGAACTGCATGCAACCGCTACCCTAACTTCGACGACACGCCTGATGATCGTCCCCCGCCTTAGTACGTCGTGGTTCCCTATCATGTGATGACGCCGCTATACCCAAATCGAGGCCCCAGGTCAGCAGCCGCCGCCGATTTGTGCAACCCTAATCGAATTATTGTCGTCGATTCGACCGATGCTTCGACGAACAACTCACACTGATGTGATCCCCTCGCGACTCTCCACAAGCATATACCAAAGATTAGCCGATCAGACGAAGTTCATCGTCGAGCGATGAACGGTCGAGGATTGATCCAAAATTTCTGGACAAATGATGGCTCAACTTGGAAAATGAATTTCGGACCTGAGATGCACTTGTCGAGAGCTTCACATCGATATATGATTTGATATATATTGAGGAGTTTGTAATTTTGATTTGGTTTTTGATTTGCAATTGGATCTAGAAATTGTTTGTCTGCCATTAGGATGAGGAGTTGAGAAAGAAATATACGTACAGACAAAAGAAAATAGAAACAACCTAGGGTTTATAACGAGCTATTTATAGGCGAAGCTGAAATAGAGAAGAACATATCAGATTTGATTTGAATTGGAACGATAAGTGACCCCAAAAGCCCGTTCTGTCTCCAGGACAAAATTGGGTTAACCCATATATCGAAATAGATGCTTTCAAATATTTTAAAATCAATGGAACTGGTTCCAAGTCCAAATTCCATTGTATGAAGAAGTTATGCTAAATTCAACTTATTTCAAATTGTTTCAATTAATTTCAATTAAATTTATTTCAAGGCGTTTCAAGCATGTACGATCAAACGACAAGTTCGATTGTTCTGAAACTTGAAATCCTATAATAATTCACCATTATGGATCCGATGAAACTGGTTTCATCGAAATCCGAGTCAGTAGCAAAAATGGTTATTTTCCAATTAATTAAATAATTTAATATTAAATTAATTAAATCACTATTTAAATTAAAATTCTATAATTCATAAATTTTATCATCTTGTATTCCTTTAGAAATTTAAAAACCTTTATAACAAATTTCCATATCAATTTAAAGTTACTTAATTCAGCAGTTATAGTATTAAATTCCAATTCCGGTAAATTTATTAACTTTCAATTGAAATGCCAATAAATCCATTCATTTGATTTTAAATCCTATATTCAATAAAGTATTATCAAATAAATGAAATTAATATTGGTTCATAATCTATTACATTTATATTCTCAAATTTCATCTTAATCTTCATTAACGTAAAAATTAGATATTTAATTTCATTTAATTGCAATTGATCCAATTATTATAGTTTAAATTCCAATATATTGATAAAACTTTATTTCCATTCCTTTTGTGCAACCAATGGTCATATTATAAATTGAATTGACATTATTTCCTAAATTTACACTAACATAACTTTTAATTTAGATTTATTGCAATTGATTACCAGTTTATATTTAATATCCTACATAAATGGTTACTTATAATAATTGTTACCATTTACGTTTTATTTCACTTCTAAGCTATTATTAACAAACAAATGTTGCAATTGATTTGATCTAATTCAATAAATTAAATGACTGGGTAAACAATTAATAATTATCACTATTAGCCCAATTTACTCACATTCATACTTAATTATCAACCAATAATTATTATAATTACTTATCTAGCATTGATTCTATCAAATTGCAATTTATTACGTATTATTCCATCAACTAATATAACTTTGAATTTATTTCCCATCAATTATAACCTTACCATTGTTTCAATTAATTGATGTTGCACTAAATTAGTTGTTTATCAACTTGCATAAACCTTATTACATTAATTTACATTCGGTTACTATTAATCAATATATTATTTCCTCGGTTAATCCAATACTTATTCTTATTTACTTATTTCTATTTTATAACCAAGTGCAACAATTTACACTATTTCATTATTGGGATTTCATTTCAATTTTACATATTAAATTTTAATTACCAAAGTTACATTCATTTCTAACATTTGCTTTATTATAAGTTATAAAGTTTTTATTTCTTTCTAAATTTAGTTACAAAAATCTTATTATATTACCCAATTTAATTATCAAATTTTTTGGGTCGTTACAGTTACGGTATAATATATTAAAGAACATTCATTACTACTTCAATCAAAAATATCCCGTTATTATTGCTTCTGTCGTTGTATGACCAAAAGACGGAAAAGACGATGAAACCATTCATAAAAGAAAACAATATGCTATGGTCAAATATAATTATTTATGATTTATTCCCTAAAAATTAATGGGTTTACAAAAATATTGATTTACATGTATAAATAGAATAAATATCTTAACTAATCAACTTTTAATCTCAAATTGATACAAAAAATTTAAGCATTTTTCAACTCATTTTTGTTTGTCATTAATGATTGATAGGATTGAAAATAATCATGTTAAATAAAATTAAATATATTAACTACTCGACTTCTAATCTGAAATTGATAAAAGAAAATTTACTAACATTGTTCAACTCATTTTCTTTTATCCTTAATGATTGATATGATTGAAAGTAATTTTCGTTCGAGTATTAAATTTCCTTATTTATAGTTGTTTGATTATGCAAAACTATTATTATTTGTATCCAGATCATCTTCTAAGGTTAAGGTGGGTTTTTGAAGTAGATTTGATGATTAAATTTTATTAATGCTAAAGTGGTATTAGTAGGTATTTAGGTAGGGTGTAAATAGTAACACCATGGAAATATAAGATCATAAAAAATCATTTAACCATACTTTGTAGATTGAATTATATCACTGTAAAGAGGCATAATTTTTTAACATATCGCTAACTGGTGCTTAAAAGAGGTATAATTCTATCAGCTTGAAGAAAATAAAATAAATCATGATCCTCTTTATGGACATCAAAGAGAGAAAACCTAAAAAATGATTTGCCAGCTTTAGGAAAATCACACACACACACACACACATATTAATGAGGACGTCAAAGTGGCTCAAGCCTACCATTAAGCTATATAGACTATAGTAGAGGTAGTTCCTTTTAAGCTTAAACAGTACATCATGTACAGAAGTGAAAATGTTATTCCAAAAAATGGATCAACATCCAAATATTAAATGAAAGCACCAGTTCAAATGAAAGTAAAAAAGCAAAAAGTTGACAAGAATACACAGAAGTTTTTATAGTGGTTCAGCGTAATCTCTACCCACGTCCACTTCAATCTATTTTATTAGTTGTTCTCTCTCTAGGTTACAACTAACTATCTCTCATTTAACCACGATCTACTGAATCTCAGATTTACAATAATGTTTCAAGAGTATTTGAGAGTCGCTAGTTTTAAGAAACTGTTGATCTAAGTCCTAGAATAATAAATAGTTATTTCCTAGGTGACTGTAATGGATGAGAGGTTAGTCGTGAAGAAGCAGAAGAGTCTCCACAGTTAGAGAATCCAGATCCCCTTTCTGGTTGTAGGTAGGTTGGTATTTATAGGAATTGCAGTCATATTGGGTCATAAGCCTGCTACCGGAGAGGTTCGGATATCGACCTGGATATGTGTAAAAATGTTGAGGACCCCACAAGTTAGGGTGATAACTTAGGGTCATGTCATCCCCATGACTCGAGGGTGAGTTATCCCCTTAAGGGGAAGCTTCCCAACTCTTTTGCATCGTGTTTCTTACTTTGTTTTGGGTGCCTCTTTTATTTTCGTAGGTTGATGACTTGTTTTGATGATCATTCCTTCATGACTTGGCTTGTTCTACAGTTTATTGGAGCTAACTATTTAATTCCTGAGATAGGTAGTCTGGAATTCTATGAAATTGATTGGGTTTGCATATTAGAGTTAGAGAATCACATGTGCAAAATTGGAGATGTTGGTGATGAGGCATGATGACTCAACCCCGAGTCATAGCCATGACCCGGGGGCCGACACATCTCCTTAGCACATTTCTAGTCTAATTTTTCCTAAGCTATTTTCCTTTGTTTATATGAGAAACACTGTAAAGTTGGAGATGTATATGATGAGGCTCGATGACTCGACCCCGAGTCATAGCCATGACCTGAGGGTCGACTCATCTCCTTAGCACATTTCTAGTCCATTTTTTCCTTGGTTGTTTCCTTTGTCCATATTAGCATGCCTGCCCAGTTTTGAGTCATTTCGTTCTCATTTGAATCTTCTAAGTCCAACTAAAATCTTCTTTGCTAAAAATTGGGTTAACACTTGCCACCTTAAAATACGCCTTCCGAATGTAAGGGTGCTTTGCTCAAGAACAAGTTTCAAACATTAGTCGTTGATAGTTGTGCTTTCCAACCGCTTCAATCTTGGTGAATTGTCTAGTTCCTTCGGATCCTCTTATCAATCAAGGGTCATGCCAAATCTGTTACAGCCTAAGACTCTAGACTCCGCTTAAGTGTAGTTTATACATCATCATCATTTTGATTTCATTAGGATTTAATACATCACATATCAAAATCGTCCCGTGTTCATCCGAGATTTATTTGTTTTACTCCAATTACAAGGCGTTCAAATCCTTTTATCAAACCTGTATCTATTCTAAGGTTCGATATCTTCAGACCGTTTTATATTTAATTAGATGTGTGATCTCTCGAGATCATTTAACGTTCAACTTAGGGAGACGATCTCTCCGAATCGTTTAGTGTGTAGTTTAAGGGGATGACCTCTTCGGATCGTTTGGCATTCCATTTAAGGTTTGAATTCTACGGGTCATTTATCGCCCAATCGAGGTTTTCGATCTCTCACGATCCTTGCTGAGTCCACTTGCTCTCCGAAAAAGGGACCTAACGACCTAACAAGCCCATCTGCTCACTCTCCGGTGGGGGGACTTACTTTTTATACAAGCCCATCCACTCGCTCTCCGACAAGGGAGCTTATGCCTTGCACTCCGGCCCCTTCTCTCTAGACGGGACATAAAGCTATCAATATCAATCATCACATCCAATGTAGTTTTTTTCAAGATTCAAATATTCAAATCAAATCAATGCAAACAAGTAGAAGTCCTAAGTGTTCATCCTAGACATTCAAATCAAAGTATGCCTAGAGACCAATCTAGGTCTCGTACACATGTAAGCGGCTGAGGTTATTATCGTCCGAAGTAGTCATCTCAAGCGTCTGAGTCAAAGTGTGTTTAGGGACCATTCAGGATCACCTATACGTGCAAGTAACCGAGGTTATTATTTTCTTTATTGCTTAATACGGAAGGAATAATGCAAGAAAAGAAAACGAAAAAGGGAAGTGTGAGAATCAAATTTGATTCTCGTTCATCTCGATTGGAATTTCGAGTTTTAGACTGGATCCCTGGCTGTTTCATGATGCATATGCCGGAGATGGTGGTTACTCTGGTCGTACCATTGCAGCTGGTTGCTTCGAACTAGTTCTTCTATCAGATCATGAAAGTGTTGGCACTAGTTCGTTTCGTGTTCATCCAGCTCATGAAAGATGCAGAACTTTCCAAATTTGTTCTACCAATCAATAGGTTCTCTTCTTGCAAGCTTTCAATAAGGAATTTTCCCCATAGTGTCTAGGTATATCCTCTCTAGGGTCTTAGTCAAATCAGTGTAGGAAGAGAATTTCGGCTCCCTTCTTCGTCGTTTTGGTTCTCCAAAGTCATTATCAATTATTCTTTTTCATTTATCTTTTCCAATTCCTAATCTGGATAGTCCCTTGTCATCCATAACATTAATTTCAGCATCCTCAGCTTCACCCTCTGCTTCAGCGTCTTCCTGATGCAAATATTTTTCAACTCCATAGTAGAATTCCTCAAGACCATAGGTGGATCCTTTCCAATGCATCTTTGAAGTTGGTCTTACCCGTGACTCCAGATACAGCCGCCATTAGGATTAATGATGGATTCGGTTATCCACTACAGCTGTTGCTGCATTGAATCTTGTGAAATAGCCTCTCAAGATCTCTCCGGGCCTTGGTTTCACGGTTGACAGCACCAGTACATTCTTTGGTCGTGAGATGTACACTTTGAACTGTCTTAAGAATCCGCTTACTAGGTCGGTCCATGTTCGTATGGACCCATTCTCCAACTGTTTGAACCACATCCCTGCCAAGTCTATTAAGTATAATGGGAAGCACGGTCCCATTACCTCCTCATAACACTACAACAAAACAGTCTTTTTACAACGGGCAATGCCCGTTGTAATATGGTTTTCGCAACAGGCATGTGCCCGTTGTAATAGGCCTCGTTGTAATAGATCCACCACATTTTACAACGGGGAAAGCACGTTGTAAAAACCGTTGAAGTATACCTTTTTACAACGGCCATAACCCGTTGTAAGAAGCTCATATAACAACGCACATTGCCCGTTGCAAAATAAATGCAAATTTTTAAAAAAAATTATAGCAGCATCCATGCACTATTACATTACACTCACAAATTTAAAATTAATTTTCCATTGAAACCAAAATATCGTACCCATAACAAACATATTCATTCATATCTTTTAAAAATAACAACAAATATCTATATTTCTAAATGCCAAATGATTCATGTATTCTTAGTTTTTTATAATACATATCATATAGAAGAAATAATGTCTACCAAAACAATGGAAATATAATGAATATATGATTCATCTAATTGTGTATGCCTTGGCCCTTGAATTAAGCAACTACATTCTTTTTCCAACTCAATAGCATGCACTTTCTTTTCTCCAAAACACCCGGAGTTTGCTGATTTGATTTTGCTGAACTTGAGCTTGCATACTGTCGCGATGTGACTGCAAGCAAACAATGAACAATTTAAAATGAATGTTTAAACTATGAACTTGAGCTTTCACTCTATGCATTTTTCTATTCTTTTCTGAAAAAAAATAATGTTGTAGAAAGGAAATTCAACTGTTTATTATTTTCTACAATTGATAGGGTTACATTACTTATCACTACAAACTAACATATTCAAAAACAACAGACAAGATATTTTGCACATAATTTTTATTTATTTTACCATGTCTCAGCTATAGATATCAAAAGCATGTTTGTGCCTAGGCAGTATAATGTCTGACTGTGTTGTATGTACTTGCGTCTGTTAGTGTGTAAGTGCATGAATATCCTACTATGTTTGAACATGTGCATGCAATGTTGTTAGTATAAGAAGGAGTAACTACTTAATGTGTGCGTGTGTTCCTTCTTTGTATACAAACCGAGTGTTGTAAGTGTTTAAGTATAAGAAAACTTAAGTTAATAAATATAGTTTTAAATATATTATAATTTAAAATAAAATAAAATATATTTATTGTAGTTTTTATATGTTATAACAAAATATTATTAGCAGCCACCTTTGCCATGAGGTCATTTGGTGCAACAATGAAGTTTGTATTAACATGTATAAGCAACGGTTTTTAAGTTCAATTGCTTTCACCACCTTTTATTCTTGCAACATAGAAATCTAAGATTTAGAAAATATTATCACTTTCTTTATCTTAGTATATATATATAAGCGAACTCACTAAGATAAAACACTGATATTTGCACTCATACATAGGAACAGGTAATTGCGCATGAACAAAATGCAAGCAAGGAACTGGAGGTCGGGTTTAAAACTCACGAAGGGAAATGAAAGCCAGAGTAATTAATATACATAAACACTGAAATATTTGACAATAATAAACAAAAGCATATAGAGTCATAGACAAATATGGACACACTCATACCAATTTCTAAGGTATTGACCTGTACATATGCGTTGCTAACAAATTGAAGTACAATCACACATTTATCTATATATTTAACACACACTCTATTATTGCTCCAAAACAATGGTACTCAGATAAACATGAATACTATAAGCAACATAAAAATAATAAAATTGCAATTTCCATAAGTAACTTAATATCTGACATTTGAACAACAGCCATTCAATATATGACAAAATTAAATGAAATGCTTAAACTTAAAAGCTAATGACTTAGGCTTGACAAAAATACAAATCTCAATTTCTAAGAGAGATCAAATAACCACCTATCCAAGCTTCACAATATACTATATAATAGTTGCTTGTATGAATTGTATACTATTTATAACACAGTTCATTTTTTCCTTTTAAACACTCAATAGCAGCTGTGCAAGGGCACAGGTTCACATGTTTTCTTGCATATCTCAATGCCTTTAATTTCTATTCAACTTTCTATTTTAGTGAAATTAGATGACAAAGGCTAAAAATATGAAACAGAGGATGTAGAGTTTGTTATATGAAACAAAGGATGTAGACAAAGGCTAAATAATATTCCAATGAAAAAAGAATCGAGTGACTCAAATCATACATAAAAAGGATATGAACAGACTCTCTGTAGTCTTCGTTAAAATTTGTTAAAAAAATACATGGTTGAGTCTGGAGAATCAGATCATACATTGGGGCTGAAATAAAGGCCAAGGGAAAAAAAGCATAGAATTATATAGTTGGATTTTAGGGTTTTGCAAAGTTTTTTTTTGTGGGTCACTGGGCAGTAAAATTTTTAATTAGTTAATTAAAGTTGGTTTTTCAAGAATGAATAAACCTGGATTACTTTTGTGAAATAAATGATACCTTTTGTACAAATATAATTAAGCGTGAAGTTTTCTTACCTGAGGCGTATGAGCACAAGATGTCTCCATATCCACCACATTATCATTTTTCCTTCTATTCACACTGTGCAAATTGTACAAGACACTCCATCTCCAGTTACCAAATTCATTCCCTGAGAGCACTGAGCATTACTATTGTGCTCTTTTATCTTAGCCTACAAATTAAAATAGATCTCATAGTAAGAAATCAGAAAAATACATATGGTGTGGAGCATGTATGATGAAGCTCATACTTGTTGTATACAAATAAAACTAGAATATTGTATAAGAAATAATAATTATATTGTACCATAACTCCACTAATACTAACAACAAGTAGACTTATATGATTATCATGACTAACAAAAAATATAGATGAAATGACCATTGTCGAGCAGAAAGAAATAAGAAAATAACTTGGGTATATAAATGAGACTCGGCATCAAATAATCGGATGATATAAGCATCGTAGGTATAGGAACAATTGTTGTTATGTAAATTTATATGTAATAGTCTACATAAGAAGAAATTAAACTAGAGAAGTGTTTCAGACTCTCTAATGAACAAATTAGTGGAAACAAACATTGTATACATCAAAATATAGGTGTAGTTTCACGTAACTAGTAATGATAAATGAGTACTAAAGATTTCAATCTTAATTAGGTTGGATAATGTGTAAGCAATATATAATGTGGAAAAATTACAACAATAATATATAAAACCCTTACAATGCAATCAGCAACAACAAAATTCGGTGGGTCTCCATTTTTCTTGGTGTGGGCTTTGCACCATAGATCGTCTCTGCAAATACCTTATTTGGCCTCGTTCATCTTATCCACCAAGATATCAATATTTTGACTTGAAGTATGGATCAAGATGCCAATTCGAGATTTGGTTTGAAATTCAAGATTTCAAACCTTCCTTGCGATAAATATAATTTTTTCTATGACCTTGAAGCCTACTACGCAGTATACACTGCAGACAATCACACATAAATAGTTGTGCATGTGCACGAGAACGTAGATAACCACAGGAAAGAGAAATATGATATAGACCTTCATCTTCTGGGTTGGCTAACATTGACTTTAACAAATGTTTATATTTTTTTGATGCTTTGTCTAATTTAAATCAGATAACAACAATAACCGATTACTTCAACAAGCTTGAACAACTAGCTGGCCTCTTGGAGAAACTACAACCAACTTGAGGTGTGATAGACAAATTTATAGGTGGACTCAAAAAATAAGTTAAATTTGAGGTATTAGCTACTAAACATAGAAAGAAAAAAAGGGAGAAGCTATTAGACCGGAAAGTTCACGTTATTCTAATAACAATTCTCCGTTAACTTAGACCAATCAACCAAACCAGATACCTATTACAAAAACTAGCCATTATACCAAATTAACACTACAAGAAATTGGAACAAGAAGAAACAAGGATTAGTGTTACACTTGTGATCAAAAACGGTTTCATGGGAACAAATATCCAAACAAAAAAGCATTTATCGTGGAAGGCTTTTGTATTAATGAAGATGAAGAACTCCCGTGTCAACAGAATAAGTCACTTCTATACCTGATTCACCAGATGATTAACTATAAGAATCTACCTAGGCAATTCTCTTCCGATAATATGTCTGGATTGTCTACTCGTTTTATCAGGAAACCCAAAATCCATTCGTTTAAATATTATTTCAAATCAAGAAACCCAAAATCAAACAAATATCCATTCATTTTATCATATTCACTTTATTGAACACTAACATTACATATTACCGTAAATAATAATCAGTTAACATCTATACATAATGAAACAGAAACGAAAGGAAAATGCAGATAATACTTACAAGATCCAAAATAGGTTTAAGACAGCTTCTGAATGGCGTTTGCTTTGCCTGTACTATGATACCCCTTCGCTTTTCACTGATTTCGCCTAAGCTTTTCAAACTGGAAGTCGATCCCTAATATTTTCTCTGGTTTCGCTGATTTCGCCGCCTTAAAGAACTGAAATTTGGATTTCGCGTGCCCTAGGTTGGAGAAAGGAAAGAAAACGATTTATTTCTTTGGAAGGGTACGAAGTGGTAAAAAGCGGCAAGGACAAGGAACCGCGGGCTTGTGAAATTTTCGGCAGGTAGGCTAAAAGGGGGAAGGATAGATTGTTGTAATATATATCTATTACAACGGGCTTCATTGGACAGTTGTACCGTGTTGTTGAAAACTGGCGTCTATTACAACGGACAAGATAAAACCATTGTAATAAGTTTTTATTACAACGAGCTGGTTTGGACGGTTGTATTATGCGTTGAAAACTTGCGCCTATTACAACGGACTGGTAGAAACCGTTGTAATAGATATCTATTACAACGGGCTTTTTTGGACCGTTGTAAAAACGATGTTGTAATAGAGTATTTTTGTTGTAGTGGAAGTACCCAACACCTCTATATGTCGGATGTATCTCATAAGATGAATTGTCAGGTCTGTCTTTCCATCATACATTTCCAACGTCGAAAGCTTGTAATAGGGAGGATTCTTTGCATTCCAAATATTAGAAGTGAACGGGTTCCTGTTTCTGGGGGTCCTTCTCTAACTATTCTTCTTAATACTTCAGCAATTCGGTTTTCACCATCCAATGAAGGTCTTCATCCAAAAGCGGTATTCTTCCTCCTCCTGTAGGGGAATTCCAGAACATGCTCTAGCACGTATTCCATTGGCTGCACATTAGCGTTCTATCCTGCTTCTCTGGTTTCTTTCTATTCTCTGTTCCTATGGGGTAGCTCTAGATTATATTCCTTCGGTTGTTGTGCATTCACATTCTGATTCTCATTACTAAGTCCACCATCATTTGTTCCTGGCATTCCAGCACATCCCAAGCTCATACCAACGTTGCCCCCCGAGTATGGTTCTCTCGGTACCGAGTTAATTTGGGTCAGTACTGAGCTTTTCAGTTGGTGGTAGCACTGTTCCAATTCGCTCTGCTCCAACCTTATATGCTCCTGCATTAGCTCCTTGCCTTAATTCTGAATTCTAGCAACTCTAGCTATTCCTTGTGGCCTTATCCTTTGGAAGAATCCTTTAAGAAATTTCTATGGTTTAGTTATCACTCCATCCTACATCTCCTTCATCATTCTCTCCATTTCTTCTCTAGTCACGTAGATAGATTGACGAGAATTTAAAGACACCTCCTGCCTGCCTCCAAGCTTTGGTTGACTTGCTCCGATTTTAGATCTAGTATTAGGCCTCTTCATCTTCTCTAAATCTCAGATTCAAACTTCAAGTTTTTAGATCTAGTCTTGCTCTCAATGAAAGCGCCAAAATGTTAACCCAGAAAATGAATCAACACTCATATATTAGATGAAAGCACCAGTTTAGATAAAAGTAAAAGAAAAAGCAGAAAGTAGACAAGAAGACAAAAGATTATATAGTGGGTCGACGTAATCTCTGGCCTATGTTCACTTCAATCTATTTTATTAGTTGTTCTCTCTTTGGATTGCAACTAACTATCTCTGATCTAACCATGATCTAGTGTATCTCAGATTTACAATGATATTTCAATAGTATTTGAGAGTCACTAGTTCTAAGGATCTGTTGATTTATGTCCTAGAACAACAAATAATTGCTTCCTAGGTGACTCTAATGAAGGGGGGTTAGAGGTGAAGAAGTAGAAGAGTTTCCGCAGTTAGAGAATCCAGATCCCCTTTCTAGTTGGAGGTAGGTTAGTTTATAGGGGTTGTAGTCATATTGGGTCAGAAACCCGCTACTGGAGAGGTCCAAATATCGGCCTAAAGATGTGTAAAAAAGCTGAGGACCGCACGAGTTAGGGTGATAACTCGGGGTCGAGTCATCCTTATGACTCGACGGAGGGTCATCCCCTTAAAGGGAAACTTGGCAAACTCTCTTGCATCGTGTTTCTTACTTCGTTTTGGAGCACCCCTTGTGTTTTCGTAGGTTGATGACTTGTTTTGATGATTGTTCCTTCATGACTTGGCTTGTTTTGCAGTTTACTGGAGCTAACTCTTCAATTCTTCAGATAGGTAGTCTGGAATTCTTTGAAATTACTTGGGTTTGCATATTCGAGCTAGAAAATCACGTATGAAAAATTGGAGATGTTGGTAATGAGGCATGATGACTCGGCCTCGAGCCATAGCCATGACCCGGAAGCCGACTCATCTCTTTAACACATTTCTAGTTCAATTTTTCCCGAGCTATTTCTTTTGTTCATATGAGCAACACTGCAAAGTTGGAGGCGTTAGTGATAATGCACGATTACTCGACCCCAAGTCATAGTCATGACCTGGAAGCCGACTCATCTCGTTAGCACATTTCTAGTCCAATATTTCCTCGGCTGTTTTCTTTGTCCATATTAGCATGTCTTTGAAGTTTCAAGTCGTTTCGTTCTTGTTTAAATTTTCGAAGTCCAATTGAAATTTGTTTTGCTAAGAAGAGGATTAACGGAAAAATACTTTAGGTTAGAAACAATATTTGTTGTTAAAATACATGCATCTTAGCTTCATTTGTAAAATCCGTTCAAACTCCAAAAAGATGATGAATGTAATACTTCAGCTCAATACGCATTGTTGGCACCATCCAACCTCAGCTCTATTGAACATGCTTTGCTTTGTTCCAATGTCGTTTCCTTTTAACTGCCAGTAGCATTTTTTTTTTGACTTGAATTATTGTCCTATATGTTTGTTTAGTGTTGTTTGTATTGCAAGCTAAAGCTCTAGCAAATCATCTTTCTGCATAAAGACCCTATTGTTCCTGCTGCTTCTGCTGTCCAATATTACCCAGATTGGTGCTTTCATCTTATGACAATTGCCAGCTTCTCTTTTTCCTAGTTGATTTCATACCTATGCCTGGTTCACATTTGTGTATGAATATGACATTTTACATTCTAAATCCTTTTGAACATATACATACAACATTAGCGTTTTTTTTATATAACATTAGTTTACTTTCCTTGAAGACAAATAATCTCACTCTGCTTCAAGGATGCATGATCAGCAATTTTCAGTGGTGCCCAACAAGATAAATGCTAATGACTAGATCTTGATATACACTAGTGCCTAACCTCACATGGAACGATGGTTGATATTAGGGACTTGAGATATATTAAAACAATATAAGGGTTAACATTAAAACAAGAAATGGGAGCAATGAATTTATAGAGAAGAGTGCATTGTAGCATGTGTCATTTTCAAATGAGATGTTTATTAGGGTTTCCGTTCTATGTATATACATCTCTCCTACAAATTTGACCATATGACAACAATATTTTCAATTCCCAAATCCTCATTGTTTTTGTCCTCGTATGACAAAAGACAAATAAATGATATTAGCAACCCAAAACTCAATGCACTGTTAGGCCTACTATGTTTTGTCATTGTCCCGTAGACTAACTCAAAATGATCATTTTTATTCCACACAATTAAGCTTTGTCCATTTATCAAAATTTGAACCACTTAGGTTACTTTCAGTTTTTTAGTTATAGAAAAATATGGATTTTTATGTCATAAATATGGAATTTTTTATGTTTTCTGGTTTCAAAATAAATTAAACTGAATATTTCATTTTATAGAATCTAAATGTACGTTATAAAACTCTTTCTAACATTTTGTACTTTTAAAAACAATAAAATAGATTTAGCCTAAACCAAATCCAAGTTCGTCCACTCATTGACGTTTCAATGAATGGAGAATAATCTAATCTACATTAATCTACTATGCCAGTAATACTCTAAATTAATCATCCAGGAACATTAATCCAAATAACAACACAAATATATGATTAAACAAATAAGAGGATGATGTAAGGTGATTGGATTAAAACCAATTCACACCAAAGTGTTACCATTGTTTTTTTATATGCTCAAAAGCGAGTTTCGAGGTAGAAAACAGAAACTCGATGTTTAGAAATAAATATGGGATAGTAACGCCAAAAGTTGGCTGAGGTAGTAACTAGTAAGCAAGAAAATTGAAAGTGGTAAATGAAAGGAGTTTTACGGTGGTTTGGGACTATCTACTCTCTACATCCATTAATGGTCTTTGATCTTATTAGTCACCCGAGTGCTGGAAAACTACAATTAGTTTGAGGACAAATTTTTGAAAGGGACCCAGCAAAAAAACTCATTCGAACATCAGACTCCATACAAAAATAAATGTAAAAGTAGATCTGCTTTATATAATTTTTTTTAATTATTTTTAAGTTGCGCATCTGTGGAATGTACAACCTTATTTTAAGAGAATAAGCTTGCGCATTCGACAAAATGAGCAAGTGTATAATTTGTATTTGTGCATATATGGAATACACAAATACAATTTCAGAGCTGAAATAAACAGTCAATTTTATTTTATTTTTCATTTCAAAAATATAGCTTGCGCATTCAAAAAATTCGCTAGTTAATTTTTTTTTTTAAATATAGCTTGCGCATTCCATATATGCGCAAGCTATATTAAATAAGTCTATTTATGCAATTAGTTTTGAGGGGAGCTTATTCTTGCAATAATTTTTTTGCTGGGTCTCTTTTAAAAAATTGTTCTAGTTTGAAGGTCATTAGACCACATTACCAACAATTAACTTGTTCAATTTATACCTCTCTCCTATTTTTGTATTGAACGAACTAGCTCTCATTCAGATAAGATACAAATCAACCACCATATCAATTGTGGAAAAAAATGGAGGGAAATAAAATGGCAAAATTTTTGCCATTTTAATTAAAAAGGTGAAAGATTCGCCATTTTAATTCCCAAATATCGCCACTACTTTTCCTTCTTCGTCTTGCTCATTCCAGTTTTCACCTGAGAAATCAAAACCATACCTCATTTTTACCAAAAATTTCACTCCAAACCTCTAAATCAAAGCAAAAGCACACACGGTAAACCTTTTTTTTGTGATCTACACGTTTTGAAATGTCTAGATTGTTAGAAGAATTCGCAAAAAAGTTCATACATGGAAAAAATAGTAGCGGTGGTGGTCGTGGAGAAGAGAATGTGATTGTTCCATTTGGATACGAGCGCGGCATAGAAATGTTATTTGAAGCCGTCGAAGAAGACGACGAGGTGGGCGGAGGCGATCGTAGAGGTCGAAGCGGTCGGAGAGGCCACCGAAGTGGTCGTGTAGGTAGGAGTGGTAGGGTAGTGGGGCAAGCTTCTGCTAGAGTTGCTGAGCTGCGCGGTTTTGAGAATCGAAATTTAAGTGTGGAGAAAGTTCTTACTGATATTCAGATACTTCGAGTAGGAGAAGTGTATGTTAGTACACAGACCAGCTTGACTGTAACTATAAGTATCTTTCTTTAGCCATTACATTTAAATAAATTACCATTTTATTACGTATATTTAAAATTTCATTTACTAAAACATTCATGGAATACTCATTCATTGGGTTCGTTACTTAATACCTTAAAATATTTTCACACGCATTTGGCAAATATTACTTGAGTTGTAGCATTCTTGCATGAACTTGTAATTTAAACGTTAATTTAAAAATATTCCCCCAATATATTTCAATTTAGTTTAGATTAACTTGTTATGTAATATAACACTTTATGCATTCATAATATTATCAAATGCGATGTTCAATTATGTGCTGCTATTGCTCTTTAGTGGTATAAAACTACCCATACATTTCATTTTTCTTGCGGTGAGCTAGTGATTACACCGTTAGACTTTGATATGCTCATCGGTGCTAGCATAGGAGTGGCTTTAATTAAGTATGGTTGTATTTTGTATGTTTAGGTAAGTTTATATTGTATGTTTATTTACGTTTACATATGAAATTGACTGTGGTGTGTCACGTTGGGTTTGCGTACGTTTGTTATTTACTGAATTTGAGAACATATCATAAAAACTTGCAAATTGTACAAAACGTGATAACACATGGAGAAATGCATAGAAATACATAAAACAAAAATAATCTCTAAAATACATAGAACAAACATAATGCACAGAAATACATAAAATAATGAAACCACTCAATCTGTCTAATATAAATAACCCACAAATCACATGCAACATGACCAACAAAGTTAGTTTGATAATCCATAAAGTACAGAGAGTCAAATGTTGATCGAAATATCTCAAATGCATCTTCATGTTCCACTTCGGTTATATTTTTTCGGTATTTTCGACATGCTCTAGTATATGTAACACAAGTACTCTTAGTATCCAAGTTCCATCTTTTCAACCTACAATATAGATGGTTATTATATTCTTCATTAATAGTGATCCATAAATCTTCATCAACCTCCTCTTTCATGTGACTACGATTTGCTTTTAAATAAGCTTTAATTAACACCAAATAATCATGGAGAGTCCGCGTTTGATTTATCATTTGGAATCCTATGAACTTCCTATACCAACCTTTCATTCGAAATAGTAATTTTATGATCAACGTGACTTGCAACAGCTAATTTAAACCGTACACTTGTCAACCATCCATGTTTCTGAAAGAAACACAGTCGTGTTTGTTATAAATCTTGATCCACATGACTTGTTGTGCACCTCATAGTGCATCCATATTGTGCAACCTTTATCAATGACTCGTACTATCTCACACTATAGCCATGTCGTGCACCCTGATCTCATTCAATGGCTTATCACATCCCACATTGTAGCTATGCTTTGCACTTTGATTCCATTCAATGGCCCGTACCATCTCATACCATAGCCATTTTGTGCACTCTAATTTCATTTATTGGCTTATCCCATCTCACCCTATAGCCATGATGCATATTTTGATTTTATTTAATGGCTTATCTCATCTCACACTATAGTCATGTTGTGCACTTTGATTCCATTCAATAGTGTGCCCCATCTTGCATTGTAGCCATGTTGTGCACTTTGATTTCGTTCAATTGCATGTCCCATCTCACACTGTAGCCATACAGTGCACTTTGATTCCATTCAATGGCTTGTACTATCTCATAGTATGTCATGCTGTGTACTCTAATTTCATTCAATAGCTTGTCCCATATCATAATATAGCCATATTGTGCACTTTGATCCCATTCAATGGCTTGTTCCATATCACATTGTAGCGATGTTGTGCACTCTGATTGCATTCATGGCTTGTGTTATCTCCCATGCCTATATATACTCTGTTGTGTAAGTACTCAAAGAACCACTACACAAAAACAAGTAAAGCACAAACCAAATTATAAAGTGTTAACCTGCCTTTTGGCAAGACCGGATTTAACCCAATGGATTTTGTAATCATCAAGACCGGACGCCTGAAGTGGTGATTATTTGGATTGGAGGTCGGTTATATTTAAAGCTATGGACGATAGTTGAATGGATTCGGATGGATGATACTCAAAAAATGGCTAAGTATGGAACTAACACTCCCCTAGGAAATCAGTACATATCCCTGGTTTTTGCCTCGAACTGGTTGAGATTGATAGGGAATGGCAAGGAAGGCCCCTTGAGGCTACATGTCAAATTTCAAGTCATTTGGAGTCTGTATGCTCAAGTTATTGGAAAATTACTTCAACTATAAAAAGGGATCGGTATAAAAGGGATCGATATAGGAGGGACCGGTATAGGAGCGATTGGTAAAAAAAGAATCAGTATAAAAGGCATTGGTATAGGAGGGATCGGTACAGGAGGGATCGGTATATGAGGGATTAGCTGAACTCAATTTTGCAGCAATGATCAGTCAATAACTCAAAATCTGCACATGCTATCAACATGATACTTGGAGTACAAGCTCATTACAACATGTGGAACACCCCATAAGGATCTCATTCCAATTGGAGGAAGATGGAGGGATCGGCATAACTCCCTTTAGAGGGATCAGCAGAAATCAGAATTCAAGCAACATTACTTCACGGAAAATTCGATATCTCACAAACCGTACGTCGGAATTGCATAAAATTTGGGAAGCAAGTAGCTAACATCATGGGGCACCCCTCATAGAGATCACAGCCCATTTGGATACACTAATAGGGATCTATACCGATCCCTCTTGTGGGCCCTGATGGGCCTGGAAATTTTTGGATGGTCTCGTCTTGGTCTCCCGAACCTTCTGCCGAAATTTTGGTCCGATTCATGCACGTCTTCCTCTATAAATACACCAGGCATGGCGTTAGAAAAGCGATCTTCAGCATCTTATTTTTGCTTCCCTTTATCTTCAACCTAAGCTACCCTTTGCCAATTTTATTCTTGAATTTGAGATTGTAACTCTAAACAAACTGCAGTATAATAAAAAAAATCTTATTCTAGAGTGGACATAGGCCAAAGTTAGCCAAACCACCATAAATCTTGTCTCTTTTTACTTGCTTTCATTTTTAATTTGTTTGTTCTTCATATTATATTCTCTACATTAGATACTATTTGAGATCTATGACTAGATATTGGTGCATTCATAGAACATGGTGTTGGTGGCCAATTTTGACGCCAATATTTTGGTGCTTTCACTAATAATGCTATCCCCCATGGATTTGGAATTCAGATTCAAAGTTTGGAAAAGATTTAGAGCTTGGATTTAAAGAAATAGTGAAGCAATCTACAAGAAGACAGGTAGCGGACAGGAGCCATCATGAAGGGAGTCGTGAGGCTTCCTTAGGAGCTGGAGCTAATCAAACTTCGACCTACATCATTAGGGAGGAGATGGAAACAATGGTGAATGCTATATAGGAGTGGATGTTGAAAAGACAGAAGGAGATGACGTAGAATTTACTCCAACAGATTGGACAAGCTGTAGTACAGAAGCAAGGGAATATAGCAGTATGAGCTAATGACAACTTAGATCAAGGAGTTGAAGCAGCATGAATCACTGGATATCAAATCGAGAACATGAAATGGAGCCAATGGACAAAGAAATGGACCAGAGCAACCGAGGGCATTTCCCGGCCATTTAGAGGGATCGACAGTGATCCCTAAAGGCTAGGAGGAATGCCCCCAGGTCTGGTTGCTGGAGGACCTACAATCAGTCCCATGGAGCTTGGTGTGAATCGGAATTTGAATGCTCGTCCGGAGGAATACGTTTTAGAATTCCCTCGTCGACTCGGGAGGCAGCTTGGACATAATGATAGGAGACTAACATTTGAAGACAATGATAGATTTCCAAAGATGATCAGATGAGCTATACGTGAAGGATTAGTGAACAGGGATTTGGAGGATATAAATAGAAGTCAATTCGCTCCTAATATCAGGAATGCTAGGAATCCACCAGAATTCAAACTACCAACGTTGGAAGTTTATGATGGAAAGTCCGATCCGACTATGCATATGATGAGGTATATATGGCACATAGAAATAATGGGGGCATCAGAAGAAGTCTTGGCATGATGCTTCCCCTTGTACTTAACAGATGTAGCTGCACTATGGTTCAGACAGTTGGAAAGCGGTTCTATTAGCATATGGACGGAATTGGTCGAAAGATTTATGAAGCAGTTTCGGGTTCACATTACGAGACCCAAGAATGTGATGACATTGACACCAATAAAGCAGTAGATAGGAGAATCACTCAAGAATTTCTTAACCATGTTCAATGCGGTAGTTGTTTCAGTGGATCGACCAGATCCATTGATGGTTTTGAGGGTGGTAGTGTCAGAAGTTGCAGATAATTCAGATTTTAAGATAACACTAATACGAGATTACTGATGGATCTCAGAGAATTCTACCATGAAGTTGAAAGGTTTCTACGATAAGAAGATGTGAAAGCTGATAGAGAGGCAACAGAAGTTAATAGGGTACGATGTAGAGAACTGCTCGGTGAGAGCTCAGGAAAGGACAAGGGTAAATGGAACGTGGATAATAGCTTCAATGGATCAAAACGACAGAGGAGAGAACCTAAATTCTCTTCTTACTCGGAACTGAATGAAACCCTAAAATAGATATATCTGGATACTCGAGGATGCGTTCCATATCGAAGGCAGGTAAGGAGGGAACCCTCCGAACGCTAACGGACATCAGGAAAGCGCTATGTATTCCATGAGTTGGATGGACACAATACAAATGACTTCATGCATTTGAAGGATATCATCGAGGAACACGTGCGGAATAGTCAGTTACAACAATATGTAAGGACTCAAGCTGCGGCGGTGGAACAAGAGCAGCCACCGTGCAACTCGAATGAAAATGGCACTGGAACAAGGTATTATAATCAACTTGTCATCAATTAATCGGGATGGCATAGAATAAGTAACAAACTCCGTAGTAGGACGACTAAGTCACTTACATATGTACGGGATCGAGGGCGGTCCCTAGGCATGCTCTTAGATGATGATAAACCATTGTGCTTTTCGGTTTTGTGAAATTTGATTTTTTCTTCTTGTTTGCTTCAAACTCTTGTTTTTCTAGTTTTTATTTGAACTTTGGTTTATTGGTTGTACGGACTCTTATTTTATGTTTTGGCAAATGGACTTAGGAATGATTAAATTTGGATCAATGTAATGGATAATACAGATCACGGTTGTGGTCCTACCCGGAGAGACATGATAACAATTGCAAGGTACGGGTCATTTCGTCAAGCGAACACGACGAAACGGACTCGTGCATCATGGATTAAGTCCTTGACTGGGTATCGAGGCCAGAGAATAAAACCCAACAGGTCGTCAGATATGGATTATGCTTGGCAAGGGGTAGGTTGCTTTGCCTAAACACAATGGATCGACCTACTCAGGTCGTCGAGTATGGATTATGCTCGGCAAGGATCTAGAAAGGTCAAGGTTGTCAGGTATGGACTATACCTGGCAAGGAATAGGTCGCTTCGCCCGAGCACAATGGATCGACCTACTTAGGCCATCCGGTATGGACTATTCCTGGAACGGAGTAGGTCGCTTCGCTCAAACGTGATGGATCAACCTACTTAGGTCATCGAGTATGGATTATGCTCGGCAAGGACACGGAGAGGTCATGGATTTTGATACAGATTTAGCTATTGGATACGGATTCGGATGTGGACTCAGTAATTCGATATGGATGGACATGGATTCACCCTGGAAATGGATTGGATTTTGGATAATATATCGGTATATTATGGATTCTGGACTTTGGATTTTGGATTCACAACTATTCAAAACACATCTTCCTATCACAAGATATGTTTTAGAGGGAAAAGAAAACACTTTGGATTTTGTAATCAACAAGACAAGACACCGAAGAGGTAATTATTTGGATTGGAGGTTGGTTATATTTAAAACTATGCACGATAGTCAAATGGACTCGGATGGATAGCACTCAAAAAATGGCTAAGTATGGAACTAACACTACCCTAGGGGATCAGTACCTATCCCTGGTTTTTGCCTCGAACTGGTTGAAATCGATACAGAATGACAAGGAAGGCCCCATGAGGCTACATTTCAAATTTCAAGTCATTTAGAGTCTGTATGCTCAAGTTATTCGAAAATTACTTCACCTATAAAAAGGGATCGTTATAAAAGGAATCGGTAAAGGAGAGATCGGTATAAAAGGGATTAGCTAAACTTAATTTTACAGCGATGATCGGTCGATAACTCAAAATCTACACATGCTATCAACATGAAACTTAGAGTACAAGCTTACTACAATGTGTGAAACATCCCCTAGGGATCTTATTTCAATTGGAGGAAGTTGGGGGATCGACATAACTCCCTTTGGAGGGATCGGCAAAAATTAGAATTCAAGCAACACTACTTAATGGAAAATTCGATATCTCACAAACCGTACGTCAGAATTGCACGAAATTTTGGTAGCAAGTAGCTAACATCATGAGGCACCCCTCATAGGGATCGCAGCCCATTCGGACACACTAATAAGGATTGATACAGATCCCTATTGTGGGACCCGATGGGCTTGGAAATTTTTGGGTGGCATCGTCTTGTCTCTCGAACCTTCTACCAAATTTCACAATCTGTGCATGTTTTCCCTATAAATACAGCACGCATGGCAACAGAAAAGGGATCTTCGACATCTTCTTTCTGCTTCTCTTTATCTTCAACCTAGGCTACACTCTGTCAATTTTATTCTTGAATTCGAATTGTAACTGTAAACAAACTACAATATAATAAAAAGGATTATTCTGGAGTGGACATAGGCCGGAGTCTGCTGAACCACTATAAATCTTTTCTCCTTTTACTTGCTTTCGTTTTTAGTTTGTTTGTTCTTCATATTATATTCTCGACATTAGATATTATCTGAGACCTATGACTGGATATTAGTGCATTAGAACTAGGTGTTGATGGCCAATTTTAACTAACATAAAGTAATCGAAATGAAAATGGATCATTATCTCTTATAGGGTTAGGGGTATGCCCTAAAGGCAATTATGTAATTTGCTACATAAATCTCACTCCGATAACCAAATTTGTTCGAAATAAAATGTGTTTTCTTTCTATTATACACTTACTATAATATGTAATATTAATTAAATTATTTAATTAAAAGTGTATTTAATAATAAATCCATAAATCATATGTTTTGTGTCAGTAGTTACAAACTGTTGTAACCATGAGGAACTTATCACAATACAAATGAAAATACCATTTTAAATATTTTTAGTCAAGTTGGGTAGTGTATTACTTATGATTGCTTGGGAGCATCAAGAGGTTACGTACTGATAGTATTGGAAAACTATGAAATGGTTCACTCGATAGTTTTTTTTCGGTTGGTATAACTAAGGTCAGACATAAAATATCAAAGTGCACGGTTCTCTTGACTTGAGAATACTATTAATCTTCAATAAGAAAGCTTTGTTTTGATTATAGTTAAATCATGGCACGATGTCCATCGAATGACTATAGTTGGTCGAGTGGAAGTATTGGAAGTGAAACACTATTCAAGAGAGCATTTGTCTCTGCATTTATGTAGGGTTAGTATTATGGTCAACTGAAGTCAACTCAAAGTTAAATTTCTAGCCAGAGTAGTTTGGTTAATAATTATTATTATTATCGAACCAAGGACTTTATGTTTGGATTATAGAGTTGAATATGGACAATATTGGAATTTTAACCATAACCTTTCATAAGTCCAAAATGATATAGTTTTAACGTAGAGAATTGGGTAAATAATTGTCAATATTGGGTAATGCTTAAATAAGTAAAATTGGATTTTACGAAGAAGATGTGTAAGCAATAAATTCAACCACGATGTCACTCCACTAACTAAGGTGACGAGTGAAGTCCTGTGCAGTTAAAGCTCTTAGACCTTCTATAGCTGTAGAGGTGTAAAAAGTTACAATAGGGATAAAACGGAAAATAGCGGAGGTACAAAATGCTTAATTAGATATAAAAACAAACATTTAAAGTTAATATATTCTCATTCTTGCATCATTTGTGTAGGAAAAATAAATATTTTTTAATCTTGTATAACAAAATCGACGAATGTTAATTTATTCAGACTAGATTTGATGACTACAATAGGTTTCTAACTTATATTGAGCATTTATGCCTTAAAGTTTGGTCTTTACCTTTATTGATATATTTTAAAAAGAACTAGTCAAATCAACCTTTATATATTAATGTTGCTAAAACGGACGCTAAAGCCTTAATTTAGCGGGTGTAGTGGAAAATAGTGATGCTTAAAGCGGATCTACTATTTATTAGCGCTAAATTGAAATGGCGTAGCGGTCGAAGAGTGCTACAGGATATAGCGGATATTTTGTAGATCTTTAACTGCATAGGAGTGAACGTTATTATTCAAATAGTTCGATATTAATCACTGATTGAATTTACACATGCCAGTCCACAACCACATAGATAGATTCTCTGAAATACCACATGATTTAATTGATTTGTAAGCTGTTGTAAATTAACTAAATTAATTAATATTTTTGGAAAGTATTATTTATTTATTTATTTGATGTACTGGATGTCATTATTATTATTTTTTAATGTCATTAGCATTTACTTGAGTGTGTATATAAAAGTTGTATACGAACAAGTCAATATAAGATATCGATGGGAGTTTAATTTTGATTTAAATGTAACTATTTGCTAAGTCTTATTGAACAAATTAAAGGGATATAAAACCTCTTTCATTTCAATCCGTATAAGGAAAAGGAGGCTTTATAAAAACCTACCTCAAAACGGGCCTAATATTCGACCTAATAAAAGCCCATCGAATTGTAGGCCCATTCCAAAGCTGGATGTTGGTTGGTAAAATTGTACAAGGAATAATATCAGAGCTATCTATCTACGCTATCAGAATATCACAGTGGAAAGGATAAAATATAATATCAGAAATAAGTATCCAATTCATACAAAATCTCAAATCTCAGAAATACAACATCTCATCTCAAATATTCAAAATACAGTAACCCAAAATAACAACATATCTGAACTGGATACATCAAAGTATAACAAAAACATAAATAAATAAATAACTGCTATAAGTCCTCGCTTCCGCCTTCATCCGCTCAATCAGCATTGTCGTCCCTAACTTGTGCATGGTAATGAGGAAGGAGTCGGAACAAAATGTCTGGTGAATAAAAATCCCATGTCTTATCATAATAGTATTTGGACAACATTATTTAAATAAGTAATATGTTTTACGCATCATCTACTATATCCTACAAAAGATACCTCCAACTATAAGCCTGAAAACTATCCCAGTCCAACTATACAACTTACACACTTCCATTTTAACTCTATAACTTACCTTCAACTGTAGGCCATAAGCCCTTTCCAATCCCACACAACTACCATCAGTCATGTCCTAACAATATGAGAGAAAATACCCAAGTCACTTGATACCTTTTCAATGGCATTAGGTAGACTCTGACCATTTAATACCATATCCTAGGCAGGTCCCCGTCATTTAATACCTAGCCTAAGGTGGACCTATCTCTGGTACTCCCTAACTGAGATCGCATGAAATCGCATAAGGGTATTTAATACTTCTTTATGGGAAGAGTTGGACCCTACAATAGCCACTTAATACCTTGACTCAAAGCGAACCCCTCCCGAGATTTCCACTACTGCACCTAAACGATAATCTCGACCATTTACTAAGGCGGACCCTACAACAACCACTTAATACCCCTGACCCAGAAGCTGGTCCTATGCATTATGACTCATAACCCAAACTGTGATATCTCACATTAGTCCAACTATTGGTAGGCACTAGTAGTAGGTAGACTTACCTTAAAGAATTGGGACTAACCTCGCATCCACCGTGGGTACTTATTATAGGCGATGTCTCACATCAATCTTAAAGCCATACTGTTGGTTGCCAGATTAGCTGAGTAGACTTCCGTGTACTTTTGACTGACCTTGCATTCCTACAACTTAGTCATAGTTCCACTCTCCTAACATACTACCATACATACCTCACTGCATTTCGTATTAAGGCCAAGTAAGGAAAACTTCTTATTCTGCCTTTAATTGTGAATTAATATCCATAATTATCCTTACTTCCTTCCTATAGGTCTAATGTTGTTTACTAACCTATTTATTCTATACGATTAATATGTTATTAATTATGCTCTAACATTATATATTTACACAATAATTAGGCTAAATAATATATATATATATTCCTAAGCATGCATAGAATACCCACGTCATATACTAATTGTAAAATGTAAAAACTTCCAAATTTATACAAGTCTAAATCCATATGACAACTAAATTAGCTAACATCCTCAGCCTAACAATAGAATTGTATTAATAAAATAGAATCAAATTCAAAACTTATTTTATATTAAATAATAGAATTGACATCTCTATTTCGTGGAATAACACTTACAATTTAAACCCTTTATATCCTACTTAACTTTTACATAGACGAACTTGAAGTGAAAAAGGAATTCATACTTAACTTATGAAAATAGGTAGTGCAAACTACAAATAAGAGAATTCGCACCTTACACACCATTTCCTAACTTATTTTCTTTTTAGAACCCTTTAGCATATAAATAAAGAAGAGTTTGAAGTGGAATAGAATATAAAATGTTTAAATTGTAGTAACAAAACAAATTATACTATTTTAATATAAAATAATTGAGATTTCAATAAACATAAGAATTGACATTTCTTTTTGGGAGAATTTTAGGGTTTTAGTTTTAGGGTTTTCGTGAACAAAATTCTCAAAGGCATAAAACAAATCCAAACTTCTACCATACAAATGCTAAAATGTGAAAAACTAATATTGTCACTCATAAAGAATTTTCCTGCTTTTTTAGATTTAATTATGCATTTTCCTAGTTGCTTCTTTAGATCCCTTCTCTTTGAAATATACGATAATTGGATTGTATATAAATTAGATTCAGAATAAGGGATTAGGGAAGAATTAGAAATCGAATATTTAAATACCTAAAATCCCTTACTTAGAAATCCTAAGTGATTCCAAATTATAGAGAATAACAAGACTGGCAGAGCTTCGTCAGCATTCCAAAATAATTTAAGAATAAAAGTAAAGGGGCTAGCCTCTTATTTATAGTGCTTAGAAGGCATCAGAACCGTCAGATTTAAGTCGGTTAAAATAATAAAGTCTAGACCATTCCTGGCCTAAATTAACCCTAGCCACCAACCTCCAACCGATCGACCACTTAATCTTGGTGTAACAACCCGGGATTTGCATTACCAATTAATAAATAAAAGTTAGGATTTTTATTTATTTTAATGAAGCATAAAAGGATTTGGAATAACAAAATTTATTTGAAAAAGGCTATTTTAATTAAATGGGAAATATGGGATTTTAAAATGAGGATAAAATGTTATTTTGGAAAGTTAAATATTTTAGGAGAGGTTTTAAAACGGGTTTGGATAAGAAAAATGAGTTTTATAAACATATATGAACACTTAGACTAATTTTTGGAAACATGTAAATAACTCTCTTCTTATTGGGTTACTAAACCTAACCCAATAACCCACCCTAAACCTCCTCTATAAATTATATCAAACTCTTCTAACCTCATTCATTCATCCCTAATCAAAACCCTAATCATTTCCTAAAGCTTTCATAACAAAAATGGCTTCTATCTTCATCTCCTTCTAGTTTTAGCTTATGCAAGTCATTCTATGCAAAGGTAATGCAAATACCCACCTCAAATCCATTTTTATATCTTTCTTATTTCTGAAATTGATTTGGTAACACAAGTTTTATGTGTTTTTTTGATCTTATAGCATCCTAATCATCTTTTGCTAACTTGGGTTGATGCTATAGTAGTCTTTGTTGCTTTCTAGAGAGGTATATTGCTAAAAACCTCTTCTAATATGTGTTTAATCATCTTTTGATTTCGGTAATCAGTTAGTAACACATGTTTTATTATGTAACATGTGAATCATAGCTCTTTGATCATCTTTGCTTTCATTTTGGGGTGTGCACATAAGGTACTTGTAGTATATGCTAGCTGAAATTATAATTAGTTTATTGCTGTTAGTAAATTAGGCATATCTCATTCATCTTAAATCGGAATTAAGATTTTCTTGATGTTCTGAAAAGGTTATTCTGTACCCTATAACTTTTATGTTTTGTGCTTTGCCTAATTTTGAGGTTTGAATGGTCGAAATCATGCTTGTTTGTCGCTGACCTGACAACAAACTACAGGGTTGATAAAATAAAACCTGAAATTGATTTGGCCATAAGTTACTCGTTTCTTATCCAAATCTAATAATTTTGGATGTGCTGGAAAGCTTAGATTTAGGGCTAAAACTTTCATGTTTTGAGTTTCATGAAATTTCGAAGTTAATTTGGTCAAAACTGTGCATTCTTACCACTGTCCCGAGAGCACAACGACAGTGATATAAAATTTAGATCTGAGAATTGTTTTAGTCATAGAATTTTCATCTCTGGTCGGAATTTGACGATCTTGGTCATTCCGGAAAGCTTAGAAACTAAGCTACAACTTTCATTTTATTCATTTTTCCAGAATTTGAAGTTTACTATGCCAAAATTGTGGTTTTTCATCTCTGGCCAGTTAGTGCATAGCTATAGGCCTTAGTGTCTTTTCTCCCGTTGTTTTCAGCGTAGAACCCCGACTTTGCGACACCATCCCGGGCTCGTCCTTTGTCGAATTTCATCGTTTTTTGTCTCGTTAAAAAGATGAGATCGAGATCTTTAACCATGCAAAGTTTGGTTTAGATCTGGGTGCATTAGATACTTCGTTTCTATTGCCGAAGTAGCACCCAGAAACTGTTTTACAATAGTGATCATTTTCAGTTATCGTCGGACCAATTTTGAAACATTTTCGTTTCTTCGTTTCAAGTCGAAACCGAACGATTCTTGTTGCATATCAAAGTAGGAGTACTTTACTACGCTCCTGCAAATTTTCATCAAGATCTGAGTTCATGTGACCCTTCGACCATGTCGTCGAAGTGGGACCTTAACACTGTTTTGACACAGTAAAGTTTTATGATTTTTGTCCGACTTTGAGACGACGCCGTTTCTTCGTTTCAAGTCGGAATTTCCCGATACATTTTGCAGTTTGGAGCAGGGATGTTGGACTATATGCCTACCAATTTTCATGCCATTCGGATTCAGTTTGCTGGTCCGAATAATTTTCCGAACTTGGATTCGCGACATTTTTGGACTATTTTCCAACACTTAGACTATTTTCAGTGATTTTCTGGTTTTATTGATTTCTTTGAGATTTGTCTCTAGATTTCGTACACAGGTTTTATGAATTATTTTCAAAGGATTTTTCACTCCTAAATGGCTTTCGAAATTATTATATAATATTATTTTTAATTATTAAATTAATTACTCCATAATAGGAGAGTTTTCAAAAGCCGTTTTAAAGTGATTTCAAAATCAATTATAAATCCGTTTCGCACCATTATTTTCTATAATAAAAATCTCACACTCACTTTTTAGCACGTCGAGCGAAGTGGAAAGGTGCTTAAACGGTTAGGAAATCTCCGGCCTATGGAACCGTGTGTATTTTCTTTCCGGTTAATCCCCGACCTATTCGATTGATCGTTTTGACCTTTGGGTCTAGTTTACCGATGATACGAGGTGGACTTTTTATTGTTTGGAGTGTGAGCTTGCTATTGGTTAGTAAACCGTTTAGTGCGAACGTGGGGTATGGGACTCATTGTTAACACTTTACGGGTTCCTCTCCAAGAAGTTGGTGACACATTAGCCTTTGGGCGGCCAGTATTGGACCTCTGGGTCACCACGCCTCTGGGCAACCGTCTCTGGACAACTGCTCTATGGAGCAGTTTATTTTTCGGCGTGTGCCTCTGGGCCTTTATCCTTCTGGGAAGGATCTCGCCGTCTCGCGCGTTCCGCATCTGTGCGAGTGATCGATCACAACTCTACAGTACTTGGCAACAACGACTCTGGTCGGTGCACGTGCAATATTGGTATTATTTGATGATTTTTATATCCATTCGAGTACCGCCATTCAGTGTTGGTTCTATGGAACCATACGATGTAAGTGTGATTGCCTTGTGGATTCACAGTGTCTCTGGACACTGCTTTTCCGTGTTGGATTTCATTGACTTTTCAGTATATCCCCATTGCTCTTTGGAGCATCGATCTTTGCTTGGGCATTGATTACAGACTCTGGTCACTCTTGGGATTATTGCCTATGGGCATCTTTTTATAGCTTCGGCTACGCCGATGATATGAGGCGATTCTATTTATTCTACACTTTGGTGTTGATTTCTCTTTGGAGATTTTTATTGTTTATTGATGATTAGGGATCGTCATTATATTAATGTGGTTCATAATATACTTCTCTTTGGATAAGTACTGGTTTATTTATGTACCACATTATTATATATCTCAGTTATTACTGATTGTTTAGCTAGCCTGACCCGAGTGTTTTCGCTCGGGTCAGACCGAGTTGTTTCAGGTTAGGTCTCTGGACTTAGCTTATGTGCTTCCGCTTGGACATTATCTGCTATGCTGATAGATAGCGCTTTTATTTGTCCACTATTCCGCTACTCTGTTATTATTCAGACTTCGATATGTACATATTTTTGACTCACATGTGTGAGCAGTGGCTTTGTACCCACTTATGATATTTGGATCTGTATTGACGATGTATTGTTCTGGCATTTTATATCTGTTATGTGATTCTGTTCTATGATCTTTTATCATTTATTATTATGCTTTGTCCTGATAGATCTTTAGCCATTTGTAATTTCGTTATAAGTATTTACCGAATATGTCGAACCACTTGAAAAAAATATATAGATACCATCCTTTCGACGTATTCAGTAGATAGTTATAGCTTGATTACAAATGGTCGCTTCCACTATACTCTATTCTCCGCTTTAACAGAAAGTATTACTCCCGTAATACTCTTTGTTACAGTGGGTCTCAGAGTGGGGCGTTACAGCTTGGTATCAGAGCCTGGTTTCAGGAATAAGCATAATAAACACAGAACATATACACTTAGTATAATACATTTTAAATTAGATCCGAATTAAATCAAATCCCTTCCTTATGTTATTGATAGATAAGTTAGGAATATGTATAGGAATCCGTTATATTCCGTAGTATTCCTTAATTAATTATCTATCATTGAATCATGGCTACTCTGCTGGATTGGCTCGCTCAGTAGGATGCCAAAATCATTTGTTCGGAGCAGATATTATTCATTCATCACCCTGACTCGTCCTCTCCGTTATCTATTGTTCTTTAAGATGTTGGGCTTTCTGATGATTACTTTATTTTCTCTCGATTCACGAGATAAGGATTTGAACTTATCTCGTATTCCTGTTGTTCGGGATTTCCCCGACGTTTTCGAGCCAGTATCCGGACTGCCGCCAAAGCGATCTATTGAGTTCCGCATCGATCTCATCCCAGGCTCTCATCCAGTTGGGCGTCCTCCCAAGAGGATGTCTACTAAAGAGAATGAGGAACTCAGGAAGCAGTTAGTTGAGCTTGAAGCGAAGCAGTTCATCCGGTCCAGTTCTTCGCCATGGGGTGCTGCTGTGGTCTTCGTTAAGAAGCCCGATGGCTCTCTTAGGCTTTGCATTGACTATCGCAAGCTTAATGAGTTGACCATCAGAAATCGTTATCCATTGCCACGGATAGACGACATGTTTGACCAATTGAGCGGTGCGAAGGTCTTCTCTCAGCTTGACCTTGCCACCGGATTCCATCAGCTACGAGTCGCGGAAGACAGCATTCCTCTTATAGCATTTCGCACTCGTTATGGTTCTTTTGAGTGGTTGGTCATGCCGTTCAGCTTGACGAACGCTCCGGCTTTCTATGTCGATCTTATGAATCGAGTATTCCGGGAATACATCGATAGATTCGTTCTGGTTTTCATTGATGATATTCTTATTTATTCTAGATCCGAGGCAGAGCATGCTCATCATTTGTGGATCGTCTTTGATACTCTTCGTCAGCATCAACTTAAGGCCAAGCTCTCCAAGTGCCATTTTTGGGAGAGCAAGGTCAAGTTCTTGGGCCATATTGTATCATCTGAGGGTATTTCTGTCGATCCTGCCAAGATCGAAGCTATTCAGAATTGGAGGCAGCTCGAGAACGTTCATGATATTCGCAGCTTCCTTGGTCTGGCGGGTTATTACCGTCGATTTATCAAGGATTTCTCTCGTGTTGCACTTCCCCTCACGACCCTGATTTTCGCTTTATTTGGTCTGATAAGTGTGAAGTTTCTTTCCAGCGATTGAAGGAACTTCTCACTCATGCTCCTATCCTTGTAGTTCCTGGGAGTAACCAGGATCTTGTTGTTTACACCGACGCTTGTGGTAGCGGCCTCGGTGTTGTGCTTATGTAGAAGGATCGGGTAGTTGCTTATGCTTCTAGGCAGCTACGTCCGAATGAGGTTCGCTATCCGACTCATGATCTTGAGTTAGCAGCTATCGTCTTTGCCTTGAAGACATGGCGTCATTATCTATTGGGCGAACGTTTCATTCTCTATACCGAGCACAAGCCGCTGAAGTATTTATTCAGTCAGAAGGATCTCAATATGAGGCAGCAGCGATGACTTGAGTTTCTCGCCTCATATGACTTAGACATTCAGTATACCCCTGGCAAGGGTAATCGTGTGGCTGATGCACTCAGTCGCAAACACTCGGCAGTAGTTTCTATGATGATAGCCGAGTGGGATATTCTTGAGACTCTTTCTGTGTGTGCTATTCGAAATCGAGCTTCGTCTTCTGATCCTTAGATATTGTTATTCAGCTTGGAAGCTCGACCTATTCTATTGGATCGCATTGCCCATGCTCAGGGGCAGGATCCAGACTTGTTGCGATATATTCATCTCCTTGAGTCGGGATCCAGTGATGAGACATTGTCGGATTATTCTATTGATTCTCATCGGTGTCTTTGCAGGAAGAACCGTATTTTGGTACCATCTGATTTATAACTTAGGCGTGACATTCTAGACGAGTGTCATCGCACTAAGTACACTATACATCCCGAGTCGAGTAAGATGTATGCTGACATGTGTCGCCTATTTTATTGGGAGGGCATGAAGAGTGATGTTGCAAGTTATGTAAGCCGTTGCATGACTTGTCAACAGATCAAAGCTGAGCATCAGCGTCCATCTGGTCTTCTTCAACCGCTAGAGATTCCATTGTGGAAATGGGATCAGATATCCATGGATTTTATTGACGGTCTGCCTCGATCGAGGTCAGGCCATACCTCTATTTGGGTCATCGTCGATCGCTTGACCAAATCAGCTCATTTCATTCCTATTAAGTCCACTCAGACTGCTCCTCAGCTTGCCAAGCTATATGTGAAGGAAGTCGTTCGACTTCATGGCATTCCTAGCTCTATCGTCTGTGATCGAGACACTATCTTTACTAGTCACTTCTGGAAGTGCCTACAGTCAGCTTTTGGCTCAAAGCTGAATCTCTCGACTGCTTATCATCCTCAGACCAACGGTCAGACGGAGAGGGTGAATCGTGTTTTAGTGGATCTTTTGCGCTGTTGTATTATGGATTTCGGAGGTAGTTGGGAGGATCACTTACCGCTTGTAGAGTTCTCCTACAACAACAGCTTTCAGTCTAGTATTGGCATGGCTCCTTTCGAGGCTCTTTACGGAAGGCCATGTTGTTCTCTTTCGTGTTGGTTAGAATCTGGCGAGAAGCTCCTTCTTGGTCCAGATTCAGTTCGGGAATCTTCTGAGAAGATTATTCTTATTCGTCAGAGAATGAAAGAGGCGCAGAACCGCCAGAAATCCTACGCGGACAACCGTAGGAAGCCTCTTGAGTTCTCCATTGGCGATTCTGTCTTTATTCGGGTCTCTCTTATGAAAGGGGTTGTGCGTTTCAGCTCTACAGGGAAGTTGGCTCCTCGCTATGTTGGACCATTTCCTATTACGGAACACATCGGCCCCGTGGCTTATCGTGTGGCTCTACCTGCTCACTTCTCTGGAATACACGACGTGTTCCATGTTTCCCAGCTTCGCATGCGTGTCCGCGATCCTGATTCTATCATTGAGCCGCATGCTGTGCCTGATTTAGAGATCTTACCTGATTTATCTTTGGAGCAACAACCTCTTCGTGTGCTTGATTCGGAGGTTAGACGCCTTCGCAACAAAGAGGTCCCACTCGTGAAGATTCAATGGTCATCGAATCCTAAGGACTGCACTTGGGAGACCAGAGAATCTATCGAACGCTTTTATCCTGGCTTTCTCCCATCTTCTTCTACGGGTGAGAATTCTCTATTTTATCTCTATCACTTCTTTTGTGGATTTGACGTTATAGACGACATCTATCTTAAGGAATTGCGGGGACGCAATTTTCTTAAGGGCAGAGTCTGTAACAACCCGGGATTTGCATTACCAATTAATAAATAAAAGTTAGGATTTTTATTTATTTTAATGAAGCATAAAAGGATTTGGAATAACAAAATTTATTTGAAAAAGGCTATTTTAATTAAATGGGAAATATGGGATTTTAAAATGAGGATAAAATGTTATTTTGGAAAGTTAAATATTTTAGGAGAGATTTTAGAACGGGTTTGGATAAGAAAATTGAGTTTTATAAACATATATGAACACTTAGACTAATTTTTGGAAACATGTAAATAACTCTCTTCTTATTGGGTTACTAAACCTAACCCAATAACCCACCCTAAACCTCCTCTATAAATTATCTCAAACTCTTCTAACCTCATTCATTCATCCCTAATCAAAACCCTAATCATTTCCTAAAGCTTTCATAACAAAAATGGCCTCTATCTTCATCTCCTTCTAGTTTTAGCTTATGCAAGTCATTCTATGCAAAGGTAATGCAAATACCCACCTCAAATCCATTTTTATATCTTCCTTATTTCTGAAATTGATTTGGTAACACATGTTTTATGTGTTTTTTTGATCTTATAGCATCCTAATCATCTTTTGCTAACTTGGGTTGATGCTATAGTAGTCTTTGTTGCTTTCTAGAGAGGTATATTGCCAAAAAACCTCTTCTAATATGTGTTTAATCATCTTTTGATTCCGGTAATTAGTTAGTAACACATGTTTTATTATGTAACATGTGAATCATAGCTCTTTGATCATCTTTGCTTTCATTTTGGGGTGTGCACATAAGGTACTTGTAGTATATGCTAGCTGAAATTATAATTAGTTTATTGCTGTTAGTAAATTAGGCATATCTCATTCATCTTAAATCGGAATTAAGATTTTCTTGAATTTCTGGAAATCTTATTCTGTATCCTATAACTTTTATGTTTTGTGCTTTGCCTAGTTTTGAGGTTTGAATGGTCGAAATCATGCTTGTTTGTCGCTGACCTGACAACAAACACCAGGGTTGATAAAATAAAAACCTGAAATTGATTTGGCCATAAGTTACTCGTTTCTTATCCAAATCTAATAATTTTGGATGTTCTGGAAAGCTTAGATTTAGTGCTAAAACTTTCATGTTTTGAGTTTCATGAAATTTCGAAGTTAATTTGGTCAAAACTGTGCATTCTTACCACTGTCCCGAGAGCACAACGACAGTGATATAAAATTTAGATCTGAGAATTGTTTTAGTCATAGAATTTTCATCTCTGGTCGGAATTTGACGATCTTGGTCATTCCGGAAAGCTTAGAATCTAAGCTACAACTTTCATTTTATTCATTTTGCCAGAATTTGAAGTTTACTATGCCAAAATTGTGGTTTTTCATCTCTGGCCAGTTAGTGCATAGCTATAGGCCTTAGTCTCTTTTCTCCCGTTGTTTTCAGCGTAGAACCCCGACTTTGCGACACCATCCCGGGCTCGTCCTTTGTCGGATTTCATCGTTTTTGGTCTCGTTAAAAAGATGAGATCTTTAACCATGCAAAGTTTGGTTTAGATCTGGGTGCATTAGATACTTCGTTTCTATTGCCGAAGTAGCACCCAGAAACTGTTTTACAATAGTGATCATTTTCAGTTATCGTCGGACCAACTTTGAAACATTTTCGTTTCTTCGTTTCAAGTCGAAACCAAACGATTCTTGTTGCATATCAAAGTAGGAGTACTTTACTACGCTCCTGCAAATTTTCATCAAGATCTGAGTTCATGCGACCCTTCGACCATGTCGTCGAAGTGGGACCTTTACACTGTTTTGACACAGTAAAGTTTTATGATTTTTGTCCGACTTTGAGACGACGCCGTTTCTTCGTTTCAAGTCGGAATTTCCCGATACATTTTGCAGTTTGGAGCAGGGATGTTGGACTATATGCCTACCAATTTTCATGCCATTCGGATTCAGTTTGCTGGTCCGAATAATTTTCCGAACTTGGGTTCGCAACATTTTTGGACTATTTTCCAACACTTAGAATATTTTCAGTGATTTTCTGGTTTTATTGATTTCTTTGAGATTTGTCTCTAGATTTCGTACACGGGTTTTATGAATTATTTTCAAAGGATTTTTCACTCCTAAATGGCTTTCGAAATTATTATATAATATTATTTTTAATTATTAAATTAATTACTTCATAATAGGAGAGTTTTCAAAAGCCGTTTTAAAGTGATTTCAAAATCAATTATAAATCTGTTTCACACCATTATTTTCTATAATAAAAATCTCACACTCACTTTTTAGCACGTCGAGCGAAGTGGAAAGGTTCTTAAACGGTTAGGAAATCTCCGGCCTATGGAACCGTGTGTATTTTCTTTCCGGTTAATCCCCGACCTATTCGATTGATCGTTTTGACCTTTGGGTCTAGTTTACCGATGATACGAGGTGGACTTTTTATTGTTTGGAGTGTGAGCTTGCTATTAGTTAGTAAACCGTTTAGTGCGAACGTGGGGTATGGGACTCATTGTTAACACTTTACGGGTTCCTCTCCAAGAAGTTGGTGACACATTAGCCTTTGGGCGGCCAGTACTGGACCTCTAGGTCACCACGCCTCTGGGCAACCGTCTCTGGACACCTGCTCTATGGAGCAGTTTATTTTTCGGCGTGTGCCTCTGGGCCTTTATCCTTCTGGGAAGGATCTCGCCGTCTCGCGCGTTCCGCATCTGTGCGAGTGATCGATCACAACTCTACAGTACTTGGCAACAACGACTCTGGTCGGTGCATGTGCAATATTGGTATTATTTGATGATTTTTATATCCATTCGAGTACCGCCATTCAGTGTTGGTTCTATGGAACCGTACGATGTAAGTGCGATTGCCTTCTGGATTCACAGTGTCTCTGGACACTGCTTTTCAGTGTTGGATTTCATTGACTTTTCAGTATATCCCTATTGCTCTTTGGAGCATCGATCTTTGCTTGGGCATTGATTACAGACTCTGGTCACTCTTGGGGTTATTGCCTATGGGCATCTTTTTATAGCTTTAGCTACGCCGATGATATGAGGCGATTTTATTTATTCTACACTTTGGTGTTGATTTCTCTTTGGAGATTTTTATTGTTTATTGATGATTAGGGATCGTCGTTATATTAATGTGGTTCATAATATACTTCTCTTTGGATAAGTACTGTTTTATTTATGTACCGCATTATTATATATCTCAGTTATTACTGATTGTTTAGCTAGCCTGACCCGAGTGTTTTCGCTCGGGTCAGACCGAGTTGTTTCAGGTTAGGTCTCTGGACTTAGCTTATGTGCTTTCGCTTGGACATTATCTGCTATGCTGATAGATAGCGCTTTTATTTGTCCACTATTCCGCTACTCTGTTATTATTCAGACTTTGATATGTACATATTTTTGACTCACATGTGTGAGCAGTGGCTTTGTACCTACTTATGATATTTGGATCTGTATTGACGATGTATTGTTCTGGAATTTTATATCTGTTATGTGATTCTGTTCTATGATCTTTTATCATTTATTATTATGCTTTGTCCTGATAGATCTTTAGCCATTTGTAATTTCGTTATAAGTATTTACCGAATATGTCGAACCACTTGAAAAAAATATATAGATACCATCCTTTCGACGTATTCAGTAGATAGTTATAGCTTGATTACAAATGGTCGCTTCCATTATACTCTATTCTCCGCTTTAACAGACAGTATTACTCCCGTAATACTCTTTGTTACAGTGGGTCTCAGAGTGGGGCGTTACAGCTTCTGTAACAACCCGGGATTTGCATTACCAATTAATAAATAAAAGTTAGGATTTTTATTTATTTTAATGAAGCATAAAAGGATTTGGAATAACAAAATTTATTTGAAAAAGGCTATTTTAATTAAATGGGAAATATGGGATTTTAAACTGAGGATAAAATGTTATTTTGGAAAGTTAAATATTTAGGAGAGATTTTAAAATGGGTTTGGATAAGAAACGAGTAACTTATGGCCAAATCAATTTCAGGTTTTTATTTTATCAACCCTGTAGTTTGTTGTCAGGTCAGCGACAAACAAGCATGATTTCGACCATTCAAAACTCAAAATTAGGCAAAACACAAAACATAAAAGTTATAGGGTACAGAATAAGCTTTCCAGAACTTTAAGAAAATCTTAATTCTAATTTAAGATGAATGAGATATGCCTAATTTACTAACAGCAATAAACTAATTATAATTTCAGCTAGCATATACTACAAGTACCTTATGTGCACACCCCAAAATGAAAGAAAAGATGATCAAAGAGCTATGATTCACATGTTACATAATAAAACATGTGTTACTAACTGATTACCAGAATCAAAAGATGATTAAACACATATTAGAAGAGGTTTTTAGCAATATACCTCTTTAGAAAGCAACAAAGACTACTATAGCATCAACCCAAGTTAGCAAAAGATGATTAGGATGCTATAAGATCAAAAAAACACATAAAACATGTGTTACCAAATCAATTTCAGAAATAAGAAAGATATAAAAATGGATTTGAGGTGGGTATTTGCATTACCTTTGCATAGAATGACTTGCATAAGCTAAAACTAGAAGGAGATGAAGATAGAAGCCATTTTTGTTATGAAAGCTTTAGGAAATGATTAGGGTTTTGATTAGGGATGAATGAATGAGGTTAGGAGAGTTTGAGATAATTTATAGAGGAGATTTAGGGTGGGTTATTGGGTTAGGTTTAGTAACCCAATAAGAAGAGAGTTATTTACATGTTTCCAAAAATTAGTCTAAGTGTTTATATATGTTTATAAAACTCATTTTTCTTATCCAACCCCATTTTAAAATATCTCCTAAAATATTTAACTTTCCAAAATAACATTTTATCCTCATTTTAAAATCCCATATTTCCCATTTAATTAAAATAGCCTTTTTCAAATAAATTTTGTTATTCCAAATCCTTTTATGCTTCATTAAAATAAATAAAAATCCTAACTTTTATTTATTAATTGGTAATGCAAATCCCGGGTTGTTACACTTGGGTGGTCAGCCACTAGTTGTCGACCGGGCAGTCCAAAGAAGGTGGTCGATCGGTCCATATTTATGACCGTGAATTTATTTCTTTCCATTTCTTATTTATTTAATTCCTTTTTAAAACTAGTGTTAACGTTTTCTTAAACATTAAGAACCTCTTAACATTAAAAATATTTGTTGCCTTATTTTATTCTTTTTACGTCAATGTTTTTTAAATTCAAATTTTGAATTCGTTTGAGTTATTTTGAATTCGAAAACTTCAAACATCAGTAACTTTTTTGTTTGAGCTCTGATTACTAAACTTTATATATGAATGTTGATAAAAAAAATCACCATGAATGCAATGGTGTAACTTTCGTAGCAAAATTACGACTTTTACAAAGTTTTCATTCTTAGTCTTACTATTATTTAATTAATTTCTTATTAATTTTATAGGGTGTTACATTCTCCCCGCTTAAAAATTATTTCGTCCATGAAATCCGTAATGGATAGATAGCGTAACACGCACTCAACATCCATCTTATACAACCAAATTATCTACACAACCATCCACTTAACCAAAAGTGCATTTGTGGTTATGTATGCAACCTACTATAGGCGAGCTCGGTCCTAGTGTGAATGCAAGATCATAACATATATGCATGTATGCAAGAATCCTAAATATACATAACATTCTACATGAATGTAAAAATAATAGTAAACAGTGTGGCAACCATCCCTTACCATCCAATCTAGCAACCATGATGCAAGCAAAAACCCAAATTTGAAGAGAGAAAGTTTACCAGAGAAAAGTTCAGGATGGGAAGTCTTTATCTTCTCTCCAATTTTCCATGTGCTTTCCACCGAATTATCTTAACATTATACTCAGATCAGCCTAATTTTTTGCTGCAGAGCTTCCTATTTCTATGCTCTACTATGTATGTGGTGGCATAGGGTACTATCGGCTCTGTCATAATATCTACTAACTAATCAGGCTCTACTAAAATGGCGGTGTCGTGAAGGCATCTCCTCAAGTGCAAACATGAAACACGCATGGACTCCTGCTAACTTTTCCTGCAGCTCCACTCGATATGCAAGTTTTTCTATTCTTTCCAAGACCGGAATTGGCCCAACAAACCTTGGCACCAACTTTCCATCGTATCAAAGCTCATCACCTTCCTAAGAGTGGAAATCTTAACAAGTACCATATCTCCTACCTTAAACTCCAATTCTTTCCTTCGCTTGTCAGCATAGGACTTCTAACGGCCCTATGCGGCCTTCATTCATTACCTAATTGTCTTTATCATTTTCGAGGTCTCATGAATCAAATCTGGTCCAAATAGAATTTTGTCAATGGTTTCCCACCAAAAATTAAGCAATTTGCATAGCCTCTTGTTAAGCGCTTCGAAGGGTGCCATGCCAACCATCGCTTGGTAACTATTATTGTACGTGAATTCTACTATGGGTAAATGCTGCTCCTAATGTCCTCCGAAATCCATGATGCTAGCTCTCAACAAATCCTCCAAAATCCTATTCACCCTTTCAGTCAGACCATTGGTTTGTGCGAGGTAAGCGACGCTAAGATTCAATGTCTTTCCTAAAGCTGACTACAAACTCCTTCAAAATTCGCTTGCGATTAAGGGGTCCCTATGACTAACAATGCTAATTGGATTTCCATGCAGTCCATGGTATAAATTTGTGCTAGAGATGCTGCAATCCTATTACTTCTAACGGTAATAAAGTGGCGCTTTTAGTGATTCTATCCATTATTACTCCAACGGCTTCATTACCTCTTTGACTCCTAGGTAACCCATCTATAAAATCCATCGATATATGCTCCCACTTCCAAGTTGGCACCACTAGTATTAATAATAGTCCTTTGGGGTTTCCTTATACCTTATTTATCTTTTGGCACATCAAACACCTAAAAAAATTCCGCTGCCCTATTATTCATTCTCGGGCAATAGAAAATTCATTTCATATCCTTATACATTTTATCTCCACCATAGTGAATGTTCATCCTAGAATGGTAACACTCCGTTAGCACTTCCTCCAAAATGTCCTCTACCATAGGAACAGAAAGGCGTCCATCCCTTCTCGAAAATCCTCTTTCATCAACCACATAACTACCGACATGAGGGAAATCTCTCTACTTCTTAGCTTACCTAAAATATCTAATATCGTTGCATCTTCTTCTGCTCTTTCCTTATGCAGTCCATCAATGCTAGTCCAAATTCCATTTCTTCCAAATAGCCAAGAGTAGGTTTTATTGGCAGTTGAAGAAATTCTAGAGGAACTCCAACTACCTTCACTCATATATAGCACCTACAGTAGTATGCCTTTAACTAAGGGCACTGGCGACAACATTCCCATTTCATAGGGTATACTATATCTCAAATTCATATGATACTATAAACTTCATTCACCTCTGCTGCCTAAGGTTTATTTTTTTGGAAAAATAGGTATTTAAGGGATTTGTGGTTGGTGAACAACTCAAACCTCTTTCTCAAAAGGTAGTGCCTCCACATCTTCAAAGCAAAGACTACAGCCGTTAACTCCAAGTCATGAGTTAGGTATCTCTTCTCATGGTCCTTTAACTACCTACTTGCATAGGCTATCACTCTATCCTCTTGCATAAGAACAACTCCTAATATCATACCATATGCGTTAGTGTAAACAATGAAAGGCTTCGTTTCTTCGGGAATGGTAAGTACTGGCACACTAGTTAACAACTCCTCACCTTCTCAAATACTTCCATGCATTCTCATCCCATGCAAAAACTAGGTTTTTCTTGGTTAAGCAAGTTAATGGGACTGCTACCTTGGCAAAGTCTTTGATGAATTTCCTATGTTAACCCGCCAATGCATGAAAACTTCTAACTTCCATGGCAGTCTTCGAAATCTTCAAGTCTTGAGTAACTTCTACTTTCACAAAGGTCCATAGACAATCCCTTCTCGAAAACAATATGACCGAGAAATCTCACCTCCTTCTTCCAAAAGTGACACTTTGAGAATTTAGCTTTAAGTTGGTGCCTCTCAAATTTCCTAGTACCTCCTTTAAGTGATTTTCATACTCACCTTCACTTTTAGAGAATACTAAAATATCATCCACAAATACCATAACAAATATATTTAGTTATTCCCTAAAGACTCTACTCATCAAATTTATGAAGTATGCAGGAGCATTCGTCAACCCGAAAGGCATTACTTCACATTCATACAGTCTATCGGAGTGCGAAATGCGGTTTTCTACTTACTATCCTAAGCTATCCTCAATTGATGGAATCCCACGGGTAAGTCCAATTGGAAAAAGATTTTGGTTCCAATAAGCAGGTCAAACAAATCATCTATCCTAGGTAAAGGATATATATTCTTCTTAGTCAACTTGTTGAGTTCTCCATTGTCAATGCATAGACTTAAAGAGCCATCTGCCTCAGTGGCAAAGACAACATGCGTTTCACATTCATAAGTACTTTTGTGAATAAACCCCTTTTACAACAGCTCCAAAATCTACTTATCTAACTCTTGCCTTTCTTTAGGGGGCATGTGCCTTAATGGCAATGCGGTAGGTCTAGCATCATTCTCCAAATCAATCCTAAATTTGAACTCCCTTCAAGGTGGGAGGACCGAGACTTCTTGAAAGACGTCAGGAAATTCTCAAACTACGGGCATGGATGAGAGCTCATCTTTCGATAGGCTCAACGGATATAAATAGCTTAACTCGACTGCGTTTTGAGTGTAAATGAAAATCTATATCTCACCCCTTACAACTCATTAACCATACAATCCTCCCATCACGATCTAAGACAACCCCGTAGTAAGATAAATAATCCATCCTTAAGATAATTCATACCGCTTAAAACTAAGAACATACGTGTTACATGTAAAATCGATGCTACGGATATCCACAAATAGGTCTTCGCAAATTAGAGAAAGATGTGTCGATCCCCTAATAGGATTTGGCACAGATATTGCATTGGTGATAACTTAGGTTTTTAGACTCGAGGAGTTAACTATATATCTAGCTATAAATGAATGTGATGCTCCTGCATCGAATAAGATACGAATATTATTCCCAAAAATAACAGTTGTACCTTCCATCGTAGCTTTTCCTTAATTTCTTGGAGGAGGTCTACTCGAGATAGGTACAACCTCAATGGCGTAAGCTTACGCACTTCGACCCTCCTTAGCTAGTTTTGGACATCGATTCTTGAAGTGTCCCTCCTTATGGTTGTTGTAGCATTTCCCTTTGAACTCCTCCCTTATCAAACTCACCTTGCAATCCTTATCCATATGTCCTCTATTTTGACATCTATGGCATGTTATACTTCCCTTCTTAATCTTTTCATTGGCTTTCCTATCAGCCCAAAATCCTCATTTCTTAGCTCTACCTTGATTTTTCACCGGTTCCACCTTCTCCATAGTGCTAGTGGTCAGCAGCATGGCCATTTCAACTATCATCTCATAAGTGGCGCCTGCAGTTACTTAGGTTAAAACTAGCTTCCTAAATGGAGAATTTAGGCCTTTAACAAACTTCATAGCCTTCTTTATGAGGGTGTTAATCAAACTGAATCCGGACTTAGCTAACTCCATGAACTTACTAACATACTCCTTCAACGTGGAGTCTCCCTGCCTAAGCTGTATAAACTTTTCCAAAAACAAACTTACTTAAGTTCTGGACATGAATCATGACTCAAAGAAAGTTCTAAATTTAGCCCAAGTAATTCCCTTCTCATTATTCTCCTTAGCCATTATAGTCCACCAATCTAAGACCTCTCCTTTTAGACTCCATGCAACCATTCTCCTCTTGATCTGGTCTTCCCATCAAAGCTCCCAAAATATACGCTCACAGTTGTTAATCCAAGCCTTTGTATCCATGAAACCTTCAGATCTAGTATACAATCTTCCTCCCATGTTCCAAAAATCTTTACACAATTTGGGGAAATCTATTGGGCACGGTACTGCTTCAACAGGCAGGGCAACGAGTGCAGCTGGTGCAGCTTATTGAGGAATGGAAACTTGCCCTACAGACCTTAGGTATTGCTTGAACAATTCTAGCATCCCTCGGACATTGTGTATCTCTTAAGTAGAGGGGTTCCTAGACTCAAAGGAATGATTTTGTAACAACCCGTTTTTTAAACAATAATTAATCAAAATTAATAATAGTAATTTAATTAATTAAATTGGAATTATTTAATAAATTTATTTTTTTGTTATTTAATCAAAGAATTTAAATTGTGAAATTATAATATTTAAAATCTAAATAAGTTAAAAATGAGGAAAATATTTTTATAAAAGAAATTTGGTTGAAATATAATATTGATTTTGTAAAGAAGTGATTTTAAGTAGATATCTACATTTATTTAAAGTAAATAGAATCTAGTTTAAAAAGAAAAAGGAAATAAAAATATATAAAATATTCTTACTTATTTTCATAATTAAAATAGTCCAAGGCCAAGTACTCAAGCCCAACTTCATTTCCAGAACTTTCCTTCTCTTCACAAAAATCACTCACGTATACTCCATTGTTAATTATATTTCACTCAAATAAAAGAAAAAAAATTCTCATTACTTGGAAAATCCAAAACAAATTCAATAAATAACTAAAATTCCCTAAATTTAACAATGTGCTTCCTAATACTTGTATGCATCTATGGTGTAAATCTCATTCGTTGCAGTGTTGGCGTGCTTAAGAGAGAAGAGTGTAACAACCCGTAAATTTTAATGGTTTTAATAATATATTGTAAACTGAAATTTTTTGAAATTTTAAATAATTAAATTTGGAAATAAAAATTTAATATTCGGAATACGTATATTTCAACATAGCAATTGGTAAATTTTCATCTGATTATATGGAAATTTATTTTCTTGTATAACTTTATTCCAATTCAAATCAGTTAAAAATCAATGATAATAAAATATTTTTCAAACCTGAATATTTTTATACAATGAATTTGTAAATCATCTTCTGAGTGAGACGTCATCCTTCGTTTCGTCAAATTTGGACTATTATTGCTCCGTCTATCTTAATTTTGATGTTTTAGCAGCATTTTCGGTACCGATTATCGACTTTTGATCGGATGATCGTACCATTGATATTTGTATACCGTTTTGATCGTCTCATCATGCTGATCTTTGCGGTATATCCATTTGTTGGTTCGAGGTTCGGTACACGATGAAATCGACAAAACGATTCGCCGTATCGGTTTCGGATTTGGGCTTTTGAGTTTCCGTGACTCTTCATTTGTTTGCAGTATAATTCTAATAGTCATTTGCTATTATTACTTTATGAAATTTAACACGTAACCCTCATTTTCTCATCAATTCACTTTTGACCTTCTATATTCTTGGGTTCAATATTTCATTTATATCATTGCGTTTGCTTCGAGACTACGCGGTTCATTTCCCTTCTTCTTTGATAATATATTTATTATGATTATTTTTCAGTTTCTTCGTGACCGACTGTATATTACTTTGGGTTTCCCTTCTCTCTACCCCAAGAAGCCACAAACTTCCCTTGCGTTCCCGAAGCCCCACCCACGCCTCCTTTCAAAATTCTCGAAGCAGCTCTCTCCCTCTCTCCCTCATTCTGCTTCCCAATCTCTTGTCAGCCATGGCCGAATTTCCAACTTCCATCACCGACATGGCCGAGCTTTTCCTCCGTGCTACTGAGGCACAGCCTCAACTCTAACCCACGCCATCATTCCACTACCTCATCTCGTCTCCTCGGCCTCCTTTCCCTCTTCCCTGTTCGCCACCTCCTCGCACTGCCTCCCCTCTGTTCGCTTCCAGCCTACATCGGGAGGTTACCTACCCGTTGTCCTTTCTTCTTCGTTAGGTAAGTAGATTAGTTTATTTAATTTGTTTTTTTTCTAACAGATATGTGTTAGTCACATAAAGTATCATTTGTTAGAGCATATATTAGTTTCGTGCATAGCTATTATAAGTTGCTTACAATCTAAGTTATATATAAATTAGTTTTAAATATTCATAGGTTTGTAATATATTTTTGGTCTATATATTATAAAGAAGTTTATACAAGTTATAAGTTAAGTGTTGATTTTATATATGGTTATAAAGCTTGTTTTCTACAGTATATGAATAATGATATATATGTGTTATAATAACTTATATATGACCTGGTGCTTGTTGAGGATCATTTTTCATATATATACATAGTTGATATCTGATCGTATATATATCTATACTATATTGATATTTGTTATTTGCCAACATGCTTATTTAGATAAAATAATGTAAATTTATATACAAAGTAAACCATTCTGTTTGCAAAGAAGTAAAGTGTAAATTCCAATTTTATATAGTGTGTTAGGTCTGTATATATATATTTATAAAAGTTTAGATGTCCACATTTTTAAATTATGAAAGAAAGAAAAAGAGAAAAACAAAATTTTGTTCGCATGAGTATATATGTAAGTTTATGACGGTCGGCATATTATAATATATTTTTTGAAATCTGTATAACCTGGGTGTAGTTATGAATATAGGAAATGAAAGGCTATATTATGTGTTGTCACAGTATAGTATATTATAGTATATGCTAGTGGAAATGTTAGTTTGTACAAATCTTGAAACATGTTAGTATATGTATGATATGACAGTTATAATATGTTAGTTTACACAAATTTTGTATAACTTAGTTGTTGTATATACAGTTTGCGTAAGTTTGTATTGGACCGGTTTGAATTTATACACTTTAATAAAGTAAGTTTATATTGATTTTATGATAACTATTGATTTTAAACTGTTTACATATTTGGTTATTTTAATGTTGGAATGTATATAGATTTAAATTAAAGGTTTATATATATATTGTTGTTTTATGCTGTAGATATACAAAGTGATATGTTTGTAAATATATATAAGTGGTCATTTCAAATTTTATTATGTATATGTTAGATATTAATATATGTGTTTTGAATTAAAACAATGATTTTTGAATTTACATCTATATTTAATTTAATATATGTTTGAATTTAGAATTTGATTATATATATATAGTTAGGTATAGTTATATATATAAGTCCACCTATATCAATCATCTCCATCGATCCAGTTCTGATTTGAATTCGTCTATTCCTATTTACCAGCTTTAATCGTCGAATCGGGCCAATCTAGCTTTGATTTGGAAGTCGTGCTTGCATCTCGTAACTCAATTTCATCGTCCAATCTATCTAGCCTCGAAAGGTGAGAAATCACTCACGATTAACGTTCTTATATTTATTAAATTGATTTCAAGTGAAACGACAATTGAAATATGCTGCCGTAGTTATTTAAATTGTTATATATGCTATTATCTGTAACTGTTCACCTGTGGGATATGCCACCATATCCTATTGTTTATGTTATATTGTTATTGATGATATATGTCTGTTGATATATTTTATATTATATGTTATCACTCTGCAAGTTCCCTGTTAGTATAGAATTCACTATGGGTTGAAATGATACATACTCGAACAGACTTTAGAATAAGAGAAAATCGTTATGGGTTGAAATGATAAACCCAAGCGATTTTCATTTGAATTGAAATTGGGATTACGGGTTGAAATGATATCTACCCGTATATTACGGATTGAAATGATAAATATCCGTATCACTTAACCATATGATAGATATATATACAGACACTGTTGGTCCATATATATAAGTATTTTGAAAATAAATCCTATGGATTTGGGAAGAAATATATGGGTTAAATAAATGTTGATTCTTAAATTTATTATATATAAATGGTAATGATATATATATAGATTTAATTTTAATATTAAATTTAATTAAGTTTGATTGAATACATATAATACGGTTAAGTACTTATATCTCTATTTCAAAAATAGATTTTGGTAAAATTTGTATAGGTTAAGGTTTGGAAGATAATTTGAATTTAGTTAAAATTGATTTAATAAAGAATTTTATTTAATTAAACCGATTAGAAACTTATTGAAATTGAGATGTAAGATATGATTTATACTTGGGTTTGATTTAAGTAATTTAATGAATATTTCTTATTTAAATAAAGTTTAAGGAAATATTTAGTAAAATGTGATTTAAGGCTAGTAAATGATATTGAATCTATTAAGTGAATATTCCCGGATTAAATAATAATGAAGTTAAATCAAGAGCTATATGAAACTGTTAAATTTAACTTTGAAAATGTTGAATATTAAAGCTTTGGAATATATTGAAATTTAAATGATCTATTTAGAACTGAATTGAATTGATGAATTAAGCTTTGAATAATTTTGAATTTGGAATTTGAGTCAATTTGAACCGATTTGTGAAACTTGAGGAAATTTTAAATACTTTACTTTATAAATTATTTAACCTATATATACTATTTTGGAAAATAGATATATTTGAAATGAAATGATATTTGGGTTTGAAGTATAAATTAAATTGAAATGACCACGGTGTTACAGTGTATATTTCCACCTTGTAGATAGTTCTGAAGATCCTTAGAGGATGGTTATCCCAAACATCCTTTAAGTTACTTGTATTTCAGTTAATATTTCACTTGAGTTGGATTTATTGATATAAGAATGTTAATCCTGACTCGAGTGTTTTGTGTTTTGCTTTACGCTCGGGTCAGACCGAGTGATACAGCATTTGAGACTCATCCTTAGAGTTTGGAGCTTCCTTTGGAGATCCAACTATCGCCTCAGCTTCCAGCTCTCCTAGTTGATTTTTTTAGAGAAGTCATCTATTCCTACTGAAGACTTCATTGTATTTGAGATATTCTGTTGTATTTTATTTCTAACTCTGATGTTTATATAGTAGCTTCATGAACTACTATTTTATCTATTCCGCTGCGTATTATTGTATTACTCTGTGTCTGTGATTCTGTGATTGATTTATTTACTGCATATGCTGAGTTTTGCCAAATTTAAATTAACAATCTGATATTTTGAATTATTCAAGTCAGACATGTGTGGATTATTGTCGATTTGAATGGTCTAAAATAGCGGGTCGTTACAGTTGGTATCACAGCTTTGGCTCTAGGCAAAACTTAGCATATACAGTAAATTTATTTGCAGAATCACTTTCATTCAAGTTTGAATCTCTTTCTTTTGACTCAATTCCTTTGAATTTTGGAACATTCCCCTCGGTTCCAAAAATCCATTCTTGTCTCTCCCTCTTCGTATTCTTTTGATTCTGGAGTATCCCATAACTCCACTTCGAATGATCTCCATAAGAATAGGCGATCCCGCAAATCTTTGAATGATTGGTAAAGGGAGTGAAACTCCTTTACAGTTGGCATTGATTCACCAGAGATTTATATATCCCTCGGTTTAGATGCTGCTATCTTTTGTTATGTCGAATTCTATCTCTGGCGATCGAATGTCGATTTGCCTCAGAATTCTGCACCGATCTTATTTTGAAATCACGGTTGATCGGTTAAGGTCGCCCGCGATTTATATAACTATATCGGTCTATTGTTTTGTAATTAATTATCTCATTTTCGTTCGAACTTATCTTCGAATCAAAATCCTAATTTATTAGAGTCCCTCTAATTTGAATTTCTATCTTTGTTTTGAAATCCATTCTTGAATCATCCTTTTGAAAAATCGGGTTTATTCGTATTTTGGGAAATTGTTTTATATATCGAAATTTTTATAAGTATGATTATATTCTATATATAAAAGTGAAAATGTTTTCGATAAGGATTATATATACCTTTTAAAAAAATAAGAATTCAAATTTTTGAAAGGATTTGAAATTTTGAAGTTATATAAGAAATTGATTTATATAAAAATGATTTATAACTAAAGGATTTTAAATTTGAAATTCGAGAATTGAACTCCGGTATTTTGAAATTGGTTTTAAGATTTTGAAATAAATAATAATAGTATGATTTAAAAGTATTTTCCGAATAAGAAATGTTTCCAATGATTTTAATGAGTTTCGAATGATTTCGAAGAAATTCCAAAAGAAGTTTGAGAAAATAGAAGTCCGGAACTCACTTATGTCGCTGGAAAATAATTTCGGTGGTGAGTGCACGCATCATCGACATTGATTTTCAAGTTTCAGAGTGGGGGAGAGGCCACTTTAGTAGCATTACTACGCGAGTGATTTTGCGAAACCAATTTTGATTTCAAATTCCGAAGTAAGATTTGATATTCAAAGGATATATGTATGTATATTTGAAATGATTTGAAGTAAGCCGGTGTTCAGTCCTTGAGTTTCGGATTTGATATAACCCTATCTCTTAAAATTGATTTACTGATTTGTTGTTGATTTCCAACTCTTGGATTTGAAATGATTTCTTTAACTATTTTGAAGGTTCGAGCACTTTCAAATCAAGGTTAACTTTTCAAAGCTAAGAAATTTTGAAAAGTAAAGTATATAAGTTTGGTATGTATGTCAAAGTATGTAGTAATATGGTTTAAATAAATTGAAACTGTTTTGTTAAGTAAATGAATAAGGCAATTTTAAAATTTTCTAATATGAAATTTAGATTTGAAATGTTTGGAAAAGAATTTGATCTTCAAAATATTTTTGAATAAAGTTTAGTTAAATGTTTTAACTTAGTAACATTTTTATGAAACTATATATTTAACAAGATGGAATAAATATATAAGTTGTACGTATGCTGTTTTATTCGCATAATTAATTGATCCAAGTTTGAGTACACAAGTTCGAGGTGAATTACACCATTTCGTGTTAGGATTTTTCATTCGATTCTTGATGGCGAATATTTGATATGGATTTTGGGCTCGATTCTAGAATTCTCTATCATAGTATATAGCTATGCAAGGAGACCGATGGCTTCTAGTCAACAAACCATATCGAAGTCCGCATTAGGGAAGTCGAATGGACAATACTAGTTCGAAAGCGAACTTGTGTGATCGAGCGAGCGATCAAATGTGATTCTGCGAAATGATGACGTATGTACATCTTATATTCTAATATCATTGATATATTTTGACGCTGAAATTGAAAGCTGTCATGTTAGAATATCTTTGCTTACTAAAAGAAAATTTCCAATTTAAATTACAAAGATATATAACCCATAAAAGCAAAGATATTCAATCCCATATGGCTCTTCATACAGCGAAATTTATTTTGAAAAATTTGATCCTTATATAAGATAGACCTTACGTAAGTATAAGATGATTTTGAAAACATTTGATTTTGGAAATGAATTGGTTGACTTAAATTATTGATTTGGAAATTTGGATTTATTTTCTAAATCTATTATTTTGGAAACTTTGAAACTAAAGATAATTAATTTGAGAAGAAATAATTTGGTGAAATTGTATATGATTTTGAAATTGAACTGATATTGAAACAAATTGAAATATGAGAACCTTATGTTACTAAACACTTGATTTGGGAGTTGTCGAACTTATATAAAATTGATTTGTATGAGTATGAAATTGATTCGAAAACTATAGATTTGAAAAGGTACTCAATTTGAAAGTGGAATCTTATATAATTGAAGTCTATATAAGTATGATTTGATATACTATTAATTTTGGAAAGTATTTGATTTGAAAATTAAATCTTATATATAATGGATTTTATATAAGTACGATATTTGAAAGTGATTTGTAAAGGTACTATATGATACATATTTTCGAAGTAAAGATATGGAAAGTGCCTTCTACTTGATATCCGATTTGTGGCCACATCTTGGATTCATTCTATCGATATTATTCTCTCTGATTTTGGTTTTCCGGATATGATACTCGAGTGTCCTTCGAATTCCATGGCGTTACCCATGGTCTTACGAGCGCGACTGCATAGCGCAACTGCCTGGCTGAGTCTTGCCTAGGGGTACGGATTGTTTCCTGGGGGATCCAAGCGTAACCATTGTGTATCCTGCAATCTGTGTAGGTCGCGAATAGTAGCGCAACTGCTTGGCTGAGTCTTGCTTGGAGGTACGGATTGTTTCCTGGGGGATCCAGGCGTAACCATTGTGTATCCTGCATTCTACTAGTCATCATGGCGTAACTCGCAGGGCTGAGAAAGCTTACGGATATGGATTGTTTCCTGGGGTATCCAGGCGTAACCATTGTGTATCTGCGAACCATGGTTAGACAAAGGTTTTGTTTGTTTTGTTTGGATTGTACTTTCCATATCTGTTTTAAAAGTTTTTCCAGTATTTTCATTGGGTGTTGAAACAGGTCTACTAAGTACCTGGAGAATTCTAGTTTTGCGCCTGATCAACGCACTGCCAGAGTCTACAGGAACAAGGATAAACTTGTTGAAACATCGAGTTATAAAAGTATTTTATTATAAAGGTATTTTCAACAAAGAAATTTTGTATTAATATTTGAAATTGAAATTCTTATGGTTTGAATTAATTATTCATGCCCAATACTATTATTTTGAATCTACTTTATCTGCTCAGCTTTATTTATTCACCTATATTCTATTTTTCCAAATCCTCCTTCTTCTCCTTGTTGACTATATCCTTTTTAAATGTTGTTTATTTATATACTACATGGTTTAATAGAAAATTTTAGTGTTATAAATATTTTAGAAGTTATTAATTAAATAAAGCATATTTAAAGTAAAAGATTATTGATTTATTAATAATATTTGAAAGGTATCTTGAGTTAAAAATTAATAAATTTATGAATTATAGATTTATTGTTTTCAATAGCTTCTTTGAAAATATAAATAATGATATAAATAATTGTTTTCAAATAGTTTTCATATATTAGTAAAGGTATTTATTTAAACATATATTACATGATTTATTATTTTGTGAGCCCTCGGAGAAAGGCGTTTTTTCTCCTCTTTATATTATATTACATTTCTTTGAAAAAAAAAGGTGTTTATTTAAACATATAAATGGTATTTATAGAGGAAGCAAGAAATTTTTACAAATGGGTTTTGAAAAGTTTTAAAGTAATAAAGATAATTGAACTACAAATGAAGTTTTCAAATGAATATTTCAAGTAAATTTATGTAGTTTGAAATAAATTGGTTACCTTGCCTTTCAATCTATCTTCTTTTCTGGTTGTTTCTATTCTCCTACCTCCTTCCTTTTCGGGGACGAAAAGTTTTGAGTGGGGGAGAGTGTAACAACCCGTAAATTTTAATGGTTTTAATAATATATTTTAAACTGAAATTTTGTGAAATTTTAAATAATTAAATTTGGAAATAAAAATTTATTATTTGGAATACGTCTATTTCAACATAGCAATTGGTAAATTTTCATCTGATTATATGGAAATTTATTTTCTTGTATAACTTTATTCCAATTCAAATCAGTTAAAAATCAATGATAATAAAATATTTTTCAAACCTGAATATTTTTATACAATGAATTTGTAAATCATCTTCTGAGTGAGACGCCATCCTTCGTTTCGTCAAATTTGGACTATTATTGCTTCGTCTATCTTAATTTTTGATGTTTTAGCAGCATTTTCGGTACCGATTATCGACTTTTGATCGGATGATCGTACCATTGATATTTGTATACCGTTTTGATCGTCTCATCATGCTGATCTTTGCGGTATATCCATTTGTTGGTTCGAGGTTCGGTACACGATGAAATCGACAAAACGATTCACCGTATCGGTTTCGGATTTGGGCTTTTGAGTTTCCGTGACTCTTCATTTGTCTGCAGTATAATTCTAATAGTCATTTGCTATTATTACTCTATGAAATTTAACACGTAACCCTCATTTTCTCATCAATTCACTTTTGACCTTCTATATTCTTGGGTTCAATATTTCATTTATATCATTGCGTTTGCTTCGAGACTACGCGGTTCATTTCCCTTCTTCTTTGATAATATATTTATTATGATTATTTTTCAGTTGCTTCGTGACCGACTGTATATTACTTTGGGTTTCCCTTCTCTCTACCCCAAGCAGCCACAAACTTCCCTTGTGTTCCCGAAGCCCCACCCGCGCCTCCTTTCAAAATTCTCGAAGCAGCTCTCTCCCTCTCTCCCTCATTCTGCTTCCCAATCTCTTGTCAGCCATGGCCGAATTTCCAGCTTCCATCACCGACATGGCCGAGCTTCTCCTCCGTGCCACTGAGGTGCAGCCTCATCTCTAACCCGCGCCATCATTCCACTGCCTCAGCTCGTCTCCTCGGCCTCCTTTCCCTCTTCCCTGTTCGCCACCTCCTCGCACTGCCTCCCCTCTGTTCGCTTCCAGCCTACATCGGGAGGTTACCTACCCGTTGTCCTTTCTTCTTCATTAGGTAAGTAGATTAGTTTATTTAATTTGTTTTTTTTTCTAACAGATATGTGTTAGTCACATAAAGTATCATTTGTTAGAGCATATATTAGTTTCGTGCATAGTTATTATAAGTTGCTTACAATCTAAGTTATATATAAATTAGTTTTAAATATTCATAGGTTTGTAATATATGTTTGGTCTATATATTATAAAGAAGTTTATACAAGTTATAAGTTAAGTGTTGATTTTATATATGGTTATAAAGCTTGTTTTCTACAGTATATGAATAATGATATATATGTGTTATAATAACTTATATATGACCTGGTGCTTGTTGAGGATCATTTTCATATATATACATAGTTGATATCTGATCGTATATATATCTATACTATATTGATATTTGTTATTTGCCAACATGCTTATTTAGATAAAATAATGTAAATTTATATACAAAGTAAACCATTCTGTTTGCAAAGAAGTAAAGTGTAAATTCCAATTTTATATAGTGTGTTAGGTCTGTATATATATATTTATAAAAGTTTAGATGTCCACATTTTTAAATTATGAAAGAAAGAAAAAGAGAGAAACAAAATTTTGTTCGCATGAGTATATATGTAAGTTTATGACGGTCGGCATATTATAATATATTTTTTGAAATCTGTATAACCTGGGTGTAGTTATGAATATAGGAAATGAAAGGCTATATTATGTGTTGTCACAGTATAGTATATTATAGTATATGCTAGTGGAAATGTTAGTTTGTACAAATCCTGAAACATGTTAGTATATGTATGATATGACAGTTATAATATGTTAGTTTACACAAATTTTGTATAACTTAGTTGTTGTATATATAGTTTGCGTAAGTTTGTATTGGACCGGTTTGAATTTATACACTTTAATAAAGTAAGTTTATATTGATTTTATGATAACTATTGATTTTAAACTGTTTACATATTTGGTTATTTTTATGTTGGAATGTATATAGATTTAAATTAAAGGTTTATATATATATTGTTGTTTTATGCTATAGATATACAAAGTGATATGTTTGTAAATATATATAAGTGGTCATTTCAAATTTTATCATGTATATGTTAGATATTAATATATGTGTTTTGAATTAAAACAATGATTTTTGAATTTACATCTATATTTAATTTAATATATGTTTGAATTTAGAATTTGATTATATATATATAGTTAGGTATAGTTATATATATAAGTCCACCTATATCAATCATCTCCATCGATCCAGTTCTGATTTGAATTCGTCTATTCCTATTTACCAGCTTTGATCGTCGAATCGGGCCAATCTAGCTTTGATTTGGAAGTCGTGCTTGCATCTCGTAACTCAATTTCATCATCCAATCTATCTAGCCTCGAAAGGTGAGAAATCACTCACGATTAACGTTCTTATATTTATTAAATTGATTTCAAGTGAAACGACAATTGAAATATGCTGCTGTAGTTATTTAAATTGTTATATATGCTATTATCTGTAACTGTTCACCTGTGGGATATGACACCATATCCTATTGTTTATGTTATATTGTTATTGATGATATATGCCTGTTGATATATTTTATATTATATGTTATCACTCTGCAAGTTCCCTGTTAGTATAGAATTCACTATGGGTTGAAATGATACATACCCGAACAGACTTTAGAATAGGAGAAAATCGTTATGGGTTGAAATGATAAACCCAAGCGATTTTCATTTGAATTGAAATTGGGATTACGGGTTGAAATGATATCTACCCGTATATTACGGATTGAAATGATAAATATCCGTATCACTTAACCATATGATAGATATATATAAATATTTTGAAAATAAATCCTATGGATTTGGGAAGAAATATATGGGTTAAATAAATGTTGATTCTTAAATTTATTATATATAAATGGTAATGATATATATATATAGATTTAATTTTAATATTAAATTTAATTAAGTTTGATTGAATACATATAATACGGTTAAGTTCTTATATCTCTATTTCAAAAATAGATTTTGGTAAAATTTGTATAGGTTAAGGTTAGGAAGATAATTTGAATTTAGTTAAAATTGATTTAATAAAGAATTTTATTTAATTAAACCGATTAGAAACTTATTGAAATTGAGATGTAAGATATGATTTATACTTGGGTTTGATTTAAGTAATTTAATGAATATTTCTTATTTAAATAAAGTTTAAGGAAATATTTAGTAAAATGTGATTTAAGGCTAGTAAATGATATTGAATCTATTAAGTGAATATTCCCGGATTAAATAATAATGAAGTTAAATCAAGAGCTATATGAAACTGTTAAATTTAACTTTGAAAATGTTGAATATTAAAGCTTTGGAATATATTGAAATTTAAATGATCTATTTAGAACTGAATTGAATTGATGAATTGAGCTTTGAATAAATTTGAATTTGGAATTTGAGTCAATTTGAACCGATTTGTGAAACTTAAGGAAATTTTAAATACTTTACTTTATAAATTATTTAACATATATATACTATTTTGGAAAATAGATATAGTTGAAATGAAATGATATTTGGGTTTGAAGTATAAATTAAATTGAAATGACCACGGTGTTACAATGTATATTTCCACCTTGTAGATAGTTCTAAAGATCCTTAGAGGATGGTTATCCCAAACATCCTTTAAGTTACTTGTATTTCAGTTGATATTTCACTTGAGTTGGATTTATTGATATAAGAATGTTAATCCTGACTCGAGTGTTTTGTGTTTTGCTTTACGCTCGGGTCAGACCGAGTGATACAGCATTTGAGACTCATCCTTGGAGTTTGGAGCTTCCTTTGGAGATCCAACTATCGCCTCAGCTTCCAGCTCTCCTAGTTGATTTGTTCAGAGAAGTCATCTATTCGTACTGAAGACTTCATTGTATTTGAGATATTCTGTTGTATTTTATTTCTAACTCTGATGTTTATATAGTAGCTTCATGAACTACTATTTTATCTATTCCGCTGCGTATTATTGTATTACTCTATGTCTGTGATTCTGTGATTGATTTATTTACTGCATATGCTGAGTTTTGCCAAATTTAAATTAACAATATGATATTTTGAATTATTCAAGTCAGACATGTGTGGATTGTTGTCGATTTGAATGGTCCAAAATAGCGGGTCGTTACAAGGAAGAAGACGAAGAACACAACATTTATAGATGAGATTTTTCTCATGAATTTATCTTAAATTAAGATAATTCTTATATATAATTGTGTGTTTGAATTGTATCCATGTTTGTGTATCATATTAGCATCAAATTGAAGTGAATATGGTAGGAAATTGGATTGAAATCGATGACCAATGCCCAAAATTTTCTCATGATCGACCATACAGGTCGACCCATCTCATTGCATTGTCGACTTATTGAGGACGATCACTCTTAGGCTTAGGTTGACCGCTTGAGGTCAACCCTGGTCTATGTATTTGTGTATGCATGATTATTTGTGTGTGTGGGTAGGTATGTGCACAAGTGTGTGTGTACGTGCGTGCATGCTGTAGTGTGTGTATACGTGTATGTCTAGACTTGTGTGTGTGTGTATTCATATGCTTGAGTATGTGCATGGTTGTGTATATGTGTGTATGCTGCTGTGGTGATGAGAGTGTTTGTGTGTGTCTGCTGTTGAGTTTGGGTGAGCACGGCTGTGTGTGTATTTAGTGTACTGTGCGTGAGTAAGTGTGTAGAGTGTTGTTATGTACAAGTTTGTTTGCATGTGTGATGTTTGTGCGTAATTTGTTGTATATATGTCTCTATGTGTTTGTGTATATGCAAGTCTGTGTGTAGTGCGGAGTGTTATTTATGATGCGTGTGTGCATGAGTGCAATTGCATATGTGCTATGTGTGGTTATGTTTGTGTGAAACTTTGTATAATTGTGTGTGTACAAGCTTAAGTTACTGGTATACATAATTTGAAATCTACATTAATATACTTATGTATATATATTAAAATATAATATAACATAAAATAAATATAATTATTGAATATACTTAAACTCTAATATATATGTTTAAGTATTTAATATGAATGTAAATATAATTTTAATTTTTATAAATAAACAAAGTGAATTTAATAGTATTTTAATGGAAAAATGTGAAATGTTACATAGTTGATATTTTATAGTTATTAAAGTACATTTAAGAAATTTTTATGTATATTTATAGTTCAATTTTGAAAATGTATGTCTTTGATTTGAATACACTAAATTGATTAGTGTGTTTTATAATTATTTAAAATAGAAATTAGTTAATTGTAATGCCCCACTCCGAGACCCACATTAGCAAAGAGTATTACTAGGTAACACCGTCTGCTAATACGGAGAATAGAGCTGGATAGGAGCGACCATCTATAGCCTTGTCTTAATTATATATTGAATACACCGACAATTGCCATACCTTTTTTCTTTCTCAAGTGGATCGACATGTCCAATAAATACTTAATACAAAACCATAGGTGGCTGAAGGATCTATCAAAACAAATTATAACAACTCAAATGTAATACACATCACAGAACAATGGATCATCACATACATTTTCACATATACAGATACATTACAGAGTATACAAAATGATACATGTCAAGTGGTAAAGCAAACCACAATATACAGGCGAGTCAAAAGAATACATATCAGAGTTACAGCCAAAAAGGACTACACAAAAAGCTATAACAAAAAGGAACTAGCAGAATAGTCCATGCGGAAGCAAAATAGGCTAAGTCTAATGTACCTAATCTGAAACATCTCGGTCTGACCTGAGTATAAAATACACGGGTCAGTCTAGCTAAACAAATCAGTTAGATAAACTAATTGATAATGAACATACAAGGTCATAAAGTACCACAAATATCTCCAAAAGAGATAACCAGATCATCTAATAAAAGATGAATCATAACAAGCCTCATATCATCGGCAACTCAAATAAACAAAGGATATGAATATCCCAAAACAAGCTAAAAAAGGAAAATAACAAATACCAATAAAGGTAACACTAGTTTCCACCAGGTAATCGCTATATATCGTGTGGTTCAAAGGACCTACACCAAAGGGTGATACACTAGGGAAATATAATTGTCAAAGAAATAAAAGATTCTCGAGCTCAGTACTGTATAACAAGGATCCACAAACCCGAAGGCAACAAACCCAAATATCACTCGAGCGGTGACGAATGACCAACTCCAAAAGCGATACTATAGGGCAACAAACCCGAAGGCACAAACCCGAAGGTACAAGCCCGAAGGCAACATACCCAAAGGCAACAAACCCAATATCACTCGAGCGGTGACGAATGACCAACTCCAAAAGTGATACTATAGGGCAACAAACCGTAGTGGCGAAGGTCCGGAGACCCAGTACTGGACACCACTAACTGGCAGAATGTGTCACAAATCTCAGAAAGGAACCCGGAAAATGTTAACGTGAGTCCCATACCACATGTTCGCACTAAACGGTTTACTAACCGTTAGTCAATTTCACACTCAAAGCAGTACAAAGTTCACGTCATCTCATCGGTAAACCAGACCCAAAGGTCAAAACGGTCAAACGAATAAATTAGGAATTAACTGAAAAGATAAACCAACGTGTTCATAGCACGCGTTTTATTTAATCATTTAATTCTCCTCCCTCTTCGCTCGAAGTGCAAAATCGTGTGTGTTTTATATAGAAATTATAAATTGGAGAAACGAGCTTTTAATACAATTTAAAAAGATCATTTTATAAAAACCCGTGTATGAAATCAAAAAGGAATCATCAAAGTCAAAAATGCGATAACAACTGATTGGATCAACACGAATCGATCAAAATTGGAAAAAAAACCAAGCAAATAAACAAATTGGGCTGAGACAAGCAGGTCAGTCGACTGGGCACTGAGTTCAGTCAACTGGCCCAATGCTTGGAAAACTCTCGGGTTCCAGGTCAGTCGACTGCACTCAGAGAGCCAGTCGACTGGACCGAGCCTGGAAAACTCTCGGGTTCCCAGTCAGTCAACTGGACTCTGAGTTCAGTTGACTGGACCCTGTTTTCCAGTATTTCCAGGCAATAAAAATGAAGGGCAAACTCTCACAATTTGCGATCGAACGAGCAATGGGCGCTAGGGGTTTATGCTAATCGACAACCCAGCCCTATAGGCTCTTCAATACACCACCACAAGCATGTTCATGCATCAAAGCTAGGATTTTTAAAGTTTTTGACTTCAAAACACCAAAAATTGAAATGTTCACCAAATCAATTCAAATCAAAATCAAATGAACATGAATAGATGTTAGGAATTCATACCTAACAACAATGATAGAAATAGACAAAGATGTGAGTTCAAAAACTCACCTATTAACTGTAACGACCCGCTATTTTGGACCATTCGCATCCATTAGAAGTGTATAGGTAGACACTCATGCCGGAATTGAATTGCTCAAAATACCGCGTTGTTAATTTAAATTTGGCAAAACTGAACATATACAGTAAATAAATATAATCACAAATCACAGACACAGAGTAATGAATGCAGCGGAAATAAAAGAGATAGCAGTTCATGAAGCTACTATATAAATGTATAAGTTACATCAGAGTTAAACCAGATACAACGAAAGAGTAATACAATACATCAAATACAAATCAGAATACATCACTGGAATCATCGAATACTGAAAGCAGAATAGATGGCTGGATCTTCAAGCAAAGCTCCAACTTCAAAGGTGAGTCTCGAATACTGGTACACTCAGTCTGACCCGAGCGTAAAGCAAAAACACAAGACACTCGAGTCAGGATTAACATTCTTATATTAATAAATCCAACTCAAGTGAAATAGCAATTGAAATACAAGTAACTCAAAGGATGTTGGAATAACCATCCTTTAAGGATCCGTTAAACTATCTACTATGTAGTAGTGTACGATAAGTAGATAATGTCTATCAGTAATATAAGATAACAAAAAAAGTGTTAAGGCGTTACCATTATTCCCCTTAACACATTTTTATTCCCAAGAGCATATACAAGACCGTAGTTTCCCCAAAACCGGAAGTCACCAGAGGGCAATCCATATACTAAAGGTACAAACCAAAATCGTAGTGGTCGCGTATAGGGATACAAGTATGACAAGGCACATGAGGCAATACCCAAGGTAGTGACACTACAGTTTGCCTGATCCGGACTGGTGAGAACGCATCGCTGCAGCGACCGCAACACCATGAACCAACACTCCCAAAATCAAGGGTGCACCAATCGACAACAAGTAATGAGTAGTTTTCGAAGAAGTTTGTTCGCTCGAGGTAGCTAACCCCCCATTTGGCCCGGCACGGCTCCTGTTTTAGTCATTTCCAATTTGACACAAGTGTCAAGGCTATCCATTATCGTTCTCTTTCTTCATTCATCACGTACATCATTCCAACCACTTCATTCTAGATCACACTCCGCGTGTAGTTATTAAAGTGGTTTTCGGTTTAGACAGTGAGTATGTCCCTAATCGATTCCGGTCTCTTTAATAACTTTCGTAATTATTACACCGATTGGTCGCTTAATAAATTTCAAAACCAAATCAAATTCAATTTCAATTAGAATTGGTAAACCAATATTTCATTTGTCTTTCTAAAACAATTTCCACAATTTTCGTTTCAAAACTTCCAAATTCATGATTTCAAAATCTTATAATTCAATTTCAATTTCTATTTAAACAATTCAAATATTGATTCAAGTTTGTATATAAGTTTCATTCCGAAATCATTTAAATTAATTTAACTTAACATTCAAATCAATTTCAAATTCATTTATCGATTTCATTCAATATTCATTAAGTAAATTTGTCATTCAAAACAATTTCTATTTAATTTCCAATTCATTTAATCAATTACTTAAGTCAACTTCATTATATCAAACTTCAAATTGAATTAAATTAAATTCGTCAAATCAATTCTTTCAATTACAAATCTTACATTGATTTCAATAAATCACATTCTATTTCTTGTTAAAGAAATTCAATTTCATTGATTTAATTTTAGTTACAAGTTTCAAAACTCAATTAAATAAGAAACTTATTTTACTTACTCAAGAAGTTAAATTTCACTTATAAAGATTCAATTTTATTTAATTATTAAATAATTTCAAAATTTAACTATTATAAAATTCCAAAACTTTATTATTAAATAATTTCAAAACTTAATTCAATCATTTCTCAACTTTAACAACGTTCTTTCACAAATTACATTGTTAACATTTTGTTTCAGATTATTAAATATTAACATTTCCTTTCATTAAAAATTCAAATTTCAACTTCATTTCAAAACCATATTATTTGATTTTATTTTTTTAAATCAAATCATTGACCAATCGGTTTTTATTTAATTCTCTATCCTAGGTCAAAGATAAATTTGGGTATTTATCATTTCAACCCGATTCCAATTCACTTCAAATCAAAACATAGCAAAAGGGAACTTGCAGTGTGATAACTGGGATGGTGTCAAAGTAAATAAACAAGCAATAACAACAATCAATATCAATCCAATAATGAATTCAAATAATCCCGAAATAACTGTATTAATTCACAGTGTTGTTTGTGCGAATTAATATAATTATTTCTAGAATCTACACTATCATTTCATGTAGATTTAAGATTATTACACTAATATTTATGCGGTTCTACACTTGGCATCAATTGTTCAATTTCATACTTAATAAATTCAAATGGTTCAAGGGTAATTAACCATTTTTCTACGTGTTAAATAATTAAACATTTAAGGGGTCATATTAAACAAATTTAACTAACCAAATTCAACACATATGTCGATTCAAATTTTTAACTATCCTACGTCAAATTCAATTGCATAATATTTATCACTTTATACATTACAATTTAACATCCAATAAAAACAACAATCAATCAATTATCAACCAAACTGTATTATCATCGCATAAATAATTAACAGATAATGGTGCCAGATGTTACAGGTGAACTGATACAGGTAATAACATATATAATAGTGTAATTAACTAACAGCAATATATTTCAATTGTCGTTTCAATTGAAATCAAATTTAATAAATAAAAGAATGTGAATCGTGAGTGATTGCTCACCTTTCGAGGATAGAGGGCTGAACGAGAATGAGATGAGTTACGAATCCCAAAGAAACGCTAGATGGATACGATTTGAATGAAGCTAACGGGCATGACTCGCCGAACGAAGCTGATAGTTTGAATTGATGCAAACGAATTAGAATCACCAAGATGGAAACAAATATATGCTATTAATTTCCATGAATTCAATCTTAAATTAAGTTGAATATTAAAATAATATATACATATATATATAATTCATCGTTTTAAATTGAATACATTTAATAAAAAATAAAATCCTTATTTTACCTAATAATTATATAGATAACTTATACATAAAAATCCAAATCTATATATATTCCAAGATCACTTGTTAAATTTAGCGCATACCTTTAATATATATTATTCTATATACATACATTTTGAAGAAAAATCAAACACGTATATACAGGCAACAAACAAGTAACTACAAGAAAAAAAATCAATAAATCAATACCCATATTTAAGGTCTATATTTATATTTAAATTTAAACAGTACACGTCAAAATAAATCGTTAGAGCTTGTCTTTAATAATCTTAAACAGACCCGACTTATATGTACTACCCTAGTACCGACCGTTTATAAAGTGATAGAATATAAAATAATGTTTCGAAACTCAAAATTTTAGTTTTGGTTTTTTTTAAAAAAAAAATAAAAAAAATAAAAAAAATAATAAATACTATGCTTTAGTCAATCAACCTATTCAGGTCTGACATCTTGGTTCTCCCACAAGCATCTTTACAGCCTAAAACTCCCACTACCTACAGCATAATTCATCTCACAAGTTACTTCATTTCATCTAATCAATTGGTTTGTGCAGCAAAATCCTACTTTAAAGTTTCTCTATGTTTCCTATGTTTTCATAAAGTTGTCGCAGTGCTAAATTTCTGAAATAATACAACCAGGCCCTGTATGCCTTGATGCAAAGTTTTACAAAAGCAGAATATATCTCGTATATAAATACATTTAAATCCCAACTTTGTTAACCACATACATTCATATTTTTTTTAAGAAAAAAAAACAATACTATAAACCAATACAAATTTATATACGAGCAGTAACAATTTATATATAGATTTAATAAGAAATCACATAATGAAGACACTTTTCGTGTAAACACAACTCGTATATATACGAAACAAGATTTCAAGGGACGTGCATGTATATATACCATGCTTGTAAAGTAAACATATATTAATATATCTTCAAAAGTATAAAATAATTAAATAAGTGAATAAAATAAGCAAACTTATACAGCTTATACAAGTAACATAGCATATTTATATAAGTATATTTATACCTCAACACAAGAAAGAACTCTCGGCTATAGGTGGTTCATGGGCGAGTGGCAGTGCTGCTATGCTAACGTGGCTGAGGAAAGAGGCGCTTGGGTGGCGGGTCACGCACCAGGGAGGCTCGGCAATAAGCAAGGTGAGTGGTTGCATAAGTTTGAGGCTAGAGCAGAAGACTCGGTGGCTGAGGTAGAAGCATGGGCGGAGGTCGGTGGAGTTTCGGCTTGGTGCTGTTGTTGCCGTGGTGGGAGGATCTGAAGGCGGTGGTGGTACAGCTTCGGGTCCGGTCGGTGAGGCTTGGTCGAGCGAGAGAGGGAGGGGAAGCGAATGGGAATGGCTGGGAATGGGTTGTCGTCGTGGAGCACGGTGAGGAGGCGGTGCGGCCGAGGTCAAGGGGGTCACGTAGGGAGTAGTTCGCGTCGGCGAGTCTAGGTGGGTGGATGCACGTGATGGTGACGTGGGCGGAGGGCGATGAGCCGTTGGTTGTGGACTCGACGGTGACGAGTGGAGCTAATTAAGGTGGTTACGGTTGTTCTTAGCGTGGTGGTGGGGGAGCATGCATTTCAATGGTTTAATATGCAAATGAAGCAACTGTAGGAAGAGAAAGATTTATGACTTTGGTTTATATAAAATTGTTTCAGAATCACTCTGCAAAAAAAAAAATTGTTTCAGAATCAAAGAGGAGAGAAAGAATGAGTGGGGTGGAAAAGAAGGTCAGTGGAAATTGAAATGGTTGTAACTCAAAAAGATGGAAGACATGGAAAGAACTGGTTATAAATTGGCACCGGGAAATAACAACTTCCAAACTTTGAATTTTGAAATATTATTTATGACAGTTGGTTATTATGTTTGGAAGAAAATAAATGCCACTGACTGTTGGGTTAATAACAAGAGAATTTGAATAGACACAACATTATAACCGAGTACCGATACGTTAGGCATTACGCAACGTGCAACGTACGCCGGACTCCGAATTTGAAAATCGAGTACACCGTAAAGATCAGCACGACGAGACGATCAAAACGGTATACAGATGTCGGTGATTTGATTGAATTATAAAAATTCGAATTTTCTACCAACAGAAAATGCAAGAAAAACGTAGAAGAATAAGATCGACGGAGCTAAAGAAGTCCGAATTTTGAAAAACGAAAAATGACGCCTTACTCAGAAGACGGTTTAGAATTTTTCTATCTAAAAATATTTAAGTTCCGAAAACATTTTATTTTTATCGCTTTTTAACTGAATAAATTGAAGTATATTTACGCACGAAATAAACTTTCATATTTTTGGACGAAAATTTACCAGTTGCTATGTTTAATTAAACGCATTCCAAATATCAAATTTATATTTTAAAATTTTATCGTTTAAAATTTCACAAAATTTCAACAAACGTTTTTAAAACAGTTGAAATTTACGGGTCGTTACACTATCCTCCACTCAAAACTATTCGTCCCCGAAAAGGAACGAGGTAGGAGAATAGAAACAACCATAAAGAAAAACAGATTTGAAATACAAAATAACAATTAATTTAAACCATATAAATTCAAATTTAAATTAATTGATATTCAATAATCGATTTAATCCATTTGATTTCACTAAAATCAATCTCAACTGTTTCTAAATTCATTATCTTATTATCCAATTATCTTCAATTTAAAATTTCTAAAACCATAAATTTGAATAGACTTTTATTATAATCATATTTTCTTCAACAATTTCAAATTCTTCTTTATTCCAAATTATTGTTAAATTTATTCTACTTAATATATCTAATCACATATATTTAACCCATATAAATTAATTTAAATTTACACCTATTAATTTCTTTTAAATTCAAGGTATTTCATATGTTGATCAAATTTCAATTTATTAATTCTTTCAAAACAAATTTATTAATTCTTTCAAAACAAATTTATTTCATTATTAACTGAGTTTACTTATTATCTTATCTAACTCTATTAACATCTTAATAATCAAAATTTAGTGTATAACTTTTATTATAAACACTCAAATTTTATTTATAAAATTATTTTATATTGTATATTATCCAATTACATTTTTAACTTATGAATAATTTAGGTAAGCTATATTGAAATGCAATTTAGTACTATACAAATAGAATTTTCAAATTCAATTATCTCAAGTTTAAATACTTATTCAAAATTTAGCTTTATTTATAATTGAAAACATTCTTTAACATGATTTTTTTTAAGAATTTGAATTTCCGTTTAATTTCAAACCCTTTAGAAATAATTACGTATATACTATGTATATTAAATCAAATTTAATTTAAAATAATATACCCATATATATATCAAGTCATATTTAAGAAATTCGAATCAAAATATTTTTCCAAACAAAACCATAGCAATGCTACAGAATAGTATCTCCACTTCGAAACTCGAAAATGAATGTCGATGATGCGGCCGCCATCACCGAAATTATTTTCCAGCGACAAAGAGAAGAGCACTGATTTCAACACTTTAAAAATTCTTTGAAAACGGTTTCTATTCGAAAATACGTTCAATTACATACAATTTAAAATTTAAAAACCAAAGCTTGAAATTTTTAGGAAATTAAATTCTCAAATTCTAAATTTTAAATTCATTTAAATTTCAAATCAGTTTATAACCCATGTTTAAAAATCCATTTATAGAACAATAAGTGATAATCAATTATTATCATTTCTAACAACAAATTCATTAACAATTTTAATTTCAGGAAACTTATATTTGAAAACGATATTGTGTCGGTTTGCTCTGTTAAAGTGTTTTGGAAATCCTATCGATAGCGTTGATCAGACGAATCGATCGAAAATCCAAATCAACATCAACAACTCAAACAACACAATGTATATTAAAACATTTATATATTAGTTTACAAATACATTTCTTTGCTTGACGATACAGGAATGAATTTTCAAAATAAGGATAGGGTTTCAAATTTGATGGACTTAAATCAAAGAGAAATTTGATTCGAAGATAAGTTCGAAACAAGATATGATGATTAATAGCAAAGTAGGAAGATTGACAAGTTTATATAAATCGCGGGCAACCTTAACCGGATCGACCGTGACTTCAAGAATAAGATCGTTGTATAATTCCGAGGTAAATCGACATTCGATCTCAAGAAATAGAATTCAGGTATAGGAAGAGATAGATAGCATCGTAAACCGAGGATACAGAAATCTTCGGTAAATCGATGCATATTATAAAGGAGTTTTGCTCCTTTACGAATCATTCGAAGATTAGCGAGACCGCCGATCTATTATAGATATCATTCAAAATGGAGTTATGGGGTGCTCTAGAATTTGAAAGAAGACGAATAGTGAAGGACACGAATGAATTTCGGAACCGAGGGGAACGTTCCAAAATTCAAAGGAATTGATTCAAAGGAAGAGATTGAAACTCGAATGAGAGTGATTCTGTAAATACATTTACCCCTATATGCTTAGTTTTGCTAAGAGCTACCAAAGCTCTGATACCAACTGTAACGACCCGCTATTTTGGACCATTCACATCCATTAGAAGTGTATAGGTAGACAATCATGCCAGAATTGAATTGCTCAAAATACCACGTTGTTAATTTAAATTTGGCAAAACTGAACATATACAGTAAATAAATATAATCACAGATCACAGACACAGAGTAATGAATTCAGCGAAAATAAAAGAGATAGTAGTTCATGAAGCTACTATATAAATGTATAAGTTACATCAGAGTTAAACCAGATACAACGGAAGAGTTAATACGATACATCAGATACAAATCAGAATACATCACTGGAATCATCGAATACCAAAAGCAGAATAGATGGCTGGATCTTCAAGCAAAGCTCCAACTTCAAATGTGAGTCTCGAATACTAGTACACTCAGTCTGACCCGAGCGTAAAGAAAAAACACAAGACACTCGAGTCAGGATTAACATTCTTATATTAATAAATCCAACTCAAGTGAAATAGCAATTGAAATACAAGTAACTCAAAGGATGTTGGAATAACCATCCTTTAAGGATCCGTTAAACTATCTACTATGTAGTAGTGTACGATAAGTAGATAATGTCTATCAGTAATATAAGATAACAAAAAAAGTGTTAAGGCGTTACCATTATTCCCCTTAACACATTTTTATTCCCAAGAGCATATACAAGACCGTAATTTCCCCAAAACCGGAAGTCACCAGAGGGCAATCCATATACTAAAGGTACAAACCAAAATCGTAGTGGTCGTGTATAGGGATACAAGTATGACAAGGCACATGAGGCAATACCCAAGGTAGTGACACTACCGTTTGCCTGATCCGGACTGGTGAGAACGCATCGCCGCAGCGACCGCAACACCACGAAACAACACTCCCAAAATCAAGGGTGCACCAATCGACAACAAGTAATGAGTAGTTTTCAAAGAAGTGTGTTCGCTCGAGGTAGCTAACCCCCCATTTGGCCCGGCACGGCTCCTGTTTTAGTCATTTCCAATTTGACACAAGTGTCAAGGCTATCCATTATCGTTCTCTTTCTTCAGTCATCACGTACATCATTCCAACCACTTCATTCTAGATCACACTCCGCGTGTAGTTATTAAAGTGGTTTTCGGTTTAGACAGTGAGTATGTCCCTAATCGATTCCGGTCTCTTTAATAACTTTCGTAATTATTACACCGATTGGTCGCTTAATAAATTTCAAAACCAAATCAAATTCAATTTCAATTAGAATTGGTAAACCAATATTTCATTTGTCTTTCTAAAACAATTTCCACAATTTTCGTTTCAAAACTTCCAAATTCATGATTTCAAAATCTTATAATTCAATTTCAATTTCTATTTAAACAATTCAAATATTGATTCAAGTTTGTATATAAGTTTCATTCCGAAATCATTTAAATTAATTTAACTTAACATTCAAATCAATTTCAAATTCATTTATCGATTTCATTCAATATTCATTAAAAAAATTTGTCATTCAAAACAATTTCTATTTAATTTCCAATTCATTTAATCAATTACTTAAGTCAACTTCATTATATCAAACTTCAAATTGAATTAAATTAAATTCATCAAATCAATTCTTTCAATTACAAATCTTACATTGATTTCAATAAATCACATTCTATTTCTTGTTAAAGAAATTCAATTTCATTGATTTAATTTTAGTTACAAGTTTCAAAACTCAATTAAATAAGAAACTTATTTTACTTACTCAAGAAGTTAAATTTCACTTATAAAGAATTCAATTTTATTTAATTATTAAATAATTTCAAAATTTAACTATTATAAAATTCCAAAACTTTATTATTAAATAATTTCAAAACTTAATTCAATCATTTCTCAACTTTAACAACGTTCTTTCACAAATTACATTGTTAACATTTTGTTTCAGATTATTAAATATTAACATTTCCTTTCATTAAAAATTCAAATTTCAACTTCATTTCAAAACCATATTATTTGATTTTATTTTTTTAAATCAAATCATTGACCAATCGGTTTTTATTTAATTCTCTATCCTAGGTCAAAGATAAATTTGGGTATTTATCATTTCAACCCGATTCCAATTCACTTCAAATCAAAACATAGCAAAAGGGAACTTGCAGTGTGATAACTGGGATGGTGTCAAAGTAAATAAACAAGCAATAACAACAATCAATATCAATCCAATAATGAATTCAAATAATCCCGAAATAACTGTATTAATTCATAGTGTTGTTTGTGCGAATTAATATAATTATTTCTAGAATCTACACTATCATTTCATGTAGATTTAAGATTATTACACTAATATTTATGCGGTTCTACACTTGGCATCAATTGTTCAATTTCATACTTAATAAATTCAAATGGTTCAAGGGTAATTAACCATTTTTCTACGTGTTAAATAATTAAACATTTAAGGGGTCATATTAAACAAATTTAACTAACCAAATTCAACACATATGTCGATTCAAATTTTTAACTATCCTACGTCAAATTCAATTGCATAATATTTATCACTTTATACATTACAATTTAACATCCAATAAAAACAACAATCAATCAATTATCAACCAAACTGTATTATCATCGCATAAATAATTAACAGATAATGGTGCCAGATGTTACAGGTGAACTGATACAGGTAATAACATATATAATAGTGTAATTAACTAACAGCAATATATTTCAATTGTCGTTTCAATTGAAATCAAATTTAATAAATAAAAGAATGTGAATCGTGAGTGACTGCTCACCTTTCGAGGATAGAGGGCTGAACGAGAATGTGATGAGTTACGAATCCCAAAGCAATGCTAGATGGATACGATTTGAATGAAGCTAACCGGCATGACTCGCCGAACGAAGCTGATAGTTTGAATTGATGCAAACGAATTAGAATCACCAAGATGGAAACATAATATATGCTATTAATTTCCATGAATTCAATCTTAAATTAAGTTGAATATTAAAATAATATATACATATATATATAATTCATCGTTTTAAATTGAATACATATATTAAAAAATAAAATCCTTATTTTACCTAATAATTATATAGATAACTTATACATAAAAATCCAAATCTATATATATTCCAAGATCACTTGTTAAATTTAGCGCATACTTTTAATATATATTATTCTATATACATACATTTTGAAGAAAAATCAAACACGTATATACAGGCAACAAACAAGTAACTACAAGAAAAAAAAATCAATAAATCAATACCCATATTTAAGGTCTATATTTATATTTAAATTTAAACAGTACACGTCAAAATAAATCGTTAGAGCTTGTCTTTAATAATCTTAAACAGACCCGACTTATATGTACTACCCTAGTACCGACAGTTTATAAAGTGATAGAATATAAAATAATGTTTCAAAACTCAAAATTTTAGTTTTAGTTTTTTTAAAAAAAATAATAATAATAATAAATACTATGCTTTAGTCAATCAACCTATTCAGGTCTGACATCTTGGTTCTCTCACTAGCATCTTTACAGCCTAAAACTCCCACTACCTACAGCATAATTCATCTCACAAGTTACTTCATTTCATCTAATCAATTGGTTTGTGCAGCAAAATCCTACTTTAAAGTTTCTCTATGTTTCCTATGTTTTCATAAAGTTGTCGCAGTGCTAAATTTCTGAAATAATACAACCAGGCCCTGTATGCCTTGATGCAAAGTTTTACAAAAGCAGAATATATCTCGTATATAAATACATTTAAATCCCAACTTTGTTAACCACATACATTCATATTTTTTTTAAGAAAAAAAACAATACTATAAACCAATACAAATTTATATATGAGCAGTAACTATTTATATATAGATTTAATAAGAAATCACATAATGAAGACACTTTTCGTGTAAACACAACTCGTATATATACGAAACAAGATTTCAAGGGACGTGCATGTATATATACCATGCTTGTAAAGTAAACATATATTAATATATCTTCAAAAGTATAAAATAATTAAATAAGTGAATAAAATAAGCAAACTTATACAGCTTATACAAGTAACAGAGCATATTTATATAAGTATATTTATACCTCAACACAAGAAAGAACTCTCGGCTATAGGTGGTTCATGGGCGAGTGGCAGTGCTGCTATGCTAACGTGGCTGAGGAAAGAGGTGCTTGGGTGGCGGGTCACGCACTAGGGAGGCTCGGCAATAAGCAAGGTGAGTGGTTGCATAAGTTTGAGGCTAGAGCAGAAGACTCGGTGGCTGAGGTAGAAGCATGGGCGGAGGTCGGTGGATTTTTGGCTTGGTGCTGTTGTTGCCGTGGTGGGAGGATCTGAAGGCGGTGGTGGTACAGCTTCGGGTCCGGTCGGTGAGGCTTGGTCGAGCGAGAGAGGGAGGGGAAGCGAATGGGAATGGCTGGGAATGGGTTGTCGTCGTGGAGCACGGTGAGGAGGCGGTGCGGCCGAGGTCAAGGGGGTCACGTAGGGAGCAGTTCGCATCGGCGAGTCTAGATGGGTGGATGCACGTGATGGTGACGTGGGCGGAGGGCGATGAGCCGTTGGTTGTGGACTCGGCGGTGACGAGTGGAGCTAATTAAGGTGGTTACGGTTGTTCTTAGCGTGGTGGTGGGGGAGCATGCATTTCAATGGTTTAATATGCAAATGAAGCAACTGTAGGAAGAGAAAGATTTATGACTTTGGTTTATATAAAATTGTTTCAGAATCAAAGAGGAGAGAAAGAATGAGTGGGGTGGAAAAGAAGGTCAGTGGAAATTGAAATGGTTGTAACTCAAAAAGACGGAAGACATGGAAAGAACTGGTTATAAATTGGCACCGGGAAATAGCAACTTCCAAACTTTGAATTTTGAAATATTATTTATGATAGTTGGTTATTAGGTTTGGAAGAAAATAAATGCCACTGACTGTTGGGTTAATAACGAGAGAATTTGAATAGACACAAGATTATAACCGAGTACCAATACGGTAGGCATTACGCAACGTGCAACGTACGCCGGACTCCGAATTTGAAAATCGAGTACACCGTAAAGATCAGCACGACGAGACGATCAAAACAGTATACAGATGTCGGTGATTTGATTGAATTATAAAAATTCGAATTTTCTACCAACAGAAAATGCAAGAAAAACGCAGAAGAATAAGATCGACGGAGCTAAAGAAGTCCGAATTTTGAAAAACGAAAAATGACGCCTTACTCAGAAGACGATTTAGAATTTTTCTATTTAAAAATATTTAAGTTCCGAAAACATTTTATTTTTATCGCTTTTTAACTGATTAAATTAAAGTATATTTACGCGCGAAATAAACTTTCATATTTTCGGATGAAAATTTACCAGTTGCTATGTTTAATTAAACGCATTCCAAATATCAAATTTATATTTCAAAATTTTATCGTTTAAAATTTTACAAAATTTCAACAAATTACGTTTTTAAAACAGTTGAAATTTACGGGTCGTTACATTAACTCAGAATCAATGATGAGAAGCTCAAACATAGAGAAAAGATCAACCACTCTTCACTTCTACTCTACAAGCTCCAATCTAAGATCAAAACAAGTATTTCCTAAATTAGGTTATAGGAAATTTTTGAAATTGGAGAGAGATTGAGATGGAGAAGGTGAAAAGAAGGCTTACCTAAGCTTCTCTTTGATTTTGGGGCAAGAATTTGAGTTTGCAAAAGGAAACTAGGGCTTGGAATTTCTATTTCCCATTCTCTTCCCCCATTTTCAGTTGAGCTTGATTGTTAGGAAAATGAAATGAGTGAATGGATGAAGAGTTAATGAGTTAGAGTAATAAGTTGGGTTAGTGGGCTGAAACCCAAACCCAAAAGCCCAAATAGAAAATAGCAAAATTCTACTTACTCCAAACATATCGATGCTTATACTCAAAAAGATCGCAAATGCCATTTTGGACTCAATGGAAGTGGTCTCGAGTCCTAATTCGACCGTTTGCAAAAAGTGACATTTTAGACTTAAATCCGACTAATGACGCTATATTTAAATAAAACATTTAAATATAAAATCGTAAAATATGCGGGTTGTTACATTAATGATAATTATGAAATAAATGTTATGCGTAATATTTGGCTTTACAATCTATTTGGGGTATCAATAGCAGTATATGTGTTTTCTGAGTATATAAAAGGTTTAAATTAATATTTGAATATATAAAATTAAGAAACTAGTAAATTATTGAAAGGTAAAGTTTGTATTTAGTTTCAATTATTTATGTAAAGCTGATAAATTATAATAAATTATGAGGAATTCTCATATTAATATTTTAGGTATATCAAAGTGTATTTTCCTAATAATATAAATATTTATAAAATTACTAATGTGTGTTATAAAAATGTTTATACATGATTTCTAAGCTATTTGATTTCTCATCTTTTCTATGTTGATTCTGATGATATGAGTGATTCACCATTGATATTGATTTGGTTGATGATTTTAACAGGATACAGTGACGACATCCTTTTATATGATTTTGTGATGTTTAATTCTGTGTAACGAGAAATCTGAATAAGCGTAGTTATAACACCGTTTGGGATGAGGCATTCGGTAATATTTTTCTGTTTATTCCTTGGACTCATTATTTAGAATAATGAGTAGATTGAGTCTAGTTTAAAAGTAGTGAATAAATGTTTATGTATCACATAGTGGTATAAGAAGCTATTGTGATATTTCTTCAGTTATTCATCGTAAGTAGATGACACTTACGTGACGGGAATAAAGTGGATTGTGCAAGATAATACATGTAGTGATCTATCGCTCTATACCTATATTTAGTGATTATGGCTCTATGCCTAATGATGACCAAGACTTCGTGTCTATATGTATTGGTTCTATATGCCACTATTACGATGTACTCATATTCAGTATGTTGAAGAGGACCGAATGGCTAGAAACCACCCTAGCGGCCTGATTGTGGGGTCGAACCCTGGACATGTGACACCCTATATATAAATGTAGCTTTGTGCTCTCGCTTTGTGCGTTTTCCCCTATGTCACCTAGGCTAGCAGTCTGTTACCTATAGTGGCATGTGTAGTGTTATGACTTAAGAGTCATAGTGTTGACGAGCACACCGGTGGATATGTGTCACGATGACTATGAGGTAACTAAAGACTGTAGAGACTCCATGTCACTAGAGCTTGCTACGTGCTATCAGTCTCCCTTCTGGTACTAACGGAGTTGTAGATTGGCATATACGATTGGTACACCTCACTATAGTTTAGATATGGGTTTGATGACCCATATATTTTATATATGGATGGTTCTACTGGGGACTTGTGTCTATCGTAAAGTCATATCCCATAACAATACTTTATTATGGTATAGAGATTAGGAGATGAGATTATACATGTGATATCCAGAGTATAGTGGATTCTCAGTATATTTATAGGCAGCTTATCCTATTTTACATATATTGATGGTGATGTTTTATCGAGATTGAGAGATATATTTGGTCAATGCTTCGTGCTAGCCTGATTATACTTAGTGATCTCATTTATTGATATGTCTAGATTTGATGATGATTTTAGGATATTTATGATTCACCCATTTATGTTAATTCTGTGATTTCTAATTTGATGGGTTTCTATATGGGTGATGACATCTTTTGGTATCAAAGCTAGTTGCTTCGTATAGTTTTGGATTATTCATGTGATATGTGGTTTTAATGGTTATTTATGTTATTATAACTATATTACATTTATATGATCATATAAATATATGAAATGATTGATATGTCCTCTGATAACTTGAGTATCTCTATAGTGTTATCATATTTTTATTCCTCGTTTACATTGCATTACCCAATTTATGGATCCTTGATTAGACATAGTCTGATGCGTGTGTTATTTATGTAATACTCAGGTTAGTCCAAGACATTTTAGGTCCAGGGACGACATGACTAGCATGTGTGTTTAGTGGCTTAGAGAAGATTTATATTAAGATTGTTATATGATAATTGTATAACATTGATTACCGTATATATTTGACACTGAGTTGTATATTGATTGTTCATCACATTACATTGAGATACACTATATTCTTATGACTTTAGTGTATTATATATTGTATGTTATCACTATATGATTTACTGTATATTATGTATTGTTCTGTCATGGAGGCACACGTGTCTATTGCTTTGTACCGATACTGTAAAGACCCATAATTTATGATTAATTTAATTAATTAATTAATTAATAGGCCAACAAGGTCTAAATAAGGAAATAATGGGGACAATGAATTAACTTAAACCAGTATTTGAGCCAAAGCCCAAGTGATTGTGGGTCAATAAACACGACTACTTTCATTCATTCATTCCATACAACTAAAATTAAAATACAAGCTCAAAAGATATGTTAATGGTGATGGCTTAGAGCAATGGGAATAAAGAGGAGGTAAAGTAAACACAAGTTAAGAAAAAGAGAGGAAGATCCAATAAGATTTCTTGAAGATTTAGGTGAGTAATATTTAAACATTTATTCATCTCAATTTCATTGATTTCGATTGTATTAATTTTGTACCCATATAGAGTTTTGCCTAAATGAAAACTTGTCATGATATCCTAACTATTGTTATAAAGATGGGTTAGTAATTTGAGAAGCTTACAGTTTAGGAATAAATTGTTATGAATTTCTAATGTAAACACTTAGAAAATATACAAGGAAAATAACATGTAATTCAAATGAAAGATAAGGTAGGGATAAGAAATTATCCATGAATTTTTTGGAATATATTATAAGACTTTCTATGTGTAAAATTAGCTAGAGCTTTTGTAGAACCGTGCTGGTGAAAAAGGGAATCTGTGTTGAGAATTAATAGAAATGACATATATATTAAAATAATTATGTATAAGTATAAGATCCATAATAATAGCCGAAAAGATAAATAGAGGACATTTTAAATGTCGGAGAAAGATAAAGTAACTTATCTAATGGCGACATGTGTAAAGGTGGTCACGTGCCTTCTTAGATGTGTCAAATATTGTCAAATACGGAGCCAAGGAGGCCAAATATCTCAATGGATAACTATGCTTAATAAAACTACGCTGGGTAGTAGGGTGATGATTTGCCAAAGGAGTCTTGGAACTTTTTGGAAGAAAGTAGTCCTGCCTTGAAAATTTGCATAGGACATACAGTTCCCAATCAGGTGATGAGAATAAGGAAAATTGCACCATTATACTGTGCCGCAATATGGGAGAGTACACACTTAATAAATAAAGAGTGTATTGCACACATAAGTCACAGCAGGGTGTACTACGCCGAAGTATTATGGGCAGAAGTAAGTTAAGTTTTGGAAGGGCTATTGAACCGAGTAAGGATGCTAACGCCGAGTAAGGATTCTTACTAGAATGCACACCTAAAGAAGTGTTAAGTGAGGAGAGGCATTCAACTTCCAAAGGTTTGCAAATGGCTGATTCTATGCAACCTCAAATTAAATATAAAACAATACTATAAGGGGTTGATTCTATGCATTCTAGGACTACATGTGGTTGATTCTTTGTAGTCCAAAACTTATATAATAATTAAATTGGATCTACGGGTGGCTTATTCATAGCAGATCGGAATTAAATGAATAAGTGTTGAAAAGGGGGCTGTGGGTGGCTGATTCATAGTAGACCCAGGTCCAACATTAAATAAAATAATTTATTAGGACTTGCGTATGGTTGATTCATAGCAAGTCTAGTATTAAATGAAGTAAGTAAAAGAGACTTGTGGGTGGCTGATTCATAGCAGGTCAGAACTAAATGAATAAATATTAGATAGGGGACCGGTGGCTGGTTCATGGTGGTCCCAGTCTAATTAAATAATATAATAACAAAGGAAAGGGAAAGAAAATTTGAACTTAATAAGTTTATAAGAATGGGGTTGCGAGTGGTGTAGCATAGTAGCCCAGAGCTGAGTAAAATGATACCGCAGGGACCAGGGTCAGTGCAGTATGAGCATAGCAGTAACTGTATAAAAAGGGGAAATTTAGGAAGTCTCTAGGTTAAGCAAATATAACTTTTTGTGTGCAATAGTATGTATGATGTTTGTAAATAGTGAGAGGAAAACTTGTTCCGTGTTATGCAGTGTTGTCTCACTATGTATTTAGGTTATAATTTAAGGTAAGTATTATTCACACCAGACTTTATATCTGACCAGTGTTTTTATCATTATACCCCTATAAACTCACGGGTACTCATTAGAGTATGCTGAGTTTATGGGATAGGCAAGTTATTTTGGGCACGGTTTGAAGATCGACGACGGTGCTGAAGGCTTAGTTATTTATAATGTATGCTAATTCCGTTGTTATAAGTGTTTGGTTTGCATCTTTATATGTTGACCCAACACTCTGTTATGTATTTCTTATGTTGTATTTGACCCCTACGTGGGTACAACTTGGGGTTAAATATAAAAATATATGTAATGAATATTAAAGCAAACCTAATGAAATGAAAATGGTTGTTGTTCTATTTACTTAAATTGTTTGGAATATTATGGAAACCACTCTTGGTCGATTGAAAATAATTCTAATGATGACTATAGCATTATTGGCGTTTATTTTCAGTTCTCTTAGTGGGGGATGTTACAATTGGTATTAGAGCATAGGTTTAGGGTAATCTAAGTAAAACAAAGTTAGAAGTAGGAATAAGAACTTAGAATAGGAAGAACACCCTAGGGATGGGATGCGCTATTATATATAATGTATTTGCAAGTTGATATATAGATATATAGGAAGATATATCTACCCTTCTATTATTGCGTCACTCTTTCTTTTTGTTTCTTTCGAAGACTTGCTTAACAAAAAAAGATAAGATGGGTTTGGGAATAGGCGAATTGCATTAGGAGGTGTGATTGCAAGGAGAGGTGCAAAAAGTGCACAGACCAATAAACGAAGCAGGGGAGAAGTCCTAAGGGTATAGGAATGGTAGATGCACAGCTAGTAAATGCGGTGGGCATGGATGTGAACGCCTTGTTTAGAGAGTTTGTGGCTTTGATGATAAGGGAAAATGTGCCAGGAGTGGTTGAGTTTAGGCCCATTGTTGTAAGAGAATATTTTCCAAAGATGTGTAAAAACTACCAGAGTTTGAGAGGAAAAGTGTTTAAGAGGAGAGAGCCCGTTGTTGAAGTATTGGACAGGCTAAAAAACTGCAAACTGATATTTGAAAATCTAGATTTGAACGACGCGTATAAGAGGAGGGTGGTATGGAGATATTTGCACGAGGATGTGCTGGATTTGTGGTAGATAGTTACTGCTGGAACACCTGAGGAAGAGATTACATGGTTGCAATTCAGAGAAAGATTTGATGCTCAGTTTATATCAAATCACAGCAGAGCATGTTAGTTCGTGAGTTCATAGACTTGAGGCAGGGAGACCATACTGTGGAAGGATATGTTTAGAAGTTTAATTCTTTAGCCAAGTATGGTAGGGAGATCATCAACACTCCAATGAAGAAGAATGAGAAGTTTATCATAGGCTTAAAGCAAGGGTTGGATCATAAAGTGATGGCTCACTTGGCATCTCCTTTTGAATTCATAGTTGATATGGCAAGAAGATACGATATGATGTATGGATGGTAGAGGAGAGTAGAGACAAAGCCCAAAGTTGAGATGAAGAAGAAGTTTGTTATTTATACAAAAGGCAAGAAGGGAGTGCCGAAAGGGAGGAGCGGCTGCTGCGGATGTTATCTTTTTCAACTGTGGACAAAAGGGACACTATGCTACCAAGTGTCCAACATCGAAGAATTTTGTGAAGGCTAAATGCTTTAAGTGTGATAAGGTAGGGCATTTGAAGAAGGACTGCACAGGGCTTAAGGCATAGGTTTATGTCGCTGAGGGATCAAGGGAAGGACCATCTGCTGAAGAAAGAGGCAAAGGAAAGGTCTTAGAAGGTAGGGCTCAAATTTTTGGTATTTCAATTAGATTATCGTATGATATTGGTGCTACACATTCATTTGTAGCAAGAGCTTTGTTTGATAGACTTGGGTTAGGAGTTACCTACTTAGTCGCCTCCATACATATAGCTAATCCGATAGGGGGATACGCCATTCTCGAATTGAGATGCACTGACCTAGATATTGAGTTAGGTGAGTGCAAGTTTTCTTGAGATCCCTATGTATTTAACTTCATAGGTTTTGGAGTCAATTTAGGAATGGATTGGTTGAAAAGGTATTGTGCAAGTGTGCACTGTGCTGAGAGAATTATTACTCTTAGTCATTTAGACCGCAAAGATAGAGTGTACGTGGTTTTAGAGGAGTGCAAAGCTAAGTGCAGAAGGGTTTTGTTTGCTTTAGCTTCAGAGAAGAAAGAAGTGCCGAGAGTAGTACGGGTAGTGAAGGAATTCTGAGATGTATTTGAACTTATTTCAGTGTTGCCACCTTTGAGAGCAGTAGAGTTTTTATAGATTTTTTACCAGGAGATGAACTGTTTAGTCGACCTCCTAATAGAATGCCTCTGAGGATATGGAGGAGTTGAGAAAGCAGTTGACCGAGTTAGAAGGTAAGAGCTTTGTTAGGCCAAGTAGCTCACTATGGGAAGCAACGACATTATTTGTGAAGAAGTCAGATGGATCGTTCAGACTATGTAAAGACTATCAAAAGTTGAACGAAAGGACGGTAAAGAATAGATATCATTTGCCAAGAATTGATGACCTTTTGATCAACTGAATGGAGTTAAGGTATTTTCATAGCTAGATTTAGCTACGGGGTTCCATTAGCTGAGGGTTACAGAGGATAGTGTTCTTTAACTGCGTTCAGGTCAAGATATGGTTCATATGAATGGCCAACGATGCCATTTGGGCTGACGAATGCACCAACGTTCTTTGTTGATTTGATGAATAGAGTTTTGCAAGATCGGCTAGATAAGTTCTTGTTGGTGTTCATAGATGACATCTTAGTGTATTGAAGAAATGAGGAGGAGCACGCAGTTCATCTAAGGCTTGTGCTGTAGACATTGAGAGAGCATAAGCTAAATGCGAAGTTCTCTAAGTGTCATTTTTGGAGAAGGGTAGCAAAGTTCTTAGGCCATGTGATTTCTGAAGAAGGGCTAGCTGTAAATTCTTCAAAAGTTGATGTAGTGAATGGGTGGAAGAGGCCTGAAACTATTACTGAGGTATGAAGTTTCTTAAGATTGGCTGGCTACGACTAGAGATTTATTAAAGACTACTATCTTATAGCTACGCTAATGAAGAGGCTAACTAGAAAGAGTGAGCAGTTTGTCTGGGCACTAGAGTGTGAGAGGGCATTCTAGGGATTGAAGCATCGATTAACAGATGCACCCGTGTTAGTGATACCAGAAGGGAATGATGGGATGATTGTGTATATTGATGCTTCAGGAGCAGGATTAGGGTGTAGTATTGATGCAGAAGGGCAGGATGATTGCCTATGCATGTAGGAAGTTGCGACCGTATGAAGTTCGATATCCAACTCATGATTTGGAGTTGGCAGCTGTCGTCTTTTCTTTGAAGATTTGGAGACATTATCTCTTAGGGGAGAGGTTTGAGTTGTATGCTGATCACAAGTCATTAAGATATTTGTTCTCTCAAAAGGAGTTGAAATGAAGCAATGGAGGTGGTTAGAGTTTCTAACATTGTACGATTTGGGATAGAGTTTACCACTAGAAAAGGCAAAAAAGTAGTTGATGCCTTGAGCTGACAACATCAAAGTTGTGTTTTGGATATGTTAGAGGAATGGGTCATTTTAGAAACATTGTCTACGTGTGACGTGCAGCTTCTTTCTAGTGCAAATTCGAGCAGTGCATTTAGAATATTAGCATGCTTAAAAGTTTGGCCTATGCTTGTAGAAAGAATAGCTAAATTGCAGAAGGGAGATGAGTTCTGCGTAGATGTAGTAAGAAGATTGAACTCGGGATTTGAAGCAGTCGAACTAAAGGGATTCAGTGCTGACAAAGAGGGCAGACTGTGGAAGAATGGAGGTTGGATGTTCTAAGTGCGGAAGGACTTCAGAGAGAAGTATTGGAAGAATGTCATTGTTCAACGTTTACAATACACCATGGAGGTATGAAGATGTATCGAGATACGAAGAAGAGTTTCTTCTGGGAAGGGATGAAGAAAGATATGGGAGAGTATGTGAGAAGATGTCTTACATGCCAGCAAGTGGAGGTAGAGCATCAGAAGCCAAGTGGGCTCCTGCAGCCTTTGAATGTTCCAGTTTGGATGGGAATCAATATCTATGGATTTCATAGATGGGTTGCCAAGATCAAGGGCAGGGAATAAGAGCATATGGGTTATAGTGGGTAGAATAACTGAGGGTGCCCATTTCATTCTAGTAAAGGCCAAATGAAGTGCGCCTAAGTTGGTAGAGATGTATATAAGGGTACTAGTGAGATTGCACAGGGTGCTTAACACTATTATTAGTGATCGTGATCCATTATTCACTAGTGAATTTTGGCATAGCTTGCATAGTGCTATGGGGTCATAACTACGTATGAGTACTACGTACCATCCTCAGATAGATGGGCAGACCGAGAAGGTTAACAAGGTCCTAAAAGGTTTGCTGAGAGCTTGCATTTTAGACTTTGGTGGATCTTGGGAAGATTATTTATACTTGGCATAATTTTCATACAATAATAGCTACCAGAGCAATATTGGGATGGCTCCCTTTAAAGCATTGAATGAAAGGCTATGTAAGTCGCCTGCATGTTGGTTGGAGGCGGGGGATAGGATCGTATTAGGTCCATAAGTGGTTAAGGAAGCTACAGAGAATGTAGAGCTTATCAAGGTAGAAAAGTTATACCGACACTAGGAGATGGGAACTGGCGTTCGCTGTTGGCGACCAGGTGTTCGTAAAGGTTTCTCCAATGAAAGGCGTGATGCACTTTGGGAAGGCTGGGAGGCTAGCACCTAGATCTTTAGGGCTGTTTCTAATCGTAGAAAGGATTGGGAAGGTAGCATATAAAGTGGAACTGCCTAATGCTTTTGCAGGCATCCATAATGCATTTCACCTATCACATTTATGGAAACGCATTAAAGGTCCAGGTGCAATAGTTAATTCGAGGGCAGTGAGGTGCAATACTTAAGAGTTCTCGCATTGACGAGCACACGGGTGGATATGTGTAACGATGACTGTGAGATAAATAAAGAGTGTAGAGGCTTTGTGTCTTTGGAGCTTTCTTCATGCTATCAGTCTCACTTTGGGTACTAACGAAGTAGTAGATTGGAATATACAATTGATACAACTTACTATAGTTTAGACACGGGTTTGATGATCCATATTTTGCTATATATGGATGGCTCTACTTTGGACTTTGTGTCTGTCATATAGTCATATCCCATCACGATACTTTATGATGGTATAGATCCGAGGAGATGAGATTATACCTATGATATATCCAGAGTATAGTGGATTCTAAGTATATTGATGGCAGCCTATCCTATTTTACATATATTGATGATGATGTTTTATGGAGATTGAGAGATATATTTGGGTAATGCTTCGTGCTAGCCTGATTATACTTGGTGAAATCTCATTTGTTGATATGTCTAGATTTAGTGATGATTTTTGGATATATATGATTCACCCATCTATGTTTATTTTATGATTTCTGATTTGATATATTTCTATATAGGCGATGACATCTTTTGGCATCAAAGCTAGTTGCTTTGTATAGTTTTGGATTATTAGTGTGATATGTGGTTTTGATGGTTATTTACGATGTTATAACTGTATTCCATCTATATCATTCTATATATATAATGATTGACATGTCATATGATGATTTGAGTATCTCTATAATGTTATCATATTGTTATTCCTTCTTTACACTACATTACCCATATTATGGATCCTTGATTAGACATAGTCTGACCCGTGTGTTATTTATGTAATACTTGAGTCAATCCAAGACATTTTAGGTACAGGGACGACACGACAATCATGTGTGTTTAGTAGGCTTAGAGAAGATTTATGTTAAGATTGTTATATGATACTTGTATGACATTCATTACTGTATATATTTGACACTGAATTATATATTGATTTTCATCACATTATGTTGAGATACGATGTATTCTTATGACTTTACTATATTATATATTATATGTTATCACTACGATTTTGACTCTGTGTTTGTGATTTACTATATATTATGTATTGTTCTATCCTAGAGGCACATGTGTTTATTACTTTATGTCGATATTGTGTATGTATAGGTGAGATACTTATTTGATGTTTAAATACGTACCAGTGTTGGCCTAAGAGAATATTCACGTGTGTACCCCATATAGCCTCGTTCTCCGTATTATTCGACGGTACTACTATGTAATACTCTTAAATAGTATGGGTATAAAGGTGGGGTATTTACAGATTTTTAGCCATAATCAACTATATATAGGTTTAAAGTTTTAGTTACAACTTCTGAATATAGCATTATGCTAAAATAAAGAGTTGCCTACTGTGTTTGCATATGTTCAAAATAAGTGTACATATATAGTAGGGTTTTGAAATATATACTTTCAAAATTAACAAACACACACTCTTACATATACTATCCTCATTGATCGGGTAACATAAGCTCTAATACTAAATGTAACAAACCACAATGAAATAGGCCTAATTTTTGACCTAATGAAAGCTCATCGAACCGTAGGCCCATTCCAAAGCTAGTTGTTTGATCCATAAAATTTGATACAAGGAACAATATACAAAGCTATATATCCACACTATCAGAATCTCACAGTGGAAAGGATAAAATATAATATTAGAAATAAGTACCCATTTCATAAAAATTTCAAATCTCAGTAATACAACATCTCATCTCATATATCCAAAATACAGTATCCCAAAATAACAACATATTTGAACCGGGGGCATAAAAATATAACAAAAACTTAAATAGATAAATAACTGCCACAAGTCCTCGCCTCCGCCTTCATCCTCTCAATGGGCATCGTCTCCGCTAATCTATGTGTTGTAATGAGGAGGGGGTCGGAACAATAATGTCTGGTGAATGAAAATCTCAAGTTTTACCATAATAGTATTTAGGCAGTATTATTAGATAAGTAATATGTCTTATGCATCATACATTATATCCTACATAAGATACCTCCAACTGTACGCCCGAAAGCTATCCTATTCCAACTCTACAACTTATACGCTTCCTTTTTAACTCTATAACTTACCTTTAACTATAGGCCAAGGGCCCTTTACCATGTTATGCAACTACCGTCAGTCATGTCCTAACAATGTGAGAGAAAGTACCCAAGTCACTTAATACCTTTTAATGGAAAATAGGCAGACTTTGACCATTTAATACTTATATCTTAAGCGGGTCCTCGTCATTTAATACCTAACTCAAGATAGACCCTTCTTTGGTACTCCCTAAGTAACATCGCATGGAATCCCATCAGGGCACTTAATACTTTTTTATGGAAGAGGCGGACCCTACAATAGCCACTTAAAATCTCGACCACGAAGCGGACCCCTCCCGAGATTTTCACTAACACACCTAAATGATAATCTCAACTACTTGCTACTTCTTAAGTTGCAAGGAGGCGAACCCTACAACAGCTACTTAATACCTCTGACCCAGCAGCATGTCTTACGCATTATGACCCATAACCCAAACTGTGCCATCTCACATTAGTCTAACTATTCGTTGGCACTATTGGCCACATTGACTTGGTAGACTTACCCTATTGAATTGGGACTAAAATTGTGTCTACCATGATTACTTATTATAGGCGATGTCTCATATAAGTCCCAAAGTCACAATGCTGGTAGCCAGATTAGTTGGATAGATTTCTGTGTGCTTTTGGCTGACCTCGCATCCCTATAACATAGTCATAATTCCACCCTCCTAACATATACACCTCACCGCATTTCATATTAAGGCCATATAAGAAACCTCCTTATTTTGCCTTTAATTATGGATTAATCTCCATAATTATCCTTACTTCCCGTGGGTTTAATGCTATTTGCTAACCTATTTAATATGTACGATTAATTCGTTTAAATTATACGATAATATTTTATGTATGTATGTATGTATGTATGTATGTATGTATATATTTATATATATATTTACGCAGTAATTAGGCTAAGTAATATATATATAGTCCTAAGTCTGCGTAAAGTATTCACGTCTAATACTAATCGTAAAAATGTAAAAGCTTCCAAATTTATACTAGTCTAAATCCATACAACTAAATTAGCTAATATCCTCAGCCTAACAATAGACTTGTATTAATAAAATAGAATCAAATACCAAAAAATTTCCATATTAATATAGTAGAATTGGTGTCTCTATTTCAAGGAATAAAGCTTACAATTTAACCCTTTATATTCTATTCAACTTTTTCATACACGAACTTGAAGTGAAAAAGAAATTGATATTTAATTTACAGAAATAGGCAATGCAAACTACGAATAAGAAAATTTCTTAACTTACACTCCATTTCTTAACTTATCTTCTTTTTTGAACCCTTTAACATATCGTTCATGAAGGGTTCGAAGTGGAATAGAATATGAAATATTCAAATTGCACTAAAAAATAAATTCTACTATTTAATATAAAACAATTGAGATTCCAATAAACATAAGAATTGATATTTCATTTTAGGCGAATTTTGGGGTTTTAGTTTTAGGGTTTTCATGAACAAAATTCCCAAAGGCATAAAACAAATCCAAACTTCTACTATACAAATATTAAAATATGAAAAACTAAGATTTCGACACAAAGGGAATTTGTCTGCCTCCTTTTTGATTTGATTAGGCCTTTTCCTAGTTGCTCCTTCAGATCCCATCTCATTGAAATATACAACAATTGGATTGTACATAAATTAGATCATGGATTAGGGAAGAATAGAAATAGAAATCGAATATTTGAATACTTAAAATCCCTCACTTGAAAATCTTAAGTGATTCTAAATCATAGAGAAAAAGAAGATAGACAGAGCTTTGCTATTGTTCCAAAATAATTTGTGATTAAAAGTGAGGGGGAAAACCGCTTATTTATAGTGGTTAGAAGACACCAAAACCGTTGGACTTAAGTCGGGTTAAAATAATCAAATCCGGGCTATTCGTGACCTAAATTAACCCTAGTCGCCACCTTCCTATCGGTCGACCGCTTGAACTTGAGCGGTCAACCGGTCAAAGAAGGCGGTTTACCGATCCATATTTGCGACCATGAATTTAATTGTTTTCGTTTCCCTTTTATTTATTTTCTTTATAAAACTATTGTTAGCATTTTTTAAACGTTAAGTACCCCTTAATGTTAAAAATATTTATTACCCTATTTAATTCCTTTTATGACAGTGTTATCTAAATTCAAATTTTGAATTCGTTTGGATTATTTTGAATTCAAAAACTTCAAATGTCAGTAACTTTTCTGTTTGATCTCCGATTACTAAACATTTTTATACAAAACTTGATCATAAATTTGCCATGAATGCAATAGTGTAACTTTCGTGGTCAAATTCCGACATTTACAAAATTTTCATTGTTAGTGTTATTATTATTTAATTAATTTCTTATTAATTTTATAGGGTGTTACAGGCTTGAAATCCAATGGCTGGATCCTGAAATTGAAGGGAGGAGGTTAAGGAAGGTTACCTCTATAAATACCTTGCCTTTCATTCACTTGCCTCTCTTAATCATTCTCTTTCGAAACCATCGCCTCTATATTCCTTTTCTAACATTAATGGCTAAAATTTCAAGGCAAAATAAAAGAGAAAAATGTTATTTTAATCGCATCCAATTAAACTAATCAAATAAAAGATGGCTCTCCTTCTCTTGCAAAGCTACAAGACTAGTTAGACAGATTTTTCATTTGAATAACACTCCAAAGCTTTCAGAATCTTGTTTCGTAAGGATGCAGATTGAAACTGTGCAAATAATAAGCACCGAAAGGTAAAGAGACATGAAATTTATAGTGGTTTGGGACCAAGGTCCCTACGTCCACTTTGAAGGTTCCGCCATGAGCTTTTATTCCTTAATTTGATGTACAAGTACTTCTGTTACAAAGTTTTCCATTAATGATCTTTTGGTTAAAGCTTTCTAAATAGAGTAAGGAATACGGAATGATTGTAGAATGTCAAAAATCTCCAGTCAACCCCTTTTCAGTAGAACGTTCTCCTCTATTTATAGCAAATTTAAGGTTCTTCCATTGGTGTAGGGGCTTTTACGTGGATTGATGACCTAGCTAGCTATAGGTAGCTTGGATTCAAACACTTGTCATCATTTCGTTGAGATTACTCTGACGTGGATTGATGACATGTCGGTTTTATATATAATTCCATTATTTCCTTTCATTTATCCTGACCATTGATCTCAGTCCAAGGCTATCTGTGACGTTGATTGTTGATACTTGTTGAAATGCTTTATTCTCGGTAGTTACCGCTCTCGACTGAGCTTGTTGTCTTAATTGGACAACGGTCTTGATCTTAATCGACGTCTTTGCTCTTGCTTTCGGATCTCAGGTTCTCGGATATTGATCCTAGTACTTAAATTCTCAGCGGAAAACAAATAATGGGTCTTGGAGTTACAAGCCAAGGAGCTTTCCTTTTGAATATTCATAATTTATACTAGTATAAATTATAGGGTAACGCATGCCTCCTAAAGTTCACCTCATATGGTTGGTATGTGGACTTTGGAATGAAGGGTGTCATACCATGCTTAGTACTTGGCTTGTTAGTTCCGTTCCCATTACATGGTTGACCCGAGCCTTTGTGCGAAGTAATTATCCTGAGAATTCTCTACAATACTACTTTACCGAGATAACTTATGAATATTCGACCTTGTTTCAAAAACATTTTTAAATCCAACCTCATATAAAGGATTTTGAAAATATTTGAAGTTCAATCTCATCTAGAGGATTTCGAAAAAAACTTGAAATCTAACCTCATCTAGAGGATCTCAGGAAATAACTTAAAAGCTACCTCATCTAGACGATTTCGAAAAATAATTTGAAATGAGTGCCTATATTTGAAAATACTCCGATACTATGGTCCAGTCATCTAGACTTTGTCTCACATGGGTATCAGGTTTGAAAAAACTATTGATGGCGGTATAATGCTTATATTTTGCATGCGGCTGACGTGACTCGCTATACAGCACCATGCATGGTACTTTTGACCATGGCTCACTCTTTGCATGACACAATTTGTCCATGGCTCACTCTTTTGCACAACACTTTGGTTATGGTTCACTCGATGCATTCGGCCTGGTCGACTTCCCATGACTCACCCTTTGCACGACACGATCTGTCGTGGCTCACTATTATTTGAAATCTACCCAATGCATGGTTATTTCTAGACCATGGCTCACTATATTGGGAATCTACCTAATTTTCTAATCTTTTTGGGACTCTACCCAACCTACTAATCTCTTTGGGAATCTACCCGACTTATTAAACTTTTTAGGAATCTACCCAACTTACTAATCTCTTAGGGAATCTACCCGACTTATTAATCTTTTTGGGAGTCTACCCAACTTATTAATCTCTTTGGGAATCTACCCAACTCACCGATCTCTTTGGAAATCTACCCAACTTATTAATCTCTTTATAAATCTACCCAACTTACTAATATTTTGGGAATCCGCCCAACTTATAATCGTTTTGCGAATCTACCCAATTTTATAATCTCTTTGGGAATCTACTCAACTTACTAATCTTTTTAGAAATCTACCCAATTTTCTAATTTTTTTGGAAATCTACCCAACTTATTAATCTTTTATTAATCTTTTAGGAAACTATCAAATTACGAAACTAATTAGTTTCAGTAAGGCAAAATCATTTTCTTGGTGAAACTAAGTAATTGCCATAAGGCGAAATCATTTACTTGGTGAAACTAAGTAGTTGCCATGAGGCAAATCATTTACTTGGCTAGACTAAGTAATTGTCGTGAGGCAAATCATTTACTTGCCGAAACTAAGTAATTACCATGAGGCGAAATTATTTACTTCGCTAGAGGTGAAAGCATGGCTTTGAAACTTGCATGACACTACTTGATTTGAGTAGTACCATGACTAAAACGTTTAATGTACTTTTGAAAGTTGCATGATATTACTTGATCACGACAATAATCACGACTAAAACATTTTGTTGCACTTTTGGAAGTTGCATGTTATTGCTTGATATAGGCAATAATCATGACTAAAATATTTTGATGCAATGTTTGAAATTCTAAATACTTAAGAAGATTGAAGTTTCGTGTGGTATACCTGAGTTACGGCTAAAAGATTGATCACTGTCTAAAACTTTCGATAAAACTTATATTTAGGAAGCAACCTTTTACCATGATAGTGTTTTAGATGCTTGACATTCCATGTCCGAGGTATTATATTGCCATTTGGCCTCTTTAATCTATAGGTTCTTGGAGGGATGACGTCATGGTTTATTAGGGGTCCTTCCTAATTCGGACCGAGAGGTCCATCTGCCAGGTCTTTGTATTTGGCATTATCTTTCGAAGAACGACGTCTCCTTACTCAAATTTTCTGGACCAAACCCTCTGGTCATAATGTCGGGTCATCCTTCGAATATACTCTATAGTTATTAAAGTAGCCTGGTCCCCGAGTTCGGGTAGTAAGTCCAATGACTCCTTTCAGATTTTTGAATTCTGTTGCATATTATAATAATACTTTTTGTGAGACGCAAATTTTAACTCAACTGAGAGCATGGCTTCAAAGCCGTAAACTAGGGAGAAAGGAGTATGTCCTATTGAGATCTTAGACCTTGTCCTATAAGCCCATAAAACGAAAGGCAATTCATCTGCCCAATTGCCTTTAGCTTTGTTCAACCTTTTCTTCAAACGGATTTTGATAGTTTTATTGGCTGCCTCTACGGCTCCATTTGCTTATGGATGGTTTGCTGAAGAAAAACTCTTAATGATACCATGATCTCGGCAATACTTTGCAAACTCTCAACTCTCGAACTGAGTGTCGTTGTCCGTAATGATCTTATATGGAAGGTCAAATATGGATATGATATTACTTATCATAAACTTTATTACCCAATGAGAGGTTATGTTAGCTAAAAGTTCTATTTTAACCCATGTTCTAAAGTATTCGATGGCTATTATGGCATATCTAGCTCCACATTTAGCGATTGGAAGGGAGCCAATGAGATCGATGCCCTAGATATCAAAGGGTTATGTACTCACCATTAGGGTGAGCTCACTAAAAGGAGCTCTCGACACATTTGCATAAAACTGGCACTTGTCACATTTCTTTACATAGTCCAATGCATCTTGATTCAGTATCGGCCAATAGAAACCTTGCCTGAGTATTTTCTCTGCCAACTTCTGTCCTCCAAAATGATCCATACAAATTTCATCATGGGCTTCATTCAATAATTGTTGACCTTCCAAAACTATTACACATTAAGAGTATGTAGTTAAGAATCCCTTCCTATAGAGTACTCCATCTGTGATGTAGAACCTTGGTGCATTGTACTTGATTCGTCTCGCTTCAGTGGCATCTGAAGGTAGAATATCCTGGGTTAAATATCGCATACATGGCGACATCCAATTTTTCTAAGTTATGACTGGGGTTGTAGATTCACCTCGAGCAGCCTTAGCCCGGGTTATGACAAACACTTTCTCCAGTACCTGTATGCTAGATTTCCCTAAGATCTCGACTGGAATGAAATTGAACTCTCTTACATCTTGTGAGCTTGCATATTTTGTTAAGGCATTCGCCCTAGCATTTTGGTCCCTTGGAATGTTTTCTATGTAATAACTATTCAAACCTTAAAGTAGCTGCTTTACCCATTTAACATATAAGGTTAACCTAGGGTCTTGGGCCTGGTAGTGACCAAGAATTTGTTTAACTACTATCTGGGAATCACTATATATCCGGATCTCCGAAATCTTGATGGAAATTGACATTCTTAATCCAACGATCAAGGATTCATATTCGGTGGCATTATTGGTTGCCGAGAAGGCAAGCTTAATCGAGTAGTAAATCTGATGATTATCTGGGGTGACCAAGATATAATCGGCACCTACCTCTTTCTCATTTGAGGCTTCATCTACATAAAGTTTCCAAAAGACTTGTTTACCCTTGTTATCATCTTTTCCAGTTTCAGCTCCGAAACCAGTGCATTCGGTAACGAAGTCGGCTAGCGCATGAACCTTGATTGTTGTCCACGGCACATGAGATATCTCATGGCTAAGTTCCGTTGCCCATTTAATTAATCTTCCGACGGTCTTAGGTTTACTAAAAAATTTCCGAAGTGGTTAATTTGTATGGACCTTAATAGGACGGGCTTGGAAATACGGCTGAAGCTTTCTTGCTGTGAACACCAAGCTATATGCAAGTTTTTCAATTACTAGGTAGTGTTTCTCGGCTGGATCTAACCATTTACTTACATAATACACGGGTGTTTAGATTCCATTATCATCTCTCACCAGGGCAGAACTTATGGCCTGATCCGAGATGGCTAAGTATGGGAATAAAGTTTCTCCATTTATTGGTTTAGACAACATCGAGGGAGTACTTAGGTTCTTTTGCAGGTCTTCAAATGCCTTTTGGCATTCGTCCGTCCATTTGAAAGTTACATGCTACCATAAAAGGTTGAAGAAGGGAACACATTTGTCGGGTGATTGGCTTATGAACCTGTTCAAAGCAATAATCTTCCCATTTAGACTCATTAGCTCCTTTTCGTTAGTTGGAGCCTTCATGTTAGTAATATCTTTTATTCAATCTAGATTTCTCTATCCTCTAGCACTTACTATAAAACCAAGGAACTTCCCAGATTATATTTCGAAGATACACTTCTGAGAGTGAGCTTCATTTTGTACTTTCGAAGGACGTTGAGCGTTTCAGCATGATCTGAAACATGACTTTCTAATTGTTTAGACTTGACCATCATGTCGTCAACATATACCTCCATATTTCAACCTATTTGCTTGGCGAACATTTGGTTAACTAGTATTTGATATGTGACTTCTGAATTCTTGAGACCGGAGGGCATTACCATATAGTATAACAATCCTATGTTGGTGATGAAACACGTATGCACTTCATCAAGATTGAACATTAGGATTTGATTATATCCAGAATAAGCATCTATGAATGAAAGCAATTGATGCCCATTGATGGCATCAACTAACTAGTTGATTCTCGATAGAGGCAAGCAATCCTTTGGGCAAGCTTTATTTAATTATGTAAAGTAAATGCATGTCCTCCACTTCCCATTTGGCTTCTTAACTAATACTGGGTTTGCAATCCACTTCGAGCAGTATACGTTCCAAATAAAGTTATTCTTTACTAACCTCTCGATGTCTTCTTGTAAAGTCATATATTGGTTCCTATCCAATGGTCTCTTCTTTAGCCTTATAGGAGTAAACTTCGAATCTATATTCAAACAGTGGCAAATAACCGAGGGTCAATTCCTATGATATCATCATGAGTCCATGCGAATACGTCTCGGTTATGCTTGAGGAAGGAAATTTTCCCTTCTAGAATAGGTGGATGGAAATAAGTCCCTATCTTAACTCTCTTTGAGTTGTCATTTTCATCGAGGAACGCTTCTTCTAGAGTCTATGCTGTTGAGGCTGCATCTATCTCTTGTCTCGGATCAAGATCAAGCTCAATTTCTTCTTCTTTTGGAATTTCTTGAATAGTGTGAACAACCTTACTCTTCCTCCTGGTAGGCTTACTACTCTGCCCCCGTTCTATCCCGTTAAACTCTCCTTGATAGCTTGTTATGTAAATCATTTTCTCAACCACAGAATCTTTTTGCCTTGGAAAAATTCTTAAGGGTCTTCTATGACTCTTCGCGGACTTAGAACTCAGGGTATCAATTGTTTCTCTAACTTCGAAGGGAGTAGGCTGGTTAATTTTGAATCGTTCTCATAAGATGAATTTCCCTTTATTTATCATGTTTAGGCTTGCATAATAAAGTTTTCTTGAGATCCAATGATCTCCCCTTACAAGCCCTTCTCTTATTTCGGTGGGAAACTTTAAAAGTTAATGTTTAGTAGTCACATACCCATCCATAGCATCGAGAGATGGTCTACTAAAGAAAGTGTTGTACACCGAAGGGATGTCCATGATATAAAAAGTGGTTTCAAAGATCTTGCAGTGGGGTTCACTTTCAATTTTGACCATCAGCTTACACTCTCCAAGAGGCATGGTTCCTTCCTCATTGAGTCCGTATATGGAAACTAAATTAGGCTTGAGTATCCTCTCAGGTAATCCTTTTTTATTGAAAGTGTATTTCAAGATTATGTTGATACCATCTCCAGTATCCACCATTATCTTTTCCACCTCTGAAAGTCCAATTTAGGACGTGATTACAAGTGGGTTATTCTGGGGTAGCATACACCTTATTTATCAGAGTCATCGAATGTAACTTCCGGCCCAATTTTCTGCTTTTTCACAACTATCTTCATCTCATACACCAAGACGCCTACATTTTTAGCTTTATTAATGTAACATTTCTATGACTTTCCCCAACAATGAGGGGTCCTCCTAAAATGATGCCCCCAAAGTTCCAATGGGCCGGTAAAGACCTCGGAACCCGTACTTGAGGTTGTGAACTTTTTTTTTCTACCGAAGCGATGGTCGCCAGAGTGTTACCATTCTTTAGAAACTCATCTAACTACCCTTCCCTGATGACTCTGTTGATGAAGGACTACAAAATTCGACATTCTTCAATGATATGCTCGTTCTGCCGATGGCAGCTACAATATCTTCCTCCATGTTTGTTTTCTGGCTCCTTCCCTCTTCTCGTAGGGTATGTCATTTGGTCCTGGGTCATAGCATAGATATTAGCATATGAATGAGTTAGGGGGTATGTTTCCATTACCTGAAGTTCCTTCTTAAATTTCTTGGCTGAAGCAAACTTCTTATCATCACTATTCCACTATGGGTTCTTCCGGGCAGTTCCTTTTGATTCTTCAATTCGAATTTCGCCTCAAGCTCAAAAAAAGAACTCGTTCAGAGATTTTCACTCTTACTTCAAAAGATCATCCCAGAATGGTGTATTTCTCTATATTCATGAAGTGACTACAACCAACTTGGTTTCATCTGTCATGCCCTTGCGTCGGGTCGTGATGTCATTAAATCTTTTGCAATAATCTTTAAGGGATTCCCTCTTTCCATGCCTAAAGTCGGCGAGTAAGCTTAGCCCTATTCTAGTGTCTTTCAAAGCAAAGAATTGTTTAAGAATTCTATGGTTAGCTGTTCCTAAGAGCTAATAGAATTTGGGGGAAAGCTTTTGAACCACTTCAATGCGGCTCCATTGAAAATCATAGGTAGCAATCTGCATTTGATCTCGCCTAAGTCCAGATCGCATGCATCTGAATTTCATATAAAGCAATGTGGTCTCTGATGTCAAGTTTTTCATCATAAGAGAGTTTTGGGATCCTAAATGCTGGAGGCATAAGAGCTTTCATGATTTCTAGGGAAAAGACTAAACATTTCGAAGCTTCATTTCGGCGTCAAGACTAGATCAATCTTCTTGTAATTTCTATACCTGCTCTGATACTTTCATTAACAAGGTTTCCAATGCTTGATCCCCACCGAGTCTTAGATTTTCGACTTCAGTATTTTGAGTTAGTGGTCTGTTTTGTTGCCTTCTTTCGAAACTCATCCTTTTGGGACTTAGAGTCAATGGCCTCCCAAAAGATCCCACTCTTGTCATCTTTACTATTTTGGATTTTTTAGCCACCTCCATGAATCTAGCTTCTACAGCCTCACTAGTCAATGGTAACTATTCTGGGTTTTGGTTGAAATTTACAAGGAACGTTTTTCTTAAGTGTGGTTGAAACTTTTTTCTCCAATTCAGAAAATGTGCACTTAGCTTTGTTCTGATAGTTGTCTTAGCATTGTGTTGTGTCAAAAATGAATTACAACATCATTTGTCAAAACTCACTTTAGGTAAGAATTGGGGAATCGGTTTCCTCATTAATAGTTGGATTTGTTTGGTCAATTTGATTTCCTTCATTCGTATGCAGTTCTTCGATTCCCTCATCCTGGGCATGGGAGCGAGGTATCTTCCGAGAGGAGGATTTTGACTTCATGCTAGGTTGAGAGGTTTGAGCTTGCTGGATTAGAAAAGAACGGAAGTTCGGGCCCTCCTTCTAGGGCCAAAAATGTTGGACAAAATTTTCATCTGAATAACACTCCAAAGCTTTCGAAATCTTGTTCCAAAATGATGCAGATAAACTGAATGAACACCAAAACTATGCAAATAATAAGCGCCAAAAAAATAAAGAGGCATGATATTTATTATGGTTCGAGACTGAGATCCTTATGTCTACTTTGAAGTTTCTACCGTGAGCTGTTGTTCCTCAATTTGATATACAAGTACTTCTGTTACAAAGTCCACCATTAATGATCTTTTGATTAAAGCTTTCTAAATAGAGTAAGTAATATGGAATGGTTGTAGAATGTCAGAAAATCTCTAGTCAGCACCTTTTTAGTAGCATGTGGTCCTCTATTTATTGCAAATTTATGGTTCTCCCATTAGTGTAGGGGCTTTCACGTGGATTGATGACCTGGCTTGTTATAGGTGGCTTAGATTCAAACACTTGTCATCATCTCGTTGACAGTACTTTGATGAGGATTGATGACGTATCGCTTTTATATACAGTTCCATTGATTCGTTTCGTTTATCTTGACTGGTGATCTTAGTCCAGTGCTATCTGAGCCATTGATTGTTGATACTTATTCAAATGACTTTTTGTCTCGGTAGTTGCCGCTCTTAGTTGAGCTTGTTGTCTTAATCGTACGATGGTCTTGATCTTAATCGATGTCTTTGCTCTTACTATCGGTCTCATGTCCTTGGATATTTGTCCTAGTGCATAGGCTCTCAATGGAAAACAAATAATGGGTCTCGAAATTACAAGCCAAAGAGATTTTGAATATTCTTATTTTGTACTAGGTAAAAATTATGGTGTGATAGGTATGATCTATTATATGTTATGTGTATATTCATCATGATGTTATAGATTAATTTATTTAACTATTTTGAAAAAAATTTATATGCTTTTGCTATCCATTTTTAATTTGTATATGTACATATCTGAAATTTTTGAATTTATTGATTTGAACTGAATCTGAAAATAATAACAATGGTTTTGATTGTTGATTCTTATTGTTTTTATGTTTATGTTGGTGTTGTTTTAGATATGAATATAATAACTGATTAATTATTATATATTTGTTTATTTCGTTGTATGTTAATGGTGATTTCATTATTACACAATTAGTTTTTTGTATCAAAACATATATATATATATATATATCTGTATGTATGTATGTATGTATGTATATGTATTTATATAAAAATTAATTTGAAAACTATTTTACAATGAATGTTTAGAAAACATTTAAACACACACACATACATCTCTTGACATTCATGGAGATCTATTTTTTATGTAGGAATCTACATATATCAACATTCCAATTTTTTTTAATAAAATTTACTTTATTATTCCTTGTAAAATATCTACATTTTAGCTTACTTTAAATTACTAACATATAAATATATGTTATATTTGGATTTATAGATTAAGATATGTTTTCAAATTGTTTTACTAAATCAAATCATTGCATATTTTGGAAATAAATTTTGAATTCTAACTAGTCGACTTATTGAATCAATTTAGACTAATTAATGTATTCATCAAAATACACATACACACATATATGTATATTAAGTATATTTAAATACACACACACACAGATATATATATATATATGCACTCATATAATTTTAAACAATGTTTTGGATAACCAAGGTGTATACAAAGGGAGAATGTGTTTGTTATAGTGTAAATCCCAGCACCGAAACAGGTACACACTAATTATGTACACAATATGATATATTGCACTTACCCAATATACATTAGAGTATATTTGGTATACTCATAATATATGCTAGGTATATATTTGGTTATGTATGTCATTAATTAATCCATCAATCATTTAATTAATGGGAAAGAAATGAAAAGTTTTCTTTCTCCAATTATAACCATATATCCCATCATTAGTCAAACAAGTTAAGAGCGTGAATTGAAATACTTCTTTCTCCAAATTAAATATAGCCACACACAAATACATATATAAGAGCATATTTGATATACTCTAATATATGTAAACATTAAATTCATGTAAGTCTTTAAAAAAGGATTTATCTAAAAATAATTTGGATCGCATCTAAAATCCCCTTTAGACTTCATAAGTCCAATAGATCCTAATGGAATTTTTTTTAAATTTACTCTTTAACTCTGCTGAGGGCTGGTCTATTTCTTTTAATGGTATTGAAGCTCAATAGCCAATGCGGCCTAAAATTATTCATGTTAGGGCTAACTAATTAAGCTTGCCAATTTAATATGGTGTTTAGAAAGGTAACGTATAGGATTGGAATTGGAAAATTAAGTACCCTATCCTAAATGGTTACCAGCCTAGCCTGAAAGGGAAAGTCAGCCCAAAGGTTGCCTCTAATAGCAAATGCCCAATTTTAATTGGGCCTTAGGCTAATTTTCAAAATAGTTTTTAAAATTAAGATAAGATGATAAATTTTAAAGTTAAATTTAAAATAAAAACATGTCTATTATAAAAGGTTATAATATAACATAAATTTTCAAAATGTTTGAAAATATTTAAATATTAATTTTGAATTTAAAGTTAGTTAATAAGATTAATGAAATAAATTAATTAAATAAGTTAATTAATTAATACTTATATGAATGTATTATATATATATATATTAATACATGTTATGTTATTTTTAAAGTGTTTAAGATAACATAACTATACATGTATGTATATAGATAAATTTTCGAAATTAATATAATTAAATTAAAATTATCTAATTAAATCAATTAATTAAAGGTTAATTAATTAAATAAAAATACACACATTATAAGGTATATGTGTTATATTATAAAGGTTAGAGTAATTAGATAAGATTTAATAAATGTAATGTTATACGTAAAATTATTATAAAAGTTAATGAAATATAAATGTTAAACAATAATTAAACTTATATAATATGAATGTATAAACCAAAGGTGGAACATTAAAGAAACCCAAATAAACTTAAGGAGTAAATACATATGTAAATGTTCGTATACTTTGATTTCTAATGTGTCCGACACTTAAATCGCAAGGGTATTTCATAAGAAATACGTTATTCCATAAGTCGATATCACTCAATATAATTTATTAAATATTATGAAATTTTATATAAAGTTCGCCTTCATCATTTATATATTAACAGATTGCTTGCATACTCTTTAGTTATTGATATTCCTCAAGCTAGAGATGTTATGTGTAGCACTAGTAATACTAGACGAGGTAAGATACATGCACGTATTTGTTGATATTCCTCAAGGTACATGCATTATAATTAGGCCATCACAAAATGGTGGGTATAAGTGAATAATCTCTTTGAACTTGTTGATATTCCTCAAGGTCGAGATGAGATTAGGACAAAAACCATGGGTTAGGAGTTGTATTTGATACAACCCATAAAGTGTTATCCATCGCTTACAGGCTTATGATTTGTTGATATTCCTCAAGGTCCGAGTCGCAAGGCAAATGAGTCCTAACACCCACTAAAGAAATCAAGTGATTTCTATGTTTTTTTAGGTTTTTATAAACATAAAAATCTTATGGGAGCCTTATTAGAAAAATGAAATGGTAACATTTTACCTTTCTAATATTGTAAGGACATATGCTATATAAGTTTATAATAATCCACACTGATAAATTTGTGCATTTAATATTGTTGACAAAATGTTTATCAATTAAATAATAAAAGTGACCTGAATTGAAGATTGACAAGTAGAAATATAATATATACTTACTATTAAATACTTCTAGCATGTTAATGTTTTTAGTACCTAAACAAGTGCCTAATTTCACAACTACTAAATACTTCGTGATTTGGTCGCTTACGTGCTTATTTGGCTGAGATCGTGTATTGCGTGCTATGAGTTTCGAACTCTAAGCAATACAAGATTATGCACATTTGATCTATATACTGTCATATATAAGTGTTATATAGTGAACAGTCACAGTTCGTAATGTATGACACTTTGATTAAATTAGTTCATTTGAAATAAGCGGATAAACCATATTATAAGATCAAGTAATCAATTAATTGAATACAATGATGATCATATTCTTTTAAATGTAATACTGACCAAAACTACAACAAGGATCTAAGAACTTGATCACTGAAATGTAAATTTTGATTAATTTGCGTAAAGTGCAACATAATTAATGTCCTTAAATATTAAGGATGATCGAATGCACTTTTGTAAAGAGTTTGTTATGATATTGTAATAAGGTTTTTTTGTTGAATGATTTGATCATTTAAAAAGGGAAACAAATGTACAAGAGTAGACGTGATTTAAGGTATGGTTGGAATGAAGAGAGTGAATAGTCACTTCTGCTTTATAAAGAAACACCAGAAACAAAAATTGTAAAATAATAATTGATACTTAACATTGGAATAAGAATTATGATTTCTATTCTGAATGTATTTTCATATAAAAAATCATTTTCTATGAGATTTGTTTCTTTTAGTTCAAGATAATTGATTATAGAACTCATGACTATAAATTGGTTACAGTATATGAAATAAATAGTCTATATTAAGTGGGTGATGGACCTTTATATTCAATATGTTATTATAGTATTCTGAGAAGTAATTCTTCGATCATATGATTATGAATCAAATGGAACTAGTGAATTATACCTCGGATAATTAAAGGCAAAGCATCCATTCGTTGGGAGCGTCATAACAGTCGATGAACTCTTTGGATTGATATGTATAGATGTATGCAGCCATAAGTCTGATAATACCAAAAAAGTTCCACATAGTTAATTATATTCATTGATGAGTTATCACAAGCATGAATTTATGTATTTGATAGGGCATGTCTATGATACGTTCATAAATATAAAATGGAAGTAAAATAAAATAAAATAAAATAAATGATTCGATTTGGTCGAATAGGTAAGTATATATGAAAGAGTTCTAAACATAACTAAAATGAATATAGATTCAGTTTCAAAAGTCACTCCCCCCATAATACATAATGATGTGTTGATAAGGAGTAATCGAACTTGGTAGACAAAGCACAATTAATATTGAGTGAAGTTGTGTTAAATTCTTTCTATAAGGCATGTACTTAAGAGTAGTACGCAAAGTTAAAATTAATATCATCCAAAATATATTTTAAAAAATCATAAAAGATAAAGGTTTATAAGAAACCCCATCATGTCCTAGACCAAGGAGCTAGCGGGTTGTGTGAGTTGAAAGACTGCACATAATCGTTGTATGTAAGGGATCATGTGTGAATCACACCAAAAGAAGTTTGGGATAATAGTCATTGGATGACTGATTTATGTTATGAGCATAAATATTATGAACTAATACCAAATCAATTTTATGTATGACAATTCGTAAAATGTATATGAATGCCCATTTTATTGCAATATGAAACAATTGTTGTTTCAAGAAATATCAACTTCGTAGCGAAGAAATTTCTTTAAGAAATTATTGGTAGTAATATGGTTATGGATACAATTTAAGGTTAAAATTGATTACAAAGGATGAAATGAAATTAGTGAAACCTAAATGAACACAACACATTAGAATATCTAATGAACACTCTTGCACATCAAAGAGAAACTATAAGTTTCTTATCAATGTCAAAAATAGGTAATCCTCTGTTGTTTAATTAAACCATTAAGAGTATTGATTCTATGATATGGTACGATGCACAAACCTGAAACAGATTCAAAGTACATTACCAAAATTTGCTTTTGATAGTTGGACCGGAAGAGATATGATCCATCGGTCACAAATGTTTCTTTAAAAAAAGAAAAATGCATTTGGAATATAGTGAGCTACATAGATAAGAATAACATCATGAATTTCAATTGTGGAAATTAGCGTAACATATTTGCCATTTGATGTGCTCAAGTTGATTCGGATTTACTCATGAAATTATCGCATAGTATAACTTTGTGTTTTGGCACATATGTATTGAAACAAAAAATTCGAAATAAAGATTTTGACTTAATTATTTGCATATAACAACCAAAGTGTCTCAAAGTCAGTGGAAGGGATATCGATTTTATGGGTTTTGGTTATGATCCAAGAACCGATACAAAATTATCGTTCGAGGAGCACCAAAATTAAACAAGTATTTTGAAAGAAATATCGAATAGTTTAATTTCATTCAAAATGTAGATGGAGCGCGTGTCCATAAAAATGAATGTTGAAGGTACACTGATATTTCTAAATATAAGAAAACAACATGCTGTTGATTGTTTATGATATAGTTATGTTAAAAATCTTCTTTTAGATGTTTTAACTCGACGTTGGATTTGCAAATGATGTCTTTCATAGTGAGTAAAAGGACATTGGGAATGTCCCATACAATATGCAGAAAAACCTTATTAAAATGTTTAATATGAAACATGTAAAATGGATTCCTTATGCACCGGCAATAGAAATTATCATACATGTTATGTTGTCTGTAATATCATGATTTTTTATGTATTTAACAGATGAGGAAATATCAAATCCAAATTAAGGTCAATGAATGATAGTTTAGAGTGCTCTCGTGTATTTACGAAATGCGGGATAATCATTCATAAAAGCAACGAACTCCTTATGAAGAAGTATTCGGACTTAGACTTCATATGTGATATTGAGTATGGTATGTCGTTATCAAATTCATATTCAAAGCTTGGTTAAGAAACTTTAAATTTGAAATATTCTAAATGAGAGACTGTGGATGGCTCAATAAAAGGACAAGTACATCGCCTTAAATAGCGCTACAACAAAATAAATTTATATGCATAGTAAATGCATTTATGCACTCTCGTGTTTTGAGGACGAACATTGCGATAACCGTTGGAAGGGTATGATAGATTCAATGGTTGATTTTAAAGAGTGGTATTTGTTTTTTACTTGCTATTTTTCGCCTGTTCTTTTGCTTGTCCTTTTGCGGAAAGAATACACGATTGTGTAGTAAAGAGGAAGGAGGTGAAGAAGTTGATGTGATAGGGATGGAAGAAGGGATGGTCTATATGGGATAAGGGAAGGAAAATGGTTGTTGGAATCTAGCCGTTGTGGTGAACATTGAGGGAATTAAAAGTGTAAAGACATTCTCGTTTTAAATATAAAAGAGCGAATCTTTTGCCATTTTATTTAAAACAGAGAATTCTTTGTCCTTTAATATTTAAAACGACAATGTCTTCGTCATTTTAACCACCAGTCCCCAATTCAATTCACTAGCCACAAAAATAAATAAATCTAGCCACGGCCAAGTGAAAAAGTCACAACTAGTTGCATGTTGGCTAGTTCAGTTCACTTTTTGCACTGAACAAGCCATTACTGGTGGTGCTCCTATAGGTTTATTTTACAAAGTTTGATTAATTATAATTAGAGGAAATTAAAGTGAGGATTTTGACTGAGTTTAATTGCGGTAGCTATTAGAAGATTCATTCTTAATGGTGGGCCCTCTATTTATAGTAGATGGAGATGTTGTGGATTGATGACTTCATTATGATAGAGTTACGATGGGCCCTAGGAAAAATTATGTAATTTGATCATGTAACTTAATTCTTACATCAAATCTTGTTTCAACATGAGTTTTTAGTTGGTTTTATTCTTTATTATATACGTTGTTATATTTGGAAATAAATAATGTTATAAATAAACTAAACATATAGAAGAAAAAATCATCAGAAAAAGTACTTAATCGATTGTGGTTACAAATATGTTCATAACCATGATTATTGAACTGAATAAAATAAATATTTGTCCTTAAATGTTCCTAGTCAAGATGTATCGATAATGGAATATCCATATATCCATTGAAATTAGTATTAGTAACACTCTCCATATGTTGGGCGGTGAATTACTTATGCCTATTGGGAGCACTAAAGGGTTATGTACATGTCCTTATTTGGAGCAATTACAGAATGACGCATCAAGAATCTTCTATAGGTTAAGTCAAATAGAAGAACTCACATGATGATGTGCAGTAGTCTTTGGACCTGAGAAAATTTCCTAAGTGTCTAATATATGTTTTGACTTTGGTTAATCATATAACAATGTGGTCATGTTAAGGCCATATTTGAGTATAAGTTGATTAAATTGAAGTGAAACACTATTCAAGAGAGGATTAAAGATCGTATCATCGTAATTGGTAGTCAACATAAAGTCAAAGTCTTTGATCAAAGTAAAATTATTATCGGAATAAACCATGAACTTTACTGTTATGCTTCATTACTAGGGATATTAAGTGTTTTGACCATTGACCAAGTTTTTTATATTTATCTGATATAGTGATGATGAAGAGGAAACGTGCACAATATATCGTTTCTTAAGAGTGTCATTTTATTTTATAAGATAAAAATTGGATTTCACCTAGATAATCTATAAGCAATTAAACTCATGTCCATTACTGTGCTTTAGAAAAGTCCATACTTGCTTTATATTTAAATGGTTTAAATATTACCAAGTGACGAGTTCACACCTGAGAGTAACACAACTACAACTCTTGGTTTTCGATCGAAAATAATTTATTGAAATAAATTATAAAAATTATAAATTACTATTATAAAGAAATTATTATAATGGTTATATTGGTTAATTTATTATTTTTTCCATTTATTATTAGGGGGTCTAATATTAATTAATAAAAAAGGTTATTATATTTGTTTTATTAGTTTTGGACTAATAATATATATAGACACACACCCACACACATTATATTGGTAGTCGATTTTTTTAAAAATTTTGTAAGTTTGGTGGGCCAAAATATATGCGCTTATGAATTGATAAAATGAGTTTAATTAATTAAGATAAGATCTCAGTTACTGTTACACCATAATTTTTACAAAGTACAAAATTATGAATATTCGGAAGGAAAGTTCCTTGGCTTGTAATTTCAAGACCCATTGTTTGGTTTCCAATGATAGAATAAGTACCAGATTCAGTATCTGAGAGCATGTGATCCAAGAACTTGAATCAAAACATCGAACGAGGTCAAGATCACTATCTAGCTAAGACAAGGAGCTTAACCGGAGGCAGATGTTGTCGAAACCAAAATCATTTCAGCAAGCATCAACGATCAACGACTCAAATAGCCCAAGTCGAGACCAACGGTCAGGATAATTGGAGGGTATCCAAGAAGCTATATATAAAAGCATCACGTTAGCAATTCACATTAAAATGCACTCTACCAGACGATGACAAGCGTTGAAATCTAAACAACACATAGCAAGCTAGTTCACCAATCCAAGAGGAAGGTTCTTCACCAATGACTTTATGGCATATTGGCTATAATTAGGAGGTAATCCCAAGGCACAAGGATCTTCGGGCCTAATAGAGAATTGAGACATAAAATAATATTGTACTTTCCTATATTATAGCTCTATTTACAAACTCATTAATAGTAGAAATGCCTAAACTCAATGTAATAAGCCTCTCGGCCAAATCAAAGTGACTAAATAAGTAAAGGATAGTGGATGTAGGGACTTTCGGTCCGAACCACTATAAAAGTCTCAATGTTATTTACTTTCTGCACTTTATCTTCTATGCATTTGCTATTGAGACCTTAAGGTCCAGCATTTCATGGCCTAAGCTTGATTAAATCACTTCTTAGTATTCTCTTCATTGGGTTCAATATTCTAACCAGCTTTTGGAGCTATACTTTCGGACCTCGGGGTATTAGTGTGGATGAGAATTTGCATTAGCATTTTTGGCACTAGAAGGAGGGCTCGACCTTCGTCATTTGTTCCATTTCAGAAAATCCAACGACATCACCTCTCCAGTCATGACTAACTTTGAAAATAAGGAATTGACTTTGGAGTAACCCATCGACCTCCACATCTAGCTCATTAAAAAAGACGATGATAAGCATGTGGCTACCTTCATCTCAAATAAAGGTCAAGACCAGGAGTATGATCCCATCTGTGACACTTCAAGCCCTCTAGATCAGACAGCTTTCGGAGTATCTTCAAGAGTCTCTCCAAGAGTCTGCTCAACTCCAAGGGACAATTAAGGCTACGGCAAACAAAATTAAGGACTTGAATATCATAATAATGACAAGTAAAGGTCCATCTCGTCTTGTTAAAAGAACTTTCCCGGTTATCTCTACACTTTAATCTCAAAAGAAGAACAAACGAGATCCCATCCTTACTTCGCTCAACCAAAGTCTATCTCGGACCTTTCTAGAAACTCACGGAGAGATCCATTATCAAAACTATCCCCCATCCACCAAAGAAGATCCGAAAGGAAAGAACTACTTTGTCTACCATCAAGTAAATGGGCATGAAACAGAAGGATGTCGAAGACTTTTTCAAACTGTGGAAAACTTCATATAATATGGGAAGTTAATCAAATTTATTAAATTTTAGTTTGAATATCACGTTTCGAAATATTTTACTTTGTTCTGTTTTTATGACTCCAAGAGAATTCCACGCAACTCTTGCTAAACGAATGCATGTGGCACTTTTCTACAGAGAAGAAGTTACAAAAATAATCCTTTTTATAAATCAAATTCCCAATTATAACCTCTTCTGCAAAAGTTTTAACTTTAAGGGGCATCCCATGGTCTTGAATTTCTTGAAGTTTAATCGAAAAGTTTTGACTTCTTTCCAATACACTTTTCTTCGGCGTAACCCTATCTATTGAGCCTTTACTCGGAGGGTGCGTTCAAGTCTTGACACCTATGGTATCTCTTACAGTATGTCCTCCCTCCTTAAGAGCTTTGGCATATCATACTTGCATTTAGAATATAAGAACTGCAGCACTTCCATTGATCTGACGAGATTGATAAAGAGTTTCACTTTTTCTAAAAATACTAATTTTATCCGTAGTTTTCTTTCTCAAGTTTGGATCAAACTTTCTATCAAAACCAAGTGATTTATAAACTGTATGATTTCAAAAGTTTTCTTTCATGAAACGGTCTGAAATCACTCTTTTAAAAAAATTCTTATTTCCCTTAACCAAGTTACCACTAGCATCTCGTATGATTGTTAACCAAAAGTAGTTTTAGATGGCCGACACCCGCCAAAAGTGGTTATAGATGGCTGACGCCCACCAAAAGTGGTTGTAGATTTGGTCCCAACGATAAGTTGGTAGACCTCACCATAAGAGCATCCCCATAGTGATGTGCTACAAAATTTAAGGCCATGTCACCTGGGTTTAAAAGTCATCGAAAAGTAGAGTGCATTATGATAGTGAGCCATGGTCAAGAAGTACCATGTGTTGGGTAGATTCCCAATTAGATTAGAACGTTGGGTAGATCCCAGTGATAGTGAGCCATGGTAAAGAAGTACAATGCATGGGGTAGATTTCCAATTAGGTTAGAACATTGGAAAGATTCCAACTGATAGTGAGCCATAGTCAAGAAGTACCATGTAGTAGGTAGATTCCCAATTAGATTAGTACATTGGGTAGATTCCTAATGGTAGTGAGCCATGGTTAAGAAGTATCATGTATTGGGTAGATTACCAATTAGATTTGAACATTAGGTAGATTTCTAATGATAGTGAGCCATGTCAAGAAGTACCATGCCTTGGGTAGATTCCTAGTTAGACTGGAATATTGAGTAGATTCCCAACAATAGTGAGCCATAATCAAAAAGTATCATGCGTAAGTTCAGAATTGGATAGATTCCTAGTAAGATTAGAGTCCTTGGAGGAGAGTTCATAAGCTAGAATAAGCGTTGGGTAGGAATCCCAATCAAACGCATAAGGATGGTATTAAACTAGTAAATATGGACAACAATGACATCAATACGATAAGATGCCAAGAGGCAAGAGGTACCCTAAGACATGATTAAAAGAGCAAGCGAGATGACTTGAGTTGAAAGAATAAGTCAACCGAAAGGACAAAAGGTCCTTGGTGTTATAGAGAAATTATCCAAGTGATTATTTGTATATTCAGAATATAATAAAGGGGGGCAATGTCTCATACAGCTTTATAATTATTTCCGGCCCTAGTTTCGGCCTCCTTAAAGGCTCCTCCAGGGTAGATTTAAAATGCACCTGCATTCTATTGTATGTCCTAGAGATCTGTTTTTTCTTAAATTTCCTGAATGAGATTATTCGGCTGTCTCTGGTACAAATCAAGATGTTTCATGCGTTAGGCACTAAAACCAAGGGAGAACTCCCCTCAGGATGAGGAGGTTGGGAACAAGATCTAGTAGAGACAATCGTAGTCCTACGAGAAGAAGGAATCTCATGGTAGCACAACCTCTACTTCTACGTCTTCCAGGTACCGAAGGAGATGCAACCGTAACTTCATTGGTACATTTATTTTCAATCTTGAATTCTTGCAGTTTGGTTGCTTAAAGCTCTTGAAGTGCTTCATCAAACTACTGTCTACGAGTAGACGTAGACTCCCATAATCTCGAGACAACTGATTTCGAAGTCTGACCAATAATCGGCACTACTTCCGGGATGGCAGACATATTCTTAGATAGCTCCTCAAAAGTTTATTTCAAGGACTTGTTGCCTTCCAAGTCGACATGGATGTTGGTATTAAGATCAGGATTATATTTCGTTAGTTTAGTTATTTTATCATCAAGACTAAATTGCATATAGGCGCAATCTCTTTCTAGTCTTAAGTAGTTGGGACATGATTGCCCCTAAAATGATATTCAAATTAAAATAAAAAAAGACAGATGATTATAAGGACAATCTTGTTTCATTACGTGGGAACTTAATACACATTGTGAAAAATAAAAGGTATAAAATTCATGACCCTTTAAGATGAGCAAATTTCTCCTTAGTAGCTAAAATAATCTCAAGACCTCTACTGGTAGTATCAACAAGGGACCCCGAGGGTCTAGTCATATTGGAGAAAGAGATGTCTTTACCTAAACCACCGTTCAGTACAGAAAGTTCTAAAAGAGAAGAATCTACTAAGGATAACCTAAGGTCAGCTTTCGAATAAATTGGGGAACATATTCCAAAACAGGCTCACTTTCAGGAGAATTCCCCTCGCCAATAACTAAGAGGGATGGAGTTACACTCCGATAATCAGGAAGAGGCTCTGGAGTTATAGTTAGATTTGGATGATAGAATATTCTGAGGAAAGATAATCTTTTGTTCTTTCACTAGGGGTCTCCCAGATGCAGTTTAGAGTGTCGGGCAAACTCTTGAAAGACCTCGTCTCGGTCGTCTAACACAAGCTTCAATTGACCCATAAGATTCAAGATTTGGTTAGTTAACCTCGAACCCCTAAGCATGAGGGACTAAAGTGGTTTGGCACAAGTTTGTTCATGTGTTTCCTGCACCTCCTCATTCTTATTGGACAAGTTTACATTTCTTAATCTATTGGATTTTAGTTGGGTTATAAGGATGCTTATGGTTGTTATTTCTGGTTTTGCTCCTCTTCCATAATAGTTCATAGTGAGAAGTGAAATTCGACCTTCTCTGTTTAAACATGGTTAAAGAGAAAAGTACTTTAGAACTGACGCAACACAATCGGTAAGGAAATAATTCATTATAAATTCAACATCAAACAAAATGTACTACCACAGTCATCAACCACCGCAAGCAAAAGTATAAAGAAGATGTACCATAATTATTTCAAATCAAGAGTTTAAACATTATCAGTAGAGGATTTTTAGGGATCAAAATACTAGCGTACCTCTTCTCTATCAACATTCTCCTCTACCTCTACTGTTATCGAGGACCCGACACCTGTTGGAGCTCGCACTTTCTCATATTTCTAGGTAAAGCTCTCCTCAATCTTCTTGCCATTAGGACTAAAACCTATAGAAATGTCATGCATTTGTCTCGGTTATATTCTTAAGCATTAAAAAGAATTTTGAAGGCTTTGATGGCAGCAATCTTTTCAGGCTCTTCCCTAGTAACCAGGCCCGCGATCTTCTCCTGGGCTTCAACTAATTTGTCTTTAGTCTCTTGGTGCTTGGTCTCTTGATCTTTTAAAGCTCTCTCCAAATCAGCAATTCTAATCTCAGATGCTTTCAGTTCCATACGATACTTTTCCCTCTCGGCCTCAGCATCCTTCTGACCCTTCTCTTTAAATTCAGCAAATTGTTTTTCAATAGTTCCAGCCCTTTCCCAATCTCCACTCAGCTTTTCGAACCCTCGACACAGAACCAAGAAGTCAACTAAAACGTGAAGACAGGAGGTGCGTATGAAATCTAAAGAGATAAGTATATCGTAAGTAAAAAGAAAATTTGTACCTGAGATGATCCTCCATCCCCACACTCATCATCCTTCAAAGCTACCCATATCTTCAGCCAACTCCACTCGGAAGTTCGTTACAATTTTGGATGAGTAAGCATCAATAGCAAATGAGTCACCTCAGCTACCTGGACCACCTAGTCTCTTGAAGGATGAGCTAAAGTAAGGGCATTTGAGGTAGGCATGATCTTGGCAGAAGGGATGATCGTGTGTTTCCTTAGCTTCCTAACATCGGATGGGTCCTTTAAGTCTAGTTTTAGTCGAGCGTGAATGGAAGAGGATGGTTTATTTGGTAGCAACTCGCCTATTTCGAGCACATCATCAGTGGACACTACCACAAAAAAAGAGAAAACAGGTTAGATGATCAAGTTTATATTCCATAAAATTTACGTCCTAAAATACGTATAACTAAAATCAAGGTCTACCCTCAGGAACGACATCTGGTCTTTTGACCTCTGTATTTTTGGGATTAGAGTAGGCGAGCTCTTCAGAATCACACAAGTCAACTATCTCCGAGTATTTAGTTTCAAACGAAGGAGGATTGTATCTACAAAACTTAGCAAATGATGAAAATAGCCCGCAAACCATGGCATTGACCTCGGTGAGGACTATGTGTTTGAGTCTTTCCCTTTTTGGGATTTTCATCACTTCCTCATACCTAGAATCATAAAGATCCTTGAGGGTAGGGGTCTTATCCCTTTCAAGTTTAGTCGAGGGATTCAAAAAGGAAAAGATATTAAAGAATATTATAATCAAAGTTCAGAAGCAAGAGCATTTTAGACGGGAAGGGTTTTAAAACTTCCAAGTCTTTGATAACTCCATGACGATTCGAGGATCATCTGTCCTTACATAAAACCAGTGGGTAGCCATTATTTTGCTAAGCGGTTTAATTAAGGGAATTTTCTTCCAGAATCAAAGAAAATACTGAGGAACCAGTGACATACTAGATGACTTATGTAGATTGTATAGATAATGAATTTTAGAAGTGGTCATGCTTTGGTACCCTTTCTTCCAATATAAGGTCGCTAAAGCAGATAAAGTACTATGCGAAACAACTCCAAATTGAATTGGATTAAATCCATAAAATTCAAGAATGTTGACTAATGAAGGGGCAAGGGGAAGTGATATTGCATTTGCTAGAAGCTTCGGTGTCCAAGTGAAGAACCCTTCAAGGGGTTCACTCTGATCATCATCTAGGCCAGAAGCTCTAACCTTGACTCCCTCAACTCCATATCTCTCAATCCACTTCTCTAGCTACTTTTGATCGGTCATTGGTTTATCCATCGAAGAGTATAGAAAAGGCCAATGATAAGCTAATAACCCAATAAGAATTCCAAAACCTCTACCAAAAAGGCTCAAGTGCTTATTGTTCAAAAGGGGGGAGTGGACCTAAAATTAGGTCTTTCAACGCAAATTCAAAATTTAGAATTCCCCCAAATAACCAATCATTGACCTGAGTTAATGAAAGATTTTATTTGGGGACAAAATCTTAATCTACAAATGACAGGCGTCATGGTTTGGCCGATCGAATGATATCTCAAATCAAAATCCAACAATAGCCTAATAGTAGTAATCACAATCAAATTTTTTTAAATTCGGAAGAAAAATGCTTGCAAATATTGGCAGTAGTAAAGAACACTGATAAAATTATAGAAAAGATCAAGGACTTACTATTTGATTCGAGAATCTACAATGATTTGAGAAAATTTCCAAGCTTTAATGGCAAGCATGGTTATCGGTAATATGAGTAAGAAAGAAGAAGAAAAGAAAAAAAAAGGTTTATTTAAATCCCAGAACTAACGATAGAGATTATCTAGTCGGTTAGATCTTGACCGTATAATAATTATGGCAGTATTAGAATACAAATCACCCTGGGATAAAGGAAAACGACGCTTTTTCAGAGAGACCAATAGAATCGTGAAAATTATCATGGGCATTTAATGCAAAGATTAGGACCAATCCTTTCAGAAGTAGATCTCGGCTTCCCACTTTCATAGATCTTGCAAATCGAATATCCCTAAACCTTACGGTCAAGTTTAACTTTTTCCTTTCTGCACCAAAACAATTTCGCGTATCACTTAACCTAGAAGGCTTCAAGTGATGAGCACAATTTCAAAAATTTTGACCTCACCGTCACAAATTAGATTTCGCCTCTCGGCACTCAAACAATTTCGCTTATCACTTAGCCTAGATGGCTTCAAGTGATGAGCAAATTTTTTTAAAATTTTTTGACCTCAAGGTTACAAATTAGATTTCACCTCGCGACACTCAAACAATTTCGCTTATCACTTAGCCTAGATGGCTTCAAGTGATGAGCACGGTTTCAAAAAAATTGATCTCGCGGTCACAAATTAGGTTTTGCCTCTCTACACTCAAACAATTTTGCTTATCATTTAGTGAAGATGGTTTCTAGTAATGAGCACAGTTTCAAAAAATTTGACATCACGGCACAAATTAGATTTCGCCTCTCAACGCACAGACAATTTTGCTTATCACTTAGCCTAGATGGCTTCAAGTCACTAGCACGATTTCAAAAATTTAGGCCTCACAGTTCAGTTGAAACCATGCCTTCTGGCCTAAAATTAGAAATTAATTTCGAGCGAGATAGCCTAGTTTTCTTATAATAATGTGCAAATATAGGCAATATACCGCCACTAATAGCTTTAAACCTAATTCCTATCAAAATGACTGAAGCATGGTATCGAAGTATTTTCATCCCTAAGCACTAATTTCAATTTCAAAAAGCGTCTAGAGGAGGAAATATTTTGAATTATTTTATAAACCTTCAGAACAAGGTTAGATCTCTATAAGCTGTCTTGGTGAAGCAATGCTTCGAGAGTCCTTAGAATACTACTTTACCCGAAAGCTTAGGATCAAATTAATAATGGGAATGATAAAAACAAGCCAACTATTAAAGCATGATATGATGCTATTCTTTCCAAAATCCACCTCATATCGATCATTTGAGGTGAACTTTAGGGGCATGTGCTACATTATAATTTCTACAAAGTACAAAATTACGAACAATCGAAAGGAAATATCCTTGGCTGGTAATTTCAAGACCCATTGTTCGGTTTCCAACGAGAGAATAAGTACCAGATTTAGTATCCGAGAGCATGTGATCTAAGAACATGAATCAAAGCGTCGATCAAGGTCAAGATCACTGTCCAGCTAAGATAAGGAGCTTAACTGGAGGCAGCAGTTGTCGAAACCAAAACCATTTCAGCAAGCATCAAAAATCAACGGCACTAATAGACCAAGCCGAGACAAATGGTCAGGATAAATGGAGGGTACCAAAGAAGCTATATATAAAAGTATCACGTCAGCAATCCATTTTAAAATGCACTCAAGTAGATGATGACAAGCATTCAAATCTAAGCCGCACATAGCAAACCCGGTCATCAATCCAAGGGAAGGTTCTCCACCAATGACATTATGGTATATTGGCTATAAATAGGCGGCAATTCCAGGCGCAAGGATCTTCGGGCACAACAAAGAATTGAGACATAAAATAATATTGTACTTTCCTATATTAGAGCTCTATTTACAAATTCATTAATGGTGGAAATGCCTAAACTCGATGTAATAAGCCTCTCGTCCAGATAAGAGTGACTAAATAAGGAAAGGACAATGGATGAAGGGACTTTCGGCCCGAACCACTATAAAATTCTTGGTGTTATTTATTTTCTGCACTTCAACTTCTCTACATTTACTATTGAGACGTTATGATCAAGCATTTCGTGACCCAAGCTTGATTAAATCACTTCCCGGTAATCTCTTCATCGGGTTCAATATTCCAACCAGCTTCCGGAGCTATACCTTCGGACCTCGGGGTGTTAGTGTGGACGAAAATTTTCACTAACACTTACAATGGTTCATGTCTTGAATGGTGGTTCTGGATAAGATAACTAGCGTAGACCATTAAGGTTGTTATAAATAGACCTAGATGCCTACAATCAAAAAAATTCATTCTCTCTCCCTAAAATACATTATGTCTTAATGGTGGACTTTGTAACTCGACCATTGAGTTTGACAGGCAAGACTATCGAAGTAAAATTTTCAAATTAATTTAACTAATATTAATTTGGAAAATTATTTCTCAAATCAAATTTTTTAAAAAATGGTTCTTTACCTATCATTAACCTGGGAAGGTGTTATCTTATTTTAATCGGTAAGCTTGATGACAACATGTAACACCCTGAAAATTTTGTGAAAAATATAACAAGAAAATTAAATTTAAATAAAACAAGGGCAAAATAGATTTTTCGCGTATGTTAGAATTTGGCTACAAAACTACTCCAATGCGTTCGTAGCGATTTTCTGGGCAATTTTCATATATAACACATTGAAATCGGAGTTAGCACATAGAAGTTACAGACGTTAGAAAATTTAGAAATGAAATAAAATTAGAAATATAAAAGTTTCCTTAATTAAACGCCTCAAGCGATTGACCCCAAGGGTCCACCAATCAACCGGCTCGTATAAGCCATCGACCAGTTGATGTGTTAAATCATGGATTTGGGGGGACGAAAGGACGAACATGATGGACTGAAATATTTTATTTGCATATAAAGTAATAGAGGTGCATCCAGGATGAAACTAAAGATTCCCTAGGGTAAGTCTAATGCTTTATGTTAACTTCAAACATCTATAAATAAACACCTGACCTAACCCTAATTTAAAAAGTTAATACCATATCGAAACTCTACCAAAATTTCTTCTCTCCACTTATAAAATTTCTTTCAAAAACAAATTAAAAATAAAGTAAGAGAGCACTAGTAAATCGGATCAAGGAGGGGTAAGCTAACAGCTGGCGATTCTCCAACGGGGTTTAGAATTAGAACTTGGATCTAAGGTGAGTGGGAACAAGTTTAATAAGTTGATTATTTACAATTAATGTTAACCTATTCTATCTGATCTAGGATGTTAATAATCAAACTGTAAACCCTAATTGTTTAAAGCTAAAATTTGAATTAGAAATTGAAATAGGTATAAATTGGCTAATATCATTTTTACCCAAGTTAAACCCTTTTTGGTTATTGAATAAAAATTCTAAAAATTAGTTAACCCCGAATTAAACAAATATAATTAAAATGGTATAAATATATGAATTTGATATCAATAAAAGTAGGGTAAAATTACAAAGATTGGTTAGTGTAAATCGATGCCTAGGGTTCAGTGTGTAAGTCCAGAATTTACCTTATTAACAAATAATTAAAATCGAATAACTAAAAACCGAAAACCCTAAAATTTACACTGTTATTGGTCGATCGCTCTTCGACCGTTTGCCCTAAGTGGTCGATTGATAAGGACTAGCGATCGACCGGTTGATGATTGAAATGCATAATCTAAACCTCGCCCTAAGGCCTAGGGTGGAAATAAAATTAATAATAGTATGTATAAGCATATTGTATACATATATGTGGATGTTAGTGATAACAAGGAAACTAGTTCACTATGAATATTCGAATGGGAGTGATTCTATCACAAATGGTACTCACAGAAGGCTCTATAGTGGACGTGCAGCATTGGCTGATGCTAGATGAAATGTGTGTGCCCTGCACAGTTGGACTCCTTGCTATACACGATTTTGACATGGCATGATACTATGTTGTTGATGGATCCCGATACGTGCAATAAGAGGCATATACTATGATCGAGAGGTGGACACAGATGCAAATGATGAGACACACTGGGGAGTTGGCATTGCAGGCTACCACTCGATGCGTAGTTGGGTTACATATAGTCGTAGTTGTGGGAAATTTATTCCTATGTGGTAATTATAGGGAAACCTATGTAAGATAGTTATGCGTAGACGTAATGTGAGATGTAGTCCCATTAAGGTAAGTTGTAGGATGTTTCTAGCTCTATGAGCAATGGTCGATCGTTAGTTGTTGAGGTTTGATCAGTTGTTCAATCCTTGTAGGAGCCTGCACAAGTTATTGTGTAGGTGAGTGTTAAATATTAAAAAAAACTTATGTAAAGGACATTAGGAATGCACGAACACTTGTAGGACATCCTAGGACATATAGGATATAATTAAAGTTGCACATGATCATCATATATTAAACATGTACTCATTCACCAGACTTTTGCCTAACCCACCCCTTTTCCTTTCTTCCCCCAGGGCAGCAGGTGATTTGGCCTATTTAACTATGTGGAGAGGCAAGCTCATCATAGGAGTTGCTTATCCTTTTTTACTCTCCATTTAACTGTCTATCTTTCAACACTTGGTATTTCTTTTATCAGACTATGAGTGGTATTTATATGTACTCTATATTCGACTACGTGATGTTTTTCTGAGACTGTGTTTTTGAGATATTTTCTAAGATGGATATTTTGTTCCATTCGCTGTGAGTTTTGAAAGTGTAGTATATCTTAGAACATATCTGTTTGTCTTTAGTTTCTATAATGTTATAAAAACCAGATAGCTCACACTTCTTGGCACTGACGTGAGTCTGAAAGTCACCTTAAGCTTTGGATTGGTGTGTCGAGAGGTGTGGGTTGTCATATGACAATAGGTCCTACGATATATGTTTAGGGACACGAGAAGGGGACAGGCAATCGATCAAAAATTTGGGTTTAACCAAAGGTGATGCTTGAGTTCAACACTAGGTGGTATGTATAAGATCGTGGGAATTCCGCTTTTCTCTAGGGATGGCAGGAATTGAATGAAGGGAAGAATGTCTAGCGGCTAGGGTTGAATAATAAGAGGTAATTTTACTTAAAGTCCCCTTGTTCGTTATTTAATTAAAAATATGTTATACCACTGTTAATTTATGCAAAAACCCCTATGACTTGCAACCTTCATAACTTTTACATAAGAATTCTACTTCGTATAAATTCATGACTTTGGGTCCATATTAAATTTCTAGATACACTGACATTATTTAACTGTATATCATACATATATATGACTTTGTTACTAAGATGTTAAAATATATGTCTATGTATGTGCGTATAAATTTGTTATTAAGATATTTATAAATTAACACTATTACTCAAAACTAATATATTAAGACACTATTCATTTGATTCAAATTTTTGATATTTAACTTAACACAAATTATAATCATTTTAACATCAATTTAAGGAGCATTAAATTTAAAATTGCTATTTGAATGTATAGTAGAATTATTTAATTAGTTATTATCATTCAAATATTAATTATGATATATATATATATATATATATATATATATCATGTGTGTGTATCATAGTATTTAAAATTATATTTTATCGATTTTCTTTGAACAAATGTTGTTTAATATGTCCATGAATCATCTTGTTAAACATTTTTAACAATATAGACACTGTAGCACATTATTAATAATAATGTATTGATAATATAATGTAACTTAAATTTCAAATTAAATTCATCCAATAAAACATTAAGTATGATTTATCGTTGTCAACATTATTCATCATAATACTATAAAAGAACTAGTGCACAATGACTTAAGAGGAAATTTATTAAATTTAGCCTTTCTACCCTACTGCCCAAAAAAAATTTAATCCACCAATGATATCAGAGGCCACACTATGTTATTACGAATAAAATATATATATTTCAAAATTGATTTAAATTTAAATTTATAAAGGTTATAAAAGAATTTAAAACTATTTTAAATTTAAATTCATAAAAGTTATAAATAAATTATTTTAAAATTAATTGAAATTTAAATTAACATCTATAAGGGTTATGGAAAAAAATTGAACTTTTTAATTTTATATTCATAAAGGTTATAATTAAATAACAAATTTAAAGTTGTTTAAATTTGAATTTATAAAATTACAAATAGATAAATTTGAAATTACTTTGAATTTAAAATTATAAAATTTGTAAATAAATAAATTCAAAATAATTTTAAATTAAATATGAACTTTAAATTTTATAGTTCATAAAAGGTTACAATAAAGTTGTAATATTAATTAATTGTTAATTAATAATATATATATATATATATAAGATTTAATATTATATTATAAACATTATAATTAAATAAGAGAATATTACATAATGTATATGAAATGAATAAAAATTAAACTTTAAAAGGGTAAAATCGAATTTTATTAAAACCCATAATAGTTATAAAAATACAAATGTACATAATTTTGTATACATATATAATGATGAATAGTGTCATTGAGCATTCTGAATACTCATTATTCCTTATACACAATAATACATTTTATTATTATTTTAAGATTATGAATTTGAAATAATTTGGCTCTCCATAATTTAAAACATAAATGGAGTACTACTAAACTAATTTTCAGCCTAACATCCAAAACAACTTTTAGGACCATTTCTCGATTTGTGTGTGTCATCCTTATTCAAGGGCCATGCTAATCTTCTCTATATCGCTCCAGTTTTAACGGATGTCCTCGAACATGGCAATTGTTTGATAAATATTAGTCCAAATATTGAAAGTTCATGTCATTCATAGGAAAAAGTATGTAAATCAAGCTCATATTTAATATTCTTGATTCCTTTGTCCATTTGTCCAAAATGTCCAAACAGGTTATATGCATTTCCTGTTTTATTGATCTATATTTCGAAAATACAAGTCATCTTCCTCTTCATCGGCTATTAAACTAGTCCTCAAGCTCTCATGTGAGCTTGGAAATGTAAATTTCGAAAAACGCAGTATGCTAAGAAAGTGAAAGAGAAGAGAAGTCCTTTCTTATATGGGGATATTCCTTATTTATAATAGTTGGTTGGTGGTGTGGCTTGCTTGCATTGGCCGAATAAAGTTAAAGAAAATTGATGACTTGATAAGATGGATGGTCTTGATGGCGACATATGTCAAAATCCTAGAATTTGAGTAGTTCATACAGATCATTATCTTTGCTATGGCATTGACAAAGTGGGCATGGTTGAATAAGAATGTTTGGATGCTTTTTTCTCTAGTTGGATGCAAACCTTCTCTCTTATTATTGCAATAGCTATTCATATAATTGATTTATCTTCATCGCTTTAGGCTGAATATTATCCACGTCTCCTTTCATTGTATGCACTGGAATTGCTTTTCTTTCTAAGAATTTATTAGCTTATTTTAATGAATACGCCTCCTCAAAATATCCTTAATATATTCATTTCTTTAAAAGATATTTAACGGCTACTCGTTTAGAGGCTCGATAGCTCTTTTATATCTTTGATAGATCTTCTACATCTTCAATTATACTCTTATATAAATGATGGCCTTGAACTCTATATGTGCAATAACTCCCCAATTATGTACAAGCGATAGTACTCCCATTCTAAGTATGCGATATCTCCCAACTTAGATATGCAATGGCTCTGAACTTAGATATGACATAGCTTCCCAACCTAGATATGTGATAGCACCCAACATAGATATGTGATAGCACCCAACATAGATATGTGATACCTCCCACCTTAGATATGTGATAGCCTCCCTACTTAGATATGCGATAGATCTTCACTTTTGTACATATGATAGCTCTCATTTCTGTACATGTGGTTGCTCTCCAGTTCTATATATGTGATAGCTCTCTATTTCCATACAATGATAGCTCACTACTTTTATACGTGTGATAGCTCTCCATTTCTATACATGCGATAGCTCTTTGCTTCTATACATGTGATAGCTTCCATTTTAGACTTGTAATAACTTTAGATCATCGATAGCTAACATAATGCTTTAAACCCATAACAACCTTTTTAACCTTCCTTTATCATCGCACTTGTAACTACCAGCTCCACATCCATTCTACTTCAAGAAACTTGGAATAAAATTTGGCCCCTCCACCAAAAGGGTTTGCTTATGCTTTAGCTTAAGGAAACTCTTGCTTACACCTTAGATTTCTAATCATCGTTTCTTTACTTTTGCTTGCCAACATCCAAATTATCTTTGGCAAACTGATATCTTTCTTTGATCCTTTTACTTTGACAATATGTCTTTCCCAAAATATATAAGCTTCGTTTTCACCTTCTTTTTTTCCAATATTTTTATATTGAATGTATTCTTTAAATAATAGAAGTTCTTTATCAAAAAGTTTTCATTAAAAATCGCTTTGCTAAGTAAAAGATTACCATGGCTTTATTGAAAAATTATTTACTGATAATGCCATTTTAGAATATGGGAGTACTTTTAAACTTCTAAAAATCATTTCCTGCAAATTTCTTTCCAATACAAGGGAGTTCTGTGCAACTTTATTGAAAAGCCATTCTATTAAAAATATTTTGAAATATAGATATGCATTTTATTTCAAACTTCTTTTGGAAGACGAAAGCTTAATATATCCTCATTGGAAAACTATTTTATTTGATATTTTTTTTGAAATATGGAAGCTTCTTGTGGCTTTATTCAAAAATCTTTCGATTGAATTTCTCTTTGGGACATAAAGTTTGTCATATCTTATTTGAAAATTCATTTTACTAAAATTTATTTTTAAAGATATGGAAGTTCTTTGAAGCTTTCTACAAATCATTTTTTGAAAATGACTTTTGAAATATGGAATGGAAGCTACTTGAAGCTTTTGAAAACCTTTTTCCTAAAATGCTTTTTCAATGAAGATCCTATCAAAAGATGGAGGTTCATGTAGCCTTACGGAAAAGCCTTATTTACTTGTTTGTCTTTTGATTGGAAATTTTGGTCCAACCGACAGGGCTTTTGCATATTTTCCTATCACTAAGTTCAAGAGTATATAGGTGAGCATCCTCTCATAAACTTACCCTATGAAACACACACCACATCTAGAGTTGTCAATGATCCCTTCAGCACATGACTCAATGTTAGTGCACATTACATTCTACTTCATCGCTTCACAACGTCGAACCTGCCTCCTTAGACCATCACTAAGTCCTATAAATACTTCCCACTTGAAGCACTTCACTCAGACTACTAACTTTCTTGATTAATCAAACCCCCAAACATCCCACTAAATCTCTAAAGTCTTATATGGTAAGATCCGTAGTTTTCCATCATATTCCCTAAGCTAAGCCCGAAGCAAGCTAAGGAAATCCCTACGTCATCCTCTACATCACATATCGATCATCCTTGCTCAATATCTCAACATCCACAAATTGAAACCTTAGGCAATCCATAGGCTCCCCTACTACCATAACCCTTCAGTATTGGTTGCAGTCCAACATCATTAACGGTAATAGGTCGGTGCCGACTCATCACCTTCAACACTTAGTTGATTTCTCAACCTTTTCTAGAACTCCACTACGTTCCTTGAAGTTCCTTTCTTCTTTCCTCGAAGTAACTACTTCGCTCAAAGTTTCCTTGCCTTTGCCTCATTTTTATACCTTGCTCTACCAACCAACTCAAATCGATTGTCGTTGGCCCCTAACTCCATCATCACTTACCCAAATGCACAATGATCAATTATGTAGCTTTGCCACCCTACCTTAGACCCCCCATATTCATCGCAAGTTAATACAAGCATGACAACTATTCGGTTAAAGATGGGTTGGTGGTGAGCCATTTCAGTGTCCCTTTAATCCTCGGTCAGGTAGCTCAATGTTTCCCTTGTCCAAGCCTAGATATTTCCACTCAAAAACCCGAATTCTTCACTACCATGCCCAAACACAACTTCAACTACTCGAATTACAGCTGAACCATAATCCTTAGGCCATAACCCTTTGTCCATCCATCAAAAAATGTGTGATCGATTGGTGGTGATCGATAACCCAAGAAAAACTTTTCTTTTTTTCAGCATTTTGTGAGTTAGTTTCCCCTCTACTCTAAATTCATTAGCTTCCTATGCAATATTTTTCTATTTATTTGGATTTAGATTCTCTAGAACAGATCGATACTCCAAAATGCATATCGATACACCATACCCTAAACTAAGTAAATAAATTAAAAACATTGCCAAACAAGCATCCTATCATTATTACACAATTCACTATATCATCCAAAATAAGTCAAAACAAAAGATAGCCTATCCTTATAAACACACATGCAGTACTTAATTCTAATCCATTTTTAATTATTAAAATTCATTTTGAAAACATAGGTAAGTGTAGAGCTAATCAAAATCATGTTTTAAGTTTAAAATCATTTCAAAAACATGGTTTAATACTATATTAGCAATAATAATATAGTGAGAGACATAAATCACTCACCAAAGGGTCCAAATGCACAAAAGCCACGATGAATCCAAGGTGAACAATAAATGTCTCAAATTCCAATACACACAAATAGTAATTAATGAATTAATTACTATCCCCTTGCTAATTTCTTCTTACTTTGTTGATCTAGTTAAATAAAATAAGGATTTGAGTTGTTTATTGGCTAAGTAGATGATTAATGGAAGTTATGATAGAGATATGGGTATAACCTAGGAGAAATTACGTAATTTGTTACATATATCTAACTCAATAACCAATCTTGTTCAAAGTAAAAAGTGTTTTCTTTCTATTATTGTAACAACCAGCCATCTACAACTGCCCGATCCACATCCAAATGTGGCACTGGAATCGCAGATGTTATTGGCAATGGATCATTTTTCTTTAAAATATATAAAACAAATCACAAAGTTATCTAAAATATTCTACACTTTCTAAAACTCATAGTGGAAGGAATAAAATATAATAATAATCAATAATACATTCCAAAATAAATAAAATAATATAGTATCAAATAAGCTCCAACTACAACATCTCTCTCTATATTAGTAATGGAAATAGTATATTTTCTAAGAATAAATGGAATAAAAATAGTAGATAGCTAATAAATAAATGTGTGTCTTCTTCATACCATCATGCCTCCAAGTAACCACCAGTCCTCTATATCGACATATCAAAGATCACTAAAAATAGAAAATGATAGAAGGGGGTAAAACATAGGTCTAGTAAGTGAAACACATCATATAAGTATAATACTAATGAGCTAGTTAAACAACATTTATGACTGAAAACCACACCTTAACCTTTATCACCTACACCCACAAGTCGGCTAAACATAATATAATACTATAGCGAGATCATGTGCTAAGTTCTCACTAAAATCTAGCTCAAGTCTAATCACATGACCATGGTTTGATCCCAAAGTCTTAACCAACTATTTTTAAATCGTATAATAAGGACTCGGCTTCTCTAAACATGTCATGATGCCAAATAGAATACCGAGGACCCAGCTCCTTGAACTATCGTATATTGAGAACTTGGCTCCTCGGACTATCTTATACTGAGTACTTCGCTCCTCGGACTATCAAATATTAAGGACTCAGCTCCTCGAACAAGCGTATATTGAGGACTCGTCTCCTTGGACTATCGTCTGTTGAGTACTCGGCTCCTCGGACAATATCGTATATTGAGAACTCAACTACCCAAAATATCGTATATTGAGGACTCAACTCCTCATAATATCGTATATTGAGGACTTAGCTCCCCGGACTATGATATACTAAGGACTCAGCTCCTCGAACCACCGTATGTTGAGGACTCAGCTACTCGGGATGTTGTATACTAAGGACATAGCACCTTGGACTATCACATCATTTTACTTTTTCAGACCACCCCTTATAGCTCACCACCGTCGTCATCTTTAGCTCACAACCGCTGCCACCCTACAGCTTTATTTTACAATTTGACACCACCGTTGTGACCAGCTCACCGCTCGCATCCAAGGCCACTGTCAGCTTCATCTCTAGTCATCCCCTCCAAAATCACCACCGCCGACTAAATCAGCTTGATCCAACTGTGTGCAACCGATCAGACACTAGCATAGTCACCTGTTCGACCTCCCCTTCATGTTCATGCCTTCCGATTGTTCTATAGTCATCGTTTCACCATTGGATCAAAATTCACGATCCACGTTTGATGAACTTTTAGCAGTTTTCTGATCAATCCGTACATCCAATAGATGAATGAACACCGCCAGTGGGTTCGTATCATCGAGAACTACAATTTGTTTATATAATATATCTAGTTTGGAATAATTTTTTATTTAGCACTTTTTAATTTAAAAGGTGATTAACTTTCGCTAATTACAATCAATAAATATTCGCCTTTTAATCATATAGCCATGGCATACTACATCCTAATAAAGACGTATATAAAACCCGTTTTTAATTACTAATTACATCATTATAATTTGGTTTAAGATCATAATAGGTGAATTACTACATCTTATTAATATATACAAAAATATGATAAATCCTACTCACAAATTAGCCGTGCATCTTCTCTAACCCGATGGGAATCCACTTCCTTATTCGTTGTCCAAAAATTCTTCACCTTGAAAATGCCATATTTCTCGATAGCTTTGATTTATTTATGTAGTCTCTTCATGACGATCGATTCCATATATTTATTCATTTAATTTGGATTTGATTTTGGTGGATTTTGAATTGTTTTTGTTTATAGATAGATAAAGGAGAAGATAGAGATTAGAGGTAAGATGTTTAGACGAAAGCGTGATTAGAGAATATGTTTTCATTTCTATTTATAAGCTATAATAATTCAATTTTAGGCTAAAATCTAGAAATTAATATATTATGAAAATGTCACTGGGTTAGACTTCTTATAATTTCTAGCCTATTTAACTAAATTCAGCAAATTATATATGTTTTCTGACTGTAAATGACATTTCAAATATGATGGAATAGGTCCAACTCTAGTTAAAATTTACCAATTTTCCCTATATGTGATATTACGATTTTACCCTTTTTAATTTAATTATTGAATCTCGTAAAATTATAGGTTGTTAAATTCACCTCCTTTAAAAGAATTTCGACCCTAAAATTCCAAGAGATGGACAATGCAACTCCCTTTACATCATACAAACATACAAAACAAACTTAGCTACACCCATCTAGCATCCATTATACAAAAAAGTGAAAACATAAACAACAATACATAATACATATGATAGATAAAATATGATATAGGATAAGTGGAAATGCAAATAAATTGGCCTCCTATATGAAGCACATGCAGTGCAGTCAATATATATATGCAAACATCCTAATATATCCATATATATATATATATATATAAATGTACTTGCATCCATACATCCATATGCAACATTCATATCAAAGTTCAAGTAAACAACCATGTCTATTGAAACAATCAATAAACACATATATAAAGAAGTAGCATATTTAAAATTATCTAACCAAAATTAGAACACCTAACAATAAGCTTCTATCCAAGGTTGAAATGTTTGTACATACAAGCCAACACGGTAAAAACTAAACTACTATAACTCCATCTCTAACATCCATGCCTATATATCCTAACATCCATCCTACATCAACTAGCTAGCTAAAGCAACTAAAACATGTTATAAGGAGGTGCATACAACCATCCTAACATCCATATATCCATGCCTATATAACTAGCTAGCAAAAGTATCCATGCAAAGAAACAACGACCTAATGAGAAAATTAACCAAAAGAGGAATTTATTGGAAGAGTGCTCGTGATAGGAAACTCGGATTCTCTCCTTAAGTTCCCACATACTCTCGTTCAACCCTTTTCTTCACCATACTTAGAACAACTTCATTTCCTCACTTGTATGTCATATCACATCAAGTCCTAAGATGTGAATACACATACGGAGTATTCTCAACTCCATCTCTACATTCACCTCATAGGCTGACTAGTCTCTAACATAACCGCTAAATCGCCAACGTATGTTCGAGTATGGGATAAACATAAATTGTGTAAACACCTCCACCTTTTCAAGAAGCTTACTCAAACGTGCTAACTTACCTACTCTCTATATAGTCGGGAAAGGCCCAACAACATATGGTGTTAGTTTTTCCATATAACATATCTCAATAGCAAGTCCATTACCTCCCTAGCTACCTATTGTGAACTCTCTATGCATGCATATCCTATGCAGTTTCCATCCCTTAACATATCACTAAGGTGTTTGAAATCATATAATATCTAAGTATATATTAGATTTAAATAGATTGCACTACTGGCATATCTTCATTATCAAATAACTTTTGCAACATACATCGCTACTTGCTGCTTCGCCCTCAGCCAATAGAAATCCTCTTTGTATCATTTAACAAACCACACTAAATTCCTTCTTTAAGTATATAGGCATGAGAACTCGATAACAGATGGTGTCTCTCCTCTAGGTGGACCAACATTTTGAATACCTTAGGATAACCCCATACTCCATCCATATTTAATTTATAGATATTAAAAAATTGATGATGTCTTATTTTCGGTGAACATAATATTACTATAATAACTTGTTGACACCGAAAATTTCACCAATACCTAAATATCGAATGAAAGCACCAAAATGTAGAGATTAAAATTAAACAAGAAAAAATAGTAGGAAAGTAAAAGTGACACAAGAATTTTTATAGTGTTCGGCGTAATCTCTGACCTACTCCACTTTAATCTTTGTTAGTAGTTTTTTTCTCTCCAGATTGCAATTAGTTATATCTGATGTAACTACAATCTAGTGGATTTCAGATTTACAATAGAGTTTCTAGAGTATTTAAGGGAGAAGATAAGAGTTAAGAAGAAGTAGAGTCCAAATTCAGAATGAAGGAAAAAGAACAAGAAGAAGATCCCCTTTTGGTTGTAGCTAGGCTTGTACATATAGGGAACCAGAGGTACAGGATTAGAAGCCTAGTTGCATTGAGGTCCAAGACATAGCCCAATGTTGCACAACTGAACCTGAGGGTCCACGAACTAAAAGAATAACTCGATACTGAGTCAATTGACTCAGCACCAACCTATTTTCATTGGTGAAACATAGGCAAAAATTGGATAGGGAATATGTCGATTATGACCTAAACAACTTGGCACCGAGATGTGTCCTTGACCAAATTTCCACTTAAACTTCTTGAGTTAACCCTTCTAGTCCTTCTTAGTGTGTTTCCAATTCCGTGAATTGTTTCATCCTTATTTTGATCTTTTGAGTCTAGTTGAAATCTGCTTGGCTAAAAAGTGGTTCAACTCTTACCCCTCAAAGTACGCCTTTCGAATGTAAGATGTGTTTTGCTTAAGAATAAGTTATAATAATCAATCCTCGATGGTTGAGCTCTTTGGCTGTCCATTGATCTCAATCTTAAAAAATCGTCCAATTCCTTCATACTTTCTCTATAAGTCAGAGGTTATTCCAGACTCGGTTTACCTAAGGATCCATCCTTTACTTAAGTGTCTACCATGAATAATGATCAAGATGTCTTCATCCAGGGGTATCATTTCACATCCAAGCCATGTTCACCCAGGATTTATCTTTCTTTTTCTGATTGCAAGGCATTCAAATCCTTTAATTAAATCTGCATCTGGAAGGCATCAATATCAGTCATCACATTCAAGTGGATTTTTCAAAAATAAAATATTCAAATCAAGGCAAACAAGCAGAAATCCAAATCATTCATTCCAGACATCCAACTCAAAGCGTGCCCAGAGACTAATATATTCCTTGTACACGTGTAAGCGGTTCGAGGTTATTATTGTCCTAAATAGTCATCCGGCTCAGAATGTGCCTAGAGACCAATCTAGGCCTCATAAATGTGTAAGTGGTCTAAGGTTTTTATTATCTTAATTATTCATAACAAAAAAGCAAAGTGCGGGAAGTGAACCTGCCTCCCATTCATCCGATCATGGGATATCGAATCTTGACCTAGGTCCTTGGTTGTTCCTTAATGTATTCACTAAAGATAGTGGTTGCTCCAGTTGCACCATCACAGTTCTGTTCCTCATGTACTGTTGCAGCTTGTTGCTACGAACCAGTTCCTCTATCAGACCATGAAGGTGTCGGCACTTGTTCGTTTCATGTCCGTCCAGCTCATGGAAGATGCAAAACTATCTAGATCATCTCTCCCAATCAATGGGCTCCCTTCTAGCTGGCTTTAGATAAGGGATCCGCCCCTACTATCTTGGTATATCCTCTGTGGGGTGTTTGTTAGAGTAGTGTATGAAGAGAACATTGATTCCCTCCTCAGCCCTTTCGGTTCTTCAACATTATCATCTACTCTCCACTTCCTTTTATCCTTGCCATATCCTGCCCTAGAGTCCTCTATCATCCACAGCGTTAATTTCAACATCCTTGGCTTTCACTTCTTCTTGGTGCAAATGTCTCTCAGCTTCATGATAGAACTCCGTAAGGTCCATTGGTGGATCCCTTTCCAAGGCAATCTTAAAGTCAGTCTTGCTTGCAACTCCTAAAACTACTACCATTAGAATCACGGATGGATTCGGCCTATCGACTGTAGCAACTTCCACGTTAAACCTAGTCAAGTAGCTCCTCTAGGTCTCTTCGGCCCTTTTCTTCACGCTCGATAGCGTCATCACATTCTTTGGTCGCGAGATATAAACTCTAAACTGCCTTATGAACTTATTCACCCAGTTAGTCCAGGTGCTTATGGGCCCATTCTCCAACTGTCTAAACCACACCACTACTAAATCTATCAAATATAACGGGAAGCACTGCCCGATTACCTCCTCAGAAGCACCCAACACCTCTATGTCTCGGATGCATCTCATTAAATGAACTATCGGATCCATTTGCTTATCGTACATTTCCAACATTGAAAGCTTGAAATCGGGAGGATTCCTTGCATTCCAAATGTTAGCGGTGAATGGATTCTTGTTTACATTCTCCAAACTCTGGTCTGGGGGTCAACCTCTAACTATTCTTCTAATCATCTCAATCATCAGGTTGTTGTCATCTAACAGAAGTCTTAAACCACTAGCTACATACTGCCTCCTACTCCTATGTGGGAACTCCAGCACATATGCTACGCATACTCCTCAGGCAACACATTTGCATTTTGACATGCTCCTGTGGTTTCATTTTGTCCTCCATTTCTACAGGGAATCTCTAGAACATACTCGTCCAGTTGTTGCTCATTCACATTCTGATTTGCATTTTTAGCTCCAATATCATTTACTCTCAACATTCCAGCACATCCCAAGCTCGCATCAACGTTTGAAACATGGTGACCTTACAGCGGAGGGGTACATCCATAAGTTTAACTCTTTAGCTAAGTATGGTAGGGAGATCATTAATATTCCAATGAAGAAAAATGAGAAGTTCATTAGGGGACTGAAAAAAAGGTCCTGACTATATGGTGATGCCTCTTCTAGCATCTCATTTTGAGTTTGTAGTTGACATGGCTCGAAGGTATGATGGGATGTACCAAGGGCAGAGAAGAGTGGAGACAAGGCCCAAGGCAGAACAGAAGAAGAAGTATACCCCATATACCAAAAGCAAGAAGGGAGTGCCAAAGGGAAAAGGTGGCGAGGTCACTGTTATGGAAGTGGTCTACTATACTATGGATAGAAGGGACACTATGCTACGAAGTGTCCATCGCCAAAGAATCTTGGAAGAGTGAAGCGCTTTAAGTGTGATAAGATGAGGCATCTGAAGAAGGACTTCTAGAGCTTAAAGTGTAGGTTTATGCTTTGGAGGGACCAAGGAAAGGACCGTCTGCTAAGGAAAGAGGCAAAGGAAAAATTATGTAAGGTAAGGCTTTAATTTTTGATATTTTAGTTAGATCGCTATTTGATACATGGGTTGCATATTTATTTATAGCTAAGAATCTAGTAAATATATTTTGGTTAGGAGTCACCTACTTAGTCACTTTCATACGTGTAGAGAATCTAATAGGGGGATATTCCACTCTTAGATTGAGATGCACTAACTTAGATATTGAGTTTGGTGGGATCCCTACGTATTTGACTTAATATGCTTCGGAGTTATTATAGGGATGGAATAGTTGGAGAAGTACGATGCTAAGGTGTACCGTGATGAAAGAATAATTACTTTGAGTCACCCAGACCACAAAGATAGAATGTATATGGCCTTAGGGGAGTGTAGGGCCAGATGCAGAGGGGTACTGTTTTCTTTAGCTTTGGAATAAGAGGATCGTGGAATGGCATGCATGGTGAAGGAGTTCCCAGATGTATTTGTACCAGTTTTTGGACTGCCACCTACGAACGGTGGAGTTTTGTATATATTTACTACCATGGATTGAACCATTCAGTCGATCTTCCAGTAGAATGTCTCCAAAGGAGATGGAGGAATTGAAGAAGCAGTTGATTGAGTTAAAAGGAAAGAGCTTTTTAAGGCCAAGTAGCTCACCTTGGAGAGCGACATCAATATATGTGAAGAAGTCCGATGGGTTTTTTAAGATTGCATAGACTATTAGAAGCTGAATGAAAGAAGGATGAAGAATAAATATCTTCTCTCAAGGATTGATGACCTATTTGATCAGTTGAGTGGAGCTAAGGTGTTTTCGCAGTTAGACTTGGCTTCAGGGTTCCATCAATTAAGAGTTGTCGAGGAAAGCATTCCTCTGATTGTGTTTAGAATAAGGTACGGTTCATATGAGTGGAAAATAATGCCATTTGGACTAACCAATGCACCGGAGTTCTTTGTAGACTTGATGAATACGTTTTTCCAAGACTAGCTGGATAGATATCTATTAGTGTTCATAGAAGACATCTTAGTATACTCAAAGGATGAAGTAAAGCTTGCAGTTCACTTAAGGCTTGTGTTGGAGACATTGACGACACAAGTTGAAAGCGAAATTTTCAAAGTGTCATTTTTGGAGGAAGGAAGTGAAACTCCTAGGTCATGTGGTCTAAGTAGATGGATTACCAGTAGATCCTTTGAATGTTGACGTGGTAAATGGGTGGAGAGACCAGAGAATGTAAACAATGTATGAAGTTTCTTAGGGTTAGCTGGCTAGTACCAAGTATTCATTAAGGACTTCTCTCGTGTAGCTGCGCCAATGACAAGACTAGCTTGGAAGAGTGAGAAGTTTATTTGGACGTAAGAACATGAGTCGTCATTCCAAGAATTGAAGAAGCGGTTATTAAGTGCACCTATGTTGGTGGTACCTAAAGGGAATAATGATATGACCGTACATACTGATGCATCAGGCTTGGAGATAGGAATAGTATTGATGTAGAAGGGTAAAGTGATCGTGTATGCATCTAGGAAGTTATGACCCAATTGTTGGAACTGGGCCAGCTCGTAGTAGAAGAAATAGGCAATTTCAAAAAAAAATCTTTTGGATTCTTATTGGGCCTAGATAGTCTAAATGTATATTGGATTCAATCTAATAAAAAATTAAATGAAATCTTATTTGTTTAAATTGTTAAATTGGATATTTAAACGTAACTTAAATTTATAGATATTATAATGAATGTATCAAATTCATTCATTTGTTTGAATATATAAGTAGTGTTTATGTATGTAAAAGAAACATATAAAAATGAATTTAGAGAAGGAAACATTTTGTTTCCCTCTCTTACCCTATGCAATTAATAAAGGAAAGACATGGCAATATATGAAGAGAGAGACACCATTCATTTCTCTCCCTTTTTAATTAAATATATTAAATAACATTAATTGAGGGAATGTTTTTCTTTACTTACTTAAATCAAAATTAATTAAGTGTTAGATATGAAAAGTGTGAATATATCAAATATATTCATACTTTAATCATATGGTCAAATTGCTAAACATAACACAAGTAAGATTGATGGTTGACATTGGATAGGAATAAACAAAAAATAAATTTAGATGAAATCACATAAGGATCGAATAGGGAAGGAGATGAAAAGTGGAAACATTGATTGATTCACTTTCCCTCTTTAGCAAATTTAATTAATACAACATTCATTTTACATGCAAGAGGTATTTGATATAAAGATATAAGGATCAAATAGTAATTAATACGTATATGTAATTGCCTTACATTTAAATTATTAAAAAATAAATTTAAATAAGGCTTTGACAATTTGAAATACAAGTATTTAAAGTTAATATGTATACACACACATATATTTACACATGCATATATATGTAAAATTAAACCAAATCTTTCTAATTAGAATTTCAATTTGACAATTTACATTTCATTCTAAATTAACAACTTAGATAGAACTTTTAGTTTGGAAATTAAATAAAAGTTTGGAAATTTTACAAAACTATAAATTTAGAAAAGAGATATACATTATTTAAAATTTACATAAAAGTTCATTTAAAATTTTAGATCAAAACTTTTCATTCTTGCATAAACAATATTCAAAATGATTGTATCTAATCATTAACCATGCAACACTAGAAATTAGTTTTAAAATAAGAACTAAATTACAGTTCATTTGTGATTATGTATGTAAATATTATAAAATAAAATTCACTAGAAATTAATAAAAATATGGTAATGAAAAAGATAACATATGTAGATTTGAATAAAATTAACATAATAGACATACTTTTAGTTAAGAAAGGTGTTATCAATTCTCATGTTACAAGATATTAAAAATAAACATATATGAATCACACAAATCCAAGCATACGAATATAGACAATATGTAAATGAATTATTAAAAATTTACCTTGAGAAGTTACGAACAAATCACACATTGAATGATGAATCAAGGGCCCCTAGATTCCGTGAATCGATCTTCGAATTTTTCAAGAATTAAGAGATGAGAACCACCTGTTGTTTATTAATTTTATTTGATATTTTTTTTCAAATTTGAAGGTATAGAAGCCATGAAAATTTTGACTATAGATGATGGGAGAGAAAAAGGAATAATGGTTTTCAGGAAAGAATCAATACAGAAAGAAATAAAAGGAGATTCGTTTTAAAGGAATGATAGAAACCTTATCTATTCCTTCCTTAAAACCATCCCCTTTTTATTCTTTTTTAAATGTCAACAAAATCCTCTCTCTCTCTCTTCTACATGCATGGCTATCCATAAGTGGTGCCACATGGGCCTACAAAATGTCCAAAATCATGTCAGCATCAATCCTATTTAAATCCAATTCTAATGTTCCACTGACATCATATACCGCTGTGCGTGTTTATAACTTTTATATACATGTTTTATAAAATGCTAATGTCATTCAAATAATTCAATAATATTTTAATAACTAATATTTTAGAAAATATTAGTTAATTTAATTTATTTGAAAACCCACTTAGTATGTATTCTATTTAAATTCAATTTAAACAATCTACTGATATCATATATCGGTACGCACGTTTATAATTTTTATATACTCACTTTATTAAATACTAATGGAATTCAAACAAATTTAATAAAATTTAATAATTAATAATTCATAAATATTAATTAATTTAATTATTTTACAATGATTATAAATTAATTAAATCATGTGGTTCGTTCGGAGCATTCATCATTTCGGTTATGTGACTCAAAGGTGAAAATCAATCGGCGATTAACATCGAACAATTCAAATATTAACATTCACACGTCACCTTATCTTGCAGTGTGACATTTTGGCTGAATTTATCACTTATACATCTTTTAGTAAAATTTTATTTTACTTATTTAAGCGTTACCTAGTAGTGACAATTATTTATACCGATTTTCTTTGTCAAAACTATATCACTTTGGACTTAATGAAATTTGGTAATAGTCAAAATTCTAATATCATCCATATTCAACTTTATAGTCCAAACACAAAGTCCTTGGTTCAATAATAACAATTATTACTAACCAAAATGCTCTAGGTAAAGACTTTGACTTTGAGTTGACTTTAGTTGACCGTGATACTAACCTCATATAACTAAGGAGATGATTCCTCTCTTGAATAGTGCTTCACTTCCAATGCTTCCACTCAACCCAACTATAGTTGTTCGATGGATGTCGTGATATGATGTAATTATAATTAAAGCAGAGCTTCCACATTAAAGATCAACGGTATTCTCATGTCGAGAGAACTATGTAAATTAGTCACATCGTTATTTTATGTTTGAACTTAGTTATATTAACCAACAGAAAATTTTCAAGCGAGTCATTCTAGAGTTATCCAATAACAATTAGTACATAACACCTTGGTGCCTCCTGCAGCCATGAGAAATACACTGCCCAACATTTAGAGAGTGTTACATACTCTAGTCTCAATGGATATATCGATATCCAGTCTCAATACATCTTGACTAAGAATATTTAAAATGATATATTTATTCACAAAATGATAAACTACTCATGGTTACAACACTTCATAACTATTATCACAAAACATATCATTTATGGATTTTCTATTAAATATACTTTTAATTAATTAATTAATATATGACACATTATATCAAGTATGTAACAGAAATAAAACACCTTTTACTTTGAACAAGATTTGTTATCGAGTTGGATATATGTAACAAATTACACAATTGCCCATACGCATACCCCAAACTCTATCAATCTCCCACTTGCATTTGGGGTTAACTATGAAATCTCATTCCAACTTCTCCAATCGATTTTCTGAAAACCATTTGGGCCAATCTATCAGTGAACGGGTACGCTATTATGTTTCAATTTCCTACTCTGTTAATCAACTCTCTTCGATGCTGACAAACTACCTTTATCATGTAGAATAATTTGAAGTATGTCTCTCGACTTCGAATGAGCTTTAAGTTCTGTTATAAACCATATCGTGACATTGTTATCATATAACAATATTATGAGATTCTCAACATTTGGAATCATCCTCGGCTCAGTTATGAATTTATGCATTTATATTTATATACATTGCTTTTATTGCGGCCCTATTCAAAGCGATGTACTTAGCTTTTTTCATTAAATCAGCTCTAGTCTTTCATTTGGAACATTTCCAACTTAAATATTCTTAACTTGAATTTATTATTGACACATTATACTCGATATCACTTATTGAAATTTGAGTCCTAACACTCCTCCATAAAGAGTTTGTTATTTTTGTAAACAATTCTCTGGTATTTCATAAAAACACAAGAAAACCTCAAACAACATTTAGTGATACCAATTTGGATTTTATATTTGCTTCGTGGATCAAATACACAAAAAATCATGATATTGTAGACAACATAACATATATAATAATTCCTATTGCCAATACATAAGGAATCCATCTTTTATGTTCCATATTAAACATTTTAATAAGGTGTCATTGGATATCGTTTGGGACATTCCCAATATCTTTTAAACTAACTATAAAAGACATTATTTACAGATCCAACGTTTAGTATTAAAACAACTAAGGCTGATTTTAACTCAAGAACATGGTTAATGATCAACAATGTGTTATTTACTTATGGCTTAGAAATATCTATGTACCTTTTAACATTTTTTTCTTATGAACACACGCTTCCTTTGCATTTTGACTGATAATCAAACTATTTGATATTCCTATTAAAATATTTATTTAATTATGATGCTTATAAAATGATACTTTCTATCATTTTTTGATCATATCTAAAAACCCACAAACTTAATATCTCTTCCATTAACTTCAAGGCTTTGGTTTTCATATACAAATAGTCTATTCTAAATCATTTTTTAGAATTTTCGATTTCATCCCATACTACCAAACACAAAGTCATACTAAGCAATAATTTTGTGAGTAAATTCAAAATAACTCGAGCACATTGAATGGTGAATCTATTACACTAATTTTAACAATTAAAATTTACGGTACTATTCTTATCAATATATCTCATTGTATTCCAACTGCATTTGTCTTTCACTTAAAGAGAAATTTATGGCCAATGGGTCACATCCCTTTGGGAACATGTTTCAAAATCATATTTTTTAATGTACTTGGAATCTATTTTAGACCTGCGCATCATACCATATTGTAATATCCCTAATTTTTGATAACATTATTCATGAGAATTAATTAGATAAATTAAATAGAATAATATAAATGTTAACCGATAAGGGGATTGAGATTTGAATAAATAAATTTAGGTTGTGCTCAATTAATTAAATAAATGAGCTTAAGAATAGGTTATAAGTTAACTAATCTACATAAGGGTATATTGGGAAATTCGCACATAACCCTTACCCTTATATATATTCCATTCATGGTTCATTTTCTCCATTCACGTCATTTTGAAAACAAAAACAAAAACGTAAAAGAGGAGGAGCCGGCCATAATCAAAGAGAAAAGAGAATAGAATTCAAATCAAGCTAAGAATTAAAGCAAGGGGAATAAATCTCAATCTCAATCCAATCTCCTTCTCTTAATCAAGGTGAATAATAATTTATACCATCTCTATTTTGTTTATGAATATATGTTTTTCAGATTTAAGATTAAATTCGTTTTTATGATGAATTGGATGATGATATGCTTGAAATACAATTTGTTTGATTTAAACAAGAATGTATAAATAAGATTATATGCGGTTTTAGGGCAAAACCGATTGAAATTAATGTTTAAATGCCATGGAAAATTTTATGTTATGTAAAACATGATTTTGGAGTTGGGTATTAATTTTGATAATTTTCCAAGCTATGGAAAGATTACTATGAATTTTCAAAGGAAAATATGGTTAATTGGGTCTAGAAATTTATTTCAGAAATTATATTGAGAATTTGGGCTTGAATTTTGACATGTTAACATGATTAAAGTGAATTTCTGGAATTTTTGTGGATTTTTCCTAAGTGATTTGCAATGCAAATTAAATTATTTTAGAAGAATGAATTATTTGCAATATTGGTTTTGCTTAATGGAAGGGCTTGTTTGCTAAATTAACCTTGATTTAGATCTGAAATTAAACGGTAGTTATTTTAGTAAAGAATTTGAAAAGTTGACGCAACCAATTACAGGTTTACACGTGGCAGGTTAGTTAGATAAAATTTGCTTTAAGTAGTATTAATCGGCTTTTACTCAGAAAAGCAGGTTCTGCCTCTAATAGAAGTACCTTTAGACTCAGAGCTTCCGCCTTCAATCAAGTCGAAACCCCACTAAGCCGAAACCAATACACAAGGTATCACTTAGACGGTACGTAGTGGATTGGAGAAAGACGGAAGGCATGGTGTCGAAAGCATTACTTCCGATGGGGTCGATACTTTTGTTTATTTTAGAAAGAGAAGCGCCAGCCTTTGTTTTATTAAAGCCTTCGAAGGAGTCAAAGCATATGTTTTCGAAAGAGGTTTTCTGAAGACTTTCGAAGAGGTTGCTATCTTACGTTTTAAAGAATAAGCTTTCGAATGGGTTTCTTTACTTATAAAAATAATGCTTTAGAAAGAAGGGGTTCCGACCTAATCGAAGCCCTGCTGTCGTTCTTTTGCCTTTCGAGTATATTGAAGTCATTAATGCCTTCGAAGGGTGGATTTGTTTTAAAGTTTTTTTAAGCTACTTCTTAAATGCTTTCGAAAGGGGGTTTCGATGATATCGTTCAATGTTTTGTTTAAATGATTTGAAGCTCTCGAAAGAGATGGTGCCAACGCCATCAAGTTTTCCCAATAATTTTATATGATAAAGAATGGTTTCGAAAGAGATACTTTCTTTTATATTCACTTTGACCCAAATGATATTTTTAAATATAAACCCAATGGTTTCGAAAGGGGGAATTTCAATGGTTTCAAAAGGTGGACTTTCAATGGTTTCGGAAGGGATACTTCCAAAGGTTTCGAAAGCGGTACTTCCACTGGTTTCGAAGCTATGCTTCTAAAAGATGATAAGTAATACTTTATTACATTCAAAAGGTTTCGAAAGAGAAGTTTTAAAGTGTTTCGAAAGGCATGGGCCTAATGTTTAGAAAAATGATTTATACGCTTTCGAAGGAGGTTATCCATTGAGGCCGAAAGCAACATTTTGAAGGTTTTGACAGCCTTAGTTCTCAAAGCAAATAACCCAATCTCATTTTTAAAAAAATCATGGCATAAATAAATAAAGTGTTTTGAAAAGGAGTTTTTAAAGAAGTTTTCTTTGATTAAAGGGTTAAGGGATTAACCAAGTTATTGTGTTTGCTTCTTCATATATGGATATATTCACATCGTAATGGACCCATAACAGTATTTTGGGGAAGGGCAGAATAACCAGCTAGGTTGATCCAATAGTGAATATAAATTAAGTTAACTCCTGATTGAGTATATTTGCGTCCAGGAGGTCAGGAAGACCAAAATATAGGATGTTAGAAATGTTAAAGGAAAATATTGGCAGGGGCCAATAGGTTCTCAGTAAGCCCATGAATACTGTGTATAGGAAAAGATATTGGCAGGGGCCAATAGGTTCATATTAAGCCCATGAAAACTATGTATAAATGAAGATGTCAGAAACACAGGTTCATAGTTAGCCCATGAAAAAAATGATTTGATATTGGTAAGGACCAATAGGTTTATAGTGAACCCATGAAATCTATATCCGGACTAAGATATTGATAGATGTCAATAGGTTTCTAATCAGCCCATGAAAACTAGGACAAGAAAAAAAGATATTGGAGTCACCAATAGGTTCCTAGTCAGCCCATGAAAACTAGGATAAGAGTAAAGATATTAGAGTTACCAATAAGTTCTTAGAGATCCCATGAAAACTATGTGATTAGACAAGGAGTCCTTAAACAATTTACTGGTTATTAGTCAGCCCATGAAAACTATTAGGTTAATAGTAACCCTAGAAATTATAACTGTGACAGATAGTCAAAAATGCATGGGGATGGGTGATCCAGAATTGATTCATTTGTTTTACATATCATCATATCGTATTATTTTGAGTAGTTTTAACCATTGTGGATGTAGGAGCACAATATAGGGCTTTAAAAAGTTTTTAAGATACTAGTGAGGGGAAAAACCATTCTGCTAAGCGGCGTGGTCTCACTAGATATCTGAATGGTTTGAGATGGTAGATTGTTATTCATACCAGGCTTTATGCCTGATTGAAGTTAATGTTTTCCCCTTAAACTCTCGGGTACTCAATTGATTTTGAGTACTTTGAGAGTTGAGGTTTTCAGGTACCTCATTAGATGAATAAAGCTTCCGAAGATGTGCAGGAGGCATGATAGTTATCTAGAGTTCTCTTTTATTTTGATTCCGCTGTATTGTTTTTTATGGCAAAGTTGTTAAATTGCCTATATATGCCCTAATCATCTAAGGGGGCATCTTCATATGTCGCTGTTGGCATATGTTGTAATAACTATACTTTCTCTGAATGTGGTTAACAATTGTGGGATTATGTAATGATTTGGAAATGTTTTGAAATGGAATGTAATCTTGTTTGATTTTTTAAATTTTTTCCATATTCATGTGTTTCCGTGTATCAGTCTATCTAACATCGCCATATTTGATCGCCGAGGATTAACAACTATGGATGACTACCGCATACGTAGCCATTAGTTTTGGGCCTCCAAGTAGGGGGATGTTACAAGTTGGTATCAGAGCATAAGTTTGTGAAACTTAAAAGAAATTTAAACCTAAAAGCTTTTTGAAACATAATCCAATGAATCAAAAATATGATCGGGTTTGGGATAATGCCATAGTAACATACTTGTATTTGATATATATATATATATATAAGTATGTATTCCCCTCTCTTTTAGACCGTTCTTCTATATCTTACTAAGGCTCGTATGAAGATTTACTAGAAAGAAGATATGGAAGCAAGAAACAAAAGAGGAAATCTCGATGGAGGAAGCACCACAACCAATGGAAATGCTCGGCCTAATACTAGGAGGAACCAAGGTCGACAGGCTAATGCTAACTAAAATGCTGATGCCAATGCAGGTGCTGAAAATCCACCAGTAGATATGAGGGCGATGTATAAGTTCTTCATCAATGTGATGCAAGCAGGAGCTGCTGCTGGAGTAGCTGGGAATGTTAGAGGAGCTAATCATGTTGCTCTAGTTGGGAATAATTATGCTAAGTTGAGTAGAGACTACACCAGTCTTGGTGGGAAGCCATTTATGGGGACGGAGGATGTTGTAGAAGTTGAAAATTGGTTGTTGCATTATGAGCATATCTTTGTTGATTTGGGTTTAGATGATGAGAAGAAGAGAAGGTTGGCCTCTAGGCAGTTGCAAGGGTTAGTGCTTCATTGGTGGAATAGTGTTACTGCTGGAGTTTTGGAGGAAGAGTTGACATAGGCTGAATTCAGAAGGAAATTTGAGTAGAGGTTCTTATCTGAAGTTGCTAAGTCGGCGTTGATAAGAAAGTTTATGGATCTTGTTCAGGGAGAGATGTCGGTTATCGAGTATGCCACTAAGTTTGATGAGCTGTCTTGATAGGGATATGCTACTATATACACTGATATCAGAAGGAATGAGAGGTTCATTCGGGGATTGAGGCCTGAGCTTGCTAGGGCAACCCTGACACATATATGTGATCCTTGTAATTTGGTCGTGGAGATGGCCATTCGCCATGAGGAGATGCTTGCAGTTTGTGCTAGAGAGAAGCCAGTTGAATCCCATGGTACTCGGGAAAAGAAGAGGAAATTCTTCAAGGAGAAGGGAACCCAGAAGGGAGATGCTGCCAAGAAGGAAAAGGCTTATTTAGTTTGCTACAAGTGTGACAAGATGGGTCATTTTGCAAATGAGTGCCGATCGGGAAAGGGAAATAAGGCTGCAAACAAGAAGAATGTGAAATGCTTCAACTGTGATCAAGTTAGGTATTATAAGAACCAGTGTCTAGAGCCAGTCAGGGCAGACAAGAGGAAGGTTTTTGCTATTGGACCATTGTTTGCTAAGCCAACTGCAGCTAATAAAGGAAAGACTGTGATGGAAGGTACGTTTTTGATTCAGAGTATACCAGTTAGGATACTATTTGATACCGGTGCATCACATTCATTTATATCCCAGTGTTTGGTTGATAGGTTATGCTTAGAACCCACATACCTTGTTGCTTCCTTAAGGGTTGCGAATCCAATAGGAGGGTATGCAACTCTGGGCATGAGATGTGACTAGTTAGAACTTGATTTGTTAGGTCATAAGTTTGCATGTAGTTTGTACATTTTTGATTTCGTAGATTTCAGAATCATTTTGAGTATGGATTGGTTGAGTAAGTATAAGGCTAGGATATTTTGCCAGGATGGGGATATATCACTAAGACACCCAGATAGTCACAAATGAATCATATTCTTAGTGGAGAATTCTGACCGGAGTAGTTGTGCATTGTTAAGTGTAATGGACGTAGGAGAAGAGTTAAGTCAGGTTCAAGTAGCAAGAGAGTTTGCAAATGTTTTTGAGCCGGTTACAGAACTACCACCGAGATGAGCTGTTGAGTTTCAGATAGATCTTGTGCTAGGAGCTGAACCTGTGAGTAGACCACCTAGCATGATGACACAGACTGAAATAAAGGAATTGAAGGTGCAGCTAGTGGATCTAAAAGGAAGGAAATTTATTAGACCAAGCAGTTCGCCTTAGGAAGTGGCCGCGGTATTCATGAAAAAACCAGATGGGTCGTTGAAGATGTGTATCGACTATCGTAAGTTGAACGAAAGGACGATCAAGAATAAGCATCCTTTGCCGAGAATTGATGATCTATTTGATCGGTTGTGTGGACACAGAGTGTTTTTCCAGTTGGATTTGGTGACAGGTTTCCATTAGTTAAGAGTGGCAGATGATAGTATTCCTTTAATAGCATTTGGAACTAGGTATGGTTCGTATGAGTGGTTAGTGATGCAATTCGGTTTAACGAATGCACCTGCTTTCTTTGTGGATTTAATGAACCGAGTCTTCCGAGAGTATTTGGATAGATTCGTGTTGGTGTTTATAGATGATAATTTTTTTATACTCTAAGAATTAAAAAGAGAATGAAGATCGTCTAAGAGTTGTGCTTGAGACGTTGAGGCAGCATCAGCTAAAGGCGATGTTTTCCAAGTGTCATTTCTGGAAGAAAGAGGTTAAGTTTCTTGGTCACGTGTATTTAGAGAAAAGGGTTGTCAGTCGATCCAGACAAGATCGAAGTTGTTAATAATTAGAAGAGACCAGAGATGGTGACTGAGATTATAAGTTTCCTTGGACTAGCTAGCTATTACCGGAGATTCATTAAGGATTTCTCACGTATAGCAGCGCCTTTGACTAAGCTAACCAGGAAGGAGGTGAAGTTTGTCTGGTCCGACAAATGTGAGGAAGCATTCCTTAAGTTAAAGCATTTGTTGACCAATGCACCAATGTTAGTAGTTCTAGACAGAAACCAAGGGTTGGTGGTGTATACTGATGCATGTGGAACTGGATTGGGAGATGTGTTGATGCATAAGGGTAAAGTGATTGCCTACGCTTCACGACAGCTTAGACCGCATGAAATGAGATATCCTACTCATGATTTGGAGTTGGCTGTAGTGATCTTTGCATTGAAGATTTGGAGGCATTATCTCTTAGGGGAGAGATTTGAGCTATACACAGATCATAAGTCTTTAAGATACTTATTCTCTTAGAAGGAGTTGAATAAGAGACAGCAGAGGTGGTTTGAGTTTTTGACAGCTTATGAATTTGGTATAAAGTATACACTAGGGAAAGGTAATAAAGTAGGGATGCTCTTAGCAGAAGACACCAAAATGTGGTGTTAGCTATGTTTGCAGAGTGGAAGGATTTAGAAGCTTTGACGACTTCTAGTGTGCAGTTAAGGTCGACTGCTAGTTCCAGTCAGAGTGCTACCATATTGTCCTGTTTAGAAGTTCAACTAGTGCTGATCGAGAGAATTGCTTATAAGCAGAAGGAGGATCCATTATTAGTCGAGAAGATTAGAAGGCTTGAGGTTGGAACTAAGATCAACGATCTAAAAGATTTTAGTCATGACCAGAGAGGATGGTTGAGAAAGAAGGGACGATTATCTATTCCAAATGTTGAGAACTTGAGGAAAGAAGTTCTTAGAGAATGTCATCGGTCCAAGTTTACGATCCATCCTGGAGGGACTGAGATAAATAAAGATATGAAGAGGAGTTTTTATTGGAAAGGTATGAAGAGGGATGTTGGCTTGTGGGTTAGGCAGTGTGCGAACCGTCAACAAGGAAAGCCGAACATCAGAAGCCGAGTGGTTACTTTAGCCTCTAGATATTCCTGTTTGGAAATAGAGGAAATGAAAGTATATTGGTCATAGTGGACAGATTGACCAAGAGTGCCCATTTCATTCCAGTCAGGTCAACTAGGACGGCACCTGTTTTGGCGAAGTTGTTCATAAAGAACAAAGTTAAACTATATGGGATTCCAAGTAGCATAGTCACTGATAGAGATGCTTTGTTCACTAGCAAATTATGGAAGAGTCTACAAGATGTATTAGGTACCAAGCACAAGATAATTACTGCATATCACCCTCAAATGAATGGGCAGACAGAGAGAGTCAATAAGGTACTCGAGGATTTATGGAGAGCTTGTGTATTGGACTTTGGTGGATCTTGGAAAGATCACCTGCATTTGGTTGAGTTTTCCTATAATAATAGTTATCAGACTAGTATAGGAATGGCGCCTGTTGAAGCTTTGTATGGAAGGCCATGCAAATCACCAGCATGTTGGTTGGAGACTGGAGACAGATTAGTCTTAGGTCCAAATTTGGTTAGGGAGGCGTTAGAGAAGATTGAGTTGATCCGAGAAAGGATGAAGGAAGCTCAATCCAGACAGAAAAGTTATGCAGATAAGAGGTGTAAAGACCTAGAGTTCTCAGATGGAGACAGCGTTTTCATTATGGTATCACCGATGAAGGGTGTGGTACGGTTCGGGAAGTCAGGGAAACTGGCACCAAGATATGCTGGTACATTCTAGATTATAGAGAGGATTGGAAGGCTCGCATATAGAGTAGAGTTGTCGAGCATTATGGCAGGTGTCCATAATGTATTTCATGTGTCTCATCTTCGCAAGTATGTGTATGATCCAGAGACTACTGTTCCTCCGACAAGGTTGGAAGATTTAATAGTAGAGCCTAATTTGACTTTGTTAAGACAAACAGTTCGGGTAGTCTTAAGAGATGAGAAAAAATTGAGGAGCAAGACACTCAAGTTGGTGAAAGTTCAGTGGAGCTACTACGGGAAGAACTGTGCTTAGAAGACAGAGGTAGGATTCGAGATACTTATCCTGATCTGCATTTAGGGTATGTCTATATTAGATTTGTATATATAATTGCTAGTCAGGTAGACTAGTATGGTTGTTAGGGGTCGTTACAGATGATTGCTATGTTTAGTATTTAGTCCTTACTAAATTTCGAGGACAAAATTCTTTAAGGCTAATTTTTTATAACATTATTCAGGAGATTTAATTAGATAAATTAAATAGAATAATTTAAATGTTAAGCGATAGAGGGATTGAGATTTGAATAAATAAATTTGGGCCGTGCACAATTAATTAATTAAATGGGCTTAAGAATGGGTTATAAGTTTATTAATCTACATAAGGGTATATTGGGAAATCCGCACATAACCCTTAACCTTATATATATTCCATTCATGTTTTATTTTCTCTATTCACATCGTTTTGAAAATAAAAACAAAAACGTAAAAGGGGAGGAGCCGGCCATAATCAAAGAGAAAAGAGAAGAAAATTCAAATCAAGATAAGAATTAAAGCAAGGAGAAAAATCTCAATCCAATCTCCTTATCTTAATCAAGGTGAATAATAATTTATACCATCTCTATTTTTTTATGAACGTAAGTTTTTCGGATTTAAGATTAAATTCGTTTTTCTAATGATTTCGATGATGGTATGCTTGAATTATAATTAGTTTGATTTAAACAAGAATGTTTAAATAAGATTATATGCAATTTTAAGGCAAAACCGATTGAAATTGATGTTTAAATGCCATGGAAAAAATTTATGTTATGTAAAACATGATTTTGGAGTTGGGCTTTAATTTTGAAAATTTTCCAAGCTATGGGAAGATTACTATGATTTTCAAAGGAAAATATGGTTAATTGGATCTAGAAATTTATTTCAAAAATTATATTGAGAATTTGGGTCTGAAATTTTGATATGTTAGATAACATGATTAAAGTAAATTTTTGGAATTTTTGGATATTTTTCCTATGTGATTTCCTATGCAAATTAAATTATTTTAGAAGGACTTATTTGCAATATTGGTTTTGCTTAATGGAAGGGCTTGTTTGCTGAATTAACCTTGATTTAGTCTGAAATTAAGCAGTAGTTATTTAGTAAAGATTTTGAAAAGTTGAGGCAATCAATTAGAGGTTTACACGTGGCTTGTTAGTTAGATAAAATTTGCTTTAAGTAGTATTAATCTACTTTTACTTAGAAAAGCAGGTTCTGCCTCTAATAGAAGTAGCTTTAGACTCAGAGCTTCCACCTTCAATCAAGTCGAAACCTCACTAAGCCAAAACCAATACACAAGTTATCAGTTAGGTAGTATGTAGTGGATTGGAGAAATGCGGAAGGCATGGTATCGAAAGCATTGCTTCCGATTGGGTCGATACCTTTGTTTTAAATAGAAAGAGAAGCACCTGCCTTTGTTTTATTAAAGCCTTCGAAGGAGTCGAAGCATATGTTTTCGAAAGAGGTTTTTTAAAGGCTTTCAAAGGGGTTTCTATCTTATGTTCTAAAGAAAAAGCTTTCAAATGGGTTTCTTAACTTATAAAAATAATGCTTTCGAAAGAAGGGGTTCCGACCTAGTTGAAGCCCTGCTGCCGTTCTTTTGCATTTCGAGTATATTGAATTCATCAATGCCTTCGAAGGGTGGTTTTTTTTTAAAGATGTTTTAAGCTATTTCCTAAATGCTTTTGAAAAGGGGTTTCGATGCTATCCTTCAATGTTTTGTTTAAATGATTTGAAACTCTCGAAAGAGATGGTGCCGACACCATCAAGTTTTCCCAATTAATTTTTATATGATAAAGAATGGTTTTGAAAGAAATACTTTCGTTTATATTCACTTTGACCCAAATGATATTTTTAAATATAAACCCAATGGTTTCGAAAGGGGGACTTTCAATGGTTTCGAAAGGGATATTTCCAAAGGTTTCGTAAGGGGTACTTTCACTGGTTTCGAAGCTATGCTTCTAAAAGATGATAAGTAATACTTTATTACATTCAAAAGGTTTCGAAAGAGAAGTTTTAAAGTGTTTCAAAAGGCAGGGGCCTAATGTTTTGAAAAGAGATTTATATGCTTTCGAAGGAGGTTATCCGGTGAGGTTGAAAGCAAGTTTTGAAGGTTTCGACAGCCTTAGTTTTCAAGCAAATAACCCAATCCCATTTTAAAAGAAAACAATGGCATAAATAAATAAAGTGTTTTGAAAAGGAGTTTTTGAAGAAATTTTCTTTGATTAAAGGGTTAAAGGGATTAACCAAGTTATTGTGTTTGCTTCTTCATATATGTATATAATCACATTGTAATGGACCCATAACTGTATTTTTTGGAAGGGCAGAATAACCAGCTAGGTTGATCCAGAAGTGAATATAAATTAAGTTTACTCCTGAATGAATAGAATTATATCCAGGAGGTCAGGAAGACCAGAATATATGATGCTAAAAATGTTAAAGGAAGATATTGGCAGGGGCCAATAGGTTCTCAGTAAGCCCATGAAAACCGTGTATAGGAAAATATATTGGCAGGGGCCAATAGGTTCATAGTAAGCCTATGAAAACTATGTATAAATGAAGATGTCAGAAAGACAGGTTCATAGATAGCCCATGAAAACTATGATTTGATATTGGCAGGGACTAATAGGTTTATAGTGAACAAATGAATACTATATCCGGACTAAGATATTGATAGATGTCAATAGGTTCCTAGTCAGCCCATGAAAACTAGGACAAGAAGAAAAGATATTGGAGTCACCAATAGGTTCCTAGTCAGCCCATGAAAACTAGGATAAGGCTAAAGATATTAGAGTTACTAATAGGTTCTTAGTGATCGCATGAAAACTATGTAATTGGACAAGGAGTCCTTAAACAATTTACTAGTTATTAGTCAGCCCATGAAAACTATTAGATTGATAGTAACCCTAGAAAATATAACTGTGACAGATTGTCAAAATGCATGGGCATGGGTAATCCAGAATTGGTTCATTTGTTTTACATATCATCATATCATATTATTTTGAGATGTTTTAGCCATTGTGGATAGAGGAGCACAGTATATGGTTTTAAAAAGGTTTTGAGATACTAGTGAGGGGAAAACCCATTCCGCTAAGCGACGTGCTCTCATTAGATATCTGAATGGTTTGAGATGGTAGATTATTATTCGTACCAGGCTTTATGTCTGACTCAAAGTTTATGTTTTCCCCTTAAACTCTCGGGCACTCAATTGATTTTGAGTAGTTTGAGAGTTGAGGTTTTCAGGTACCACATTAGACGAATAAAGCTTTCGGAGACGTGTAGGAGGCATGATAGCTATCTAGAGTTCTCTTTTATTTTGATTACACTGTGTTGTTTCTAATGGCAAAGTTTTTAAATTGCCTATATATACTCTGATCATGCAAGGGGGCTTCTTCATATGTCGCTCTTAACGTATGTTGTAATAAATATATTTTCTCCGAATGTGGTTAACGATTGTGGAATTATGTAATGAATTGGAAATGTTTTGAAATAGAATGTAATCTTGTTTGATGTTTTAAATTTTTTCCATATTCATGTGTTTTTGTGTATCAATGTATCTAACATCGCCGTATTTGATCGCCGAGGATTAATAACTATGGATGACTGCAGCATACATAGCCGTTAGTTTTGGGCCTCCAAATAGGGGGATGTTACACATATAATAGAGTCAATACTCTTAATGGTTTAATTAAACAATCAGATTATTTATTCTTGATAGTGACAAGAAACTCGTAGTTTCTCTTTAATGTTTAAGAATAGTCATTAGACATTCTTATGTATTATGTTTATTTAGGTTCGGTCAATATTATTTCATTCTTTATAATCAGTTTTATGCTTGGATCATATCTATATTTATCTTATACAATAATTTCTTAAACAAATTCCTTTGCTACGAAGTTGGTATTTTTTGAATAAATAGTTGTTCTTAGTGCAACGATACGAGCATTCATAAACATTTTATGAATTGCCTTATATAAAACTGATTTTGCATAGTTCACAATATATTTATGTTCACAACATAAATTATTCATCTAATGACTATCGTTCCCAAAATTCTCTTAGGACGATACATATAAGGTCTCTTACATATAATTATTATGTGCAGCCTTTCAACTCGCACAACCTGTCGAATCCATGGCCTAGAAAATGTAGGGGTTTCTTATAAACGCCTATCTTGTATGGTTTTTTAAACTATTCTTTGGATGATATTAATTTTAACCTTGTGTACTACTCTTAAGTACACACCTTATAGAAAGAATTTAACTCAAATTCACTCATTGTTAATTGTGATTTGTCCAAAAAAGCTCGATTATTACTTATCAATCCATCATTAAGTATTATAGGGAGGCGTGACCTTTGAGACAGAATCTTTATTCATATTAGGTACACAAGAAACTCTTTCAAAACTTCTCACCCATTTGATTAAATCGAATTAATTCTTCCTCATCTTATATTATTTGCTTTCGTTTTATATTCTATGAGCTTATCATAGACTTATACATGCGTATCATATACACATGTCCATGTTTGTGATTACTCATCGGTGAATATGATAAAGTATGTGGAACCGTTTTGGTGCTAATAGACATACATTTGCATACATTTATATGTATTAATCCGAAGAGTTCATCAATTCTTATGATGCTCCCACAAAATGGGTGCATAGCCCTTAATCGTTTGATTTGCAATCATACAATTAACCAATATCATATGATTCATAATCATATAAAAATTATTTCTCAAAACTATGGCTTAGTCTATGATTCCAAAATAATTGTAAACAACCTTAGATACTTCTGTATTTTCAATTGCATCAATTTTGTTATGAAAAAAAATACCACATTATAGGTTTATTTCATAATGGATATTCATAATATTCACATCGAAATATAACTATGCCTATTTTTTAGTCGATGTTGAAAAACAGTCGTTTTTTCATAAATAATGTTCGGTATGTTTTACAAAAATAATTTTCTTAACTTGATGCAATCAATAAGTGCTATATGGCATGCTCCCACTATATCGGCCATTACTATAAAAACGTATTGAATTCGGAGGTCCATTATTCACTTAATATAGATAATTTGTTTCATATACTATAACTTGTTTACAACATAGAGTTTGTTGATCAAATATCTTGAACTCGAAGAAATAAATCACATAGAAAACAATTTTCTAGACGAATATACATTTCGGAATAGAAACCATATTTCTTATTCCAATGTTAAGTATCATTCATTTTCATAGCAATTCCCGTCTTCGATGTTTCTTTATGAAGCAAAATTGACCATTCACTCTCTTCATCCCAACTATACCTTAAATCATATCTACTCTTATACATTCGTTTTTCTTTCTAAATGGTTGAACCATTCAAAAGATTCTTACTACAACATCATAACGACCTCTTTACAAAAGCACACTCGATCATCCTTAACATTTAAGGACATCATATATGATGCACTTCGCATAAACCGATCAAACTGACATTTCAGCGATCAAGTTCTTAGATCTAGTTCGTAGTTTTGATTTAGTGTTTAAAGGTCAAAACACTGCTAGAAAATAAACAATAAACCAATGATAATTACCGACAATATACATACGACCTATGGTAGTGTCTCAGCAAGTCGTCAGCAAATGTCATAAGAAACAAGTCATCAATAAGTCATCAAAATTTTCGCTGACATACCGATGACCACTTGAAAATAAACAAAATAATTCTCCATGTCATCATAGTCATTGGTATGTCATCAAAAATTTTGATGACTTACCGATGAATTATTTAATACTATTTTTATCACTCTACATGCCTCTGTCCTTATTCGTCTATACTAAAGAATCAAAGTCGCCCAAATTAAAAACCATCCCTACTACGACATCTCTACCGCAACGAATTCTCCACATGGCTCCGCCTTTGCCTAAATCTGCAACTGAGATGCTTCAGGCGATCCTCCATCCACTGTGACTCCATTCTGCCCAAATATTAAACCGTTCCTCCGCAACTCCACTCCACCGCAATGACTCCAGGCTTCAGATTTGGTTGTGACTCCTAGCTTCAGATTTTCACTAACATCTCCAACCCCGATAGCTTCTAATCCGACCAAGATTCAAATCCTTAGGTATATATTATCTCTACCTAGTTTTATAAAACGAGATTGTTCTGAAGTTTTTAAAAGTATGTTATTTATATTTAAATAAAACAAAAATTGATCATGGACTTTAATAACCAGGAAAAAGAGGTTTTAAGTAGAATTCATCTGCCGTATATTCAAACTCTTTACCTTAAGCCTAACACTTGTAGCATTGTTGAACACATACACTTTCAGAACTCGGAAGTTAATTAATTTATAACTAATACATGAATTTTTGAATAAACTAATTAATACCTGAACTGTAGTTTATTTACAGTAGTAAGAAGTTAATTAAGTATTCAGTTTTGGTGTTTGTCTCTAAAGTAATTAATACATTTATTAACATGTATATTCCGAGTTTAAATTTCTTGCTTATTTTAGACGAATATATGAACATGATATGTTCTAAACAATTGTAGTACTAGTGATGCATACACTTTTGTTTCATACCAAGGGTATTTAATTTGAGAAAAGAAATCGGTATTTACATAGATTGTACATGATTTAGCCAAATCTTTTATTAACAAAATAATTGTAAACACAAAAATATATAATAATATCGTATAGATAAGTTAAAAAATTAATGGTATTATAAATAAAACATTAATTAATATATTTATTTATATCAACAATAAAATTGATAGTGTTATTTGAATTAATAATACTATCGTGTGAAGATAATGTAAATTTTGTTTACGGGTAGGAACAATTCCATTGCACCTGAAGGTGTTACACTTGAAGATTCATATGATTCTTCAACATATAATACAATGATAGTTTTTTCTATTGATGAACATCGCTTTTTTTCGTAGATTTTACTAATGTTTTGATCATATCTATCTGATGATAGTATGGATATGATCGAAAGATTGATAGAATCTGCAAAAAAGGAGCGATATCCATCATCAGAAAAAATTATCATTGTATTAGATGGTAAAAAAAGACGTTCTAAAGCTATATCAGTGTTGTTTGAGCATGCATAATATGCTATTATAACTAGTGATAGTGGATTGGGGAAGTGTTGGGAGGATGTCGTTAACACTAGAGTTGTTGACCATCAGTAATGGTGGTTATCACCACCATTGGTAGCAGTATCGCCACCAAAACTTTCTCATCCACCATCACTGGTTATAAGAGCACTACCACGCATGTCTCCAGTTACCGCGTCGGTTGCATGACATGGCATCATGATAGTATTAATAGAGAAGGTTCCTACGCTTGTGTTGTAGTGCTGTTATAACTAGTGTGGTTGGTTGGGAGAGTGCTGAAGGAGATGAGTTAACACTAGAGTCGTTGACTGTTAGTGATGGTGGTTGTTGCCACCAATGGTAAGAGTATTACCACCACTACTACTCCAACACCACTATCAGTTTTAACAGAAATACCATGCAAGTCTTCATGTGCCTCATTCTATCAATATTACCACACTGTCATGTCGTGTAACCAACTTCAGATTTAGACGAGGAGGCATGAGGAAGAGATGGTTGAGCATAGGAAACAAGTCGAAGCCTTGTACCAACAGTTCAACCAGCAATTTGAAATGTGCCACCACCATCACCACCGCCACATTCATGGTTTTTTTTGTATGCCATGATATATAGTATACATAGTTATGATATTATTTACCATTGATACCAAAAATGGCACAACACTCAAAGTCCTATAGAAATATAAAAATCTAGCAGAAAATATATGAAAAACAGTAAGAATGGCAAGGGTTTTACAGCGGTTAGGCAATCTCTGCCTATGTCCATTGTAGCTTTTATTGATTATAGATTTGAGAGTCGCTAGTACAAGGGTTTTACTAATCTAAAGGCCTAAAATAGCAAATAGTAGCTTCCTTAATGACTATAATAGAGGAGAGATAGAAGATGAAGAAGATAATGAGCCAAAAGTCCCTTCTTTGGTTGCTATAGGGTTTGTATTTATAGGGAAATTGTCCAACAAAACCGGAGGCCCATGAGATAATAAGTCCGGATCCAGATTTGAAAGTGCAGAAGGGGAAGACCAAGCCCACTAAGCTGTAAAATCAACTTGGTACCCACTAGAAGTGGTTGGCACCGACCTGATTTTTGGAGTAAACCATGCCTTCTTCCTTCCTTTGATCCTCTATCCCCAATCTGTTGTGTTCCGAGCATTTTTCCTTAGAGATGACGTTGTTTCTGAGAGGTTCTATTATCACTAGCACTTATCTGCTTTCCTTAAGAAAATCCATAGAGTTGTTCACTTATTTCTTGAGAAAAGCGCTTAAAGACGATCACAAAGCCATATTTCCATGTTTTAGAGCTTCAGGGCCCACAAGGGGAAAAAGAATTGTTCGGTACTTAGTACAAAGTACTCGATACCAAGCAGTTTCCTTAGCTCCAATTGACCTCTATATTCTTGATTCCCTTTATGTTGTCCTCCCAAGCATGTTCCCAAGTCCGTAAATCGTTTTATCTTCAACTTGTGGTTCAGATTTGAGTGAAAGTCCACTTGGTCAAAAAGTTAGATAACACTTGCTCCCCGGAGTATGCTTTCGTTGGAAACAAAGCATGCTCTTGAATAAGACAAGCATTCATTGCCATTCACATATGTCCAGTGGCTACCCAAGAGTTGCTCTAAAGCGTTGTCTTTATTCTATGGACACCCGTTCAACTGCTACAAATAGTTGAAAATCCTTTCTCCATGCTAAGGACAAAACCTTCATTCTGGAGAACGTTCCATGCCAAGCATGCTCTACCTTTACATTGCCCTTTTTTCAATTTTTTCCTCCACATTTCATGTCGGGACCGAGTAGATCTTCTTGGTACCGAGTGCTTTTTCAACGACCAAGCACTATTTATACTTGACACTTCGAAAAATTTTATTACTTTTTCACTCTGCCGAGTAATTCGAGTTTTCCTTCTACTGCTAACCTAAACCCGAATTCTTCCATTTGCCACCAAACTGCTCGCTACTGACCATATAGCACTGCCACTATGTCCTCCAGGCCGCCACGGTCACTAAATCTTCATTTGAACCTCTATCACCCTCTCCAAGGAAGTCGACCTTAATTGCTTCTTCAAGTCAAGTCTGAACTTGCACTTCCAAAGTGGGTCATTGCCTTTTGGTGGTGGAGCATGTCGTTGACCGTAACATGAAGGTCATAGTTGCGACTAGCTTTGGTGATGGAGATAGTTTTAGGCAAATGTTCGGTCAGTGTAGACCTTTAGTCTCTCCAATATTGTTCTCAGGTCTAACCAGAAATGAGCTTGGGTTTAGCCTAGGGCATTGGAGAATTATCCAATTGCTTCAATTTGAGCCCCTTCATTTCAAAGTCCTTCGAGTTTGCCCTGGCCAACATTTGACCAGTCATATATCGCCATTCGACCATCAATATGATGGTTCTCTTCTAATGAACGGTCATGTTGAGCATTTTCCAGTATTTCAATGATTCCATTGTATAACATCTTCCATTATTGCACTTCCCGTGTTCCTATAAAAGAAGAACTTCCTCGTTGCTCTGGACAACAGTTCCGTTATCGATTATCCAACGAGAACGGTTAAGATACGATGCATAATTTCATCATGTAATGTGGCTTGTCTTTCTAGCACAAGAGAGCTATCCACATAGGATGGTTTGTGCATCGTGTATAGGACACGGAACTTAAACTGCATAGATTAACAGTTCCACTTGCCTCAGTCGACATTCAAAATCTAATTCGTCAAAAAACATCAACATCCCAATGGAAGTCTGCACTTCACTTTGAGGCTACCGGCAGTTGTGTACACTTCCTATTGATGTGGAACATCTTCTATATAAATTTTTTGATGACGCAAGGTTACTTCCAAGTTCTGTAGGGTAAATCTGCCCAGCTAATCTGGCTACCAGTTCTTACGAATAGTCGGGCTAATGTGAGACGTCATTACGAGTATGGATCTTAAGAGGAAGGGCCTGCTTCGGGATCTTGAGGTATTTAGTGGTTGTTTTAAGGGCCATTCTATTTTTCCCAAATTAAGTATTAAATGGCCAAGAGATAGTTATTAGGCACCTTAGGTGGTATCTCGATAGGGGTCCGCTTCGAGATAAGGTATTAAGTAACTATTGAGGGTCCGTCTTTTCATAAAGAAGTATTAAGTGGATCGAGAGATTTCATGTAATGTCAGTTAAATAGTTACCATTGAGGAGTCCGCCATGGGAATAAGTATTAAATGATGAGGTTTGCATCAATTGAGGGCTTAAATGGTTAGAGTATGCTTATTTTTCAATAAAAGCTATTAAGTGGCTTGGGTACTAACTCTTGCATTGATTAGATATTTATGACGTGAGATATGAGTTATGGGATTTAAAATCTTGCTTTGGGAATGAATGGTATTGAGTGGTTGATTGAGGAACTGCCTCCTTTCCTTACATGAAATATTAATGGTTTAGACACATAAGACATGTTCTTATTTGAATTATACTACCCAAGTACTGAGATAGTAAGGCTCAAGATTTCTATTCACTAGACATTTATTGTTCTAACTCTCTCCTCATTACAACACAGGTTAGAGAATGAGTTGACGATGCTTGAAGATGGCGAGAGTAAAGCTTGTGGTAGTTACTATTTATCGCTTTGTGTTATTTTCTATTGTACCTATTAAAAGTATTTTTGAACAAATGTTGCAATGGTTGACATTATGTAATGTTTTATGATATTTGAAATTATTTGAAATAAATAGGCACTATTTTTGTTATTATATTTTCTTTCTTCCACTGTGAGTCCTAAAAGGATAGATAGATAGCTCTGTTTTATTATTTTTAACAACCAACAGCCAGCTTTAGAATGAGTTTAATTTTCGTGAGCCTCTTCTGGATCGGAATTTAGGCATGTTCCGGAGTGTGTTATTACACCTTCTTCCCTCCTTTGATCTTTTATCCCCAATCCGTTGTGTTTTGAGGAATTTTTCTTACAAATGACGTTGTTTTTGAGAGGTTTTGTTATCACTTGCACTTAGCTGCTTTCCTTCAGAAAATTCTTGGATTTATTTGCCTATTCCTTAAGAAATGCACTTTAAGACAATCGCACAAGCCATATTTCTATATGTCAGAGCTTCACGGGCCCACGAGGGACAAAAGAAGTATTCGATACCAAGTAGAAAGTGTTCGGTATCGAGCAGTTTCCTTAGCTTCAATTGATCTCTAAATTCATGAGTCACTTTCTGTTTTTCTCCCAAGCACTTTCCAAAGTCCGTGAATCATTTTGCCTTCATCCTGACATTCAGATTCGAGTGAAAGTCTGCTTGGTCGAATAGTTGGATAAAATTTACCGTATGGACATGTTGTGTATGGACATGTTGCGATATGGACATGATGTTGTGTATGGATGTGTATGTATCACTTTTATGGAATTTTGACAGTGTAGTTTTACTTTTTTTCTATGATTTTTATTACCCTTTGGTTTTATATATATCTGTATATCATATTGTGTTGATTTGGTATTATATTTGCCTGTGTGACATTGTCGGAATGGTTTATTTTGTATAGTGGTTTGAGGGAAAGAAGAGCAGTAGAAATATTGAAAATTTGGTTTTAGCAAGTCGTCGACAAGTCATCAGTAAATCCAAATTTTACGTTTTGGATTAGGCGTCTATAAGTTGTCTGTAAGTGGTCGGCAATACGGTCATCGGTAAATTATCAAAAACTCAGTAGTCGCCAAATCGTCGGTATTGTGTTAACAGTTGTCATCGGCAAGTCGTCGTAAGTTATTTTGTATATACCAACGACAATTTGGTCGTCAATAAGTCATCGGTAAAGAGTTTATCAAAGACTTAATGGCGTCGGTAAAGTCTTATATTTCTAGTTATGAAAATGTCAATGCTCAACATTCCTCAAAGTTATAGCCTCATACGATCCAATTTGGATTTTAAAAACAATTTATCATACCGCTCAGAAGCTACGTTGAACAAGTGAATGTTTTTAACCGAATTAAAAGGACGAATTCAGGTCGGGGTTCGGATAAAAAACCATAACACTGAAAAGCTGCGTTGAACAAGTGCATGCTTTTAACCGTTTGTTCATCAACGATCACTTCTATTTTTAGACTGTAAAAGTTTTGGTTTATTCACAACCTTTGAAGAGGAGTGAACACTAGGATATTTTCTACGTATCGCGGTTCCAAGAGCAAAGATGTATTTATGTGATGGGTACAAGGTACGTGTTGGATAGAAAGGCCAGGTCAGCAGCGCATGGATGGCTGATAAGGCCCAGATGGCAAATAAAAAACAAAAACTGTACCCTTATCTTGGTTCACAACATGGTGGACTTGAGTGCAATTTTTGGAATTGATCCAAGGCTCCATCGCTTTCAAGTATTCAGTTCATATCTTCTTTCTTTGCCTCCATTATCATTCTTGGTCTTTTATGTTTTTTTCTTTTTATTATTTGGTTATGTTATTTCGTTATCAATAATACCCCTTTTTCCTGAAATTCAATTACGATGATGTGTCAGGATGACATACCAAAGATGTAGACAGTCCAACAATAAAAATGATGCACCGACCGACTGCTCAGTTTACACCTGAATGATAACAATAGAGATTGGGGCGAGTTTGAAGCCTAATGAGTTCAACTACTGTTTCCTCTGGTGGGGGGGCGGACATATCAAGTTTTCCAACAGGGCTGTTAGGACTTAAAATCTAAATAAAATTAAAAATGGTGAAACTTTATTTATTTTTCCATGTATGTAGTTAATCTGACGAGATTTTTCCCTACGAACCACTAGATGAAGCTGCCTACTATACCAGTCATGTTAGGAGCCATTCGTGGAAGCGTTGATTCTACATCTTCACCTAAGGAGCTGATGCTCCAAATTCAATCAGTATTGGCAAATATTTCATAAACCTAATCGTATATTTTTAATTTGTACTATCATTTAAATGTGTCGACTAGATCTTGAATCAAACACACTCTATTTCTTTTAAATGCCTTCAAAATGTTGGTATTTACAATGCAATTTATTGTAGTAGAGAACAATTGTAGTGCAATTATCCACTACTACTTTGCAAACGTAAATACAATCAATATTATTATTGTTTAACAACACATAATAAGTGTGAATTTTGGATGTTGCACTACAAGTATACGCATTTTAAACTTATGCAACATAATGTTACAATTATTTTGAAGAGGATCTGATCCGCAATGCATTGGAGTAGAAGGTTTCAAAATAGAATCATATGCGAAGGTTACGTTCAAAAAATTGAACTAGAAGTAATCTAATTTAACGATTGATTTATGATTAACTAAAAAGTTAAGCAAATTATTCGAATAAGTTGATGATATGATATTTAGTTTAATAGATTTATATCAAATAAAATAATATTATTTATATATTTATTTACTAGAAAATAAATAAATAAATGATCAAACATATGTATTTATTTCATTGATTTAACAAAAATATATTAGTAAATATACCTTTGGTTTTTTTTTATTAGATGGTGGTAGCTATAAATATGTACAAATAGTTAGCCACTATAAGGGAGATTTAGTAATCAAGGTTTTATATTGTAACCAAACTTCCTTTAGATTTAATACAAAGAGAAGGGCTAAGGGAAATTTTCTGCATTTATCTCTTCGCTTTCTTTTCACTTCTTAAATCAATTGTGTATAGATTCTATAAAATATATCAGTTTGACATAAGAGCCTAATACAAAAATTTAACATGGAGAAGACAGCGTTGAAAAGTTAGATTTTAAACAAACTGAGGAATTCAAAAGGCAAAGGATGGAAGATTATTTATATTTTGATGATCTTCATAAATCGCTGGATAAGGAATGAGAGAAAACAAATAGCATAACAGAAGAAAAGTGGACTACACTTGATTAAAAGGCTTCTGCTTAAGCTATCACATTTCTAGCTATTGAGCATCCAAGGTTATATTATCGCATGTATAGCTATTGAACATCTAAGAATATGCTATCGCCTATATAGCCATCAAAGGTCTAAGCTATTGAGTTTTTCGGTTAGCTATCAAAGATGTAAAATAGGCTATTGAAGGGTAGGCTATTGTTTGACCACCTAACTTATATGCTCAAGTCGAGGAAGTTAATTGTAATTGGGCAAGAGGGTTAGCTCTTCGGCAAGTATATAAGTCATCATATAATCAAGTATTCAATTATGCAAATAGGTAATTGTACAAGTCCTTGGCCACAATGTCCTAATCAAAATTTGACCTAGGCGGCCATTATAGCCTCATATCGATCTCCTTTCTTAAAATTAAAATGAGGAAGAAGTACAATTTAGAATCCGTCCCCTCTTAGTAAGTGGAACATGTCTTTTATAGAGAAATTGCGTCTTTAGATCTGTGACATGTGGTATTCATATAAATGAACAGTTGAGATTTTGCTAACTTTGCATACTACCAATGTGACACGTGGCACAACTTGTTTTCTATTCTCTTAAGGATGACATAGCACACTGGTCCGATTAGGAGTTGCCATGTGGCTAATTGGGATGCTTTGTGCATTGATTTCATGATGTGTGATAGCAGCTTTTCAACATTCAACATCAACAACAATTATTAATATCATCATATGCTGGGCTCAAAATGTGCTAGCTTTATCTTCAACCTATGATTATTTGATCTCAACATGCGATAGCCTTTGTGACTTTAACCTACAGTAGCTTGTCTTCAACATGCGATTTCTTTAATGACATCAATCTACGATAGCCTTTATGACTTCTATCTACGATAGCTTGATCTCAACATGTGATAGACTTTATGACTTCAAATTGTGATAGTCTGTCTTCAACATGCGATAGCCTTAATGACTTACTAACAATATCTGTAGGTTGCGAAATAAAGGGTCTTTAGGCTATTATAACACTAGAGGAGGGGTCAATAGTGTTTTATAACTTTTGAACATTTTTGACTTGTTTAAACAATTGAATCAAAACACAGACAATCAATCACAGATAAATAAACTTGCAGGAAACTACAGAAATAAATAAAAGCAGTAAAGTAAAAAAGTAAAGAGTTAGAGAGATGACACCAAAGATTTTGTACTGATTCGGATTTCTCCAACATTCAATCCCTTATAATTTCCTTTACAAATTTATTTTCAAGCACCTACTTTATATAGTAGCAAGCAAACCAATTACAATCTCGATTTTAATGCTATGAGACACACCCTCCTGTATTTCGAGTCCGGGGAAAACTCTTTTGATTTACCAGGCTTCAAATCACGTACTAGATTTGAACGGGCTACTAAGCACACCCACTTGATTTGAACGGACTACAAGCACACTCATACAAACAAGAGTAGGGTTGATGGTTTTCTAAACATAAATAGTTGTACTTTAGATACAATAGATCTTATAGCCTCTTTGATAGCAATTTTTTATTTGAAATGAGAGAGGTGCTTCTAAAATGGTAAGTAAATAGTAGAGAATCAATATAATAGAGTATGAATCGACTCTATATGATATAAAAATAGAAGACAAACATTTTGTCACTTGAACCCCCATGACGGGGCTCAAACCTACAACCTCCCCCTTACTATTTACCACTCGGCCAACCAATTGATTTTACATGATTTTGAGGAGAATATAGTATGTTTTTCAAGAGATTTTCCAAGAGAGTAAGGGATGAGAAGAAAGTAAGTTTTTAATTAACAAAAAATTCATTTGCACTCCCTTTTATATAGAGAATAAACATACATATCTATTTGTGAAGGGTTAGGTCCAAAAGACACTTCCATTCAAAATTTAAAAAATAATTTAACGGCCTATATATCGACATATAAAAATAAGTATGTCGACATATGTTGGTTAAAATTGAAAAAAAAATTCTCTTAATTTTTTTTTGAAAATTCTATACTTTGTAAAATGATTTGAACATAATTTTTAAGTATCTTTGAACTCTTAAAAACTTTTATAAATTATTTAAAAAAATATTTTAAAATTTTAAGATAATTTATTTTTGTTTAAAATATCAAAGATCGGAAATTGCTATCAAGGACTTTAACAATATAGTCTAATGACTCTAAACTACATTATAATCTTGAACTCTTCATACCATGTCTTTGAACTCATCAGTCTTCCAACTTTTGTCTTAAGTCTTTTATACTATACAGTCTTTGATTTAGCACATGTATAATATTTTGCTTTATATACTATATAACTTGGCAAAATATTAGTATTTATACTTTATATGGTTGTTGTCATCAAAATCAATAATTGAGGTATTAACAATCTCCTCGGTTTTGATGATGACAACCATCAAATATTCTTGCAGATAAAACATTATATAACTCCGCCTGAGTTACATAACCCTTAATTATATGCATGTGTATATTTTATATTTTTCTCCCCCTTTGTCATCAACAAAAATGGGCGAAAAAATAAAACTCCCACTAAATGATATACTTATAAATTATAGAGTCCAAATCAATAATTAAGAATGAGATGATATGCTAATCAATATGGGTTTAACTACATAATCCTGATTTAAAACATAAAATATGAATATTAAATGTGACATATCAAGATGTAATATGTGAGTCAAAAAATGAAGAAAATTAATGTACATTTAATACGATATAATTATTAAGATATATAATGATCAATCTCTAAGTTATATACTAAATATTAAGGAAACTAAATAAATAGGATAGTGCAAAATTTATTTATTTATACAGCACACACTATAATACAATCATAGAAAATAGGGAAAAGATATATTATAGTAATTCACCCTAAATTCAATAGATGTAAAATTTTATATGATATTGGGTTGACGTGGATAAATGAAATAAATCAAATACCTTTTATTTCACCTTAAATTGGTTATATAACATGAAATATATGTAGACATTTCATTTGATAGTAATTAGGTAGTTAAATAAAAAGTTTTATATATCATATATATACATAAATACATACATACATACATATATACATACACACACACATATATATATATATAGCTAGGATCCGCTATACCTTATTTTTACTACACCTCAAATCCCCTTTGATTTTAGCCACATGTTCCGAATTAAATAATATACTTTCTCTTTCCTGAAGGGAGAAGAGTGAGAAGGTATATTATTTAATTCAGAACATGTGGTTGAAATCAGAGGAGATTTGAGGTGTAGCAAAAGTGAGGTGTAGCCAACCCTTGCCCATATATGTATGTATGTATATATGTATGTATGTATGTATGTATCCATTGGAATTAACTAGTTGAATTCGTGTAAATAAAGATCAAGGCTATACACCAAATTTGTTTAAGGATGAATCTTAAATCTATATTCGAATCTGCAAAGAAAACGACAAAGTAAATAAAAATTATAAAATCTGGAAAAAAACACCAAAACCAAACGTCTGAAGGCAAAATTAGACGTCTTATTCAAGGTTCAGACAATCTTGACTCGAGAGATATTAGTTCAAATGCAAAACGTTTGAATCCTTTTTCAAACTTTTGGAGTCAAAGTCAAACATTCGAGAAAGGAATCAGATGTCTGAATGGATGAATTTTTTTTAAAAAAGAAGAAGATTGGATGTCTGAAGTAAATTTTCAAACGTATGAATTGTTTCAACAAGCCCAAGTTGAACCTAGACCTGGTGTAGGCCAAGTAGGACGAATATGGGGTCTTTTCCCCACTTTCTCAACTTTTAGGAGTTCACGTAGCCTTATGTGGTAGGTGCAACATGGAGTATCAATTCTACACTGGATGATGTACCTAGCTTCACACTTCATGCTAGACATAACGTGGAACTCATCATGGCAAGGGATACCAGTGCAATTAGAAGATCTTATCGTTACTAGGGCACACCTAATCACATGTTAAACTTGTTGGAATCAGGAAAGGGAGATGGAGACGTCTGTAGTAGTAGGGCTATATGGCCGGGAAGTGGTTGAACTTACAAGCGAATCACTGTAGTGATTTCTTAACTTTAGGTTTAATGATAAAGAGCATATGATACATTTACCATTGAGAAGGTGACATGAATACTTCGATAGGCCATAAATCATTGAGGTAATATACTCGGTATGTGCCTAGGTTGCTCATTATTGAGAATGTTGATTCAACGTTGGTTAGGAAGTTATTTATTGCAATTATCCACTACGAATTGACTTAGATTATTAGTTGTCGATTGTTCAACCCTCGGTTGGAAACATTTGTATGTTTATTTATGTAGGTGTAATAAGAATTATACCCCATGATTTGTAAACTAACCCATCCTTTATAAGTAGTACACGAATATAAATAAACATCCTAGGTTATGTAGATTATAGATGAATTTAGTTGCTTGTGAAGACCATAGACTCGTAATACAATTCATTCAATAGACATTGTCTGATCCACTCTTTTTCTTCACCTTTTAAAACCATTACAAAAGGATAGGCCAGTAAGTGATTTGGCCAGGATGTAGTGCATGGAGGAGGAGACCAAGCACCCAGAGTTACATTTCTTATCATTATTCTCAATGTATTTTATCTATATTATTCTATCAGTTAGACTTTATTTTGTTATTTTGAGACATCAATTTATGGACTATGTATTACTGAGACTATTATCTTAGTTACTTATTTTAAGTACTTATATTTTATTTCCCTCCACTGTGAGATCTAAAAGTGTAGACTACTTTAAATTTTATATTAGTCTCTATATCAGGTAATGTTATAAAACCTCGATGACTTGTACTTCTTGGGACTACATGAGTTTGAAAGCCATTTTAGGCTTTGAATTGATGTATCCGAAGGTGCGACTTGTCACATGTGTGACCTAGAGTGAAGAGAGTAAGAGCATGGCCATGTCATCCATTTTCATGAGCCTGGAGATGCGTGCACGTCAATGGAGGCTGAGTTGGTGGCGAATATGCACGACGGAGGTGGTGGAGCTGCGAACAAAGAGATGCATTCCTACAAGAAACGCTAGTGTTTACACTGCTTCTGTTTTATCATGTCAGGATGGACATGAGGTTGTAGAGCGTGGAATGGGATGCAGTCAGGGATGGGTATGCAAGGCAAAGGAAGAAGCTGTGCAGTCAGTTCCCTGATATTGCCTCGATATATCCCCGATATATCCCGTAGCAGACTTTTGGGGCAACGATATTCCTATAAAGCAGCCCAATATAGCGGATCCGCTATTATCCCCGATATTGCGGCAATAATCCGCTATATCCTCGATTTTATTACCCCGCTATATCTCCCTTTCCTATAAATAAGCATTTTGCTTGATATCTTGCTTTTAAGTTTTATGATAACTTCAAAGTTGATGTAACAATGATATACGTTGTTGGTTATTATAACTAGTTCTAACTTTTTAAGTGTCAACTTTGTTTATCTTTACTTTAATGTAACTTGTTTTGCTTGGTGGGAAATAAAATGTAATACTTGTTCCTCTTTTTAATGTAGAATGTTCATCATTCCTCTTTTTAAAGTCGTCCGCTATATCCTTGATATATCTTCGCGACAACTTTTCGCACCTCAAACGCTTTGGAGCGGCAGGGTGCTTTAACTACACAGGGAAGAACTAGACGAATGGAAATCGAAAAAAACATGGTGAGTATTTTTACTATTCACATTTGTGTTTTATTTACTAATTGTATGGTTGTTTCCAATTATTTGATGTGATGAAATATGTTGATTTTGGTAAATATTGGGTGAAGTTGTGTTGCATCTGTCAACAATGTGTGAATATTGATTGAATTGGTTGGGAAAGAATTAAAATGGCCAAACTGCAATATATACCCTTTGTATATAAATAAAACTATGGTCAATTGGTGTCGAATTATTATTTGTTGTATTACTATAGTTGCATGTTTGATTATAATTTGAAATTGGCCGTATATAGAATTTGCAATTGATCAAAAGGGAGAATTGAATTAAACAATTTTGGGAATGTGTGTGTGTGCTTATAGTGGAAGATCTTGTCAAAATTTTATGATTTTGAAAGTAATTTTTGGAATTCAATTATATAAAAAAAAATTGTAAAATAAAAAACATATTTAAGTATATATAAAAATATAAAAAAGTATTTCATAATTTTGGAAAGAAGCAAATATTTAAAGGTGGAAATTATTTAATTTGTTTACAAGCGGAATAAAATTTTATTTATATAGATGGCAGTAAAAAAAATTGAAAGGGAGTTACAATTATATCCCGAAATGATGTGTTCATTTTATGGCATTTAAATCAAATGTGAAATTTTGAAAAATAACATCCTGAGAAGTAGTAATAATCTGAAATCTATTTATTTATTATATGAAAATTATTTAAATGAAACCTTATTATTATACCTTTTTAAGTACTATTTTTGGAAGTAATTATTTTTGTATTTAACTATTTTAAATAAATAGAAAATTTATTTAAATACATTTAAAAATATTTATAAATTTTTTTACTTGAATATTTTGAAATGGGAAGTTTTGGAATTTGGTTATAAAATAGACTTTTATAAGTCGATGCTATAATACAAATATTTAGAATATTTATACAAAGTGAATTTTAGTTTAATAATTATTTTTTCAAGCTGGTTTAAAAATGATTTGAAATTAAATAAAGATTTCAAATATTGATTTTGAAGATAAATATTTGACCTTTGGAAATATTTTGGAGTGGGAATACTATAATTTGGATTTGTTGTTTTAAAGTGATTGTTGGATTATAAACCCTATTATTAGTGTTTTGAAGTATTATAAATGAATTCAAATTCTATGAATTATTTTCGAAGAGAAGTTTGGTGACTTGTAATTTAGTAAGGGCCTAAAGGAAGGATTTCTTTGTAATTGAATGTGTGGTTTTAAAATATCAATGTTTGGAATTGAGTAAAGATTTTGGAATAGAAATGGAGTATTTAATTTAAAGTATTTTTGGTATTAATATTGACTTTCGGAAATTTTCTATGAAGTTTTTAGAAACAAGTATTTATAATAAAAACCCCTTTTGGATGAATAAATGGTTGAATCATATAAGATGTGTGAACTTCTATATGATGAGAATTTTGAATAAACGAAGTTATAATACCAGCAGTATGGGATACTCGGTAATATTTCTTCGGTTAATCTTCTAACTCATTGTATAGGATACAGTATGATATTGAGTGTATCAAATATCAAATCAAGTTAATAAATCATAGTGACATGGGTTAAACCACAGTTGGAGGGTTTACTGTCATAACGTGAATATTGAAATTATAATGAATTGATCAAATGAGATGAGATACCAGATAGGCAAGATCCATCCTAGTTAGGATCGGGAGTATAACAACCCATCCTTTGTAATACCCTAAATCGTCATTTAATGACAACGTCTGACTCCTAAATACCACAAAAGATAGTTGGTTGGGGTAAAATTAAAATAAAACACCAAACCAAGGCATCGACCGAATCTCACAGCGGAATGATACCACATTATATACTAAATATATATGAACATAACATGATAAACAATATATAAGTGGCGACACTAGCGGAGGCCACTGATAAATAAATATCAATATAGAAAGTCAGAAAACATCAACTACCAACAATACATAAGTTTTGAATATAATACTTGATACAACAAGTCCCATACACAAAATAACATGTCTGTCATGAATTACTACAATATCAAGTATACATATCCAAAATATTGACACCATGTCTCCAAAATGCTCTAATTGTGCACTCTAATAGCATATCCACAAAAGAACCCGACTCTCAAACTACCTAATCGAGTACCCAAAAGCTATCATGACATAAATAGACAAAGGAAAAATGTAGATCAAATTAAAGCCTGGTGTGGGGAGAACTATCTCAAAATACTATATATCTAAACTATATACATATAAAATAGGAAACCATTAAGACACAACCGATCCTCTCCACGAATGTGGCTTAGGAGTAATTCAAATTATCCATCAACAAGTAAAATAAATCTATCCGTAGAGATAGGAAATCTTGCCATAAACCGCTCTTCTTCTATAATCAAAGAGTTAGCACAACTAATATAATATGACTGTCATGTAACAATATACTATAATAAAGGTAACCCAATATACAAATATAGGTGTGGTATAGGTATCATAATACGAGTCTACCATGCTACACACAATAATAATATCAATCAACTAGTATAACACAAGCACAAGATAACAATATGCGTCTAATAGAAAATATCCATTGTCGTCCCGTATTGAACGAAATATCAATGGAGCAGCAACACCTTATGTGATCTTTGGATTTATATATATGTTCTTACCCTTTCAGTGTCCTCGAACGAAACTGTGCATCCTCATACGATCTCTTTGCTACACAAGTGCCCCCGTGCAGACCTAGACCACTCTCTTGTCACTAATAAAAACCCCTATCACTTCAGTACTCCCCTGCATTTATATCTATGCTACCTCTACTGGATACAAGTATCCCTTAAGCGATGTTACGAACCCTCTCGAAGGCTTGGTCTAAACCCATAAAAAGAGTGAATAAATGGATGCATAACACCGGAATTGCGCTACGACCAGAATCTAGTTGCCTACTCCTTGACTCCTTCACCGTGCACTTTCAACCCCAATGGATCTCTCAAGCACAACAGTACTTCGAACCATGAAACCTATGCTAATCGTCTATTTGCATGTTTGCTCAATCTCGTACCGATCGCTATCGTCATGTGCTCGCACATCTGCCAGAGTCTAGAACTGACTCCTTGCTGCTATGTGCTCCTTCCAATCGTACATGTAGATCATACTTGATTGTTAAACCCATCACCGTACCAATCTCATGTTCGATTGTCCCTCGTTCACTATTTCGATCTCCTACTATTCCTATATATTGGAATAGTCCATGCCTTGCATCCCTCGCCTCGATTGCTTCCTCGACTGCATGTGCGAACGCCTTATTGACCATTACGGGTAGCATGAGCATTGCTTTTCTTCCATATCAGGATCCCATGCTTCGCCATGCATTCCACCTTCTTAAGTGTTCCAAAGCCTTCTCGAAGTTATGCCATAGCCTCATGTTAAATCGCATCCAGGCGGGGGAAAACTACTCTCTTTGGCTCCACGCTAGGGCTTATTGCCATGGCCTACAATCCCACCGGCGCACTTGTCCTACTAGGACCAGTGGACCGGTGGTGAGCTGCACCAGGCAATAAGCTTGGGCAGCAATCATTCAAACTCCACTGTTCGCATTTTCATGTCCCGTTTCCTCCGTCGCTTCTCCCGATGAGTCCCCTAGCTCCTCTAGCCTGCCTTTACCATATCAGACCTCTTTCGAATTCCTTTGGTTGATATTTTGAAAGTGATTTCTTATGTATTCGAAAACCGATTCTGATACAAAATTCACTCTTTGCACACATAGAGTTCAACGGGAAATTCTAGTGACCCGACCTCCTCTAATACGTCAAAATGTACTTAACTAATGATTTCCTCATGTGATGCCCATTCAAGTCAATACATCCATTTGTGCACATTTACACGTATGTGTAAACAAACACACTTCACTATTAAAATCACATTTCGGGCTCCATTGGAGCGACTATTCAACCCGGTATTCTCTCACGCAACTTAGCATACACAATAGTCGATATGGCTACATGAGATGCTCGCAACGTGCTTATACACAAATGTATTCACATATATATTTATATATTCATTCATACAAATACACACATTTATTTATACACACAAACATACACAACAATTCTAATTACAATATACAAATTATTTTGATTGTCTTATATCTACAAATACACGTATACGTATACTTACCCATATATATATACACTTATACATATACATATACGTATATTAAAATAAGTATTACAATTATTACTTTTATTTACTAAATATTTCAATAAAAGTCTAATATCTCTTTATACTATTTTATAAAATCTTATATTATTTGTAAAATTACATTACTAGCTTGAAAATCAATTCAAGCCTTTATAACATTTACTTTCTTCATTTAAATAAGTATTCATTTCATAAATATTCTATAAAACTTATAACCATTTTATAAAATATCTTCTTTATATTATTTTATAAAATCTCATACTACTTTATAATATATTGCTTTTACTTATAAAATTATTCCTTTACAAAAATAATATATATAAATAAACCATTCACTTATAAAATGTTTTTTTTACTTTAAATGATATTTATAGGCACTAGTTAAGCTTCATCAAACCTCTAATCACTTTAATAATAAGTGTAGAGTTCAAAATTCACTTAATTAGCTTACTAACATTTTATAAAAGCAATTTAAATGATTTGATTATTACCAACTAATGATAGGCACATAATCATGTCACTTGATTAGCCTCTAATCTGTCATGACTTCACACACAATCATTCAATTAACCAAAAATCCATTTCTATGCTTACTAGCTTTTTCAAAAGTAGCAATTAAGGTCTTAAACAAATAATAAGTTAATATAATAATGTTTATAACATGAATACTAGTCTAAATCAACCCAAACATTCTCTAAACTGCATCATATAACTCCATAATTATCAATAAATAAACTAATGAAGTATAACATGTAAATATAGTTAGAGGATCATCCCACTCACCTTCTTCTTCACCAAATCAAGCTCTAATCACCAAAACCCAAACTTTTTCTCCCTTGAAATCTTGGATGAGACTCCAAAGTCAACTTCAAGCTAATTCCTTGATGGGTTATATGAGAAAATGAATAGGAAGAATTATGGTGATTTTATTAAAATTTATAGAAATTGATTTGGTCTAGGATTAGTGGATCTAGAGTGGGGCTTAAGGAAATAATTATGAAAGTAATTAGGAGATGGAAATGAAATGTAACGTAGAATGAAAAGTGGTGGAAGGGGTTAGCCATTTATAGGTAAGCTAATGGGCCTTAGCTCCACATTCATTTCATCCACCAGAAAACATTATTCACTCAAAAAACTAATTGACTTCAAGCCAAGCTTATACTCATTCTTCTTATGACGGAATTATGGTTAGTGGCAGGATCCTCGAGTCCCAATTCACTCATCTCTAAAATTCGAGTATAATGGGTGTTCCATCACTTAACAATTAAATATTCAAATTAATCATTTAAATATTCGAAAACAAAAAATGCAGGTTTTATAGGTCATGTGAGGGCACTCATAATTCTGGTCGAGTGGTACACAGGTGAAAAAGGCAGTGTATCTTAGCTCGATCGGCATCTGGTAGAGTTATATTTTTGGTCGCGGGTTACATAGATGAAAAGGCTGTGTAACTTGGCCGATCAGAATCTGGTAGAGTAATGGTATAATTTTAATCGAGGGATAAACAGATGAAAAAGGCTATGTGTCTTGGATAAGTCAGCATCTAGAAGAGTGTATTCTACACTCAATGAGTTATATAAATTAAACAATGATCAATTCACGATAGTAGATGATTAATAAATGTGACTCTTAATAATTGTGATTAGGAGTGGATCATAACTAAGTAGATTTGTGATTGTGGTCACATTAAATAGAGATATAACTCATATATTATAGCATCATATATATTATTCGACAAGGATTTGGGTTATTATTGATTGTGGATGCCATTCATTTGGTATGTTATGAAACTCATTCAGGATATCATTATCTATTATGATTATGTATATCATTATAATGAAATCACATTTAAATCTAGAGACAGTCTGACCCGTTTATTAATTTATAATACTTGGGTCAGTCCGAGACTTTACAGGTACATGACATTAGCCGTTGTTGGATATTGGACTTTTCAAGGAGATGATTATAAATGATATTGTATTTTGGAAGTCTATTATGGGTATTTTCTTTTAATATATACATGTATGTATATATGGGATGGGGATTGAGATATATATGACATTTGACTTGTATCGATGTATACATTTTGTAGTAGGTCGGATACTTCATGTTGTAGACCTTCCTTGTGATATGTATGTTGTAATATTATATTTTTCGCTGCGTTCCATAACTCAATGTTATAGTCAGGCTTTTAAATCTCCCCGAGATGGCCGAGATGAAAAATCCGAGATATCAGCCAAAATCCGAGATTTGGCAGCCTATTTAGTTATAAGGGTTTTAAATATCGCCCGAGATAGCCGAGATATTTTCCCGAGATATTGGCCAAAATCCGAGATTTAAAACACTGGTTATAGTCACACCTAAAAAACCTCATTCTCTATGTTACCAAATAGTATTACTCCTTAACACTCTTCAATGGCATGGGTATAGAGGTGGGGTGTGACAAAATTGGTATAATACTATAGGAATTGTAGTAATGATCTAATGTTTCACTAAAATACTAGCTGATGCCTAAATACAGAATCCTGTGTATCCCTATTGAGAATCATACTCGCAACTCATGGAGCAAACTATATGTTTCACTATTGAAATACTACTCCAAATCATGTGTCACTATACTATAACAATCCGCACCTTAATAGGCCCGAATTTCGATGAAATAGAAACCCAAGTCCACCAGGGTATGGGTCGTTGGTTTTGGTAAACTATAATAAACATAAGTGTATCGGAGACTGAACTCATAGTGGGATCTGATTATCATGCCAGTGCCGAGCATGGATGAGAATACTTCACCAGCTGCAGTTCCCGTCTTGAACCAGTAGCCTGTCCTCTATATCTATCTTCTCGGCTATAATGAGGAGGGGGTCAGAACAACGTTCTGGTAATTGAAAAATTACATACTTTATCCATAACATTAATTTATGTCGATTGATTTCTATATATGTATTATGTCCATTATTCACGGCTATTCCATTAATTCAATCTACGCGTACAATATGTCTAACCATCTCCGAAGTATAACTATTCATATTCTCTTATATATAAGCGTTCACTACCCAAAAAGAAGTGCCCGGCCACTTAATGCTCCTTTAATAGGGAGGACACAGACCCATTGGCCATTTAATACCTCAATCCCTAGGTGGACCCTCCATAACGCAATCGCTAGTAAATCGTCCAATAGCTACCAAGACCAATGACCCATAGATACAGCTCTATGATTTAATTTGTTGTATTACTAACGCATCTCAAAGACTTATCTAAGGGTTAACTAGTCCTCTTTTAAGAAACAAGCAACTAACTAAACTTTGAGGTCTTGCATATCCCATATGGATTCTACACTAGTAGGAAGAAAAATCCATCAGAACATAACCCAAATCTTTGCTAACGACCATCCTACTACTTAAATATCGGTCAAACAACAATACCGACATAGCCCACCAACCTCCCACAGCCGAAATCCTATTTAAATTACCTAATATGCAAGTCAAGAAAAATATCCATCCTAATTACTTAATACCTCTTGTTAGAATTGAAACAGACCTCATTTTCATATAAGTTACCATCATAGGTTATTTAAAACTTCTTATATAGGGAGGAGATAGACCCAACGACCATTTAACACCTTCCACCTCAAAGTATACCCCTTGACATCTCTAAAGGTACCAAGCCATTTAATACTTCTAATCTGAGGCGAACCCTTAGTATATTTTTCCACACCTATATGCAAATGCATATCCCTTCTATATGGGTCCTATGGTTGGAGATGTCCTACATCGGTAGTACGTATACATAACTATTTGTAGCCTCCAGGTGAAACGTAGACTTCTGTTGTGTAACTCTATTGACCTCACATCTCAACCCATTCTAAACCAAAAGTAAACCCCTTGACATCTCTAAAGGTACCAAGCCATTTAATACTTCAATCCGAGGCGACCCCTCGGTATATTTTCCCACACCTATATGCAAATACATATCCCTTCTATATGGGTCCTATGGTTGGAGATGTCCTACATCAGTAGTACGTATACATAACTATTTGTAGCCTCCAGGTGAAAGGTAGACTTCTGTTGTGTAACTCTACTGACCTCACATATAAACCCATTCTAAACCAAACCAAATATCCTAGGCCTAAATATTAGGCTAGACCCATTAATTCATGCTTGTCTTAAATATATTATTGAGACTATATAATTTCCTACTATGAAAATTATACTGCCTCATAGTATTTAATTCACTTATTCCTCGCGAACCTATTCCTATCTTATATGCTTATTACGTATATTCTCTATTTCCCTCTTACATCCTATAAATGTCAATTGTTCGAAGTAAAGTGTCATTATTATTCAAATTGGACAATCGCTAATGATATTTATATATTCGTTCTAATTCAACCTATTATGCTTATTTAATTTCCCCATTAATGACATACTAAGTTCTTTAATTAGTCTTATTAAATGCATTTATGTCCCATTTAATTCCTGTAATGCATATCTCTTTTCCATTACAACCTCCTAGTCCTCTGATTTACTATGCTATCAATAACCAATTGTCCTAATTATAACTAATACAAATACCATCGTATATTTATTTATCGCACTATATATATAGTAATCGGTAGGCACGATTATATATGTGTATGTATATATATTCCTATTTATATCTCATTAATTCGTACGCTTGGGAATTTTAAAATATATGCTTATATTTACATTCTATAAAGAACATTTATTTCCATATTTTAATAAATTAGAACTATCCTTCCAGAAAAGGATCACCGTTATAACTTTCTATAAATTACCCAAGAGTGAAACTTTTGCTCCATTTGAAATTACAAGGAATTATCTCTATTTTTTTATTGAAATAGATAGTGTAAACTATGAAGGAGAACATCCGTACTTTACATATCTCTTTCCTTTTTGGTACAGTCTTTATTGTTTCAAATGGAATAATTTTTATACATAGTTTTGGGATTAGATAATTTATAGAAATTATACGGAAATAGATACACCTAAATTGTACCCACAACGCTTCCAATAATTTAAAACATAGAAATTCACATTCCAAGTCAAACTAGAGCAATATAAATTAGTACTAACTATTTGCAATCAAATTGTCATAAATTTAGAATAAATCTTGTAATCTTATCAACATTCTACTTAACAAATTTAGAGATTGATTTCAAAATTTCCAGACTAGGGTGTACGTACCATTCATACTCCAATAACCTAACTTACAAAATATGTAAGCGATACTTTAACTAAATATGTTCTTTCTAATCTTGCAACTCTATAGATCTTTTATATGCATAATAATTAAACAAAACTCAATGATATAAATTTCAATGTTATATATAAATCACATAATTTCCTACTCACTTTTCTAGCTTTCCAAATCTCCCAAATCTAAATCCATTCCTTAATTGACTCCTTTTCCTTTCCAATCCAAAAATATGCATAAAAAGATATATATATATATATATACCATTGGAATTATAGATCTAAAAAGAGATTTGGGTTAAGTGGAATATATATTTATAATTATAAAATTTACCTTTATCCCCAGTATTGATTCCCTCTTTCTATTCTTATCTTTTATTTTCTACCCTTCTCTGATTATATATATATAATATAATATTTTATAATTAACAGAAGTAGTGGAGAAGGGAAAGTGGCAAAGGTCATATAAGAAGAAAAGTGAGGGCCTAGGCTTGTATTTATAGGTGCTCGAATCAAATCGTATCCGTTAGATTTAAAATAATAAAATTCGGGTCATTAGGTCGGTTCAACCCTAATCGCCAGGCTTCAACCGGTCGACCGCTCCTCTATAAGCGGTTGAACGGACCAAGGAGGAGGTCGACCGATGGGGTCCATATGGTTAATATGTCCTTTTAAATATCAATTTAATTATTTTTGTTCTGAAAACTTCAAACGCTAGTAACTTCTTCGTTTGAACTCCGATCGCAAAACTCCATATATGAAAGTTTCTCATAAAATCGCCACAAACACAATGGTGCAAGTTTTGTGGTCAAATTCAGCTCAAATTACATTTTTAAGCTTAATAATTATTTATTAATTACCATTAATTTTGTTGGGTGTTAAACGTACATTATACTATTAGGGTAAAGCCCTAATTCGTCATTGCCATGCGTTACGAGTACCGTTGAGAACAAATTTCCTAAATTGTATCGTAAGCCTATCATATGCCACACTATTGGATATTAGTTCCAACTCGCATGACACCTTATATGCGACACTATTGGGATAAAGCCCAACTCGTTATCGCCACACATCGCTAGTACCACCAAGGACAAGTTTCCTCTGAAGTGTATCATAACACCTATCATATGCTACACTATTGGAAACTAGTTCCAACTCGTGTGACAACCCGTATGTGAAACTATTGGGATAAAACCCCAACCTGTCATTGCCGAAATCATATACGACACTATTGAGATGAAGCCCAACTCGTCGTTGCCAACTAGCACCGGTACTATCAAGGACGAATTTCCTCCGAAGTATACCGAATGTCCAAGTAAAACTTTAATTTAAGGGTAAGTTTGGCTCACATCCTTAACAAGGTTTAAAATAGAGAAAACATCCTTCCCAACCAACATTTACGTTTCCGCTTCCTGTTTTCAAATTCACGCACGCAAAAAGACCGAAATACCCTTTATGTTTTTAACTTTTCAAACGTGTATAACTTTATTTATAAAAACCGGATCAACATAACGTTTTCACCAAAAAATCGCAAATTTTATGATCTTTAAAATGAGATCCATTGTTGATACCAAAAATTTAAATTTGTATTAAATCTGCAATTATTTCAAATATTTGCAGACAATTCAGCAAATATTGAACATTTTCGATTTTTTTTCAAATATATAAAAATTGCAAAAAATTGCAGATATTTCTGCAACTATATGATATAGTTGCAGAAATTTCTGCAACTATTGCATATAGTTGCAGAAATGCAACTATTGCAAATAGTTGCAGATGCAACTATTGCAAATAGTTGCAGAAATGTCTGCAACTATTTCATATAGTTGCAGACATTTCTGCAACTATTGCATATAGTTGCAGAAATGCAAATAGTTGCAGATGCAACTATTGCAAATAGTTGCAGAAATGTCTGCAACTATTGCATATAGTTGCAGACATTTCTGCAACTATATCATATAGTTGCAGAAATGCAAATAGTTGCAGATGCAACTATTGCAAATAGTTGCAGAAATGTCTGCAACTATTGCATATAGTTGCAGACATTTCTGCAACTATACCAAATAGTTGCAGACATTTCTGCAACTATTTGGTATAGTTGCAGAAATGTCTGCAACTATTGCATATAGTTGCAGACATTTCTGCAACTATTGCAAATAGTTGCAGAAAACGAACTTACACGGTATTTCAGTAAAAATCTTTTATTGCAAACAGATAAATCATTAAGCAAAGATAATTTTATCGTTCAATATAAACCAAATAATCACAGATAGAAAAAATGGAGCACGGTATAAACGAGGGTATTTATGGAAAAGAATTAAGCCGAAACAAAAATAGGGACCGGATTTATAAAGTTTCGAACGGAAGGAGTTTTTGTGAATTACGTTTGGTTTTAGGGATGTGACCCTAATTTTCACTTAATTTAAACACCACCACCACTAGCATATCTCCATCATCAAATAAGAATCACAAATGTGCACACTCCTAACTCATAAAGTCCATCGGCTCCACCAAGCACATAGAGATATGTCCATTAACTAGTAGCCAATGATGTTATCATCATCGTACTATTCATTAAAATGAAATGAACGCATTAGGTCAACTGGTCTACAATAACCCAAATGCTTACATGCCCTCTTTTACTACTATGTAGCTCATCAATAAAGTCCATAGAAATATGCTCCCACTCCCACTGTGGAAAACCCACTGGGAGTAATAATCCACTTAACTTCTTTTGCTCCGCCTTCAAACTTTGACAAGTCAAAACACCTATCAACATACCCCGCCACTTGCTTCTCAATCCTTGAACAATAAAAAATGCTATACATATAGCGGTTCATTCTATTTCCATATGAATGAATAGTTACCCTAGAGTGATGACACCCACCATGTACCTCGTCCATCATATCACTAACTATTGGAACACATAACCTTCCATCCAATCTTAGCATTCCTTTGCGATTAATGAAATAGCGCTCCAAAGAGTAGATCGGTTACCTTTCTCTAACTGTTGAAATATACTAACCGACTATGCTTCCTTTGTGACATACCTCACTAAGCTTCTGATAGAGTTAGGGGTATGCCATATGGAAAATTTGTAATTTACTTAATTTATTAACTTTATAATGAAATCTCATTTGTACTAAAAGGTGTTTTTATTTCTATTATATATACTTGATATAATGTGTCATATTAATTAATTAACTTAAGTATGTTTAATAGATAATCCATAAACGGAATGTTTTGTGATAGTAATTACAATGTGTTGTAATCATGAGAAGTTATCACAATGTAATAAACATACCATTATAAATATTCCTAATCAAGATGTACCGAGAATGGATATCGATACATCCATTGAGACAAGAATGCATAACGCTTTCCAAATGTCGGGTAGTGTATTACTAATGGCAGTTGAAGGCACCAAGGGGTTACATACTGATAGTTATTAGTTAACCATGGAATGATACATTCGATATTTTTCTATTGGTTAATGTAACTAAATTCAAATAGAAAATATTGATGTGACAATATCACACAATTCCCTTGACATGAGAATACTATCGAGCTTTAATGTGAAAACTCCACTTTTATAGCTAAATCATGTCATGGTGTCCATCAAAGGACTATATTTGGGTCAAGTGGAAGCATTGGACGTGAAATACTATTAAAGAGAGAATTCATCTCCTTAGTTATATGAGGTTAGTATAATGGTCAACTGAAGTCAACTCGAAGCCAAAGTCTTTGCCTTGACCAATTCGGTTAATAATAATTGTTTGAACCAAGAACTTTATGTTTGAAATCTTGGACTATAAAATTTGAATGTGCACAACATTGGAATATTGACCAAGACCAAATACCATAAGTGCTAACCTAATATCATTTTGGGGAAGAGAATTGGTGTAAGTAATTGTCACTATCGGGTAATGCTTAAAATAGTAGATTTGGATATTACCAAAAAATGTATAAGCAATAAATTCGGCCAAACTACCACACCACTTGTTAAGGTGACATGTGAATATTAATATTAGAATTGTTTAATATTAATCACCGACTGAAATTACACATGCAAATTGCACAACTACATTGGTAGATTCATTGATATACCACATGATTTAATAGATTAATAATTGTTATAAGTTAATTAAATTAATTAATACTTATGAAATATTAATTATTTGTTTATTTAATGTGTTGGTGCAACAACTCACACCTTAATGGGCTTGAATTTTCGCTAAATAGAAAACCCAAGTCCACCAAAGTGTGGATCATTGGTTTGGTATCTTACAAATAAACAAATAATTACATATCAGAGCAATATCAATATAACTCACAGCGGAATAGTAAACTATAATAAATCATGCAGTTACTGACTAAGATTGACACTTCCAATATCTAGTGTCCTTGTCAATGTCGAGCAAGCATAAGGAAACATATCCTTCTAATGTTCCCACCATGCACTAGTACCTGTCCCTCTAACGCTATCCTGTAGGTTGTCATGAAGAGAGGGTCAGAATAAGGTTCTAGTGACTGGTAAATTATACATTTTGTTACCACCAATTCCCCCTTCAACTTTGTCGAAACTAAGATAAATAGAAGAGAAGGAAGAAGAAGAGATAATAGCACCAATGAGGCCTTTCGAAGGAGTCGAAGGGATGCTACAGTCAAGGGTCAGATGTGTTTCAAGCTTTCGAGAGGGTCGAAAGGTTCGAAAGCACCCTTGCGCTTCAATTGCTTCCTTTCGAAAGAGATGCTTTCACATGTATGAAGATGTTTCCAATGGGTTGAGGAATACCTTTCGAAGGCAACTAGTAACAGCCACACACATGTGCACCAAACCTTTCGAAGCCGAAGGTTTCGCCCTCATTCAGATTACTCAGAAAAATATTTCGTTGGAACAAACCCTTCGAAAGCATAACTAAGCCTTTCAAACCAATTGAAACCTTTCACAACTGAGAGGGCTTCCACATCTATCCGCAAGCATGTCTTTAAAGCTACCTTCTACATCGAAACCTAGAGTATTTCAATACCTTCGAAACCCAAGGATGTACTTGCTGACAAAGTCGAAAGCTCATGCTACTTCTCACTTGCAACAACAAAGCAACACAAAGGGAAAAGGCGCATCCACCCCTTTCGATGAAGATGGAGGCATCAAATCCAATCAAATGCAATGCAGAGGGATGCGCAAGTGTCAAAGGTGATGAAAGGTCTACAAAGCCACCTTTCGACCAGGTTGAAAGCTCTGAGTCGAAACATGCCAACCCGCACCTATAAATAAGACCCTAAGGGTCTGGTTTGAGGGATCTTGATTCATTCACTCTCGTCTTATACTTTTCTTAAATTTGTAAATTTTTAACCCTAATTTGGAAATCATATTGGGGAAACTTATCAGTTTGTACATCATTAGTTTAATGAAGATGAGATTTTGATGCTTTTGGTTATGCAATTGTTTTGAGACTTTTATGGGATTCGATTGTGTTCTTCTTGTGTCGACTTAATCGAAAGGATACCTTCCGAGTGAATCGAAACCACTTATTTTTCAAATACACTTAGGTTCTTAGCTTCAAACCACTACTTTTCGAAAGCTCACCTTTTTAGTGAGTGGAAACCTCAAATTTGGCCAAAGTCCCCAGGGTTAAAAATCCAAACTGAAGCTATTAAAGAGGTAAGCTTTCAACGAACTGCAAACCCATCATTAAGTCTACCCAACAACATTAGAGCCAACCATTAGTTTACCAATGTTGTTTCAATAGGGTGTTTCGAATTGATAAATAAGCCAACTAGGCTGGTTTGTGTGGCTTTAAAAAGAAAGGGGTATAAGTGTTTCGACTGGGTCGAAATGTTGGACAAGGAGGGGTTTTCATAACAAAGATCAATTCGAAAGGTGAATCAAAGGGAGCAATAAGATAATAACTATCTCTACTTAATCAAAAGAGGTTTAGAAGGACATACCTACACTTTTAACTCTACCTTTGGGTGTTGACAAGTTTTCTGATTAACATTTTGGTGTTAGAAGGAGGGCTTGAACCTCCGACCCTGTTGAACTTTCAACCTCACTTTCCTTTAACCCAATACTATTCCAAATCACAAGCCTAACTACTTTGGATTTTTCCATCATCATGTTTAACAAGATCAAAAGATCCGAAGCAGGGTCCTCAAAACCACACTTAATTGGATTCTCCCCGAGAACAACTAATGATTCCAAACTATATGAAGAGAAAATGCTAAGATCGGAAGCTCTAAGCATTATGAAGAAGAAAAGAGCAGAACCATATGACCTAGAAAAATGGAGTTTAAACCCTTTCCACATTCGTCCTACGCCTATCTTTGCCTTAGGGAAAGCAAAGGATACAAATGATAATTTGTTCAACCAAATGAGAAAAACAATTCAATTCTATACCAAAGGCACAATCTTTGAAGAAGGAATGCTAGCCGATTACAACATCTTTGCACATAAATGGCATCACGCAACGAGTGGGACATTGCCAACACGTGAACTTTAAAGGGTTTTGAAAAGAAAGTTGGTTGTTGAGAATGAAACTTCAAAACCGAGTAATAAAAAATCTAGAAACCATCCTCAAAAGATAAGCTTCAAATCTAGACTCCCAAAGGAATGCGATTTGACAACATCAACTAAGAATGTTTATCTGCTAACTAAAGAAGTGCTTAACTATTGGCCATCACAAAAGAAAAAAACCAAAATATGAGAGGAATTTGTGAGGATCCTATTGCCACTATCACATGATGAATGGACATGAGACGAATCAATGCCAAGCACTCAAAGGAATGATAATCAACTTTTTCAAACAAGGCAAAATTAACGGGTTTGTAAAAAGATCCTAGATTAAGTCAATAGAGAATTGCTTTATTAAAGAAAATCTACATAGTTGGGAGTGAAATACTCCTTGCACTTGGACATTACCTTAAACAGTTAAAGCCTTTTTCTGTGCCGAGTTGGCCAAGTCAAAGCACCTCCTAAAGGGTGGTTAGAGTAAGCCTTTATCCGCGCCATGCTATGGCCATGATAAAGCATCAACTAGCCCTTGGTCGCGCCACGCTATGGCCAGGTCAAGGCGCCTCCTGGAGGGAGGTTAGAGTAAGCCTTTATCCACGCCACACTATGGCCAGGTTAAAACATCGACAAGCACTTGGCTATGTCACGCTATGGCTGGGTCAAGGCGCTTCTTGGAAGGGGGTTAGAGTAAGCCTTTATCTGTGCCATGCTATGGCCATGTTAAAGCATCGACAAGCCCTTGGCTGCGCCACGCTATGGCCAGGTCAAGGCGCCTACTGGAGGGAGGTTGGTAAGTCCTTGGGTCTTGCTTGTGGATAAGCCAACCAAGCGCATCAAACAACAATGAACTAAGACATCCAAGCCTGAGAAGCGACACATCAAACAACGGACTAAGACGTCCAAGCACGAGAAGCAACATATCAAACAACGGACAAAGACATTCGAGCCCGAGAAACGACATATCAAATGATGGACTAAGGAATCCAAGCTCGAGAAGTAGCAAATCAAACAACAACTACATACAAGGCCTAAAAGGTTGACACAAATCTAGTGACACATACCCAAAGAGCGGTGCAAGACAGAAGACATAAATGAGAATCTACAGCCTCCAATTTAATCCCAGGAAGAGAATTTTTGAACTTCATTTATACCCGAATCTGGGTCTCGAGTCATTCAATATTTATAACTTCACTCATTAATGCCTGAATCTGGGCCAAAGACCTCTATTAAGAAGATTATTATTATGGACTTCTGGTTATCATCCACCCGAATCTAGGTTTCGGGACTATTATTAATTACTGGACTTCCCTTATTAATGCCCTAATCTGGGCTTAAGATTTCTATTATGAAGATAATTATTATGGATTTCTGATTATCCACCACTAATACCCGAATCTGGGTTTGAGAATTCTATTATGATGGCCATTCTTGATTATCAGTTACTAAAACCCGAATCTAGGATCAGATATCTTATTATTAATTTTGGAACTTCACTTATTAATGCCCAAATCTTGGTCACTGGACTTCTATTACACGATCATTATCGATTTTCTATTAGCTATCTCCGGAAGATAAATTTCTAAACTTCTATGATAAGATGTTCCGTATTATGTCAATATGGTAGAGGTCGGATTCTTGGTTATCTCTCATCATTACCGAAGATGGGTTTTAAAACATTTAATCATATTCAATTATAGAATTACTTTTCACTATTTATGACACGTTAACATAATTATCTGTTAACCTCCGTAAGTAATGTAGATAAACTTCTGTATAGATTTCAAGTTAATGATAAGGAATTTTGTTTACTTCGTGCTTTTCAGGGAAAGGAGATCGGTAAAAGGATTGGAAGATCCAGCAAATACATAAATCATGGTACAAGTTATCAAAGAGCCGATTCAAAAACAACTTTATAAGACAAGATTACAAACGAGGTGATATTTACAAAATTGTCATAATTCACATAATTTATGAAATTATTTACAAGTATACGGAACAAATATATACATTTCATAAAATATAAACTGTTCATGAATCTTGAACAGCCTTATTTATATTCTCGGCAAGATCCACAATGTGATGAATTGCAATACGAAGAACTTCTTTAAGCTTCTTCTCTTTTTTCCTCATATTATCTTCGTCATCAATAGACTCAATGTTGGTCTTTAAAGCATGATTAAAAGCTTTGTTTACACCTTTAAGAGTTTTATTTTCCCTTTCCAAATCAGCGGTACGCTTCTGAAGAAGATACTTCTCGCATTCAAGTTTTTGAATCTTATTAGCATACTCATTTATGCGCTGCGAATACCTCATTTTTTGTTGTTCATCGAAATATGTCATCATCTCAAATTTGACTTTCCTAGACCATTCTCCTACTACTTTTTCGCCTAAACCAGGAGGAGGATTAGTCATAGTAGGGAACTTTTGGATGGCAAGGGAAGTAGACCTTGTTAATTTGGCAATAGATGGAACAATGGAAGAAGCTGGTGAATCGATGTTTGAAATATTACTTCCATAATGAATTCAAGCGATTCACACTGAGCTTGACTATCTTTCAACTTAATCTCCAAATCGCTTACTTGTTGGAGAAGTTCCGACATCTTATGGTCAAAGTCAATTGAAGGATTTGACTTAATTTGGCACTTCAATATGGAGAATGTTTTGTTTTTACTCTTAATGTCTGCCTCAAGATTGACAATCTGATCATTTAGGTTTCTAATGATTGTCTTTTGATGCAAATATCTTCTGTACCATTCAAGAGCTGCGGTATTGTTTTTAAAGCGAGGAGATAAAGGATCATTAGCGAGTTTTCTCTTTACAATGTTTGCTAACAGCCGATCTTTCATGTTGATGAAACGAGATGGAGAATCTAACAAGAATGGCGTTATAGAAAAATGTAACACCTTTTTAAACAAACAAAAAGGAAAAAAGAAAATGAAGTTAAGACTAGAATAATCAATCTCTTTATTATAGCAATAAAGGGTTGCAACTTAAGTAAAAATGGAATGAAAAAGTACAATTAGACACTTGTTTCATATCTAAAGTTGGGAAACAACATTTCTAACTTTACTCAAGGAATTAGTGGAAAGAATAACTGTTGAGTCAAAAGGAACATTAAGTCCTTTTGGGGTAATAACCGGAGGATATTTTCTATAGTCCCATTCCCGGCCAGAAGGACAATCACGACCACATATTAATTTGGTATGATATGTCCAAATTTCCTTAAGAAGCTTTTCTTTTTCTTCACCAAGAAAATTGAAACGAAGATGAGGATGTTCCATGTAAGACTTTGCAAATCTCTAAGAAAGCAATATCTGGCTAATTTAGAAGATTTCCAAATTGATGCCTTTACAGATACTCTCTTCTTAGTTTAACATACTTATTTAGATAATCTTTAGAGATAAAGTTGCCTATGGGACATTCATTCTGTAATAACATAATAAAATACAGCTAAGTATTAAAGGAAACTAGATCAAAAAATTCACAAATCGATATTATTACATAATTACGAATGTCCATCTGGTTCATACAAAATCGACTTTGTAAATAACTCTGAAATAAATTTGTCCTTATAATATTTGAGTTTCTCAAAAAGCAATTCTTAGGGAATTGATCTGACTCACGGTATGTTCCAACATGCTCCAGGGTGCGGATTAGATCCAAATTCGTCCAAATATCTCTTGTGTAAACGCCTAAGTAGACCCCCACTAAAATCACCTAAGTATGAGAAATCTACAGTTGGGTGTCTACAATAGGCTTTGTATAAAAAGTCTACCAGGATGTTCCTCCCTTCAATCAACATCTAAAAAGAGCGTAATCAATTCCCGATTCCCTTTCAAAAGACTATCATATTGAAGGCGCACCCTCCTCAGTCGTAGGGCAGCTTCTTGATTTTTGAAAGACGCTAACACTACCGCACTTCTGTTAAGTCTATGATACTTATCGGAGAGAATATTGTGTTCTTTTAATTGTTTATCTACCTCTCCATATAAGATATTTATTTCCACTTGTTTTCTTTCAAGCTTGGTTTTAAAAGGGTGAATAGGTTTCCTCCTTATCTAAAATAAAGGATTTAAACTATTATTATCTTGGAAGTGAAAGCCATTTAAATAAAGAATCCCATACTTGAGAAATGGGAATGGATGCTTGAGGGACCTGCTTCTTCTCTCTTGGTTCTTCCACGTTAATGTTAGCAGCCTCCTCTTGAAGGTCAAAAGGCGTAGGGGGTTCAGGTAGGCTTGCTTCACGAATAGATGGATCGTAATTGACCTTTTCTGAAGCCTTGGTGTTGACATCATCATCTTTTTCAGGGGCATCAGTGTGACCACCCCTATCGGCACCTGAACCTTGACCTCCATCCAAGTTATTATCATTATTGTCATCATCATCATCAACATTATCATGATCATGATCATCATCATCATCGCCCTCTTCCTCAGCGACTTCATCTTTATCACCTTCATGTTCAGAGTAGGAGTCAACTTCGAAGGAAGGGATTTTAGAGGCATCGATCTCCTCTCTTTTAGAAACTTCAGCCCCCTGCTCCATTCTTTTTACTTTGTCCATAACTTTGTTGACAAGAGCAGGGTCAAGAGAAGGAAAGCTCAAATCTGGGCATTTATCTATATTGTCAGTGTAAGCAAGCATCATGGTGTCTTTAAAAGAATTAACAATGATGTCTTCTAGGGAAGTATCAAGGAATTGAGACACCCGTTGCTTTGCATAACAATGATATCCAACTTTAGAGATTTTTTTATTTTTCTTCAACTTTTTCACGAGAGATGATTGTTTTGCTGCCATTTGAGCTTTTTCGTCCTCAGATTCTTTCAGGGCCATTTTCAAGGCCAAATTTTCATCAGCAAGGAGTTGATGTGCTTTCCTCTCCTAGGAAATAACATACTCTGATTGAGGAAGAGAAGCTTTCAATCTCTTAATTCCATCATAGCTTCATTTTTACCTACAGACAGGGAGGAGACTTGGCTGTTTAAGTTTGAAATTTCTTCCCAAAGCCTTGATATCTCTGTGGAACATTTTAATACACGTTCTTGCAGGTAAGCCAACTCTTGGAAATCTAAAAGAAAAATTATAACATAAGTCAAAAACTAAGAGGGAAACAATAACAATAAGGTTAAGTGATATTAAGCATACCAAGAGTTGTTGTTCAATTAGAGAATGACAATGATCCATTAGATCTAAAACGGATGAAGGTGGATGGATAGAAGTAAAGGATGGAGAACTCAAGATCGACTGAACCAACTTTTCAAAATTACTCGAAGGCACGGGTGATGTTGATCTAGAAGAGTGCAACTCCTAAGAATGGGTCGAAATCCCCAAGTCTTTTTGCATTTTATCAATCACACGAGGAGAACAGGAGATGACAATGCGTGATAGAGGATCGATCTTTGTGGGAGTCTTCTTGGGTTGATCAAGAGAAGCTTCAATAGTTGGACTCTCCGGAGTTTTGTCAATATCAACAAACTCCCCCTCTTCTCGTAGCGGAGAATCGGGAACTTCAATGATCTCGGCCTTCTTAAGTGATGGTTCCACAATGGCCATTTTACCTTTAGCAGCCATCTTTGACCTAGCAATGGCCTGAGACAAAGATGACGCATGGGTTGTACAAGTGGGGAGAGCTGAATCACTTATAATTGGTTCAACCTGAGAAGCAGTTGCTGAAAATTAAAAAAAATTACAAGTCAGAGATGCAATTTAAAAGTAACACAACAACAAACTACAAGTACTACGTTTAAATATATCGGACAAATTGGGACAAATTGGTGACATTAGGGAGAAATTCTTCGGATCACCCAAAGAAAGGAAGTGTTTGCTCCGAGATGTGTGTTGAACTAAAGGAGGTTGACCAAGTACCCTCCGAACCTGCTGGTAGGAGGGAATGCTTTTGTAAATTTGAAGGATTCAACAGAGTTAATCTATTCCCAATCCTACTTGAAGCGGCAATCAATAAGTTTACAATTTTCTTATCTTCTTCATTCAGCTCTTTAACAGAAGCACCTGACAAGGAAGCATAGATTAGCAAAGGAAAGTAACTAATTGGAATAGTAAAGACTGTGATCAACATATAGGCGGAAGAGAAAACCCCACTGATGTTGGGAAAGCATTTAACGAATAGGAACTACGTTTCGTAATCTCTGAATTTGTTTATCCCCTCGTACATTAGCTTATTGGGGGGATTGGCTCTAAAGATTTGGTTATTTAGGCTGCCGAGTTTAAGCAATCGAACAAGATAGTTCAAAACTTCAGCATTAAGTGAAGGAATTCTGGACTCCAGTGCCATGAGTTCCAAGGATAAAAGTTATGTATATACGTTTGGTGATAGCTGAATAGGTGCAATGCCCAGATGGGTCATAAATTTGGCCAAATAATCCAGAAAAGGAAGGAAACCACCATACCAAATATGGATAGCAGTGTAGGAAAAATATCCTTCAGGAGGGCTTTGGATAGTATCGCTATCACTTGGTGGAATAACTTCCATCCCAGTGATGCCGAAGTCACTAAGAATTGCATCTACCTCATCCGGAGTAGATATTAAGGAATGCTAAGAAGTTGCTTCAATCTTCCAAGGAGAAGATTCCATTACCGGTATTATGTGTTGTTCTGGTTTTTGGGAAGTCTTTTTCATGCCCATGATCCTGCCAGGTGAAATCATTTCAGTTAGAAGTTATGATTTGTTATGAAATCAACATTTTTTTTCTAGGACATCAAAAACCTATTACAACAATTCGAACATCAACCAATACATGGAATTTCATATCCTTGAAAGAATGTTAGAGTTAGTTTAGAAAAATAAAATTTGTTGAGCTTTCGACAGAGTCGAAAGGGAGAATGGAAGAAGACATCCAACAAACACACTTCAACAATGTCGAAAGCTCAATGAAAACTTTGTAATTAAAGGGGTAGTTGAATCCTATACAACCAATTTAAATATAAACGTATACTAACAACATTCAATAAACAAGACAAATAGATCTTTTAACACTGTCGAATCCCCTAAACTTTATTTAACAAAAAGAACATGGACACTGTCAAAACCCTATATATCAATCGAGTCGAAAGGTTTAAGTTTGAATTATATTAATAAAAGTTGAAAGGCCTAGGAACGTTTCAATAATATTGGTATATAATGATGATCGAATCCCAATTAGTTACAAAAGATGTCGAGAGAGTCAAAAGGGGTATATGGTTTCGAAAGCATACCAACAACTAAATTTGAGTCGATACAGTAGGTTTCGACTGGGTCGAAACGTTTGATTTGATTTAAAACTTGAACAAAGTATGTTATTCTCAACCCAATTTATAAACAAATGAATGATGAATTTCTAGCTCCACACATCCCCTAAAATAAATACGGAGTAAGCATGTACTAAAGGTTTCGAAACCTATAAAATAAAGATTTTGCTTTCGAAAGTATGTACTAGATAATTATTTAGAAAGACAAATTAGGCAACTTCTTCGAAAGGTATCAAAATTTATAAAGATTATGCTTTCAAAGAAGTCCACGTCACATTAATAACCTCAACCTTTCGACAAAATCAATTAAAAGAGGCACTGGACTACCTTTCGATCCTATCGAAAGAGGATGAAGAAGCAAAACAAAAGTTGCCACCTTAACCCCTTTCGAAGGGGTAGAAAGGTAAAATTGCAGCGCCAAAATGCGATTCATACTGTTAAAACTTCTCTATGAAGTAACTGGAAATCTCCTTCTTTCCCAAATTCAATTTTAACCTAGATCAACTTTAAAAAAAATTAAAAAAAAATTTACTTTTTGGATAAATTCAAAGAACAAATTGAAGTAAGAAATGAAACAAGAGAAGCCATAGAAATAAGTCGAAGGACATTTTCATGAAAAAAAAACTTAAAATGATCTCTATGAGATTCAAACAATATTTCGAATTCAAATCGGGTGAAAGTTGAAATCGAAATTTAATATGGAAAGTTAGTTTGGAAAGTAGAAATAATGAAAACTTACTTTGGATTCGAGTCTCAATTTGTTGGAAATAGGATGTACTTAAGAAATTAAAAGCTTTGATTTTTGCTGGAATTTTTTTAAAATTGCAAATAAATGAAAGAGGAGAAGAAAGGAACGTGATTTATAAGAAAAGTCAGCATGAGGGGAACCGTATGATCAAATTTAAATGAATGGCCCGGATTTGCACAAGAATATGAAAAGGCCGGAAACTTTATAGGTTTCAAAAGGGTTGACTTGGAAAGTCAAGAGCATCTCTTCGTAAGGAAGACTAATTCTCACTTCAACATGGTCAAAACCAAGATGAATAGAAGAGAAGAGAAGGAAGACTAAGAGATAATAGCACCAACGAGGAATTTCGAAGGTGTTGAAAGGATGCTACAGTCAATGGTCAGATGTGTTACAAGCTTTCGAGAGGGTCGAAATGGTAGAAAGCACCCTTGCGCTTCAGTTGCTTCCTTTCGAAAGAGATGCTTTCGCATGCATGAAGATGTTTCGAATGGGTTGAGGAATACTTTTCGAAGGCTGCTAGAAACAGCCACATACATGCGCACCAAACCTTTCGAAACCGAAGGTTTTGTCTTCATTTAGATTACTCAGAAAAATATTTCGTTGGAACAACCCCTTCGAAATCTTAACTAAGCCTTTCGAACCAGTCGAAACCATTCATAACTAAGAGGTGTTCTGCATCTATCCGCAAGCATGTCTTCGGAAGCTACCTTCTACGTCGAAACCCAGAGTGTTTCAATACCTTCGAAACCCCAAGGATGTACTTGCTGACAAAGTCGAAAGCTCATGCTACTTCAGACTAGCAACAACAAAGCAATACAAGGGGAAAAGGCGCATCCACCCATTTTGACGAAGACGGAGGAATTCAAATCCATTCAAATTCAATGCAGAGGGGTGCGCAAGTGCCAAAGGTGATGAAAGGTCTACAAAGCCACATTTCGACCAGATCGAAAGCTATAAGTCGAAAGGTGCCAACCCGCATCTATAAATAAGATCCTAGAGGTCTAGTTTGAAGGATCCGAATTCATTCACTCTCTTCTTATACTTTTCTTAAATTTGTAAATTTTTAACCCTAATTTGAAAATTATATTGAGGAAATTTATCAGTTTGTACATCAGTAGTTTAATGAAGATGAAATTTTGATGCTTTTGGTTATGCAATTGTTTTGAAACTTTTATGGATACGATTGTGTTCTGCTTGTGTCGACTTAATCGAACGGATACCTTCTGAGTGAATCGAAACCCCTTATTTTTCCAATACACTTAGGTTCTTAGCTCCAAACCACTACTTTCCAAAAGCTCACCTTTTTACCGAGTGGAAACCTCAAATTTGGCCAATGTCCCTAGACTTAAAAATCCAAACCGAAGTTATTAAAGAGGCAAGCTTTCGACGAAGTCGAAACCCATCATTAAGTCAATACCCAACAACATTAGAGCCAACCATTAGATTACCACCATTGTTTCAATAGGGTGTTTCAAATTGATAAATAAGCCAACTAGGCTGGTTTGAAAGGCTTTAAAAAGAAAGGGGTATAAGTGTTTCGACTGGGTCGAAAGGTCGGACAAGGAAAGGCATTCATAACAAAGATCAATTTAAAAAGGTGAATCAAAGGGAGCAATAAGATCATAACTTTCTCTACTTAATCAAAAGGGGTTTAGAAGGACATACCTGCACCTTTAACTCTATTGGCAAGTTTTCTTGTTAACACATTTTACACATAGCACTAGTTTATGTCAGTTTCCTTCCTTTTAAAAGATCTAAATATCTTTTTTCATTTACTTCCCTTTCCTCTATATTAAATATCTATCACAATTTATTTTTTAACCTTTATTTCCCTCCCTTGCTTAGAGGACTTCCCATACCCTTTTATTTTAGTGGAAATTAGGAAGGTATCCCTATCATACTTTCATATTGTAAAGCGGGTCCCTGTCAAAGTTTCATTGTAAAGCGGGTCCCTGTTTTCTGGAAACGAAGAAAAATTATTGCTGAAATGTTAGCAACTTTTATAAATAAGTGCTGATATTTCAGCAACTATCCGTGTCAAAGTTTTATTGTAAAAACAAAGAAAAATTATTGCTGAAATGTTAGCAACTTTTATAAATAAGTGCTGATATTTCAGCAACTATCTATGTCAAAGTTTTATTGTAAAAACAAAGAAAAATTATTGCTGAAATGTCAGCAACTTTTATAAATAAGTGCTGATATTTCAGCAACTTTCATAAACTGTGTTCACAGTGTACATAAATGTTGCTGAAATATCAGCAACTTTTATAAATAAGTGTTGATATTTCAGCAACTTTCATACACTATGTTCACAGTGTACAGAAATGTTGCGGAAATGTCAGCAACTTTTATGAAATGTTGCATCATGCTCTGCAATAATCGTGAATAAAAAACAGGGACCTAATTTACACTGAAATTTAGTGAAGGACTTTTCGTGAATTTTGAAACTTAATAAGGACCTGTGCCAAAAGTACCCTTTATTTTAAATTATTACTCACCTACTTTTTCATCATTTTTATCTAGTTTTTTTCTTGCTTATATTGCATATTTATTTATTCTTTTCTTAGACCATTGTTATTATCACATTTATAATTCTTCAATTAATTCTTATGGATTTCTGCATCTCTATTTTACAAATCTCTTTTCTTTTAGGTGTATTTCTTGTTATTTCAAATAATAAACTTTTATTTATAAATCAAACTTGTAATCTATAGAAATTCACATTGCAACACCCTATATTCCAATGAATTAAAATATTACTTAAACTTCCATAATTTATTGTGATAACTTAATTTACATTCTTACTTGCAACAGCCTTTCAAATCTACAAATCTAGAATTACTACATAATTTATAAGTGTCAAGGAATACTACTACCCGATACTAAATTCAGGGACTGCTAATACCCAGTATTTTCCAGACTTACATACATGCAATATACAATTCAAGTTATCAATCAAGAATTTGTTGGCAAGCTTTATATTTTCATTATACATCTACAAATTTTAGCCTGCAACTCCAATTTACATTTTAGGCATATATGAGTAGATTTACAATGACATAAATCCAATATTATACAAAAATATATGATTTCTCCTCACCTTTTTAGCTTTACAAATCTCCAAATCTAATCTGTGTTAGTTAATTTGACTCTGTTTTATCCCTATCTGAGTACATACACTACAAGCATACATATACTTATCAAAAATCTAGATCAAAGGAGAAATCTGAATTTAATTTGAATTTTAGATCCTAATTTATAATTTATCTTTGCTTGATGGTTTGATCTGACCCTATTCTTCTTCTCAATTATCTTATGGTATTCTCCACTTGCATATATGTATAAACTATAATTATTTTTAAGAATTAAGAATGTGTAGAAGATAAAATGGCTGAGCTCTGACGTTGCTAAATATATATTAGAAAACATGTGAGGGGTTAGTCCCATAATTATAGGGGTTTGAATTAATTCCAACCATTAGATTAAATTATTTTAAATTCAGACTGTTTTTCCACATCGAAATTCTCCGGTTGACAACTTGATTGGCTGACCGACGCCCCTTTTGGTCGACCGATCGACATTTATTAAGTAAATTAATCTATGCATTGTTTATTTGTTTGTTTAATTCCTTATTAATCTGCTCGATTTAATTTCTTTTCATCCTAATCTTGCTAAACATTGAAGTAACGTTAATTATCAACTAACTCTAACTGATGGTAATTAACATCAGTTTATTTTTATTACCTTAATTACAAATATAACTATTTCTGACTTGAAAACTTTAAACGTTTATAACTTTTCGTTTGAACTCCAATCAGAAAACTTTACACATGAAACTTCATCAGAAAATCACCACAAACTCAACGGTGCCAGTTTTATAGTCAAATTCCGATGTCTATAAAAAAAATTCGTTACTATTTATTAGTTAATTTCTTTTTAATTAATAATCATTAAGTTTACGGGATGTTACATTCTCCCCCTTAGAAAGAATTGTATCTCCAAAATTCCTCAAGGGATGAACCATGTAACATAATGCGCAACTATTCTAAACTAACCAATCAATTAGTGTGCAACCAAATTTTCTTCAACCAATCGTGTACATGTACACAATGTGTCATAATACATATGATAAATATATATATGTATATATATACATATATATATATATGTATATATATGCAAAATAATTCTAATCGACGCCACTATTAGAAAGCATTTTTTAAAACAATTTTGAAAATATGGCGCAAGCAACCTAAATATACCAGCAGTTCTATATGTATGCAAATTTTGGAAACCAATGTAACGACATGGAATTTTACTACTTTGATTTGTGAATATTTGATAAATTGTAAATATTCAATTAATTATTTTTAATGATCAAATAATCCTATTTAATTAAGTAATAATGATGGTAAACTTATTTTGTAATTTTGTTTACAAAAATAAATAGTTCGATGAAAAATTGAAAATGTGACCGAAAATCGTTTTTCGGAAATTCGACTATTTATGGACTAAAAGTTGTCAGAATATGTGTATACACTAGTGTACATATATACATGTAAGAATAACAATTTTATCGGTTTAAATGGTTTAAATAAAAATAAGTATAAAAGAGATACTTAAGAATTAAGTAAAGTGGACTTTTCTTTTATAATTTAAAAGTTAACAAAACATAAAAATAAGACAAAAGTACTTAACCAAAAGAAGATTTGATGGCTAAGTGACATTAAGGGGTGAGTTGTTAAATTAGTAGTGGAGGGTATTAGCTTAGGATAATTTAGGAATTTTCCACTTCTCATTTTCTATTAAACAACATCTCCTTTTCCACTTCTCTTTTCTACTTCATTTCATTTTTATTCTTCACTCTCTTTTCTTCCTTCTTCTCCACTTCTCTTCCATGTCATCCTCTTTAGTCCATAACACAAAACCAAGTCAAAACATCTTATTTTCTTCTCAAACTTCTTTCATAACCTTAGTTCTACCTTGCAAACAACACCACCACCTTAAAAATCAAAATTTTGTCATAAAATCACTAGTTTGGCCTTAGGTTGTAAGCTATAGAAGGGTTGGAGGGTGTGTGAAAGGGGAGGAGGTTTTGTGATGGTTTGTGTGATTGCTTGGTAATGACAGAGTTTGGTTGAAATAAAAGTGAGATTTCTCACATGAAAGTTAGTTTTAAGTCGACAAAATGTAGTAATAATTTTGTAGTTGCTTGATTATGTTGTATGTAATATTTATATTGCTTATTTTTTTTTGATTCCCATTGAAAAGTGGATGACATAAATAATCCATTGTTTTGTAGGGGACAAAAGAAAAGGGAAGTCGAAGTGTCTTCGTAGCGAATAAGTCGTTACGGAAGCACTTCGAAGAATAAAATGTTATAGAGAAATAATAAAAGATTCTTTGCTTTATTTTATTTTTATTTACATATGTTATTGGTTATGTGAATACTTGTGATTGTGAAAAGTGAATATTGCATAGTTATAGTTAATTTACTTATTGTTGGTTTTATTACGACGTTGAAATCCCGTGCTCGCTTTTAAGAAATTTACCGCTTTGCTTTCTAAAGTGTTTTGAAATGGTTTCTGAACTTGACTTTTTTCGAACTCTTTAGTAAAGATATTTAAAAGGTTTAAATTATAGAAAGAAAGGGTTTAAAAGCTATTATTTTTATAAAAATAAGTTTTAAAAAGTTATGGTCCATATAGCGATGGTCGCTATGGATGCAGTTTTAAAAATCTTTGATTTTTGTTATGTAAAAAGAGTTATCTATCTTAGATATTTTGAAAATTCCTTTCAAATGTGTTTATAAGTATTTAAAAAGGAAGTTTTACATTCTAAATAAACTTTTAAGAATTTATTTAGTTATTTAAACAAGTGGTTTAAATTTTATTCTTTTGTTCAAAAATCAAGTTTTTGTTAAAAGTTACCATCTATAAAGGGATGTTTTTAATACAAGTTCCAAACTTGTTTTAAAAGTAATTTTAAAAGAGGAAGGAAGCATGGATACAACACTATTATTGTAATAAATGTTCCAAGAAAAGGAAAGAGATTATGGACTATAACATTTTTGTTATAGTAAATGGTGTTGGGAAATAGAAAGGAAGTTAATTTATAACACTTTATTATTATTAAACAAGTTGTTTACTTTTAAAAGAGGGAATATGTTTTCAAGTGGTTTGGAATTCATCGAATAAAATGGTGGTTATTTTTATAAAGGAAAGTGGTTGTCTTTTAAATCAAACTTTGGTTTAACTAAGTGACTTTTGAAAATGTTTTTGATAACGAGTATGTCGAATCCTTGGATTATGTTTTCTAGACTTCGAGACTAGAAATAAATTTCTAGAATTGGTTTTCAGATTTGTTTTAAAAATATTTTGTTTTATGCAGTGGATTTCTTTGTCAGTGCCATTAAGTAGAAAAACCAATATGATAAAGTAGTGCTACAATGTTGACACGTCTATGGAAAGTAAGGTGCCTTATATTTAACACTAAAAGCCAATGGGTAGATTGGGAGGAAAACAGTACCCTGACTTACCTGGCTTCAATTCTTGGCAAGGGATAGAGAAGTCAAAATGTCGGAAATATGATAAGTATAAGTGGGTTTAGTTTCGATATATAGGTCATGGTTAATTAATTATATGGAAGGTACTTCATCTTATACTTGGTACCTAATTTTGAGGTATGGAAGTTCGTCTCTGTCTTGAGAATTAAGAATGTATGTCGAGGCAATGGTAGTTTTCTAAGTTGTTTGATTTCATTAGTAATCGAGGGATAGTACTGTTTGAAATCCGAAAGTGGTGATAAGTATGTGATGTCCAATTTTTCCATATGCAAACTATACTTACACCTCAATAGTGGTTTGTCCACTGTCGATAACTTGACATGTTTTTGACTTGAGAAGTATATGAAAGCTTCGTGATTGCTTACAGTTTGATATTCCCTTAGAAGAACTCATTCTGGAGAAACATATCTTACTTTAAGGGTACACTAGAGATCCCATTGGGACTTTTATATAATCCGCTTACTTTTAAAATAATTGGGATTGAGTTAACGGGAAACTATCAATTATTGGTTCGGAGAGACCGAGATTGGATAAGCATGAGTTATCTGAAAACACCTTTAAACTGGCATAAGCATTCAAATTGGAGACATTTTGAAGATGATGGAATCGAAGACGAAATACTTTGAAGTGCAAAGGAAAATTGCTACTAATCTTGAGGATGTAGTAGAAGTAGTGTCTTCGGTTTGTTTATATCCTAAACAACTTGTATGGATGAATACTGGCATTGCATTGTTGCTTGGAGGGCACTATTAGCATTCCAAATGGGATTTGTTAAAGAAAATGGTAATCGTTGCCTCACGAGCCTCATGAGCGAGTAATGACTAAAACAGGGGATATTCCGCAAGGCTATGTGGTTTGCTACCATTAGGGTGTGGTCATCACCTTTCTAGATCACTATTTATGGATTTGGTATGTGCATGAGGATTCTTGACGAAAAGGTTCTCAAGCAACTGGGGTGATGTCATATTCGGTACAATCTAGAAAGGGGTTGGCCGATCTAGTCATGTAGGGGTCGCAAGATTTGTGACCTTGGTACATTTTATCTAGAGATGTACCATGATAGGTGGTACCCCAGTGCCTTGTCACTGTATGAATTCCATTTTCCAATATGCGCCTTTACGAACTTAGTACTATACCAAATATGCTAGAACATGAAATGCAAGCATTTCGGTTATTTCGAACCCTAGACATTATTATAATATCACTGGATTTTCTATTTGAAATGTTTTGATTATCGTAAGGTAAAAACCCGTCCGTGTTTATGTGCGGCATGGTCATATGAGATAACTTTATTTTTGAAAGTTTTTATAACACGAACAATCCATATGATTTGAGTTTCTCATTCTGGTTTACCAGATTGATTCGGGTGTTATTTTCTTGTAAACTCGGGTTAGACCCGAGTATGTTCCCAGAGTTAGCTTTGGATAATTCGAGGCTTCATGAGATGAGTTGGATGCCTCTATGACGTACTTCCATATTTTTATTTTTTCATTGTATTTCTTGTTTTGTATTTATCAGCATTTATAAGGATAGACTGTTATAACTGTCCAGGTTGATGATAGGTTAGACTTAGATTGTTGTATGAATATTAAAGTTTTCTTTTGTAAAGATCATTTGGTTAGTATATATTACTCGTCATGATGTGAAATTTTATTCTGCCTTTTCTTTTAATTTACCTCAAAAATCTGTCTTTCTAGCACTTATGCTCGGCACATGAATACCGTAGATGTATTAGTGTTAACTTTTGAGGGTTGAAAAGGCCGGTCGATACACTTAGAATCAGAGCTGAAGGTTAAGCGAGAACCTTGGCCCTAATGGGGTAAACTCGTTCGGGATAGGGTAAGTGACACTCTAGAATGAGTTTGAGTGTATTATATATGAGAGTGCGTACTTGTTATTACTATAAAAACGTAAGTATGTTAATTGGTCTGCTAAGTGGCTTACGAATTCTTGTCGATGCGCCTGATTAACGTTATCAATAGAGATTCCTAAACACTGGAACAAGGCAAACAGACACAATAATTTTAAAAATTGGTAAATGAGATAACTTTATTAAGATTTTATATTATATATATAAAAGAATAATTTTCAAAAATTGTTATTTTATTTTCCTTATTGTTTGTTAGGAAAGGATGGTATTTATTTATTATCATTTGTTGATCGATTATTAATGCTCGGCCAGTTTATGAGCATTTGTTGTTTGATTTAGATTGAATACGAACACTTTGTGAATTCAGTTTCATGATTTGGTTTTAAGGCGTTTGTTAATAATTTAGGTTTAACATGGTTACTTTTCTAAAGAGGTTACTATAAGAAAGAATGATTTTATATAAAGAGGATTTTATACATTGAGTTTATAAAATATGCTTTATGAATAAAAAAGATTTTTGTGAATTTAAATCCCGATGTCTTTGGAAAAGGATTTCAAATGATTGTTGGGAAAAGTAATAATAGTATTACTTGAAAGTATTTATAAGAACAAGTATTTTCAAAGAGAATTTTAAGATATATTTTCTTTGGATAGTTCGGGTAAAATGTCTCAATTTGTTTTGTGGTAATCTGAATAATCTTCTATATGAAAATCAAATTTTTGCTTAGGCAAACGTTGTAGTGCTCTCGGTAAATTATTCCCTTTGTCATTGTAAGATCAAAACGAGTTCGAATCCGAACGAACCCAAAGCAAGTTGGTAATATATATTTTGTTAAAGCTATTTATCTACAAATATATATATAGTATTGTTTCAAAAATAGGATTCAAAAAAAAGAAGAAGTAATTTAGGTTAACTAGTTCGAGTGGCTTGAAAATGACTAAAAATGGGCAAGAGATGTGTTCGGATGGTAAGCACTTCTCTTAAGTATTATCCTTCTTGGAAAAGGGATGCGTGATACTAATTGGTAGGACCTAGTTCCTTGGTATCATTTTTGTGTTAATATATATTTTCTATGGATTAAAATATACATTATTGTTTAAAGAGGTTTGAAATAAAAATTGGGCATTTAGTTCTTAAGTTTCCTTAAATGAAAATGGATTCAAAATAAAAGAGGTATTTTGATAAAAGAGATGTTGATAAATGAAGTTGTTAAATGAGTTAAATTTAATAAGTAGATTTGCAGAAACTTTGTTTTACTAAAAAGTGTCTTTAGTTTTAACATTTAAGTTGTATAAACTATTTGATGTTATTGGGCGGCTAAGAAACATCTTTACCTTAAAGGGCCAAGGAAAAGTAGACTCTAGGACCGAGTATGGATACCAGCATCCTACTCTTATTAGCTACTTACCATACCGGATGGGTAAAGAGGTCGACTCAGCTCTAAGACTAAGATTTATTTTAGGCCTGCATCTGAATTTAATAAAACATAAGAGATTTAATCAGATAGTTGTATATACTCTCAGGTTATAGTTGGATATTATACAAGTTTAAACAACTTATGCTGAATTTTTATGAAATATTTTCGTAAATAATTTTAGAAATAAAAAGAAATTGATATCAGTAAGAACCAATAAGAATAAGTACGTAAGTTGTACGTAGATCATTTCTTCGCACATTCTAGATCCAAGATTCGAGCATATGACTTTGAGATGATTCATACAGGTCCGAATTAGGATTTATCAATCGATTCTTAATGACGAATACTTGGTGATGGTTTCTGATATGGTACCGAGGTTCTCTATCATGGTATATTGTTATGCAAGGAGAGCGGAGGGGTCTAATCAAGGAGCATGATTAGAGTCCGTACTAGGGAAGTCAGGTGAGCAATGCTAGTTCAGAAGAGAAGCTTATGTATTCGATTAAGCAATCGAACCAGATATTGCATACGGATGGTACATATATTGTACATTGCTTAAGTAAGTTAGCCTTTAATGCTTTATGGAATTGGGTAAATGATTCTTCAATTTTCCATGAGGTTGTATGGATAATCGATTGAATAATAACATATGGCTGTTGAGCATCAGGTATGCTCAGTAGATTGTTTATTATCCTTGTGTGATGAGAAGGTTGTAAATCTAGGCATACTCTAAGTTTCTTACTCATTTAACATTTTTGAAAATTTTAAGAATTAGTATGGCTTGTTTTTTGTTTTTGTTTGTTTCTGAAGAACTTTCAGGGTTAATATTCTTTTAAGGAGAAGAATGTAACGACCTAGAATTTTACCGCTTTGATGTGTGAATATTTAATAAATTATATCAATTAATGGTTTTTAATGGTCAAATAACCCTTTGTAATTATTAAATAATGATATTAAGCTTGTTCTGAAATTTTGTTTACAAAAATAAATAGTTCAATGAAAAATTAAAAATGTGACCCAAAATTGTTTTTTGGAATTTCGGATTTTCATTGACTAAAAGTTGTCGAAACATATGTATACACTAGTATACATACGTACATGTCAGAATAACAACTTTATTAATTTAAATGCTATAAATAAAAACAAGTATAGAAGAGATAATTAAGAATTAAGTAAAGTTTTTCTTTTACACTTTAAAAATGAACAAAACACAAAAAATAAGACAAAAGTACTTAAGCAAAAGAAGATGTGATGGCTAAGTGACATTAAGGGGTGAGGTGTCAAAATTGTGGTGGAGGGTACTAGCTTAGGATAATTTAGTAATTTGCCCCTTCTCATTTTCTACAAAACAATATCTACTTTTCCACTTCTCTTCTTTAGTTCATTTCGTTTTCATTCTTCACTCTCTTTTCTTCCTTCTTCTCCACTTCTTTTCCATGTCTTCCTCTTTAGTTCATAACACAAAACCAAGTCAAAACTTCTTCTTTTCTTCTGAAACTTCATCCATAACCTTAGTTCTACCCTGCAAACACCCTCACCACCTTAAAAATCAAAACTTTGTCACCAAAATCTAGTCTGGCCCTAGGCCATGAGCTTTCGGGAGGTTGGAGGGGGTGTGAATAAGTAATAGGAGGCAAGAGGAGGTATTTTTGTGATGGTTTGTGTGATTTCTTGGTAATGGTAGAGTTTGGTTGAAATAAAAGTGAGATTTCTCAATTAAACGTTAGTTTTAAATCGACAAAAAATAGTAATAATTTGGTAGTTGCTTGCTTATGTTGTATGTAATATTTATATTATATGTTTGGTTTTGATTCATGCTTAAAGGGGGATAGCATAAATAACCCTTTTTTGTAGGGGACAAAAGGGAAAAGGAAGTCCAAGTTTTTTCATAGCGAATAGTCGTTACGGAACCACTTCGAAGAATAAAATATTGTAGAGAAATCCTAGAAGATTCTATGCTTTATTTATTTTTATCTACATATGTTATTGGTTATGTAAATATCTATGGTTGCGAAAAGTGAATGTTGCTTAAGTATATTAATAAACTTATTGTTGATTTTATTACGACATTGAAATTTCATTCTCGCTTTTAAGCGATTTACCACTTTGTTTTCTAAAGTCTTTTGAAATGGTTTCTGAACTTGACTTTTGTTATTTTTCGAACTCTTTCATAAAGGTAATTAAACGGTTTAAATTATATAAAGAAATGACTAAAAAGCTATTTATTTTACAAAAAAAAAAGTTTTAAGAAGTTACGGTCTATACAGCGATGGTCGGTATGGATGCAGTTTTAGAAATCTTTGTTGTAAAGTAAAAAGAGTTATTTAACTTTGATATTCTGAAAAGTCTTTTCAAATGTTTTTATAAGTTTTTAAAATGGAAGTTTGAATTTCTAAGTATATTTTTAAGAAAAATTTTAGTTATTTAAACAAGTGGTTTAAATTTTATTCTTTTGTTTCAAAAATCAAGTTTTTTTAAAAGTTACCATCTTTAAAGGGATGTTTTCAATAAAAGTTTCAAACTTTTTTTAAAAGAGTTTTAAAAGTAATTTTTGTTATCCCATATTGCAAAGGGAATAAACATGAAGGCAAGAGAATATGATGTCGAATCAATGAGTCTACAATTGGGCTTCCATGATAATACCATAATAAGCATACGAATGTCAAAGCTGAAGTGATATCAAATCTAAAGGTGACACATACTATCACACTTTTGAACGTAAAGCAACATTGAACTGATTAAAAAATGAAGATATCATACTTGAACGCATAAAGTATCTCACATAGGCAAAAGCATTTCGCAGCAATACAAGAATAGTTGACATCGAACCTATTACAACCAATGCCACGCCTTAAAGAATATCGTGCATCATCAACGCGGTAATGAATGCCTTACCTCATCAGTATGAAAGTCAATATCGAAGACTAGAAAGTGGATAGATATCATAAGCCTACAGCCATAGTGATGTCATGCTCCATTAATAGAGGTAAAAGAGGATACCGCATGTCATCCATGCCGCACTTAATCAATGCCATATTTTATCAACACCGCATATCATCCATGTTGCGCTTAATCAATACCGCATCTCATCGATGTCGCATGTCACCGATAAATAATTCCAATGCGATACTTCATCAAGACAAGGATTGATGTCAAATTCTAGGTGATGCCACCTCTCTTCAATACCGCCTCTCATCAATGCTGTCGCCATTGGATATCGCATGTTATCAATCTAGAGTATAATTAGGTTAGACGTCGAAACCCATTAATATAAGGTGGATGTCTCATATCGAATAGTTGTAGTAGGAGGAGATTGCCACACATTGAAGTATACAGGAGCATGTCATAAATCATCATCCTATGAAGAATATCGTAAGCCTCTCCTTTCAGAAGTGATTCTAAAAGTTATTAATGCAAGTATGAATGTCGAATGCCCTACATGATGCCATAACTCATCAGCATACAAAGAAATGTTGAAGATCGTCAAATTAAGACCTAATTCCAAACGTCATTGATATGGTTAATAATGCTAAAAGCCATGCATACCGAAAGTGACATGTAGCAGTCATGTCGCAGCTCTCAATCCCTATAAATACGGACCTAGGGGCATGAAGGAAGGGGCGATCAATTTTTTCTCTCTTCTCAAAATTAAACAATTGTAAGCTTAAATCAAATTGGGAAAAATCTTGAATCAATTATAATCCTTGCAATTATATATGAATGATTAAAATAGCCCGCCTACCTTAGTTGTTCTTGATTGTCCAACTTAGACATAAATATGCAAATAATAAAGCATTTTTGGGGCCAAAGTTTCATCTTGACTTTTCTCGCATAAAGCAACATGAGCTTTAGCCTAAACTAGTATTTATATGCTTAGCATTTATTTTTCTTAGTACATATGATCAATGGATTATGAACCATGGAGATTTCTTATTTAGTCCATTAACGAGTGCCTAATGGACTATTGCACATATTTACAATTTATTATTTCTCTCCCTTGAACATATGACATGGGCTTTTGAACAGCTACATCAAAAGTCTGTGAGCATCATGGAGCCATTTCTGAATGGAATTATCTTGTATTAAGCCATGAATGTTGGGCCAACTCTTGATATATTATCACCATTTGATTTTATCAACCAGGCTATGTTAGTCATGACATCACCGGTGTTACAAATTAATTTTTGGCTCATTATGCATGGCATCATGGGTGTTATACCAAGTTTTGGTTTAATATTTTGATGCTAGAAAGAGAGCTCGAACCTCCGATTCCTATAACTCTCTCCTTAAACTGATTACAAAAATTTTGTTTTGTTTCAAAAAAATGGTAAGAGCAAAGCGAGTTAACGTTTCAAATGAGGATATAATACAAAGAATGACTTTAGAAGAAAATTTCATCCCTAAATTCAATATAAAGAATATAGAAGCTTGACAGCCATCAGAGCCAGCAAGGCTGACCAGCAGTGAAGGCAAAATCAAAGACCTGACACAACAAATTGCAATAATGCATGAGTTGTTAGAAAAGGACCTTGCACAAAAAACTTCTAAACGAACCAGACTGACTTAAGGATAAGAAGTTGAATCTCCTAGAAGGAATCTAAATGCTTCCATTGCATAAAGCCACATGAGCTTCGGCCTAAACTAGTGTTCATATGCATAGCCTCTAGTTTTCTTACTACATATGATCAACGGATTACGAACCATGGTGATTGCTTATTTAGTACATTAACAAATGCCTAAGACTATTGCAAATATTTACAACTTATTCTTTCTCTCCCTTGAACAAATGACATGGGATTTTGAATAGCTACATCAAAAGTCTGTGGACATCATGGAGCCATTTCTGAATGGAATTAGCATGTATTAAGCCATGAATGGTGCGCCAACTCTTGATATTTTATCACCATTTGATTTCATCACCTAGGCTATGCTTAGTCATGACGTATCCAGTGTTACATACCAAATTTTGGCTCATCATGCATGACATCATAGTTGTTATACAAAATTTTTGGTTTAACAATTTTAAAAGAGGAAGGAAGCATGGATTTCAACACTATTGTTGTAATAAATGTTCCAAGGAAAGGAAAAAGATTATGGACTATAATATTTTCGTTATAATAAATGTTTTCGAAAAATCAGAAAGGAAGTTAATGTAACACTTTTTTATTATTAAACAAGCTGTTTAATTTTAAAAAAGGGAAAATGTTTTCAAGTGATTTAGAATTCATCGATTAAAAACGTGGTTATTTTTATAAAGGAAAGAGGTTGTCGTTGAAATCAAACTTTGGTTTAAATAAGTGATTTTTGAAAAAAAATTTGATAACGAGTATGTGGAACTCTTGGATTCTATTTCCTAGACTTCGAGACTGGAAATAACTTTCCGGAATTGGTTTTCAAATTTGTTTTAGAAAGACTTTATTTTATGCAAGGGATTTCTTTGTCAATGCCATTAAGTAGAAAAACAAGTATGATAAATAGTCATAAAATGTTGACATGTTTATGGGAAGTAAGTTGTCTTATAGTTAGCACTAAAAGCCGATGAGTAGACTTACCTTTATCGGTAAGATCTAGAATTGAAGTCTTAGAATAATATAAGATCGAGGGGCAACCAGTACCCTGAAATACCTGACTTCGATTCTGGACGAAGGATAGAGAAGTAAAAATGTCAGAAACATGATAGGTTGTAACATCCCTCTACTTGGAGGCCCAAAACTAACGGTTACGGATGTTGTAGTCATCCATAGTTATTAATCCTCGGCGACCAAATACGGCAATATTAAATACATTAATACACAGAAACATAAGAATATGGAAAACATTTCAACAGCAAAATAGATTCCACATTCCATTTCAAAATATTCCAAATTGATTAAATAATCCCAGTTCGCATACCACGTTCAGGTAACATATAATTATTACAAAATACGCCAAGAGCGACATATGAAGATGCCACCTTGGTTGATCAGAGTATATAGATAGGCAAGAAAACAAATTCGCCTTTACAAACAAAACACACAGCGGAAATAAAAGAACTCTAATACAAGCTTGCCACTTGCACGTCCTCGGATGCTTTATTCGTCTAAAAGAGCACCTGGAAACCTTAACTCTCAACCTACTCAAAATCAATTGAGTACCCGAGAGTTTACGGGGAAAACAAAAAATTCGAGTCAGATATAAAGCCTGGTATGAATAATAATTTACCATCTCAAACCATTTAGATATCTAGGGAGACCACGCTGCTTAGCGGAACAGGTTTTCCCCTCACTAGTATCCTAAAACATTTATAAACCATATACTGTGCTCCTGCATTCACAATGATTAAAACATGGTATTTCAAAAAAATTATGATGATATGGAAAACAAGTAATTCGAATCTAGATTATCCTTCCCCATTCATTCTGACTATCTGTCTCAATTATAGTTTCTAGGATTACTATTAACCTATTAAATGTATATGGACTATCTGTCCAATATCATAGTTTTCATGGGATCACTAAGAACCTATTGGTAACTCCAATATCTTATCTCGTATCCTAGTTTTCATAGGCTAACTAGGAACATATTGACCAACTGTCAATATCTTAATCCAGATATAGTTTTTATGGGCTAACTACAAACCTACTGGCCCCTGCCAGTATCGAATCATAGTTTTCATGGGCTGACTATGAACCTATTGGCACCTGCCAATATCTTTTGTTATACATAGTTTTCATGGGCTTACTGCGAACCTATTGGCCCCTGCCAATATCTTTAATTAAGATTTTAACAATTCTTAGGTTATATTCACTACTGGGTCAACCTAACTCTTTATTCTCCCCTTCCTCAAAGCACTGTTATGGGTTAATTAAAATGTGAATAAGTTTATGAAGAAGTAATACTTCTAAAATCTTTAGTTATGCCATGATACTTCCTTTCTAAAAGTGAGAGTAGGTTATTTGTTTTGAAACTTTAAAACATCACCTTCAAAACCTCTGGATGACCTCCTTCAAAAGCATAAGCTTCTTTTCAAAACATAATAAACATACCTTTCAACGTCCTTGTTAAATATTCACTTTCGAAACCAATGTTACCTTTCGATAGTATCAAAACATTATTTAAAACATAGCTTCAAAGCAAATAACGTACCCTTTCGAAAGCATTGGGTTTACTCTTTACAAACATTCTTTGGGTCAAAATGATTATATACGAAAGTACTGCTTTCGAAACCAATTATAAAATTGTTTTGGAAAAATTGATGGTGTCAGAACCATCTAGTCGAGAGCAACCTCCTTTTAAATTAAAACATCAATGGATAGAGTCGAAACGCCCATTAGACTCCATTGCCTTCGAAACCCCCAACCCCATCGAAAGCATTCAGGAAAAAGCTTAGCTCAAGTTAAAACAGAGGTAACCCTTCGACAGCATAGATGGATTCAATGCAGTCGAAAGGAGTAATTAGCGGTTGGGTTTCGACTTGGTCAAAACCAATTCTTTCGAAAGCTCTTATTTAAGGAGAACGGTACCCCTTCGAAAGCTATTTATAAAGTCCCTTTCGAAAGCATAACTTTCGACTATGTCGAAAGCTTTAAGTAAAACAAGGCAGAAATTTACTTTTGAAAACAAACTAAGGTCTCAACCTTATAGGGTATTGACTTGGTCGAAAGCCCATTTTAAAAACTAGGCAGGCGCTTATCTTTTAAAAGCAAACTTTGGTTCGACCGTAACTAAAGCATCACTTCGACACCCTACCTTCCGCTACTTACCAATTCACTTCGTACCAATACCCTTGATGCCATGTGCATTGTTTCGACTATATGGGTTCCGACCGGGATGGTTTCGACGGAGATGGAGTGGAGGTAAAGGAGTCGAAGGGTACTTCCGAAAGAGGCGGAATTTCCTTTTTATGAAAACGCTGATTTATAGCAAAATACGGTCATTACTTTATAACTAACCTACCAGTTGTAACTCCTTGATTGGCTACTTTAAAACTTTTCAAATGCTTTACCATTAAACCGCTGCATTCATCAAATATAAATCTAAATAAATTTAAACGGTTAAGCCTTTCCATTTACAAAACCAGTATTTGTAGATAAGTCCTTCGCTTGGAATAATTTATTTCTCTTAGTATATCAATTGGGAAAAATCCCCAAAAATCACAATAATTCAATTTTATCATGCTATCAAACATATTAAAATTTCAGACCCAATTTCTTCTTGAAATACTCGAAATAAAATTTAAACCTAATTTTATCATATTTTCCTTTGGAAATTCATAATAAATTTTCTATAGCTCGGAAAATTCTGAAAATTACAACCCATCTCCAAAATCATGTTTTACATAAATTAAAAATTTTCCATGGCAATCTAAAATCATATATTCTTGGTTTTACATCAAAACCGTCCAAATGTGAATGAACTAAAATATATCAACATAATATAACTCAAGCATATAATCATCCATATTATCATAAAAACGAATTTTATCATAAGTCCAAAACCATATAATTATAGAATAAATAGAGATGGTATGAGATTGTTATTCAACTTAGATATGATAAGGAATTTGAGATTTGTTGTTAATTAATCCTTCCTAGCTTTGATCCTTAGCTTTAGATTATAATCTTCCTCTTTTCCTCCTTGTTAATAGCCAACTATATTTTTGTTTTTGATTTGCATTTGTGAAGGTGAGAAATGAAACGTGAATGGGTAAAGGTAAGAAGTGTATAGCCGTGTATGATAGGGAGGTTATTTTACTAATATGCCTATGTGTGATTTAATTAGTTTAATAACCCAATTAAAGCCCATTTACTTTATTAATAAGCATGGCCTTATATATGATTTATTCAAATCTCAATCCCCTTATCATCATTATTCTATTTAAATTATCTAGTTAAATTTCCTGAATAATGTTATCAAAATTAGGGATGTTACAAGCTCCTCCCTTTAAGAATTTCGTCCTCGAAATTTAGGAAGGACTAAATACTAAACATAGCAATCGTCTATAACAACTCCTAACAGCCATACTATTCTAACTGACTAGAAACTATCTATATAAATCTAATATAGAAATACCCTCAAACCAGATCAAGATAAGTATCTCTAATTCTATCCTCTGTTTTCCAAGTACAGTCCTTCTTATTATCGCTCCACTGAACTTTCACCAAACTGACTGTCTTATTCCTTAATCTTTTCTCATCTCTAGCTATAACCCAAACCGGTTGTCTAACAAAAGTCAAATTAGGCTCTACTACTAAGTCTTCTAACCCCGTCGGAGGAATAGTAGTCTCTGGATCTTGCACATACTTGCGAATATGAGACACATGAAATACATTATGGACACCTGCCATACTACTCGACAACTCTATTCTGTATGCGAGCTTTCCAATCCTTTCTATAATTTGGAATGGACCTACATATCTTAGGGCTAACTTCCTTGACTTTCCAAATCGTATCACACTCTTCATTGGTGATACCTTAATGAAAACCTTATCTCCAACTGAGAATTCTAAGTCCTTACGCCTCTTATCTGCGTAACTCTCCTGTCTGGACTGAGCTTCCTTCATCCATTCTTGGATTAACTCAATCTTCTTTGATGCCTCCCTGACCAAATCTGGACCTAAGACTACTCTGTCTCCAACCAACATGCTAGTGATTTGCATGGTCTTCCATACAAAGATTCAAATGGCGCCATTCATATACATGGTTGATAACTGTTACTACAGGAAAACTCAACCAAATGAAGGTGATCCTCCTAAGATCCACCAAAGTCCAATACACAAGCTCTCGGTAGATCCTCGAGTACTTTGTTGACTCTTTTTTTCTTCTCATCTGTCTACGGGTGATACGCAATACTCATATTAAGCTTGGTACCCATCACTTCCTGTAGACTCTTCCAGAATTCACTAGTGAACAAAGCATCTCTGTCACTGACTATACTACTAGGAACTCCATGCCGTCTAACTATGTTTTTCATGAACAACTTAGCTAAAACAGGTGTCGTTCTAGTTGACTTAACTGGAATGAAATGGCACTCTTGGTCAATCTGTCCACTATAACCCATATACTTTCATTATCTCTATTTGTCCTTGGCAACCCGTCTATAAAATCCATGGATATTGAATCCCATTTCCAAATTGGAATCTCTAAAGGCTGAAGCAACCCACTCTGTTTTTGATGTTCAGCTTTCACTTTTTGACAGTTTTCACACTGCCTAACCCTCAAGCCAACATCTCTCTTCACGCCTTCCCAATAGAAGCTCCTCTTCGTATCCTGATACATCTTGGTCCCTCCAGGATGAATTATAAACTTGGAACAATGACATTCTCCAAGAACTTCTTTCCTCAAGTCCTCAATATTCGGAACACACAATCGTCCTTTTACTCTCAACAATCCCCTCTGGTCAAGGCTAAAATCCTTTAGATCATCGATCTTAGTTCCAACCTTAAGCTTTTTGATTTTCTCAGCCAATACTGGATCCTCCTTCTGCTTCGAAGCAATTTTCTCAATCAACACTGGTCAAACTTTTAAGCAAGACAACCTGGCGGAACTCTGACCAGAACCAACAGTTGATCTTAACTGCATATTACAACTGACTAAAGCTTCTAAATCTTTCCACTCTGCCAACATAGCTAACACCACATTCTGATGTTTTTTGCTAAGAGCATCAGCCACCTTATTACCTTTCCCCGGTATATACTCTATACCAAAATCATATGCAGCCAAAAACTCCAGCCATCTCTGCTGCCTCATATTCAACTTCTTCTGAGAGAATAAATACTGTAAAGACTTATGATCGGTATAAAGCTCAAACCTCTCCCCTAAGAGATAATGACGCAGCGGATATTACAAAAACAATGTAGATCGTTGATTGTAGCAATCGGTGGATTGGAAGATACTGAAAGGCCCAAATTCGTTGATCCGAAGATACCGAATTCTAGCTATCCCGAACTCGTTGATCGCGCACGATACCGGGTTCAAAGATCTTCAATTCTTCAAGCGTTGATCAAGCGCACTTGATTCCGCGAATCGGCTTCTACAATCATTGAATCGAGCGCACCCGATTATCCAAAAGAGGAGATAGGAGATTACACTCAACTACCAATTTGAATGAAAGCACAAAGCAATCAAAAGAGAATTTTATTCAAAAATCAACAACCTTTACAAATGATTCACACGCCTATTTATAGGCTACAACTCAACACAACAGAAATTTCAAAATATTACAAGTACTTAGGTCGTGAGCGACCTACGACCTATAATGGTTCGACCTAAGAACATACGCGACTTAGCATAGGTCGGCAGCGACCTAACAACAAACAGTTACAACTCGTTACAACCTTCAGCGACTTAACAAACTTAGACAAAATACAAACAGACGACATACGACTTATAAAAGTTGCGACCTAAAAACAGACGCGACTTAACTTCAATACATCTACTTCCTTCAGCGACTTAAGAAGCAACGGCAGAGATCAATGCGGCATAAGAATCAACGACATCCAGAGTTTTGCGATCTAACAGATAAGCAGTTCCCGAAACTTCACGACCTAAGGCCTCGCGACTTAACTCCTCACGATCTAAAACTTCGCGACCTAACTTAGGTCGTTCTGTTTTCCTGCGACCTAACATAGGTCGTAATTTGTTAGGTCGTATCACCCTTCCCTTCAGACTGTTAGGTCGTAGCTCTCCACTAGGTCGCTCGCGACCTATTACTTCAGCTCTGCGCCAATCTTCACACACTGCTAACTCGCTAGCCTCCTTGTTAGCTTTAGGTCGTAACCCAGCACTTCCCTTAGGTCGTAGCTCAGCACTTCCCTTAAGTCGTAGCTCATTTTCCCCTAGCCTGTTAGGTCGTATCATGTGATCTTTGAAACCGGTAGGTCGTTCCCACGACTTATGCCTTAGCTCCTTAGGTCGTACGCATTCCTGAGCGTTGGTTCCGTTAGCTCGTAACCCATCTTCCTTAGGTCGTGAGCGACCTAAGAACCCATTAGGTCGTAAGCGACCTAAGACTTCAATTTTTAACAACTTATTTTCCAGTTTTGGTTTGTTAGGTCGTGAGTGACCTAAGACTTGTGAATTCGTAGCTCGCGCTGCATCATCCTCCCCAGGTTGAGAAACATTCGTCCTCGAATTTGTAAATTCTTCCACCTCAGCCCGTTCATCCCCATGATATGGTACGAGATGTTTAACATTGAACACGTCAGACGTATGAACATCATCTGGCAGCTTCAATTTATAAGCATTTTCATTGATTCGTTTCACAACTTCCACCGGAGCAATTTTTCGTGCTTTCAATTTATTGTACGCGCCTACTGGAAAACGATCTTTTGTTAACACTGCATAAACCATATCTCCTTCATTAAACTCAACATTTCTTCGTTTCAAATCTGCAGATCGTTTATATTTCTCATTTGCTTTCTCCAATCGTTCTTGAACGATTTTATGACATTCCGCTAACCCCTCAACAAAATCAGCAGCTTTCTTAACTGTCTTCTTTGATTGTGGCACTACCGTCAAATCCAACGGTCCCTTCGGTAAGCTCGAATAAACAATCTGGAATGGACTGAACCCAGTACTTCGATTCACGGCATGATTGTGAGCAAATTCTGCCTGGCATAACTTCACATCCCAACTCTTCAGATTATCTTGTACAAGACACCTCAGCAAGTTTCCCAATGATCTGTTTACCACCTCAGTCTGTCCATCAGTTTGCGGGTGATAAGCACTACTAAACTTCAGCGTCGTTCCCACCATTTTCCACAAACTCAACCAAAAGTGACTCAGAAACCGAGTATCTCTATCTGACACAATAGATTCTGGCAATCCATGAAGTCGATAGATCTCCTTGAAAAACAATTGAGCAACATGAACAGCATCCGCCGTCTTCTTACAAGCAATAAAATGTGCCATTTTCGAAAATCGGTCAACCACCACATAAATGGAATCATTACCATGCTGCGTTCTCGGCAACCCCAACACAAAGTCCATACTGATATCCACCCATGGTTTTACAGGTACGGGTAACGGCATATATAAACCTGTATTAGTCGCAGTTCCTTTCGAAACCTAACAAATATGACAACGCTCCACAAACCTCTCCACCTCTTTCCTCATCGATGGCCAAAAGTAGGACTGTGAAATCAACTGTAAGGTACGGTCTCTCCCAACATGTCCCTCGTCGTGTAACTCCTTGATAATCTTCATTCTCAGACTACCCTCCGGTATGCACAATCGACTTCCTTTAAAAAGAAAACCATCTACCATCACGAACTCATCCGTCTCTCCATCCTTGACTTTATCAACAAACTTTGCAAAGTAAGGATCATCGGTAAATAATTCTGGCAATATTTCAAACCCCGTCACTTCAACCTTCAATGTAGTTAACAAGTGATTTCTTCTACTCAACGCATCCGCAACACGATTCGTCACTCCCGACTTGTGTTTCACAACAAATGTAAATTGTTGCAGATATGCAATCCACGATGCATGTCTCGCTGAAATCTTGTCTTGCCCTTGCAAATGCTTCAATGCTTCATGATCAGTATACAGAACAAACTCCTTCTGAAATAGATAGTGTCTCTAGTGTTTAATAGATTGTACAACAGCATAGAATTCCACATTATACGTACTGTACCTCATCTTTGCTCCTGACAATTTTTCACTGAAATATGCAACCGGACGTCCCTTCTGACTCAACACTCCTCCAATTCCAACCTTCGACGCATCAGTGTGTAGCTCAAACAACAACTGAAAATCAGGTAATACAAGAATTGGTGCAGATGTCAGCAACTCCTTGATCTTTCCAAAAGCACTCCCTGCTTCCTCTGTCCATGCAAACTGTTTACCCTTCATACAATCAGTCACAGGTGCCATCACACTACTAAAGTGTGGAATAAACCTTCGATAGAATGAAGCTAACCCGTGAAAACTACGGACCTCCGTTATCGTCTTGGGCTGTGGCCAATCTCTGATCGCCTCAACTTTACTCTGGTCCACCTGTATTCCTTTTTCCGACACAACATATCCCAGAAATAAAACGCTATGCGTCATGAACACACATTTCTTCGTTGCAGCATAAAATTGTTCTTGTCGCAATACCATCAGCACTTCTCTAAGATGATTCAAATGTTCTTCTGGACTCCCACTGTAAATCAGAATATCATCAAAATACACCACCACAAATTTCCCAATGAACGGTCGAAAAATCTGATTCATCACCCTCATAAAAGTACTTGGTGCATTTGATAAGCCAAACGGCATGACCAACCATTCGTATAGACCCTCCCTGGTTTTAAAAGTAGTCTTCCACTCATCACCTGGTCTGATACGAATTTGATGATATCCGCTCTTCAAATCAATCTTCGAAAATATAGTAGCTCCGCTTATTTGATCTAGCAAATCATCCAACCTCGGCATTGGAAATCTATATCTCACAGTAATCTTATTCAATGCTCGACTGTCAGTGCACATCCTCCACGTTCCATCCTTTTTGGGTACCAATAAAGCTGGTACAGCACAAGGACTTAAACTCTCCTGCACACGCCCCTGTTCAAGCAATTCTTCCACTTGCCTCCGCAACTCTTCATGTTCCTTCGGACTCATTCGATAATGTGGTCTGTGTGGCAACACAGCACCTGGAACAAGGTCTATCTGATGTTGTATATCCCTCAACGGTGGCAACTCCGTTGGTAACTTCTCTGGAAATACATCGTCAAATTCTTTCAAAACTGGTTTAACTTCTTCTGGAATCTCAACCTCTTCATTGCTCTCTCGTCCGATCAACAAAAACACTTCAGGTTCCTCCTCTATTTCCTTCACGAACTCCTTCAAAGATAACAAAGTTTTGAGCTCTTCAATCTCTTCCAATTTGTTTTCCTCCTGTTGTCGCTTCTTTGGAACTAGAGTAATCTTTGTGCCTTCAAACATGAAACTGTAACTGTTGGTACGCCCATCATGTTGCACAGCTCGATCATACTGCCACGGTCTCCCCAGCAACAAATGACAAACGTCCATATCTACGACATCACACCAGATTTCATCTTTGTATTTCTTCCCAATGGAAAACTTCACACGAGCCCTTCGTCCAACCTTCACCTCCCCGCCTTTTCTCAACCAAGCTAGCTTGTATGGCTTCGAATGTTTCTCAGTCTTCAATGCCAACTTCCTCACAGCCTCCGAAGAAATTATATTGTCACAGCTTCCAGCATCAATAACAAATTTGCAAACTTTCCCCAAAATAGTACATGTTGATTGAAAAATATTGCTCCTTAACCAACTGCAATCCTCCTCTTGCTTTGGTGTCAAACAGGACCTCTTCATCATGAGATTATAACCTTCGTCTCCCGACACTTCTTCTTCCTCCTCATCAGGTGGTGAATTGGAACATTCAGCTTCTTCATCCTCATCCTCAACCTCCACTATCATCGCTCTCTTCTTCAGCTTTGGACATTCATTACTTTTGTGGCCCAACTCTTGGCAATTGTAACATTTGAAACCATTATTGACCTTCGCCTTCCCAACCTCATTCACAACTGGTTTGGTAACAGCTTTTGAAACATGAGAACTCCCACTAACTCCCTTCACTGGATTGTTGGAATTTGTAAACATACCTCCTCCTCGTCTTCCCTGTTTCTCCCAAGCCAACGCTTTCTGATGTGCTTCCGCTACAGATCTTGGATCGAACATATTAACCATATCCTGGATCTGCATTCTCAATCCCCTAATGAACCTAGACGTCAGCTGCTCTTCTGTTTCCATAATATCATTCCTTGCAATAAGTTGATAGAATTCATCAGCATAGTCATTCACAGATTTCGTCCCTTGTCTCAAATTTTGCAAACGTTGATACATCAAAGATTGATAATTGTAAGGTAAGAACGTTGCTTTCATCAACTTCTTCATCTTCTCCCAAGATTCAACCTTTGACTTTCCCATTCGTTCTCGTGTAAGCTTGGTTTGTTGCCACCATGCCAAAGCTCTACCCCTTAACCTCGTAGCAACCAACTTCACTCTACGCTGTTCTGGAACTTCTTTGAAGTCAAAAATCTCCTCGACATTAGCCACCCAATCTAGAAACTCCTCTGCTTGCATACCACCTTTGAATTCAGGAATTTCAGTCTTCATACCCGATTCCCACTTGTGATCATACTCAGAGTGATTTCTTCCTTGTCCTCGAACACTACCACCATCATACTCCTCTTCAAAATCAGATGCATAACGATGTCGATTCTGACCACCAACATCTCTACTCCCTTCACGTCTACCACCATCCCTTCTATCTACATTCCTCCATTCACGATCATTCACGTTCCTCCCACGTCCTTGATCATTTTCAACACTTCTGTCTCGATTGGAATGTGGCGAGACTCTACTACCCCCATGGTTAGATTCAGGTGAAACCCTTCTCCGATTTTGATTCATCTCCATCATAAGCTTCTCTAACCGGCCAATTCCTTCGTTAAGCTTTTCACTAAAATTCTCATTGATTCTTTGCTCCATCTCATCAGCTTCTTCTCTTCGATACAAAGCTTCTACGTTTTGGTGACGATTAGCTCTCCTTGGCGGCATACTTGAAATTTTCACAAACACTTCAACACTTCAAAGTTCAAACACTTTTCGGACTTTGATCCAAAATGAAACGGATCGAAAACTTTCACTTTGTAGCAAATCGCGATGAACACGATGGACAAAGTTTCGGCTTCCAATACAAATTCGATCAATCAATCTTCAAACAAGCCTTCTTACTCTCGGCCGTGATAAAGAAATTCGAATCTTCACTTCAAGCTCGGCAAATCTCTTCAAACTTTAAATTCTCGGCTCCAAGACTCGATCTAACTATGATTGGTTAGAACAAGCTCCGATACCAAAACTGACGCAGCGGATATTACAAAAACAATGTAGATCGTTGATTGTAGCAATCGGTGGATTGGAAGATACTGAAAGGCCCAAATTCGTTGATCCAAAGATACCGAATTCTAGCTATCCCGAACTCATTGATCGCGCACGATACCGGGTTCAAAGATCTTCAATTCTTCAAGCGTTGATCAAGCGCACTTGATTCCGCGAATCGGCTTCTACAATCGTTGAATCGAGCGCACCCGATTATCCGAAAGAGGAGATAAGAGATTACACTCAACTACCAATTTGAATGAAAGCACAAAGCAATCAAAAGAGAATTTTATTCAAAAATCAACAACCTTTACAAATGATTCACACGCCTATTTATAGGCTACAACTCAACACAACAGAAATTTCAAAATATTACAAGTACTTAGGTCGTGAGCGACCTACGACCTATAATGGTTCGACCTAAGAACATACGCGACTTAGCATAGGTCGGCAGCGACCTAACAACAAACAGTTACAACTCGTTACAACCTTCAGCGACTTAACAAACTTAGACAAAATACAAACAGACGACATACGACTTATAAAAGTTGCTACCTAAAAACAGACGCGACTTAACTTCAATACATATGCTTCCTTCAGCGACTTAAGAAGCAACAGCAGAGATCAATGCGGCATAAGAATCAACGACATCCAGAGTTTTGCGATCTAACAGATAAGCAGTTCCCGAAACTTCATGACCTAAGGCCTCGCGACTTAACTCCTCACGATCTAAAACTTCGCGACTTAACTTAGGTCGTTCTGTTTTCCTGCGACCTAACATAGGTCGTAATTTGTTAGGTCGTATCACCCTTCCCTTCAAACTGTTAGGTCGTAGCTCTCCACTAGGTCGCTCGCGACCTATTACTTCAGCTCTGCGCCAATCTTCACACACTGCTAATCGCTAGCCTCCTTGTTAGCTTTAGGTCGTAACCCAGCACTTCCCTTAGGTCGTAGCTCAGCACTTCCCTTAAGTCGTAGCTCATTTTCCCCTAGCCTGTTAGGTCGTATCATGTGATCTTTGAAACCGGTAGGTCGTTCCCACGACTTATGCCTTAGCTCCTTAGGTCGTACGCATTCCTGAGCGTTGGTTCCGTTAGCTCGTAGCCCATCTTCCTTAGGTCGTGAGCGACCTAAGAACCCATTAGGTCGTAAGCGACCTAAGACTTCAATTTTTAACAACTTATTTTCTAGTTTTGGTTTGTTAGGTCGTGAGTGACCTAAGACTTGTGAATTCGTAGCTCGCGCTGCATCAGATAATGTCTCTAAATCTTCAATGCGAGGATTACAGCTGCCAACTCCAAATCATGAGTAAGATATCTAATTTCATGCAGTTTAGGCTGCCTAGATGCGTAGGGAATGAATTTACCATTCTGCATCAACATTGCTCCTAATCTAATTCCACATGCATCAGTATACACCGCCAATCCTTGGTTTTCGTCTAGCACTACTAACACGGGTGCATTGGTCAACAAAAGCTTTTACTTAAGGAATGCTTCCTCACATTTGTCGGACCAAACAAATATCACCTCCTTCCTAGTTAGCTTAGTTAAGGGTGCTGCTATCCGTGAGAAATCCTTTATGAATCTCCGGTAGTAGCCAACAAGTCCAAGGAAACTCCTGAACTCAGTCACCGTCTCTGGTCTCTTCTAATTATTCACGGCTTTGATCTTATCTGGATCGACCGACAATCCTTTCTCTGAAACCTTGTGACCAAGAAATTTTACCCCTTTCTTTCAGAAATGACACTTGGTAAACTTCGCCTTTAGCTGATTCTGCCTCAGCATCTCAAGTCCCACTCTAAGATGAACTTCATGCTCTTTCTCATCCCTGGAGTAGACTAGAATGTCATCTATAAACACCAACACAAACCTATCCAAATACTCTCAGAAAACTCGGTTCAGTAAATCCACAAAGAAAGCAGGTGCATTCACTAATCCAAATGGCATCACCAACCAATCATATGAACCATACCTAGTTCAAAATGCCGTCAAAGGAATACTGTCCTCCGCCACCCTTAACTAATGGAAACCCATTGCCAAGCCCAATTGGGAAAACACTCTGGCTCCACTCAACTGGTCAAACAGATCATATATTCTTAGCAAAAGATACTTATTCTTAATTGTACTTTCATTCAACTTACGACAGTCAATGCACATCCATAACGACCCATCTGGTTTCTTCATGAATACCGCGGCCGCTCCCCAAGGTGAACTGCTTGGTCTACTAAAACTCCTTTCTTCTAGATCCACTAGCTGCACCTTCAATTCTTTCAACTCAGTCGGTGTCATCCCACTAGGTGGTCTACTCACAAGTTTAGCTCCTAGCACAAGATCTATTCTAAACTTAATAGCTCTTTTCGGGGGTAGTCCAGTGACTGGCTCAAAGACATCTACAAATTCTCTTACTACCCGAACCCAACTTAACTCATTTCCCACCTCCATAGCATTAAGTAAAGCACTAACATTTCGGTCAGTATTCTCTACCGAGATTATCACTCGATTATGACTATCAGGGTGTCTTAGTGATATCTCCCTATCCTGACAAAATATTCTAGCCTCATACCTACCCAACAAATCCATACCCAAAATGATTTCGATATCTATGAAATCAATAACATATAAATTGCAGGTAAACTTATGACCTAACAAGTCAAGGTCTAACTGGTCACAATTTAACCCCAAAGTTGCATACCCTCCTATTGGATTCACAACCCTTAAGGAAGTAACAAGGTAGGTAGGTACTAAACATAATCTATCAACCAAACACTGAGATATAAATGAATGTGATGCACCGGTATCAAAAATACCCTAATTGGAATACTCTGAATCAAAAGCATACCTTCCATCATAGTTTTTCCTTCATCAACAGCGGTAGGCCTAGCTGGTCCTATAGCAAAAAAAAATTCTTTGTCCGCCCTAACTGGTTCTATACACTGATTCTTGTAATGCCCAACTTGATCACAATTGAAGCACTTCACATTCTTCTTGGTTGTAGCTTTCTTTCCATTTCTTGACCGGCATTCGTTCGCAAAGTGACCCTTCTTGTCATACTTATAGCAAACTACCTCAGCCTTTGACTTCTTAGCAGTATCCCCCTTCTGGGCTCCCTTCTTTTTAAAGAACTTTCTCTTTTTACCTTGAGAACCCTGAGTTTCCACTGGCCTTTCTTCAGCTAAATCAGCAAGTAACTACTCATGGCGAATTGCCATCTCCACCACTATATTACAAGGATCACAGACATGTGTCATGGTCATTCTAGCAAGCTCGGGCCTCAATCCTTGAATGAACCTCTTATTCCTTTTGATGTCAGTATCTATAACAACATATCCATATCGAGACAACTCTTCAAACTTAGTAGCATACTCGACTACTGACATCTCCCCTTGCACTAAATCCATAAACTTCCTCATCAGCTCAGACTTAGCAAACTCGAATACAAACTTCTGCTCAAATCTCGTTTTAAAATTAGCCCAAGTTAACTACCCTTTCGGAACCCCGGCAGTGACACTATTCCACCAATGTAGTGCTGACCCTTGCAACTATCTAGAGGCCAACCTCCTCTTTTACCCATCATTCAGGCCCAAATCAGTAAATATACGCTCACAATGCAATAGCCACTTCTGAACCTCTATGGCACTCTCCGTTCCCAAGAATGGCTTCCCATTCAAACTGGTGTAATATCTACTCAGCAAAGCATAATTATTCCCAATCGGAGCCACAGGATTAACTCCTCTTGCATTTCCAGCAACAGCTCCTGCTTGCATTAAACCAACAAAGAACTAATACATCGCCCTCATATCTACTGGTGGATTTCTAGCACTCACATTGGCATTGGCATTTTAATTACTAGCATTAGCTTATCGACCCAGGTTCCTCCTGGTAGTGGGTCGAGCATTTCCATTAGTTGTGGTGCTTCCTCCACCGAGATTTTCTTTTCCTGCTTCCATATCTCATTTCTCGTAAATCAGCATATGAGCCTTAGTAAGATGCAGAAGAACGGTCTAAGGGAGTGGGGAATACGTACTTATATATAACTATATATATCAAATACAAGTACGTTACTATAGCGTTAACCCAAACCCCATTCTAATTATCTGATTCATTGGATTATGTTTGGAAAATCCTTTAGATTTCAGTTTCATTTAAAGTTCCAAAAACCTATGCTCTGATACCAACTTGTAACATCCCCCTACTTGGAGGCCTAAAATTAATGGCTACGGATGCTGCAGTCATCTATAGTTATTAATCCTCGGCGACCAAATACGGTGATATTAGATATATTGATACACAGAAACATAAGAATATGGAAAAAATTAAACAGCAAATAGATTCTATATTCCATTTCAAAATATTCCAAATTGATCACAAAATCCCAGTTCATTGACCACGTTCAGATAACATATAATTATTACAAACTATGCCAAGAGCGACATATGAAGATGCCCTCTTGGTGATCAGAGTACATAGTTAGGCAAGAAAAAAAAATTCCTTTACAAACAAAACACACAGTGGGAATAAAAGAACTCTAATACAAGCTTGCCACCTACACGTCCTCGGAAGCTGTATTCGTCTAAAAGGACACCTTGAAACTTTAACTCTAAACCTACTCAAAATCAATTGAGTACCCGAGAGTTTAAGGGGAAAACAAAGACTTCAAGTTAGACATAAATCCTGGTATGAATAATAATTTACAATCTCAAACCATTTAGATATCTAGTGAGACCACGCTGCTTAGCGGAACATGTTTTCCCCTCACCAGTATCCTAAAACATTTATAAAACCATATACTGTGCTCCTGCATCCACAATGGTTAAAACATGGTATTTCAAAAAAATTATGATGATATGCAAAACAAGTAATTCAAATCTTGATTACCCTTCCCTATTCATTCTGACTATCTATCTCAATTATAGTTTCTTGGATTATTATTAACTTGTTAAATGTTTATGGACTATCCATCCAATATCATAGTTTTCATGGGATCACTAAGAACCTATTGGTAACTCCAATATCTTATCTCATATCCTAGTTTTCATGGGCTAACTAGGAACCTATTGACTAATTGTCAATATCTTAATCCCAATATAGTTTTTATGGGCTAACTACAAACCTTCTGGCCCCTGCCAATATCAAATCATAGTTTTCATGGGCTAACTATGAACTTATTGGCCCCTGCCAATATCTTTTGTTATACACAGTTTTCATAGGCTTACTGCGAACCTATTAGCCCCTGCCAATATCTTTAATTAAGATTTTAACAATTCTTAGGTTATATTCACTACTGGGTTAACCTAACTAGTTATTCTGCCCTTCCCTAAAGTACTGTTATGAGTTAATTAAAATGTGAATAAGTTTATGAAGAAGTAATACTCCTAAAATCTTTAGTTATGCCATGGTACTTCCTTTTTAAAAGTGAGAGTGGGTTATTTGTTTTGAAACTTTAAAACATCACCTTCAAAACCTCTGGATGACCTCCTTCGAAAGCATAAGCTTCTTTTCAAAAAATAATAAACATACCTTTCAACGTCCTCGTTAAATATTCACTTTCAAAACGAATGGTACCTTTCGATAGTATCAAAATATTCTTTAGAACATAGCTTCGAAGAAAATATAGTACACTTTCAAAAGCATTGGGTTTACTCTTTAAAAACATTCATTGGGTCAAAATGATTATATATGAAAGTACCTCTTTCGAAACCAATTAAAAAATTATTTTGGAAAAAATCGATGGTGTTGGAACCATCTAGTCGAAAGCAACCTCCTTTTAAATTAAAACATCAAAGGATAGAGTCGAAACCCCCTTTCGACTCCATTACCATCGAAACCCCCAAACCCTTCGAACGCATTCAGGAAAAAGCTTAGCTCAAGTTAAAACAAAGGTAACCCTTCGACAACATAGATGGCTTCAATGCAGTCGAAAAGAGAAATTAGCGGCTGGGTTTCAACTTGGTCGAAACCAATTCTTTAGAAAGCTCTTATTTAAGGAGAAAGGTACCCTTCGAAAGCTATTTATAAAGTCCCTTTCGAAAGCATAAATTTCGGCTATGTCGAAAGATTTAAGGAAAACAAGGCAGGAATTTACTTTTGAAAACGAACTAAGGTCTCGACCTTATAGGATATCGATTTGGTTGAAAGACTTTTTTAAAAACTAGGCAGACGCTTATTTTTTAAAAGAAAACTTTGGTTTCGACCCTAACGAAAGCATCACTTTCGACACCCTACCTTCCGCTACTTACCAATTCACTTCGTACCAATACCCTTGATGCCATGCGCATTGGTTTCGACTATGTGGGTTTCGACTGGGATGGTTTCGATTGAGATGGAGCAGAGGTAAAGGAGTCGAAGGGTACTTCTGAAAGAGGCGGAATTTCCTTTTTTTGAAAATGCTAATTTATAGCTAAATATGGTTATTACTTTATAACTAACTTGCTAGTTGTAACTCCTTGATTGGCTACTTTAAAACTTTTCAAATGCTTTACTATTAAACCGTTGCATTTGTCAAATATAAGTTTGAATTAATTTAAACAATTAAGCCTTTTCATTTACAAAACCGGTATTTGTAGATAAGTCCTTCTCCTGGAATAATTTATTTTCCTTAGTAAATCAATTGGGAAAAATCCTCAAAAATCACAAAAATTCAAATTTATCATGCAGTCAAACATATTAAAATTTCAGACCCAATTTCTTCCTGAAATACTCAAGATAAAATATAAACCCAATTTTATCATATTTTCCTTTGGAAATTTATAATAACTTTTCTATAGCTTGGAAAATTCTGAAAATTAAAACCCATCTCCAAAATCATGTTTTACATAACATAAAAATTTTCCATGGCAATCTAAAATCATATATTTTTGGTTTTACATCAAAATCATGCAAATTCATATGTGACTCAATTAAAAGTATATCAACATAATATATCTCAAGCATATCATCATCCATATTATCATAAAAACGAATTTTATCATAAATCTGAAACCATATAATCATAGAATAAAATAGAGATGGTATGAGATTATTATTCATCTTAGGTATGATAAGGAATTTGAGATTTGTTGTTGATTAATCCTTCCTAGCTTTGATCCTTAGCTTTAGATTATAATCTTCCTCTTTTCCTCCTTGTTAATAAGGCGAGCTATATTTTGTTTTTGATTGGCGTTTGTGAAGGTGAGAAATGAAACGTGAATGGGTAAGGGTAAGAAGTGTATAGCCGTGTATGATAAGGAGGCTATTTTACTAATATGCCCAAGTGTGATTTAATTAGTTTAATAACCCAATTAAAACCATTTACTTTATTAATAAGCATGGCCCTATATATGGTTTATTCAAATCTCAATCCCATTATCATCATTATTCTATTTAATTTATCTAATTAAATTTCTTGAATAATGTTATCAAAATTAGGGATGTTACATAAGTATAAGAGGGTTTAATTTTGATAGATAGGACATGATTAATTAAGTATATGGAAGGCACTTCATCTTGTACTTGACACCAAATTTCGAGTTATGGAAGCTCGTCTGTATCTTGAGGATTAAGAACGTATGTCGAGGCAAGGGTAGTTTTCTAACTTGTTTGATTTTATTGTTAATCGAGGGATAGTACTGTTTGAAATCAAAAGGTGGTGATATATAATGTCCGATTTTTCGAATGCAAAATATATTTACACCTGGATAGTGGCTTGTCCATTATCGATAGCTTGACCAATTTTTGACATAGGAAGTATATGAAAGCTTCAGGATTTCATATGGCTTTAGATTCTCTTGGGAGAACTCATTCTAGTGAAACATCTCTTGCTTTAAGGGTATATTAGAGATCCTCTTAGGATTTTTTATAGTCTGCTTACTTCTAATAGAACCAGGATTGAGTCGATCGAAAACTATCGATTGTTGGTTCGGAGAGATCGGGATTGGATAGGCATGAGTTATCTGAAAACTACTTCGAATCGGCATAAGCATTTGAATTGAAGACATTTTGAAGATGATGGAATTGAAAAAAAAATTCTTTGAAGTGCACTGGCTACTTGCTACTAATCCTGAGGATGTAGTAGAAGTAGTGCCTTCGGTTTATTCATATCATGAATAACTTGTATGGATGAATGCTGGCATTGCACAATTTCCTGGAGGGAACTGTTAACATTCCAAGTGGGATTTGGTAAAGAAAAAGGTAATCATTGCCTCACGAGCCTCGAAACTCGGTAATGAATAAAACATGGGATATGCCACAATGCTATATGGTTCGCTACCATTTGGGTATAGTCATCACCTTTCTATATCACCATTTATGGTTTTGGTATGTACACGAGGGCTCTAAAGGAAAAGGTTGTAAAGAAACTGGGGTGATGTCATATTCAGTACAATCCAAGAAGGTGTTAGCCTGTCTTTTCATGCAGGGGTCGCAAGGTTGTAACCTTGGTATATTTTATCTAGAGAGGTACTGTGGTAGGTGGTACCCCAGTACCTTGTCATTATATGGAATCCATTTTTCAATACATGCCTCTGCGGACTTAGTTGTATACCAAAAATGTTGTAACGTGAGACATAAGCATTTCTAATTTGTTATATATTTATTTTAAACCCTAAACATTATTATAATATCACTGGATTTTCTATTTGAAATGTTTTGGTTATCGTAAGGTAAAAACCATCTGTGTTTATGTGTGGCGTAGGCTTACGTGATACCTTATTTTGAAGGTTTTGTAACATGAACAATCCATATGATTTGAGTTTCTCATGCTTGTTTACCAGGTTGATCCGGATGTTATTTTCTTATAATACTCGAGTCAGATCAGAGTATTTTTCCAGAGTTAGTTTTGGATGATTTAGAGCTTCAGGAGACGAGCTAGATTCCTCCAAGGCGTACTTTCATATTTTTATTTTTCCATTGTATTTCTTGTTTTGTATTTATCAGCATTTGTAAGGACATGCTGTTATAACTATCCAGGCAAATGATAGGTTAGACTCTGATTGTTGTATGAATATTAAAATTTTCTTTTGTAAAGATCATTTGGATACTATATATTTCTCGTCATGATGTAAGAATCTGTTCTATCTTTCCTGTTCATTCATCCCAACAATCTGTCTTTTTGGCACTTGGATGCTCGATATGTGAATAACGTGGATGCATTAGTGTCGACTTTTGAGGGTCGAAAAGGTCGGTTGTTACAACCAAAAACTTTGATTTTGCAGCCAAATTTTCCCACACTTCCATGAATGAAAATATAGTTCAACCAATTTTTCATCCAAGCCCTACCATTCAAAATCCAAGCCAAGGTTGTAAAGCGCTTGGCGGATGTGAAGCAGTAAGCATGGAATATGGATTAATCGTCTCTGCGGGGATGAATCGAGGAATAATAGAAGCTAGGATTTTTTGATAAACTCGTGCATTTTGGATAAAATTGTAATATTTTGATTAGTATTAACTGATCCACAAGGGGTTATCATGAATATAGATGGATTTGGAAGCAACCATGGAGGTAAAATCACTTGAAAAAATCATTTGATGCTCATAAGAGGCATCAAGCCTAATTTGGTGCATGGATGGTGCCTATAAACTTGTTTATATGCTTAGATAATGTAGTAGGTCTCATTTAGGCAGACTAAGCAAAAACCTAGATGGCAAGGCTAGCCTATCGCTTATGCGAGGCCTAGGTAGGAGCCTAGAAGGACTTTTACAACAGAGATCCTAGCACACTATTGCTAACATCCCAATTTTAGAAAAATCCAGTTTTCTAAACTTATATTCTTATACTGGAAAAAGGTTTAGATGGAGAATTCCATATTTACATCCTTCTCTCACGTTCCCTTTTCGCTGTTCCTTATAGGCTTCTCTTTTGCGCCTAATTCATTTTTGACTTTTACAAGTATAGTCTACATAACTAAATTTTGTTTTAAATCTTTAAAATTGTAAAAATTAGTTATTTTAAAACTAATTTTTGTTCATCTACCGACAAGTTATGGAGAAATAGATTCCATATCTGAGAAAACGTTTTCCCTTGTTACCAACTATATCTTATTTTACTATCACTTCTGCTGCACAGTAAAATTCTTACTTCCTAATTCATCGACTTCTTTCCTTACTAAGCATGTGGCATTTCAAAAATAAAGAATAATGCCCTTTTTCCGCTGAAAAATCTTTTTATATAAAACTTTTGAAATATTTGGGAAAAGTTTTAATAATTTAAAATTTCATCACTCTTTTTCTTCCAAATTCTCCACAAAAGTATTTTATATTTAAAATCGTGAATTTTGGACAAAGCTTTCTAAAGTATTTTTTTAAAAAACAATTCATATCACATCTTGCGCGGTCGAGGTTCAGTCGATAGTTTAACGTCCATAGTGGACTCTATCCTACCACACGGTAAATTTTTAATTTTCAAAAACTTTTTCTTTTATCTTAAAATAATAACCAACATACATGTTCATTTATAAATTTCAGATTTTAAGGTAGAGGGACATTAACACATGGTTTCGCAACAAATTTTCCTTGTCCTTCGCTCACCAAAATTTATCTTCCCAAAACTTTAAGGCTTTTGGACTTAACATTAATTTATTTTGGTAGCTAATAAATTTCCTAATTTATTTTAAAAACTTTCAGCCTTTCATTTATTTATTTTGCATTAGTTAAGTTTCTACTTGAGATTTCCGTATTTCCACAGTTTTCCAATTAATATAGTGGTCCATCCAGAAAACCAATTTTCAAAAGGAACATTTCTCATGATATCATACATGTTTTATACAACAGAAACAACTGATGCGTACAACCCAAACCTAAAGAAATGATTGCTGGAAACTACCCTTCAACATCAACTGACATTAATGATGTTGTGGCTCCATCACTCTACTAAAATTAAATGGATCATTCTAACATGTCATTCCACTGTAACCACGTATCTTAACTTCTTTTTGGCTTCTAATAATTAAGGTCCATCCATTACTTCAATTACCATTCCCAGTTATGGAATAAACTATGCATCCCCATACTATAGTTGATAAGAAACACAAACCATGCACAGTTTAAATAACTCATTGGAAATTCGGCTTGGCGGAATAACTTTTCCACCCTTTATCTTACCCTCCTCAACTTGAGTCTACCAATTTCCTCTATTTGTGTTAATATCTCATTACCCTCTATTACCATCCCCCTTTGATCCAAATCTCTTAATAGTACTGTCAAATTTTGGAATTTACCTTCTTTATTTTTTGATCTTTCTTATGAGCTTACTCTTGAACTCGCAGAAGTGTACTTTGATACTATTCATCATTTTTTGTGGGTTCTTCTTATGGCTTCCACACATGTCTAATGAAACATTCCTATGTTCTCACCAATATTCCTTACACTCTACGGGGATTCCATATTGCTACTCTATGAGCAACCACCGCTATTTTCTCCATAGCCTTACCTTTTACCCCATCTTAACTAGGCAGTCATCCCTATCTCTCTAGATAATAATTTTTGTTTAGTTTTCACAATTTTTTGTTCAAAAATTAAAACTTCAAAATTTTGAAGCACTTAATCTCAAAACTTTTATCTTTAAAAGTACAAACTTTAAAACTTTTTATTAACATCTAAAAATAACTTGATGTTTTATCTCTTAAACTATATTTAATTTTTATTAAAGTTCTTTTCCTTTTTCTTCAAATCAGCATTTTATTTTTAAGCCGTTTTTCAACAACAAGGATTTATACTTCTTAAAATTGAGATTTTAAACTTAAACCATTTATTAAGTTTTTCTTTTAAAAATGCAATTCTTATACCAAACCATTTATTTAAAAATACATTTTACAATATTTCCAAAAATCTTTTAAAACTTAAACCGTAAAAACTGGAGTAGACAAAGACACTTCCATCCTATTTTTTTTCATTTTACTTATTCTATCTTCACTCCTAATCCTTGGCAAAGTCTCTAATATCATGTGAGGACTTTTGAAAGGACACATGCAATAAATGCCCAAAATAATGGAAGTTATCCATTTTTTTGTTTTGTCTTTAATTTCCTATGTTCCTTCTAATTAGATTACTAACATTGCTTTATATAAATTCCTAATACTGTTTCTATTTATATTTCATAATGGTACTAATATTTAACTTTCTTCTACCTAAAAAGCTCTAATTTTCAAGATCCAGTGTTCCTTTCTGTACTATTTACCCCATTTAAAACCAGTGTCACATCCTATTATCCAGCCCTAAAAAGAATTTTACACCTTAAAATTTTTCATTGCAGAAAAATCAACGAGCTATACATACGCTATATACATTTTTTTTAAAAGAAATAACTTTTTATTAAAACACCATTTATTGGAATTTCCAATTTAACTAATTTTAATTTGTACTAAAACTTTTTGTTTAAATAAAATGTAGATATTTTATATTTCCAAAAATTTAGTTTTTAGTTACTTTACAAAAATAGGGGTTTTCTGCCTTTAAATAATTCCTTTTAAATCATTTCAAATATATTATTTATAGATTTTCTCAAAATTTTATGTTAAAATCATTTCAATTTTTATTTTAAATTCATTTATATGGGGTTGGACTTAGAGTGGATTTTTATTTATCTCTTCTTTTCTACTTACTTTGACTTATCTCCTTTTCCAAATATAAATACCCATCTTGGAGTGATTACTACACATCTTATTTTGAGAACTTATTTCGTCCAGGTACCTACAACATATAGACTCTTACTTCCCATTATATGGATCTAATGTACATCATCATTCAGAAATCCTATAGGGATCTACAACCATTGGGCTATTGGGGTCCTGCTAGGGAGTCACATACCATCCATCTTCACGGACCTTCCAAATGATGCACTCATGCTTTTCTTAAGTTAACACCTTTCCATTCGACCTATTTCCTATGGGATAATCACGGTAGGTGTATTTCTTCAACTTCGTCCGTTGTTCCAACTCATAGTCACATTATTCATCTTTTTCAGGATATGGTTGCAACTACTTCTATGGTCAAAATTTGTAGGATTTGGCATATATTGTATTTATAATTATAGGTAAAAATACAAACACTTCCGCTCAACGTTTTCTAATTTTTTTAAGATCAACTAACCTAAGCTCTTATACCAAATGTAACAACCAGCACCCCAATGGACCTAAATTTTCACTAAATCGAAAACCCAAGTGCATCAAAGTATGGATCATTGGTTTGGTATTCTGCAAATAAACAAATAAATGCATATAAGAGCATTATCGATATAACTCACATCGGAATAGTAAAGTTTAATAAATCATATATTTATTGACCAAGATTGACACTTCTAATATCTAATGTCAATGTTAGTGTCGAGCATGCATAAGGAACCTATCCTTGCACCAGTACCCGTCCTTCTAAAGCTACCCTATGGGTTGTAATGAGGAGGGGGAAGAACAACGTTCTGGTGATCGGTAAATTGTACATTTTACACATAACACTAGTTTATGTCGATTGCCTTCCATCACATGTTGTCATTTATTTTGCTTAGTCGTATGGACTCCATGTATACATACGACACGCCCTATCTACTAGAAGTATACCATAACAACATATGTATATATATAATATAAGTACACGGTCCCCTTTTGGACCAAGATAATATCCCCGCTATTATCCATAACCCAACACCTCGTCAGGATCCATCATCAACGCAGTATCACGTCTCGTCGTCGTGCATACTAAGGAACTCCTTATAGTGTTTAATAATAACATCACAATAGTTTAGCCATATTCTATCTCGCCTCAGGGATTTTCTGCTTGTCTGCTTAATATTGTGGACATAGCTCCATGAACTATAGACGACTCAGCTCCTCGAACTATAATATACTCAATTCCTTAGACTATAGATAACTCAACTCCTCAAACTATGGACTCAGCTCTGCGGACTATTGTGGACTCAGCTCCATGACTACCCCATTCGTTTTGAATGACTTCTTTCTAAGGTTACATAGCTTTGCCTCTCTAAACAAACATACTAGCAAATAACTGGGGCGGTGCATGACCTAATGTGACTTACACTAGTAGGAGTTGTAGCCCGTTAGGTGTAACCTTTGTCATTCCGTTGACCGCTCAGGACCGATGGCGTTCTCGACTAATGTACAGCTCCTACTCCCTGATATAGTACTAACACACTAACATAGAGCTAATCTTTGCTCGTCGTCGTAATTAAATTTCCCAACTGAATCAGGGCAGTAGCCCCAAAATGATTGAAGCAGACCCTACTAGGGTATGCATTTACCTATACGCAAGCGTATATAATTCCGCGGGTCCTATAGTTGGATATGTCCCACATCAGTATAATGTATATACAACTGTTGGTAGCCCTTGCGATGGGCAGACTTCTACTATGTAACACTGCTGACCTCACATTCCTACCTATTCTAATGACTATGTTATTCATATCCACTTAATTTATTTACTAACTTTAATAGTTCACACCCATCATAAACGCATGCTCGAGGCTATGTGTGTGTGTGTGTATATGTATGTATGTATGTATGTATATAGACATTCATACTTGTTTAATTATTGCACCTCCGGTGTTTAACTGTTAATAAATTTTCTTTACTTCCTTATGCATTTACATCTTATTTAACTTGGGGTCATTTACCGCTTTCATTTAAAAGATCCAAATATCTTTTCCCATTTACTTCCTTTTTCTCTATAATAAATTTTCTACCTATGTTTCCTTTTTAACCTTTATTTCCCTCCCTCGTTTAGAGGACTTCCTATACCCTTTTATTTTAAATTATTACTTGCCTATCTTTTCATCTTTTTTATTTAGTTTCTATTTTGCTTATATTGCATATTTGTTTATTCTTTTCTTAGACCACTATTATTATCACATTCATAATTCTTCAATTAATCCTCAGGGATTCCTATATTTTAATGCATTGGAATTACTTTTCTCCCAAATGGAAAGGTTAACCTTGTAAATGTTTATATCCTATCCAAAAGGAGAATTTGTGTTGCATTTGGACTTACAAGGAATTATCTTTTTTATAGTTATTGAAATATACAGTATAAAATACGGTAAATATCCCTATTTTATACATCTCTTTACTTTTAGGTATATTCCTTATTATTTCAAATGATACACTTTTATTTATAAATCAAACTTGATAATCTATAGAAATTCACATTGCAACACCCTATATTGCAATGAATTAAAATACTACTTAAACCCCCATAATTTATTGTCATAACTTAGTTTACGTTCTTACTTGCGACAACCATTCAAATCTACAAATTTGGAATTACCATATAATTTATAAGTTTTAGGGACTACTACTACCTAATATTAAATTCAAGGATGGATAATACCCAACATTTTCCAGATTTACATATATGTAATATATAATTCAAGTTATCAATCAAGAATATGTAGGAAAGGTTTATAATTTCATTACACGTATACAAATTTTAGCCTACAACTCCAATTATATATTAGGCATACATGAATAGATTTACAATGATATAAATCGAATATAATATAAAAATATATAATTTCTCACTCACCTTTTTAGTTTTCCATTTCTCCAGATCTAATATCTGCTATTAAATTTAACTCCCTTTTACCCCTATTTGAATACATACACCATAAGCATACGTATACTTATCAGAATTCTAGATCAGTAGAGATATTTCGATTTAATTTAAATTCTAGATTCGGATTTATAATTTACTTTAACTTGATAGTTTGATTCGACCATGTTCTTCTTCTCAATTATCCTCTGTTATTTCTATTTGTATATACATATAAATTATAACTATTTTTTCAAATTAATAATTTTGTGGAGAAGAGAAAACGGAAAAACTTCAACGTCGCTTAGAAAATATGAGAATAAAAGTGAGGTGTTAGGCCTGTATTCATAAGGGTTCGAATTAATGCCAGCCATTAGATTAAACTTTTTTATATTCAGGTTGTTTGGCCACGTCGAAATTTCCAATTAGCAGCTCGATCGATCGACTGTCACCCCTACCAGTCTACCACTAGTGAACGACCAACAATCAATTGGGGTCGATCGGTCAGCCTTTATTAAGTAAATTAATCCATGTGTTGTTTATTAGTTTGTTTAAATCCTTATTGATCCAATCGATATAATTTATTTCTACCATAATCTTGCTTAACATTTAAGTAATGTTAATTATTAGTCAACTCTAACCGATAATGATTAACGTCACTTAATTATTTTTATTACCTTAATTGCATATACAATTATTTTCGACTTCAAAACTTCAAACCTAAATAACTTTTTCGTTTGAACTCCGATAGAAAAGCTCTATATATGAAAATTGATCAGAAAATAGCAAAAAACCCAACGGTGCAAGTTTCTAGCCAATTTCTGATTTTTGTAAAAATAATTATTTTTGTTCTAACTATTTATTAACTAATTTCTTTTTAATTAATTATGATTAAATTTATGGGGTGTTACAACTAGATGCAATTGTAATTTTATGTGTGCCAATAGTAATTAATTAGGTGCATGCATAAAAGTTATATATGTACAAATTGATATTTAAAATTGACATATACTTAAATTTGATTTAAATGTGCTTAATTGCTAATTGGTTTGGAATGATTTAAGGCATATACAGCCTTATCTATGGCCACCTATATGAGAGCCAATGTGACAACCCATTATTTTGGACCATTCAAATCGACAATAATACACACATGTCAGACTTAAATAATGCAAAATAACATATTGTAATAAAATTTGGAGCAAATAAAACCAATCACAGAATCACAGGCACAGAATATCAGAATAACTCGCAGCGGAAAATAAAATAAATAGTGGTTCATGAAGCCACTACAATACAAAGTCTCAAAACAGATTCAAAATACATAGTCTGAAAAAAAGATACAACAAAAGTCTGAATACATAAGCATAGTAGAAATCCCCAAATACATATGTCTCTAATACAAAGCTGACATAGAAATACTGAATGGAAATAGATAGCAACTAGATAAAAGATGATCTCCAGCAGTCCTAGCTCCAGAAGGTGAGATCTAAAGCTGATACTCAGGCTGACCCTAACGTAAATAAAACACAAACACTCGAGTCAGTACATACATACTTATATAATGTAAAACAACTCAAGTGAACGGTAATAAAAGGTACAAGTAACTTAAAGAATGCTTGGGATCGCCTATTCTTTAAGGATCCATTAAACTATTTACTATGTAGTAATATTCGCTATTATAATAATGTCTAAATATAAAATAAACATACTTTTAAATAGCATTAGGGAGTGACCCAATATTCCCCTTAACACGTAATAGTCCAAGTAGTCTATCCAGTATTAGCATACTCCCAGATTGGGAGCTACCCTCAATACTCCATAGGCTACGGGAGAAATCCAAACTCGTAGTAAAGCTCGATATGGTAGGTGACACGGCATAACTAGGCAATGCCAGGCTAGATATACCAATTACGCATTCGGACTGGTGGAAATGCATAGCATCCACTACCGCCCACCTCGAGCCACACTCCCAAATCAAGGGGTGCACCTAATCAATCACAGAGTAATAGAATGGTATCGAAGAAGTGTGTCCGATCAGAGGTGCTACCTCATTGGCCCGTCGATCGTTCCTGTTTTAGCCACCTTATGCCAACTCACGGGAGTTGGGTCCACATAAATATACCTTTAGGATCGTCGCCACCATCCTACTTCATTCTGGAAGCTCCAACGCGTACACAGTTTTTAAAGTGGTTTTGGTATCGACAGAGAGTATGTCCATATCCGATTCTGGTCTCTTTAACAACCAATCGTTATTATAACCCGTGGTTATAAATTCCAAAAAATAGTTTATATTTCAAATCAAAATACTTCATTTAAACCATTTAAAAGTAAAGTCATTATATCTTTAAATCAAATATTCAATTCCCAAAAATTTAACCTTTTATGAGTTCATTTATTCACTTAAATACATTAAGACATTAAAATTTTAGCTTTCGCGGCAGTTAGAAAATGCGGTGGTAAGTTACATTTGAAAACAATTCAATTCAGCAAAACAGCATTTATAAACTGCTGTAGTAGTTCATGGTTCAATTTGGAAAAATAGTTCAGTTCAGAAAAGACAGCATTTCAAAACTGCTGCAGTAGTTCAATTATATTCAAAAATCTCATTTCAGCCAACTGCAGCACTTAACAAGTGCTACAATAGCTCTTTCATTAGTTTCAGGTTCAAGTTTAGTTTCTACAACTACAGCACTTACAAAGTGCTGTCATAGCCCGTAGTTAATTTTAGCCTTTTAGTTCACTTCTGCAACTACAGCACTTACAAAGTGTTGCAGATTCTATTAGTTCAGTTTTTAGTTCATTTTCAGAAACGATAGAATTTCTGAAGTGTTACTAAAAGAATTTCCAGATTTTAAATAGAATTCCAGCCACAAATAAACTTCAATTAAAATCATTTTAATTTATAAAAATCATATTTTTTCACATAAAAAATGTTCATTTAAATACCCTTTAACTTAAAAATTTATAAAGGAAAATTTTACAATAAAAATCAAATTTTCCAAAATTTCTCTTATTAAATCCAAGTGTACCATTTTCCCATTCTTTCATTTTTAACAATTTACCTTTACACTTAATTTTATATTTCCATTTCAAAATAAAACTTAATTTACACTTTTATTTAATTAACTTAAACTTCCATTCAAAAATCAAATCACAAATTTCAAAATTAAGTTATGTTTTGAATTAAATTTTTCCATTCATTTATTTAACATTTTAATACATAGAAAAATCATTATCACTTTATTTAAATCATTTTTAAATTCAATTTAAATCAAATTATCATATTTTTACATTTTAAAAATACTTAAAAATTTCCAAAAAACTATATAAAATAACCATGGGTCTGTATAATATTTTCTAGCCTAAGTCAAGTGATACGGATAATATATCATTTCAATCCATAATTTACAAAGAAAATCCGGGTTCTATCATTTCAAACCAGCAATCCCAAGTAAATAAAATAAATAAAAATCGCTCAGGCTTATCATTTCAGCCCATAACGATCTTTCCCTATTCTAAAGTTCGTTCGGGTATGTATCATTTCAACCCATAGTGATTCTATTCTACAGGGAACTTGCAGTGTGATTAACAGAAATAAATAAACAGTATAATAAAATATAACATAGCAAATGATGTGACAAGTTTATAACAGGGTTTAATATCATATAATTTACATCACAGGCAGGTATAACATGATATAATAGTTTCTACACATTCACTTGTTGTCACTTCACAAATTATATAAGTATAAATGTCAAGCGTGAATAACTCACCTTTTTACGCTGGAGTTAGCGAATCAAACACCCAAACAAAAATCTAGAAAGCACGATAGCACGACTTGATTTGAGTGGAGAGATAACCAAGATGTTAATCTTGTATTCAACAACAAAACAACGCAAAATAAATATACATTTAAAATACAAAGATTATATTGAAACAAAGTGTAATCAAAATAAACAAAAGACATCACCAAGCTTTTAAATCAAATTTGCTTGTTCTTACTCAACATATGCTCGGCCTTAATGCTCTATTGGTTCAGCCACAACAAGTTTTCTGGTGGTAAGGCTCGGTTATGGATCAATATGGCATGGTTAGGCAAGATAATATGAAGATGTAGGAGTTACAAAGTGGAAGGTCAAAAGGCAAGGCTAACAAATGGAGTTTTGGTTGCATCTAGGCTCGGCCTATGGGTCAAGTGGCTCGGCCAGGGGCTGCTACAGGTTCGGTCAGAGGGTAGGGTGATGGTCAGGGATCATGTCAACAGGTGGTGGTGGTTCTAGGGTGGTGGTTGTGGCTACAATGAAGGGGGTGGTGAAGACTAGGGCTCGGCTATGCAATGTTTTGGGAGTTTTTCAATGTTTTTGTGGTGTTGGCTTCAAGGGATGGTCACGACCTGATCTAGTCAGAGGGGATGGAGGGTGTGCCGTGGATTATGAGGGGAGATGATGGTGGTGATGGTCGGTGGAGATTGTGGAGGGGTAATGGCCGAGCAACACAATGAAGATGGTCAAGTAAAAACAAGCAAAAATGAAGAGGAAAAGTTACAAAAAAAGAAGCCATTACCAAAAAATTTCAGAAATGAATTGGCCGAAACTTGTGATTGAATGAGAAGTTTTCACGTGAAAAGAAAATAAAACACACGGCTAAACAATAGAAAGGAACGGCTAAAGATATTGAAAAGGCAAGCAAATGAAAAGTCAAAAGTTTTAAAAGCTTTTTGTCTCTTAGAATTTCCACTTTATATTTATACAAAATAAACAAAATAAAATCAGTAAATAAAAATAAAAGACAAACAAAAATAAAGTGAAAATGAAAATAAACAATTTTTCTGGAAAAATAAAAGAGTAAATAAAGAAAATAGTTTATTATATTGAAACTAGAATTAAAAATTGCAAACAAAATACAATTAACTTTGGAAAATTATAACTTTACTTCTAAAATGTTTTAAAAATAAAATATTGAAATAAAATTTAATTTAAAATAATTTAAAAATATTTGCAAAAATATTGGGTTGTTACACTCTCCCCCACTCAAATCTTTTTGTCCTCGAAAAGAACGAACAAGGAAAACAAAGAAAAAGCAAGATAGAAAAGCAAATAGTACCTGAAATAAAAAATTCCGGATTCGAAGCATGAATGCTCTCCTCCGTCTCCCAGTTACAGTCTCGATCATCAGTTCTCCACTGTACTTTGACCAGACTAACAGATTTCCTTCTTAGCTACTTCGTATTTCTGTCGACAATACGAAGTGGCTTCCTCTCAACAGTCAGATTAGGTTCTATATCCAAACTATCAAGAGCGGAAGGCTGAACAATAAGAGATGGATCATGCAGATAGCGACGAAGATGCTAAATGTGGAATACATTATGCACTCCAGAGAACTTCTCAAGCAAATCCAGACGATAAGCCAAAGAACCAATTCTTTCCACAATGCGGAAAGGACCAATGAACCTAGGAGCAAGCTTCCCTCTACGACCAAATCGAATAACATTCCTTAAGGGAGAGACCTTAAGGAATACCAAATCACCAACAACAAACTCTAAACTCCGCCTACGACAATCAGCATACTTCTTCTGCCTATCCTGAGCAATCCACATCTTTCTCCTAATCTCCTCAACTCTCTCAGAAGCTTCTAAAATCATATCAAGACCAAGAACCAAACGATTTCCGGATTCAATCCAACAAGATGGAGATCTATAAGGTCGTCCGTAAAGAGCAGCAAACAGAGACATCTTAATACTGGACTGAATTCAAAGATAGAAATGAGATAGACAAAAAATTAAGATAAACTTAAAACAGAAGATTAGATTATACCTGATAGCTATTGTTATAGGTAAATTTGACAAGATGGAGATGATCTTCCCAAGATCCTCCATAATCAAGCACACAAGCACGAAGAAGATCCTCTAGAATCTGATTCACCCTTTCCGTTTGACCGTCGGTCTATGGATGGTAAGCAGTGCTCAGATTCATATGAGTACCCAAAGATACCTGAAAATATTTCCAAAACTGACTAGTAAAGATAGGATCACGATCACAAACAATACTGAGAGGAACACCATGGAGACGAACAATCTCCCTCATGTAGATCTCTGACAAACTAGAAGCAGAACGGGTAAACTTGACCCGAATGAAATGAGCTGACTTGGTCAATCTATCCACAATAACCCAGATACTCTCATTACACCTCCTAGTCCTTGGTAATCCATCAATGAAATCCATAGAAACCTGTTCCCATTTCCAATTGGGAATCTCAAGAGGCGGCAACAAACCAGGGGTCTTCTGATGATCTTCCTTGACTTGCTGACAAGTCGCACACCTACTAACAAAAATGGAGATATCTCGAATCATACCTCTCCACCAATACAACTTCTTCATATCCTGATACATCTTGGTCACTCCCGGATGAATAGAAAGTCTGGACCGATGATTTTCCCGAAGTAACTCCTATCTCAATCCATCAACATTCGGGACACAAATCCTATTATTAATCCTCAAAATACCTCTATCATCGATCTGAGCTCCACTGCCATCAAGACTACTACTACCAACTCTGCTACGAACACTCTCCTTCATCAATCTAAGCATCTCATCCTCATCCTGTTTAGCCATGATACGGTCCAAAAGAGAAGAAGAAACAACCAGCTGACACAACATAGCTTTCTTCCGTCTTAAAGCATCCGCCACAACATTAGCTTTCCCAGGGGTATAGTTGATGTCGAGGTCATAAGAAGCAAGAAACTCTAACCACCTAACTTGCCTCTGATTCAAATCCTTCTGGGTGAAAATATACCTCAAAGACTAATGATCTATGAAGAGCTCAAACTTAGTACCCAAAAGATGATGCCTCCAAAGCTTCAAAGCAAAAACCACAGCAAGCAATTCCAAATCATGAGCAGCATAATTGGCTTCATGGGTCTTCAGTTGACGACTAGCATAAGCAATGATTTTCCCATCCTGCATCAGAATAGCTCCCAAACCTTCACGACAAGCATCAGTGTATACCGTTAATCCCTCATTTCCATTTGGAACGGTAAGAACTGGTGCGGAAGTAAGCTTGTGCTTTAACTCATTGAATGCAGCCTTACACTCATCACTCCAAATAAACTTAGCATTCTTTCGAGTCAAAGCGGAGAGAGGTGCAGCAATCCGAGCAAAATTCTCAAGGAATCTCCGATAATAACCGGCATGGCCCAGAAAACTACGAATATCAGCTGGAGTCCTAGGAGTTTCCCAATCCTGCACAAAATAAGGATAAATAAGGACAGGAAAGATAGAATAAATTGAATGAATCAAGGAAAGAGAAGGAAAGAAAGACTTACATTGATCGTAGTGATCTTGACTGGATCAACAGAAACTCCATTACCAGAAACAATATGCCCGAGGAATCGGACTTCATCCTTCCAGAAATGGCATTTAGAAAATTTAGCCTTCAACTGATGATTTCTAAGAGTCTCAAGAACAGATTTCAAATGTGACTCATACTCTTCCTCGGACTTAGAGAAAATGAGAATATCATCAACAAAGACTAGAACAAATTTATTAAGCACATCACGAAAAACACGATTCATCAAATCAACAAAGAAAGCTGGAGCATTAATCAAACCAAAAGGCATGACTAACCATTCAAAAAACCCATTCTCAGTACGGAAAGCAGTCTTGGGAATTCATTCCTCAGCAACTCTGAGTTGGTGGAAATCTGTGGCAAGATCAAGCTGAGAGAAAACAGTGGCACCATAAAGATGATCAAACATATCATTGATGCGAGGCATTGGATATCTTTTTTTCATAGTGAACTTGTTCAGCTCCCTATAATCAACACACATCCGGAGAGAACCATCAGACTTGGTGACGAAAACCACCGTTGCTCCCCATTCTGAATGGCTAGGTCTGATCAGACCTTTGGAGAACAAGTCGTCAATTTTCTTTCCCAACTCAACCTTCTCGCGAGGTTCCATTCTTATAGGAGGAAGAACTATAGGTCGAGCTCCAGGAATAAGATCAATACGGAAATCAATTTCCCGCTTAGGGGGTAAAGCAGTGACTTCACTAAATACATCAGGATAAAGTTTGACCATATGAGTCGACTAAAGATCAATAGGAGAAGAATCCAGAGAATAAATAAAATTGCCAGCAAAATCCTGAGGCATGCGACACTGAATAATCAAAGGATCACCCTTATCTCCCATAAGAGACACAATTCGGGATTTGCAAGAGATACGGGCATCATGATTCCTTAATCAATCATCTCCAAGCAATAAATCAAAAGCATCGAAACCCAAAACATAGAAATCTCCAGAAAATCGATAACCAGAATGAAAGAGTTTCACATGCTTACAAATCCTATTAAGATTTGCAGAACCCCCAATATGATTTGAAACACATAAAGGAACAGAAGCATACTCAAGGGAAAGGAGACGCTCAAACTTATCACACAAATCAATAGAAATAAAACTATGGGAAGCTCCAGTATCAAATAACACATGAACATGATGATGAAATAAAGAAAAGGTTCCCTGAAGAGTACCTTGATTATCACTAGGAGCAGGAGCAGGTGCAGGTGGATCAGGTAAAGAAGCAGAGGTAACAACAAAAATACCAGATGGCTTGCCCTTCTGATACAACGGACACTCATTCTTGAAATGACCAGGCTGAAGACAAACATGACAGAGATTTTTACTGGTACCTTGAGGTGGAGGAATAGCAGCCCCAACTGAAGTAGGGCAACTATTAGCATAGTGTCCCTTCTGATCATACTTGAAACAGGTGATGGTAGATAGGTCAATAGGGTGCCTTTGAGAAGGAGAAGATGAAGATCCCAAACCCGGATTCTTGAGCCAATTCTTCTTCTGATGGTGGAAATTGGGCTTTCTCTTCTTAGAGTTAGCCGAGGAAGACTGAGATGCAGGAGCACTAGCAACAGCAGGACCCTTGGAAGTAGGGTTCTCATAACGAATAGCCATTTCCATAAGCCCGGTGAAAGTGCCATGAATATGAGAAATGAGACGATCATAGAACTCTGGGCGAGCTCCAGCTATGAACTTCTCATTCTTCTTAAGCTGGGTGTCAATAAGGCCAGGACCAAACTTGGAAAGTTCATTGAACTTCCGCTCATACTCAGAAAAGGACATGGTACCCTGCTTGAGATCCATGAACTCACGATAAAGCTGAGATTTCCCGGCTTCGGGCATCCATTTTGCCACAAAAGCCTTTCTGAAAGAAGATACAGAAACAAAAACTTAAGATAGATTCAAGAAAACGGAAATAGGAACAAAATTCAAGATAACACAAAGGATTCCTTAACTGCTCCCACGGAATATCACCCTCGTTAGTGTGAGCTGTAACAGACTCCCACCAATCCAAGGCTGACTCTTGCAGCTGCCAAGCTGCTAACTGATGCTTCTGGGCATCAGAAATCTCGAGACCGGTAAAGCTCCTCTCTAAACTCCGTAACCATTGCTAGGCTTCGATAATGCTCTCCGAACCAGTAAACTTGGTACCACCAAGTTGAGAGAATTCCTTATAGAGAACAGTAAACCTAACAGGTGCAGCAGGTTGAGGAGCTGGGGCAGTACCACGACCCCTACCACTGGCATTTCCACGATTCATCTTGAAAATATCAAGAATGAATTTTAGGACAAAGGTACAGAGAAGACAAAGATAAGATAAGATAAAACAAGATAAATTCACTCGGATGAATATCCTAATTAAAGAAATTTCTAACAAGGTAGATACGAAAGAAGGAAGTTTAGAGAATTTGCTTTTAAAACAAGAAAATTTTATATCAAAATAATCTTTGAAAAATCATTATATACTTTGAAAATACGTTCTCTTACAAAGAAATGATTCTGAGGTTGATTTCACTCATTCTAGGGTATTTCAACCCTATCTCTAATGAGTTTTTACTCCATAGGCTAAGGTTTGCCTAAAACCTCGCTCTGATACCAAATGTGACGACCCACTATTTTGGACCATTCAAATCGAAAATAATCCACACATGTCAGACTTGAATAATGCAAAATAACAGATTGTAATAAAATTTGGAGCAAATAAAACCAATCACAGAATCACAGACACAGAATATCAGAATAACTCGCAGGGGAAAATAAAATAAATAGTGGTTCATGAAGCCACTACAATACAAAGTCTCAAAAACAGATTCAAAATACATAGTCTGAAAAATAGATACAACAAAAGTCTGAATACATAAGCATAGTAGAAATCCCCAAATACATATGTCTCTAATATAAAGCTGACATAGAAATACTGAATGGAAATAGATAGCAACTAGATAAAAGATGATCTCCAGCAGTCCTAGCTCCAAAAGCAACTCAAGTGAACTATAATAAAAGGTACAAGTAACTTAAAGAATGCTTGGGATCGCCCATTCTTTAAGGTTCCGTTAAACTATTTACTATGTAGTAATATTCGCTATTATAATAACGTCTAAATATAAAATAAACATACTTTTAAATAGCATTAAGGAGCGACCCAATATTCCCCTTAACACGTAATAGTCCCAGTAGTCTATTCAGTATTAGCATACTCCCAGATTGGGGGCTACCCTCAATACTCCACAGGCTACGGGATAAATCCAAACTCGTAGTAAAGCTCGATATGGTAGGTGACACGGCACAACTAGGCAATGTCAGGGTAGATATACCAATTACGCATCCGGGATGGTGGAAACGCATAGCAGCCACTACCGCCCACCTCGAGCCACACTCCCAAATCAAGGGGTGCATCCAATCAATCACAAAATTAATAGAATGGTATCGAAGAAGTGTGTCCGATCAGAGGTGCTACCTCATTGGCCCATCGATCGCTCCTGTTTTAGCCACCTTATGCCAACTCACGGGAGTTGGGTCCACGTAAATATACCTTTAGGATCGTCGCCACCATCCTACTTCATTCTCGAAACTCCACCGCGTACACAGTTGTTAAAGTGGTTTCGGTATCGACAGAGAGTATATCCATATCTGATCCCGGTCTCTTTAACAACCAATCGTTATTATAACCCGTGGTTTTAAATTCCAAAAAAATAGTTTATATTTCAAATCAAAAAACTTCATTTAAACCATAAAAAAGTAAAGCCATTATATCTTTAAATCAAATATTCAATTCCCAAAAATTCAACCTTTTCTGAGTTCATTTATTCACTTAAATACTATAAAACATTAAAATTTTAGCGTTCGCAGCACTTAGAAAATGCTGCGGTAAGTTACATTTGAAAACAATTCAATTCAGCAATGACAGCATTTATAAACTGTTGTAGTAGTTCAGGGTTCAATTTGGAAAAATAGTTCAGTTCAGAAAAGACAGCATTTCAAAACTGCTGCAGTGGTTCAATTATATTCAAAAATCTCATTTCAGCCAACTACAGCACTTAACAAGTGCTACAATAGCTCTATCATTAGTTTCAGGTTCAAGTTTAGTTTCTGCAACTACGGCACTTACAAAGTGCTGTCATAGCCCTTGGTTAATTTTAGCCTTTTAGAAAGCACGATAGCACGACTTGATTTGAGTGGAGAGATAGCCAAGATGTTAATCTTGTATTCAACAACAAAACAAAGCAAAATAAATATACATTTAAAATACAAATATTATATTGAAACAAAGTGGAATCAAAATAAACAAAAGACATCACCAAGCTTTTAAATTGAATTTGCTTGTTCTTACTCAACATATGCTGTGATATCCCGGAATTTCAAGAAGTTTGAATTGTGATAATCTCCTTAATTAAATTAATTAAAATTTGTAAAGTTGATATTTTCAAACCATTTAATAAAGAGATGTTTATAAATATAGATATAAGTAGGTTTTAAAATAGAATTATTATTTTCAGAGTAATGATGTGTTTATTTAATTTTATATATGTCTGAGTTGATTTTAAATTGGATTTTTAAATGGAATTTGAAATTTGGATTTGAATTTGAATTTAAAAGATATATATCTTAAAAATATAGTTTGGATTTAAAATATATGAATAAAAGTTTTTATTTTAAAATAAGATTTCTTTTATATCATTTTCCTTAAAGGAATTTATTTATATGAATTTATAAAGTATTTAGTAAATAGTAAATAAATATAAAAGTTTTATATTATCATTTAAAATGGATTAAATATACTATATATTATTTAGTTAAAATCTAATTGGTTTTTATTTTATTTTCTTTTAAAAGTTTTATTTTTATAAATTAAGAAAAGCATTTATAAGTTAGGATATGTATTTATTAATTAGGAAAATTTAATAATAAAAGCTTTTAAACCCATTTATAAGAATATAAATTTAATTATGCATGTAAAGTTTAGGTGTTAGCTTATAAATCCTCTTAAATAACATGTTTCAAGTTATTAAAAGAGTTTAGTGACAAGTGTCACATTTTTATTTTATTTTCTTTAATTTTAATAAATCAAAAACTAAAATCTATATAACAATACTTCTCATTCTTCTTTCACTTTTCTACCTCATTTCTAAGAATTCAAATCTGCAGCCACGTTTTCAAAACAGAGAAAATTTACCCAAAAACCTGAAATCATCTTCAAGGCAAATCTAAAATTCAAGAAATAAATCTATAGCAAATTCCTCTCCACAATCCCAAATCTGAAACAAATTCAAGTAAAAGCCTTCTCAAAATCTAAAGCCTGAAAACCATTTTCAAAACAAAGAAACAAAACCAGAAAGATCAACAAAACTACTGCTTCAAGCTTGCAACTGAGCTGTTCATAATTCAACTTAAGATTCAATTAAAAATCAAGAGAGATTACAACAGATTTCCAGTAACTAAGCAATTCAAAGTTCCAGATCCAAGCTGTTCAAGTTTAACTTTTCAAACATCTCAATTTCAAAGCTCTGTTCAACATCTCTACCAAGTGAGTAAATATTTCTTTTAAAAACAGTTATTTTTAAATCTGTGATTCGGCCTTAATGACTGTGATGAATCTTTATAAAATATGATTGCATGTGTTTATATGTGTAAGTGCATGTATATAGATATATGTATATGAATTGCATGTTCTCTGTTTATAACCTGTGAGTAAACCTTTATTTTTAAACAGTTTTAAAATCTGAGAATAAACTTAAATGTTGTGATGAATGTTATAGTAATATGGTTGGCATATGATTTATCTGTGAATGCATGTTGGTATAATAAAATGCCTGCACTAAAATTAGTATCTATAAATATTTGTTGTTCTGTTATTTAAAGTAAGCAAATTATTTTAAAAAAAAATAGTTTGCTATGGATTTTTACTACCATGCATGAGTTGATATTGATTTGTATTATAGTTCTTTAGTTTGAATTTATATGAATCAGTATGTATATGTTGAGTGTACCTGTCTATGTATATATATATAAATATGCCTCTGTTTAGTAACAGGTTAACAAAATTTAAGAAAAAAATCCATATCTCAATTTGCAAGCAATTTTAAGTTATAATCTTTAAAGGAAAACTGTTAGAAATAGTTAGATTCAAGTTTTAAAAATAACTTTAATTAAAGTTAATTAGTAGAATTTCTGGAATCTAGAAATGTCAGTGATAATCAACATAAGGCAGAAAAATCGAATGATGTAATTTCGAGTTTTGATTATATAAACTGTTTCGAATTGAAAAATGTTGAATTTTAATAATCAAAACAAGATTTTTAAGTTTATGATTGTCGAGATATAGTGAGTTGAACGGAAATCACTTTTTCGTCGATTTCTGGCAATCGTGGAAGAAATGATCATCGAGATCATTGCTGGAGGAGGCTGGTGCGATAGGGATCCTAGGAAAAATACTCGGTGGATTTATTGACCATCGTGGCGGCGGCACGACAATGATGTAGGGTTTAAGATCAGTTTTGGAATGGTTGGGTTCGCGTGGTTGTTGCGTGGCCATGGGGTACCGGAGGTGACCGGTATGGGTTAGATCGACGTGTCGTGGTGCGGCTAAGTTTTGGTCGGAGTGGTTATGCTTCTGGTGATTGGAGATGGCAACTCGAGGTGGTTTTGGTCGATCAAATTTTGGGTTCCAGCTTGTCTTGATTTGTTCGATTTCGTTTCCAGGCGAATCGATCGAATCTGGGTAGTCGAGATGATAGGGCAGGTCATCGGTGATCTGCAGACGTCGGCAAAGATGGTCAGAACGGTGGCGAATGCATGTGCACGTGCACCTGTGCACGGCGATGATCTCGTGCTTGGATGATAGGTTCGTGAGCGACTCGAAGTGGTACTCGAGCGGGAAGTCGATTGACTCGGGGATGAGCTCGTGCTCGCGTGAGAGTGTAACAGCAGTTGTCTAACTCGAGTATTTCAAACATGGGCTCGGGTTATTTGAGATGCAGCAGGGTTTTAAAATTTAAAACAATATTTAACAAAGTTTTAAAAACAATTCAAATGTTTAAAATCAAGTCTTTGAAGGTGAATAAAGTTTTAAAAAATGAAATGGTAAATTTAATCAGGTTTTAAGATATATTAATTATGTTTTAAAAGCCAAATGAATTTTTAAACAAGTTTTTTTTTACAAGTTTCAAAGTTTAAATTTTTAAAGTTAAATGTTTTGGAATTGTTTTGGTTTTTGAAATTACCAAGTGTTTCAAATAAATTAATGATTAAGAATTATTAATAACTAAGGGTTAAGTAAATAAATAAAATAGGATGAATTAGTTGATAATTAAGATCAATTGATTAATTAATTAAGATTGATTAATTTATAATTAGAGGTAATTAATTATTTGGTAATTAAGATCAATTAATTAAGTAATTAGGATTAATTAATTAATAATTAGGTTTTATTAATTATTAATTAAGGGGTGATTAATTTGTAATTAAAGATTAATTAAGGATTAATTGATTAAGATTTATTAATTGATAATTAAGGTTTATTAATTAATAATTAAAGAATAAATAATCTGTACTTAAGATTAATTAATTTGTTTAAAGGTAATTAAGGGATGAATTACTCAAGTATAATTAATAAATAAATGTGATTAATTTAAGTTAATTAATTTGTAAATTAATTAAAGATACTCACTTGATAAAGGATTAAGTATGAATACTTAATAAGATTGATAAGTATAATTACTTAGTGTAGGTAATTAAGGATAATTAAGGAAAGGATTAAGGAAATTACTTAATGGGAAGTAATTAAAGGATAATTACTTAGGAGAAGTAATTAGGGATTAATTATTTGGTAATTAATTAAAGGATTAAAGTAATTAATTAAGAAGTTAATTAATTAAGGAAAGTAATTATAGGATGATAATTACTGTATATGGTTAAGAATAATTACTTGAATGTAATTAAAGTATAATTAATCAAGGAAGATTAATTAGGGAAGATCATTAAGAAATGATTAATTAATTAATTTGTAATTAATTAATGCTAGTAAGCAGGATTAAGGTAATCCAAGTAATTAAAGGATAGTAATTAATTTAATTAAAGGTTAATTAAATTGATTTGGAGTTAATCAATTCTGCTTTTGAATGATTGATTAATATTGGATGATTGATATTGGGTGATTGGTTGATACTGGATGATTTGGATTTGATATCTCTGATATGTGATATGCTGCTTTATGAGATGAATGTTGATATGAATTATCTATTGTGATAATGTTATTTATATATCTGTTTATATCATTCAGAATATAAGTTTAAATGTTTAAACCTTTAAACAACTTGGCCTTTAAAATACGTTTTGGATTTCGATGAGACCGGGATCGGGTTTCCGTATACCGGGATTCCAGGTCTGGAGACCCGAATACCACATCGATCCAAATTTACGATAGGTCGTGAATCTCAAGTGAAGATGAAGATTCAGAGTGCAAGGGTTATTGTCGTTAACTCTGAGGGTGATTCCAAAACGAGTGTAACGAGATAATGCCTTCGGTTTCGTTCGAACCCGGAACGAACTTATATGGATTGAATGCTTTCAGCACATCGTCAGGCGGACGATGAGCATTCTAAGTGATATGTTCTGATTAAAGGTAATCGTAACCTCAAGCCTCATCAACCGGGAATGGCTAAAACAGGGGAGGTGCAGCAAGGCTTCGTGGGTAGCACCCACTGAGAGCAAGATAGATCCCTGTCTAGAGGTCCCTTTTCTTTTATTCGGCTTAGTGTGTGGTTGGTCGTGCCAACTACGGGATTGTCTTGTTCGGGATTATCCAGTAAGGGATGGTTCCGGCTTTGTGTTGCAGGGGAGCGGGCGTACTCCTCGGTACGGTGATCTAGGCCACGTACTGTGACGGGCGGTACCCCAGTAGCCCTGCCATTGTATGGAATCCAAACTCCAATAAGTGCCGTACGTATTAGTTGTGCCCAACTATGTTGGAATGTGAGATGTAAGCATTTCAGCTATTTCTGTATTTTACTTGGAAACCCTAGACCCTATTATAATATAACTGGATTTCCTATCAAATGTTTTAGTTAGCGTAAGGTAAAAACTTACCCATGTTTATGTGTGGGGAGTCTTACGTGATACTTTTGTTTCAAAGGTTTTCAAAGTTAAGCAATTTAAACCGTTTACTCACACCAGACCCATGTCTGACCCAAGTGTTTATTTTCTGTTTTATTAAACTCTTGGGTACTCAATATTGTATTGAGTAGTCGAGGGATTCAGGTTAGTCTTGACGAATACTGGAGGAGTTGAGGAGCAGGAGGCTTCAGCGTGTAGATATATAGAGTTTCCGCTGTGTATGTTGTATTGTACTGATGTACTTGTGATGTATAATAGACAGAAGTTTATAACTGTCTATTCTGTGTTGTATAAATTGTATACTCTGATGTATATGATACTATGTAATATCTTATGTGATATATTATATTTCATTCGTTTCCGCTGTGAGATTCTTTTGTGTTGTTGTTTCTTCTTTTCTATCCTTTCTTCTTCTATCCCTTTCTTTCTTCATGATGATACGACTTTTTCTGTGGAGAAAAAGCCGGGTCGTTACATATGCTCAGCCTTAATGCTCTATTGGTTCAGCCACAATATGTTTTCAGGTGGTAAGGCTCGGTTATGGATCAATATGGCATGGTTAGGCAAGAGAATATGAAGAGGTAGGAGTTACAAAGTGGAAGGTCAAAAGGCAAGGCTAACAAATGGAGTTTTGGTTGCATCTAGGCTCGGCCTATGGGTCAAGTGGCTCAGCCAGGGGCTGCTACAGGTCAGGTCAGAGGGTAGGGTGATGGTCAGGGGTCATGTCAACAGGTGGTGGTGGTTCTAGGGTGTTGGCCGTGGCTACAATGAAGGGGGTGGTGAAGACTAGGGCTCGGCTATGCAATATTTTGGGAGTTTTTTCAATGTTTTTGTGGTGTTGGCTTCAAGGGATGGTCACGGCCTGATCTGGTCAGAGGGGATGGAGGGTGTGCCATGGATGGTGAGGGGAGATGATGGTGGTGATGGTCGGTGGAGATGGTGGAGGGGTAGTGGCAGAGCAACACAATGAAGATGGTCAAGCAAAAATGAAGAGGAAATAAAAAAAGCCATTACCAAAAAATTTCAAAAATGAATTGGCCGAAACTTGTGATTGAAATGAGAAGTTTTTCACATGAAAAGAAAATAAAACACATGGCTATACAATAGAAAGGAACGACCAAAGAAATTGAAAAGGCAAGCAAATGAAAAGTCAAAAGTTTTAAAAGCTTTTTGTCACTTAGAATTTCCACTTTATATTTATACAAAATAAAAAAAAATTAGTAAATAAAAATAAAAGACAAACAAAAAAAAGTGAAAATAAAAATAAATAATTATTCTGGAAAAATAAAAGAGTAAATAAAGAAAATAGTTTATTATATTGAAACTAGAATTAAAAATTGCAAACAAAATACAATTAACTTTGGAAAATTATAGCTTTACTTCTAAAATGTTTTAAAAATAAAATATTGAAATAAAATTTAATTTAAAATATATGCATAAATATTGGGTTGTAACAGCTAGAAAGGGGCTAAAGATTCAAAAAGTTGGCTCTAGATTTAGTAATAGAGATGGAATAAACCAAGGAGAGAATATCTCCTTTACTCGCTCTATGAAAGGCCTCGCTACCATTCATTATTGAGGAGGTCACCTTTTGCTCTCCCTCTCCTTTATGATTGAAGCCATTTCCAACTCCCTTAGGCCAAAAATATTAGATCCAAACATCAAATAGAAAAAAAAATGGTTCTCCAAGTAGTTGCAACGCTAGGAGCTCGAATCAGGATCGAACCTAAGAAAGTTTACCAATCAAGGTGCAAATCTAAGGCAACATTTTTGAGGTTACACCCTATAATCTATGATTAACATGTTATCATGTTAATATAGTTAATTAATATATATTTGAATGAATTTATATGCATAATCGTTGTCCTATTTAATTGTATTGTCATACATATGTATATATAAGTATACATCTACAAATTTTACTATCTATCAATTTTATTTGTTTGGATTAATAAAATTTAAAAGAAAAAGAATTTTCTTTATATATATATATATATATTCACAGCAACAAATTTTTAAATATAATTTTTAAAACATCAAAAACTATTTTAAATTGATTTAAGACTGTTTTTAAAAAATAAAAATAAACAAGTAAATATATATATTATATGTCCAAAACTATTTTATTATGTATCAAAAGTAATGTTACAACAAAAATAAAACTGAAATATATTTTTATTTTATTTTAAATATAAAGTTTAGATATACATATATAAATATATTAATGTTAATATAATATGTATTAACTAGTATTATATATATTTTTAATTTTATTTTATAAAATTACAATTTATTGTTTATAGAATTTTTTTAATTTTTACATATAATTTATTTAGTTTTAATTTTGGATGGAAGGCATTTTATTTAAATACATAGATTTTAATTTTTTTTGATAACATGAGTGATACTCTATTCTAGAGCAGAGCACTCTTTTTTTGATGTCTCAGGGGCTCGAACCCATGACCTTTAGAACCTCTATCTAAAGCGTCACACCCTAACTACTTGAGCTAGAGGTCCTTGACAATTACATAGATTTAATTATTTTATTAATTATTTTATTATACTATTATTAAAAGTGCGCGTGTGTGTATATATATCATTTTCGAAAATTATATGACATAAATATATTTATGATAATTTTGTTTAATTATATATATATATAATACATATAGTTTTACTTTAAATTTACGGATCCAGATCAGTTTTTAAACTATTTTACTAATTAAACAAATTAAATATTTTGAAACTGAATTTTTAATTTCAAAAATATTAACTTGTTTAAAATAAATTATTTTATTTATGTTTATGATATTTTTATTTAATATTATGATATATATATATATATCTATAATTTAAATTAATAGATCTAGATATGTTTTTAAACAATTTTACTAATTAAACAAATTAGATGTTTGAAAATTAATTTTGAATTTCAAAGTTATCGACTTAATAAAAAATAACATATTTTATTACAAAATAAGTATTCAAAATTTAGTTTTTATTATACACACACACGAACACATATAATTTAAACTTGTTTTGGACAATAATGGGCATATAAAGGGTCAATGTGTCTCTTGTAGAGTAAATTTCAAGACTTATATACGGGGCACATTAAACCATGTACACATTTATATGTTCCACGCACGCTTAAACATATGTGTGTATTTGATACACATGTACACTTTATATATTACGTATTTATACAAAATTAAATCTTTATAAATAAAATAAAGATTTTATTTAAAATAAACTTAGAACAGATCAAAATCGATAAGACTTCATAGGCCTAATAAGATCAAAAATGGTAAAACTTTACGAAATACACCTATTTAACCCACTGCATGTTGGCCTAAATCCAATAATGGTACCGAGCCCAATAGCACATGCGGTCTAAATTAGTAGAATTAGGGCTAACTTTTTAAATCCTACACATATAGTAGGGTGTCTAAAAAAGTAATTTCTAAGGTTGGTTAGGGTTATCAAGTACTCTAACCTTCCAACTAATGGCCTAGCCAGAAAGGATGAGGTAAGCCCGATGGTTATCCCGAATAAAAAAGCTCAAATTAATTTGGGCCTTGAGCTAATTTTCAAAATCTATTTTGAAATTAAAATAGAATTTTAAATTTAAAAGGTTATATTTTAAATAAATAAAAATAATATTTTATATTTAAATGGTTAAATTTAAAATTAGTAATGATTTTATAAATGTTACAAAATAATTTTCAATATTGTTTTAAAAATAAAATAATTATTTTTGAAAATTATTAGTAATTAATTAGATTAATTAAATGAATAATTAATTCAAAATATTTATTCAGATTAAATAACATATATATATATTGATATATGTAACCTTATCTGGAAATGTTAAGGTTATATGTCTGTGTGTGTGTTCAAAATTAATAAATTAATTAAATTATGTAATAAAATATATTGATTTAAACTTAATTAATAAATAATAAAATCCATATATATGTAAAGATATATGTGTATAACAATAAATGTTATAGTATACATATTTAACATAAAATGTTTAACTGAATAACATAAAATTAAGTAAAATGTTAATCAAATAAATATATAAGATTGGATTAATAATATTCATATAATATTATACATAAGACTATTATATAAGTTATTTAAATTATCAAAGTAATATAATAATTAAAACTTACATAATATGAATGCATAATTAAAGATGGAACAATAAGAAACCTGAATTGATTTAAGGGATAAATACATACGAATAGTATGTATATCATGATTTCTGATGTATCTGACACTTGAATAAAATGGGTATTTCATAAGAAGTACATTATTCCATAAGGCAATATCACTCAATTAAATATATTAAATATTATGAATCTTTAATATAATTGTTGTCATCTACCATTTATATATTAATATATTACTTGCATACTCCTTAGTTGTTGAGCTTTCCTCAAGCTAGGTAATTTATATTTAGTAATATTAATATGGAGAATAGGTGAGGTAAGATATATGCACATATCTGTTGAGCTTTCCTCAAGGTATGTGCATTATACTTAGGCCATCGTGAATTGTTAGGTATAAATGAAGAATCTCTCTTTATTTATTGAGCTTTTCTCAAGATAAAGATGAGACTAGGACAAGGACCACAAGGTAAGAAGTTGTATGTAATACAACCAATAAGGGGTTATCCATCGTATACGGGCCTATGATTTGTTGAGCTTTCCTCAAAGTCAGAATCCCAAGACATACGAGTCCTAACATCCACTAGAGAAGTCGAAAGACTTCTAAGTTTCATCTTAGAGTTATGAGAAACATAAAAGTATAGTGAGAGCCTTATTAGATAAATGAAATGATAGCATTTAACTTTCTAATATTATAAGATCATCTGCTATATAAAGTCAAAGTAATCTAGATCGATAAATTTGTGCAAATAATATAATTGATAAAAATTCAACCAATTAAAATATACTATGAACTGAATTAAGATTGACAAATAGATATATAAAGTATACTTACCAATAAATAATTTTTGCATTTTGTAGTTTTAAGACCCATGTAAGCGCCTAATTATACAACTACTTGAAATATTCATAACTTGGTCATTTACATGTTTCTTTGCCTATGATAGTGTATTGACTTCTATGAGTATTGAACTCTACAAACAATACATGGATATAAATATTTAATCCATATCCAGTCATATATAAATATTATATGGTGAATAGTCACAATTCATATTGTACGAAACCTCGATGAAATTTGTTCTTTAAATTATGCAAGTAAACCATAGTGTGAGATCGTGTAATCAATATGATTGATTATAATAATGATCTTGCTGTGTTAAATGTAACACTAAACCAAGAGTACAAGATATATCTAAGATTTGATCACTGAAATGTTGGTTTTATCAGTTTACGAATAATAAAACTTATTTTATATCCTTAAATTTTAAGGATGACTGAATGCATTTTTGTAAAGAGTTCATTATGATATTGTTGTAAGGGTTTCCTTGAATAGTTCGACCATTTAGAAAGGAAGGCCGCTGTATGAGAGTGGATGTAACCTAAGGCATCATTAGGATAAAGAGAGTGAATGGTCACTTCTACTTCATAAAAAGATATTGGAAATCAGAATTGTAAATTAGTAATAGATCTTAATTAGAAATAAGACATGATATCTACTCCAAATGTATTTTCACATAGAAAATTGTTTTCCATGAGATTTATTTCTTCGAGTTTTAAGATATTTGATCTAAAAACTCTCGATCATAAACTAGTTATAGTAGATGAAAAAATAGTCTATATTAAGTGGTTGAATGGAACTTCATATTTCATACACTATTACAATAATGACGGAAATAGTGGGAGCATGCCATAAAGGACTTATTGGTCCATCAAGTTACGAAAACTATTTTCATAAAACATAGAAATATTATTTATAAAATAATAATTGTTTCCAGTGTTGGCTGAAAAATAGACATGGTTTTTGTTTCAATATGAATATTAGAAATATTAATTATAAAATAAAACTATATTATTAGTATTTGTTTTCCTAACAAAAGTGACGCATTATAAAATATAGAAGTATCTGAAATTATATGCAATTTTAAAACTACAGACTAAGCTACATTTTTGAGAAAGAATTATTTGATTATGTGATTATGAAGCATATGGTCTAGTGAATTATATCTCAAACAATTAATGGAAAAGCACCCACTCAGTAGGATCAACATAAGAGTGTATGAGCTCGTCGGATCGACACAATATATGTATGCAGTCATAAGTCTAATAACACCTAGGCAATTCCACATACTTTGTTAAATTCACCAATGAATTGTCACAAACATAAATATGTGTATTTGATAGACATATTGCATGTTTATAATATATTCACAGAATATAAAATGGAAGTAATGAAATTACGTGAATAGAAAATAAAAGGATTCAATTTGATGAAATAGGTGAGTATACTGGATAGAGTAACGAACATACCAAAAGATGAATAAAGATTAATTCTCAATATTCACTCCTCCTTATGATACCTAATGATGCATTGATGAGGAGTAATCAAATGTTGTTGGACAAATATGATTAATTTTAAGTGAGGTTGGGTAACCTTCTTTCTGTAAAGTCATGTACTTAAGAGTAGTATGCAAGGTTAAAATTATTTTCATCTGAAGAATAGTTTATGAAACCATACAATATAAGGGTCTTTTTTCTTCTAAGAAACCCTACCATATCCTAGCTCAAAGAGTTGATAGCTTTTGCGAGTCGAAAGACTACACATAATAGTTATTCGTAAGGTATCTTGGTGGACCACCTCAAAGGAGTTTGGAAACGATCATCATTGGACGATGAATTTATGTTTTGAACATAAGTTTCGTAAACTAAAACCAAATCAATGTTATATATATCTAAGGTAATTTATAAGATGTTTATGAATACATATTCCATTGCATCGAGTAATAATTATTATTTCAAGAAATGCCAACTTCATTGCAAAGGATTTTTTATAGAAATTATTGGTAGTAAAATGGATTTGGATACAATCCAAAGTGAAACTAATTACATGGGATGAAATGCGAACCTAAACGATCACAATGCATTATGGTGTCTAATAAGCATTCTCGCATATTGAAGAGAAACTATGAGTCTCTTATCAATATCAAGAATAAATAATCCCCAGTTGTTAGTTAATCCATTAATTGTAATGACTCTGCCATTTGGTATGTTGCACAAATCCGAAAGGATTTCAAGTATGGTCAAAATATGATTTTGACAGTTACACGCAAAGGGACACGATCCATCGACCGCAAGTATGTCTTCAAGAGATAGGCAATGCGGTTAGAATATACTGAAAAACATTGATAAAAATAAAATCGTAAGTTTTAATTATTGAAATTAAAGTAACATATTCGCCATTTAATGTGCTCAAGATGATTTGGATTTTACTCACAAAATTATCACCTAGTATGAATTTGTCTTTTGGTAATATGTGTTGAAACAGAAAATTCTAAATAAAGATTTAGAATAGATTGTTTGCAGATAATAACCAAAGTGTCTCGAAGTCCGTGAGAGAGATATTGAGTTTGTGAGATTCTTGGATATGATCCAAAAACGGATATGAATGTATCATTTGATAAGCATCAAAGTTGAACAAGTGTTTTGATAGAATTATCAAAAAGAATTATTTTCATTCAAAATGCAGGAAGCGTGTGTCTATAAAAAATAACATTAAAGGTTCATAGATATTTCTTAACTATAAGTAAATGATATACTGCTGATTGTTAACGATGTTGCTAATTGGGTTTTTAACCAAGCAGATTTCAACTGTAAGTGGAAGGCCAAAGCGAAACGACTCAAGAACTTAGAAAGATACTTAAGGAGATTAGAAGATGGGAAAGTTTAACTCAATTTGGAGCTAAGCAAAGCTCTCGATGCATAAAGGAATATCTCAGTACCGAGAGGTTTATTCTCTAAATTTTAGCCCCTTATGCTCCATATACTTCAAATGCTCCTTCAATTAATCGACATCAAGTGCTTTTCTCATAGAATGGACAACCAATTCCCAGGATAAATGAGAAGAAACAAAAGGAAGCAGGATAATACAGATGTTATCAAAGGAATCATCAAAGTCGACTCAAACTCAATGGAAAAGAGGTTGGAAACATCGAATCGAAGATAGAGAGTAAAGTAAATATAAGGGTGAAGGAATCACAAATGTAAACCTATCGGCACCAAGAGGTGCCTCTTGGTACCAAGAGGTCCATATTGATTATTTGGCCATGTGCTGTCATGTACAGATTCTAGCTTTCATGTGAACCTTATTCAACTTGGCCCCGTAGACCAATAGAGAAGTTTCTAAGTAAATACCAGCCATACAGCAACCAAAAATGGGGCTTGGACTTTCCTTCTTCTTCATCTCCCATCTCTCCCTTACATTAATCATATAGGCAGATACTATTGGCAGTTCCAAGCTTAGAAACATATCAATCCTTTGTACTAGTGGCTTTAATTCTCTTCCAAATCCATATTTAATAAAATATAAAGTGGACGTAGGCCAGAGATTGCCGAAACATTATAAAAATCTTATGTCTCTTTATTTTTCTATGCTTTTTAGCACTTTCTTGCTGTTTCTACAAGATTTATCCTACAACAGGTCATATTTGAGTGCTGTGACACTTTTGACATCAACATTTTGATGCTTTCACTGAGGAAATCCAACTCAGGATTAAATCTTGCTTGCTATCTTTGGTTTGAAAAGGTCCATTGGTTAGACTTTGAAGTTCTTCTTAATGAATTTGGAAATTTTCTATTTGAAGTCAATGGCGCCTAGAAGATCCAATAGATCCACAGGAGCAGTGACCGGTGGTGATGAAGGGACTGCTCACTAATTCAAAGTTAGTAACCAAGAGGCAATACTAGGATCAACTGCTCAATAGGAAGTGGTTACTAAAGGTGAGCTTGATAAGATGCTGTAGAAATTGAACCAGAGGATGTTGGATAGTCAAAACGATTTGATGGAAAATATGGATGCTTTGCTAACCCCATAACCATTGAGAACCTAGACAACTAGACGGGGAACTTCACCTAGACAACTCCTTTATTTTTGGCCAAAATATAAGGGATGAAAAGCAAAAAATAGAAGGAAGGAGTTGTTGTAGTTGTTGAAGGGCTTGCAGGAGGATGTGGTAGTGTTCCGCCTATAAGAAAACCACCTGGTACCAAGAGGATTTCTCTTGGTACCAAGAGGAATGTGTTAGAGAATAGGGGACATGAAGCTAATGCAATGGATGTATCTGATGAGGAATAAGACTTTCAGCTTGATGATGATGATTTTCGATTGATGTTGGTGTAAATGGAGATGGAGTTAAAGCAGCCGTAGTTGAACCAACTGCATGCCCATTGAATACGGAAGTAGTGGTTCTACCGAAGTCGGGAGGATCTTGGCATCAACTAGCAAACCGAGCATGTTTGTGGAGTCAAACACTCGATGTAGCCCTTGATAGTCGAACTTCGGAGTATTGTGCCAGCAAGGAATATATAGCTGACATGGTTAAGTGGTTGGTTGAGGAAAGAAAAAGTAGGAATAATGAGGATTAAGGTTCTGCACCAAGCAGGACTCCCTTTACCGAGAACATACTGAGAGAAGAGTATCCCAAAAAGTTTACGATACCCATTATTCCATCATACAAAGGAACTATCGATCCAAGACAACATTTTCTCAAATACGAATGGCACATGGATGGTGCGAGGGCAACATATGATGTTCGATGTAGATGCTTTCCCATCTTCTTGGAAGGAGTTGCGTCGATGTGGCTCACTAGGCTCGTGTCGAGGTCCATATCGACCTTTGATGAGTTGGCTAGGAAATTTATAGAGCAGTTCCAATTGCATGTTCCACAACCCAAAGACGTGACGTCCCTACCAATCTTATCTTAAGGACCTAACGAGTCGCCAAAAAGGTTCTTGAATCGATTTAATGTTGTTGTTACTAAAGTAAGTATTCCGAAGGAAGGTCTAATATTCATTGATTTTGCTTGGGGCATTCACCTAGACATGAATTCTGGAAGATGGCGGAAGATGAAACAACCTACAACCATGGAAGAGTTCCATCGAAAGGCTAATCAGTTTTTATGTTTGGAGGAAGCAAGTTTAGCTTCACGGAATGTCGATGAAGGACAGTTGAAGGAGGTTATCCAGAGCAATGTGGTGGTTAAACAGTCTAGAGATAATGCTGGTAATGTGGCAACTGATGTTGGAAACTCTAGAAACCAAAAGAAACGGAATAAATCCCCCGACAGTAGGCGTGTAACACCTGTGTTTTTGCGTTAATTAATTAAAAAGAAATTTTTTAGTAAATAATAAACAATGAAAAATGGAATATTTACAAATGTCAAAATTTAGCTATGAAACTTACACCATTGTGTTCGTGGTGATATTTTGATCAATTTTCATATATAATGTTTTCCAATCGGAGCTCAGATGAAAAAGTTATTAACGTTTGAAGTTTTAACGTCGGAAATAATTATATATGTAAATATGGAAATAAAATAAATTAACGCTAATTAGTAACCTTAATGGAGATTCAAATATAAACATTAATTTCAAAGCTTAGAGAATTTATAAAAGGGGAAAGTATAGAACGAGATCAATTAATAGAGGAAACAAATTCACATAATCAATTGAATGGAGGAAGAAATTTATGGTGGTCATTTAATTAGAGAATTAAATAAGCAAATATCTCAACACGTAAACAAATCACCGTTAAAACAAGGCTTAGGTCGATCGAGCATTTACCCAGGTCGACTGTTAGCGGTCGACCATGGGTATATGGCGGTCGACCCGGGGGTTTTAATATCGGCAGTAAAGTTTGAGCCGTATGGCCTAGTATTTAAAATAGTTTGACCCAACGGTTTTGTAATGACCCGTAAAATTTCGATAATTAAAAATGTTAATTTAATAAGATTTCATGGTTTAATGTTGGAAGAATTAAACATTTGAAATTTATGTATGGTAATAATAACTAGAATGAATTGCAGCAAATTTCATCTAAGTTAATTATTTATGAATTGAATGAAATCCCAAATCAAATTGAAATAATATATAGTCAATGGTAACGGAATGAAGTTGTGTTATATAGGAAATTGTGACACTTGCTTGTAAATAATAAAATTTTAAGTGCGACTAAAAGTTAATGGTGATAATTATGTAAGTTACCTATTCATTTAGTTAGTCGAATTGAATTTGGGAACCAATTGCAATTGAAATGAAATTTTATATATTAGTTGAGTGCATTATTTCTAACTAAAGTTAAATAATAATGTGGAATTCATTTGATGAAATAAAGTAATCGACTGATAACAAAAATTTATATAAAAAAAAATCCAATACTGAAATCCGTCAAATATTGAACAATTAAATTGTTTAAATTTAATATTTGGAATTTATTGAATAATTGAATAACGAGAATCGAATAACTGTTTAATGGAAATGGTTGTTCTATAATTTTAATTCATTTCAAAAGTTAATTTTATAAGTTCTTATTTGGGTATCTCAAAAGATAGTGATTCAAGAATAATCAAATTTGTTAAATTTAATATTACAAATGTTTGAATAATTAAATTTCGAATTTGATATGATTAATTTGATATTGAAATTTTAATGTATAAAGATAGAGTGAATAACAGAAATTTGATTTAATAGGATTCAAATTGGTTTCCAAAGTGAATATAAGTTATATTTGGATTATAATAGAGTTAATAAGATTTTAAAATTGGAATTTTAAGCAATTCTGTAAATTTTGAAAAGTCGTCGATTTAATCGACGAGTTAAAATAGCCTTCCGGGGCACAGTCTCGGAATTCGACGAAACCAGTTCCATTAGATCCGTAATGGTTTGTTATTATCGGATTTCAATTTCCATAGCAATCGGAGTTGTCGTTTGACCGTGGTAGCTCAAAACGCTTAGAATTAATTTAATCGATTTAATTTAAGATTGATCGTTTATTTCCGTAACTCGATCATACGATCGAATTAGGCCCCGAAACATGTCCCATTGGGTTCAGAACACGGGTATAACATTATAAACGCCTAGTAGCATGCCTCAAAAGGGGTTTGAGATTTTAAGCTACGAAAATCAAGACGTTTTGAAATTTAATATATATTTTGACTGGTCAACCCTTCTTTTCAGCTGTAAATTCTACCTTGTCCCTGTAGCTTTTCATTCACGTCTCACTTCCCTTTATTCTGCTCGCAACGGCAGAAAAGAAAGAATAGAAAGAGAAAAAAATGGGAACTTTGAAAAATCATAACTCTATTTCTACTCAAGTAAAAATCGCGAAACCAATTTTAAAAATCAAGATTCTTCGTCAGCTTCGTTTTGGTATACTATTTGGGATGGGCGACATCGATTATCACTGCTATTGATCACATGCGGTAGCTAGTCGGGTAGCTAGGGTTTGGTCTTGCAAGGTTTTGGGCCATCAAATCAAGAAATGAAGGTGTGCTTTGGATTTAGCATGGCGGGGCGCACATGAGGGAGGAGATTAGAGGCGTGCGATCAATGATGGGGGAGGGCGACGTTCGTATGGTCAGTGGATAGCTCCAGGCCGCACATAGCATAGTGAGTCCAAGCGTTATGATGTTGGCACGTGCAAATGCGGTTCGTCGAGAGGGAGCTGTTGGCGAAAGCGGTTCGACAAACGGAGGTCCCTAGCTCCGTATCGCTCCAAATTCGTGCACAAAATGTTGGGTTCTTGTTCGTTCATGTACATGCATCTCAATTTGAGGAAGAAAGCTTCTAGTTGGGCCAGGCTTTGGCTATTGGGTATGGGTTGTTTTAAAATAATTAAATTATTTTATAAATTTAAATATCGTCAAACTTATAAAATGTATAACTTCTGCATATGATGTCCGATTGGGACGAGACTTTTTGCGTTGTGATCGTGATGACGAGAGCTTCGTAATGAAACGGGTTTGGACAAATTTGGAGACAGTCAAAATTTGGGCTAAAAACGGACGTCGTCTGGTTTTAGTTCCAAATCGGAATGCCTCGGCGACAACGGAAAATCAAGGTGAGTGTTTTATAACGCTCACAACGTACTGAATATCTTTATGGTAGTTAAATTTGATATTATGAAGTGATATGAATTTTATTGGTCGTTGTTTGATAAAATTTAATTGTCATATAGATTGTCATTTGAATTCACCGTTGAAAATTAAATTGACAGTCAAATTGAAATTAAAATTGAATTGCGATTAAATTACCTGATATTGATAATAATGAAATTGCCGTGAATTGTATTGTCTATTGGATGATGAATTTCGATGGATGTTGTTGGTTGATATTTAAATGTTTGGATGTTTATTTGCTTATATATATCTTGTTATGCATACATATGACACTGTGATTTGGTTTAAGTGATATATATTCATCCGTGACATTTAATTGAAATAACTAATCACTTGGCCATAGGATAGAAAACTATATACGGACACCAGATTGGTTAATTTAATAATTTTAAAATAGTTGGTTTGAAATTTATTTAAATGTTTTGATTTAAAAGTTATAAATAAAATCAATGTATAGAAATCGAATTTATCGCAAATTGAGTTTGGAATGTTGAAATAAATTTTGGGTTAAAAGAAATTGTTAAATAATTTAAGTTGAGACTTTGAAATTTAAAATTGGGATATGATTGAATTTCGGTAATTTATTTGTTTTAAAGATTGAACATTATCTCGAGCTTTGAGTATTACTAAGTAAAATTATATAAAATGATATTTTGAAATTGAGCTTGGAATTGAATCATATTTGAAATTTGGATTTAAATTTGAATATTGAAGAATAATTTTGTTAAGAGTTATAAATTGATATTTTGAAAATCAAGCTCCAAATCGATATAAATTGAAATTAAATTAATTGAAGGAGAATGTAGAATTGAATTAATTTGAAGTCAAAGTTGACATTGATTTGAATTGAAATCGAAATTGAATCGGTAGAATGGAAATTGAAATTGATTTGAATTGGGAAGTTATAATTGAAATGGTTTGGTTTTGAAGCTGTTTCATTTTGTTTCCAAATTTCTTTATTATATAAACCATCTTTAAATACTTAAAAAAATTTAATCTATTTTAAATCTACTTAACCCAATTTAAATTATTTTAAACTAATTTATCTATTTGAAATCCATTTAAAGATTTTAAGTATTTTTAAGTATTTTAATTATTTAAATTACTTTAGAACTACTTAAAACTATTTTCTAAAAATTTCAAGCTGGTCAATAAGGTGACATGTTTATATTTAAATCTTGAATTTAAATACGAATTTGGTTAAATGAAGTTGCAACCTAAATTGAAATTCGAAATGATTTTGAAATCGAAATGAGATATTGAGACGAAAAATGATTTTTGAAACGGAATCTTACATCTTGTATAGATATGATGATATTTGAAATGGATTTGATTTTGGAAGCGAATATGATATTTTGATATCAATTTTGAATCAATTTGAAATGTTAAAGAGCCATCGGTGTAATAATACGTAGTTATTAAAGAGACCGGGATCGGATATGGACATACTTTCTATCGATACCGAAAACCACTTTAATAACTATTATACGCGGAGTGTTGATCCAGAATGAAGTGGATGGTTTGGTGAACGCGTTGACTGAAGAAAGAGAACGATATTGGATGACCCCTGACATGACTAAAACAGGAGCCGCGCCGGGCCATTGAGGTTCGCCACCTCTAGCGGACACACTTCTTCGATACCATATCTATTACCTTTGTGATTCGATTTGGGTGCATCCCTTGATTTGGGAGTGTTGTTTCGCGGTGTTGAGGTAGTAGCTGCTATGCTCAACATCAATCCGGATCACGCAACTACTAGTATCCTAGTTGGTATCGCCTTATGTACCTTGTCATACTGATTATCCTATTCGCGACCACTACATTTTGATTTGTACCTTTAGTATATGGATTGCCCTCTGGTGACTTCCGATTTTGGGGGAAACTACGGTCTTGTATATGCTCTTGGGAATAAAAATGTGTTAAGGGGGATTATGGTAACGCCTTAACGCTATTTTAATACTTTTACTTTAATGTAGATATATTATAATAGCATATTGTACTACATAGTAGATAGTTTAACGGATCCTTGAGAGATGGAAAATCCCGTAACATCTCTTAAGTTATTGCACTCACGTTGACATTGGATAGGAGATGTCAAACCCCATAAACATCTCTGACGCCGTTGCATTCATATTTATTTACGATTGATTAACTTACATAAGGATGTTTTAGTCCTGACTCGAGTGTTTTGTCTTTTCATTACGCTCGGGTCAGTCCTGAGTTTTTCAGCTTATTGAAGATCTATTCTGGAGGACGAAGACGAAGATTTGGTATACTATTACTATTATTATCCTTGCATCATGCTGTCTGCTGCATTATTTTATTTTTTCTGTTGTATATGTATAACTCTGATAAATGATGTATAAATGATAATCAAAAGTATATTAAACAGCTTCATGAACTGTTTATTTGATTATTATATTTTATCTTTTCGTTGTGAGATTCTGTGATTGTTTCTTGTTCCTTTTCTCTTCTTTTCTTATTTACCCCATTAACAATCCTCCCTTTTGAATGGTTTGAGTTGACATGTGTGTCTGCCTATGCACTTGGCGGGTGCAGCATGATAGGGTGTTCTCGCATTGGGTTTGGTAGCGAGCGGACGACTCTTACTCCTACATGTCCCTGCGGGGTTGGTGCAGTCGAGAGGCTGGCTGTAAAGGCAGAACACAGGTACAGCTGTATGCTACGGTGGGCGTTACCCCACTGACGCGGTCCGTTATAGTTGGTATCAGAGCTTTGGTTTTGCGATAACCTTAGCTTTGTGGGGTCTGACTCTTTATGAATAGGGTAGTAATACCCTATGATGAGTCGCTGAGTGTATATATATGAGAGAGCGTATTTGTTAGTGATATAGACTGTTTTATATTGTGTCGGTTGATTTGTTGAGTGGCTTATGGATTCTGGTCAATACGAGTAATTAACGTCATTGATGGGGACCTCTAAACACTTAAACAGAACAATTCGACATAGTATTGTTTTGAAAATGGGTAAATGAAATAATTTTGCTCTAATTATATTTTGTATATAAAGAAAATTTTCAGAAATTATTGTGACTTATCTAGCTTACCTGGTTGTTAGGAATGATAATATTGATTGTCATCATTAATTGGATATTGTGTTTTAATAAATGAGGTTTATTACAAAATAAACAATGATAAAACAATTTAGGGAAATGTTTTAAGAAAGTAAAATTTTGTAAGAATAATTTATAAATGTGACTTATAAATTAAAATAGATTTAAATTGGAAAATATTGAATTTAAGACCCGGAGGTTTGACAATGGTTCTCAAAGCTTTGAAGAAAATATATTGTGATATTAGTTGGAAAATATTTATGGGAAATATTTTGAAAGGATTTTAAGAAGAAATGAATTCAGTACTCCTCTCTTCTGTCGCTGGAAAATAATTTCGGTGATGACTGCGCAACATCATCGACGTTCATTTTCGAGTCTCAAAGTGGGGAAGACTTCTGAGAAGCTTTGCTTCTCTTCGAAATTATTTTGGGTAAATGGGTTTTGTTTAAACTTCAAAGGTATGGTTTGATATATTAAAGATATAAGTGTATATATTTATTTTAAACGATTTGAAATGAACCGGGCATTAAATTTCTAAGTTATGTTAATTAATAATTTTCAAATTATTTGAATGAAATGTGAATAACCAGAACTTATAAAATAATAGGATTAAGATATCTAAGCTTAATGATTTGGGAAAACTTTAGAGTTGTAGTGTACCTTTAAAGTTGAAAGGTAAAGAGAATTTAAACAAATTAAATTTGTGTACATTCCAATTAAGTAAAATGAAATTCTATAAATTTGTATAATACCAAAATTTGCATTCTAATAACATATAATATGACTTACCAAATATTAAGAAGTTGAAATGATGTTTTGGATATGTAATGAGATATTGTACAAATAAACAGAACCTGAAAATAATTAAAGTATACAAGTAAGGAAAACTCAAAAGGAATTAAAATGTATATAAATGGAAAATTTGGTTGTGAATAAAAAAAATACTTAAAAATAACATGAAATGATGAATGGATAAATGGAACAAGTAAGTGAACTTAAGAAAGAAGATAAATGAATCGTATTATATCTTTGTAAATTGGTTATAGAAATAAATATAAATTGCAAAGGGATTATAAAAAAAAATTTGAATTGAATTTGTAACCTTTAAGATAACTGTAAACTAAGAAAAGTCATTTATGAGAGGTTAGACTTTTATAAGATGATTAATAAACTAAAGTGCTGATTAATAAAAAATGTTCCATAAATAAATTTGTTAGTAACTAAATTTTTGAAATTGAAATAAATGTAAACAAAAGAATTTGGTATAGCTAAGAATCAATTGGAAAATGAAATTGAATTTAATTAAATTATATAGAATGTTTAAAATGAACTTGATTAAGAAAATTCTATGATATGATGTTTAAGAAAAGATAATGTTAAAGAATATGCTATGTAGAGAAATGAATACACTAACTGAATAATGGATTGTGAATAATTAATTGTAAATAAAAATAGAAGTCAATAAAATAATTTAGTATAGATAAATTGGATAGAAAATCCATTGGAAGGTGATACGTGAGTTGTACGTATATTATTTTATTCACATAACGATTTGATCCAAATTCGAGAACAAAATTTCAAGATGATTTATATCGATCCAAGTTAAGATTTTTCACTCGATTCTCGACGGCGAACCCTGGATATGGATTTTTGATTTGATTCTGGAATTCTCTATCATAGTATATAGCTGTTAGCGCCAAAATTGGTCACTAACCCCCAAATGCAAATGAAAGCACCAAATAACAATCACCGCTCACAGATAGAATGTATGTAGAGGATGTTAATATGAAGAATAACAGAAATTAAAATGAAAGCAGTAAAGACAAAGAATTTATAGTGGTTCGGCTGACTCCGGCCTACGTCCACTCTAGAAATTTCCTTTTTATTGATGTTCGAATCAATTACAGTTACAAACTGGTAGGATAGCCTTAGCCTTAGGAAATAGAAAGTTAGAGAGTAGGAGAGAGCATCCTCTTTTTTTGTGCCCTTGCCTCTCTATTTATAGACAAAGATGGGTTGGACTTCCCTTGCGGGCCTGGTAGCCGAGTACCTCAGCCCAAATGGAGTGGTCTCCATATGCCGAACCATGGATGCCAAACGCTGAATGCCGAACGTTGGGAGGTGCGAGGTACCGAGGTATGGAGGTGCGAGGTACTGAGGTATGGAGGTGCGAGGTGCAATGGTATGGAGGTGCGAGGTACTGAGGTATGGAGGTGCGAGGTGCAATGCCGAGCGATCCTTAGTGTCGAACCTCCATCATGCCGAACGTCTCCAGATGCCGAACGATACTGGGGTGAGGTGTGCCGAACGATCTTGGAGTGGAGGTATGCCGAACGACATTAGAGTGAGGTGTGCCAAACGGCATTGGAGTGGAGGTATGCCGAACGGTCTTGGAGTGGAGGTATGCCGAACGGTCTTGGAGTGGAGGTATGCCGAACGACATTAGAGTGAGGTGTGCCGAACGGCATTGGAGTGGAGGTATGCCGAACGGTCTTGGAGTGGAGGTATGCCGAACGATACTGGGGTGAGGTATGCCGAACGGTCTTGGAGTGGAGGTATGCCGAAAGACATTAGAGTGAGGTGTGCCGAACGATACTGGGGTGAGGTGTGCCGAACGGTCTTGGAGTGAGGCCGGACGCTCTGCATGCCGAACGACCTTAAATACCAGTTGACCCATTCGTGTCGAATCGTAGAATAGCCGAACGTTCATGGATGCCGAACATTCCTTATATGCCGAACAAAGCAGTTGTGCCGAACGTCATTTGAGTGAGGTGTGCTAAGCGACACCCGAGTGAGGTGTGCTAAGCGACACCCGAGTGAGGTGTGCTAAGCGACACCCGAGCGAGGTTGATTCCTGAAATTTGTATCGATCATAACTTGAGCATATGAAGTCCGATTGACTTGAAACTTGCAACTTTGGCTTCCTCCTCTTTGATCGTCGTGTCATATCAATTCTAACTTGATTTGGACTTGGACAAAATTCATCGATGTCCATAGTGAACCTGCGGTATACAACTAATATTCGGAACAAGTAATCATTGATTTTTTGCTAATTCCTTGATATCTCGACCTTGCCAAAAAGTGGGTTAACACTTTGCCCCCCAAAACATGCCTTTTGGTAAAAGGCGTGTTTTGAATAGCTTCAGATTGAATGCAGTGAGCTTATGTTCTATTTATTTCTTTAGTATTGTCAATCAGATTCATGGCAGTTCGAAGCCGAATCAGTATCTACTTCCACTTACGGAAGTCAGTAACCAAATTCTATAGCCTCTCTGAACTATCGATGGTCACTCCGGACCCTTGCTAAGTACATTCCAGACTTAACGATTGAATAGAAAGATCATGTTGCACTCCGGCGTTGCTTTCTATCCCTTGCACTCCGGCCCCAGTTAGGGCATATAGCGATGTCTTGGTTGTTCTAAACCGATCATAGCCTCTTCGGGCTCTTGCTGGATCCCATCCTGTCACTCTCCGGTGAAGGGGAAACAACGTTGAGTGAGCCGATCCTGTCGTTTTTCGGCGAAGCGACTCACTTCTTGCACTCTGGTTCAGTGTGTCTGAACATTAAGCGATATCTTGGCCTAAATCGTCGGCCGATCATAGCCTCTCCGGGCCTTGCTGGATCACATCCTGTCACTCTTCGGTGAAGGGGAAACAGCGCTTAAGCAAGTCGATTCTGTCGCTCTCCGGCGAAGCGACTCACTTCCTGCACTCCGGTTCAGCGTTTCTGAACATTAAGCGATGTCATAGCCAGAATCGTTAGGCCGATCATAGCCTCTCTGGGCTCTTATCGAATCTTGATCCAATCACTCTCCGGTGAATGAGAAACGATGCTTAAGTGAGTCGATCCTGTCGCTCTCCGGCGAAGCAACTCACTTCTTGCACTCCGGACCCCGTCTCTCCGGGTAGGGTCATAAAGCGATCATCATTTTGTATCAGTACGTAATATTCGTCCTTTAACTCTCCGGTCAAAGGCTTATTCAGGAATTTAAGTTTATTTATTAAATTCAGACCCTAGATGTTCAATCTCAAACATCAGGGAAAAACTAAACAACGCCTCTCCGGGCTGAACGGTCTATACCATCTCAGAGCATGCCTAGGGATCTCTCTGGTTCCCATACATGAGTGAGTGGAATAGCCATTTTATTTTGAAAGCAAATCTAAGAAAAGTGATTGACTAGAGTTCATATCTTGAACTTGGCCCTTGCCATCATGATCAGTTGATGACGAGTCGTGATCCCGATCCTGGATCGTTCCTGTTACGTGGAGGCGGTGGCTGTTCAGGCCTTACCGCTGCTGTCGGTTCTCTGACATATTGTGGCAATCTACCACTCCTAGCATGTTCTTCCACCTCATCCTTTAGGTGGCGGCATTCATCGATCGTGTGCCCATCCAGCTCATGGAATAGGCAATATTTTCCAGTTCTGCGTTCCCGCTCTGTGGGATCTCTCCTCGGCGGCTTTCGATAAGGGAGCTGCCCCCGAGTTTCAGTGTAAATTCGTTCCAGGCTTGCCGTCAAACCGGTGTATTGCCTGAATCTGGGTTCCCGGAATTTCTTTCGTTTATCAGGACCGTCCTGTGCATCGTCCTGCTTTCTCTTTCCTTTGTCTGCTCCAGACTGTCCTCCTGCGGTTCCTTCGCTTCGTGTAGTGTTTATTTCCTGCCTCTCGGCTCGTGATTCCTCTAGTCGAATGAATTTTTCAGCTTCATGATAAAACTCTCCTAGATCTTGCGGTGGGTCTCTGGTCAGAGAATCTTTGAATTCGGTGCCTTCTGCAATTCCTGCTACTGCCGCCATCAAAATCATTGATGGATCCGGGCGATCTACAGAAGCCACCGTTGCATTGAATCGCAATAGAAAATCTTTTATGGATTCTCCGGTCCTTTGCTTTATCGAGACTAAAGTCATCACACTCTTGGGTCACGTCACATGGACCCTAAACTGTCTCATGAAGCATTCCACTAGCTCACCCCATGTCCTGATTGATCCAGTCTCTAGTTGTCTGAACCAAAGCGCAGCCAAATCTGATAAAAATAAAGGGAAGCATCGTGCCATCACTTCCTCGGATGCCCCCAGCACTTCCATATGCCTGATGTATCTGGTAATGTGCATGGTCGGGTCTGACTTTCCATCATAAGTATCCAGCGTGGGTAACTTGAACTTTGGAGGATTCCTCGCATTCCTGATATTCGGAGTGAACGGGCTCCGACTGACATCCTCTAAGCCTCCGCTTGACAATCCTCCTCTCATTATTCGCCGCACTAATCCAGCCATCCTTTCATCTCCATCAAGGGGTTGTCCCCTCAACATGCCTCTATCCTGCCCCCCAGGTCTCGAAGGGTATTCTGGGTAATATTCTTCATGTGGTTCATTAATGTTGGCGTTAGCTCTAGCCTGCTGAGCTCCGTCCGTGGGTCTTCCAATGTCAGATCCTGAGGGTCTGCCCCCAAGCCCTTGTTGATTGCCTTCGGGCACTGCATTCTGTTCTTGGTTCTGACCTTCAGCGTTCTCTGTAGCTCTAGTCTCCTGCCCCATATCGGCAGCAACTGCAGCCGGTCCTAAGTTCTGTGCTCCGGCTGTTCTCATCTGTTCAAAGAAGCTCTGCATCGCTTCTTGTTGGCTCTTCATCAATCTTTCGTGAATCGAGTCCATCATTGACTCCATCTCGTTTCGAGTGATGTAGATCGAGGCTCGGCCCTCTCCAGCTCCAGAGGAAGCTTCTTGACTCCCTTCCTGATTGCTCCTTCCTGTCGCTTGCTTCCTAGTTGATGGCCTGGCCATTGCTTTCTAGAATCCAAGTTCCTAGCTCCAAAATTCCCAAGTGTTTGCGTTCTCAGTGAAAGCACCAAAGTGTTAGCGCCAAAATTGGTCACTAACCCCCAAATGCAAATGAAAGCACCAAATAACAATCACCGCTCACAGATAGAATGTATGTAGAGGATGTTAATATGAAGAATAACAGAAATTAAAATGAAAGCAGTAAAGACAAAGAATTTATAGTGGTTCGGCTGACTCCGGCCTACGTCCACTCTAGAAATTTCCTTTTTATTGATGTTCGAATCAATTACAGTTACAAACTGGTAGGATAGCCTTAGCCTTAGGAAATAGAAAGTTAGAGAGTAGGAGAGAGCATCCTCTTTTTTTGTGCCCTTGCCTCTCTATTTATAGACAAAGATGGGTTGGACTTCCCTTGCGGGCCTGGTAGCCGAGTACCTCAGCCCAAATGGAGTGGTCTCCATATGCCGAACCATGGATGCCGAACGCTGAATGCCGAACGTTGGGAGGTGCGAGGTACCGAGGTATGGAGATGCGAGGTGCAATGGTATGGAGGTGCGAGGTACTGAGGTATGGAGGTGCGAGGTGCAATGCCGAGCGATCCTTAGTGTCGAACCTCCATCATGCCGAACGTCTCCAGATGCCGAACGATACTGGGGTGAGGTGTGCCGAACGGTCTTGGAGTGGAGGTATGCCGAACGACATTAGAGTGAGGTGTGCCGAATGGCATTGGAGTGGAGGTATGCCGAACGGTCTTGGAGTGGAGGTATGCCGAACGGTCTTGGAGTGGAGGTATGCCGAACGACATTAGAGTGAGGTGTGCCGAACGGCATTGGAGTGGAGGTATGCCGAACGGTCTTGGAGTGGAGGTATGCCGAACGATACTGGGGTGAGGTATGCCGAACGGTCTTGGAGTGGAGGTATGCCGAACGACATTAGAGTGAGGTGTGCCGAACGATACTGGGGTGAGGTGTGCCGAACAGTCTTGGAGTGAGGCCGGACGCTCTGCATGCCGAACGACCTTAAATACCAGTTGACCCATTCGTGTCGAATCGTAGAATAGCCGAACGTTCATGGATGCCGAACGTTCCTTATATGCCGAACAAAGCAGTTGTGCCGAACGTCATTTGAGTGAGGTGTGCTAAGCGACACCCGAGTGAGGTGTGCTAAGCGACACCCGAGCGAGGTTGATTCCTGAAATTTGTATCGATCATAACTTGAGCATATGAAGTCCGATTGACTTGAAACTTGCAACTTTGGCTTCCTCCTCTTTGATCGTCGTGTCATATCAATTCTAACTTGATTTGGACTTGGACAAAATTCATCGATGTCCATAGTGAACCTGCGGTATACAACTAATATTCGGAACAAGTAATCATTGATTTTTTGCTAATTCCTTGATATCTCGACCTTGCCAAAAAGTGGGTTAACAATAGCTATGCAAGGAGAGTAACAGTTCCAATCAAGGCACCAAATCTGAGTCCGCACTAGAGAGTCGTGTGAACGATACTAGTTGGAAGTGAAATTGTGTGATCGAATTAGCGATTAGATTTGATATTTCTCGCGGATGATATATGTACGGCTTACAGACTTAATTAAAGTTAATACTGGAAATTTAAGATGCCAAATATAAAATGATTCTTTTAAAATTATATGATTGGTTATCATTGGTAAATAAGATGCAGGTATTTAAAATCAAGGAAATTTGGATTGCCCGACAAAAGGTACATGTTTATTTTGTCATTAGATTTGGTGATTTTTGACGAGCCACTTGGCTTTTGATTTTCTTTTGTTGGTTTGGGGCCCGTAGAGGCATTTTGTAGCTGTACCGATCGAGCCGCGCAAAGGAGACGCTGCCGAATTTTTTCGTAAATCCGGGTGTTAGAAAATTTTTCAAGTTTTAAAATTTATAACTTGATTTGATAACTAATTTTAAATTTAGAAAGCCGTTCGGAGTAACTTAGTGGAAGCGTAGTTATGACTTTATAAATGGAATTTCATTGTTTTATAAGTTGGTAACTATGAATAAAATATATCTAATGCTGAATTCTATACTTAGTTTCTTTTCCCTTCTTTTTCCTTTTCGAGGACGAAAAGTTTTGAGTGGGGGAGAGTGTAACGACCCATAAAATTTCGATAATTAAAAATGTTAATTTAATAAGATTTCATGGTTTAATGTTGGAAGAATTAAAAATTTGAAATTTATGTATGGTAATAATAACTAGAATGAATTGCATCAAATTTCATCTAAGTTGATTATTTATGAATTGAATGAAATAACAAATCAAATTGAAATAATATATAGTCAATGGTAATGGAATGAAGTTGTGTTATATAGGAAATTGTGACACTTGCTTGTAAATAATAAAATTTTAAGTGCGATTAAAAGTTAATGGTGATAATTATGTAAGTTACCTATTCATTTAGTTAGTCGAATTTAATTTGGGAACCAATTGCAATTGAAATGAAATTTTATATATTAGTTGAGTGCATTATTTCTAACTAAAGTTAAATAATAATGTGGAATTCATTTGATGAAATAAAGTAATCGTCTGATAACGAAAATTTATATAAAAAAAAATCCAATATTGAAATCCGTCAAATATTGAACAATTAAATTGTTTAAATTTAATATTTGGAATTTATTGAATAATTGAATAACGAGAATCGAATAACTGTTTAATGGAAATGGTTGTTCTATAATTTTAATTCATTTCAAAAGTTAATTTTATAAGTTCTTATTTGGGTATCTCAAAAGATAGTGATTCAAGAATAATCAAATTTGTTAAATTTAATATTACAAATGTTTGAATAATTAAATTTCGAATTTGATATGATTAATTTGATATTGAAATTTTAATGTATAAAGATAGAGTGAATAACTGAAATTTGATTTAATAGGATTCAAATTGGTTTCCAAAGTGAATATAAGTTATATTTGGATTATAATAGAGTTAATAAGATTTTAAAATTGGAATTTAAAGCAATTCTGTAAATTTTGAAAAGTCGTCGATTTAATCGACGAGTTAAAATAGCCTTCCGGGGCACAGTCTCGGAATTCGATGAAACAAGTTCCATTAGATCCGTAATGGTTTGTTATTATCGGATTTCAATTTCCATAGCAATCGGAGTTGTCGTTTGACCGTGGTAGCTCAAAACGCTTAGAATTAATTTAATCGATTTAATTTAAGATTGATCGTTTATTTCCATAGCTCGCTCATACGATCGAATTAGGCCCCGAAACATGTCCCATTGTGTTCAGAACATGGGTATAACATTATAAACGCCTAGTAGCATGCCTCAAAAGGGGTTCGAGATTTTAAGCTATGAAAATCAAGACGTTTTGAAATTTAATATATATTTTGACTGGTCAACCCTTCTTTTCAGCTGTAAATTCTACCTTGTCCCTGTAGCTTTTCATTCACGTCTCCCTCCCCTTTATTCTGCTCGCAATGGCAGAAAATAAAGAATAGAAAGAGAAAAAAATGGGAACTTTGAAAAATCATAACTCTATTTCTACTCAAGTAAAAATCGCGAAACCAATTTTAAAAATCAAGATTCTTCGTCAGCTTCGTTTTGGTATACTATTTGGGATAGGCGGCATCGATTATCACTGCTATTGATCACATGCGGTAGCTAGTCGGGTAGCTAGGGTTTGGTCTTGCAAGGTTTTGGGGCATCAAATCAAGAAATGAAGGTGTGCTTTGGATTTAGCATGGCGAGGCGCACATGAGGGAGGAGATTAGAGGCGTGCGATCAATGATGGGGGAGGGCGACGTTCGTACGGGTAGTGGATAGCTCCAGGTCGCACATAACATGGTGGGTCCAAGCGTGATGATGTTGGCACGTGCAAATAAGGTTCGTCAAGAGGGAGCTGTTGGCGAAAGCGGTTCGACAAACGGAGGTCCCTAGCTCCGTATCGCTCCAAATTCGTGCACAACATGTTGGGTTCTTGTTCATTCATGTACAGGCATCTCAATTTGAGGAAGAAAGCTTCTAGTTGGGCCAGGCATTGGCTATTGGGTATGGGTTGTTTTAAAATAATTAAATTGTTTTATAAATTTAAATATCGTCAAACTTATAAAATGTATAACTTCTGCATACGATGTCCGATTGGGACGAGACTTTTTGCATTGCGATCGTGATGACGAGAGCTTCGTAATAAAACTGGTTTGGATGAATTTGGAGACAGTCAAAATTTGGGCTAAAAACGGACGTCGTCTGGTTTTAGTTCCAAATCGGAATGCCTCAGCGACAACGGAAAATCAAGGTGAGTGTTTTATAACGCTCACAACGTACTGAATATCTTTATGGTAGTTAAATTTGATATTATGAAGTGATATGAATTTTATTGGTCGTTGTTTGATAAAATTTAATTGTCATATAGATTGTCATTTGAATTCACTGTTGAAAATTAAATTGACAGTCAAATTGAAATTAAAATTGAATTGCGATTAAATTACCTGATATTGATAACTATGAAATTGCCGTGAATTGTATTGTCTATTGGATGATGAATTTCGATGGATGCTATTGGTTGATATTTAAATGTTTGGATGTTTATTTGCTTATATATACCCTGTTGTGCATACATATGACACTGTGATTTGGTTTAAGTGATATATATTCATCCCTAACATTTAATTGAAATAACTAATCACTTGACCATAGGATAGAAAACTATATACGGACACCAGATTGGTTAATTTAATAATTTTAAAATAGTTGGTTTGAAATTTATTTAAATGTTTTGATTTAAAAGTTATAAATAAAATCAATGTATAGAAATTGAATTTATCGCAAATTGAGTTTGGAATGTTGAAATAAATTTTGGGTTAAAAGAAATTGTTAAATAATTTAAGTTGAGACTTTGAAATTTAAAATTGGGATATGATTGAATTTCGGAAATTTACTTGTTTTAAAGATTGAACATTATCTCGAGCTTTGAGTATTACTAAGTAAAAGTGATATAAAATGATATTTTGAAATTGAGCTTGGAATTGAATCATATTTGAAATTTGGATTTAAATTTGAATATTGAAGAATAATTTTGTTAAGAGTTATAAATTGATATTTTGAAAATAAAGCTCCAAATCGATATAAATTGAAATTAAATTAATTGAAGGTGAATGTAGAATTGAATTAATTTGAAGTCAAAGTTGACATTGATTTGAATTGAAATTGAAATTGAATCGGTAGAATGGAAATTGAAATTAATTTGAATTGGGAAGTTATAATTGAAATGGTTTGGTTTTGAAGCTGTTTCATTTTGTTTCCAAATTTCTCTGTTATATAAACCATCTTTAAATACTTAAACTATTTTAATCTATTTTAAATCTACTTAACCCAATTTAAATTATTTTAAACTAATTTATCTATTTGAAATCCATTTAAAGATTTTAACTATTTTTAACTATTTTAATTATTTAAACTACTTTTAAATTACTTAAAACTATTTTCTAAAAATTTCTAGCTGGTCAATAAGGTGAAATGTTTATATTTAAATCTTGAATTTAAATACGAATTGGGTTAAATGAAGTTGCAACCTAAATTGAAATTCAAAATGATTTTGAAATCGAAATGAGATATTGAGGCGAAAAATGATTTTTGAAACGGAATCTTACATCTTGAATAGATATGATGATATTTGAAATGGATTTGATTTTGGAAGCGAATATGATATTTTGATATCAATTTTGAATCAATTTGAAATGTAAAAGAGACATCGGTGTAATAATACGTAGTTATTAAAGAGACCGGGATCGGATATGGACATACTCTCTATCGATACCGAAAACCACTTTAATAACTATTATACGCGGAGTGTTGATCCAGAATGAAGTGGATGGTTTAGTGAACGTGTTGACTGAAGAAAGAGAACGATATTGGATGACCCCTGACATGACTAAAACAGGAGCCGCGCTGGGCCATTGAGGTTCGCCACCTCTAGCGGACACACTTCTTCGATACCATATCTATTACCTTTGTGATTCGATTTGGGTGCACCCCTTGATTTGGGAGTGTTGTTTCGCGGTGTTGAGGTAGTAGCTGTTATGCTCAACATCAGTCCGGATCACGCAACTACTAGTATCCTAGTTGGTATCGCCTCATGTACCTTGTCATATTGATTATCCTATTCGCGACCACTACGTTTTGGTTTATACCTTTAGTATATGGATTGCCCTCTGGTGACTTCCGATTTTGGGGGAAACTACGGTCTTGTATATGCTCTTGGGAATAAAAATGTGTTAAGGGGGATTATGGTAATGCCTTAACGCTATTTTAATACTTTTACTTTAATGTAGACATATTATAATAGCATATTGTACTACATAGTAGATAGTTTAACGGATCCTTGAGAGATGGAAAATCCCGTAACATCTCTTAAGTTATTGCACTCACGTTGATACTTGATAGGAGATGTCAAACCCCGTAAATATCTCTGACACCATTGCATTCATATTTATTTATGATTGATTAACTTACATAAGGATGTTTTAGTCCTGACTCGAGTGTTTTGTCTTTTCATTACGCTCGGGTCAGTCCTGAGTTTTTCAGCTTATTGAAGATCTATTCTGGAGGACGAAGACGAAGATTTGGTATACTATTACTATTATTATCCTTGCATCATGTTGTCTGCTGCATTATTTTATTTGTTCTGTTGTATATGTATAACTCTGATAAATGATGTATAAATGATAATCAAAAGTATATTAAACAGCTTCATGAACTGTTTATTTGATTATATATTTTATCTTTCCGCTGCGAGATTCTGTGATTGTTTCTTTTTCCTTTTCTCTTCTTTTCTTATTTACCCCATTAACAATCCTCCCTTTTGAATGGTTTGAGTTGACATGTGTGTTTGATTTGTCGATTTAAACTGTCCAAAAAGGCGAGTCGTTATAGGTTTACACTGGTTTGAACCACTACAAATTAAGACCTTTGGCCTCACTTCTAACTCATAATTTTTCTAATGAGTGTGGAAGCTCTATCACTTTCTCTTCTCCAAAACTCTAAATTTCATAGAAATAGGTTTAATTTGCATATATACACTTTGGAGAAGAATAGAAGATGATAAAGAACATGAAATAGGTTCAAACCAAGTTACTACCTCAGAGGTAAACTACAGATCTGGTTATAATTAATAAATTAATCTAAATCTCCTCTCTAAACCAAATGGAGAATATAGATAACAGGAATTAGATGTGGATAAGATCTAGAGATTTAGGAGTGCTTAAAATGGTTAGTAGGAATATTATATGTTTTTATGTCATATTAGATTATATCGTTGCATATATATTCCTACATCCAGGGAAACTGAATTGAAATTGCAAATAAATCCATAAGAAATGTTGAAGTGATTAAACTTGCCTATGTAATTTATACTGATGAATCAATACTTTCCTGTTATGAAAACTAGTTTGGAATTTATATGAAATTGATACCGAATTGCGTAATGTTTGCACAAAAAATGGACAAACACCTCAAAGTTATATGATTTAGTAGATCTTAGGTTGTTCTTAGTGATTTTGGAGATTTATGCAAATATATGAAAAACAGGGGCTAAATTGTAAAAAGACACGCAGATTTATAGTGGTTCAGCCAGAATGTGCCTACATCCACTTTATATGTTATTTCTCTTCTTTTGTTATGATTACAAGTACAAAGCTTTGGTACAAGTAAAAGAAAGTTGTTTGAAAGTTCCTTCCGTGCTTGAGCTCTCAAACTTGTCCCCATTGTTGTACCCCTGCCCCTCTATTTATAGAGTGAGGCTGGGGGTAGGGGTCATGGATGTATATAACAGTTGGTGGGCCTGGGCTGACGCGACCTGGCCTGGTATTGTTGGCCCGGAAGGAGTTGGTCCGGTAGGAGCATGGTCCGGTAGGTTGGTTCGGAATGTCTTGGTCCGGTAGATGGTTGGTCCGGTAGATGGTGGGAGGAGCTTGGTCTGGTAGATGCTTGGTCCGGTAGATGGTGGGAGGAGCTTGGTCCGGTAGATGCTTGGTCCGGTAGATGGTTGGAGGAGCTTGGTCCGGTAGATGCTTGGTCCGGTAGATGGTTGGTCCGGCAATCATAGGAGGTAGGTTGGTTCGGTAGATGCTTGGTCCGGCAATCATAGGAGGTAGGTTGGTTCGGTAGATGCTTGGTCCGGTAGATGGTGTCGAAATATACCCAACATTTGCCCCCCAAAGCAGGTTATGTGCCAGCACATGGCGTGCTTTGTTTCTCCTTTGAATAGTCACATCCGGTTCTAGACGCCGTACCGGTTGGTTCGGAGGTCCACCTTCATCTATAAGTACGGAGCTAGGGCCCTTGTTATTTCCTACCGAACGAAGCACTTGAGCCAAATTTGTTGCATAGCCGAATCAATCTACTGAACTGCCTACGCCTGCCGAATCAGGTACTTAACTTCCCTTCGCCGAATGAGACTTGTGTGTACCGAATGAACTCTATTAGTAAATGCCGAATAAGCTCGAGACTTTAAATGCCGAATGAGTTCGAGACTTTGAATGTCGAATGAGCTCGTGACTTTAAATGCCGAATGAGCTCGTGACTTTAAATGCCGAATGAGTATTCTTACTTGCATCACCGAATGAATTCCACACGGGGAATGCCGAATGAACCTTGAGACTCTGAATACCGAATGAATTTTAACCTTTACCTTATCGGATGACAATAGGAATTTGGGCATTTTGATTTTATGAGTGAAATTTCATATTACACACATACTTGTTTACATCCTCTGTTCTAACAATGTGTTTTTCCGGTGTTGCAGATAATGTCTCGTAATGCGGAAACTCGATCAGACAAAAAAAATCCGGCGGCGAAGGAGGTTCCTCTGCCGTGCCCCCAGCTCAGCCGAATCCAGAACGTCACGGATCTACCCCGAGATCACTAGTGGACGGGTATGGCCCACAGGAGCTCCTGAACTCCCCGCTCGATTGCTTTCCTAGCTCCCTCAAGGAGGAGCAGCTTGATGTCATCTCCCGTTCTTTCGGAATTGATAGGGCGCACTTGCTGTTGCCAGGGAGAGAAGTTATGCCATACGACCCTCCTGAAGGGTACTTTGCCTACAGCAGATACCACTGTATGTGTGGTGCCATTCCTCCTCTTAACGCTTGGGTAGCTAGCTTCCTCACATATCTAAAGGTGGCCCCATTCCAGCTTCAACCCAACTCCTATGCTATACTGGTGAGCCTCTTCGTCATTTTCCAGAGGAAGTATGGTCGTGCTCCTTCCAACCGGGAGATCCAGTACTTATATAATCTGAGGGGCTATAAGAAGGTGTCCCCATACATCAGCTTGGAGTCAGCTGTAACCTTCAAGCCGGTCTTGGATCTGTATTCCAAATTCAGTATGTTCAAGAAGGAGTGGTTCTTCGTCAGAGACGACTCTGTTTCTATTCGGCGTTTTACTTCTAGATGTAAGTTGATGCTTTATTTATAATTTCCATTCTGGCTGCGATGCTTCTCCTCATACATTTTCATTTTTGCTAGCGACAGGTGGCTTTGCAGTTATGGAGACTGATCGCCTGGTTCAGATGGCGGCTGAGATAGAAGCTATTCTCGGGAGATATAGGTCATCTGCCTACCTGATCAGAAACACGACCCTTCTGGAGTATAACTTAATTCTTCCACAGCAGTCAGTAGTCAAGCTGAGGGAAACGGCGGAGGAGACAGCGGCTGCTCAGGCTAAGGGAAGTGTCACGGTAGAGAGTAGCAAGAGGAAACCTTTCACAAAACCTCCAGCCGTCGGAGGTAAGAAACTTAAGAAGTCGGACGGTCCCTCCCGTAGCAATTGTCCACTTACTCAGGAGGAGGAAGACGTAGAGGAGGAAAGAGGTGAGGGTGGAGGTGACCGGGAAGGTGGCGATGGTGGTGATGGCATCGGGGCCCTGCTTCCTGGGCAAGCAGGCGAGATTCAGGAGTGGACGGATGATGTATTCCACCAAGCTTTTGAGGGGCTGGACGGGGAACCGGCTTTGATAGAGAAACCTGGGAAAGCTGACAAGGCTGGGACTGGTGCAAGCGAGCCTCCTCAGACTATTCCAGCCAAGGTGGCTCCGACGACTCAAGGTGAACTTTTGACTCCTGCGGGCTCCATTTATGATAGGGACTTCGGAATATTTTATGACCCGCTCCCGTCCTGGAATGAAATCCAGGACTTATTGCAGTATCCTACTCCTCCCCAGGGTTTGTACAACCTCAGATGTGTTTCCTTTCTTTTTACCTTTTAATTTCCCGTGTTTTCTCGAATTATAGATCAATGCATGCTTATGATACCTTTTTTTCATATCAGGAGTAGGCAAAACGGCCAAGGCCTCAGATCTTCGGCACAGGCTTGAACAGTACAAGCTCTCCAAAGCTTCCGCCAAGCCGAAGCCTTCGGCCCACCATTCCGGGGATGTAGTCGGCTACCGTCCTCTTCTCGGGGTTATTGACGAGGGCATTCAAAAGAGAAAGAGGAGCCATCCCTTATCTGAATCTTCACTTGGTCCTCAGCCTCCAGTTCAGCCTCTTCATGATATCACGGAGGAGGATACTGAGTTCGTACTTTCTCCGCACCCGTCTGAAAATCCTACCGTCACTCAGATTGATCGTCCTGACTTGGCTCGGAATCCATTTGCGGGTCATCCTGACCTGGGTCCAAGTTCCCATGATATTACCTTTGACGAGGTTACTGGTGAGCACCTTCTTCCTCGCAATCCCATGGTATGGGTGCTTGATGAGGCTAAGTCCTTAGATCTCGATCTACTTACTACTCGGATAGTTACCATGGGAGACGAGGCCAAGGCTAATATTGATCGGGTGGCGGAGGAGACTAGGAAGTTGATGGGGCATCATGCCCGGCTGGTTAAGGCTGGAGAGGAGATTGGGAGTGCCAACATCCGACTAAGATTGATGGTTTCGGACCAGGCCAAACAGCTCGCTGATCAGGCCATTCAGATTTCTCAGCATGAGGCTGCCTCCGGGCGGTTGAGGAAGGCTATGGAGGAGGCTAGTAAGGCAGAACTGCGGAAGATGGAGGCTGCCTGCAAGGAGCAGATAAATATGGCCATCTCGACAGTGGATGAGGTTCGGAGGGCGGATCTTGAGCGGGTAGAGGAGTTGTCGGGGAAGCTTGAAGCCGTAGAGCTTGCTCAGGTTAGGCTGAAGGAGGAGATGGAGGCGATGCGGAAATCCCTTCAGGCTGACTGCTCGAGATACCGTTTGGAGAGAGAAGCTGCTGTTGGAAGGTTGTCGGCTTCCAAGGCCCGGATGAGGGAGTTTGAGGAAAATGAGGGGATGATGGATGAAATGCTTCTGGACATGTACTTCCGAACTTGGAAGCAGGGCAACCTATCCTGGATGGATGATTATCCTAGGGTCATGGCTAAGATTTATCTTCGTGCTCTGGAGGAAGCTAAGGCGGATGCGGATAAAGAGGATGGTGTGGCCTTCAGCATGGATGTGGTCACTGCCCAGTTTACCAAGGAGGAGAAGGTGGCGGTGAAGGAGGGTATGCGGTTGCTTGCTGCTGAGGAGGCAGGTGTGCAAGTAGAGGATGACGACCAGGATAGTCAAGGAGCAGGTGCTGGTAAGTCTTCCTTTTTTAGTCTCTCCATTAACTTAGTTGTTTTATCACTAATGAATCCTTTCTTTGACTGGACAGGTGGTCAACAGGACAAAGACAAGACTCCAACGCAGCCGGCTCCCTGATTAGACCTGGAAAATTCTTTTTGTAGACTTGACATGGCTGTATACGTTAGCTTTAAAACAGTAGAGTAACTTTTAGGTTGTAATTCTTGCTATTTGTAATAATCAACACTATTCTTGACGTGTAATTTTTTAACTTAAGCTGATTCTGTCGTCTTTTGAGTGGTTTTGTTATTTTGACATGTTGTATGAGAAATATAGCTATGCATATTCTCGTGATCAAGTAGTGTTTGATGCCAGGATAATTTCGTGACTTGCAATGTTAGTGTGAGGTGTGAATAAATTATAGTCATGTGTTTACATATGAAAGAAAGAAGTACTGCCCTTTATATCTTGCTTGTAGGTGGCAGCTTTGAATATCCTGTGTGATCGATTGAAGGATGCGTTCCAATATCTTGCTGCGAATATCCACTTCTATTAGTGAGTGTCTCCTGTTCTGTGTCATGTACTTCAAGAATTGTTACAGAGGATAGGAGAAAAGTTTCTCAAGTAAAATTGGAATATGTGAAAAAGTAAAACTTCCAATCACGGAAGGCCTTCGATGTGCATAAGTTCGTGGCAAACGGGTTTTGTAGTCACTTTCCCTAGCTGTGGGTCTTGGAGACATTTGTCACCCATCTTACGCCTTCGCGGGGAGTTAATTCTTTTTTACCACAATCGCACTTAAGACACATCGGAGCCGAGATCGCGCACAGTAACTACTCGAGCCATTATGGCCCGTAATCGTGGGTATTATTCGATTTGCTGTGGCCGGCTAGCGTGGGTGCCGATCATCAACTGTGAACTGCCCCTGGCTGGCCACACCTTATGTTGAGGCTTATAGTCGGTTCACAGTTGTCGGCGAGCCTAACGCCGTAATGAGCTGCCTCGGCTATAGTCGGCCTTCTCGGTGGCTTATAATCGGCTCATTACAGTTGGCTTTGAGGGCCATCGCGAGCAATGAGTTAACCCGCAGCAGAGGGATGCCAGAGCAAAAGTGTCTCATTGGCGAGGGCATAGATTCGCATAGTACCTGCTAGGTCTTGTCCAGGTGAAGTTGAGTTGTGGAGTGCTTTGAATAGAAATGCTATATGCTCAGGATTTTGTTCAACAGAAAAGGATAAAGTTAACAAGCAGCCAAGATACAAAGGAACAAGTTAAAAAAGAGACAAGGTTTTTTAAAGTGGTTCGGCACGAAAATGCCTACGTCCACTGATTCTATTTGTTAATTCACTTCATATGGGCAATACAAGTTAAGAAAAGTATCGACGGAGGTGTTGGATGTTCCATGCCCTCTGGAACACCTCTCCGTCCACTGTTGACAAAATATAGGCTCCGTTGTGGAGATCTTTATGAATTACATATGGTCCATCCCAGATTGGGTCTAGTGCTCCGGGACGAGGGAAGATTCGCTTGAGGACAAGATCCCCTTCTTGTAAGGTACGATGCTTGACTTTGGAGTTGTAGTGTGCCGCCACTTTTTGTTTGTGGGCTGCTGTTTTAAGGACTGCATCATTTCTTCTCTCCTCAATTAGATCCAAAGACATGTGAAGGAGTTCTTCGTTCTCTTCTGGGTTATAGTGGATTCTACGGTGGGAAGGCACAATGGTTTCAACTGGGAGCATAGCCTCCGATCCGTATGCCAAAGAGAAAGGAGTGTGCCCCGTTGATGTTCTGAAAGATGTGCGATAGGCCCATAGTGCCGTAGGGAGTTCATCCACCCAAGCGCCCTTTGACTTTTCGAGCTTCTTTTTTATTAGAGTTTTCAGAATTTTGTTGACGGCTTCGACTTGTCTGTTTGCTTGGGGGTACGCTACGGATGAGAAGCTCTTGTGAATTCCGTGCTCTTGGCACCGGTTGGCGAATTCCTCGCTGTCAAACTGGAGTCCATTGTCTGATATGATTTTGAGTGGGACTCCGTACCTGCACAGAACATTTTTGATCAAGAAGTTAATAACTTTTGCTGAAGATACTTTATTCAGAGGTTCCGCTTCCACCCATTTGGTGAAATAGTCGACTGCTACTATAGCATATTTTGCCCCGCCTCGGCCCATTGGTAGCTCGCAGATTAAGTCAATTCCCCATATTGCGAAGGGCCAAGGGCTGGTCATTTGAGTAATCTCAGTTGTTGGTAGCCGCGGAATCTTAGCAAATTTTTGGCATCTGTCACACTTTTTGACGAAATCTAAGGCGTCCTTTCTTAAGGTGGGCCAGAAATATTCGTATCGGAGTATCTTTTTTGCTAACGTTTGCCCTCCGGTGTGATCTCCGCAGATTCCCTGATGGATGTTGGATAAGATTTCCTTGGCTTCTCTCCCAGCGACACACCTTAATAACGAGTTAGAGAAACCACGCCGATAGAGGATGTCTTCTTGTATTGTGTAGCGGGATGCTTTCCTCAAGATTTTCTTGACTTCGTTACGCCCGTTGGGTAGTGTGCCACTCTGTAGGTAGTCTCGGATGGGAGTCATCCAAGTTGCTTCTTCGGTTGCAGCTACCAGATTCACTTGTTCAAAACTTGGGGCCAGTTGCTTTGAGATGGTTACCGCCCCAAAGATGGTGATGTCTCTCACACTTGCTTGCTTCGCCAATTCGTCGGCCTCTTGGTTCTCTTCCCGAGGGATGTGTTTGACTAAGTAGTGGTCCAGTCGGCTGAGAAGTAACTTGGTCTTCTTTAGATATGCTATGAGTCGTTCTTCTCGAGCTTGGAATTCTCCTAGTATTTGATTAACAATAAGTTGAGAATCGTTATGAAGACACAAAGAATTGGCTCCGATTTCGATGGCAATTTCTAGTCCGGCTATCACTGCTTCATATTCTGCATCGTTATTGGTGGCAGCGAACTCCAATCTTATAGCATAGTGCAGTTTGTTTCCCCTGGGAGTGATTATTACCACACCTTCCCCCGAGCCTTGTTCGTTAGATGCTTCGTCCACAAAGAGATTCCACTTGATATCTTCTGTTATTTCCAATTTCTCCTTATCCTCGTTGGTAGTGAATTCTGCAATGAAATCAGTCATGGCTTGTCCCTTGATGGCGGTGCGAGGGTGATAGGTGATATCATATTGACTCAGCTCAATGCACCATTTAAGTAGTCGCCCGGAAGTGTCGGGACGATGGAGTACCTGCCTCAGTGGTTGATCGGTCAGAACTTTGATGGAATGGGACTGGAAGTAGTGACGCAGTTTTTGTGAAGTGATTAGTAAACAGTATGCTAACTTCTCAAGTTTAGGATATCTAACTTCTACCCCAGTAAATCTTTTGCTGACGAAGTAAACTGGCCATTGCGTGCGGTTGTCTTCCCTTACCAAGGCAGCGCTTAGGGCGTGAGATGACACAGCGAGGTATAGGTATAATTCTTCTCCTTCGCTTGGAGTTGAGAGTACCGGTGGTTTCTGGAGGTGTTCGATTAAGTGAAGGAAAGCGGTCAGGCATTCGCCAGTCCATTTGAACTTTCCCTTGTCTTTCTTTAGGGCTTCAAAAAAGGGGACGCACTTGTCCGTCGCCTTGGAGATGAATCGGCTTAGAGCGGCCACTTTTCCATTCAAACTTTGCATTTCCTTCCGAGTGGAAGGTATCTTGATATCCCTTAACGCTCGGACCTGTTCAGGGTTTGCTTCTATCCCTCTGGCATGAACGATGAATCCTAAGAACTTTCCTGATGACACTCCGAAGGAGCATTTTAGTGCATTCAACTTCATTCCATATTGTCGAAGTACTTGAAACATCTTGCCTAAGTGGCTTACGTGATCTTTGGCTTTCCTTGACTTTACCAGCATGTCATCCACATATACTTCCATAGTTTGTCCTATTAGCCCTGCAAACATTTTGTTGACGAGGCGCTGGTAGGTGGCCCCTTCATTTTTAAGTCCGAAAGGCATTACCTTATAGCAGTATAAACCCCGGTCGGTGATGAAACTAGTGTGGTCTTGGTCGGGAGCATGCATAGGAATTTGGTTATACCCTGAGTATGCGTCCATAAAAGATAGGAGCTCGTGCCCGGCTGTGTTGTCTACAAGTTGGTCGATTCTGGGAAGTGGGAAACAATCCTTTGGGCAGGCGTCGTTTAGGTTGGAAAAGTCAATGCAGGTTCGCCACTTCCCATTAGCCTTTTTTACCAGCATCGGGTTGGCGATCCATTCAGGGTAGATTGCTTCTCGTATGAAGTCATTGGCGAGTAGGTTCTTTACTTCTTCATCGAGGGCTGCTGATCGCTCTGCCCCCATACTTCTCTTTCTTTGTTTTACAAGCGCCTTGGTAGGATCAATGTTTAATACGTGGCATGCTATGTCGGGGGAGATTCCGGTCATGTCAGCGTGTGACCAAGCGAATACATCCAAGTTGTGGCGGAGAAAATCGATGAGTTGTTCCTTCAATTCGGCTTTTAGTTGGGACCCAATTTTCAATAGTCTACTTGAGTCGTGCTTGTGTACAGATATAAACTCCATAGCCTCTGCAGGCTCGGCGGTGGCCTCCTCCTCTTTGTCCCTAGGGTCTAATTCATTGAAAGGGTCGCTGGTATATCGAAGAGAAGGGGCTTTCTTTAGTTGCTATGCTTTCAGACTTTTTGTGCAGAGGGCAATCTCTACACCCTTCCCTTTATCCTTCCTGTGGTTGTTGCAAAGTTCAGTCACATAGCAGTCTCGAGCAACGTCCTGGTCTCATTCTACTTCCCCTACTCCATTGTCCGTTGGAAATTTCATCTTTAGGCACCATGGGGCTAGGACAATTTGGAAGTCAGACAAGGCTGGTCTTCCTAAGAAGGCGTTGTAGGCCGAATGGTTTTCTATTAACACGAATGTCTGCTTCCGTACAATGGAGCGGGGATGGCTCCCAATCTCAACAAAGAGGTCCAGTTGCCCGAGGGGCATCTTAGCATCCCCAGTGAAACAGTGTAGTGGTTTATCGCAGGGAGATACATCCTTCATTGACAGCTTCATTTTGTCGAATGCGTGTTTGAACAAGATGTTTACTGAGCTTCCAGTGTCTACCAGGATTCGGTAAACTTCGGCGGGACCAAGTCGGGCAGAGATGACCATGGGATCCATGTGAGGGTACTGCCTTCCTTCTAGGTCACGCTTACCGAATGTGATGTCATCACTTTCTTTCCGCTTCGGTTGGCGTTCTTCTATAACCGAATTGAGATAGTCTTTATTGTCTCTAAGCGACTTTCCGTTTCTTTCCATCTCTTTCCAGCTTCTGTCTGCGATGTGTGGCCCTCCTGAGATGGTATGGACCACTATCTTTTCTTGACTAGAGCTGCTAGCGTTGCAGTTTCCTCTGTCGGCCCCCGGTGAGGGTAGCCTTGGGTTTTCATTGGCAGGAGCTGGGGTCCTGTCCTGACCTTTTACATAACGTTCCGATTTCTTTCTTCTGATGTGTTCCTCGATCAGATCTCGGAGATGATGGCATTCGTTGGTATCATGCCCGTGAGATTCATGGAAGCGGCAGAACTTTCCAAACTTCTGTGCGTTATCTGATTCCTTCTTGTATGGTGGGCGTTTGTATCTAACTTCGCCTTGGGTGGCAAAGAAGATATTTTCGACGGTCTCGTTCAAAGGAATGTAAGTGTCGAATCTTGGTCCTGGCCGATATAGGCGCTTTTCTCCCTTCTTTCCCCCAGCATTGTCTCTAGAATCATTTCTTCGAACGTCCCATGCCACAGCAGGGGCGTTGCCATGGGTTGTCTTATTTTGCTGTCCTGACTGCCCCTCAACGGCAGCATCCTCAAGCCTCATGTATTTCCCGGCTTCATGGAAGAAATCGGGTAAAGTAGCTGGTTTTTCTTTTGTCAACCTTCTAGCAAATTTAGTGTCCGGATGCACACCACTGCAGAGGGCCATTAGGATAAGCTTCTCATTGGCATCTTGGACTGCGGCTGCTGCGGCGTTGAATCTGGTTAGGTATTGATGCAGCTTCTCTCCAGGTTTCTGTTTGACGCTGGATAAGGAATAAGCGTCCTTAGGTTGCTCCACATGAATGCGGAACTGACTGATAAATTTTTCTTTCAACATCTCCCACGAGCTGATGGATCCCTGGGGTAGATGACAGAACCAGGAGGTAGCAAGATCTGCTAAGAAGAGCGGAAAGCATTTGCACAGTACTCCCTCTGTCGCCCCACTCATGAGCATATGCTGCGTGTACCTCTGTAAGTGTACAACGGGGTCGGAGGTTCCTTTGTAGGGTTCCATTGTTGGCATCTTCCATTCTCGGGGGGTGATAGCAATTTCGATATTGCGGGCGAAAGGGCTGGTTACCCTAGCGCCTATCCCTCGATCTCTTTGCTCCCGTTGGACACACTCTCTGAATAAGCGTGCCATCCTTTCATCAGAACTTGGAGCAAATAGAAATGAGTTTGGTTCTGTTCTGTGGGATTGATTCCGTCCAGATGACCTGTAGGGATGGTATCGTCTATCATTCCTCATATTTTCCAGTGGCTGCCTTTGATCTTCTGGGAGCATGCTAGGGTCAGCTACAGTTGGCCCTTGCCTTGATCTTCCCCTGCCGGGTTCTGATCTATGCACTTCCTCGGGTCCAACTTCGGGCTGGACTCTAGCTCGGCCCCGTTCACTGGCGTTTCCGTGGTTAGGCAGTATGACAGGCTCAGCTACAGTTGACCTCCATCCGGTACCTCCCCCGTTGGGTTCGGTACCAAACGTTTCCTCAGGCCTAACTTCGGGCTGTGCTCGGTCTCGGCTCCTACCATGGCTACTTCTGCCGTTAGCTCCTTCGAAGAAGGAAGATCTTTGTTGTCTCTAAGATCCTCCAGACTGGGACTCGCCCCATGATTCAGTGTTGCGGTTGGATTCTTCAGCGTCCCTTAAGCATGACATGAGATGGTCCACCAAAGCTTCCTGCTGGGATGTGAAGCGGTTAGTTACTTCAACCACAACTCTGTCCAAATCTGCCCTAGTAATTGCTGCAGGCTGTTCTATGGCAGGAATGGTTGGGTTAGCCTGTATTTCATTCGTTACTGCTGCCAGAGGCGAACGATTTACTTGATTCGTGATAGCTGGATCTGGAAGACTGCTGGATGCGATGTTTTTTCCTTTGTTAACATCTTTTCTCTGTTTGGGAGGCATGTTTTCCAAGTAGCGAACGATGCTGTTAGGAAAGCTGTTAAGTGGATGAAGCTGAAGCTTCGAGCTTCTCCGTTCTCATTGAAAGCACCAAAAATGTTTGCACAAAAAATGGACAAACACCTCAAAGTTATATGATTTAGTAGATCTTAGGTTGTTCTTAGTGATTTTGGAGATTTATGCAAATATATGAAAAACATGGGCTAAATTGTAAAAAGACACGCAGATTTATAGTGGTTCAGCCAGAATGTGCCTACATCCACTTTATATGTTATTTCTCTTCTTTTGTTATGATTACAAGTACAAAGCTTTGGTACAAGTAAAAGAAAGTTGTTTGAAAGTTCCTTCCGTGCTTGAGCTCTCAAACTTGTCCCCATTGTTGTACCCCTGCCCCTCTATTTATAGAGTGAGGCTGGGGGTAGGGGTCATGGATGAATATAACAGCTGGTGGGCCTGGGCTGACGCGACCTGGCTTGGTATTGTTGGCCCGGAAGGAGTTGGTCCGGTAGGAGCATGGTCCGGTAGGTTGGTTTGGAATGTCTTGGTCCGGAAGATGGTTGGTCCGGTAGATGGTGGGAGGAGCTTGGTCCGGTAGATGCTTGGTCCGGTAGATGGTGGGAGGAGCTTGGTCCGGTAGATGCTTGGTCCGGTAGATGGTTGGAGGAGCTTGGTCCGGTAGATGCTTGGTCCGGTAGATGGTTGGTCCGGCAATCATAGGAGGTAGGTTGGTTCGGTAGATGCTTGGTCCGGCAATCATAGGAGGTAGGTTGGTTCGGTAGATGCTTGGTCCGGTAGATAGTGTCGAAATATACCCAACACGTAATGATTAGAATTTGTATTACGTTGGATATGAATTTAATGAATCTTAAGTGATGTGTAATGGTTAGGAATTTATATTTGTTCGACGAACATGAATTGAATGAAATCTTAAAGTGCGTAATGATTATAAATTTGTTTTATTTGATGGATATGAATTAAGTTGAATGTAAATTATTTATATCTTTAAGGTTTTTGTGATATTTTAATGCATTGGAAATTGGAATCTTGCAAGTAGATTTTCACATATTCTTAAGTTTAAAGTAAATAAAAGTGTGACGTTTGGAATAATAAGGAATATAGATATATGAGAAAAAAGATGTACAAAACAGGTGTAATCACCATGTTTAGTACCGTTTATTTCCAGAAAATAAAATGACAATTCCTTAAAATTACAAACGCCGCACAAATATCTCCTCTTGTTGATAAGATAAGGAAATATACTATGTTAACATTTATTGAGGAGAATAGTCCCAATGTATTGAAATGTAGTAAATCCCAAAAGTTGAACATTAATATGAAAGTGAAATAAAATACCAATAAGATGGAATGTAATGAAAAAGAAAGTATCGGAAATAAGAAAGAAGAAAGAATGGAGAATAAAATAGGAATAGAAATAAAATTTAGAACTAACAAACAAATTGGCAACGATATTAAGAATTTGATAAAAAGGAAGCATTAAATGAACTTGAACAAGGAAAGTGAAACACATAATAAAATAAAGACCTTGGGTGAACTAAAAAAATTATAGAGGTAATAAAAAATGTAAGAATGGATAAGATATATGTATATAAGTAGCCTCGAATATGCATTTTTGACGGGTGTGAATTATTATAATTTAATGTATAAATTATATAAAGAAAATGATGAAAGGTCATTAGAGTAGGTTGGAATGCGAGGTCACTAGGGTTACACAATAGAAGTCTGGGCACTGAAAGGGGCTATCAGTAGTTGTGTGGCATCATACTGATATGGGATATGTCCAACCATAGGACCCATGGAGAGTATATGCTTATGTATAGATGAAAGGGTAACCTCAAGATAGAGTAGTCCGCTTCAAATTTATATTAGAGGAGGGTATTGCCTTGATTGCACTAGGCAATCTAAACGAATAATGAGCAGGATCATGCATTATGCAGCCAATGTTGGTACCAAATTTAGAGGTAGGGATGTCATAGGGCGAGAACACCATCAGTCCCGAGAGGTCAATGGGAAGGACATAGTCACACCTAGTGGGTCTTCGTCTATAGCCTACCAGGGTGGACCACGGTGGTTCATGCGCCGCCAAAATTGTTTGTTAGGGCAAGGTAATTTAACCCAAAGCGAGATTCCTTCAAAACATGGACGGAGTGGTTAGAGTAGCCAAGTCCATGTTAGGGAGCAAACAAAGTAGAAAATCCTCAAAGTGGATATGGTGAAACATACGAAAGGCCATCGGATAGAGTACGACAAATGTATGAAAGGCCATCGGAAAGCACTATAGGACTTCCTTGAGTTATACGATAACAAGATCGTTATACGATGAGGCGTTGGATCCTAACGAGGTGCTGAACGAGAGACACTAGTGGGTATAGTACCTAGGTCCATTAGGGGACCATGTGATATGTATATGTATGTGTGTATATATACATATATATATATATATATATATGTATGTAGACACACAAACGGAAAGTAGATGGGAACGGTTCGTACGTGGATATGGAGTCGAGATGACTAATAAAATAGAAACAGACATAACATGAGATAGTGAAAAATCGACATATGATAGCGTTATGTTTAAGATGTATAGTTTACCAGTCCCCAAAATGTTGTTATGATCCTTTCCTTATTACAGTCCATAGGATAAAAGGGTAGGTACTGGTGCTTGGCATGTTCGGTGCTGACGAGGACACTTCATTTGGGAATTGTCAAATCTTTATCAATACTTGTGTGATCTATGATATTTTAATTACTCCACTGTAAGTTATTTCGTTAGAGCTCTGATATGCATTCTTCTATTTTATTTGTAGGATACCAAACCAACGATCTGCCTTTTGGTGGACATAGGCTTTCGGTTTAGCGAAAATTCAGGCCCACAGCGGTGCGGGTTGTTACATTTGGTATTAGAGCTTAGGTTAGTCGATCTTGAAAATTAGGAAACGTTAAGTGAACATATTTGTATTTTTCTTATAAATATAATATATGTTAAATTCTAATAATTCTAACTATAGAATAGTTACATATGGAATGTCCCTGAAGCTGGATGGTACATGACTCCCTACTCGGGCCTTAGTAGCCCAATGATTTCTCCATAAGATTGTCCATTGATGATGTACAATAGGTCCAGATAAGGGGAAAATAAGAATCCATATGTTGTAGATAGTGGGAGTTATGGAAGTTCCCAAAGAAGGGTGTGAAATGTTCCCTCCTAATTGGTAATTGGACTTTCAATATTAAGAAAGGAACAATTTAGTAAATTGAAGGAAAGATGTTCTTAAATGAACAATTAAAAATCCACTAAGGGTCCAACCCAAAAGAAAATAATTTTAAAAGCTGATAAAAAGTATAATTAATATATCTGTAAAAGTAAAGAAGCAAATATTGGATTTTGGAGAATATGTGGATAGTAGAAAGTGGTATAAGTTTGGAATATGGGTAAGTAGTATAGAAAAGAAGATTTGGAATCCTAAAACAAATCTATAGGCGAACGCACTACAATGGTTCAAGTAAAAAACAGTAAATTAAGAGAAAACAATTGGAATAAGTGCAGTTTAGGTAGAGGAGTTGGATAGTTATAAATATAAATCGAAATGAGAATTGATTTATTGTAATTAGGTTGGGATTTGACATATTTTAACTCGTTGGAATGAAAAGATATAACAATATAAATTTCTATGAATCAATCAAGTTACAAATAAAGGTGTATTATTTGAAATAACAAGGAATGTAAATGTGAGGAAAGTGATGTACAAAATATAGGAAATCTCGTATTTTGTATTTTCTATTTCAATAAAGAAATGAAGTATTATTCCTCGTAATTTCACAAAAACATGAATTCTCTTTTAAAGTGATTCATAGGGAACTATAACATTAACAATTCCTCTTAAAGGGGGAAAGTAGTTCCGATGCATTAAAGTATAGGATCCTTAAGTATAATAAAAGTGCAAAAATTAGAAATTATGTAGGAGGTCATGAAAAGAAATTGTGCTAGTAATCTAATTAGAAGCAATATAAGAAATCAAAGGCGGAATAAAGGAAAATGAACAATCTCCGTGGTTGTGTGCACTTTAAGTATCATTTAAAAGTCCTCCTTTCATGAAATTATAGACTCCACTAAAGATTAGAAGTGGAGATAGAAAGAATGATTGATTGAGAATTATTCTTATCGACTACAGTTTAGTGTTTAAAGATCTATAAAAGAAATTTTGGAAAAATTGGCAAGTGCATTTTTAGAAAAGAATGGTTTGCTGTGACGAATAAGTTTTTGGAAGAAAACATTAATAAATAGTTTGAATTCAAAATCCCAATTTTTAGAAAAGAAAAGTGAAAAGGCCTTTAAAAAGGAAATGTTGATTCGAAAAGAAAGGAACTTTTAAATTTTGATTTGCTAACAATTTCTTTTAGATGTAATAAGAGTGATACATTCAAAAATTGTAAATTAAAATTTTTAAATAGTTAAAACACCAAGTATTTTTGAATTTAATAAAGGGTTTTAAGTTGTAGTTTTAAAGACAAAGGTTTTGGGATTAAGTGTTTCAAATTTTTTAAAGTTTTTAATTTTTTAAAAAAATGGTAAAGACCAAACTGAGATTTTAAATATGGAGTAGATAGGAATTAGTGCCTATGGAAGATGGGGTAAAAGATGAGGCTATGAAGAAGATAGCAATTATTATTCATGGAATAGTAATAAGGAACCCGTACAGCGTAAAGGATTATGGTAAGAACTAAGGATATTTTAGACATGTGTGCAAGTCGTATGAAGAACCCGTAAAGAAATGATAAATGGTATTAAAGCATGCTTCTACGAGTTCTAGAGTATGCTTATATGAAGGTGAAGGATAAAGGAAGTAAAATACTAAGATTTGAGAAAATCATAAAAGATTTAGGTTTAAAAGAACTGGCAATAGATAGTAATGAGACAACAAACGCACATAGAGAATAATTGGTAGACTCAAAGTTGGGGAGAAAGATAAGAATTGGAAAAGTTATTCCACCAAGCAAATTTGCCAATAAGTTATTAAAGATGTGCATAGATGGTGTTTCTTATAGTGAATGGGTGCATAGTTTATTCCATAAATGGGTATGGTAATGGAAAAAATGAATAGACCTTATTCATCGGAAGCAATAAAGGGAAAGTAAAGTTATGAGATTATAGGAGTATGGCATGTTAGAAAGGTCCATTTAAATCAGAAGTGATAGAGCCATAACTTTGTTTGTATTAGTTGATGTTGTGGGGTAACTTCCAGCAGTTGTTCTAGTTAGGTTTGGTTATAAGCATTAGTTGTCTTTATCGGGGGTAAAGGCGCGTACGATATTATAGGAAATGTTCCTTCTATTTTGTTTTCAATTTGAACCGCAATGTTAGAGGGAAAACAATAAGATAAGTAAATTTCAGAAAAGACGGTCAACTAATGCAAAATGAAAAGAAAATAATAGAGAATGGAAGATAAGAAATAAATTAAGAAAATTTATTTAAATACCACTAAAATGGAAAGAGGAATAAGATTGATAAATTTTAGCAAGCGGATGATAGGGGAGGAATGTTGAGTAGCTACGGGTCAATGTCCATGTACCTCAAAGGATGAAATTTATAATTGAACTTGGTTGCTGGTTGCTATTGTAAATAATATAAAATTTTGGAACTTAAAATTTATCGCATAAATTAAGAGAAGTTTGCTATGGACATTGGATTATTGACTAATCCCCGATGTCTTAACATATAGAAACTTATGTTTTGGAAAAACTATACATATGTACACTTGTGAAAAATAAAATTATCTCTGCAAAATGTTTTGAAAGGTTTTTAAGTTTAAATTTTTATGAATATTTTACAAAGCAATATAAAAAAAATTGAATGAAAATGATATTTTCAAATTTTGGAATTGCCACATACTTGACGTTGGGGAATAGTTGACAGGTTTATTAATAAGGATTTTACCGTGCTGCAAAGATGACATTAAAATAAAATACAGTTAGAAACAAGGGATAAGGCTGTTATAGTTTGGGAGTCACTTTCTCCACATCTTGTTAATAACTAAAAAGTTGATTTTTGAAATAAACCATGTTTTAAAAACATAAAAAGAAATTGACTTACGCAAACTATAGTTGAAAAAGTTGGAAAAGGAATGTGGAAAAATAGAAGATTCCAAGATCCAGGGAAAGGGATACATAAGAGAAGGATGAAAATATGGAATTTTCCATCCAAACCCTTTCCTAGCATAAGAAAATAGGTTTAGAAAACTGGATTTTTCTAAATTTGGATGTTAGCAAAGGTGTGTTAGGAGTTTGGATGGTACGCATTGGATGCAAAATTGGTTGAACTATATTTCTATTCATAGAAGTGTAGGAAAAAGTTGGATATAAAAACAAGTTTTTGATTTTCAAAGGTTCCATACATATAAAACTGCCAGTATATTTATGATATTTGCATCATATTTTCGAAAACTGTTTTAATATATGCATTCATATAGGAGGCGCCAATTTAGAATTGCTTAGTTTGCATATTTTATTTTTTGCGGTACACCATGCAGCATACACGAATTAGGTGCAAAATTATTTGTACACTAATTGATTGTTAACTTAGAATGGATGTATGGTTAGGTTCAATGATTAAGCCCTTGAGGAATTTCGAGGTTGAAATTCTTTTAAGGGGGGAATGTAACACCCCCGTGTTTATGTCAATAATGAAATTAATTAATAAATAGTAAATAGTGAAAAATGAATTTTTTACAAATAACAGAATTTGGTTACGAAACTTACACCATTGTGTTGGTGGTGATTTTCCGGTCAATTTTCATATATAATGTATTCTGATCCGAGTTCAAATGAAAACATTATTAACATTTGAAGTTTTAGCATCGGAAATAATTATATATGTAAATATAGTAATAAAATCAATTAACGCTAATTGGTAACGTTAATGGAGATTTAAATTTTAACATTAATGTTAAGTCTTAGAGAATTTATAAAAGGGGATAGAATTGAAGGAGATCAATTAATAGAGGAAACAAATTCATAGAATCAATTGAACGAAGTAAGACATTTAATAAGAGAATTAAATAAGCAAATATCTCAACACATAAATAGATCATCGTTAACACAAGGCTTAGGTCAACCAAATATTTACTCAGGTCGACCGTTAGTGCTCGACATTGGGTATAGGGCGATCGACCTGAGGGTTTTCATATTGGCAGTACGGCCCGGATTTAAAATTGTTTGATCCGATGGTGGCACTGGTCTGCACCTCTATAATTTAAGACCTAGAGCCTCATTTCCAACTTATAATTTTTTTTAATGAGCGTGGAAGCTCTTTCACTTTCTCATCTTCTCCAAAATTCTAGATTCCATAGAAATAGATTTAATTTGCATGTATAGGCTTTGGAGAAGAATAGAAGATGATAGAGAATATGAAATAGGTTCAAAATAAATTGCTACAATAGAGGTAAACTACAGAACTGGCTTTAATTAATAAATTAATCTAAATCTCTTCTCTCTAATCCAATTATAATAGGTCTGTATGTGAATGTTATTTGTGGATCTGAATAGTGAGTCAAAATGGAGAATATAGATAACAGAAGATTAGATCTGGATTGGATCTCGAGATTTAGGAGCACTTAAAAAGGTGGTTAGGCATATTATATATTTTTATATAATATTAGATTATATCGTTGGAGATATATTATTACATGCTTGAGAAATTGAATTTAAATTGCAAATAAATTCATAAGAAATGTTGATGAGATTAAACATGCCTATGTAATTTATATTAATGAATAAATACCTTCCTGTTACGAAAACTAGTTTTGAATTTTATATGCAATTGATACTGAATTGCGTAATGATTAGAATTCATATTTTTTATATCGAATATGAATTTAATGAATCTAAAGTGATGCGTAATGATTAGGAATTTATATTTATTCGACAAGCATGAATTGAATGACATCTTAATGAAGTGCGTAATGATTAGAAATTTGTTTTTATTGACGGATATGAATTAAGTTGAAATGAAAATTTATTTAGATCTTTGGGGTTTTTGTGATATTTTAATGCCATTGGAACTTTGAATGTTGCAAGTAGATTTTCACATATTATTAAGTTCAAAGTAAACAAAAGTATGACATTTGGAGTAACAAGGAATATAGATATATGAAAAAAATGATGTACAAAATAGAGGTAATCGCTGTGTTTTATACCATCTATTTCATGAAAATAATAAAACAATTCTGTGAAAATTCAAACCTCCACAAATATCTCTCCTTTTTTATATGATATGGACATTTATTGTGTTAACATTTATTGAGTAGAAGTTTAGTTCCAATGTAATATAATGTAGTAAATCCTAGAAGTTGAACATTAAGATAAGAGTGAAATAAAAATACCAATAAGATGGAATGTAATGAAAAAGAAAGTATGGGAATTAGGCAAGAAGTAAGAATGGAGAATAAAATGGGAATAGAAATAAAATTTTAATTTAATGAACAAATTGGCAACGATATTAAGAATTTGATAAAACAGAAGCGGTAAATGAACATAAAGAAGGAGAGTGAAACGCATAATAAAACAAAGACCTATGTGTGAGAAATGCGGATTACGGATCTTAAGGCTAGAATAAACACAAGGGAGTGGGGGTGAACAGTGTTTTAAGGAATTACTAATTCTTTATGAGTTTATCTTAATTTGAACACAAATGTATGCAATATTCAGACACAGATATGATCACAGAATCAAACACAAATGCAGATATAAAGTAAAAGCAATAAAGGAAAGAACACACCGGATTTTATACTAGTTCGGTGTTACCCTACATCCAGTCCCGCAACACAAGTACGGATTTTCTTTCAAAATCAATTCTTACAATTACACCCTCGATTTCAAGGCCAAGAGGTACACCGCTCCAGATTCACAATCCTCTGGGTAGAGATACTTGATTTTACGGGCAACAAGTTCACTCGATTGATTTTCCAGGCTACAATCACACCTTTTCTCACTCGATTGAATACAAAGAAGTCTATCACTCTGAATAGCACTGGGATCTTGTTGAGATAGTGGTAGAGAATCGAACCAGAGATGATCTAGTTAGAATCAATGGTGATTTCGGCAGAGTAATGGTAAAAATGTATATAAAGAAATGTGGAAGAAGAAGAGGAGTGAAATCAGAGAAAATATGATTATAATTCGTTTAAAACAGCCCCTATTTATAGTAGAACAACAACCATGTCCATTCGCGAAAGGATATGACGAATAGACACTTCCTTTGAAATTCAAACTTTTGAAATAAACTGTCATCTTGTCGACAAGGGGTCCTTGGGGTTGTCGACAGGCCTAAGTTATTTTTGGTAATTTGTTTTTCTTTGAAAATAACTTCTATCTTGTATTAAAACTATTTTAAACTTTATAAATATACTTAACTATAGTTAAAATACATAAATAAGTATAGAGAATAATATTTTGGTATATATAAAATTTTACTATAATTTTATATTTAAATCTAAGTATAAATATTAAAAGTTAAATATATTATAATTAAAAGATAGTTTAAAACCAAGGATAATTTGATATTGAAAATAAAGATTATTTTGAACCTAAAAGTATTTTAAAACCAGGATAGATGTTTTTGATTTAAAAAGGAAGATTTTGAAATCATTTTGAAAACAAGATATAATTTTGTAAAACATTTGAATAAAAGTTAGTGGATACAAAACAATGTTCCACTAGATTTTTCGTAGGTTCCATCCTACTTAGGGTTCCATCACTTTAACGGGCTCGAAGTGGATTCCATTCCACGAATAAAATGGATATTAAGATGTCAGTGCTTTTCTATGAGTTTTAACAAAATTCCTAACTATATTACTTATCTTGAAATCTTGATACTCATGAGTCTTGAATCTTGATATCTTCGATCTTGAGTTCATCAGTTCTTGAATCTCTATACTCTACAGTCTTCATTCTTTGGTACCTGTATATATATCATTGCCTATACATATATATCTAAACAATAATGTTAGTATTTATATTTTATAATCTTATTCTAAGGTTGTTGTCATCAAAACCAACTTCTCAGGGACTAACAATCTCCCCCTTTTTGATGATGACAACCTTTGTTTATAAAATATTACTTCTATCCTAATAACTCCCTCTAAAACTAATAACTCCCCCTTAATCTATGCCTAACTATCCTATTTTATACTTCTCCCCCTTTGTCATCAACAAAAACAAAGTTTAAATCTATACAACTCCTCCTTAATCTAATACTATATTACATGTGATTATAATGATAGTGTTATCATAAATAATCAACACTTAATTCTGAAACTAAAACTTAGCCCTTAATAACTTACTCTCCTAACTAAGAATCCATATATGATAATATTTATAATAATGATAATGTGAGAATTCAAATATGAGAACACAAATCGTTTATTAATTATATAATGTTATATTTACATTTGCGTAGAAAACGTAAGTAAGATCATATACAAATAACGATAAGAAAGAGAGAAAAGAAACTAATGTGTATCCTTGACAATGGGAGATCTATGAACCGAGCAATTTGGGTAGTGGAAACAAAAATTTCCACGTTGTTCGACTAGATTTCCATCCTTGTCAAAGCACACTTCGCCAACGCAAACAACTTTGTCGTCATCTTCAGCATGCTCTTCTTCCATAGGGGCTTCTTTTTCTTCTTCCTCGCTGTCCTCTTGCACTTGAACACTTGAGGATTCTTCATCGATCAAGATGGGATTGGCGTGATTGTCCATTAGAAACTTCTGCAAGTTTCTAAGGATTTTGCCTTGCCGTTCTTGTTCTTTGGCCATTCTGATTTGCACCACTTGAATTTCAGTCATAAGTTGCAGTGCATCCTTCAAGGAAACCTCCATTTTCATCACTCGTGCAAGCATAGTTCGTTGAAATGGTCCGATAGAAGGAGAAGGGAATGAAAAGGTTGAATTTTTGTTTGATTTGGAGGAGGAGGCCATTGTTTTATTGTTTTCAGAAGTTAGAACAAAGAAAGAAAAGAATGAATGAACAAAATTTTGAAATAAGAAGAATATATAACCACCCATTTGAATTTTGGTGGGAAAATTTCAGAAGAAAAAAATTCATTATATGTCGACAGGGGTAAAAGAGGGTTGTCGACAAAGTACTTATATTTTTGCTATTTGATTTATTTTAATTTAATTTTAATTGTACTTGTTATATATTTATATTCTATATTTCAGTTATTGAACAAATACCTAATTCTCTTCTTAATTTAGTAAATATAGATTCATTTAAGGGTTTTGTTAAGATATCAGCAATTTGATTCTCGGAATTGGTATAATCGAGAGTAATTACTTCCTTACTTATATTATCTCTGAGAAAATGATGTCTGATATCAATATGTTTAGTTCGAGCATGATGAGTAGGATTTTTGGATAAATTTATTGCACTAGTATTATCACAATAAATTGGTGATTTTGAGATATTTAAACCAAAATCTTTTAAAGTTTGTTGCATATATATATTACTTGAGAACAAGCCAAAGCAGCAGAAATATACTCTGCTTCGGTTGTTGATAAAGAAACCGTGTTTTGCTTTTTACTAAACTAGGAAACCAGAGAATGCCCCAAAAAGCTTTTTTGGTCTGATTTACAACCAGCATAGTCAGCATCACAGTAAGATATTAATTCAGAAGAATCATTTTTAGGATAAAGTAAGCCATAATCAAAGGTGTGTTTAACATAACTTATGATACGTTTTACAGCTTTTAAGTGTGTCTCTTTAGGTTGGGATTGATATCTTGCATAGAGATAAACACTATGCATGATATCAGGTCTACTAACAGTGATATAGAGTAGTGATCCAATCATTCCTCTATATAATTTTTTATCTACATCTTTCGGGAGATCTTCTTTACTTAGGTACTCATTGGTTGCTATGGGAGTGGGTTTTCCACTTGCAGTAGTCAAACCAAATTTACTAACTAGGTCTTTAGCATATTTTTCTTGACTGATAAAGATACCATTATCTAATTGTTTTATTTGCAATCCTAGAAAGAAGTTTAATTCACCCATATGACTCATCTCAAACTCTTTTGTCATTATTTCAAAAAATTCTTTATTCATTTCAAAATTAGTTGATCCGAAAATGATATCATCTACGTAAACTTGTACTAGTTGAATATCATTTTTATTTCTTTTAGTAAAAAGAGTATTATCTACTTTACCAATTTCAAAGTTTGATTGTAATAAGTAAGATCTTAGTCTATCATACCAGGCTTTAGGAGCTTGTTTTAGACCATATAGAGCTTTCTTAAGTTTGTAAACATGATTTGGTAATTTTTCATCTTCAAAAAGTGGTGGTTGTTCAACATATACTTCCTCTTTTACAAATCCATTTAAAAAGGCTCTTTTAACATCCATTTGAAATAATTTGAAATTATTATGATTTGCGAAAGCAATTAGAATCCTAATGGCTTCTTATCTTGCTACGGTAGCAAAGGTTTCATCACAATCTATTCCTTCTTCTTGACAATAACCTTGAGCGACTAACCGGGCTTTATTTCTAACGACCTCACCTTGTTCATTCATTTTATTTTTATAAACCCATTTAGTTCCAATTATAGTTTTATTTTCAGATCTAGGAACAAGTTCCCAAACATCATTTCTGTGAATTGATTTAGTTCTTCTTGCATAGCCATATTCCATGATACATCAGTTGACGCTTCTTTTGGATTTTTGGGTTCAATAGTTGATATAAAGGCTACATTGCTCATTTTATGTAACGACCCGGAATTTTGGACCATTCGCATCCATTATAAGTGTATAGGCAGACACTCATGCCGGAATTGAATTGCTCAAAATACCGCGTTGTTAATTTAAATTTGGCAAAACTGAACATATACAGTAAATAAATATTCACAGATCACAGACACAGAGTAATAAGTGCAGCGGAAATAAAAGAGATAGTAGTTCATGAAGCTACTATATAAATGTATAAGTTACATCAGAGTTTACAACAGAAGAGTAATACGATACATCAGAGTTAAACCAGATACAACGGAAGAGTAACCCGATACATCAGATACAAATCAGAATACATCACTGGAATCATTGAAGACTGAAAGCAAAATAGATGGCTGGATCTTCAAGCAAAGCTCCAACTTCAAAGGTGAGTCTCGAATACTGGATCACTCAGTCTGACCCGAGCGTAAAGCAAAACACAAGACACTCGAGTCAGGATTAACATTCTTATATTAACAAATCCAACTCAAGTGAAATAGCAATTGAAATACAAGTAACTCAAAGGATGTTTGGAATAACCATCCTTTAAGGATCCGTTAAACTATCTACTAGGTAGTAATGTACGCTAAGTAGATAATGTCTATCAGTAATATGTAAAGATATCAAAATAGTGTTAAGTCATGGCCCAATCCACCCGTAACACATTTTTATTCCCAAAAGCATATACAAGACCGTAGTTTCCCCAAAACCTGAAGTCACCAGAGGGCAATCCATATACTAAAGGTACAAAACAATTTCGTAGTGGTCACGAATAAAGGGATACAAGTATGACAAGGCACATGAGGCAATACCCAAGGTAGTGATACTACCGTTTGCCTGATCCGGACTGGTGAGAAGGCAACGCCGCAGCGCCCGCAACACCGTGAAACAACACTCCCAAAATCAAGGGTGCACCAATCGACAACAAGTAATGAGTAGTTCGAAGAAGTGTGTCCACTTGAGGTAGCTAATCCTCCATTGGCCCGGCACAGCTCCTGTTTTAGTCATTTTCAATTTGACACAAGTGTCAAGGCTATCCATTATCGTTCTCTTTCTTCAGTCATCACGTACATCATTCCAACCACTTCATTCTGGATCATCACTCCGCGTATAGTTATTAAAGTGGTTTTCGGTTTAGATAGAGAGTATATCCATTACCGATCCCGGTCTCTTTAATAACTTTCGTAATTATTACACCGATTGATCATTTAATATATTTCAAAACTAAATCAATTTCAATTCAATTAGATTTCGTAAATCAACATTTCATTTGCCTTTCTAAATCGCTTTCCATAATTTACATTTCAAAACTTTCAAATCACCATTTCAAAATCTTATAGTTCAATTTCAAATTTTATTTAAAACCATTCGAATATTGATTCAAGTTCGTATATCATTTTCATTTCGAAAACCATTTAAATTTATTTAATTTAACATTCAAATCAACTTAAACTCATTTATCGATTTCATTCAATATTCGTTAAGTTACTTTATCATTCAAAATAATTTCTATTAAATTTCCAAATCATTAAATCAATTTCTTAAGTTCAACTTCATTAAATCAAAACTTACAATTTTGAATTAAATTAAATTCGTCAAATCAATTCTTTCAATTACAAGTCTTACAATAATTCCAAAAATATCACATTTTCATTTCTTGTTAAAGAAATTCAATCTCACTTATTTACTTCCTTAAATAATTTTCCAAAACTTACTTAATAAAGAAAACTCAATTTCAATTATTTCTCAAATTAAACAACATTCTTTCATAAATTACATTGTTAATATTTTGTTTCATATTATTAAATATTACATTTTCCTTTCATAAAAATTCAAATTTCAACTTCATTTCAAAACCATATTATTTATTCAAATAAAATCTTCGTTTTATATTTTAAATCAAATTATTGATCCCAATCAGGTTTTATTTAATTTTCTATCCTAGGTCAAAGTTCAATTTGGGTATTTATCATTTCAACCCGATTCCAATTCAATTCAAAATCAAAACATAGCAAAGGGAACTTGCAGTGTGATAACTGGGATGGTGTCAAAGTAAATAAACAAGCAATAACAATAATCAATAACAATCCAATAATCAATTCAAATAATCCCAAAATAACCGTATTAATTCGCATTGTTATTTGTACGAATTAATATAATTATTTCTAGAATCTACACTATCATTTCATGTAGATTAAAGATTATTACATTACGGTTTTTCACTTGTCATCTATTTACAATTTCATACATCATCAATTTAACAACATACATTCAGTGGTTCAAAGTATAATTAAACAAATCCTACGTGTTAATAAATTCAACAGTTAAAGGGGTCATATTATACAAATGTCAGTTAATAAAATTTAACATTTAATTATCCTATATCAAGTTCAATTTCATACTATTTATCATTTTAACATTAACAATTTAACGTCCAATATAAACATCAACAATCAATCAATTATCAGCCAAACTGTATTATCATCGCATAAATAATTAACAGATAATGGTGTCAGATGTCACAGGTGAACTGATACAGGCAATAGCATATATAACAGTGTAATTAACTAACAGCAGCATATTTCAATTATCGTTTCAATTGAAATCAAATTTAATAAATAAAAGAACGTTAATCGTGAGTGAGTGCTCACCTTTCGAGGCTAGAGATGCACGAGAAGATGACACGGATACGCACACTGGTACGGACACTGAAATTTGAATGGCGAATCGAAGCAAAGCAAAATCGGCACGAATTCAATCATCAAAGCTGATAATAAGAATTAACGAAGTCACATCAGAATTGGGTCGATGACGATAAATGGTATAAGTGAATTTATATATACACACTATATATAACTATATATATATATAATCAAATTCTAAATTCAAACATATATTAAATTATATGTATATATATAAACCAATTTTTTTCAATGTATAAATACAACAGACATACATAAGTATATATAAACTGAAAAATATTTATATGCTTTCATAACTAAATATATATATGTGGACCAACATATATGCAGACTAAGCCAAAATAGTGTATTCATTACTATATGCCCAACAACCTGTATAATCTAAACCCTTTTTTTTATATATGTATATACCTACAATATACAACTAACCACTATACACCTTATTTATATATATAACCAGCATAAGTGTCATACTCAAAGTATTGTATGTATATACCACATGTTAAGTACTATTTATATTACTTGTGTACTTATCATATTTCAAACCACCTATATATTTGTAAGCACTGACAGGTATACACTACATCTATTCACAATGACATACTGTATACTAATAAGTTTATATATCAACCGACCTATGTTAAATCTAATATACATAGTCCACTACCCAATTGTAACTAAACAGACAACTTATTTTTTTTTGGTACAAAATATGCTTGTATGTAACTAAAGTCCACCAGCCTGATTAAATACAGAAAGTAGTCATTTGTACAAAGAATTGCATGCAAATAAATATATCTTACATGATACCATTTAAAAGAATGGCCGTAAACAATGCCACCTGCTACCATGAGACCTAATCTAGCAAAAAGAGCAGTGATACCAAATAAAATCGGCAATGAAGGGGCGAGAATTGCTAAAATTGCCATTCCAGACTTAGTAACTAACGTATATACGTAACAGTTTAAGTATATAAATATATATATATATATAACATACATTTGTATATTATATATAAAACTTATATTGACCGTACGTACACATATATCAACATTCCAGACTTAGAAATCAAATCTATATGTAATACTTTTGTTTGCAAATTTATATAACTAACAAACGACACCGCAAATTCTTTAAAAAAAAATATATCTAAATAAACCTTATATATTTATCAAAGAACGGTCACGAAAGTATATACCTCACTGGAAAAAAATTTGCCTGCCCGAAGTTGATGAATAGAACTGCCGTGCATGAAAGGGGTGGGTCGGCCATGCAAAGTGTAACGGAGGCGAGGTCGTGTGATAGGGGTTCGCAGAGGGTTGGCTACAGCTTACAGCCAAGGGAGGAAGGTGGATCTGTTGAGGCCTGGTGTTGGCTACAGGTGGATGGGCGCTGGTTGAATGGTGACGGGAGGAGCAGCACGCGGGGAAGGCGATTTTTTTTAAGGTTGTTGGCATGGGGCAGCTGCAAAGTTGAGGCGGAGCAAGGTCAGGCTTTGCCGAGCCGATGGCGGAGCACGGGGTTGTAGAGTGGGTTCAGTGGTGGGGTTCTCGGCTGGGAAGGTGAGATGAGTGGGGGATACGTGGCCAAGGGGATGGATAGGAAGAAGAATGGGCTGTGGGTGGCTTGCGGCTGCTGTGAGGAGTTGTCGCGGGTGGTCGGAAAATGGTGGCTCGGTGGTTAAGCTGCTATTGGCCGAGGTGAAAGAAATGATGTTGCGAGGTGTTACGAGCTTGGGCTCGGCAGGAGCTGGTGGGTAAGAGAATGGTTGATGAGGCCAGGGATTGGAGAAGGCAGATCTCAGCAGAGGCTTAGGGGTGGAGGCACTTCGGGTCGAAGAGGGCGGTGTCGGAGATGGATACGGTAGGCATGGGTCGATAGGTTCGGCGAAGGGAAGGGTGAATGTTGGTGGTCAGGGAAGGATAGGTGGACAATGGATTTTGTTGTGTGAAGAGGAAGAAGGCTGGCAGATTGAGAAATGAGGTGGCTCTGTTTAATTTACCTCTTTGGAGCCAATAGGAAAAGAAGAGAAATGGTCACGAATCCTGGGAATATGGAAATGGATAGACAATGTTGGAAGTAGGTAGAATAATAAAAGCCGCGCACGCGAATTCAGGTATTAATAAAGCAAATGTCTATTGGGTTTGTGCAGTTGGAAATGAGAAGGCACAAAGAAATCAAAAGTCTCACGAAACGTACCGATATGGTTCAACGTTTACAGATTTCGCCGTCCATCGGACGTCGAAAATCACATACGAATATACCGCGGAGATCAGTACGACGAGACGATCAAAACGGTATTCGGATATCAGTGGTATGATTGAATTATAAAAATTCGAATTTTCTACCGGCGAAGAATGTAAGAAAAACACTGAAAAATAAGATCGACGGAGACAAAGATGTCCGAATTTGGAAAAACGACAAACTGACATCTTGCTCAGAAAATGGTTTAGAATTTTTCTATGTAAAGATATTTAGGTTCCGAAAACATTTTATTTTCATCGCTTTTTAACTGATTGAATTTGAAGTGAATTTACGCGCGAAATAAACTTTCATATTTTCGGACGAAAATTTACCAGTTGCTATGTTTAACTAGACGCATTCCAAATATCAAATTTATATTTCAAAATTTTATCGTTTGAAATTTTGCAAAATTTCAACTAATTACGTTATTAAAACAGTTGAAATTTACGGGTCGTTACACTCTCCCCCACTCAAAACTTTTCGTCCCCGAAAAGGAACGAGGTAGGAGAATAGAAACAACCAGAAAGAAAAACAGATTTGAAATACAAAATAACAATTAATTTAAACCATATAAATTCAAATTTAAATTAATTGATATTCAATAATTGATTTAATCCATTTGATTTCACTAAAATCAATCTCAACTATTTCTAAATTCATTATCTTATTATCCCATTTCTTCAATTTACAATTTTTAAAATCATAAATTTGAATAGTCTTTTATCATAATCATATTTTCTTCAACCATTTTAAATTCTTCTTTATTCCAAATTACTGTTAAATCTATTCTACTTAATATATCTACTCACATATATTTAACCCATATAAATTAATTTAAAACATAAAAGTTTCGATTTAAATTAATTTACATCTATTAATTTCTTTTAAATTCAAGGGATTTTCATAAGTTGATCAAATTTCAATTTATTAATTTTTCAAAACAAATTTATTAGTTCTTTCAAACAATTTATTTCATTATTAACTGGGTTTACCTATTATCCTATCTAACTCTATTAACATCTTAATAATCAAAATTTAGTGTATAACATTTATTATAAACACTCAAATTTTATTTATAAATTCAATTTATCTTATATATTATCCAATTACATACTCAACTTTTGAATGATTTAGGTAAGTTGTATTTGAATGCAGTTGAACAATATACAACTAAAATTTTCCCAATTCAATTATTCAAGTTTAAATATTTATTCCAAATTTTGGTTTTATTTATAATTAAAATCATCCTTTAACAAAATTTAAGAATTAGATTTCCGATTAACTTTAAACAATTTAGCGATATATATAATATATTTATATCAAATCAAATTTAATTTTAAAATAAGATACTTATATATATATAAATCAAATTATACTAAAGAAATTCAAATCAAAATATTTTTCAAAACAAACCGTAGCAAAGCTACAGAATAGTATCTCCGCTTCGCAACTCGAAAATGAATGTCGATGATGCGGCCGCCATCACTGAAATTATTTTCCAGCGATAAAGAGAAGAGGACTGATTTCAACATTCTAAAGTTCTTTGGAATGGTTCTTTGAACACGATTTCTATTTGAAAATACTTCCAATAATATATACTTTAAAATTTTAAAACCAAAGTTCGAAATCACCAGAAACTAAATTCTCGAATTTCTGAATTAAATTCATTTCAAATTCCAAATCAATTTATAAACCGTATTTATAAATTTATTTAGAACAATAAATGATAATCAAATATTATCATTTCAAACAAACAATTTAATTAACCTATTAAATTCTAGAAAATTTTTTACTTATATTTTCACAATATAATCAAACAAATTTATTTCATTTTCCAAATTTGAAAATAATATTGTGTCAGTCTGCTCTGTTCAAGTGTTTTGGAAATCCTATCGATAGCGTTGATCAGACGAATCGATCGAAAACCCAAATCAACATCAACAACTCAAACAACACAATATATAAAACATTTTTAAACATTAATTTGCAAATACACCCCCACTCAACGATACAATAATGGATTTCAAAGCAAGGATAGGGATTCAAATTTTTGATAGACTCAAATCAAGAGAATTTCGATTCGAAGATAGGTTTGAACAAAGACGAGATAATTAAATAACAAAATAAGGCGATGGATAAGTTTATATAAATCGCGGGCAACCTTAACCGGGTCAACCGTGACTTCAAAAATAGGATCGATTCAGAATTCCGAGGTAAATCTACATTCGATCTCAAGAAATAGAATTCAGGTATAGCAGGAGATAGATAGCATCGTAAACCGAGGATACAAAAATCTCCGGTAAATCAATGCCTATTGTAAAGGAGTTTTGCTCCTTTACGAATCATTCGAAGATTGACGAGACCGCCGATCTATTATAGATATCATTCAAAATGGAGTTATGGGGTGCTCCAGAATTTGAAAGAAGATGAATAGTGAAGGACACGAATGAATTTCGGAACCGAGGGGAACGTTCCAAAATTCAAAGGAATTGAGTCAAAGGAAGAGATTGAAACTCGAATGAGAGTGGTTCTGTAAATACATTTACCCTATATGTTAAGTTTTGCCTAGAGCTACCAAAGCTCTGATACCAACTGTAACGACCCGGAATTTTGGACCATTCGCATCCATTATAAGTGTATAGGCAGACACTCATGCCGGAATTGAATTGCTCAAAATACCGCATTGTTAATTTAAATTTGGCAAAACTGAACATATACAGTAAATAAATACTCACAGATCACAGACACAGAGTAATAAGTGCAGCGGAAATAAAAGAGATAGAAGTTCATGAAGCTACTATATAAATGTATAAGTTACATCAGAGTTTACAATAGAAGAGTAATACGATACATCAGAGTTAAACCAGATACAACGGAAGAGTAACCCGATACATCAGATACAAATCAGAATAGTCACTGGAATCATCGAATACTGAAAGCAGAATAGATGGCTGGATCTTCAAGCAAAGCTCCAACTTCAAAGGTGAGTCTCGAATACTGGATCACTCAGTCTGACCCGAGCGTAAAGCAAAACACAAGACACTCGAGTCAGGATTAACATTCTTATATTAACAAATCCAACTCAAGTGAAGTAGCAATTGAAATACAAGTAACTCAAAGGATGTTTGGAATAACCATCCTTTAAGGATCCGTTAAACTATCTACTAGGTAGTAATGTACGCTAAGTAGATAATGTCTATCAGTAATATGTAAAGATATCAAAATAGTGTTAAGTCATGGCCCATTCCACCCTTAACACATTTTTATTCCCAAAAGCATATACAAGACGGTAGTTTCTCCAAAACCGGAAGTCACCAGAGGGCAATCCATATACTAAAGGTACAAAACAATTTCGTAGTGGTCACGAATAAAGGGATACAAGTATGACAAGGCACATGAGGCAATACCCAAGGTAGTGATACTACCGTTTGCCTGATCTGGACTGGTGAGAACGCAACGCCGCAGCGCCCGCAACACCGTGAAACAACACTCCCAAAATCAAGGGTGCACCAATCGACAACAAGTAATGAGTAGTTCGAAGAAGTGTGTCCACTTGAGGTAGCTAATCCTCCATTGGCCCGGCACGGCTCCTGTTTTAGTCATTTCCAATTTGACACAAGTGTCAAGGCTATCCATTATCGTTCTCTTTCTTCAGTCATCACGTACATCATTCCAACCACTTCATTCTGGATCATCACTCCGTGTATAGTTATTAAAGTGGTTTTCGGTTTAGATAGAGAGTATATCCATTACCGATCCCGGTCTCTTTAATAACTTTCGTAATTATTACACCGATTGATCATTTAATATATTTCAAAACTAAATCAATTTCAATTCAATTAGAATTCATAAATCAACATTTCATTTGCCTTTCTAAATCGCTTTCCATAATTTACGTTTCAAAACTTTCAAATCACCATTTCAAAATCTTACAGTTCAATTTCAAATTTTATTAAAAACCATTCGAATATTGATTCAAGTTCGTATATCAGTTTCATTTCGAAAACCATTTAAATTTATTTAATTTAACATTCAAATCAACTTAAACTCATTTATCGATTTCATTCAATATTCGTTAAGTTACTTTATCATTCAAAACAATTTCTATTAAATTTCCAAATCATTAAATCAATTTCTTAAGTTCAACTTCATTAAATCAAAACTTACAATTTTGAATTAAATTAAATTCGTCAAGTCAATTCTTTCAATTACAAGTCTTACAATAATTCCAAAAATATCACATTTTCATTTCTTGTTAAAGAAATTCAATCTCACTTATTTACTTCCTTAAATAATTTTCCAAAACTTACTTAATAAAGAAAACTCAATTTCAATTATTTCTCAAATTAAACAACATTCTTTCATAAATTACATTGTTAATATTTTGTTTCATATTATTAAATATTACATTTTCCTTTCATAAAAATTCAAATTTCAACTTCATTTCAAAACCATATTATTTATTCAAATAAAATCTTCGTTTTATATTTTAAATCAAATTATTGACCAATCGGGTTTTATTTAATTTTCTATCCTAGGTCAAAGTTCAATTTGGGTATTTATCATTTCAACCCGATTCCAATTCAATTCAAAATCAAAACATAGCAAAGGGAACTTGCAGTGTGATAACTGGGATGGTGTCAAAGTAAATAAACAAGCAATAACAATAATCAATAACAATCCAATAATCAATTCAAATAATCCCGAAATAACCGTATTAATTCGCATTGTTATTTGTACGAATTAATATAATTATTTCTAGAATCTACACTATCATTTCATGTAGATTAAAGATTATTACATTACGGTTTTTCACTTGTCATCTATTTACAATTTCATACATCATCAATTTAACAACATACATTCAGTGGTTCAAAGTATAATTAAACAAATCCTACGTGTCAATAAATTCAACAGTTAAAGGGGTCATATTATACAAATGTCAGTTAATCAAATTTAACATTTAATTATCCTATATCAAGTTCAATTTCATACTATTTATCATTTTAACATTAACAATTTAACGTCCAATATAAACATCAACAATCAATCAATTATCAGCCAAACTGTATTATCATCGCATAAATAATTAACAGATAATGGTGTCAGATGTCATAGGTGAACTGATACAGGCAATAGCATATATAACAGTGTAATTAACTAACAGCAGCATATTTCAATTGTCGTTTCAATTGAAATCAAATTTAATAAATAAAACAACGTTAATCGTGAGTGAGTGCTCACCTTTCGAGGCTAGAGATGCACGAGAAGATGACACGGATACGCACACTGGTACGGACACTGAAATTTGAATGGCGAATCGAAGCAAAGCAAAATCGGCACGAATTCAATCATCAAAGCTGATAATAAGAATTAACGAAGTCACATCAGAATTGGGTCGATGACGATAAATGGTATAAGTGAATTTATATATATACACTATATATAACTATATATATATAATCAAATTCTAAATTCAAACATATATTAAATTATATGTATATATATAAACCAATTTTTTTCAATGTATAAATACAACAGACATACATAAGTATATATAAACTGAAAAATATTTATATGCTTTCATAACTAAATATATATATGTAGACCAACATATATGCAGGCTAAGCCAAAATAGTGTATTCATTACTATATGCCCAACAACCTGTATAATCTAAACCCTTTTTTATATATATGTATATACCTACAATATACAACTAACCACTATACACCTTATTTATATATATAACCAGCATAAGTGTCATACTCAAAGTATTGTATGTATATACCACATGTTTTGTACTATTTATATTACTTGTGTACTTATCATATTTCAAACCACCTATATATTTGTAAGCACTGACAGGTATACACTACATCTATTCACAATGACATACTGTATACTAATAAGTTTATATATCAACCGACCTATGTTAAATCTAATATACATAGTCCACTACCCAATTGTAACTAAACAGACAACTCATTTATTTTTTTTTGGTACAAAATATGCTTTTAAGTAACTAAAGTCCACCAGCCTGATTAAATACAGAAAGTAGTCATTTGTACAAAGAATTTCATGCAAATAAATATATCTTACATGATACCATTTAAAAGAATGGCCGTAAATAATGCCACCTGCTACCATGAGACCTAATCTAGCAAAAAGAGCAGTGATACCAAATAAAATCGGCAATGAAGGGGCGAGAATTGCTAAAATTGCCATTCCAGACTTAGTAACTAACGTATATACGTAACAGTTTAAGTATATAAATATATATATATATATAACATACATTTGTATATTACATATAAAACTTATATTGACCGTACGTACACATATATCAACATTCCAGACTTAGAAATCAAATCTATATGTAATACTTTTGTTTGCAAATTTATATAACTAACAAACGACACCGCAAATTCTTTAAAAAAATATATATCTAAATAAACCTTATATATTTATCAAAGAACGGTCACGAAAGTATATACCTCACTGGAAAAAATTTTGCCTGCCCGAAGTTGATGAATAGAACTGCCGTGCGTGAAAGGAGTGGGTCGGCCATGCAAAGTGTAACGGAGGCGAGGTCGTGTGATAGTGGTTCGCAGAGGGTTGGCTGCAGCTTACAGTCAAGGGAGGAAGGTGGATCTGTTGAGGCCTGGTGTTGGCTACGGGTGGATGGGCGCCGGTTGAATGGTGACGGGAGGAGCAGCACGCGGGGAAGGCGAATTTTTTTTTAAGGTTGTTGGCATGGAGCAGCTGCAAAGTTGAGGCGGAGCAAGGTCAGGCGTTGCCGAGCCGATGGCGGAGCACGGTGTTGTAGAGTGGGCTCAGTGGTGGGGTTCTCGGCTGGGAAGGTGAGATGAGTGGGGGATACGTGGCAGAGGGGAAGGATAGGAAGAAGAATGGGCTGTGGGTGGCTTGCAGCTGCTGTGAGGAGTTGTCGCGCGTGGTCGGAAAATGGTGGCTCGGTGGTTAAGCTGCTATTGGCCGAGGTGAAAGAAATGATGATGCGAGGTGTTGCGAGCTTGGGCTCGGCAGGAGCTGGTGGGTAAGAGAATGGTTGATGAGGCCAGGGATTGGAGAAGGCGGATCTCGACAGAGGCTTAGGGGTGGAGGCACTTCGGGTCGAAGAGGGCGGTGGCGGAGATGGATACGGTAGGCATGGGTCGATAGGTTCGGCGAAGGGAAGGGTGAATGTTGGTGGTCAGGAAGGATAGGTGGACAATGGATTTTGTTGTGTGAAGAGGAAGAAGGCTGGCAGATTGAGAAATGAGGTGGCTCTGTTTAATTTACCTCTTTGGAGCCAATAGGAAAAGAAGAGAAATGGTCACGAATCCTGGGAATATGGAAATGGATAGACAATGTTGGAAGTAGGTAGAATAATAAAAGCCGCGCACGCGAATTCAGGTATTAATAAAGCAAATGTCTGTTGGGTTTGTGCAGTTGGAAATGAGAGGCACAAAGAAATCAAAAGTCTCACGAAACGTACCGATATGGTTCAACGTTTACAGATTTCGCCGTCCATCGGACGTCGAATCTCACATACGAATATACCGCGGAGATCAGTACGACGAGACGATCAAAACGGTATTCGGATATCAGTGGTATGATTGAATTATAAAAATTCGAATTTTCTACCGGCGAAAAATGTAAGAAAAACACTGAAAAATAAGATCGACGGAGACAAAGATGTCCTAATTTGGAAAAACGACAAACTGAAATCTTGCTCAGAAGATGGTTTAGAATTTTTCTATGTAAAGATATTTAGATTTCGGAAACATTTTATTTTCATCGCTTTTTAACTGATTGAATTTGAAGTGAATTTACGCGCGAAATAAACTTTCATATTTTCGGACGAAAATTTACCAGTTGCTATGTTTAACTAGACGCATTCAAATATCAAATTTATATTTCAAAATTTTATCGTTTGAAATTTCGCAAAATTTCAACTAATTACGTTATTAAAACAGTTGAAATTTACGGGTCGTTACATTTTACTTAGTTGATTTCTAGTTGTAACAACAGATTGCATATCTCCTAGTATATTTTCTATAGGATGATCTTTTAAAAGTTTAATCTTTTTATTAGGATGATTAATTTCATTATTAGTTTCAGTTGACTCTTGATTTTGAGTAATTAAATCCTCTTCATCATTTGTATCTTCAAAAATTTTTAGATTTCCATCGAATGAAACATGCATTGTTTCTTCGATGGTGTTAGTTCTTAAATTAAACACTCTGTATGCTTTACTTATATTAGAATATCCGATAAAGATACCTTTGTCGGATTTAGGATCAAATTTATCTAAGTTATCTTTTATATTTAAAATAAAACATTTACTTCCAAAAATTCTAAAATAAGATACCTTAGGTTTCTTTCCGTGAAGAAGTTCATAAGATGTCTTATCAGTTAAAGGTCTAATTAAAATTCTATTTAAAATATAACAGGCAGTAGCAACTGCTTCTGCCCAAAAATGTTTTGGTAATTTACTATCTAAAAGCATAGTTCTCGCACACTCTTGAATCATCCTATTTTTACGTTCTACTACTCCGTTTTGTTGTGGAGTTCTTGGAAATGAAAAATTGTGAGTTATTCCTTTTTTATTGCAGAATTCCTCAAACTTTTCATTTTCAAATTCACCACCGTGATCACTACGGATGGTTATAATTTTTACATAAAGTTGATTTTGAATCCTTTTTGTAAAGTTCTTAAAACTTTCAAAAGTATCACTTTTATGTTTCAAAAATATTGTCTATGTAAATCTAGAATAATCATCTACAATTACAAAAACATATTACTGTGATTTATTGACTGAATTTGAGATGGACCAAATAAATCAAGATTAAGTAATTCAAGAGGTTTTAAAGTTGAAATCATATCTTTTAATTTAAAGGAACTTTTTCTAAGTTTTCCTAATTGACATGCATCACATAAACTATCTACTTTAAAATTCATTTTAAGGAGACCTCTTACTAGATCATGTTTTGACAGTCTAGATAAGAGTTTGAAATTCAAATGCCCAAATCTCTTATGCCAAATCCAAGGGTCACTTGTATTTGCCAAAAGACACAGGTTATCATTTGAAACTTTCATACTAAGAATATAAATATTCTTTTTCCTAATTCCCTCAAATATTATGGTTGAATTATTATCTCCAATGTGACACTTATCTTTTTCAAATTTAATATTATATCCTTTATCGCAAAGTTGACTAATACTTAGCAGATTATGTTTCAGATTCTTAACTAGCAAAACATTAGTAATAATAGGAGTTTCAGAGTTACCGACATTGCCAATGCCAATCACATATCCTTTTGAGTTATCTCCAAAGTTAACCAGTCCTCCATATTTGTATATTATATCATTCAGCATATCCGGATTATTAGTCATGTGTCTAGAGCATCCACTATCGAGTATCCATTTATTCTTTTTTATCTGCACAATTTGTCCATTGTGGATTGATTCCTCAACACCCATAAATCATGTTTCCTGCACATCATACAATTTTGGTAGACAACTTGAATTTGAATATCGATTATATGCAGACTCATGAGACAGTGATGATCTGAATATTTCTAAACTAGTATTAACAAGTTTTTCAAACATAACCATTTTAAAAGCTTTTTCAAAATTCATATTATGAAACTTTGAAAACCTTGCTCTGATACCAAATGTGAGAAATGCGGATTACGGATCTTAAGGCTAGAATAAACACTAGAGGGGGGTGAATAGTGTTTTAAGGAATTACTAATTCTTTTTGAGTTTATCTTAATTTGAACACAAATGTAAGCAATATTCAGACACAGATATGATCACAGAATCAAACACAGATACAAATATAAAGTAAAAGCAATAAAGGAAAGAACACACCGGATTTTATACTGGTTCGGAGTTACCCTATATCCAGTCCCGCAACACAAGTACGGATTTCCTTTCAAAATCAATTCTTACAATTACACCCTCGATTTCAAGGCCACGAGATACACCGCTCCAGATTCAAAATCCTCTAGTTAGAGATACTTGATTTTACGGGCAACAAGTTCACCCAATTGATTTTCCAGGCTACAATCACACCTTTTCTCGCTCGATTGAATACAAAGAAGTCTATAACTCTGAATAGCGCTGGGATCTTTTTGAGATAGTGATAGAGAATCAAAGCAGATATGATCTAGTTAGATTCAATGGTGATTTCGGCAGAGTAATGGTAAAAATGTATATCAAGAAATGTGGAAGAAGAAGAGGACTGAAATCAGAGAAAATATGATTATAAATTCGTTTAAAACAGCCCCTATTTATAGTAGAACAACAACCATGTCCATTCGTGAAAAGATACGACGAATGGACACTTCCTTTGAAATTCAAACTTTTGAAATAAACTGTCACCTTGTCGACAAGGGATCCTTGGGGTTGTCGATAGGCCTAAGTTATTTTTGGTAATTTGTTTTTCTTTGAAAATAATTTCTATCTTGTATTAAAACTATTTTAAACTTTATAAATATACTTAACTATAGTTAAAATACATAAATAAGTATTGAGAATAATATTTTGGTATACGTAAAATTTTACTATAATTTTATATTTAAATCTAAGTATAAATATTAAAAGTTAAATATATTATAATTAAAAGATAGTTTAAAGCCAAGGATAATTTGATATTGAAAATAAAGATTAATTTGAGGCTAAAAGTATTTTAAAACCAGGATAGATGTTTTTGATTTAAAAAGGAAGATTTTGAAATCATTTTTAAAACAAGATATAATTTTGTAAAACATTTGAATAAAAGTTAGTGGATACAAAACAATGTTCCATCAGATTTTTCGTAGGTTCCATCCTACTTAGGGTTCCATCCCTTTAACGGACTCGAAGTGGATTCCATTCTAAAATGGATTTTAAGATGTCAGTGCATTTCTAGGAGTTTTAACAAAATTCCTAACTAAATTACTTATCTTGAAATCTTGAACTCTTGATAATCTTGATACTCATGAATCTTGAATCTTGATATCTTCGATCTTGAGTTCATCAGTTCTTGAATCTCTATACTATACAGTCTTCATTCTTTGGTACCTGTATATATATATATATATATATATATATATATCATTGCCTATACATATATATCTAAACAATAATGTTAGTATTTATATTTTATAATCTTATTCTAAGGTTGTTGTCATCAAAACCAACTTCTCAGGGACTAACACTATGGTCAACTATAAGAATTGTAGAGGCAATAAAGATAAAAGAATATAAGGGGGGTGAATACATGTATGTATGTATGTATGTATGTATGTATGTATGTATGTATGTATGTATGTATGAATAAGAGATATGCATATAAGTAGTCTCGAATATGCATTTATGATGGGTGTGAATTATTATAATTTTATGTATAAATTATATAAAGAAAATGATGATAGGTCTTTAGAGTAGATTACAATGCAAGGTTGGTAGGGCTACACAACAGAAGTCTGCCCACCATAAGGGGATATCAGCTGTTGTGTAACATCATATTGATATAGGACATGTCCAACCATACGACCAGTAGAGATTATACGCTTGTGTATAGGTGAAGGGTGCCCATAGGATAAAGTAGTTTGCATCAAATTTATTTTAGAGGAAGGTATTGTCTTGATTGCAGTAGGTAATCTAAACGGATGATGAGGGGGATCGTGCAGTATGCAACGAGTGTTGGTACAAAATATAAAGGTTGGGTTGTCATTGGGCGAGAACTTAATTAATTCTATGCGGTCAACGGGAAGGACACAGTTACACCTAGCGGGTATTCATCTATAGCCTTCCACTGTGGACCATGCTGGGTCATGTACCACTATGGGTTTTTGTTGTTGTTTGTTAAGGCAAGGATATTTAACCCATAGTGAGATTCCTTCAAAACACGGATGGGGTAGTTAGTGGAGCCAAGTCCTACTTTGGAAGTAGACAAAGTAGAAAATCCCTAAAGAGAATATGGCAAAATGTATGAAAGGCCATTGAAAAGAGTGTGACGAAATGTATAAAAGGCCGTCAGTAAGCACTATAGGACTTCCTCAGGTTATAAGATAACGAGATCGTGATACGATAAGGCGTTGGATCCTAACGGGGTGCTGAATGAGAGATACTAGTAGGGATAGTATCTAGGTCTGTTAGGGGACCATGTGACACACACACACACAGATATATATATACATATATATATATATAAGGTAGATGGGAATGGTTCGTATGCGGATATGGAGTCGAATCGACTAATAAAATATAAATAAACATAACATAGGACAGTGAAACATCAGCATATGATAGTGTTATGTATAAGATATATGATTTACTAGTCACCTTAACTTTGTTTTGGCCCCATCTTCATTACAACAAACATAATAGTTTAAAGAGAGGGTACTGGTGCTTGGCGTGTTCGGTGCTAACAAGGACACTTGATTTTAGGAAGTGTCAAATCTTAGTTAGTATTTATGTGATCTATTATATTTTAATTATTCCGCTGTAAGTTATTCCGTTAGAGATCTAATATGCATTTTTTTTAATTTGCAGGATACCAAACCAACGATCCGCGCTTCAGTGGACCTGGGTTTTCGATTTAGTGAAAATTGAGGCCCATTGGGGTGAGGATTGTTAAAAGGCGTAACGACAACAAGAAATATTTAAGGAATTTGAAACCAGAAGATTACACTTCTATGAATGACACATTGGAAAACATATACCTCGCCACTCAACCAATGGAACAATATAAGAAACCACCAAGGAGGGAGGCAACCAAGCAGGAAAGGTGCTTCGAAAAGTTTTGTCATTTCCATGAAATTCATGAACATATCATGAACGAGTGCCATCATTTGAGGGATCTTATTGAAGAACTGATAAGGAAAAATAAGCTCCAACAGTACGTCGAAGAACCGCAGGAAGGTGCTCAAGTCCCAAGACTTCCGGGGCTACCTGCCCAAATGAATCAATCTGAACCACGTGGAGAAGGACCTAGATAGAACGATGGGAAGCTAGTCATTTACACCATAACCGGAGGACCCGATCCAACTAAGAAAAGCTGGAGGAAAATGGAATGGTAGGTGAGCTCACTGAAGCACGTACCGCAGGAGTGCTACTTTGCTATGGAAGAAGGAGCTCTAGCCAAGCAGTAAAGGATGATAACTGATGATATCATATTTAGGAATAGAAATGCTGACGGAGTTAAAGTACCGATATTTGCCCCTTGGTGATAACAGTCGAAGTTGGACCGACAACTGTACGTCAAGTCTTGGTAGACACTAGGAGTTTGATAAACATACTGTTAAAAGGAACATTTGTCAGATGAAGATCAACATAAAGGAGGTGATGACCTGTAAAACCAAGTTTCAAGGCTTTACGGGTAAAGCAAAATAGCCGATTGGATCGATCGAATTTCCTGTGGAACAAGGCAAAGGAGATCGCAGAATAGTCCAGATACAAAAGTTCGTTATCGTGGACGAGTATTCAGCATACAAAGCTATCTTGGGCTGACCGACTTTGGCTGATTTCAGGATAACACGGGAATTATGGTGTTTGGTGATGAAATTCCCTACGAAAAATGGAGTTGCAGCAGTGAAAGGTGACTGAACCATTGGAAGAGAATGCTACGTCGTAGAACTTAGAGAAGCAAAGCGTTGTGAGAAAGGAGGGAATGTGGAGAGAACTCTGCGCATTCAGGACTTGTAAGCATAGAATTAAGCCTGGACCCTGGCTTGGAAACCATAGCCGTTTTAATAAGGTTATGGATCCTAAGAAGCAGTTAGGGGAAAAGCGACCAGCACCAGTCGAGCTGATGGTGAATGTTCCAATCGACATGGATGATCTTATTCGGGTTCTAATGATTGGATCTCAGCTCAACACTAACTTAAGAAAGGAATTGGTAAATTTCCTCCGAGAAAACTAGGACGTATTCACCTGGACACATTCGAATATGAGCGGGGTATCACCGGAGATGGCATGTTATGCACTGAATATTGACTCAAATTTCACACCAGTAAAACAAAAAGGCCCAATCTAGGTCCGGAGCGATCCGTTGTGTTGAAGGAAGAAGTGGATAAGTTGTTAGTGAACGGCTTTATCCATGATGCTTCATACCTCGATTGCGTATCCAATCCCTATTGGTTAAGAAGTCAAATGGGAAAGGGCGAACGTGTATCTATTACTCATATTTGAATAGGGCATGCCTGAAGGAAAACTTTTATTTACTTAGGATTGACCAACTGGTGGATGGAACTACATGACATGAGTTGCGCACCTTTATGGATTCTTATTCGGGCTATAACCAGATTTGATGCATATACTGGATCAGAAGAATACCAGCTTTATAATGGATTTGAGATTATACTGCTACAGAGTAGTGTCGTTCAGTTTGAAGAGCGCTGGAGCCACATACCAGGGATTAGTAAATTCTATGTTCAAGAATCAAATCGGGTAGACAATTAAAGTATACATAGATGGCATGCTTATGGAATCATGAGTGTCACGGAACAATCTTGATGACCTTTCAGAAATGTTTGAAGTTTTATGGAAGTGCAGAATGAAGCTAAATCCATTAAAATGTTCTTTCGCAGTAGTATCAGAAAAGTTTTTAGGATATATTTTCAATGCACAAAGCATCAAGGCTAATCCTGAGTAGATTAACACTTTGAGAAATGTTACTGCCCCGACCACAAAGAAACAACTTCAGAGCTTGAATGGAAATATTGCTACTTTGAGTTGATTTATCTCAAGGGCGACAGATAAGTGCATACCTTTCTTTGATTCCCTCAAGAAGGGGGAAAAACTTTGAATGGAATCAAGATTGTCAGAATGCCTTCGAAGAATTATTAAGGCACATGGAAATGCCGCCGGTCTTATCCAAACCATTGAACGTGGAGGATTTGTTTGTTTACTTAGCAGTGTCTGCTCATGCATTAAGTGCAGTATTGGTACATGAGGATGCCAGGACTCAAAGACCAGTTTACTACATCAGCAAGCGGTTTACCGTAAATAGACATTTGGATGCCACATATGGCCTCACACCAAAGTTCTCATTATTTAAGGATAATGATTTTTTACTTAGCCTTTCTAAGATTAGTTTCATCTTCCTTTTTTAATAAGTCTTCATAATCTAACTTATTCTCCTCAATGGTCATTTCAACCCTATGAAATTCTCAACCATCACTTTAAGAGGTGGATTCCAGGGTGATATTAAAATTTCGCTTATTTTTCTTATAAATCTTTAGTAATTCTGGCTATCGCATGTTAAAGTTGCAAAGCTCACGCATGTTGACGTAGTGTTATCACATGTTAACATTACATAGCCATCGCTTGTTACAGTTTAAAGCTATCGAAGGTCAAGACTTGGGCTATCACATGTCTAAGCAAAGCTATCATAAGTCACGATGACAATTCAATAACTAAGTTAAAAATAATAATATTTTGCCTTAATAAAGTAATACCTTTTAACATAACCAATACACATATCATTTGTTCAATGGATATTGTTATCCTATAACGGTATTCTCTGGCCAATCTAAAAATTTAGCTCCACTAATTAATCTTTTACTTAATTACTTTAAGGTAACGTTTTCGATACCAATTAATTCGTAACAATTCAAAAATTAAGGGTAAAATTCCCAAAAACTAACCAAAATTCCAAAACTCTTCTTCTACCTCTAGTAAAAGCTTTGAAGCAAAATGTTTCAAAATATTACTTTGTGCCCGAAATTAGCCATATTCCACTTAGAAAATTCATAGTTAACTATGGCTTTATCCAAAAATTACAAAAATTAAAAATCATCTCTATTTTAATATTAAACACATCATACTAAAATTTCATGACATTTGGTGAAAATTAAATCATGTTTTACCGTAAAACATGGTCAAATTTTATTTGTTTAGATATTAAACACATAAAAAATAATTTATAATCATTAAAACAGTTTAACAATTTTTAAAGCAGCCAACACGTATCAAATCTAAACCCAAACGAGTTTAGAAGTAAATAAGGGAATGTTTTACTAATCTTGATTGTAGAGCTTGATCAAAATCCTCTTTTTATTCTTAGAGATGGAAGCTTTAATTTTTTATTTCCTCTCCCTTTTCTTAGAAATGATGGTTGCCTAAGGTTGTTGGGGTTTCGCTTGTTTTGTTTGAAAATGAAGTAAATGTGAAGTGCAGATATAAATAGGTTAAGAACTTTGTAATAATGATTTTGGCATAGGTTATATCCTTTATTACCTAATCTCATTCATAAATTTCCATAAATGCAAATATTCTCCATTCAAATATTCAAATTCATTGTCATATACTTGTATGGTTGAGCTTATTACCTAATCTTATTCAGTAATTTACCTAAATGAAAATATTAAGCATTCAAATATTCAAATTCATTTCCATATACATGTATGGACAAGTTCATTATCTAATCTTATTCGTTAGTTTCCCTAAATGGAAATATTCTCCATTCAGATATTCAAGTTCATTACCTTATACATCTATGGTCAAGTCTATTATCTAATCATATTCATTAATTTACCTAAATGCAAATATTCTCTATTCAAATATTCAAATTCAATACCTTATACAAGTATTGTCAAATTTATTCTTATCATATTCATTAATTAAGCTAGATGCAAATATTCTTCATTCAAGTATTCAAATTAATTACCTTATACATGTATGGTTGAGTTTATTAATTTACCTTACTAGAAATATTCAAATATTCAAATTCATTACCTTATACGCATATTTTAGAGTTTTATTACTCTAATTACTCACATTCCATTAAATTACGTTTTAAGATGTCCCATTTTATTCGTTCAAATCTCCTTTATTAAATCTTTCAATTTAATTATCTTAATTATTTCTTAACAAATTATATTATTAATTATCTTCCCCATATTATAGCTCTTCAAAATATAGAGTGTTACAGTCTCCCCTCCTTTTAAGAATTTTGTCCTCGAAATTCAAACAAGGCAGGATAATGAACATCGTCATCAACTCTATTACAAGCAAGTACAATAATTACACTAGTTCTCTATTAGTGTAAAACATAAATCAATAATCATAATGTATTAGTGCCACTACTAACACACAAGAATATCATTGACAAAATCATACTAGTGTCACTACCTGTTTATATAGCAAAACATATATGCTCAATCATACATGTCAAAACAACTTAGTGTATATATTCTTAATCTTATCCTCTACCTCCTAGGTAGTTATCTGTATTACCACTACACTGGATGCGAGCAAGTTTAATAACCTTGTTCCTTAACTCTTTCGTATCACAACCACTATCCTTTTGGTCCTCTAACATAAGTCAAACATTGTCTTATAGATAAGTCCTCAATTGCTCTCAGTTCCACTATCGTATATGGGTCTTACACCTATTTCATTAAATGTGATATGTGAAAAACATTATGCACACCCATAATAATACTTGGTAACTCGACTTGATATGCGAGTTTACTAATCCTCTTAATTACTGTAACTGATCCTACATACTAGGAGCTAATTTCCCTACCGTCCCAAAATGCATAACACCTCGCATTGATGAAACTTTCACAAACACATGATTGCCTACTACAAACAATATTTCTTTTTTCCTCTTGTCGGCATAATTCTTCTTCCATGACCACAACGCGTTCATTGTAGGGCAAATCAGTTCTACCTTCTCAATAGCATCCCTTGACAAGTCGGGTCCTAATACGAGCCTATCTCTGGTGTCCAACCAACAAATAGGTGATTTACACAGTCTACCATAGAGCGCCTCAAATGCTTCCATTACGACACTCGACTAGTAATTGTTATTATAGGCAAACTCTACCAAATGCGGATGATCTTCTCATGATCCTCCGAAATCTAAAACACGTACTCTTAGAAAATATTCCAATAGGTGGTTCACCCATTTCATTTGACCATTTGTATGTGGGTGGTAAGTCATACTCCAATTCAGTTATGTACCCAATGCACTTAGCAGAATTCTCCAAAAATCACTGCTGGACAATGGGTCTCTACCACTAGCAATCTTGGAATCCCAGGAAGACTTATTATATTCTTCGGGTATAGCTTCGCTAAGCTGGCTTCCCTCCTTGTTGACTGTGCTATTATAAAATGAGTGATCTTAATCAATCTATTGACTATTACGAAAATGTTTTCATTTCTCATTCTTAACCTTGGCAATCCATCTACAAAATCCATGGATACCGAATCCTACTTTCAAGTTGGTACTTACAAAGGTTGAAGTAAATAACTCTGCTTCTAATGCTAAGCTTTTACTTGTTGACATGTGGGACACTTCTCTACGATTTCTCCTATGACGCTCTTCATCCCTTCCCAAAAAAGACACTATTACACCCATATTTTCCAAATATTGAAAAAGTGAAGTTAATACAAACATTGAGCCAAAAGAAATACTCCCACAATAGGAGTAGAAATACAGAAAGAAAGCAAGAACAAAATCCAGATAGTACTGTGCTAAAGTCGTAAGTCGGTGGTAAAACACCTTCCCGTTGAGCATAGCTTCGGCACTAAAACACTGTGCTGGAAACCTAAGATGGCCACAAAGTATAGAGACTGATTTGTAATGTTAATAATCACTTCAATAGGTAGAACTGCGGAATAACTTTCAAGTATAAAATATGAAAGCTGTGCTACGGTTCCAAAAAAAAATAAGCCTTAGAAAGTTGGAACTGTGGTACAATCTATAAATAACAATAATATGAAGAAATTGTGCTACGACCCGAATAGCAACACTAACTATATAGAACTGCAATACAAACCTTAAAGTAAATATATGAAAATGAGGATGCGTTGCAAACTTAAACTAACACCTAAAGTTGAAGGTCTATGTTGCAATCTTATATCAACATACAAAAACACTAAGAATGCGCAGCCAACCTGATTTGATGTTGAAGTGACGAAACTGCATCGTAATTTTAAAGAAGATACCACCTACAAATATGAAGACCCAAAGGATAAGGCAATGAGGCAAAACTGCTCTACAACCATAGGCCAAGCATGATTTTAAGAGAGTCAACGCAGTTCAAATGCTATAAAATATAGTCACTCTGCATAACAACAGAGGCGTAGTTCTCAATGGCCAATTTACAATAGCGAAGTTCAGAGGTGTTTACAACAATTCTGTCCTCCGAAAATGAACGCAATTTCTCATTGCAGTTTCGCCAACAAATATGTGCAGTCTATTGGTTTGATTGTTGCATAAAACCATCAGCCATGGTCTATTCAAAATTGGGTTTTCCGGCTTCAACTTCAAGCTTCCTACCCAAATTAAAAAATCATTAGCTCAAATTACAGTTTCCCACCAAAGGCCACGTTAGCAATCTATGTATACCAAATAAGCTAGATGGATGGTCGACATGTGGCACTATAAAAAAGTAGGAATCAAATGGAAAGAAGAACGATGTTGGCAATCCACATGAATCTCTATGTACTACGAATGAGTAGAGCATTGTAGCAGAATGGGAGAGTAATTCTACGTTACTCCTTTTGGACACTGAAATCATAAAATTGTACTCTCTTTGCCATTTTTGTTTGTACTAAGAATCAAAAGTGAAGATAATGACATTTTGCCTGTGGACATAGGATTGATTAACATTTGAACTATGTCCTTTATTGCTTTCAATACATTAATTTACTGCTTTTTTCTGTCTTTAGTTCTTGAATTTAAATGGACTATTTTAACGAATTGATGAAGACTACCCATTGAATTCCATACATCTTCCTCATAATTACGTTAGCATAAAACAACTTAATTTTCTCTTTTAAAGGCAATTTTAACATTACTTAAATTTGGTAATTCATAATCACAAAAGCATTCAACATCATGATTATTTCAATATTCTTTGGTATTTCTAAGATTAAAAAACCTAATTAACATTTTAGGTGCTAGAAGTGTCGTCCTCCATCTTCGGCAAAATTTATTCACATTTTCTTTAGTTACCACTACAATACCTTGAATCCCACTGATTCCAGCACCCCTTCTAACCAAGAACAACTTCACCTGACCTCAAAAATATCAAAAAGGCACTCCTCAGCTCCATGACTACAACCGAGGTAGAAGCTTTTGTAGAGCTTACAACGAATCATGTCCTTACTGCTCTTCAAGCATTTACAAACCAAGTAAACCAGCTTATGGAGGGATTGGAGAGATTCATGGCCCAATATGCTGCCATTAAACTAGCCTCCCCTCAATCATCCACAGCTTACTGCCATCATTCACCGACTGCACCGACTGTATAGCGTATGAGTGAAAACTGTAATCTCAAAAATGAGAATGGTGATGTTGGCCCAAAAACCAATGCTAAGCTCAAAGGAAAAATCCAGATCAATCCACAAATCAATTCGAAGCCGGCTAATATCAACCCACCAGTGAAAAGCATTCACAAACTGTTACTGATGATGATGATGTTACTTCACTCTATAGAGATGGTTCATCCTAAATGGATTCCAAGGAGGACGAGATCCGTCAATTAAAAGCTCACATGGAGCAGCTTGCAGAACTTTTCCAGTAAAAAAATGGAGAAGAAGTAAGGAAAGAAGGTTGTTCCCCATTTAGTAACACCATTATAGAAGCAAACTTCCTTGACTGCTTTAAATCCCCATCGAACGATAAATTCGACGGAACTACAAACCTAGACAACCATATTGGCACCTTTGAGTGCATGGATATTCTAAAGATGGGAAGGATGGGCAGGTGGAAGCTCTTACCAGTGTACTTGGCTGGGGCAGCTTCTAGATGTTCAGGTGGTATGGACCAGGTGAGGTTCATTCCTGGCCCCAGTTAACTATAGATTACTTAAGATAGTTTAACTCGAAGAGAGAAGCTTTCCCGATGTGAATACCATGTCCTGCATGAAGCAGAGAAAAAATGAAAGCTTATGCAATTTTATAAAACGCTTCAAATCCAAGGCACTTCGGATTAGGATGACTTGTGAGGTGGCGATACTGATGGCAGCGCACGCTAGGATCAGAAGAAACATGGCTATATAGGACAAAAATAACATGCAGTTGTGTCATAGCATGAAGGCATTCCATGAAAGGGCCAGTGGCTACTTCTGAATAAAAGAAGCTGAGTCTGTAGTACAGTCTGAAAGAGATGTTTCTCCTCATAATGAGAAGAAAAGGAGGGCAGAAGGATGCCATCCACTTGCAAAGGGCTGAGAAAATTTAACTTCACAGCAAAGACCCCTCACCCACACACCTGGTCAGACATACAAAATGACAAGAACTGAGCTGGACTATAATATCCCGAACAAAGGAAAAAAGGCAGAGTAGAACAAAGGGGGAGTATATTGGTGATTCCACAGGGCTAATAGTCACCATACCGATAACTGCAGACGCTTGAGGAATGTGATAGAGAGACTGATTCAATAGGGATACTTAGGCAGCTATCAGAAAGAGAACATCAGAGAGGGAACTAGGAATGTCTCTCTAGATCCGAATGTAGGCCTAGCTGGAAACCCCTCCAATCTTATAGCCTCGGTCCATGGAGGACTACTCTTTGCTGGAAAAAGAAAAAAAGCATAGGAATGGTATGTGCAGGAGGCTACAGTGGAGCAAAGAACCATATTCCATATATAATAGAAACCTACCTAAGACATAGTCTTCAATACTGCTGACGCCGTTGGAGTAGTTTTCCCGCATCAAAACCCATTGATAGTTACATTGCATATCTCAAATAGCACAATGAAGAAAATCTTTGTAGATTCTGGGAATTCCATCAATGTCATCTTCAATTCTACGTTTGACAAGATGAAGTTTCCAACAGAAATACTAAAGCCAAGCCTTGAACCAATTTATGGCTTCAATAATACTACATCGATCCTTATTCGATCGACATGTCTTCTTGTTACCGATAGGACTGCTCCTCATCACAAATCATTCTATACAAGCTTCCTAATCATCAATCAACAATCTTCGTATAATAATTTTCTAGGAAGGCATGCACAGATTGACATGGGGGCAGTAATTTCCCAGAAGGATTTGCTTATGAAATTTCATACTCCTTCCGTAATTGGATCGATTAGAGGAGAACAATTATTCTTCGGGAATTATACAATGTAAACCATAGTTATAGCAATAAAATTATTCAAAGCTTTTCTGTTATCTCTTCTAATAATTATAATGATAATAATGAAAAAGAAGTCAAGCCAGTTTTAGAAACTACATCAGTACAAAGGACCAAGACTGATTCTGAAACAGGTCGTTCTTTAACCACAACATCGATAAGGAAGAAAAAGAGGAAGCATATGCACATGATCGCCACTAATGAGTATAACTCATTTTTTGCAGTATTATTCCAAAGAAGCTCAAAAACAAGCACTCTCCATCACTTCCCAAATCGAAGAGAAAGAAGAAAGCATGATTGATTCAAGATTAAGGGAACAATGAGTGAGTTGAAGCCATTGGATGATTTTGAATATATACAGATTGATCCTAATGATCCCCACAAAGGTTCTCAAGGAAGTAAAAACCTCAGCATAGAAGCTAGAATAAAATTGATAAACCTCCTCTAGAGATCACTTGATGTCTTTGCTTGGGCACAGTTAGACATGGTGGGGATAGATCCAACTATCATCTGCCACACACTCAACATCGACCCCTATGCTCATCCAGGAAGGCAAAAACGCAGAACTCTAGATCACGAAAGGTATAATGCTCTATACGAAGCGGTTAAGAAGCTGAAAGTAAATGGATTCATCAGGGAAGCGTATTATCCAAAGTGGATTGCTAACCCTATTCTTGCCAAGAAATCTAATAGGAGATGGAGAACTTACGTAGACTATACCAACCTCCAAAAGGCCTGCCCAAAGGGTAGCTTCCCTCTAGCTAGAATTGATCAACTAGTGGATGCAACTAGTGGACACGAACTAATCTAATGCATGGATGTATACTAAGGTTACGATCAGATAGCTATATTTTAGCCAAATTAGGACATACCAGTTTTGTAATGGACAAAGGCTTAGACAACTACAAAGTCATGCCATTCGGACTCAAAAATGCTGGAGCAACCTACCAGAGATCAGCTAATATAGACGACAAGCTAGTCAAGTCGATAGCAGCATCAATCCGTGTGGAAGATTTGGCGGAAATGTTTGCAGTCCTAAGGCAATATAGTATGAACTTTAATCCTTTGTAATGTACTTTTGCCATTCAGTTAGGGAAGTTCTTGGGATACATAGTAAGTGCTTGCGGCATCAAAGAAACTCTAGAGCAGATCGAGGCTATAAGGAATATGGGAGTCGTAGAAAAACAAAAAAATATCATGACCCTAAACGGTAGGGTGGCGGCTCTAAGCAGATTCATTTTCAAAGCAACTAACAAGTGTATGTCGTCCTTTGACTAAGTAAAGAAGGGTTAGAACTTTGAATGGATTGAGGAATGCAAAATCACATTCCAAAATCTGAAGGATCATCTAAATAGTATCCATATGTTATCAAAGCCGGTAATAGGTAAGGATTTGTTCTGCATTTAGTTGTAGCTAATAAAGTTGTTAGTGTTGTATTGGTTCGAGAAGATGAAGGGACCCAGAGGCCTATCTACTTCATGAGCAAGCACCTGTAAGGAGCATAACTCAACTACTCAATCATTAAAAAGCTAGCTTACAACCTGCTTCTCACAGTAAGGAAACTGTGGTCATATTTTCAAGTGCATCCCATCAAAGTCCTCATAGACAAACCGCTGAAACAAATACCGCAGAAGCTAGAGACTTCAGGTCGCTTGTTAAAATGGGCAATGGAGCTCAATTAGTATGATATCTCCTATTGTCCAAGAAAAGCAATCAATGGGAAAGAACTAGCAGATTTCATCATGGAATTCACGCTATCTACTAAGTTACAACCTAAGTAAGAAGCGACTACTTCCCAGTTCAGGTGATTATTTATGGATGGAGCATCAAATGAACATGGGGCAGGGATCAAATATATCCTAATTACCCTATATGAGTAGAAACTATATGATGTAGTGCAGCTCGAATTCAAAGCTACCAATAATATGGTAGATTATGAGGCTCTCCTTCTAGGCTTAAGGATGGCTCAAGTAATGAACGTAACACATTTTAAAGTTCATAATGATTCCCAATTAGTTGTAAATCAAGTGCATGGGAATCACCAAACGAAGGAGCCAACATTAGCCAAATATGTGGAACTGGCTAAAAGTAGTTATAGAAGTTTAATGAATTTGACATAGAGCGAATCTCACGTGAGAACAATTCTTCTACGGATTCACCAGCTAAACTTGCTAGTACTAAAGTAGCATAGGAAATGATCGCTGCTCCAATAGGGCATCAAGCTGAACATTGAGGCCAACTAAATACTGGTCCTAACTAGAGCACATCGAGTTATGGTTAAAGAAGCCCAAAACCAAGAGCTAGCTAAAAATACTCTAGAACAGTCCCCAACTGCACCTATACCTCAATAGGCAGAAGAAGACTGAAGTATGACCGCTATCAAACAATTCTTGGTAAAGTGAGTTTTACCTCCAAACAAGAATGAAGCATGTAAAATAAGATACCAAGCTTCATACTTTTCTTTCTTTGATGGCATATTATACAAAAGAGGGTATTATACCTCTTACCTTAGATGTATTTCCAAAGATGAGGGGGTATGAGTTTTGGGTGAAGAACATGAAAGGCAATGCGGGGATCACTTTGGAGGAGCCAAGTTAGCAAAGAAAGTACTAAGACACGGTTACTACTGGCACATTATACTATGAGATGCGTAGGTATATATAAGTAAATGTGATAGATGTTAAAGGTCTACCAGTATCCCAAGTAACCTTTGCATGAACTCATCCCATTAGCCAACCCATGGCCGTTCTACATATGGGGCATAGATTTGACATGGCCACTTCCCATGTCAAAAGGAAGGCAATGTACGCTATAGTGGTAATAGCATACTTCACCAAGTGGATAGAAGCAGACCATTAGCTACAATCACCGCAAAGAAGATAGTCATCTTCGTTGTAAGGAACATAATTACTAGACTTATGATTCCCTATAAAATAATTTTTGATAATGGAACCCAATTCAAAAGTAAAGAGTTTACGGAGCTCTGTGAAAGGAATGGAATAATAAAAAGTTTCTCCTCAGTCACACACCTAAAGGCGAATGGGAAAGTCAAAGCTACAAACAAAACCATCAAGAAGTTGCTCAAGAAAAGACTGCAAAAGGCTAAAGGAAAATGGACGGAGGAGTATTCTATAGTACTACGGGCTTGTAAAACCTAAACTAGATCCTCAATCGGCCATATACCTTTCTCCTTAACCTACGGTTATGAAGCAATACTCCCCATTGAAACAAAAGTCCCATCACATAGATGAATATGGTATGTGATAGAGCACAACGAAGAATTAAAAGAAGTTGACCTCGATCTTATTTAAGAAAGATGAGATGAGGCAGCAGTCCGATCCACTGCATATTGACAAAGGATTGCAAAATATTTGAAATATGCCTTAAAACTACCCCAATCAACTATGTTAGGCCCCAACAAAGAAACTAATGAAAGGGAGACCCGGTGTTGCAAAGAGTAATGGCTAACAAAACCTAGCAGAGGGGGCTCTGGGCCCAAATTGGGAAGGTCCTCTGGTTGTAGCAGAAGTCTGGGCTAATAGGGCATACCGACTCTCAAGGCCTTATGGAAATCTAGACCATAGAACATGGAATTTCGAGCATCTCGGGCCTTATTTTGTATAAGAAATGTTAGTTGTATAACAAATGTTGTACTTATTATGAAAAATAGTAATATAATGAACTGGACGTAGGGATATCGAATGGCCCAAACCAGTATAAAAATCTCTATGTGTTAACTTCGCTTACATAGCTAATAACATTGGGCTGTATCATATACATCTTAGCTTCTCAGCCAAACAATTACACTGTACGTAAGGGTATTAGATGACCCGAACCACTACAAAAACCATGCGCATGAATTATAAGGTTGTAAATACGCAACCTGACTTCACCGTCAAAAAAAATAGTATGCCCCTAAATAGCAGTGTTGACCATGCCAAGCACATAACAAAGCATGAATGCCAAAAACTAAGTTCATGAAGCATGAACTGCATGAGGAATCAATAAAAAGTGGCAAGAAAAGATAATACATATGATGTAGTGCAACCTAAAAATTGAATATAATTCTAGAAAATACATAAAGGTTGACTTGTAAATACTAGAAACTTAGATCCGCTAATATTTACTGAAATTTACACTTATTTACATATTCCTCACATTTGTACATACATCATGAGTGAAAATAAAATAATAATCACACAAATTGCATTAAAAGTTAAGCTTGAAACTAGGACTTATAGTCAAACAAACTGCATTACGATTCTAACTCGTCCCCAGAAGAATCGTCGATTACAATTCATTCGCAATGACAAGGTCTATGGTCATCCAACGTGGAATGTTTACCAGAGCCACTTCTTGCTTGAGAAGCCAGGGTTGGGCTCTTTTTGTAGTAATACTTCAATTTATGGAATTTAGCCTCATAATAGTTCTTCAAATTCTCCTTCCACTGGAAAACAACATCAGCCCCTAGTGGACGCGAAGGAGCCGCACCAGACCTCGATACAACGCTAGGGGCAAAGGACGCAATAGGATCATCTTTCGCACTAGTTTGCTTAGCACCCAGAAAGGATAACTCTTCTACTTTGTCATTTAGTACCTTGATCTTATCTTCATAGAAAACCTTATATACACCTTCGGCATCTATCAATAATTCCTCCAATTCAGTAATTCAAATCAAAGCAGATTTGAGCTTTTCTCCTAAGTCAGCTATCTCTGAACGTTGCTTTGTTGTGCAAGGCTGAAAATCAAGCAAATCCAGATGAACAAAATTAAAAGAAAGTTCATTTAAGTTAAAGCTCACAAAGTACTTATACTCGTTTACAGAAGAATATTTTCTTACAACATATTTCTACAAAATTATAAGTCCTAAAATGCTACCTTGATTATGAAATATCTAGTCTAAGGCATGCTAGTCAAGGGGTGGTCCATCCTGATACGAAAAGTCATCATATGGTCATAATTGGCACTTGTCCATGGGTCCATCGGATCCTCCACGGTCACAATGAAACCTTCTTCATTATAGAGAAAATATCAAGCACAGGAAAAAAGATTAAAAACATCTATGGCTCGTTGAAAAGAAATATGCCCCATTTTACATATGTCATTCTCCCTTCTAAGTTTCCCTTAGAGATTGACGATTTGATCCTGTCTAGGTACATTAATAGGTGTCGAAATGACTTTAGAGGTAGCTTGAGCATCTCGTAGTAGATCTTCAAGTTCATAAATCATAAGGACAACGGTCTCTCTTGTCTTCTCTAAAATATTTATTTGTTCAGCCCTTATCTTTTTTGAATCCCTTAAAAAACTACCAAAATACTTGAGAGTATCCTCTTTTCACCAATACCTCTACGTGCAAGGGAACACCTTTGGCCTCGGTTGCACTAACTATTGCCTATGGTGGGCTTCCATCTCCTTAAGTTTACCTTGGTAGTGTAATTCTAATTTCCTCCTCCATTCATTCACCAACGAGGCATCCTCATTGCCACCGCACTAAGATCGAGATGATCTACAGTTACCTTGTCTTTACGTTGGGTTTCTTCTGTAAGCTGTGTAAATGCCTTATCTAACTCCCCTTCTCGCCTGCATTACCACCGCACTTAGACCGAGATGATCTACGGTTTGGGTTTGATGTTTTTCCATGTACTCCTTCAGGAGTTTAGTAAAACTTACTTCCTTAGAAGACTATAAAGAACAAAGGGACAAAAATAACATGGTCATTCGTAGGCTGAAGTTTGTCGAACCACTATAAATCTTTGTGTGTTCATTTCTTACTTATTTTAATTTGTTTTCTTCACTTTTTATTCTCTTCTACTTTCTATAGAGTGTTTGTGCAATTTTTCGTTCAAACATTTTAGTGCTTTCACTGAGAAACACTTGAACTCGCTAATTTAAGATTTGGAAAGAATTCTGGATGGCTAGACAATCGACTAAAATGACTGTTGTTGGAGGAAATCAACCAGCGAGCAGCAAAGAGGCGTCCTTAGGAACTAACCCCTCATCAATCTACATAACCAGGGATGAGATGGAAACTATGATGAATGAACTACAAGAAAGGATGATGGCACGCCAGGAAGAGACGATGGAGAATTTCTTAGATCAGAAGGATGGGACAAATGGGAACAGCTGGAGTTGCAGCAAATCAGAATCAAAGACCGAAAACCGAAGTGCAAGTAGCTGGAGTTAGAGTAAAATGACCTCGAGCAAACCCCGATAGAAACATACAGGTCGTTACTGACCTATCCCTTGGGGTCGGTACCGATCCCTAAGGGCTCGAGAACATGGGTCGTCCTGGCCTTGGAAGGAATGACATACTGTTTGGAGCTGAAGCAGAGCATTTGAACGTGGATTAGAACATAGAAGCACAACTGAAGGAGTATGTTCCAGAATTCCCTCGTAGAGTCGAAGGACAGGCTAGGAATGCTAACCTTAGAATCCCTTTGAATGACGACGACAGACTTGTTGAGACAGTCAGGCGAGTTATAAGGGGTGGATTGCTTAATTAGAACATAGAAGATGTGAACAAGAGTCCATTCACTTCGAATATTCGATACGCTAGGAATCTTCCTGATTTTAAGTTACCAACATTGGAAATGTATGATGGAAAGACGGATCCAATAGTTTATTTGATGAGGTACATCTGGTACAAGAAAGTGTTGGGTGCATCTGAAGAGGTAATGGAACGGTGTTTTCCTTTATATTTGACAAGTTTGGCAGCATAATTGTTTAGACAACTGGAGAGCGGTTCCATTAGCTCGTGGGCTGAGTTTGTGAAAAGATTTGTGAAGCAGTTCCCGGTCCATATCTTATGACCCAAGAATTTGATGACACTCGCAAGTATGAAACAAAGGGCCGGAGAGACCCTAGGAAGTTTTTTAAAAAGATTCAATGCGGCAGCTGCTATGGTCGATAAGCCAGACTCTTCAATGGTTTTGATGGCGGCAGTCTTGGGAATAACTACTAAGACGGTTTTCAAGATTTCATTGGAACGGGGTCCTTTGAGGAATCTTGTAGAATTTTATCATGATGTTGAAAGGTTTTTGTGCAAAGAGGATGTTGAGACCAATGAGGAAGAGGTTAATGTTCTGGATGGTGGAGGATCGCTCGGAGCAAGAATAAAGGAAAGCGAAAGATGGAAGACAGCTTTGACGGATCAAAATGATAGAGGAGGGAATCAAATTTCTCTTCTTACACAGACTTAAATGAAACCCCAAGCGAATTTATCTGGATACTAGGGGACGGATCCACTATCGGAAGCCGACAGGAAGAGAGCTTGTGGAGCACGAAAGGTCATCTGGAAAATACCGTCTATTCCATGAGCTGGATAGCCATAACACAAATTATTGCAAACACCTATGGGATTTGATCGAGGAACAGGTTAGAGATAATCGACTACATCAATATGTAAGGAATCGAACTGCGACGGTGGGATATGAGCAACCATTAACCACAACAAATGGAAATGGCCCTGGATCAAGGTTAGGGAAAGTCATCTCTTGATCGAGATGGCAGGGAACCAGGTTTGATTCTCACGCTTTAATTTCCCCTTTTCAATAAACCAGGCGATAAAACAATCATGGCACTTACTCGTGTACTGGATCCCAAATGATCCCTAGGCACGCTCTGGGCTGGATGCTAGACTGTAATGCCCAATGAGGTAGTTACGTCGATTTTAGATTTTTTAATATTTGAATTTGATTATTGCAATCCATATTGAATGTGATGACTGACACCGATCGCTCCAAAGTCCCGTCTGAAGAGACAGGGCTGGTGTGCAAGGTGCTAGTCCCCTTAACAGAGAGCAAGTGGATGGAGTTGTATGATATTAACCACTGTAAAGTCTCGACCGGAAAGTCGGGACCATAGTGCAAGAAGTAAGTCCCCTCATCGGAGCATGAGCGGATGGGCTTACTTGTGGTTGAGTCCCCTCGTCGGAGAGCGGGTGGATTGGCTTCAGCTAGGGTCAAGAGAGACGATGGACTTTGACCGCGTTAAGTCCTGACCGGAGAGTCGGGACCAGAGAGCAAGAAGTAATTCACTTCACCAGAGAGCGACTGGATGGGCTTGCTTGTCGTCGAGTACCCTTGTCGGGGAGTGAGTGGATTGGGCTTGAAAAGTGTCCAGAGAAACCATGGATTCGATGACCAGCCCCGAACGACCATGGATTTGATTACCGGTCTCAAACGACCATGGAATTGATTATTGGCCTCGAAACGGCCATGGATTTGATTATTAATCCCGAACGATCATGGATTTAATTATCGGCCTCGAGCGGCTATGGATTTTATTATCGGTCCCGAATGACCATGGATTTAATTACTAGCCTCGAACGACCATAAGCTCAATTAACGATTCGGAGAGATCGCAAATTTAACTGTCGGCCCTGAGTGGCCACGAACTCAATAAACGATCCGGAAAGATCGCACACTAAATTAACTATAAAACAATCCGGAGAGATCACACGTTTAAAACTAGACATTAAATGATTCGGAGAAATTGTGCGTAAAACTGAATCCGAAACGATCTAGAGAGATCAAATCTTAGAACATGTACCAATTTGATATAAGGATTTGAACGCCTTAAAATTAAAATGAGATAGATAAATGTCGAATGAATACGGGACGATTTTGATATGTAATAACTCTGAATGAAATCAGAATGATAACGATGTAAATCCTGGGTGAACATGGGACGATTTTGATAATGTGATGTAATGACTTCGAATGAAATCGGAATTGTGATGATGTATAGACAACATTTAGGAAGAGTCTAGAGTATTAGGCTGTGATGGGTCTGGAACGACCCATGTTTGACAAGAGAATCTGAAGGAATTGGACAATTCACGAAGATTGAAGTAGCTAGAGAGCCCAACTATCAAAGATTGACAGCACATCTATTCTTGAACAAAGCACACCTTCATTCGCAAGGCGTGCTTTGGGGGGCAAGTGTTATCCTGCCTTTTGACCAGGCAGTATACGAACGAACCCGACCAACCAAACTTTGAAGTTATCAAGGTAGGACGCCCGAAGAAATGACCATGATCCCCAAAAACCAAAGTACAACCAAGATCAAAACACTAAACCACTACAAAAATTCAAGGACCCTACCTACCTCAGCATGGAGTCGGTACCGATCCATCCCTAAGGGTCGGTACTGACCCATAAAAACTCCACCAATGGAGTTCATCTTCTGCCTACTGCTTAACTTAATACTAGGAAAACCTATTTTCAATGTTGTTTTGTCGATTCAATACAATTCTCTATTAATCTCCACGAAATCCTGAATTAGTAACTTTGTTTTTCCACAACTCCATCATTGGAGTCCGAAACAAGTTATTATTGACGGAAAAAACTATGAAATCATGAAGTTAACCATAAGACGAGTCGAAGCAAATAGTTGAAGGCAGCTAATTTGGCTAACATAAGGGTCAGTACCGACCCGTACCCATGGAGTCATACCGACCCATAATATTTAATGATGTGGCACGCCTATTTTCATAAAGAACTGGTCTATAACTTGGAGAACGGCCTGCAAATCTTTTATGCGAGATTTAAGGCTCCCTACCTCTATAAATAGAGGGGTACGGCTCATTTTTCAGGATCTTTTAGCTCTAGTTCCACTCTACTTTATATTCTTGTAATTCTAAAAATCTAAGTGTCGGAGTTGTATCGACCTTTAAGAACTTCTGCATCCAAGTCAGAAGTTAAGCAATAAAATCATTAAGTGGAAGTTGGCCGGAGTTTACCGAACCTCTATAAATCTCTGTGTGTTCATTTCTTATTTTAATATGTTTTCTTAACTTTTTATTCTCTTCTACTTTCTATTGGGTATTTGTGCCATTGTTGGTTCAAACACTCCTCGATTTCCCTTAGTTCACTTATTCTAGATGGCAAAGACAAGGAAGAGGTGGAAACAGTTTTCATATCGAAGAATAATACTGGATAGGTTATCAACTATCACCAAGAGTTAATAAAAAAAAGGAAAACAGCAAGAAAAAGAATACCCTTACTTTTGTTTAGAAAGAATACTAGCTCTAGAGAAGCTGATATTTGTGTTTAAGATTTTCTAAAGCATGTGAAATGGTAGAGAAGAAGAAAGGGAAAATATATACTTACCTCGATTCGAATCTCAGCCACGCAATCGAAATGTTGAAAAAGCCCCGTAACATCAATTGATTCATGATAACGAAGATTAACATGAGGATCTATAAAGATTTTCTTAAGAGTCGAAAAGAGTAAAGGTGCAGCTTTTCAAAAGATCGACTAATAAAGGAACGACACATGCACTTGAGCATTAAATGTGAAAGGGCAATAAAGACTTTTTTGATCTTGAAAAGAAGAAAGGGAAAAAAGAAGTGATGGGTTGTAGGGAAAATATAGAAATGGAGACAAGTCCACACAAATCAATGATTGCTATAGACTTGGGGGGTAAATGTTACACCTATAGTTTCCAAACATTGACAAAGTGAAGTTAATACAAACACCGAGCCAAAAGAATTGCTCCTACAATAGGAGTCAAAATACAGAAAGGAAGCAAGAACAAAATCAAGATAGTACTACGCCAAAGTCCTAAGTCGGGGGAGAAACATAAGGACTGCACCTTCCCATTGAGCATAGCTTTGGCATTATTACACTGCATCAGAAACCTGAGATGGCCATAAAGTATAAGGACCAATCTACAACCTTAATACACTTCAATAGGCAGAACTATGGCACAACTTTCAAGTATCAATTATGAAGGTTGTGCTACGGTTCCAAAGAAATGTATAAGCCTTAGAAAGTTGGAACTGTGGCACGATCTTTAAGTAACAACAAAATAAAGAAACCGTAATGCGGCCCTAAAAGTAGCACTAACAATATAGAACTGCGACACAACCCTTAAAGCAACTATATGCAAATGGGAATGCATCGCAGTCTTAAACTAACACCTAAAGTGGAAGGTCTGCGCCGCAATCTTGTATCAACATAAAAAAGTCATAAGAATGCGCTGCCAACCTGATTTGACGATGAAGTGACAGAATTATGCCTCAATTTCCAAAATGGTACTACCCACAAATAGAAAGACCCAAAGGATGAGATAATGGGGAAAATTGCTCTACAACTGCAAGCTAAGAACAACTTCAAGAGAGTCAACACAGTTCAGACGCTATGAAATATAGTCACTCTGCATAACTACATAGACGTAGTTCTCAATGGTCCATTCACAATTGCGGAGTTTAGAGGTGTTTACAACATTGCAATCCCCCCTAAAATGGAGGTAATTTCTCATTGCATTTTCGCTTAAACATGTGTGCAGTCCATTGGTTTGATTGTTGTATAAAGCCATCAGGTCATGATCTATTCAAAATTGGGGTTTTTGGCTTCAATTTTAAGCTTCCTACCCAAATTCATAATTCATCGGCTCAATTTACATTTTCCCGCTGAAGGCCATGTTAGCAATAAAAGTATATCAAATAAGCGAGATGGATCATCAATACGTGGCACCATCCAAAGGAAGGAATAAAAAAGGTAGAAGAATGACGTTGGCAATCCATGTGAATCTCTATGTACTACAAATGAATAGAGCATTATAGCAGAAAGAGAGAGGATTTTTACTTTACTTTTTTGGACACTGAAACCATAAAATTGTACTCTCTCTACCATTTTTGTTTGTACTAAGAATCAAAAGTGAAGATAAACACATTTTGCCCATGGACACAGGATTGATTAACGTCCAAGCCGCGTAAATTTTCTATGTCCTTTATTGCTTTCAATACATTATTTTACTGCTTTTTTATGTCTTCATTACTTGAATTTAAATGGATTGTTTTAATGAATTAATAGAGACCACCCATTGAATTCCATACATCTTCCTCATAATTACGTTAGCATAAAAACAACATAATTACCTCTTATAAAGGCAATTTTAACATTACATAAATTTGTTGATTCATAATCACGAAATAGTTCGGTGTCGTGATTATTTCAAATATTCTTGGGTGTTTCTTAAATGAAAATTCTCATTAACAGACATGCTTTATGCCATGATACATCTATGTTCGAGATGAGTTGTAAACTTTGACAATAACTCTCCTACAAGACCTCCTTTCGGAGACCTTCCATATTCGGAACATAAAGTCTTCCATTCTTCCTAAGCCATCCCTTTAAATAAATCTCAAAACCTTTTAGGTCCTCAACATCTACATATATCTTCAGTCTCCTAATCCTCTTGACTAACAATGGGTCCTTTCTTTTCCTTGAAGTAATTCTATCTACAAGCGTGTGATGTACTTCCAAACTTGCTACAACTCCCAGATCCTAGCTTGATCGTGCCTTATTTATATAATGCACCACATAGGATACCAATGTCTCTCACATCTTCCATTCCTCAATCATGGCAAATAGTCCATTCTGGCGCTTTCTACTAAAAGCATCTACAGTTTTGTTCTTCTTTCCTGGCATTTACTCTATGCTGAAGTAATATGCCACCAAGAATTATAACCATCATATTGCCTCATATTAAACTATTTCAAAGGGAATAAATACTTAAGAGATTTATGATCTGTATACAACGCAAACTGTGCCCTCAAGGGGTAATGACTCTAAATTTTCATTATAATGACAACTGTTTCCAACTCTAAGTCATGAGTTTGATATTTAACTTCATGCTGTCTCAACTGCCTTGATGCGTAAGCTATCACTTACCTTTTATGCATCAATACTGCTGCCAATTTGGTTACACAAGCATTGACATAAACTACCAAATCCATATTTCCTTCAGGTACAGTCAAGACAAGAGCAATTGTCAATAACTTCTTCAACTCCTAAAATGACCCTTCACACTTATCAGTCTATATGAACTTCTTGTTTTTTTGGTCGACTTAGTCAAGGGTGAGTCTATACATGAGGAATCTTTAATTAATCTACCATAATAGTTTGCTAACCCCAAGAAACCCCTTATCTCTATCAAGGTTTTAAATATCGCTCCTCTCGTCCGAGATCTCGTTTTCGAGCCTGAGCGATTCAAAACTAGTTGTTTCATTGTAATCCCGCCTGATGTATAGCTCGGCCGATAATATGATATCTCACCCGACATCTCGGACGAGATTTGATTACAAGATATCGGCTGAGTTTTAGAATTTTGTTAAATTAACTCTTTGACTTCTACCTATATAGAAGCTTTTGTAGCTAAAATATAACTTTGACTTCCACTTATTTAGAAGCTTTTGTAACTACGATATAACTATGATTTCTACTCTTTTGGAGGCTTTTGTATGTAAAATATAACTTTAAATTCTACTTGTTTACAAGATTTTGTAATTAAAAGTCTAAATTATAACTTGTGGCAAACTTGGTCTTGTTTTAACCAAGTACCATGGCCATATACATGTGTCTTTTTTGCATGTGTATTGTTTGAGTGTTTGTTCATTTGTTCATTTTTACATCTAGTCATTTTCCCATAAAAAAAAGATGTAACTCGATTTGTGATGGTTTGCTTCATGTATATTTTCACATATAATATTATACAGAACATTATTCACAAATTCTCATTATTTATTTGCATTAATATGAGTAAATTACTAATGATAAGCATGTGCTAAATTCAAATTAAATGTGTAAAATTTTCATTTAGGTAGTGACTCATATTTATAAGTTTCGGTGTATGAAGACTAATTTTTGACATATACTCCGAGATTACTCCGAAATAAATTTTAGGAACCGAGATGTAGACGACCGAGATGGACTCATCTCGTCCAAGATCTCCCCCATTACAAGATCGAGTCTCTAAAATCTCTAAGACGAAACGTGACCAAAGTCCAAGATTTAAAACCTTGATCTCTATAATCGTCTCAGCTCTCTTCCATTCATTAATGGTCTCTATCTTTGATCTATCCACTACTAATCCATACTCTAAAAGTACATGAATAAGTGACTTAACCTCACGTTCCCAAAAGTGACACACGGAAAACTTCACCTTCAATTTGGGCTATCTAAATGTCTACAAAACTAATATATGATAGACCTCATGGTCTCTCTCATTCTTAGAGTACACAAAAATATCATCGATGAAGACTAAAACAAACCTAATGAACTGATTGCGAAAGTTTCAATTCATAAGATCTACAAAGAATGCTGGGGCATTAGTTAGTCCAAAGGGCATGACTAACCATTCATATGAATAGAATCTTGTTCTAAATGAAATCAATGGAACACTATCCTAAGCTACCCTTAGTGGATGTAATTTCGTTGCCAAATCTAATAGCAAGAATATTCTAGCTTCACTCAACTGGTCAAACAAGCCGTCTAACCTAGGCAATGGATGGTAATTCTTCACTATTAGGTCATTCAACTTCCTATAGTCGATACACATTTGAAGCAATCCATCCACTTTCTTCACAAATACTGTAGATGCTCCAACGATGAACTACTTGGCTTACTGAAACTTTTGTGCGCATGTTCCATTATCTTCTTTTTCATTTCACTCATCTCTTTGGGTGACCTCTGTTAAGTGGTGTACTGATATGTTGTTCCCTCTGTATTAAGTTGATAAGGAATTCAAGTGCTCTTCTTGATGGTAACCCCGTTGCTAGTTCAAAGGCATATGCAGTTCCCGAACTTCCAATACTCTACTAATCTCAACCACCTGATCCACTATCGCACACACAATCAATCTTGACTTATCCTTTGTTTCTTGGGGATTTGACCAGGCAACTAGTACTCGGCAATAAGTGCTCGGCATCAGAAAGTGTCCGGCATCTAGGAGTGATCGGCGAAGCACTTGCCATCCAGGAGTGTTCGGCGAAGCAACTGTCATCCATGAGTACTCGGCGTAGTACTCGGCATCCATAGTGTCCGGCGTCCAGGAGTGTTCGGCGTAGTACTCAGCAGTGTTCGGCGTCAACTGGCACTCAACGTCAACCAACGCTCGACATCAAGATTGCTCGGCACCAAGACTGCTCGGCATACGAGACTGCTCGGCATACAAGAGCACTCGACATCAAGAGCACTCGGCATCGAGACTACTCGGCGTAGTACTCGGCAACAAGGGTACTCGGCGTCAAGTAGTGTTCGGCATCAACTGGCACTCGGCAACAACCTATGCTCAGCGTCAACTAGTGTTCGGCATCCCATGGTACTCGGCATCCGGAGTACTCGGCATCTAGAGGCACTCGGCGTCAGTAGAACTCGGCGATAGGATAACTCGGCAACGAGAGCGTTCGGCATTCAGAAGGCATTCAGTATGCACAAACTACACAAGGTAACGATATCATTCGACCTACATACATTGGTCGGTCAAGAGCTTCGAACAGAGATACGCTCGGCTTCACTGCAACCATCCTACACTTCCCATACATCAGAAGCACCGTTCGGCATGGGAAGGACCGTTCGGCATGGGAAGGACCATTCGGCATGGAAGCGTTCGGCGTACCTGGTTCGGCATGCAGCGCCTGGGCTAGAGCGTTCGGCTATCAAGCCCACTTGGGTAGTCCAGCCCACTTTTGCCTATAAATAGAGGGGCAGGGTCACAGTGAAATGGATCCTTTTTTGGGAGAGAAAACACCGGGGAGACTCTGCCATTTTCAAGACTCATCTTCTCTACTTAACAACTTCATTCAAACATTTGATTCACGAATTGTATTTGTAATCAACTATAAAGAAGATCAATAAATTTTAACCTCAAAGTGGACGTAGGCAATTACGCTGAACCACTATAAATTTGGTGTTCTTACTTTCTGTATTTAGATTAGCACTGTCTTATCTGTTTAATTTGATTTCATCACTTATATCTCTTCACAATCTTCTTCTACGAGGTTAGTGACCAATTTTGGTGCTAACACTTTGGTGCTTTCACTGAGAATCGAATTCTCAGACCTCAAGGATCTGCTTTGAAGCTACTGGATTGAACAAATCCCCCAAAGAAGATCCGACTCACTAATAGGACATCCGTTGATTCTACTCAGAGTTCATACCAATAACTCTACGATGGCAAGACCACGTACCAGGTCAGCTTCTCATAATGCGGATGCCCGCGAGACTGCTAGCGTGCAACAAGCAGGACCTAGCCATCAACCAGCGATCCCGAGTGCAGGGATTGCCGCTCAAGAACAGACTCCAGTTGTCACCAGAGTAGAGTTCAATGACTTGATGAGAGAACTTAGGGAAAGCAGGAGACAACTGGGAGAACAGATGCAAGCTAATGCCAACCTGATGGCACAACTCACTCAACAGCAGCAACAGAATGCTGGGGGCAATCCCGCTGCTTACTCCTCATCTGACAGCTCAACTTCTTCTGATGAACCACCCAGGCGTAGACGCCGTAAGACTGAAGCTGCAAGGGCGGATGCTGCTGTTCGAACAGTTGGAGACTGCGACCAAGCCAGAACTGGAAGCTTCAGAACCGGAGTACAGATGGAGGATGGAGCTCCAGATCATCAAAATGCTAACAATGTTGAACCTCAAGACGCACGATTGGCAGATCGCCAGGAAAAGAGGCATCAGCATGGACAGGCGCGTAGAACTGACTCAAACCTCCCAGCTTCCATACAGACACCCGATCTGACAGCCATGATCAGGCAACTGATGAAAGAAAATCAGGTCTTATCAAATGACGACTGGGGAGTGTCAAGAAGTCATACTCCGTTCACGGATGTTGTGCTGCAAGCGGCGTACCCCAAGAAGTTTAGCATGCCAACCATTCCTGCATACGAAGGAAAGACTGACCCCAGACAACATGTAATGAGGTATGAATGGATGATGGATTCAGCTAGAGCAAATGATGCCACCAAGTGTAGGTGCTTTCTGATTACTCTATCTGGGATCGCTACTATGTGGTTCACCCGACTTCCTCCGCGATCCGTATCAAATTTCGAGGAGTTGGCAAAGAAGTTTATTGAGCAGTTCAGGATACACACTACACGCCCGAAGGACGTGATGTCTCTGTCAAGTGTAATCCAAAATCCCGGAGAGTCGCTGAAGGAGTACTTACAAAGATTCCACGTTGCGGCAACTGAAGTCAGTAATCCCAATGACCATGCAATTCTAATGGCTGTATTGAGAGGTGTAGATCCGGATTCTGAGTTTGGAGACTGGCTGGTAGGAAAACCTCCGGCTACGCTAGAGCGTTTCTACTCCAAGGCACACCAGTTCATAAGAAGAGAGGAAGCTAGGTGGGTACGACGAGATAAGGCACCAGGACCTACCCAAGAGTCAATCAAGAGCAACATTGCTGTGAAGCAATCTGGAGACAATTCGGGAAAGGTCCAAGTCAATGTCCAGAGTAAGCCTGTGCAGCCCAAAGAGTCCGGAGGAAGAAGTCAAGGAAAGAGGAAAGAAGCGGGAAAGTGGAAGTCGAGAATTCCCAGCCACAGCGAGTACACTCCGCTAAACGCCCCACTTGAGAACATCTACCTATCCACCTGCAATACTTTTCAATACCGAAAGCCGCGCCCGAAAGAATCAACCGAGGAATAGAAGCGGACTGGGAAATATTGCCGCTTCCATGAAACTTATGGACACAACACGGAAGAGTGCAGACACCTGCATGACGCTATCGAGAAATTGATCAGACAAAAGAAGTTGCAAGAATTTGTAAAGGATCCACAGGAAGGAGGACAGGGGATGTCCAACCCAGGTCGTGCACCAGCTCCACGTCATCCTGAGGAGCCTGCCCGGACTGTTGGAAGACTGGTTATAAATACAATTATCGGCGGACCTCATCCCGCAGATAAGAACTGGCAAGAGATGGAACGATATGCAAGCTCCTTGAAGCATGCAGATTTTGAGTGCTGTTCGAACGTAGAGGACGGGGCCCCTGCTAAGCAGCAGCGCGTGATGACAGACGATATTGTGTTCAGGAACAGAGACGCTGATCAGGTAGAGGCTCCGACCATCGATCCCATGGTCATATCTGCAACGATCGGACCAGCATATGTAAAAAGAATTTTGATTGATTGTGGAAGTTCAGTCAACATCATCTTCAAGAAGGCCTACGATCAGATGAAGCTAGAGACAAAAGACTTGAAACCATCCAAAGCTCGTATCCACGGCTTTAACGGCGCTGCGACTGATGCAGTAGGATATGTCGAGTTACCAGTTGAACTGGGACAAGGCGAGCGTCGGAGGGTACGAATTCTACCCTTTGTAGTTTTGGATATGGACTCTCCGTATAATGTTTTCCTGGGTCGGCCGGCCCTGGCTGAATTTAGGGCGGCATTAGCCCCGTGGTGCTTAACTTTGAAGTTTCCGACTGACAAAGGAGTAGGCATTGTTCACGGTGACCAAGAAGCTGGTCGTTCCTGTTATGTGGCCGAGCTCCGAGAGGCCCACCGGAGGGAGAAGGGAAAGGTTGCGGACAACCCCGTCCGCATCCTCAATGCGGATAATTGACAAGTAGCGCCCGAGCCCTGGCTCGGGCATAGTTCTCGGATCTACGGAGATATAGATCCGAGAGACGACGATGAGAAACCCAGGGAAGAGAAGGCGGCACCGGCTGAATTAACAATTGACATTTCAGTTAGCCGTGACGACCCCTCGCGAATACTGAAGATCGGATCACAGCTTGGCCCCGCAATGACTGAAGACCTTGGCGACTTCCTCCGGGCGAATCTTGATGTTTTCGCCTGGACGCATTCTGATATGTGTGGGATTTCTCCCGCCATCGCGAGTCATATGTTGAACATAGACCCGAAATACGTCCCAGTCAAGCAAAAAAGGAGAGGAATGGATCCGGAGAGATCCGCCGCTCTTGGAGAGGAGGTGGACAAACTCAAGGTGAATGGGTTTGTCCGCGACGCCCTCTACCCTGAATGGGTATCCAACCCCGTGCTAGTAAAGAAGGCGAATGGCAAATGGAGGACTTGCGTAGATTATTCCGACTTGAACAAAGCATGCCCAAAGGACAGTTTCCCGTTGCCTAGGATCGATCAGTTGGTCGACTCCACCGCAGGACACGAGCTGTTGTCATTCATGGACGCGTACTCAGGATACAACCAAATCCCAATGCATATTCCGGATCAAGAACACACCAGCTTCGTTACAAATGTCGGACTGTATTGCTATGTAGTGATGCCCTTTGGATTGAAGAATGCTGGAGCGACTTATCAACGTTTGGTGAATCGAATGTTCAAGGACCAGCTAGGTAAAACCATGGAAGTCTATGTGGACGACATGCTCGTGAAGTCACGACGGTCAAACGACCACATTCAAGACTTAGCTGAAATGTTTAACATACTTAGGTTTTATGGAATGAAGATCAACCCGTTGAAGTGTTCTTTTGGCGTTGCATCAGGGAAGTTTTTGGGATTCATCGTCAACGCTAGGGGAATCGAAGCCAACCCAGAAAAGATCCAAGCTATTCGAGATGTACAAGCGCCCAGGACTATAAAGCAGGTACAGAGCTTGAACGGAAAAGTAGCTGCGCTGAGTCGATTTATATCCAAGGCAACTGACAAGTGCATCCCGTTCTTTGACATAATAAAGAAAGGAAAGAGAAATTTTGAATGGACGTCTAGCTGTGAGGAAGCGTTCCGGAATCTGGTAAGGCATCTGGAAAGCCCACCAATGCTATCAAAACCAGTTGACCATGAGATGTTGTACGTTTACTTGGCTATATCCCCTCATGCGATAAGCGCAGCTTTGGTTCGTGAGGAGGATCGAGTCCAGAAGCCGGTGTATTATGTTAGCAAGCGTTTAACGGGGGCAGAGAAGAATTACCCTAAAATCGAGAAATTGGCTTACTGCTTGGTGATTGCATCACGCAAGCTGCGCCCATACTTTCAAGCGCATTCAATCGGTGTTTATACCGATCAACCCCTGAGGCAGGTACTCCAACGACCGGAAACTTCTGGAAGCTTGCTAAAATGGAACATCGAGTTGAGCCAATTCAATATCGCGTACTTACCACGGAGAGCCATCCGAGGGCAAGCGTTAGCAGACTTCATCGCTGAATTTACCATACCCATCAAACCGGACGATCACGACATCATTCCCCCGTTCGATGGAAATTATACACTGACGGTGCATCAAACGACCGTTGCTCCGGCGCGGGCGTAGTTCTTGTAACTCCAGAAAACCGATCGATCTGTTATGCCCTGAAGCTCGATTTCCCGGCTACAAATAACGAAGCCGAATATGAAGCACTGATCGCTGGCTTGAAACTCATCAGGGAACTTGGGATCGAATCAGTCGAAATCTTCTGTGACTCGCAGTTGGTGGTTTACCAAGTACGAGGAGACTACCAAGCAAAGGGACGAAAGCTTGCTCCGTACCTCATTCAGGTCCAAGAACTACTATCAAATCTTGAGCGTTATGACATCTCCCATATCCCGCGCGAACAGAACAAAGAAGCCAACTTATTGGCCAAGTTCGCAAGTACCGACGATACACAACAAATGGGATTTTATCCCGTCGAAGTCTTGCATGCCCCGAGCATAGACGAGATGAAAGTCGATCGCGTGTTGGGAACAAAAATCGAGAAGGAATCATGGATAACCCCGTTCAAACTGTACCTAGCGACCGGGGCCTTACCGGGAAAAAGAAGCGAAAGACGGCAGGTCCTTCGAAAGGCCGCGCGATACATAATACAGGATGGATCAATGTATCGAAAAGGATTCTCAGTCCCATTATTGCGGTGCATCGCTCATGATGAAACAAAGCGAGTCTTGAGAGAAGTTCACGAAGGGGAATGCGGCGACCATACTGGGGGGCAAACGCTAGCAAAGAAGATCCTCCGCTATGGATATTACTGGCCCACCGTGAACCGGGATGCCGCGGACTACGCAAGAAAATGCGACAAGTGTCAAAGATATGCAAAAATCCCGAGGGCTCCATCAACGGAACTCACACAAATGATCAGTCCCTGGCCATTTGCGATCTGGGGAATCGACATAATCGGCTCTTTGCCTTTATCTAAAGGTGGTGCGAAATATGCAATAGTTGCAGTCGACTATTTCACGAAATGGGCTGAGGCAGAACCTTTGGCCACTATCACCTCTAAGAAGGTTATTAACTTCGTTGTACGAAAAATTATATGCCGCTTTGGCCTTCCACGCACCATCATTACAGACAACGGAACGCAATTCGAAAGTAGAGAGTTCAAAGAGTTCTGTTTAAAGTACGGCATCGAGAAAAAGTTTGCCGCCGTTGCACACCCAAAAGCTAACGGACAAGTCGAGGCCGTTAACAAAATAATCAAGTCCATACTAAAGAAGCGTCTGGAGAAGGTTGGAGGCAAGTGGGTAGATGAACTCCCGACAGCATTATGGGCGTATAGAACTACCCACAAGTCCGTGACCGGCCACACTCTGTTCACCTTGGCATACGGCTCTGAAGCCGTTATACCCGTGGAACTTAAAGGTCCATCGCACCGAGTGACATACTATGATCCCAAGACGAACCAAAACCTCTTGCTGGAATCACTGGACTGCATCGACGAAAAGCGTGAAGAAGCTGAATTAAGGGCGGCGGCGCACAGCCATCGAGTCAAGCGTTACTACGACGGCAGAGTCCGCCCAAGAATCTTTGATGTGGGTGATCTCGTTCTGAAACGAGTCTTCCCGGTACCATCACGCATGAATCCCAGCTGGGAAGGTCCATACGCCATTGAACGGAAGCTTGGAGAAGGAACATTCAAGCTAGCGACCGTTGATGGCGCGACACTCCCCCGAGCATGGAACAGTGAACATTTGCGGCACTATTACATTTAGCATGTTTTCCTTTCTTGTTGTAGGCACTGTTATTTCCTGCATGTTTCCATTCAATAATGACTTAGTTTCCTTGTGAAAGTTGTAATCAAGCAATTTAGTTGATTTTCATTAATAAAGGCTTGAAGCCACATTTTCTATGAAGTTTCTATATCTCTTAATTGGATGATAAATTACATTATCCTGCACGACATACAGACTCGAACGAACGATTCCAAATCTCCGAATCCCCAGAGTGCGGAGCGGAGTACTCTAAGTCCCTAGAGAGCGGACTAGAGTATAAACGACTTCCAATCTCCGAATCCCCAGAGTGCGGAGCGGAGTACTCTAAGTCCCCAGAGCACGGACTAGAGTATAAACGACTTCCAATCTCCGAATCCCCAGAGTGCGGAGCGGAGTACTCTAAGTCCCCAGAGCGCGGACTAGAGTATAAACGACTTCCAATCTCCGAATCCCCAGAGTGCGGAGCGGAGTACTCTAAGTCCCCAGAGCGCGGACTAGAGTATAAACGACTTCCAATCTCCGAATCCCCAAAGTGCGGAGCGGAGTACTCTAAGTCCCCAAAGCGCGGACTAGAGTATAAACGACTTCGAATCTCCGAATCCCCAGAGTGCGGAGCGGAGTACTCTAAGTCCCCAGAGTGCGGACTAGAGTATAAACGACTTCCAATCTCCGAATCCCCAGAGTGCGGAGCGGAGTACTCTAAGTCCCCAGAGCGTGAACTAGAGTATAAGCGACTTCCAAATCTCCGAATCCCCAAAGTGCGGAGCGGAGTACTCTAAGTCCCCAGAGCGCGGACTAGAGTATAAACGACTTCAAATCTCCGAATCCCCAGAGTGCGGAGCGGAGTACTCTGAGTCCCCAGAGTGCGGGCTAGAGTATAAACGATTTCAAATCTCCGGATTCCCAAAGTGCGGAGCGGAGCACTCTAAGTCCCCAGAGCATGGACTAGAGTATAATCGATCTCAAATCTCCGAGTTCCCGGAGCGCAGAATCGAAGAGAGTCCAAGTACTCAAGAACGGACCGGGAGATAATGCAACTCATGAGAACTTGAGTTATGGCTACAGTTAGTCAACAAACCAAAGAAAGACAAGAGAATCATTCAAGCAATAAAGAAACTAAATTTTTATTCGATAAGTCCAAAACGGGGATACATGATCACTCCTACAAAATTCAGACCTCTCTATACAAACTGCAAGTTGTGAAAGATAAAAGCAACTACAAGACTTAAGCAAAAAACTCGTTGAACGAGTGTATCGATTATTTCTTCGACTTCTTCTTTTTGTCTTCCTTTGATGTTTCCGACGACTCCTCTCCCTCACGTTTTTTCTTGGACTTTTTGCTTGCTAGAGAAACAGAGTCAGGAGTAGGACACGGAACATCTAGTGGTTTGGACCTGCCCGGGAGAATGATTTTCAAAGGTCTGTTCCGCGGGTCAGTGAGTTCCAGTATTTCAGACTCGACTTTGACTTTGACTTTTCTTTTCTCCTCGTCGGCAAGACGGTCCTTCATGCTCATCTCTGAAGTATGCTCAGAGGCGCCAGTGATTTTAATTTCATCGCTTCCTTCGGCAGGAGACGAAGTATCAAGTTTGTCATCATCAAGCTCCACGATCACTTGAGCGTCTGGACCGGGAGTTACTCCTGCATGAGCAACGTCGCTTGCTTTCTCTGCTTCCTCCTTAGCGTCATCGCTCCTCGGAGTTGGCTCGGCGTCAGAACGACCTACATAAAAATATAAGAAATGGGCGTTAGAACGAATAACCATTGCTGAAATATGACGGGATCTCTTCAACTTCTAGAGAAAGAAGAATTTCCTACCAGGATCCGGTTGGCTATCGGTGGCGCGCGGGGTTTCACCCTCCAGGATAGGTGACAGCACATGAACGCCAAGCCCGGGATCTTCGGGATCATAACTGGCATGCTGCTCGAATGGATCAAGCGTCGACCGACCAGCCGATTGAGCAGCATAAGGAGCGGCGATGTGAGGAGTAGTAGCGTCGGCCTCTGATGGGCCGGCTTCGTCGTTCTTCTCTTTCGAAGGGGAAGAGCCTTTGCCATAAAGAGCCAATGCTGCGGATAAATCCGATGGCTCATTCCCCCTCAGGAACTCCTTCACCAATGCATCCTCGTCGACCTCTTTGGAGCCTCACTCGACTTTCCTGATCTTTATCAAAGTTTCCCATGCCTCAGCCAGGGATTCGAGGTAGCCGTCGCCCAAGAATGTTAAGTCACGGTGCATAAGGACGCGGGCTCCGTACTCGGCGATCAACGGGTCAAACATACTTTTGACCTCTTCCCTGCCGGCCTCTGCGGCCGCCTCAAGGCGAGAATCAAGCTCCTCCACAGCCATTCTTTTTCCCTCCTCACGGGCCTCATCCTTCATTTTCTCGACCCCGGCAAGTTCACCGTCGAGCTTTGTCTTCAGGAGTCGGGTAGCAACAATCTCATCACAATACCGCTGTGATTCTTCCTGAGCAGCTATTTTGTCTTCTTTCTCCTTGGAGAGTTGTTCTTTCAGCTCTTTGACTTGAGTAGCGAGCGCGTCCCTTTCTTTTTGGACAGAGTCTTTTTCTAGGGCAAGGGCGCCGCTGCGCTGAACTGCTTCGTCAAGCTCCTTTTTGTGAGCCACCTCTAAGCGAGTAACTGCCTCAGCAGTATCTTTCGCACCTTGTTCAGCGGCTTCTAGCTTTGACTTATACGAAGCGAGCTCTTCGTCTTGGAGTTTGATGATTTTCTTATCGCTGTCAGCCTCCAGATTCAGACGGTCAATCTCGTGTTGATGCTCGACAGATACTTCCGAGATCTTCTCTACCAAGTGCACGAATGCGTCATGTTGAACATAGACGTCATTGTTGCAGGCAATGGCACTTTGCTTCATGTGCCCAGGAATGTGATGGATGGCTGGGAGGAATTTCAAGCCATCGAAACAGATTTTCGGAAACTTGGCCTTAAGGTCGACCATCTTTTCCGCAACAGTTGGGTCCACTGCAGGAGTAGGAGGAGGAGGCCTTGAGAATTCCGTTGTTTTACGTTGCTCTCGAACTTGCCTCGTACTCGATGAACTGGAATGTTGTTCTCGAGCAGCATCAGACTGATAACCCTTCTGCAAAGACTTCTCTTTATCCGGCTCAGTTGGATGAGGAAGATCGCGGGACTGGGAAGAATGAGAGTGTGCTTTCTTGCGGTGAGACGACTCGCGAGGACGATTGTCCCTATCTTCATAATCACCTCGGTCCCTGCGTCTGCCTGAACCGGAATCTCGTCCGGAGTGATGGAATATACAAGACCCCTGAAGGCGATCAAGTCCGTGAGAGCGGCCCATATCACCTGCAAAGAATGGAGATAACAACGAGTTAAGGAGAATTCACAAAATAAAAAGACTTGAAGTATATTATGGAATGCGCATGTGCGTGTGTGTCCTAGTGTTCCCCCCGACGGACCCGTTCGTTTATCTTTGCTAATCGGAGTGTTGTCTCCTTGAGCCGGGAGTTGAACTCCTACATTGCCTCTAGCGGGCGAAGAGAATTTGAGGGCTTCAGGATCATCAAACCCGTAGTTAAGTATGTCTTCGGGAATAGAAAGGTTCGATAGACCCCTCAAGGAGCTCTCCAGATGCTGCGAAGAAGCTTCTTTCTCAGGCGGAATAAATGTGACTTTTGAGGTGCCACCAACTTTCTCCTTTTGAACCGTATATTTCAACTTCTTCTTTCCCTTCGAAGGGGAGAATGATGTCTCAATATCCTGAACTTCGATTGCCGGATTCCAAGCGGGACCCACGTTCTCGCCTTGAGTTTCGGGGGCATCATCCTCTTTGCGCTCGCCTTCTTCGTGCGTGTCGGGAGCGCGACGCGACGACGGTCCGGCAAGTTTTTTCCCTTTACCAGATGGAGGTTTGGGAATTGTAACACCTTCTGGAAGGCTGATCCGACGACCAGGGGCTAGCAAGCCGAACCCCGACAGCGATTCATTTGAAATGATAGTCCGGATGTCTCGATCCTCAGCAGGAAGAGCTCTAATGGCTTCAACAGCCTTAGAATATCCTCGGCCTTCCGGACGCGGGTTGATACCTGAAAAGATGAAATGAACAGTTAGGAAAAGCATGACTCCAATTAAATACGAATAATGATTCAGCAGAGAGACTTACTGCCTTCAACCCATCTCCTAGCAAAACCAGACGGGTAGCGCACATAGAACCATTCCTGTTTGTACAGGGCGAATTTGCTACATGCCCCTATCAAGATCTGGCACTTGTGGTATGGCTCAAGAAACATAAAGGAAGGACTGTCTTTCCGTCTCTTGAACATATAAATGTATCTGATATCACCAGGGGTTGGAGGTCTGGAGAAGACAGCCATGAAAAGTAGATAAGTCCCGTACAGAAATGCATGGCCGTTCGGGTACAGTTGCGACGGAGCTATGTCTATGTACTGCAGAACATCCCGGAGAAATAAGTTGAATGGAGGCACGCTGCCCATCCAACACATAAACTTGTTGCAGGTAGTGTACCCGACTGGGGGCAGATGAGGGCGATCGTGTCTTGAAGGAACTAACACGTCGGCAAAAGGAATCCCGTGAATAGAACATATCCGTCGCAAAGCAGCTTCGTTGATCTTCGAGGCTTGTGAATCGATCGGATTGTCTAGTAAGATGGTTGCCTCCAGAGCATCAGGCGCCAAGTTATGAGCAGGAGAAGTTGACGGGTTAGAAGTATCAGCGGCTCCTTGCCTTGCTGACGGCCCAGGCCTGTCAGATATGGTGGCAGAACTAGATTTTCTCGACATCCCGAATAAATAATGAACCTGGCTAAATGCTTGAGAAAGCTATACTTAAAAAACGTTGAACGTTAGAATTAGCAACACGATTTTTCCCCCCATGTGGTGTGTGAACTAGTGCAAGCAATTGTGTGCAGGCAATAAGAATCTAAAGGTTCTAAAGATGTAATAATTAGCTTTGAATCATCGCCTTCGAAGACCGTCATCGCTGACCGTCCCAAAAAGCTTGCCTTGAGGCGATTACAGTTCCAGATTCAGGAAACATGTGATTTATGAAGTGTCCGGCGTAAGTCTAATTTGACATTTATATCGTTCGGCATTTAAATGTTGTTCGGCATGCATCTTGGTTCGGTCAAGTCATAGTCAAGTGTTCGGCTAAAGTCCTGGCCCGGCTAAAAGCCTCGTTCGGTTAAAGACATTGTCCAGCCAAAGGTTCTGTTCGACATTAAAATTGTTCGGCATGTATATGTTTGTTCGGCATATAACTACTGTTTGACATGTCTAAGTCCTGTTCGGTGTATATGTGCGTTCGGCATGACTAAGTCCTGTTCGGTGTATATGTGCGTTTGGCGTGACTAAGTCCTGTTCGGTGAATACGTTCGTTCGGCATGTCTAAGTACTGATCGGCACGATAGTTGTTCGGCGATTATGTCGTTCGGCTAAAGGTTATTCAGCGAATGCGTCTATTTGGCATTAGGGTAGTGTTCGGCTTAAGTTCGTTCGGCTAGAGTAGAGCTCCACCTTAGATCATAACTCCACCCTGCTCCCACTCCATTTACGCCGAACGATAGAGACAGATCGCCCGACCCAGGTTACGCCGTTCGACTCCCCATCTACCTTTTTCTTCTTCCAATCTTGATCAGCGCAAAGGAGCTAGGCTCAACTCCCGTGCACCGTTCGGCGATTCCAAACGAGCGAACCACTCCCACTAGCCACGCGTTTACAACTAAAGGAAATACTCTGTTTCCATAAGATGAACCTAAAATGGAAGTAGTGCAATTGTTAGAGGAAGGATACCTAATTCGACGATCGAAGTTGAGAATGGATTATATAGGCTTTATATCTGATAGGATTGCAAATCTCTAAGAGTGATAATAAAGAAGACGTAAAAGAAAATGGTGGAAGGGCGCCTGGTTATATAGAGGGAGGTAGAAGACGAAGAGGCTATACCTGGTAGAACCGGTCAATACCAGAGCGTTCGACACACGAGGTACGCTCGGCTTCGAACGTATCGTTCAGCATCCCAACCTTGTTCGTCTCGCACCTCCTTCGCTAACATTCTTGAAGAGGTACCTCCGAGGTAGATTGTACTAGATTCAAAGCGCAGCACGTTCGGCCACGCAATACACTTTGGGGGGCAAGTGTTTCCTGGGGATTTGACCAGGCAACTAGTACTCGGCAATAAGTGCTCGGCATCAGAAAGTGTCCGGCATCTAGGAGTGTTCGGCGAAGCACTTGCCATCCAGGAGTGTTCGGCGAAGCAACTATCATCCATGAGTACTCGGCGTAGTACTCGGCATCCATAGTGTCCGGCGTCCAGGAGTGTTCGGCGTAGTACTCAGCAGTGTTCGGCGTCAACTGGCACTCAACGTCAACCAACGCTCGACATCAAGATTGCTCAGCACCAAGACTGCTCGGCATACGAGACTGCTCGGCATACGAGAGCACTCGACATCAAGAGCACTCGGCATCGAGACTACTCGGCGTAGTACTCGGCAACAAGGGTACTCGGCGTCAAGTAGTGTTCGGCATCAACTGGCACTCGGCAACAACCTATGCTCAGCGTCAACTAGTGTTCGACATCCCATGGTACTCGGCATCCGGAGTACTCGGCATTCGGAGTACTCGGCATCCGGAGTACTCGGCATCCAGAGGCACTCGGCGTCAGTAGAACTCGGCGATAGGATAACTCGGCAACGAGAGCGTTCGGCATTCAGAAGGCATTCAGTATGCACAAACTACACAAGGTAACGATATCATTCGACCTACATACATTGGTCGGTCAAGAGCTTCGAACAGAGATACGCTCGGCTTCACTGCAACCATCCTACACTTCCCATACATCAGAAGCACCGTTCGGCATGGGAAGGACCGTTCGGCATGGAAGCGTTCGGCGTACCTGGTTCGGCATGCAGCGCCTGGGCTAGAGCGTTCGGCTATCAAGCCCACTTGGGTAGTCCAGCCCACTTTTGCCTATAAATAGAGGGGCAGGGTCACAGTGAAATGGATCCTTTTTTGGGAGAGAAAACACCGGGGAGACTCTGCCATTTTCAAGACTCATCTTCTCTACTTAACAACTTCATTCAAACATTTGATTCACGAATTGTATTTGTAATCAACTATAAAGAAGATCAATAAAGTTTAACCTCAAAGTGGACGTAGGCAATTACGCTGAACCACTATAAATTTGGTGTTCTTACTTTCTGTATTTAGATTAGCACTGTCTTCTCGGTTTAATTTGATTTCATCACTTATATCTCTTCACAATCTTCTTCTACGAGGTTAGTGACCAATTTTGGTGCTAACATCCTTCATTACGTCCAATGCTGCCACAATCCTTTCTTCACCCCTTGGATTTCGTAGCACAGTAGATCCTAACATCAGTACACACTATATAATCTATATTCAAAATTAACTCTTACCTGATGAAGTAAAAACATATAGCTCGCAAATAAACAAATAACCGCACAAAGCAAACTCAATGTTAGTGCACCTTAATTTGAAGGTGACATCTCCATGGACTGGACTAATCACACTCAAAGGCATAACTAAAAAGGTAATATCTATTCCTAAACCTATCAACCAAGTCTTTTGAAATGAAAGAGTGTGTAGAACCAGTATCAAATAGAGCTCTAAATCAAATATTGGAAAACATGATCATACTTCCAAGTACAACACTCTTCCCTTTCTTTTTGGCATTAGTCCAGTGGATAGTCCTTCCAAAGAAAAGACCTTTGCCCACTTCAGCACTAGGAAATCTTTCTTCTTGTGGCTGGGTTTAGTTCAACTGAAGCACTTGACTTTAGTCGTTCCTTCGAGATTTGGGCACTTAGTTCCATAATTTCATAGCTGCCCACAACTATAACAATTAACCTTCGAAATATCCTTTCGTGCTCCTCCTTCCTAATCCTTCCCTTTCAGTTGTTGTCCTTTATACCCTTCCAGTATGGTAGGGCTGCACAAAGTATGGGTTGGGTCGGGTCAGACCAAATATTTCATCCGACCCGCATAGATATGGGTTTAAGGTAGCTCAACCCGTATCCGACCCTATATGAGGTTGGATATGGGTTGGGTCGAAGTATGGGTTGGGTCGGGTTTAGTAGGGTTGGATTAGGTTGCATGAATCTAATAAAAAATGAGAATATAAGGGAATATTTTCAAAAAATAACATTAAAATGTTCAACATAATATATTAGATTTTAGCTAGCATAACGCACTTAAACTAACTAATTCATTATAACATATATTTTATTAAAATTTCATTGTAAAACACATCATATGAAATTAATTCACTAAATAGTAGAACAAGTGTTTCATTTTAAAATACATTAAAATGCCCTTTGGAATATCTTTGCCAAATTCTATCTTGTTTGGGTTGACATAAAATATGCTTTTTCGTATATTTACCGTAGAATACATAAACATTCTAATTTTAAGTGTATAGATATTAAATTAGGTTTTTAATATAGGGTTGGGTTGGGTTAAAGTAAGGTTGGGTTGAACAAAATAACACACCCGACCCATATATAGTATGGGTTACAAATTGTAACCCATATCCGACCCAAACTTGGATGGGTTGGGTTGGGTTTATGTGGGTTGGGTCGGGTTGGTGGGTTGGGTCGGGTTGGATATGGGTTGTGTGCAGCCCTACAGTATGGGGTAAACTTCTACTTTTTATCAATATGAGGTTTTTTCCCTGCACCTCTTCTCTCAACATACATAAGTTCATATCTCCTAGTCATATCTGCTGCATTATTAAATGGAAGTGCTAAATGTGCAATTCAGTCACTCAATCTGGCCTTAATCCCAAAATATATTTCTCCACCTTCTTCCCTGAGGTTCTAATCAAGTCAGGCCCATACTTGCACAAAGCATTAAACTTATTCTTATACTCTAGCATGGTCATATTCCCTTGCCTGAAATTCAACAAATTCCTAGAATATTGCTGACAACTCCGAATAAGGAATGAACGATTCTTCGGACATCACTCTAAACATTTCCCAAGTGACTTCTTGCCATGGAACCTTTACCCTCATGGTACCCAACCAGATACTTTCCATTCCTTTAAACTGGTAGAGTTAGGGGTATGCCCTAGGGGCAATTATGCAATTTATTATAAATTAGTTTATTCTGTAATCAATTCTCATTTGTAATGAAGGTGTTTTCTTTTTGTTATATATTTGTTATAAATAATTAAATGTTTAATTAATATATATTTAATAGAAAACCATAAATGATGTGTTTATGATGGTAATTACGAATAGCTGTAATCATGAGTATTGTATCACAGTATATTAAACACATCATATTAAATGTTCCTAGTCAAGTTGCATCGAGATTGGATATCGATGTGTCCATTCAGATTAGAGTACGTAACGCTCTTCAAATGTTAGATAGTGTATTACTCATGACTGATGGGGACACCTAAGGGTTACCTACTAGTATTTATTGGATAACTATGGAGCGACTCACTCGATAGTTTTCTGTTGTTCAATATAACTAAGCTCAAACATAAAATATCAATGTGATTGATTTACATGGTCCTCTTGACTTTAGAATACTATCGATCTTCAATATGAAAGCTCCACTTTAATTATAGTCAAATCATGGCACGAGCTCCCTTTAGTGACTATAGTTTGGTCGACTGGAAGTATTGAAAGTGAAGCACTATTCAAGAGAGGATTCATCTCCTCAATTATATGGGGTTAGTATCACGGTCAACTCAAGTCAACTCATTGTCAAAATCTCTGTCCAGAGTAGTTTGGTTAATAATAATAATTATTATTAAACCAAGGAATTACTATTTGGAATATAGAGTTGAATATGAAAGATATTGGAATTTTGACCATTGCCAATTTCCATAAGTCCAAAGTGATATAGTTTGATGAAGAGAATTGGTGTAAAAATTATCACAACCAGTTAACGCTTAATAAAGTAAAATTGGATTTTACCAAGACCAAGTAAGCGATAAATTTGGTCAAAATGTCATTGCACCTTCCAAGTGACATGTGAATGTTAATATTCGAATTGTTTGGTATTAATTGCTGACCAAATTTACACCTAAAGAGTCATACAACAAAAACATTGTATCCTCCTTTGACCACCTAATTTGATTAAAGTATAATTGTATAAATTAATTAATATTTATGAAATATTAGTTATAAAATTTTATTTGATGCGTTGAACAATATTAAATAGTGTGTTTATAATAATTATAAATATACTGATTTATATTCGATATTGGTACGCGTATAAATTGGATTGAAACTACGATGAATTCTGTTCGGCCTTAGAAAAGGTTTGAGCCTCATATAGCGCATGATAATTTCATCTAAGAAGTGAAAAAATCAGGTCGTCCAATGGTTGGTATGTGGGGTTTGAATTGTTAAAAGGGAAAGAAATGGTAAAGAGAGAAAGAAGGATGGTAATCCACTTTTTGCTCCATTGTCTCTCCCTTATGTAATGCCACTTAACCCTCATTTTCTACTGACTTTTTCCCACTTCTCCTTGCTGCAAATTTTGACTAGAAATCTCGTTTCAAGTACCAAAAAATTCCAAGTTCAAATACATATTAAAAACACTTCAATCCGAACAACGGGGGGAGACAATTTGGAGCTAGCATCTTCCAAGTTGTTAGTCTGATACAAGGAGCACTCAACTTCATTTTAACATATCTTTAATAGGCTTTGCAAAAGGTAATTCTTTGATTTCCATTCATTTATCAATGTTTAGTTAATTGTTATATCATATGATGCTTAGATAGAAATATTACGAATCTAGTTCATCGTTATGTTGTCACATATCTGAGTTTGAAAATATATAAGTGCATATATGTATAAATAATTTTTTATAATTTTTAATATATTTGAGCATTTTATTCTCAACATGATTAAAAAATAAATAAAAAAATTTCAATTAAATATTATTTAAATATGCCTTTTTAAATAATAAATCATTTTCTAATGAATAAATTTATATAATAAGTGTTCGAAAATTTCATTTTATATAAATATAATTCGATAGCAATATTTAATATATATTATATTTATTTTATATTTAAGTATTAAATTAACCAATTACCTAACTAGAAATTAATTATATAATCAAATAAATATATACAAATTCAAATAAAATATGAAATGAAGTGTAAAATTATATATAATTATAAAACATAATTTTAAAATTAATTTTTTTTTATATTTTTTTTGTATTTTTTGAAGTGGGTTTTATATTTAAATAAATCGTTTATTTAAAAATTATTTTATAAATAAGAAATAAAAATCATCATAAACTTTGTTAAATGAGCTGAGAGCTTGCTACAAATTTACATTAATTTATAAACCAAATTTATGGTTATTTATATATATGTTTGTAAATTAATAAATACTTATAATCAAATATATATAATTAAAAAAATCAAGAGTTAAGAGTTCTCTGTAAAATATATATTAACTTTTTTTTATATAATTTATTATATATATATATTCAAATATGTTTGTGTATTTATAAATACATATTATTTCAACTCATTAACAATAATAATAATTATTATTATTTTATTCTCAGGTTTGCTACAGTAATACACATATAAATATTTATATTCAAAATTATTTTTATATTAATTATTAAATAATTTTATAATTTAATTATACATATACACATACATAAATATATATATATATATATATATATCTACTTATATATTTTATATATAAATTATTATAATTATCAATTATTTACCTTTATATATATATTATAAAAATAATATATTTTCACACACATATATATAAATAATTTTTTGCATAGATATTTCATTTAGACAGCATGATTTAATACTAGAGAGAGTAACATGTCCTTTGCGGTGCATATATGTACACATTATTATGTCGTACATGCACATACACATATATGTGTATATGGTACACATATCCAAAATACAATACAAATCATATAATATTAATCTTTATTTATAAAATTAAATAAAATATTGATTTTATTTAAAAAGAAAATTTAGATATGTTCTAAATGGATTAGACTTCGTAGGCCCAATAAAAAACTAATGAACAAAAATTTTGAAATTTACCCTTTAACTCTACTGCGGGCTGGCCCATTTCTGACAATGGTATCAGAGTCCAATAGTCCATGCGGTCGAAACTAGTTATATTAGGGTCAACTAATTAAGCTTTCTCATTTAGTACGGTGTCTAGAAAGGTAACGTCTAGGATTGAAATTAGGCAATCAAGTACCTTGTCCTATTTGGTTACCAGCCTAGCCTAAAAAGTGATGTGAGTCCAAAAGTTTTCCATAACAAAAAAGGATTAAATTTGAATTGGGCCTTGGGCTCATTTTCAAAATGTTTTGAAAATTAAATAAAGTTTTAAATTTAAAAGTTAAATTTAAAATGAAACTTCTTTATTATAAAAGATATAATATAAAATAAGTTTTCAAAATGTTTGAATTAATATAAATTAATTTCAAAATTATAATGTAAATATGTGAAATGAACTTTGAAAGTAATATAATTTAATTGAAACTGTTTAAATAAATTAAATAATGTTAACTAATTAAACAATATACACATATATATATGATATATATGTGTTATGCTATAAAGGTTATGGTATATAGTAAATATTCAATATAAATGTTAATTTAAGATATAAAATTAATTAATTAAGATTTAATTAATATAATGTTATACATAAGATTATTATATAGGTAATATAAAATGTAAAAGTTATATAACAATAAAGCTTATATAATATGAATGTATAAATTAAAGGTGGAACATTAAGAAGCCCTAAATAAACTTAAGGAATAAATGCATATGTGAATGTACATATACCATGATTTTCGATGTGTCCGACACTTGAATCATGAAAGTAATTCACAAGAATTACATTATTCCATAAGTCGATATCACTCAATGTAATATATTGAAGATTATAAATCTTCAATAAAAAGTTGTCCTCTACCATTTATATATTAATATAATACTTGTATACTCTTTAGTTGTTGAGATTTCCTCAAGCTAGGGATGTTGCATGTAGTACTGTTAATATATTGAATAGACAAGGTAAAATAACTGCACATATTCATTGAAGTTTCCTCAAGGTATGTGCATTATACTTAGACCTTGCAAAATGGTAAGTCCGAGTGAATAGTCCTGCTTTATTTGTTGAGCTTTCCTTATGGTAAAGGCTGGATTAGGACAAAGTACCACGATTAGGAGTTGTATATGACGCAACTGAAAAGAGCTATTCATCATATGTGGAGTATGATTTGTTGAGGTTCCTCAAGGTTAGAATCCCAAGACATACGAGTCCTAATACCTAATAGTGAAGTCAAAAGATTTCTATGTTTCGACTTAGGGTTTGGCGAAACATAAAACATTAATGGGAGTGTATCAGTAAAATGAAACATAAAGTTTAACCTTACTAATATTATAAGGATATCTACTATGTTAATATCCTAATAATCTACTCATAAAACTTGCAGATAACGTCGAATCCAAGACTTATTATTGCAAGCGATCGATTAACCGGACTAAACAATCATGTCGACTGGCTACGAGCTATACAGATAACTCTGACATACGAGCGAGTTTGGTCGTTTGTAACTTATGCTCTACTAACAGGACCCGTTGATGAAGATCTCCAAGGCATGCATGTTGCTTATAGTAAGTGTGTCGCTGACCTCGAAATTGCCCTTTTGTCGTCTTCTGAATGTTTGTTGCTATTTTGACATGTTGTATGAGAAATATAGCTATGCATATTCTTGTAATTAAATTGTGTTTGATGTCATAATTTCATGACTTGCAATGTTAGCGTGAGGTGTGAATAAATTATAGTCATATATGAAAGAAGGAAATACCGCCCTTTATATTTTGCTTGTAGGTGGCAGCTTTGACTATCCTGTGTGACCGAGTAAGGGACGCGGTCCAGTATCTTGCTGTGAGTATCCGCTTCTATTAGTGAGTGTCTCCTGTTCTGTGTCCTGTACTTCAGGGATTGTTACAGAGGATAGGAGAAAAGTTTCTTAAGTAAAATTGAAATATGTGAAATAGTAAAACTTCCAATCACGGAAGGCCTTCGATGTGCTTAAGTTCATGGCAAACGGGCTTTGTAGTCACTTTCCCTAGCTGTGGGTCTTGGAGACATTTGTCACCCATCTTACGCCTCCGCGGGGAGTTAATTCTTTTTTACCACAGCCGCACTTAAGACACATCGGAGCCGAGATCGCGCACGGTAACTACCCAGGCCATTATGGCCCATAATCGTGGGTATTATTCGATTTACTGTGGCCGGCTAGCGTGGGTGCCGGTCGTCAACCGTGAACTACCCCTGGCTGGCCACCACTTATGTTGGGGTTTATAATCGGTTCACAGTTGCCGGCGAGCCGAACGTCGTAATGAGCTGCCTCGGCTATAGTCGGCCTTCTCGGTGGCTTATAGTCGGCTCATTACAGTTGGCTTTAAGGGCCGTCGCGAGCAATGAGTTAACCCGCAGCAGAGGGATGCCGGAGCAAAAGTGTCTCATTGGCGAGGGCATAGATTCGCATAGTACCTGTTAGGTCTTGTCCAGGTGAAATTGCGCAGTGGATTGCTTCAGGTGGAGATGCTATACGCATAGGATTTTGTTCAACGAAAAAGGATAAAGTTAACAAGCAGCCAAGACATAAAGGAACAAGTTAAAAAAGAGACAAGGTTTTTTAAAGTGGTTCGGCACGAAAAGGCCTACGTCCACTGATTCTCTTTGTTAATTCACTTCATATGGGCAGTACAAGTTAAGAAAAGTATCGACGGAGGTGTTGGATGTTCCATGCCCTCTGGAACACCTCTTCGTCCACTGTTGACAAAATATAAGCTCCATTGTGGAGATCTTTATGAATTACATATGGTCCATCCCATATTGGGTCTAGCGCTCCAGGGCGAGGGAAGATTCGCTTGAGGACAAGATCCCCTTCTTGTAAGGTACGATGCTTGACCTTGGAGTTGTATTGTGCCGCCACTTTTTGTTTGTGGGCTGCTGCTTTGAGGACTGCATCATTTCTTCTCTCCTTAACTAGATCCAAAGACATGTGAAGGAGTTCTTCGTTCTCTTCTGGGTAATAGTGGATCCTACGGTGGGAAGGCACAATGGTTTCAACTGGGAGCATAGCCTCTGATCCGTATGCCAAAGAGAAAGGAGTGTGCCCCGTTGATGTTCTGAAAGATGTGCGATAGGCCCATAGTGCCGTAGGAAGTTCATCCACCCAAGCGCCCTTTGACTTTTCGAGCTTCTTTTTGATTAGAGTTTTCAGAATTTTGTTGACGGCTTCGACTTGTCCGTTTGCCTGGGGATATGCTACGGATGAGAAGCTCTTGTGAATTCCGTGCTCTTGGCACCAGTTGGCGAATTCCTTGCTGTCAAACTGAAGTCCATTGTCTGATATGATTTTGAGTGGGACTCCGTACCTGCACAGAACATTTTTGATCAAGAAGTTAATAACTTTTGCTGAAGATACTTTATTCAGAGGTTCCGCTTCCACCCATTTGGTGAAATAGTCGACTGCCACTATAGCATATTTGGCCCCGCCTCGGCCCATTGGTAGCTCGCTGATTAAGTCAATTCCCCATATTGCGAAGGGCCAAGGGCTGGTCATTTGAGTAATCTCAGTTGTTGGTAGCCGTGGAATCTTAGCAAACTTCTGGCATCTGTCACACTTTTTGACGAAATCTAAGGCGTCCTTGCTTAAGGTGGGCCAGAAATATCCATATCGGAGTATCTTTTTTGCTAACGTTTGCCCTCCGGTGTGATCTCCGCAGCTTCCCTGATGGATGTTGGATAAGATTTCCTTGGCTTCCCTCCCAGCGACACACCTTAATAACGGGTTAGAGAATCCACGTCGATAGAGGATGTCTTCTTGTATTGTGTAGCGGGATGCTTTCCTCAAGATTTTCTTGACTTCGTTATGCCCGTTGGGTAGCGTGCCGCTTTGTAGGTAGTCTCGGATGGGAGTCATCCAAGTTGCTTCCTCGGTTGCAGCTATCAGATTCACTTGCTCAAAACTTGGGGTCAGTTGCTTTGAGATGGTTACTGCCCCGAAGATGGCGACGTCTCTTACACTTGTTTGCTTCGCCAATTCGTCGGCCTCTTGGTTCTCTTCCCGAGGGATGTGTTTGACTAAGTAGTGGTCCAATTGGCTGAGAAGTAACTTGGTCTTCTTTAAATATGCTATGAGTCGTTCTTCTCGAGCTTGGAATTCTCCTAGTATTTGATTAACAATAAGTTGAGAATCGCTGTGAAGACACAAAGAATTGGCTCCGATTTCTATGGCAAGTTCTATTCCGGCTATTACTGCTTCATATTCTGCATCGTTGTTGGTGGCAGCGAAATCCAACATTATAGCATAGTGCAGTTTGTTTCCCCTGGGAGTGATTATTACCACACCTGCCCCGAGCCTTGTTCGTTCGATGCACCATCCACAAAGAGATTCCACTTGATATCTTCTGCTATTTCCAATTGCTCCTTATCTTCGTTGGTAGTGAATTCTGCAATGAAATCGGCCATAGCTTGTCCCTTGATGGCGGTGCGAGGGTGATAGGTGATATCATACTGACTTAGTTCAATGCACCATTTAAGTAGTCGCCCAGAAGTGTCGGGACGATGGAGTACCTGCCTCAGTGGTTGATCGGTCAGAACTTTGATGGAATGGGACTGGCAGTTGTGACGCAGTTTCCATGACGTGATTAGTAAATAGTATGCTAGCTTCTCAAGTTTAGGATATCTGACTTCTGCCGCCGTAAACCTCTTGCTGACGAAGTAAACTGGGCGCTGCGTGCGGTTGTCTTCCCTTACCAAGGCAGCGCTTAGGGCGTGAGATGACACAGCAAGGTATAGGTACAATTCTTCGCCATTGCTTGGAGTCGAGAGTACCGGTGGTTTCTGGAGGTGTTCGATTAAGTTAAGGAAAGCGGTTAAGCATTGGTCAGTCCATTCGAACTTTCCTTTGTCTTTCTTTAGAGTTTCGAAAAAGGGGACGCACTTGTCCGTTTCCCTGGAGATGAATCGGCTTAGGGCGGCCACTTTTCCATTCAAACTTTGCATTTCCTTCCAAGTGGAAGGTATCTTGATATCCCTTAGCGCTCGGACTTGTTCAGGGTTTGCTTCAATCCCTCTAGCATGGATGATGAATCCTAAGAACTTTTCTGATGACACTCCGAAGGAGCATTTTAGTGGATTCAACTTCATTCCATACTGTCGAAGTACCTGGAACATCTCGCCTAGGTGGCTTACGTGATCATCGGCTTTTCTTGACTTTACCAGCAAGGCATCCACATATACTTCCATAGTTTTCCTTATTAGCCCCGCAAACATCTTGTTGACGAGGCGCTGGTAGGTGGCTCCTGCGTTTTTAAGTTCGAAAGGCATTACCTTGTAGCAATACAATCCCCGGTCAGTGATGAAACTAGTGTGGTCTTGATCGGGAGCATGCATAGGAATTTGGTTATATCCTGAATATGCGTCCATAAAGGATAAGAGTTCGTGCCTGGCTGTGCTGTCTACAAGCTGATCGATTCGGGGAAGCGGGAAGCAATCCTTTGGGTATGCGTCGTTTAGGTTGGAAAAGTCAATGCATGTCCGCCACTTCCCATTAGCCTTCTTTACCAGCACCGGGTTAGCGATCCATTCCGGGTAGATGGCTTCTCGTATGAAGTCATTGGCGAGCAGATTCTTCACCTCTTCATCTAGGGCTGCTGATCGGTCTGCCCCCATACTTCTCTTTCTTTGCTTTACGGGTGCTTTGGTAGGATCAATGTTTAGTACGTGGCATGATACGTCGGGGGAGATTCCGGTCATGTCAGCGTGTGACCATGCGAATACATCCAGGTTGTGGCGGAGAAAGTCGATGAGTTGTTCCTTCAACTCTGCTTTTAGTTGGGACCCAATTTTCAATAGTCTGCTTGAGTCGTGCTTGTCTACAGATACAAACTCCATAGCCTCTGCAGGCTCGGCGGTGGCCTCCTCCTCTTTGTCCCTAGGGTCTAATTCATTGAAAGGGTCGCTGGTATATCGAAGGGGAGGGGCTTTCTTTAGTTGCTATGCTTCTAGACTTTTCGTGCAGAGGGCAACCTCTACACCCTTCCCTTTATCCTTCCTGTGGTTGTTGCGAAGTTCAGTCACATAGCAGTCTCGAGCAACGTCCTGGTCTCCTTCTACTTCCCCTATTCCATTGTCCGTTGGAAATTTCATCTTTAGGCACCATGGGGCTAGGACAATCTGGAAGTCAGATAAGGCCGGTCTTCCTAAGAAGGCGTTGTAGGCCGAATGGTTTTCTATTAGCACAAACGTCTGCTTCCGTACAACGGAGCGGGGATGGCTTCCAATCTCAACAAAGAGGTCCAGTTGCCCGAGGGGCATCTTTGCATCCCCAATGAAACCGTGTAGTGGTTTATCGCAGGGAGATACATCCTTCATTGATAGCTTCATTTTGTCGAATGCATGCTTGAACAGGATGTTTACTGAGCTTCCCGTGTCTACTAGGATTCGGTAAACTTCGGCGGGACCGAGCCGGGCAGAGATAACCATGGGATCCATGTGAGGGTATTGCCTTCCTTCTAGGTCACGTTTTTCGAATGTGATGTCATCACTTTCTTTCCGTTTCGGGTGGCGTTCTTCTACAACCGTATTGACACAGTCTTTACTGTCTCTAAGCGACTTTCTGTATCTTTCCATCTCTTTCCAGCTTTTGTCTGCGATGTGCGGTCTTCCTGAGATGGTATGGACCACTATCTTCTCTTGACTAGAGCTGCTAGTGTTGCGGTTTCCTCTGCCGGTGTTCGGTGAGGGTAGCCTTGGGTTTTCATTGGTAGGAGCTGGAGTCTTGTCCTGACCTTTTACATAGCATTCCAGTTTCTTCCTTCTGATGTGTTCCTCAATCAAATCCCGGAGATGATGGCATTCATTGGTATCATGCCCGTGAGATTCGTGGAAGCTGCAGAACTTTCCAGACTTCTGCGCGTTATCTGATTCCTTCTTGTATGGTGGGCGTTTGTATCTAACTTCGCCTTGGGTGGCAAGGAAGATATTTTTGACGGTCTCGTTCAAAGGAGTGTAAGTGTCGAATCTCGGTCCAGGCCGATATAGGCGCTTTTCTCCCTTCTTGCCCCCAGTATTGTCTCTGGAATCATTTCTTCGAACGTCCCTTGCCGCAGCAGGGGCGTTGCTGTGAGTTGCCTTATTTTGCTGTCCTGACTGCCCCTCAACGGCAGCATCCTCGAGCCTCATATACTTCCCGGCTTCATGGAAGAAATCGGGTAAAGTAGCCGGTTTTTCTTTTGTCAACCTTCTAGCAACTTTAGTGTCCGGATGCACACCACTACAGAGGGCCATTAGGATAAGCTTCTCATCGGCATCTTGGACTGCGGCTGCTGTGGCGTTGAATCGGGTTAGGTATTGCTGCAGTTTCTCTCCAGTTTTCTATTTGACGCTGGATAAGGAATAAGCGTCCTTAGGTTGCTCCACATGAATGCGGAACTGACTGATAAATTTTTCTTTCAACATTTCCCACGAGCTGATGGATCCCTAGGGTAGATGAAAGAACCAGGAGGTAGCGAGATCTGCTAGGAAGAGCGGAAAGCATTTGCACAGTACTCCCTCTGTTGCTCCACTCATGAGCATATGTTGTGTGTATCTCTGTAAGTGTACAACGGGGTCGGAGGTTCCATTGTGGGCATCTTCCATTCTCGGGGGGTGATAGCAATTTCGATGTTACAGGCGAAAGGGCTGGTTACCCTAGCGCCTATCCCTCGATCTCTTTGCTCCCGTTGGACGCACTCTCTGAATAAGCGTGCCATCCTTTCATCAGAATTTGGAGCAGATAGAAACGAGTTTGGTTCTGTTCTGTGGGATTGATTCCGTCCAGATGACCTGTAGGGATGGTATCGTCTATCATTCCTCATATTATCTAGTGGTTGCCTTTGGTCTTCTGGGAGCATGCTAGGGTCAGCTACAGTTGGCCCTTGCCTTGATCTTCCCCTGCTGGGTTCTGATCTAAGCACTTCCTCGGGTCCAACTTCGGGCTGGACTCTAGCTCGGCCCCGTTCACTGGCGTTTCCGTGGTTAGGCAGTATGACAGGCTCAGCTACAGTTGATCTTCGCCCGGTACCTCCCCGTTGGGTTCGGTACCAAACGTTTCCTCAGGCCTAACTTCGGGCTGTGCTCGATCTTGGCTCCTACCATGGCTACTCCTGCCGTTAGCTCCTTCGAAGAAGGAAGATCTTTGTTGTCTCTGAGATCCTCCAGACTGGGACTCGCCCCATGATTCAGTGTTGCGATTGGACTCTTCAGCATCCCTCAAGCGTGACATGAGATGGTCCACCAAGGCTTCCTGCTGGGACGTGAAGCGGTTAGTTACTTCAACCACAACCCTGTCCAAATCTGCCCTAGTAATTGCTGCGGGCTGTTCTGTGGTAGGAGTGGTCGGATTAGCCTGTCCTTCATTTGTTACTGCTACTGGAGGAGGACGATTTACTTGATTCGTGGCAGCTGGATCTGGAAGACTGCTGGATGCGATGTTTTTTCCTTTGTTAACATCTTTTCTCTGTTTGGGAGGCATGTTTTCCAAGTGGCGAACGATGCTATTAGGAAAAATGTTAAGTGGATGAAGCTGAAGCTTCGAGCTTCTAGCTCTCAGTGAAATCACCAAAAATGTTTGCACAAAAAATGGACAAACACCTCAAAGTCGTATGATTTAGTAGATCTTATGTTGTTCTTAGTGATTTGGGTGATTTATGCAAATATATGAAAAGCAGGGGCTAAACTGTAAAAAGACACGCAGATTTATAGTGGTTCAGCCAGAATGTGCCTACGTCCACTTTATATGTTATTTCTCTTCTCTTGTTTAGATTACAAGTACAAATCTTTGATACAAGTAAAAGAAAGTTGTTTGAAAGTTCTCTCCGTGCTTGAGCTCTCAAACTTGTCCCCCATTATTGTATCCCTGCCCCTCTATTTATAGAGTGAGGCTGGGGGTAGGGGTCTTGGATGTATACAGCTGCTGATGGGCTCGGGCTGATACAATCTGGCCTGGCAAATTTGGTTCAGCAATGCCTTGGTTCGGTAGTAGTTGGTTGGAGATGAGGTCTTGGTCCGGTAGTACTATGGTTCGGTGGGACTTTGGTGGAGTGGTTGGTTTGGTAGCATTCTGGTTCGGTGGAGGTTGATTCAGTGGGACTTTGGTGGAGTGGTTGGTTTGGTAGCATTCTGGTTCGGTGGAGGTTGATTCGGCAGGGAGGCTTTGCAGTTGGTTCGGTCAAGTCTGGTCCGGTAGGCAGTGGAGTTGGACCGGACGCAAGTGGTCCGGTGGGAGCTTGGAGAAGCATGGTATGGCGTTGAGTTGGTCCGACATCTAGATGGTATGGAGATGGTTTGGTCCGGCTATGCTGGTCCGGTGGTGAGAATTCGCCCAACATCTATTGTCCTTATATCTCTCCCTATTCTGTACAGAATTGGGAAACTCCTAGGACTCCATTTGATATTCGTAGTTTTCTGGGCCTTGCCGGTCATTATCGGAGATTCATTGAGGAATTTTGCTCAGATTGCTGCACCTTTTTCTGCTTTGACTCGTAAGAATGTTAAGTTTTTACGAGAGTATTTGGGTTATGATGGATAGACTGACCAAGTCCACTCATTTCATTCCGGTCAAGTCAATTCGCTGTGCTTCCTATTTGCCTAAGATCTATGTGAGGGAGATTGTTTGTCTTCATGGTGTTCCTATCAGCATTGCTCATGATAGAGATCCCATGTTCACCAGTCAGTTTTGGAGAGTCTTTTGGGAATCTTTGGGTACTCACCTGAAACTGAGCACTGCTTACCATACACAGACCGACGGTCAAACGGAAAGAGTGAATCAGATTTTGGAAGATCTTCCTCGTACTTGTGTTCTTGATTATGGAGGATCTTGGGAAGATCATCTCCATCTTGTAACGACCCAGGATTTTCAACCATTCGCATCCATACATGTCGGATTTGAATTGCTCAAAATATCAGATTGTTAATTTAAATTTGGCAAAACTCATCATATATAGTAAATAATAAATAATCATAGAATCACAGACACGGAGTAATATAAAATAATGCAGCGGAAACAAAAGAATAGTAGTTCATGAAGCTACCATATATATATAACAGAGTTAAGCAAGATACATCAGGAGTCTCGAATACATAGATGTCTCAATACAAGAGTCAAATACAAAATCTGAATACATCACTGGAATCAACTGAATAACTGAAAGCTAGATAGATAGCTGGATCTCCAAGCGAAGCTCCAACTCCAAAGGTGAGTCTCAAATATTGTATCACTCAGTCTGACCCGAGCGTAAAGAAAAACACAAAACACTCGAGTCAGGATTAACATTCTTATATCAATAAATCCAACTCAAGTGAAATATCAACTGAAATACAAGTAACTCAAAGGATGTTTGGGATAACCATCCTCTAAGGATCCGTTAAACTATCTACTATGTAGTAATATACGCTATTATAATAATGTATAATAGTAAAATAAACTTACTTTTAAATAGTGTTAAGAGGTTACCCATATAGCCCTTAACACATAATAGTCCTAGTAGTCTATCCAGTATCAGCGTACCCCCAGATCGGGAGCTACCCTCAATACTCCACAGGCTATGACACAAATCCAAACTCGTAGTAAAGCTCGATATGGTAGGTGACACAGACAACTAGGCAATGCCAGGGTAGACATACCAATTACGCATCCGGGCTGGTGGAAACGCATAGCAGCCACTACCGCCCATCTTGGAACATACTCCCAAATCAAAATCGAGGGGTAGCCACCAAATCAATCATAAAGTAATATAATGGTATCGAAGAAATGCGTCCGATCAGAGGTGCTAACTCATTGGCCCGTAGATCGCTCCTGTTTTAGCCACCTTATGCCAACTCACGGGAGTCAGGTCCACGTATATACCTCAATAAGAATCATCGCCACCATCCTACTTCATTCTGGAATCTCCACCGCGTACACAGTTGTTAAAGTGGTTTTCGGTATCGACATAGTGTATGCCCATATCCGATCCCGGTCTCTTTAACAACCAAACGTTATTATAACACCGCGGTCATTTAAAATAGTTTATACTTCAAAACCAAAATATCATTTTCAATTCAATAACCAAATCAATACGATATCATTTTCATTTCAAAAATATTCACTTCCAAAATCATAGTACTTTCCAAAGTTATATCGCTTTCGGAATCATAAGTCTTTTTAAAATCCAAAACACTTTGGAAATCACAGATTTGAAATAATAGCATTTTCGAAATCATAACACTTTGAAATTATAGCATTTTGGAAATCATAACACTTTCCTCTTAAACAGTTTAGATATTAAAATTAGTATATATAATAAAATAGTTTATAAATAAAATAGTTTATATGAATAGTTATAAGTTAAAATAGTTTATAAATAAAAATAGTTTATATAAATAGTTATAAGTTAAAATAGTTTATAATAAAATGATTTATATTAAAAATGATTTATATTAAAATACTTTATATTAACATACTTTATATTAAAATAATTGATAAAGTGAAATATCAATAGTTTTAAATATAATTTTAAAATACTTTATAAAATAAAATAGTTTCCTCGACTTTCACAAATCGATTCAACTCAATTCAAATTCCAAATTCAAATTTAATCAAATCTAAATCATCAATTTCAATTCCAATTCAATTAAACATTTTCAAGTTATATCGATTTTAAATACCGATTTGAACCACAAATAAACCATTTCAATTTCAATATATTTCAAAGCTTCAAATATTCCACATTTCAAAACTAAATTCGATAATTATATATATATATATATATATCAATTCACTTTTCTATTATTTAGTTTTTGAAATTTTTACTTAATTATTTCAATATCATTTGAGTACAACTTCAATTTACAAAATATCCCATTTAAATTTATATAGGTTTGAAATATCCATTTAAGTCACCTTTAATCAAATTTCAAGTTGTTAAACACTTCTTTAAAATTTCAAATTCAATAAATTTCAAATCAAACTTATTTAAGTATAATTCTTAAATAAATATAATTTCAAATCGATTTCAAATTTATCTTTACAACCTGAATCATTACAAACTCTATATTCAAAAATATAAATTTTAAATAAATACTTAAACATATTATATATCAACTTTAATAAATCTTTAAATCAATATTTATCAAAACCATATATTTCTTTTCAAAACCATAGAAATCATTTTCAAAATATTTATATATAGACCAACGGTGTCTGTATATAATTTTTTACCCTATGGTCAAGTGATACGGATATTTATCATTTCAATCCGCAATTTAAATATATATACGGGTATATATCATTTCAACCCGCAATCCCAAATTCAATTTAATGAAAATCACTTGGGTCTATCATTTCTACCCATAATGATTTTCTCCTATTCTAAAGTCCGTTCGGGTATGTGTCATTTCAATCCATAGTGAATTCTATAATAACAGGGAACTTGCAGAGTGATAACAGATATGATAATAACATAACTGGCATATAACATCAATATAAATAACAGATAATGGTAACGGATAATGGTAACAGATAATGGTGTCAGATGTCACAGGTGAACAGATACAGGTAATAGCATATAAATAGCAATGTAAATAACTAACTGTGGCATATTTCAATTGTCGTTTCAATTGAAATCAAATTTAATAAATATAAGAACATTAATCGTGAGTGATTGCTCACCTTTCGAGGCTAGAGAAAAATAGACAATGAACAGAGCTACGGATCCAAGCAAAGTGAGATGGGCACGAATTCGATGAAGGAAACAAGCACAAATTAAACGAACCAAGCTGAAAAATGAGAAATCGATGAAACAATTAGAATTGGTTTGATTAAAACGAAATGTAAATTATATCGTTACACATTTTCTCAAATCAATGTAAAGTTTAAAACTCATACAAATATATTACTTTAAAATCAGTATTTCTATGATATATATATATATATGTAAATATAAAATCAATTGACAAACGTATCAAAACTGTCATATATATATATATATCCAATGATAAGAGAAAACACTTTACACTATATATATTACTTAGCTGCTACAGCAAATAAAACCAGGTATATTATACTATCTATAAACTGTAAGCCTATAAGCTAATATACATAACATCTAATGTAAAACTTGCAATATAAATATTTATATTTATTATAACTAAATGTACTAAAATATAACGAAACTTTTATATATAGATTAACAACTATGCAGATCATAACTAAATACATAAATACTGAAATTTATATGAAATATATATATTAGCAAAACACTACTTATAAGCAACATATGACATCAGGGAACCAATACATACATTACTGCTTTTATATATTGTAACCTTCTTTCTTTGTAACAAAATAGTTTACTTTATATGCAAATTTACATTAATATATATATATAACTTAAAACTCATGCATACTTTAAAACGATATTTGGCAACATATAGGTACCAATATATAATATATGTATAAACGTACAAAATATATAGAATATAAACTTATTCAGACTCAACAGATTATAAAAACTTATGTATACTATATCCACATATAAATAGATTAATATAGATCGTATATTTATAAACTTATAAACAAACACATATTGAGAACACCCTGAATAATATATATATATATTTTCACATAATATAACTTGTAAAATTTATATAAACATAACATATATATAAACAACATTCACACCAACTTATATGTTATATATATACCACAACTATAGTCAATATATATAATCCTCCAAAATGTAATACGTACGCATGCAAAATATACCTATGCAATTTATATATACTATGCATAACTTACATAGATTCAATAGTTCACATATACAATATCTTATATAGATATATTAATGTATATATCAACTATCAATAAACAAATAAAATATACATAAACTTATATATATTATACCTTATAACATCACAGAGAAGCACTGGACACGAATTGGAAAGAAGATCGACAGGCTGTCCAGGCAAGAGAGTTCGGCATGGGTGAGCCGATGGCCCGATGGTGCCAGGGATGGAGGAGGGGAGGAAAAGTGATGAGAAGGCGATGTTGCTGTCGAGGAGAATGGACCTGGTGGCCGAGGCTAGCTGGCTCACACAGTCACGGCAAGCAATCAAAACGAGAAAGGTGGAGGAAAGAGAGGCAGCGGAGGAGGAGAGGAGAACAAAACAGAAGAAGCAAAATGAGGCACTGATATTTTAGAACTAGAGGAAATGAAATAGCCGATCAAATTTGAAGAGGTGGAATAACAAAGGTCACAAGTTCAAAGTTCAGAGAATAATAAAGTAAGTGGTTATTTATTTCATATTGTGGAATATGAAAGGTAAGGGAAGTTAAAAGGTTAGATGTGGAACCGATATGAAATCATTCCGTAGATATTTCACCATTACCGGGACTTCAAATCACAGAATTGAATGTACCACAGAGATCAGCACGACGAGATGATCAAAACAGTATACAAATATCAGTGGTACGATCATCCGATCAAAAGTCGATAATCGGTACCGAAAATGCTGTAAATTTGTCAGAAATAAGATAAACGGAGCAATAACAGTCCAAATTTTGAGAAACGAAAGATGACGTCTCACTCAGAAGATGGTTTACAAATTTATTGTACAAAAATATTCAGGTTTGGAAAGAATTTTATTATCATCAATTATTAACTGATTTAAAGTGAAATAGAATTACCTAAGAAAATAAACTTCCATATTATTAGATGAAAATTTATCATTTGCTATGTTTAATAAGACGTATTCCAAATAATAAATTTTTATTTCAAAATTTTATTGTTTATAGTTCCACAAAATTTCAATTAAATATATAAATAAACAAATAAAATTATCTAAAATTTACGGGTTGTTACACATCTCGTCGAATTTACCTATAACAACCGTTATTAGGTATAATTTCAATCTTCTATTTTATCTTGTCTTAATCCTTTATCTACCTCATTTTTTTTGTGTTCTAGCTAGTATTGTAATGTCTCCGTTTGTTGCTCTTTACGGACAACCTTTCAGATCTCCATCTTGCTGGATTGAATTCGATAATCGTTTGGTTCGTTGGTCCTTTCCGCATCTTAGAAAGGATTGATTCTTTAGCTTATCGCCTGGATTTTTCTGAGAAGTTTTCTGGAGTGCTTAATGTATTCCTTGTTTCGCATCTTCGTCGATATCTTCATGATCCATCTCTTATTGTTCAGCCTTCTGCTCTCGGGAGTTTGGATATTGAGCCAAACCTTACTGTCGAGAGGAAGCCACTTCGTATTGTCGATAAAGGTATGAAGCAGCTGAGAAGGAAATCTGTCAATCTGGTCAAAGTAAAGTGGAGAACTAATGATCGGGATTGTACCTAGGAGACGGAGGAGAGCATGCGTGCTTCGAATCCGAAATTGTTTGTTTCAGGTACTATTCGATATTCTATCTTATCTTTCTTTGTCTTTATGTGTTTCGTTCCTTTTCGAGGACGAAAAGTTTTGAGTGGAGAGAGTGTAACAACCAACATTTTAACAAATATTTTAAAATTAATTTATTTGAAAACATTGATTTTAAATCTTTTAAATTTGAAATTTTGGAGTTTTCCAATGTAATTTTGGATTTTTGTAATAATTTATTTTTCAAATATAAGGACAATGATTTTCTAAAATTTTTATATTTTGTTGCATTTTGTCAAACTTTGATTTTCAGTGAAATGTTAAATTTAAATTTTAAAGTCTAATCTTTTTCTTTGAAACAGTATTGGTTTCTGATATTCGTTCTGCTTTTCGTTTTGTTAAATTCTGTTTTATACTTTTTAAAATCTGATAAAATTCAGTGTTTTACAAGCAATTATTTTCAGTATTTTATTGTCTATATTTTCTATGTTTATATCTACTTTATTTTGGTTTTGGACTTTGTTTTTTGTTTGGGTTTGAGCTTGTTTTGTTCTGGGCTTGACAAATGGCTTTGGAAATTCAAGAGACATAAGTTTCTTTTCTTTTAATGTGATTTGTGCCTCTTCCTTTTCCTTTTCTTAGTCGTGTGTTTCCTTGCCTTAGCTGTACATATCATTTGGCATTCTCATCTCTTCTCATTTTCATTTCCTAACAAACAAATTAAAGTAATTTTCCATGGATTCTTTCCCTTTTCTTTTTCTCTTTTCTTTTTCTTTTTGTTGCAAGCAAGTTCGGCACCATCACCATGCTCTCTAGACCGACCTCATCTCCTCCTTTCCACCATCATTAGCTCGGCCTCCACCACTTCAACCTATTGCCGTGACCTTCCATGATATGAACCACCACCAGAGCATGCCACAAAACATAGCCGAGCACCTTTACATCACCCTTCCTCTTCACTAGCCTCGGCCACCACCCATTTCTACACTTTCCCTTCCTTTGGTCATGACCAAATCCATCCCAAAGCCTTCATTTCAGATGTGACTTGACCATAGAGCATAGGACCGAACCCAAATTGACCATGACCCTTCATTTGCCCTTAACCTTTAGCCTTCCCTTAGCTGTTTTTATTTGCCACCCCTTCATTTACCTATGGCCGAACCTAGTAGCCACTTCAATCCACCACAGCCGTGCCTTCTACACATGAACCCACCATAGGACCGAGCCATGGTTTCCTAGGCCGAAACCAAAGTGGTTGTGTCCCCCTTTCCTTTTGCCTTCACATGAATTGTAACTCCTACCCCTTCAACTTCCTTGGTCGTGCCTTCCATTTTCTAACCAATTCAAGCCTGAACCAAACCTTGGCCGAACCTATAGGTGAACCCAAACCCCTCTTTGCCTTGCCTTTTTTACCTTCCATGATTCATAACTTACCCCTCTTCATATTAGATTTCCATAGCCGTGTGTACATGATCCATAGCCGAGCATGTGTGCCTCAAATAAGTCATGGCCTAACCATGTTTTGATGGTGGCTAGTCAATTTGCAAAGTGGTCGAGCCCACTTGATTTGGTTAAGTCCTCTTGCTTCACTTTGTTCATATTTTGATTTTGTTTAAGTCTAAATTCTTTTGTACAATCAGATACTTATATATGTTTATATTTTGTTGTTACAAGACTTGGATCTTGACTCTCCATCTACTCGAAATTGATTCATGCCTTGTCGTGCTTTCTGGAGTTTTTTCTTATGTCTTGAATTGTCATCTCTAGCTTTAGAAGGTGAGTTTATCACTCTCGACCAATCGTACTTATATAAATGCGAAACAATGTCATTTGAATTGTAGTAGTTGATATGCTATGTTATATGTTCACCTCTACCTGTTATCTGACATTATATAATGATATTACCTGTTTATATACCTGTTACATCACTTGACATCATATTATATGCTTTAGTGTTTATTTATTTTCTGTTTCTCACACTACAAGTTCCTTGTTAGAATAGAATCACTATGGGTTGAATGATACATACCCGAATGGACTTTAGAATAAGGAAAAGTCATTATGAGCTGAAATGATAGGCTCGAGCGATTTTTTATTTTATTTGACTTGGGATTGCGGATTTGAAATGATAAAACCCGGGATTTTAATTCATTACGGATTGAAATGATATATTATCCATATCACTTGACCTAGGTTATAAAATATTATATAGACCCGTGGTTAATTTTAAATATAAAGATTTTCTTAAAAATGTAAGTATTTGGAATTTAAATTATAGGAGATTTTAACTTAAACAGGATTTAAATGATTTAAATAAATTTTATAGTGATTTTCTATAAGTTAAAAATGTATAAGTAAATAAATTGTTTAAAATGTAATTTAAAAATGTGATTTGACTCAATAATTGGGAATTGATTTGAAATGGAAATCTTGGCTTAACTTAGAAATAAAATATTTTATTTACGAAATGGATATTTCTAAAAGTAAATAAAATATATAGTTGTTTGTTAAATTAAAAGTTAAGCAATGTATAATGAATTATGACTTAATAAATGAATTATAAATTAACTGGATATTTATTAATAAAATGTTATTTTATTAAAATTATAAGTTAAGTAATATCCAAATAAATAATTTTGAAAAGTGGAATAAGTTGATATGTAAAAAAAATGAGAAAAGTTGAAATTATATTGTTTTAAATTGTATAATAAACTTATAACAGTAATTGTAGCATTTCAGAAATGCTGCGGTTTTAATGCGGTGTTTTCCAAATTTCCACTATACTTACTGTAATAGTTTATAAATGTTGTTGTTTCTGAAATGAACTATATTTCACAATTACTACTATACTTACTGTTACAGTTTATAAATGCTGCTTTTTCTAAAATGAACTGTTTTCCAAATTACTACTATACTTACTGTAACCGTGTATAAATGCTGATGTTTCTGAAATGAACTGTATTTCTGAATTACTACTATACTTACTGTAACAGTTTATAAATGTTGTTGTTTTTGAAATGTACTGTTTTCTAAAATAATACTACTATCTACTGTAGCAGTTTATAAGTGCTGCTGTTTCTGAAAAGATTATATTTCTGAAACTATATCTACAGTAACATTTTCTAAGTGCTGTTGTTTCTGAAATGATGAGATTTTCGAATGCTAATATATGTATTATAACATTTTCTAAGTGTTACGAATGTTAAAATACAATGTTTTTGAAATTGTTATAATCGAATGAATGAACTTAGAAATGCTACATGGAAATGAATATTATTTTGAAGGATATTAACATTGAATTTATATGGTTTAAATGAATATGTTTTGATTTGAAATATAAACCATTTTGAATTTATAACCACGGGTTATAATAACGATTGGTTGTTAAAGAGACCGGGATCGGATATGGACATACTCTCTGTCGATACCGAAAACCACTTTAACAATTGTGTTCGCGGTGGAGATTCCTGAATGAAGTAGGATGGTGGCGACGATCCTATTGAGGTATATACGTGGACCCCACTCCCGTGAGTTGGCATAAGGTAGCTAAAATAGGAGTGATTCCAAGCCAATAAGGTAGCTCCTCTGATCATACACACTTCTTTGATACCATTCTATTACTTTTTGATTGATTGGATGCACCCTTTGATTTTTGGGAGTGTGGCTCGAGGTGGGCGGTGGTGGCTGCTATGCGTTACCACCAGTCCGGATGCGTAATTGATATATCTACCCTGGCATTGCCTCGTTGTGTCGTGTCATCTACCCTAGCAAGCTTTACTACGAGTTTAGTTTTGAAGCGTAGCCTGTGGAGTATTTAGGGTAGCCTCCCTATCTGGAGGTACGTTGATACTGGATAGACTACTAGGACTATTTATGTGTTAAGGTGGAAAATGTAAAGCCTTAACGCTATTTTTAAGTAAGTTTATTTTACTATTAGACATTATTATAATAGCGTATATTACTACATAGTAAATAGTTTAACGGATCCTTAAAGAATGGGCAATCCCAAGCATTCTTTAAGTTACTTGTACATTTCTATTGTAGTTCACTTGAGTTGGTTTACATTGTATAAGTATGTATGTCCTGACTCGAGTGTTTTGTGTTTTGCTTTACGCTCGGGTCAGACTGAGTTGTACAAGTATTCGAGACTCACCTTTAGAGTTGGAGCTTCACTTGGATCCATCTATTGATTCTGCTTTCAGTCATTCAGTTGATTCCAGTGATATATTCAGATCTTGTATTTGACTATTGTATTTAGACCTCTTTGTATTCGTGATTTCTGTTGTATCTTGTTTAACTCTGTTATATTATATATGGTAGCTTCATGAACTACTATTCTTTTATTTCCGCTGCATTATTGTCATATTACTCCGTGTCTGTGATTCTGTGATTATTTATTTACTGTATATATTGAGTTTCGCCAAATTTTATTTACAATCATTTGTTTTGAATTATTCAAGTCCGATATGTGTGGATTTATTGTCGATTTGAATGGTCCATAATAGTTGGTTGTTACAATAGAATTAAGGCTCTCAAATTTCTCTCAAGGTTTTATTAAATAATAAAAAATCATATTTTTGGAGAATTATAAAATAGTTTTGAAAGAAATATATATATATATATATATATATATATATCAATCTCAACAAGTTTTATTTAAAACTTTTAAACTATCACTTTTCTTTATAAAATCTTTCATTCCAAAATGTACTTATTTTTAAATCAAATTTAGAGTTATAACTAATCACATTATTGCTTTAAAAAACTTCCTTTAGTTTGGAAGCATATATATATATATAACTCAATTTGATTTCATGAAGATTATGCAAATCAATTACATTAAACTCAAGGAAATGTTCCAGAATCTCAGGTTGAAAGCATATCAAAGAAATCAAAACCATCACCAGAAAGTCACAACAAAAACCACAAAACATCACAAGTGAAGTAGACAAACCTGCAGCAAAATAACTCCAGAATATTGTGTAACACCTCTAATTTTAATAACATTATTCAGGAGATTTAATTAGATAAATTATATAGAATAATGTAAATATTAGAGTGATAAGGAGATTGAGATTTGAAAATTTAAAATAGAGGCCGGGCTTAATTAATAAATTAAAGAATGGGCTTATAAACGGTTTTGCATGTTAATTAGGAGAGCAATTAACGTGAGGGCTTAATGGGAAAATTGCGCACCATAATCCCATTACCTTTAAATCTCGTTTCCTTTACCATTCACGTTCATTTTTCTCAAAAACTTAAAAACATAAATCCAAAAGCTCAACACCGGTCATTACTTAGGGAAAAAAGGGGAAAATCAATTTAAAGCTTAGCAATCAAGCAAGGGGAATTAATCTCAATCAACTCTCAAATTCCTTATCCTAATCAAGGTGAATAATAATCAACACCATCTCTATTTTTGTTTCTATGATCATTTGATTTTCAAGTTTAAGTTTAAATACAATATGATAATTTTAGATGATGATATGCTTGGATTTTATGATATATTTGATTCAAACAAGATTGTTTGGTAAGTGTTTTACGGTTTTAAGGCTAAAATCGTATTTTCTGGATTTCGAATGCCATGAGAAATTTATATGTTATGTAAAACATTATTTTGGAGATGGGTTTAATTTTCTGTAATTTTCCAAGCTATGGAAAATTTATTATGAATTTTCAAAGGAAAATATGAACAATTGGGTTTACAAATTAATTTCAGAAATTATATGAAGAATTTGGGTCTGAAATTTATATGTTAGATAACATATTAAAAGTGAATTTTTTTGATTTTTGGGGATTTTCCTAAGTGATTTGCTATGGAAATTAAATTATTTTAGAAGGAGGACTTAAATGATTTAATTATTTTTCTTAATGGAAGGGCTTATTTGCTAAATTAATCTTTGATTAGATCTGAAATCATGCGGTGGTTTTATTTTAAGAAAGAATTTGAAAAGTTTATGGCAACCAATTAAATGTTTACAAATAGGCGGGTTAGTTAAAAAGCATTTACTTTAAAAGGCATTAAAATAGTCTTTACCCAGAAATAATGTTTCGCCTCTTTCAGTAGTACCTTTCGATCCTATGCTTCCGCCTCAACCAAGTCGAAACCAACCAAGCCGAAACCAATACACAAGGTATCAATATGTTGGCATGTAGTGGATAGGATAAAGGCGGAATGCGTGGTGTCGAAACCAATGCTTTCGAAGGGTCGAAGCCTTTGTTTTACTCTCGAAAGATATGCGCTTGCCTTGTTTTCAAAAGAATGCTTTCAAAGAGGTCGAAACACCTTTAATGTAGCTTTTGAAGAAGTTGCTTTCGAATATGTTGCCGCCTTTTTTTTCCAGAAAGATAGCTTTCGAATGAGTTGCCTTGTTTTTTAATTAAAGCTTTCGAAAGTGTAGTTTCAACCCAGTCGAAACCAGCTGCCGACCTTATGCCTTTCGAATGGATTGAATTCATCAACTAGATCGAAAGGTAGCTTTTGTTTTATAAATATAATAAGCCAATTCCTATAGCTTTCAAAAGGGTTAATGGTTTCGAAGGCAATGGCTTCAAAAGGGGTTTCGAAGCTATCCTTCAAATGTTTTACTTAAATAATAAATGCTTTCGAAGGGATGGTTCCGAAGCCATCATATTTTCCACACTCATTTTATTTAAAGGTAAATGGTTTTGAAAGGGGTACTTTCATTTATATTCACTTTGATCGAAAGTTATTTGTAGAATAAACCCAATGGTTTCGAAAGAGATATTTTTAAAAGGTTTCGAAAGGAGTATTTTCAATGGTTTCGAAGCTATGCTTCTAAGAGTTAATAAGTAATGCATTAATGCTTTCGAAAGATATGTTCTGATCGTTTTGAAAGTAATTATTTAAAGTGTTTTTAAAGGTATATGTTACTGTTTTAAAAGGAAAATTTGAATGCATTCGAAGGAGGTTATCCAATGGTCTCGAAAGCAAAGGTTTAAGGTTTCGAAAGCCAAAGTTTTCAAAACGAAGAACCCAATCTCATTTTTAAAGGAAAAACCATGCCATAAACAAAGGATTTTTAAAATGGCTTTTAAGTCTGAAGTTTTTGAAGAAGCTTTCCTTGATAAAATAATAGGTTAAAGGGATTAACCATGTTTCATATGAAAAGGATTTCAAGGATATTAAACTACATGTGTTGGTACTATTATATTATTATGTTTGCCTTCTTCTGATATATATTTACATTATAATGGACCCATAATTGTATTTTGGAAGATAAAAGGCAGAATAACCAGTTAGGTTGACCCAGTAGTGAATATAAATCGGGTTAACTCCTGAATGAGTAGAATTGCATCCAGGAGGTCAGGAAGACCAGAACATAGGATGCCTAAACACTGATTAAAGTAGTTGTCGGATAGACAGGTTCATAGTAAACCCTTGAAAACTATGTTTAGGAAGAGTTATTGGCAAGGACCGATAGGTTCATAGTAAATCCATGAAAACTATGATTAGAAAGAGTTATTGGCAGGGGCCATTAGGTTTGTAGTGAACTCATGAAAACTATATCCGGATTAAGTTATTGACAGAAGTCAATAGTGTTTAATATGCTAGTATACGATTTTTGTTTGATGATAATAAACATATATATTCATTTAAATGTATTTGTTATTGTACTATTTTATTTTTCACACAATTAAATAAATATTTGTTGAATAAAATAAATAACACATAATTTAAATTCAAACAAAGATTTAATTTAAACAAAGATTTTATTACAATTTCAAATAGTACAAATTTGAGCTCTCACTATATATACACAATTTCAATTAAAATAAAATTTCAAATTACAACACCATTTTTCACTATACAATGTTTACATACATTTTCACCTCACTACATATCACTCATTCACTCGTATTTATCTTCAACTCTATTCCAGATAGAATCCAGCATTTGAATTATCTGCAAAATAAACACTGACGCAATAAAATTGAAAAAGAAATATTTTTGTAGTGTAAAATAAAATGTGTTTCTGAAAATATTATTTGCCTTAGTTATTTGGATTGTTCGTCATCATATTCGTTTTTGAATTAATCAAACACGAACAACCTGTGACATGCACAGTGTATTACTGTACATGCCACAAGGCCGTGCACATCGATATACACTTGATAAAACTGCAGGGACAGGTGAGCACAAGGTCCAACCTGAGCCGAGGCTGGATTCAACTCAGGTGCAGTACAAAAACAAGTCCAGATGAAAAAGTACACAAAACTTGAGACTGCAACTCAAAAGGAGCAACAAAGAATAGTCCAGAATGAATGCAATGAACTAGCTCTAAGCAACAACCCAATACAAACACAAAGCATGCATCAGTTCATACAAACTCAAGTATGAAGGGTGAACTTAATGGAAGCAGACCAAGCAAATGTACAAACAATACAACTAGACTTAGAGTGATGCCAGAGAACAGAGACATGGTTTGAGAACCATGTACAAAGCAAATGACAGTGCATATAAGTACATACATATGTAACAGGTCAGAGACATGAACAACCAGTCCAGAATGAATGCAACTGAATTCAAGTCAGACCATCAAATGAACAAGACCGGGGCAGTGAATAATACGAAATGAATGGAGCTTGCATATACATCAACATCACCATAAATATATATATACACATATATATACACACATGTATACATATATATGCGGTGCATAGCATTTCAGTTCATCATATACATGAAGATCAAAACACAAATGAACATAACCAGACCTGGCAACATGAATGCAATGAACAAAGGAACAATAATTATACACATGGTTGGTCATATGTACAACAAGCTCCAGACTCAAGGAAATGTGCAACAACAAAATGTAGTCAAACAACAAAACCGAACATACAACAGAAATGAACCACCAGTGAAACAAAAGCTCCAACCAAATGAACACAACATTAATGTAACTCAAGCAAACAAGTGCAAGTATACAACAACCAAGTGAAGACTCCTAGAGGAACAAGTGAAGGCATGGAGGCAAACTAGTATACATACGTGAAGATATCAAGTGCACCAGTACAACAAAATGACATATGCATATGGACATGTATTCAGAGCATCATCAATGAACCAAACCTTAGTACAGTGAACAAAACAAAGCAGCTACACTCATGTATACATACATGCAGTGTCACCAAGAATTCAACTCAAAGCAAACCAGAGGTGTATGCAGACTACAATATGTTCATGCAACCAGAGTACAGGATGCAATGCTCAATGTAACATGGCAACATAATGATGCAACAATCATTTTTGTTTACTCACAAACACACATGTATACATATATACTTATATATGTATACACATAACCAGTTGCAGTAACAAAGTCAAGGTGCGAAAGAGAGTGAAAGAACAGCAGTCAAAAAAAATTTGAAATAAAGCCGTGCTGACCAAGGTATAGTTCGAACCAGTCAGAGTCAAAACCAGGTGATAACAAGAATCGAACAAGTCCATATTATCAGAATTTCAAATGGCCGAAGTCAAATCCCAGAAAAGAACGGAACCAAATCCAAAGCAAACGCAAGCTGTGATAATCGAGCGAAGAAATATTCGAATTGAACCATTCTAAACAAATCACATGTATTCAAGTAAAATCGAACGGCCAAGCTAAGGTAGCAGTCGAATTCAAACGAAATATTTGAACGATAATTTTGGGCTTTATTCCCTATAAATACCATTAACATCATCGGCAATTAGGGCATCGAGTTTAAGCATATCAACGAAAGTAATAAAGCAAAATCACATACCACTTTTATCATTTAAGCTCGACGCGTTGGAGCAACCGTATGCAAATCAAAGCGACAAGTTGATTGACGAAGCAAACTGAAGAAAGATCATCATTCAATCAACAATTTGAATCGGCGGCCGCAAATTTCAGAAGCCTTAAATTGTTGAAAGAGGAACAAACGCAGTCATTTTCACAAAGCAAAGAATACGGGCCGAAGACATAAACAAGAGAAAAGGGAATATACTTAGTTTTTATCATTGTGTTTTTTTCTTTGGGCAGGCTCTTATTCTATTGGGCTTTATTTTTTAAAATTAGGGTTTTTGTTTAGTGTTTAGGTTTAATTTGTATTTTTCTTTTAAACTTTTGTAAAATTCTAGTCGTGTGACTAGGGGACGAACTATGGTGGTGTAGTTCGAGAATTCGCAACTCAGTGGCTGAGTTGTGGCAGAGTTTTGAGCGTAGAGTTAGGTTAGTCGATAGCGGGTGTCACGAGTTTACGTGTGTAATCGTCTGACTACTTAATTTCTAGTAGAAACCTTAGGGTCAACACGTAGGCAGGGTTTTTCCGAAGCTGGGTAAATTTGTGTTGTTCTATTTCTGCTTTTATTATTCTACTATTATCTGTGCTGCAATTATTTTATATATTTCCGCATTAATTTTTATTATTATTAGTATCACCCTATTCATCCCCCCCATTCTAAGGTGAAATCGATCCTACATGTGGTATTAGAGCTAGGAACAAAAACCAATTTTTGTTTTAGAAATTTGATTTTTCAAAAACAAATCTTTGTTTTAAAATTTTGATTTTTTAAATGGCTTCTTTTAATAATGCTTTTGCTGAGGATCAGTCCATAGTTAGACCACCTATGTTCAATGGTGAATATGTTTACTGGAAAAATAGAATGAAATTTTTTCTAAAAACCATTGATGCTTGGAATATTGTTGAGACATGATATAGGACACCAACTATAGTGGTATATAGTCAAGAAAGTGAAAAGCCAATGGATCAATGGACAGATCTTGAAAATAAACCGCAGAATGCTAATGCTAAAGCTATGAATTCTATTATTTATTCATTGGATCAAATTTAATTTAATCGTGTCTCACATTGTCTAACTGCACAGGAAATTTGGCACACACTTGAAGTGACTCACAAAGGAACATCTCAAGTCAAAGAATCTCGCCTTGCCATGCTTAGTAGCAAATACGAGAACTTCACAATGGTCAAGGATGAGAATGTCAAAGAGATGTATGGACGACTTTCTAATCTCATATACAAATCAAAAGCTCTCAGAAAACCATACGCAGAACTGGAAATAGTCCGAAAAATCCTCAGAGTCCTTCCATGAAATTTTGAAGCAAAAGTCACCGCCATTCAAGAATCAAAAGATCTGAAACAAATCAAAGTTGAAGAACTCATCGGAAATCTCACCACTTATGAGCTAGAAATAAAATTCAAGGAAGAACGCTTATGCGAAAGAAAACAATAGCTCTCAAAGGAACAACCGAAAGCGAAGATGATGATGATGATGATGGTGCAGCAGAACTGGCGCTGATAATAAAGAAATTCAAAAGGTGGAATCACAAGTATGGAAATCCTACTCTAAATCAACAACTGAAAAGCAAAATAGTCAAAGTTCTAGACAACCCATAAGAGCAGGAGATCATTTTTCACAAGTGCAATAAACCCGGTCATATCAAGCCCAATTGTCCTCAGAATCGACTCAGCCAAGTAAAGAAATAGAAAACGAGAAGTTTTGCAGCCACTTGGGATGAAACTGATGAAGATGATAAAAGCACTAGCAATGAGAGTGAAAAAGGAAATTTGTGCCTTCAAGGAGAAACAACTGACAGTGATGATGACGAGCCAAACGAGGTATCAAAACTTACTCACTCAGAATTACTTATATATTTTCACGAAGTAAATAGCTGTTTTGAAAGACTTAGGGTGAAATACGCTAAAATTGAATCACAAATAGATAGTTTGATAGAATTAAATAAACAGCTTGATCAATTGATTAAAAACTATCGAAATAAGAGCCCTAAGTGTGATAAGTGTCCATAATTTGAAGAAGAAATTAAAAAATCAGAAATTAAAATCAAATCACTTGACAATGAAATTCTGATTTTGAAAGAGAGTGAAAATACTAGGAGAGAAAATTCTATTAAAAAGTGCACTCAATTATTGAATGAAAATGAATCTCTCAAAACACAAGTCCAACAATTGTCTACAACTTTAGGAAAATTTTACAAAGGAGAAAAATCACTAAATATGTTATTAGGGAAACAAACTGTGTCAATCCTGTTAGACAAGGACATGGGTATAATCAATCTGAACATATTAAAGGAGAAATTAATCAAGTCAATTCCAAGTACACAATTTGTGGAAAAACTGGACACAATCACAATGATTGTTGGTATAGACCCAAACACGTGAAAACCATATCAATTTGGGTTCCAAAAGGCATGAATATAAAATCCCTTAAAGTTAAACAAATCTAGGTGCCAAAAGGAACAAATATAAATAGTCTTGGGTCTACATAAACATAATTTTCAAAATCTTTTGCCACTAAAATCATGGACCTATAAAAACAAATAGGTCACAAAAATCTTTTCTCGCGTAGGTATGGTGGTAGGCTAAGGAACAACAACAGTGTTACCTGGATTCTGGCTGTTCCAGGCACACGACGGGTGACAAATCAAAGTTCCTTAGCCTAGGACAAAGGTGGCAGAGTCATAATGGGTAACAACGAAAAATTATCGTGAAGGTAAAATAGGTAATGGTACATTTATCTTGAACGATATATTAAATGTGAAAATCTGCACCATAATCTGATTTAAATCAGCCAGTTATGTGATAAGGAAATAAATATTGATTTTGATTTTGATTTTGATTTATGCAAAATTGTTGGTCAATTATATTTTTATGCTGAGATAACTATAAGTACCTCTTGAGTCTTTGAACTAGTTCATATAGATTTGCTTGGACCAATGACGGTGTTTTATTGGTTGATGATTATTCTAGATACACGTGGATATATTTGTTGCACACTTCACGGTTTGGTCTTTGGTATCCATCTGATAACTTTGAGGTAAAACAGAATTCAGATGCAGATTACAATGGTAGCCAAGTTGATAGAAAAATTGCTAGTGGAAAGTGTTTTATGTTGAGACATCCATTAGTTGCATCACATTTCCAAATAAAATATCTGCATATTTTTCATTTCAAATGATTTTCAATTAGCAGACATTTTTTTTCAAAACCCCTTCCAGAAAATAGTTTTTTGTCGACCTTATTTCAGATTAGTCATTTTAGAAAATTTGATTTTATAATTGTTTTTGGATTTGATCTTAAATGACTACATTAACTAATTTGACTCCCTAATGATTATCGAAAAGATAAATAGTAATTGAAATAGTGATGAATGTCGATATTAATCATATATTATGAGTTGAGACGGTATATTTAGTAAATTTCTTTAAAAGTTTAAACAAGATTTATAATAATTCTTGTTGGTAAAAATTCAATGACCATCTCTATTTCTATCATATTTCTAACGATCACCACTCATCAAAATCCAATATAGTATGTCAAAATGTGGTATTTTAAACGGGAAATTATTCGTTTTTATTTTATTTTAGCAATAAAAACATCCAAAGTATTCACTCTCATTTAAAAGTCCTCAGGGTTATGCATGGGTGAATTACTTGGAATATTTGTTTATGTGCTTTCATGCTCATTTAAAAGTCCTCACGGTTATGCATGTATGGAACACATATCAAAATTGGTTATTAAATAGACGAGTTGATTCTAATCCCATTTAAAAGTCCACACGGTTATGTGTGGTTAGAAGATACTTGAAATTTGTTTTTTTTAAAATTAGGAATACTACTAATCTCATTTAAAAGTCCTAACGGTTATGCATGGATAGTAAGTAAATTCCTGATATAAATATACCACAAATAGACACAACTATATGGTTTTATATGCCGACATCACCCATATCATTCTAAAGTGGAATATGTGCCTAACAGAGTATTTATGATTTTTGTTTGATTTTTTATTGAAATTTAATATTTATACTCGATTGGGTATTAATGTTGTATTAATGTCTATCACTTTATCTCTATTTTTCTAACACTATTACTCTTTTGCTGATAACAAAATGGGGAGAGAAAAGTTAAGATTTTGGCAAATAAAGATCAAATATCTTATTTCTTATTTGCATACACCCATCTAGGTTCATTTGCATAATTTTATTTATTTTCATGCATACTTGAAGGGGGGCTTTGTTGTAGAGAGGGAGCATTCAAATAGGGGGGCAAATAGAGTTCATCAATGATCAAATACATTTAATAGAGTCGAAATCTTAATATATGTTTATTATCTTCAAAAGGGGGAGATTGTTAAATATGCTAGTATATGATTTTTGTTTGATGATAATAAACACACATATATATATATATATATATATATATATTTAAATGTATTTATTATTGTACTATTTTATTTTTCACATAATTAAATAAATATTTGTTGAATAAAATAAATAACACAGAATTTAAATTCAAACAAATATTTTATTACAATTTCGAATAGTACAAATTTGAGCTCTCACTATATATACACAATTTCAATTACAATACAATTTCAAATTACAACACAATTTTTCACTATAAAATGTTTACATACATTTTCACCTCACTGCATATCACTCATTCACTCGTATTTACCTACAACTCTATTCCAAATTGAATCCAACATCTGAATTATTTGCAAAATAAACACTGACGCAGTAAAATTGAAAAAGGAATATTTTTGCAATATAAAATAAAATGTGTTTTTGAAAATATTATTTGCCTCGGTTATTTGGGTTGTTCGTCATCATATTCGTTTTTGAATTCATCAAACACGAACAACCTATGACATGCATAGTGTATCACTGTACATGCCACAAGGCCGTGCACACCGAATACACTTGATAAAACTGCAGGGACAGGTGAGCACAAGGTCAAACCCAAGCCGAGGCTGGATTCGACTCAGGTGCAATACGAAAAATAAATCCAGATGAAACTGTACACAAAACTTTAGACTGCAACTCAAAAGGAGCAACAAAGACCAGTCCAGAATGAATGCAATGAACTGGCTCTAAGCAACAACCCAATACAAACACAAGGCATGCATCAGTTAAGACAAACTTAAGTATGAAGGGTGAACTTAATGGAACCAGACCAAGAAAATGTACAAACAATACTACTAGACTTAGAGTGATGCCAGAGAACAGAGACATGGTTTGAGAACAATGTACAAATCAAATGATAGTGCATATAAGTACATACATATGTAATAGGTCAGAGACATGAACAACCAGTCCAGAATGAATGCAACTGAATTCAAGTCAGACCATCAAATGAACAAGACCAGGGCAGTGAATAATACAAAATGAATGGAGTTTATATATACATCAACATCACCATAAATATATATATACATATATACACACACATGTATACATATATATGCAGTGCATAGCATTTCAGTTCATCATATACATGAAGACCAGGACACAAATGAACATAACCAGACCTGGCAACATGAATGCAATGAACAAAGGCACAATAATTATACACATGGTTGGTCATATGTACAACAAGCTCCAGACTCAAGGAAATGTGCAACAGCAAAATGCAGTCAGACAACAAAACCGAACATACAACAGAAGTGAACCACCAGTGAAACAAAAGCTCCAAACAAATGAACACAACTTTAATGTAACTCAAGAAAAACACGTGCATTTATACAACAACCAAGTGAAGAATCCAAGAGGAATAAGTGAAGGCATGGAGGCAAACAAGTATAAATACGTGAAGATATCAAGTGCACCAGTACAACAAAATGACATATGCATATGGACATGTACTCAGAGCATCATCAATGAACCAAACCTTAATACAGTGAACAAAACAAAGTAGCTACACTCATGTATACATACATGCAGTGTCACCAAGAATTCAACTCAAAGCAAACCAGAGGTGTATGCAGACTGCAATATGTTCATGCAACCAGAGTACAGGATGCAATGCTTAATGTAACATGGCAACATAAGGATGCAACAATCATTTTTTTACTCACAAACACACATGTATACATATATACTTATATATGTATACACATAACCAGTTGCAGTAACAATGTCAAGGTTCGAAAGAAAATGAAAGAACAGCAGTCAAAAAAAATTTGAAATAAAGCCATGGTGACCAAGGTAGAGGTCGGACAAGTCAGAGTCAAAACCAGGTGATAACAAGAATCGAACAAGTCCAGATTATCAGAATTTCAAATGGCCGAAGTCAAATCCCAGAAAAGAACGGAACCAAATCCAAAGCAAACGCAAACCGTGATAATCGAGCAAAGAAATATTCGAATTGAACTAGTCTAAACAAATCACATGTATTCAAGTAAAATCGAACGGCCAAGCTAAGTTAGCAGTCGAATTCAAACGAAATATTTGAATGATAATTTAGGGTTTTATTCCCTATAAATACCATTAACATCATCGGAAATTAGGGCATCGAGTTCAAACATATCAACGAAAGTAATAAAGCAAAATCACATACCACTTTTATCATTCGAGCTCGACGCGTTGGAGCAGCCGTATGCAAATCAAAGAGACATGTTGATTGATGAAGAAAACTGAAGAAAGATCATCATTCAGTCAACCATTTGAATCGGAGGTCTCAAATTTCAGAAGCCCTAAATTGTTGAAAGAGGAACAAACGCAGCCATTTTCATAAAGGAAAGAATACAGGCCGAAGACATAAACAAGAGAAAAGGGAATATACTTAGCTTTTATCATTGTGTTTTTTTCTTTGGGCCGGTTCTTATTCTATTGGGCTTTATTTTTTAAAATTAGGGTTTTTGTTTAGTGTTTTGGTTTAATTTTTATTTTTCTTTTAAACTTTTGTAAAATTCTAGTCGTGTGACTAAGGGACGAACTATCGTGGTGTAGTTCGAGAATTCGCAACTCAGTGGCTGAGTTGTGGCAGGGTTTTGAGTGTAGAGTTAGGTTAGTCGATAGTGAGTGTCGCGAGTTTACGTGTGTAAGCGTCTGACTACTTAATGTCTATTAGAAACCTTGGGGCATTACGTAGGCAGGGTTTTGCCGAAACTGGGTAAATCTGTGTTGTTCTATTTCTGCTTTTATTATTCTGCTATTATCTGTGCTGCAATTATTTTATATATTTCTGCATTAATTTTTATTATTATAAGTATCACCCTATTAACCCCCCTCTAGGGTGAAATCGGTCCTACAAATAGGTTCCTAGTCAACCCATGGAAACTAGGATAAGGGGGAAGTTATTAGAGAAACCAATAGGTTCGGGGAGAACCCATGAATAAGGAAGTTATTGGCAGGGGCCAATAGGTTCTTAGTGATCCCATGAAAACTATGAAATTGGACATGGAGTCTATAAACATTAAATAGGTTATTAGTCAGCCCATGAAAAATATGAGGTTAATAGTGACCCTAGAAACTATAACCGAGACAGATAGTCAAAACGAATGGGGATGGGAAATCCATAATTGATTTACTTGTTTACATATCATCTTAATATTTGGAATTATAATGTTTTGACCATTGTGGATGCATGAGCATAGTATATGGTTTTTATAAAGTTTTGGATAAGATACTAGTGAGGGGAAAACCCGTTCCGCTAAGCGGCATGGTCTCACTAGATATCTAAATGGTTTGAGATGGTAGGTTATTATTCATACCAGGCTTTATGTCTGACTTAAAGTTTATTTTTTCCCTTAAACTCTCGAGTGCTCAATTAACTATGAGTAGTTTGAGAGTTGTTTTTAGGTTCTCCTTAGACGAATATGCTTTTGGAGAAGTGTAGGAGGCAAGATAGCCATTAAGAGTTCTTTTCTATTTTGATTCCGCTGTGTTTGGTTGTAAAGGAAAAGTTGTTTACTTGCCTAGTCATATATACTCTGATTATCCAAAGGGGCATCTTCATATGTCGCTCTTGGCGTATGTTGTAATAATTACATTTTCTCTGAACGTGGTTCTTTAATATGGAATTATGTAGTGAATGTTGAAATGATTTGAAATGGAATGTGAAAGTTGTTTTATGATTTTAATTTTTTTCATATCCATATGTTTCTGTTATATCAATGTATCTAGCATTACTGTATTTGGTCGCTGAGGATTAATAACTATGGATGGCTGCAGCATCAATTGCCATTAGTTTTGGGCCTCCAAGTGGGGGATGTTACATATTGCCCAGCAGCCGATTGGCTAGTACCTCCTTTCGACTTGTATCAGTCGATTGGTGGAGCTTACTAGTCAACTCCTGGGAGTCTTTTCTAGAGAAATCTTCTCCGTGATGAACTTCCATCATCGTCGATTCATTTTTGGCTACCCTAAGCACTCCAATACTGTTTTAACTCATTCCTATACCCTAGTTAATGACATAAACGAACTAGAGATGGCCACCAAATAAACGGCATATCCTTTGCATTTCAAGCAATTCAAACAATTCTATTTATCATAAATTCAATCATATTCAATCAAAATAGCAAACATATCTACAATTTAATTACATGCAGCCCTATTAGAGATAGCTAGTGAGGTTTACTCACCTTTATAACCTCATATAGCTTTCTAAATCTTCTCCAAAGCCTTGTTATGCTCTATCTTCTCCAAAACTGCCTATAAACTCAAAAATCCAAATCAACACGCAACATTTAGGTTAGAAACGAGATCAAAAACACCAATTTAAAGAACCTAAAGGATGTAGATGTCATTGAGAAGTTTAGCCGAAGTTTTTTTTATGGATTTTATTGGTATTTATTTCCAATTTAAAATGATGTTTTTGCTTTAAGGTTTTGAGTTTTCTGAGAAAATCTATTTTTTGCTTCACTAGCTTTGCTAATGAACGTACAGTTCATTATCTTGAGTGATAGGAGAGATGAATTCTCTCATGTATGCACTATTGGGCTGAGATTATCAAGCCCATAAACCCCAAACTTAATTAAAAGAAGTTAAAACTCCCTTTTCACCTATTTTCTCACTTTTAAACCTTCTTTTCTATCTAGATTTCACATAGAAAAATTTATATAAAAACTCTATATTATACTTCAATTTTTCAACTTTTAAAAAAAGGGAGAAACATAATCAAAATATTTATTTGACCTTCTTTTTAATATTTAAAAAGAGATAATCTCTTATTTTCATTTAATGGAATATCCCAAAGTTAACATTTAAATATAAATAAATCCATTTTACATAAATATTATTCTACATATTTAGAAAACACTAACCCATTCTTAATAAAAAATTTAAAACACGAATTTACTTTATTTAAATCCATTTATATAATATTTTCTCCAACTCTCAATTAAGAGAAAAATACATATTTTATTTAACTTGCTTCAACTCTCTTCATAATAAACCTTTGAAAATAAATTTCTAATATTCCAAAATCATTTTTGAATCTTTAAAAAGATTATAACCCATTATTTTACATAATTATAACAGTTTCAAAATTTTCAAAACTCACATAAATCCTAAATTTCCTTTATCAATAAATTGAATCCTTATTTCTAAGAAAAATCTAAATGTTTAACTAAATAAACATTAATTAATTTGGGTAATTAAATCGGGTTGTTACAAAAATAGTCATTACCAGTTAACGCTTAATAAAGTAAAATTAGATTTTACCGAAACTAAGCAAGCGATAAATTTGGCCAAAATATCACACCACCTGCTAAGTAACGTGTGAATGTTAATATTCGAATTATTTGATATTAATCGCTGACTACCTAAAGAGTCATACAACCGAAACGTTGTATACTCCTTTGACCACCTGATTTAATTAAATTATATTTGTTATAAATTAATTAAATTAATTAATATATAAGAAATATTGGTTATAAAATTTTATTTGACATGTTGAACAATATTAAACAGTGTATTTACTATAGTTACAAATATACTGATCGATATTCGATATAGATACGCGTTTAAATTGGATTTAAATTGCGAAGAATTTTGTTCGGGCTTAGACTAGGTTTGAGGCCAATATAGGGCATGAAAATTTTGGATAAGAATTGAAAAAAATCAGGCCGGCCAATGGTTGGTAGGTGGGTGGGGTTTGAATGGTCAAAGGGAAAGAAACGGTAAAGAGAGAAAGAAGGATGGTGATCCACTTATTGCTCCATTTTCTCTCCTTTATGTAATGCCACTTAACCCTCATTTTCTACTGACTTTTTCTCACTTTCCTTGCTTCAAATTTTGACTAGAAACCTCATTCCAAGTACCAAAAAATTCCAGGTTCAAATACATATCAAAAACATTTCAATCCGTACAACGGTGGTAGACAATTTGGAGCTGACATCTTCCAAGTTGTGAATCTAATTTAATGAGCACTAAACTTTATTTCAATGTATTATTAATAGGCTTTTGGGAAAGGTAATTCTCTAATTTACGTTCATTTATCAATGTTTTTTGTTATATCGTATGATGCTCAAGTGGAAATATTACGAATCTAGTTTATCGGTATGCTGTCAAATATTTGATGTTTAAAAATATATTAGTGCATATGTATCATTTATAATATATTTGAGCACTGAATTCTCAGTCTAATTAAATTTTAAAAAAAAATCAATTAAATATTATTTAAATATATGCCCTTTTAAATAATAAATCATTTTCCTAAGAATAAAATTATATAATAAATATTTAAAAACTTATTGAACTTTATTTTTGTGTAATATGATTCGACAGAAATATTTTATTTATTTTAATAAATATTTTATTTTTTTATATTTAAATATTAATTTAACCAATTACCCAACTAGAAATTAATTACACAATCAAATAAATATATATAAATTGAGATAAAATATGAAAATGAAGAGTAAAATTATTATATATATAATAAAACATAATTTTTAGATTTTAGAATTAATCTTTTTAATAATTTTTTGTATTTTTCCAAGCCGGTTTTATATTTAATTATAAATCGTTTATTTAAAAATCGTTTTATAAAAAAAAATTATCATAAAATTTATTATATGAGCCGAGAGCTTTCTTTAAATTTACACTAATTTATAAAAAAAATATTGTTATTTATATATATTAATTTATATATATATATATATATTTGTAAATTAATAAATACCTATAATTATATATATATTTAAAAAATTCCAGAGTCGAGAGTTCTCTATAAAGTATATATTAACTTTTATTATATATATAATTTGTTATATATATATATATTCAATATGTTTATATATTTATAAATACTTATTAATAATAATAATAATAATAATAAAAGTACTATTTTATTCTCGGGAGTAATATACACGTAAATATTTATATTCAAAATTATTTATATATTAATCATTAAATGATTTTATAATTTAATTTTACATATACATACACACACACAAATAAATAAATAAATATATATATATATCTACTTTTATATTTTATATATAAATGATTATAGTTATAAATTATTTACATTTATGTATAAATGATGTATTTTCATATATGTTTGTGTCTATATATATATATATATATAAATCATTTTATGCACACTATTTCATTTAGACAACATGATCGAATACTAAAGGGAGTAACATGTTTGTTGCGGTGTAAATCCCAATATCGATATACGAGCATGTTAAAGCATGTACACATTATTATGTCGCACATGTACGTACACATATTTGTGTATATGATGCACATATCCAAAATATAATAAAAATCATATAATATTAATCATTATTTATAAAGTTAAGTAAAATATTGATTTTATTTAAAATGAAAATTTGGAAAAGTTCTCAATGGATTAGACTTTCTGAGCCCAATAAAAATCCAATAAAGGAAAATTTTGAAATTTACCCTTTAACTCCATTGCGGGCTGGCCTAGTTCCAACATAAACTGCTTAAATACGAACTTCACTTTCGAACCATCTGTAAACTCCAAGTCTCCATAAAATTTGATTCCTCATCTCAAGTCAATCACTATCCTCTAACGCCTATTTCGTTCCATCAAACATCTCTCCCTCCAGACTTTGGAAATCCTTTTTCATCTTAGTAAAATCTTCCTCAACTAGCTGCACTGCGCCTTTTGGCATATTCGGGCTGCGATGGTACTTGCTGTTGCGCCAAGTTTGCCCAGAAATGCTGAAAGAGCGCATTCATATCCAACTTTCCCACAGTCGAGCAGACATCCCAATATCGGCATCAATATGAACTTCCAGGTCTTCCTTCCCTCCTTGGCCTTTGTTTATGTACTATTGGTTCCACTACTTGCATTAGCTCTTGCATCTCCCATCGTCAAACGTCCTCTTCATATTTATGTTCTTACTGTCTGAGTAAGCAAGTGTTATCCCGCCTTTTGGCAAGGCCGTGACACCAAGAACTTGACTAGAAACCAATGACTATTCGTCTTAGAGATCGGTTATACGCAGGTTCACCATGGATATAGGTGAATTTTGTCCGAGTCTGGATCGAGCTACAATCGAAAAGACACGATGAGGGAAGCCATAAAAGTCAACGTTCCAAATTTCAAGTCAATCCGAGTTCGTATGCTCAAGCTACAATCGATGCAAGATTGGATGAAAACCGGCCACTATTCGAATCGATCGAGATCGAATCCATCAGGAAGCCTCTGTTCGACTCGATCGACTTCGCATTCATCATCAGAAAGCCTCAGTTCGACTCGGTCGAGTTCGCATCCATCAGGAAGCCTCTGTTCGACTCGATCTACATCGCATCCATCAGAAAGCCTCTGTTCGACTCGATCATCTTCGCATCCATCAGAGAGCCTCTGTTCGACTCGATCACCAATGCCCTCTTCATATCCATAGAATAGAGCATAACGATCGATGTGAATAGAGCATAATCATCGATACGAACAAAACACCTCCATCGATTCGAACAAGGCATGCTATAGATCGATGCGAAGGAGCAAGCTGTTGATCGATTCGAACTGGGCAACGGACGTCGATACGAACAAGGCGAGGTCCAAGAATGACTCAGCTAACTCGGCAAAGAAAGTGGATCAACATGAGGAATGCTCGCCACGTCACCACCTGATCACGCGCGACCATCGAGTCGAACGAAATGAACTGCCGAAAGTCTCTATTTCGTATCGATCATATCTCCTAATCTACAAGTCCAAATGCTATGAAATTTTCACAAAAGCTTACGTGCATGCTAAAGAATGTCCACGCCAAATTTCGACTCCATTGGATGCAATCTTGACCGATACGAAATCTGTTCGTATCGATCACGGATCGGGCCAAAACATCGCAGGCTTGCGCGCGCGGGCCTACTCACGTGCCAGAAGGGGTCTCCCAAGATCTGAGCGAAATATCAGCCTCCTACACCTATAAATAGAGCCCCAGGGCATGTAGAAAAGGGATTCTTCTTCTTTGAATTCTCCAACGCCCAGACTCTGCCGGATCCAGTTCTAAACTCCATTGCTGCTGCTACTAATGAATTTCACTACTGTAAATCATTGTTATCTGCTGTAACCCGCTGAAATGAATTGTAATCACCAAAGAAACATCAATAAAGCAATTAACTTCATAGTGGACGTAGGCAACACGCTGAACCACTCTAAATTCTTGTGTTTCTGTGCGTTCTTATTACTTTCATTATCTGTTCTTGGAGTTTTTTGTTAGATAATCCTCTTTTTCCATTTAATTTCTTCATTTTATCTCTTCAAAAACTTTCGAAAAGTGTTGTGCCAATTTTGGTACAAACAACAAGCTTTGTTGGGAAATGAAAGCAAAGAAAATGAGAACAATGGTAGAGAAATATATATATCCACCTATATATCTCTATCAAAATAAAAGCATGTTATATATAGCATATACCCTCCCAAGGGAGTTAACATTTAGTTATCTAGTTTCTGTCTAGATTTCTACTTAGCTCCGTTTTACTTAAGTGTCCATTAATCTAAGCACCGACACCAAGTTATAACATCCCTCATTTCGAAATCCGAAAATGAACGTCGATGACACTGCAATCACCATCAGAGTTATTTTCAAGCGACAAAAATTTAACGTCCAACCTTTATGTCCATATTACCCAAGAATATTACAAGTAATATTGTCGAGTAATACGGAGAATAAGGCTGGTTAGGAGCGACCATTCGTAACATTGATTTGAGCAAGTATCTATACATCGAATTAGGTGACTATACTTTTTTCCTTTTCCTTACAAGAAAGGATTCGACGTATACAATCCAGACGTAAAAAAATAATACAGTGGCTTATTATAATTAAGAACAACATATCATAAAATAATACAATACAGAATCATACGTCGCAACGGAAATCTAATACATCAAATGTCTCTCAAAAATGAAAGTCTACAAACGAGAAAAACTATACTTACATATACATGACAACTCAAGTTAACACTACAACCAAAAGTACAACAAGTATGCATATAGTTAAGCGTCTCAAAAGAAAAAAGCTCAAAGATAATACTGTCTATATCTACTCAAGCTAGCCCACATTCAAAGTCATCAAGTCCCTGTACCTATCAAGTATCAGTCTGACCCGAGTATTATAAAAATAATAAATTGGTCAGACTATCTCTAGATATCCAAAAGGTGAGATCATATAATAAGCATACATATAAATAAAGGTATAAAAATCCATATAATGTATTCCACCAAACATCATAAGGTCTCACCATGAAATCATTCACTAATTAAACTTGCATAAAATACAAGGCATAATAATAATCATATAATATGCCATACACAAATAAGAGACATCAAATTCCAAATCACCATGTCACCAAACACTCGCATGCCCATCAATGGCAATCGTCTCAAATATGGTGATAAGGAAACTAACTTCAAAATCACAAGAACAAAAAGAGAATGCATAAAAAGCAAGTCCACTCCAGAACATATAAGCTTGATCAAAAGCGATTCAAAACCCAGTGACTTAGCATAAAAGAGAGTCACAAATATTAAATTATAAAAACAAGCACATCGCAAGAAAAAGAAATGCAAGCACTTCGGAAATTACAATAATAGACAAGCACTTCGTACACCAACACAGAAGACATGCACTTCGCAAGTCAACTAGGACAAGCACTTCGCAAGTCGAATAAATAAGCTAGCATAATAGACAATCACTTCACAAGTCAACACAAGAAACACTCACTTCAAATGCCAGCACAAGAGACAAGCACTTCGCAAGTCATAACTCGCTTGTAAACGAGTGTCCCAAGATGGGCCTGAAAACCCATTTAATCCGCATAAAACAGATCACTTAAGGACGAGTCTGAAAACTCATCAAACTAAGAGTTATATACATCCGAATAGTATCATTCAATTAACGACCGTGTGTCCTACACCACATAAGTTTACTCGAACATTTACTAAATGTTAGTAAACTTCACTCGATAAATGTAATATACTTTCGATTAATAAATAAATGAGTATCGCCCAATGTCCCATAACCACTTTGTGATACTTAAGTATTTACTAAAAAATCATAAATTCTACTAGACCAAAATATTCAATCAAACAAGTTCAATAATTAATCGATAAAGTAATACAAATATTCCACACCACTTGTATTGCTAAATCGTTTAATTAGATTTCTCGTTCGAATAAAGATAGAAATTGCAAGAAAGCCATAATTCCAAAAATCGCATAAGAATGCCAAAATAGCATATAAATAGCTATAAGCACAATAAAATCTAATAAAAGTTTATGGTTTAGAAAGCAAATAATATGATTTTACCATATAAGAATTGATTTCTAAAATACTTTATAAATATACTTACTTTCAAACTTCTCATTTCCACAATATTGGTTTAAGAAAAGCTAGTAGTAAATATCAGAAAATATGCTTTACTTGTATATTTTTAAAACCTTACTTTTCCAAATAATTTAAAAACTATTAACATATATATTTACATACATTTCCAAAGTCACTTTTATGAATATATATATATATATATCGTAGGAAAACAATTTGATTTTTTTGAATATACTTTCTTTGTAATCAGTTTGAAATCAGTGTAAGGAAATGTGTTTTGATATGTATCCATAAAATGGTTATTGTGGAAATAAAACACTAAATAGCAACATTGAAACTTGATTCTTGAATAGTAGAAGAACCAAATTTTTGGAACTCGGAGTTATTGGAAGCGTTAAAATGATCCGAGTATTGCAAACAATCAAAACAACAATATGCAAGCAAATCTAAAGTTTGATCGTAGAATGGAGCAGCTACCTGGAGCGTACAGTGCTCCAGGAACCTCGACTAGTCGACTGAACCTAGGGTCAGTCGGTTGGACATAAGACCTGTAGCTATATGCTCCAGGAATGGCTCAACCAGTCGACCAAAACACTAGTTTCGGTAGGGTTTCGGTTGACTGGACGCAAGTGCCTAAAGCTGTAAGCTCCAGGTCTCGTTGCCAATCAATGTAGGTAGAATTTTCGGCAATTTAACTCAATTCCGGCAACAATATATGGCATATAATGACCATATACTTGCATGCAGTAACAAATAGCATCATATGGAGACAATTCAAAGCATTTAAAGACAATCCCATTCATGAACAGCAAGCACCTCAATTGGTTTTAAGTTGTAATTTACATTCATTGCGATTTCAACATAAAGCCATTAAAATCTGATATTAGTAAGCATCAAGCGTCCGAAACTAAACTAAACTTAGAGATAGATCTTGTGAGGTTTAAGTCACCTTGAATTCCTAATTAGATTTGCCAAACACTTCATTTCAGCTTTGTATATGGATTACCTCAAACCCTAGAAACTCTCTCAACCAAAAACAGAGAATACCCAATCAAAACATCATAAAAATAAAAATCAACCAATCTAAAAGATAGAATAGGTTTCAAAATCATTACCTTGATTTTATTAGATTTTCTAGCAATTTATTTTCCATTTAATTTGCTAATTTGCTTCTAGGCTGAAGGAGAAACTAGGCTTTCTTCTTTCTTTTATTTTTCTATTTTCTCCTTTTAGAATGAACGTACAAATAATAGGATATAAGAAGTAAAATTTCTCTTTTGATTTCTTTTAAATGGGCTTCGGTCTAAATTATTAAATCCAACTATTCTCTATTTATTAAATTAACAACTTGATTTTATCAAATAAAATGCTAAGTGTTTAAAACACTATTTTACCCCATTTTTGATAAAGTAACTTCTCAAATGAATTTAAATACATGAACAACTTATTTTCTAAGAGAAGTCTATAAATCCCAAATTCTCTTTTGTTTAAAACTAAAAGATTCAAATCAACTAAATATTTTCTTTTCAATTTAAATTCTAAATTCTACAATTTCAATGCTTTGCAAATACTAATATTTCTCAATTTCACAATGATTTAGAATTAATCATTCTAATACAATTTATCTTTTATAAAAGAATTCAAAATTCCAGATTAATGGTTTAAATTCTCTAATTTAAATCATTATTTATTTTATTCAATCAACTCAGAAATCAAGATTGTTACACAAAACAAGATTATTTTTTGCACTAAATTAGGTAAACAGAACAGCTAAATACTTTCATGACATAATTTTTTTTACACATATGTTATAACATTTCCATTAACCCAATTTGAGCACATGCAAAGTAAAATATAATAAAACATAAATAGTTATGTCATATCTGACATATGAATATGTCGTCATGAACACTTAACCAGTTGTGCAATCTGGTTTACAATAGTAGAAATTTAAAACAACTTTTATTGAAAAATAAGCTTCCAAATTGTCTTTGAAGCTTTTATTCATCCTTTCCAAAATCAACCTTTCTAAGCCATAAATTCAGTCTACTCGAATGAGTAGTCGTAGGTTTATGGAGGATAATAAAAACACGAGTCACACATAAAGCTTGGTATGAGTAAACGTTTACCTTTTAATCATAAAGTGAGACCACATCCTTGAAGCATAGAATGTGTTTTCCCTTCATTGTTAAACGTAAACATATAAAGAAGAGTGAACATCTTCACATAGACATAGTTATAATCACTATTACATTTATAAGTCACTTTCTCACTTACTATATACTATACGTGCTAACTTAATTAATTAGTCAAGTCATTCAATTTGTCTCTTTGTGCTAACTCTACTGTTTAGGAATTGATGCAGGCCAAGTACTAAGTCGTGACCGACTTAAGGAAATTGAAGGTCTAAGTCGTGACCGAGTTAACCAAGGCAAAGACATAAGTCGTACACGAGATAGCATAAGTCGTACACGAGATAAGGAGGTAGATTTGACTCGTCCACGACTCAAAGGAGCGCCACGAGATAACAGAGGAAATGCGCGAGTTAAGGAAGCGGCATTGAGTCGCCTTCGATCTAACAGTTCAGATGAAAAGGAGCTACGACTCAACTGGGGAGAAGGCCTAACTCGTAACCGACCTAGTGAAACGATAAGTCGTGACCGACTTAGTATAACTCGGCAACGACTCAGTAAAGATATGCGGGTTAGCGAATCTCTTAAGTCACCAGGACGATCTACCGAGTTATGCAGTGAGAAGGCAGAGCAAACTGATAAAGTGTTAGGTCGAGAACGACTTAACGAGTCAAGTGGTAAGTCGGTATCGATTTACGACTTAGTTAAGTCGTACCATCTTATGTCGCTGAAACCTGAAGCCATGGATTCTCCTGCCGAGTTAATCTGAATCGCTGTTTCTTAAGTCGCTACTAAGTTAAGTCGAGTGGAGTTGTTAAGTCGGCAACGACTTAAATGATGTCTTTTTCTATTGTATTTTCTGTTTGCTAAGTCGCTAGGCTTTATTGTAATAAGTCGTGAGTCGTCTGTACTTAAGTCGAAGGTCGCAGGATTGTGTTTCTATGTTGTAACTCGTAAGTCGTATGCTTTGGCTAAGTCGTAAGTCGGAGAGCATGATGAGTCGTAGGTCGGGGGGTTGTGATAAGTCGGAACCGACTTAAGAGTTGTGTAGAATTGTAATGTTGAAATGTGCGCCTATAAATAGGGCGTGTGAGTCATTTGTTATAGTTAGTTGATTTGAAATAAAACTCTTGTTTTGTTAGCTTTGTGCTTTCACCAAATTGGTAGTCGAGTGTAATCTCCTATCTCCTCTCTCGGATAATCGAGTGCGCTCGATTCAACGATTGCAGAAGCCGATTCGCGGAATCAAGTGCGCTTGATCAACGATCGAAGAATTGAAGATCTCTACTCACGGTATCGTGCGCGATCAACGTGTCAGAGATAACTAGAATTCGGTATCTTCGGATCAACGAATTTGGGCATTTCAGTATCTTCCAATCCACCGATTACTACATTCATCGATCTACATTGTTTTGATTAATCCGCTGCGTCAGTTTTTGGTATCAGAGCTTGTTCTAGTTAATCATAGCTAGATCGAGACATGGAGCCTAATCATTTTGGAGTTTTGAAGAAATCAAGTTGAGCCTAGCATCTCCAATCAAGTCGGCCGAGTTAGTAGAGCTTGTTCGAAGTTGGTTCGATCGAATTTGTGTTGGAGGCCGAGAATTTTGTTCATCGTGTTCATCGCGATTTGCAACAAAAGTGGAAGTTTCGATCCATTTCATTTTGGATCAAAGTTCGAATTGTGTTTGATTTGTGAAGAGTTTGTGAATTTTTCAAGTATGCCACCAAGGAGAGCTAATCGACATCAAAACGTTGAAGCTTTGTATCAAAGAGAAGAAGCTGATGAGATGGAGCAAAGAATCAATGAAAACTTTAGTGAAAAGCTTAACGAAGGAATTGGTCGGTTAGAGAAGATGATGTTAGAGATGAATCAAAATCGGAGAAGGATTTCACCTGAATCTAACCATGGGGGAAGTAGAGTCTCGCCACATTCCAATAGAGACAGAAGTGTTGACGATGATCAAAGGCGTAGGAGGAACGTGGATGATCGTGAACGGAGGAATGTAGATAGAAGGGATGATGGTGGTAGACGTGATGGTAGTAGAGATGTGGGTGGATGAGATAGACAACGATATACATCTGATTTTGAAGAGGAGTATGATGGTGGTAGTGTTCGAGGACAAGGACGAGGACAAGGAAGAAATCACTCTAAGTATGATCACAAGTGGGAGTCGGGGATGAAGACTGAAATTCCTGAATTCAAAGGTGGTATGCAAGCAGAGGAGTTTTTAGATTGGGTGGCTAATGTTGAAGAGATTTTCGATTTCAAAGAAGTTCCAGAACATCGTAGAGTGAAGTTGGTTGCTACAAGGTTGAGGGGTAGAGCTTTGGCGTGGTGGCAGCAAACCAAACTTACACGTGAATGGATGGGGAAGTCAAAGGTTGAATCATGGGAAAAGATGAGGAAAATGATGAAAGCCACATTCTTACCTTATAACTATCAGTCGCTTATGTATCAGAGATTGCAAAACTTGAGACAAGGAACGAAATCTGTGAATGACTACACAGATGAGTTTTATCAGCTTATTGCGAGGAATGATATTATGGAAACGGAAGAGCAGCTGACATCTAGATTCATTGGGGGATTGCGAATGCAGATTCAGGATATGGTTAACATGTTTGATCCCAGATCTGTAGCAAAAGCACATCAGAAAGCGTTGGCTTGGGAGAAACAGGGACGACGAGGAGGTGGAGTGTTTACAAATTCCAATAATCAAGTGAAGGGTGTTAGTGGAAGTTCTAATGTTTCGAAAGTTGTTGCAAAACCAGTTGTGAATGAGGTTGGCAAGATGAAAGTCAATAATGGTTTCAAGTGTTATAATTGCCAAGAAATGGGCCACAAAAGTAGCGAATGTCCGAAACCGAAGAAGAGAGCAATGATAGCGGAGGTTGAGGATGAGGATGAAGAAGCTGAATGTTCCAATTCACCACTAGATGAGGAGGAAGAAGAAGTGTCGGGAGACGAAGGCTATAATCTAATGATGAAGAGGTCCTGTTTAACACCAAAGCCAGAGGAGGATTGTAGTTGGTTAAGGAGCAATATTTTTCAGTCAACATGTACCATTCTGGGGAAGGTTTGCAAATTTGTTATTGATGCTGGAAGCTGTGATAATATAATTTCTTCAGAAGCTGTGAGGAAGTTGGCGTTGAAGACTGAGAAACATCTGAAACCGTACAAGCTAGCTTGGTTGAGGAAAGGCGGGGAAGTGAAGGTTGGACGAAGGGCTTGTGTGAATTTTTCAATTGGAAAGAAATACAAGGATGAAATCTGGTGCGATGTGGTAGATATGGATGTCTGTCATTTGTTGCTGGGGAGACCGTGGCAGTATGATAGGGCGGTGCAACATGATGGGCGTATCAATAGTTACAGTTTCATGTTTGAAGGCACAAAGATTACTCTAGTTCCAAAGAAGCGACAACAGGAGGAAAACAAGTTGGAGGAGATTGAAGAGCTTAAAACTTTGTTATCTTTGAAAGAGTTTGTGAAGGAAGTAGAGGAGGAGCCTGAAGTGTTTTTGTTGATTGGGCGAGAAAGCAGTGAAGAGGTTGAAATTTCGGAGGAAGCGAAGCCAGTTTTGAAAGAATTTGACGATGTATTTCCAGAGGAGTTACCAACGGAGTTGCCACCGTTGAGGGATATACAACATCAGATAGATCTTGTTCCAGGTGCTGTATTGCCACACAGACCATATTATCGAATGAGTCCAAAGGAACATGAAGAATTGAGAAGGCAAGTGGAAGAATTGCTTGAACATGGGCGTGTGTAGGAGAGTTTAAGTCCTTGTGCTGTACCAGCTTTATTGGTACCCAAAAAGGATGGAACGTGGAGGATGTGCACAGATAGTAGAGCATTGAATAAGATCACAGTCAGATATAGATTTCCGATGCCGAGGCTTGATGATTTATTGGATCAAATCAGTGGGTCCATAATATTTTCAAAGATTGACTTAAAGAGCGGTTATCATCAGATTCGCATTAGACCAGGGGACGAATGGAAGACAGCATTCAAGACGAGGGAAAGATTGTATGAATGGCTGGTAATGCCGTTTGGTCTATCGAATGCACCAAGTACATTCATGAGGGTGATGAACCAAATTTTCAGGCCATACATTGGGAAATTTGTGGTGGTTTACTTCGATGATATTCTAATCTACAGTGCTAGTACAGAAGAGCATGTTCAGCATTTGAAGAAAGTGTTAATTATTCTTCGTGAAGAACAATTCTATGCTGCTACAAAGAAGTGCGTTTTTATGGCGAGACGTGTTTTATTTCTGGGGTATGTTGTGTCGGAAGAAGGAATACAGGTTGACCAAAGTAAAGTCGAAGCTATCAGAGATTGGCCGCAACCCAAGACGATAACGGAAGTTCGTAGTTTTCACGGGTTGGCTTCATTTTATAGAAGATTTATTCCACACTTTAGTAGTGTGATGGCGCATGTTACAGATTGTATGAAGGGTAAACAGTTTTCATGGTCAGAGGAAGCAGGGGATGCTTTTGGGAAGATCAAGGAGTTGCTGACGTCTGCATCAATTCTAGTATTACCAGACTTTCAGTTGTTGTTTGAGCTACACACTGATGCGTCAAAGGTTGGAATTGGAGGAGTGTTGAGTCAGAGGGGGCGTCCTATTGCATATTTCAGTGAGAAGCTATCAGGAGCAAAGATGAGATACAGTACATATAATGTGGAATTTTATGCTGTTGTGCAATCTATTAAACACTTGAGACACTATCTATTTCAGAAAGAGTTTGTTCTTTACACTGATCATGAGGCATTAAAGCATTTACAAGGGCAAGACAAGATTTCAGCAAGACATGCATCATGGATTGCATATCTGCAACAGTTTACTTTTGTTGTTAAACACAAGTCTGGAGTTACGAACCATGTAGCGGATGCGTTGAGCAGAAGGAATCATTTGTTGACTACAATGAAGGTCGAAGTGACAGGGTTTGATGTGTTACCAGAATTATTTGACGAAGATCCTTACTTTGGGAAGTTTGTTGATAAAGTCGAGAATGGGGAGACGGATGAGTTTCTGATGGTAGATGGTTTTCTGTTCAAAGGAAATCGATTGTGCATACCTGATTGTAGTTTGAGAATGAAGATCGTAAAAGAACTACATGAAGAAGGACATGTTGGGAGAGACCGTACGTTACAGTTGATTTCACAGTCTTACTTTTGGCCATCGATGAGGAAAGAAGTGGAGAGGTTTGTGGAGCGATGTCATATCTGTCAGGTTTCAAAAGGAACTACAACTAATGCTGGGTTATATATGTCGTTACCTGTACCAACTAAACCATGGGTTGATGTGAGTATGGACTTTGTGTTGGGGTTTCCGAGAACGCAGCGTGGTAATGATTCCATTTATGTGGTGGTTGACCGATTTTCGAAAATGGCACATTTTATTGCTTGTAAGAAGACGGCGGATGTTGTTCATGTTGCTCAGTTGTTTTTCAAAGAGATATATCGACTTCATGGATTGCCAGAATCGATTGTGTCGGATAGGGATACTCGTTTTCTGAGTCATTTTTGGCTAAGTTTGTGGAAAATGGTGGGAACGAAGTTGAATTTTTGCAGCGCTTATCATCCGCAAACGGATGGACAGACCGAGGTCGTGAACAGATCGTTGGGAAATTTGTTGAGGTGTCTTGTGCAAGACAATCTGAAGAGTTGGGATGTGAAGTTATGCCAGGCAGAGTTTGCTCATAATCATGCTGTAAATCGAAGTACTGGGTTCAGTCCATTTCAGATAGTGTATTCAAGCTTACCGAAGGGACCGTTGGACTTAACGGTAATACCACACTCGAAGGGAACGGTCAAGAAAGCTGCTGGTTTTGTTGAAGGGCTGACAGAATGTCACAAAATCGTTCAGGAACGACTGAAGAAGGCAAATGAGAAGTATAAACGATCTGCCGATCTGAAGCGAAGAAATGTTGAATTTAATGAAGGTGATATGGTATATGCTGTGTTAACAAAGGATCGTTTCCCAGTGGGTACTTATAACAAGCTGAAAGCCAGGAAAATTGGTCCTGTAGAAATCGTGAAACGGATTAATAAAAATGCTTATAGATTGAAGCTGCCAGAGGGTGTGTACACGTCGGATGTATTCAATGTTAAGCATCTCGTACCTTATCATGGGGATGAGTGTGTCGTGGAGGAGGAAAGTGCAAATTCGAGGACGAATTACTCTCAACCAGGGGAGGATGATGCAGGCCAAGTACTAAGTCGTGACCGACTTAAGGAAATTGAAGGTCTAAGTCATGACCGAGTTAACCAAGGCAAAGACATAAGTCGTACACGAGATAGCATAAGTCGTACACGAGATAAGGAGGTAGATTTGACTCGTCCACGACTCAAAGGAGCGCCACGAGATAACAGAGGAAATGCGCGAGTTAAGGAAGCGGCATTGAGTCGCCTTCGATCTAACAGTTCAGATGAAAAGGAGCTACGACTCAACTGGGGAGAAGGCCTAACTCGTAACCGACCTAGTGAAACGATAAGTCGTGACCGACTTAGTATAACTCGGCAACGACTCAGTAACGATATGCGGGTTTGCGAATCTCTTAAGTCACCAGGACGATCTACCGAGTTATGCAGTGAGAAGGCAGATCAAACTGATGAAGTGTTAGGTCGAGAACGACTTAACGAGTCAAGTGGTAAGTCGGTATCGAGTTACGACTTAGTTAAGTCATACCATCTTATGTCGCTGAAACCTGAAGCCATGGATTCTCCTGCCGAGTTAATCTGAACCGCTGTTTCTTAAGTCGCTACTAAGTTGAGTCGAGTGGAGTTGTTAAGTCGGCAACGACTTAAATGATGTCTTTTTCTATTGTATTTTCTGTTTGCTAAGTCGCTAGGCTTTATTGTAATAAGTCGTGAGTCGTCTGTACTTAAGTCGAAGGTCGCAGGATTATGTTTCTATGTTGTAACTCGTAAGTCGTATGCTTTGGCTGAGTCGTAAGTCGGAGAGCATGATGAGTCGTAGGTCGGGGGGTTGTGATAAGTCGGAACCGACTTAAGAGTTGTGAAGAATTGTAATGTTGAAATGTGCGCCTATAAATAGGGCGTGTGAGTCATTTGTAATAGTTAGTTGATTTGAAATAAAACTCTTGTTTTGTTAGCTTTATGCTTTCACCAAATTGGTAGTCGAGTGTAATCTCCTATCTCCTCTCTCGGATAATCGAGTGCGCTCGATTCAACGATTGCAGAAGCCGATTCGCGGAATCAAGTGCGCTTGATCAACGCTCGAAGAATTGAAGATCTCTTCTCACGGTATCGTGCGCGATCAACGTGTCAGAGATAGCTAGAATTCGGTATCTTCGGATCAACGAATTTGGGCATTTCAGTATCTTCCAATCCACCGATTACTACATTCATCGATCTACATTGTTTTGATTAATCCGCTGCGTCAGGAATCATGTCATGAAAAGACTTTTGGTTGCCACTTATGGCCTTACACCACCTAATTCATTCTCATATCGGAAATAGTCTCCTAGATGCCACTTATGGCCTTATACCAAAGTTCTCGTCTTTTTTGTGAACAAACATTCAGATGCAACTTATTCCTCACACCAAAGTTCTCGTCTTTTGTTGTGAATAGACATTCGGATGCCACTTATGACCTAATACTGAAGTTCCCATCATTAGTTCTCGTTATTTGTCGTGAGTAGACATACAGACATTCGGATGCCACTTATGACCTAATACCGAAGTTCCCATCATTAGTTCTCGTTATTTGTCGTGAGTAGACATTCAGATGACGCTGATGGCCTCACACCGAAATTCTCTCCATTTGTCATGAATAGACCTTCAGATGCTACTTATGACCTTGCACCGAAGTTATCTTCATTAAATATTATTATTTGTTTTTACTTAGCCTTTCTAAGATTAGTTTCATCTTCCCATTTTAATAAGTCGTCATATTCTAACTAAAAACCTCTATGGTCATTTCTTCCCTCTCAAATTCTCAACCATCGTTTTGAAAGGAGTGACTTCCAATGTGCTAGCAAAAGTTCACTTATTTTACTTATAAATCTTAGCATCACTTGCTATCACATGTTTAAATTGCACAGCTAACCCGTGTTGACATAGTAGTATCACATGATGACATTACGAAACTATCGCATGTCATAGTTTAAAGCTATCGAAGGTCAACCCTTGGGCTATCACATGTCTAAGCAGAGCTATCATAAGTCACGATGACAAATCCGTAATTAAGTGAAAAATGATATTTCGCCTTAATAAAGTAATAACTTTTAACCTAAATTGTACACCTTGTCGTTTTTTCAATGGTTACTTTTATTTTGTAACGGTACTCTTCAACCAATTCAAAATTTAGCTTTATTAATCAATCTTTTCCTTAATAACTTTAAGGTAACATTTTCTTTGCCAATTACTTCGTAACAATTCAAGAATTAATGGAAAAATTTCCCAAAAATTCATCAAAATTCAAAAATATTTCTTCCATTTCCAGTAAAAAAAATTATAGCAAAATACTTATTTAATTTTATTAAATATTAATTTATGCCTGAAATTAGCCATTTCCCGGTTGTAAAATTCATAACTAATTGTGGCTTTATCCAAAAATTACGGAATTTAAAACCCATTTATATTTTAGCATTAAGAACAAAGAGAATATTTAATCATGTTTTAGCCTAAACATTAACAAAAAAATTCATTTAAATCATTGAACACACAAAATCATTTCTAATCATTAAAACAAGTTAAAAAATGTTTAAAGCAGCCAACACACATCAAATCCAAACCTAAACAAGTTTCGGAAGTAAATTAGAGAAAATTTTACTCACCTAGTTTTGTAGAGCTTGATTAAAATCCTCGTTTTCATTTAGAGATGAAAGGTTTAGTCTTATTCATTAAATTTCTCTAAGTGCAAATATTCTCCATTCAAATATTCAAATTCATTACCTTATGTATTTATAGTCGACTTTATTATCTAATAAGAAATGCAAATATTCATCATTAAAATATTTAAATTCATCACCTTATACACGTATGGTTGAGTTTATTAATTTCCTTTCATGCAAATATTTACATATTAAAATTCATTACCTTATACATATATGGTTGAGTTTTATTTTCCTTATAACTCCAATTTCATTAAATTAAAAGGTGTCTCATTTTTATTCATTCAAATCTTCTTTATTAAATCTTTCAATTTAATTCTGTTAGTTATTTTTTATATTACTAATTATCTTCCCATATCATAGCTCTTCAAATATGGGGTATGACACAGATATACCGAGTTGGAAGAGTAAAAGATATGATAAACAAATTGCAATAATTTCTTTCACAGTAATTTGTTCTATTGGTCTCGAACCATAGATTAGTACACGATCACACTATGTGAAGAAAATTACCTTTTCATTTAGAAATTTTGCCGATACGTTCTTGATGGTCATTCAATATTATCTTCAACTAATTGTATGCTTGTGTAAGTTGATGTATGCATTTGCCTTACTTGCTTCATCTTTAATAATAGTTGTAATACATGTAGTGTCACACTTTTTTGGTATCAGCGCGAACTACCAAAAATGTCTCTCTATATATATTATCAAATCCCTTGAAGTTGGGATCTAACAACTAAACTTACTTTACAAATTCAAAATAACCTTCTACAAATATCAACAAATTTAATCACTTAATAATAGGATCTAATAAACAATTTTTTTTACAAATTCAATACGCCGCTTTACAAATAATACTAAATCTTAATCACTTTAGAATATAATATAACAAATAAATTTTCTTTACAATTCGTTTTTTATTAATTAATATAAAAAATAAATCAAACAACCAAAAATAATAGATATTGAAGTTTAGAAATAAAATATTAACCAAACTATGTAAAATATGATTAAATATTTGTGCTTTATTTTTTGAATGTGTTGAAACATATATATTTGTAGAAAAACAACTCACGCGAAGCGCGTGCCATAACGCTCGTTATATATAAATAAGTTAATATAATTACCATAACATTCACCTTATTGACTCTTGAATCTAAATATAAAACAGACATTGTGAACGTTAAGGAAGAAGTGAAAGTGGTGATGGAGAAAAGTATTTGAAATGAGGCATTGATAGGGAATTAGATTGTCAATTGAAATTTATCCGTTGACGTCATGTGAGTCCAACACATCTCATGGACCAATTTCAATGACTTTCTCTGGCGGATCATATTTAAGCCTGTTATCCTATATTGACGTCTAACGTAAGATGAACAACGACTGGGTTAGATCCGGAGAGTGGACTTGGTACACGTTAGAAACCTTCCCCTAAAGGCAGGCAGAATTCTGTCATAGAGAATCAAGTTCTTTGGTAACGGGTTAAAAGTTATCTACAAACCCAACCTTGAGGAATTTTATATTGGAAACAATGATATACAAATAAATTTCAGCAATACAAAGTTGGACTCCCTGTTTTTTTGTCCTTTTTCTTTCCTTTCTTTCTTTTTTTTTTTTTTTTTTTAATGGAGTTTCGTCATCCCGTTGCAGCCAGAGGACACATCCCGTTGCAGCCAGAGGACATATCTGGGTCTTCGCTGCTCTGCATTGTAAATCGCATTTGTTTGATGCACTGCAAAATAAGGAAATTGTACAACTAAATATCACTATACGCTCTCTGTTACTCACTCTGTGTAACGCAATGCTCTTTCAGACAGACATTGTTTCCCATCTTGAGAAATTTGATTTTGTTCATGTAAATTATAGGCAACACACAATCACAAATTGCAGCTTCTATTTCAAACTCGTCAAGGCTTAGTAATAAATTTGACAGTTTTACTTTTTAATTCTTCACCCCAACAACATGCAGTGGTACCAACAAACCAAATCTTTTTCATAGATTGCTCTAGTTTAACTCATAAATACAGATGCTGGCCCATGTTTTTATATATATATCCTGAACTCCTTAAATAAATAGAAAAAATAAGCATAAAATTAACACACGGTTATAATTAAATACACTGGTTCTTACTTCTTTCTTCCTCTCTTTCTCAGAGAATGCTAACCAAAATGGAGATTTAAAAACGTCTTGTGTGTTGGATAAAAATAGCGGCAGAACAAAATATACAATAATATTAAGGATATGTAAAATTGAAAATTTCACTGTTATAAGATACAGGGCAACTAAACATATAAAACCCCAGGGAGGGAAGTGCAACTGTTAAGTACCAAAATCCAACAAAAGGTGAGTAGATGGTACAGGTTGAAAAGTGCATGTGGATGTACAGTGTTTACCTACACAGGCTAACTGTAAAACCTGATCAGATTGATATATTTCACTTGGTCAAACTTAGCTCGGGTCCATCTGATCATCAATCCAACCCACTTGCGCACTTATTTATCTGATCACTTACATCTTCTTTTATTTATTCATTCATCTTACATGTGGGAGAAGTTAAAGGTGAAACATGGATTTTGTACCTTTTGGCCCCTCCTTAACTGCATTGTTTCATTTTCTTTTTTTAATCTTGTTTCGTTTGTAGAGTCATTTACACACCATCTATCAGAGATCGTAGGGACTCCAGTAAAAACATAGGCAGAGGGGCTAACCCAGACTGGTCAGGTGGTGGGCTTGATTTCAAACTGGACCACTCTACTATATTTACATTCATTTTATTTTATGCGCAAGGACAATTATGGCTCATGTGATTTTTGTGTACTACTAACAATTGGAAGCAGTTTTAGGTCTGTTCCTATTAATCAAGAGTTGCCGTATCTATATTTGGTATTATGATTTCATGTTTTAATCCAACATTTGTAGCCGTGCCATGTGTGAGCTTCTCAAGGAGGCGGCTTTCAGGTTTGTATCGTACAATAAACACAAATTGGAACTCGGAAATGATTTACATACATGCACAACATGCTAATTATGTTTCAGATTATGATTTGTGCTCTTAACTCAGTTTTCAATAGTTTAGATGAATAATGATGTATAATTGAAACACATTGGATAGGTTGAAAAGTGCAACAAGAGACATGAGCACGCTATATAGCACATGTTTGTAAGTAGATAGTTCACTGAACAAAGAAAATATGTACATTGTCAAACTCAACAGTACATTAATTCTACAGTTACACGATATGTATACAAATAGCTCATTGAACAAATCAAGTACAATGTGCAAGCCCTATCTGTACAGTGTAACGTCTTATCACCATTGTTCACTATAACTTTTTTGTTTAGTACATATAAATATTACTTGCATCTATGTAGTTTAGGCATTGTATTGTAAAACGTAACTTATGTTTGTGCATGTTATGTGTGCTTGAAAGAATTATAAACGATGACGTTTCTTTTTAGGGTCCAGATAATTAAGGAAAGTACGTAAATTCTGAACTAAAAACATAGGTTTTCATGTTACAACTACAAAAACTTCCTTGATGATAAAGTGTTCGGGGAAAAAATTGGATATATTTATTATTTAATGGAATTAAAGAGTCCGGGTTACCCTACAAAGTAGAGGTAGGCTACCTTGACATTGGCAAAGGTAGGTATAGGAAACATTGATCAAGGCTGGCTACTTGGATTGTTAGATTGTCTAGTCTTATCATAGCTACATGCATCCATTCATTCCATATTTCAAATCTTATTATTCCAAGGCATGGGCAACCTACCTACATGCATTTTCTAATCTATATACATACTTCTCAAGGAATATATTTTATATAGTTCAGCCAATCAAAATATAAAAGAATTGTTTTACCTATATTTTAATCTGCAACGGACTAAGTTCCATGACATATCATATCAACGAAACCACTGTTGCATTCACATTGACAGTTAGTCTTGTCCTCATAATATGTCAACATAACAAACTCTAGAATAACTTTAATAAACCTGTACAAATTTTAAAGAGAATTTTGCTCATTCTTTATTAATTTAAAAATGTAATTTTCCAGGCAAAAAAACATGCAAGGCCGGATAAAGAGCATCCCAACAGGGGTGGGTGAGTCACAATCGAGGATAGGTTGGTTGCATTTGACCAACAAAAGCGAACCGGAGGTCGCTTGAAAGATTAATAATGCTGCATAAATCATTGTGCAACAGTAGAAAATATTAACGTTGCATATTTATTTAGCATTAATAATGTCGGATAAAGCAATAATGCCGAATAAAACAACGGCTTGATTTTTTACCATTGCACGTTTTCTATATATATTTCATTTTTTAACAATTACAATCAGAAACTCATCTCTCTCCACTCCTTCATCTATAACTTCTTCATTCTAAAAAAAACCACATAAATTAAGTCAAAAAATGTCAAAATAATCAAAGATAAAAAAAAACGATGAATTCGACACATCCAATGTTTCGATTAATTAGTAAAATTCAGATTTATGTGATAATTATCCACCAAACCAACAAAGTAGTCAAAATTATGAATAAAACTTTTAGCAAAGGTCTCAAGTACGTTCTCATCAGCAATCGAGCAAATGAATCATGGATATAACGATCAAACAACCAACCCAGCAGTTAAATATCAATCACCAATATATCAACCGTAGAATTGTTATGATAAATCACGACGTAATTATAAACAAAATCCTAACTCAAGTAGAAATTTGAGTTGTCAAATTGATTCTTTTGACGGAGGACTTAGGAAAATGCAAAATGGTTTTGGAGATTACCAAGAGATGAACATTTATGGAATAGAAACAATAATGATTTTAGTCAAAAATCCCAATGGGCTCAAAAAAGAGCGAATCCAGGAGGGATTGACATTAATGAGTCGTCCATTCCTAAAAATAGTGAAACATTGCCAAAAATTACATCAAAGAAGATGGGTGGATGATGAACATGAAGAATTTGATGTTTATTAGTAAGAGCGTTCTAAAGATACAAAGAAAGATACGTCCAATTCGAACTTACTTCTTGGGAATTTGTTTCGAACTTCATTCATTCTCGCCCTTCAAATAGTATTCCTAGAAGTGTTGAGTCATTGAAATTCATTGGAAACATATTAACATGACATGCTAGGACTGTAATAAGACAACGGTAGTGTTAATCACTGGACAACAAAGTGGGACTACAAATGTTAAATTGGTATTTCTTTTAGTAGCAATAACTTCATAGTCATCTACTTTAAAACAAACACTAATAATTTAAAATTTTCAGCTTGGAAAGAAATAAAGGAAGAAATTGAAAGACATTAGGTTAACATAACCCCGTACTGTATTTTATTCTCATATTTGTACACGGTGCGACAACGGGTTGTAGTATATGCCCAAGCCCAGATAAGTTTATTTCTATACTGTTATAAATAAATTCAGAATATAAGCAATATCATAATTCGAGTAAATACAAACTTTTATGTTCATCTCAAAACTACCTCTCTATCAATTTTGCATTTATCAAATACTCAAGAAATCTAACTTAGTATCAGAGCGTACTGCCTAATGACATTATACTGACCTGAATATCATCAGAATCATCATCATCATATGATAATTCAAGTAGCATCAGGCTCTCATCAGAATCAATTGAGTATCATCATTTGAGACCTAGATTTCAAAGTGCTTTTCTAAAGGAAAGCAAGTACCCTGCCATTAGATCCCATTCAAGAAACTGGATGCATCAAACTTTCAATTAGGAAAGGAAAATTGAATTCAGATTAGGGAAATTATTAAAAAATCATCAAAAGAATCAAAGGAAAGTTCCTCGCCATAAAAACCCATCATTAAATCATCATTTGGGTTAGTGACCACACTTCTCTTTCTCTTAAAGATATCTAGCCTATTTCTTGATTTTCTTGAAGTTTTAGTGCATCTTTATCACTCAAAGAATCCATCAATATCATCATTTGGATTCTATGTTCAACATGGCTGGAACAGATTCAACAACTTCAAACAATTCAGCTACATCTCAACAAACGACCACATAGGAATTAATCAAGACTACAGTTAGCCCACAAAGTCAATTGATAAATGCACACTTTGATGAAAGCAATTATCTCCTCTGGAAGTATCAGCTGCAAACTACAATCAGATGATATGGTCTTGATAATTTCATTTCTACCACTTCATCAATTCCTCCAAAATTCCTTGAAGATAATGATGGAAAGTCAATAGTCAACAAAGAATATATTGCATATCAAAGACATGACAGTCTCTTAAGTTCTTGGCTACTTTCATCAATCAGTACAAACCTATTACCATAGATTGTAGGATGCAACTCTGCATATGAAATATGGTTAACCATAGAGAAAATCTTTAGTACTCAATCAGCAGCAAGAATCATGCATTACAAAAGATAACTTCAATAATCTAAAGAAAGATGATATGTCAAAGAAAGAGTATCTATCTAAGATAAAAAATTTATGTGATTTGTTAGCACCACTGGGCATAATATTATTGATAATGAACAAGTTCTATCAATTCTTAGTGGACTTAATAAGTGGTAGAATCAGTGGTAGCTGTAATTTCTTCAAAGAAAATCTTACCATGCATTCAATATGTTCATTCCACCCTTCTTACACATGAAGGGAGGATTTAACAAAGGAAATTATTAAAGTCAAACTATACTATCGATTATGCTGCAAATTTTAACAGCAAAAATCAAGACTAGGGATACAATAATAGAAATGAGTAAAACGATAGAGGAAATCAATCATTTCAAAGAGGAGGACAATATTACAGAGGTAAAGGTAGAGGTGGCAGATGATATAACAATAACAGGAATAAATGTTAGATATGTGGAATGAATGACCACATAACAATGAAATGTTACTTCAGGTTTGATGCTCAATACACATGGCAAAGTCAAAATTCAAAAAACCAAAGAAATAATAACCCAAGTGCAAACATAGCACAAATGCAGCCAAAAAAAAGAAATGTATCAAGAAATAACAAAATACATTACCTAAAGACTGATGAAGTAGCAAGAACTAAAGATATAATGAGTGAAAGTTGGTATTCTAGCTCTGGTGCAACAAATCACATCACCAGCAGTCTACACAACCTGAATATAGGCAATAATGACTACAAAGGTAACAGGTTAGTGTATATGGGAAATGGTGAGTCAGTTCTTATTACACATATTAGAGATGTTGTTATTCAGGGAATAAGTTGTTTATATCTTAAAATTTTACTTAGAGCACCATAAATAAGAAAAAAATTCTCAATAATATATCTCAATTTGCAGCTGATAATAGAGTTTATTTTGAGTTCTATCCTAAAACTTGCTTGAATAGAGATTTACTAACTAGAAACACTCTTTTGCAGGGTGAAGTACAATGGCCTGTACAAATTCAATCTATCAAACTACAATCAGTAAGAAATCTCAAGAAAATTATGAAACTTTTCCAAATGTAGCGCAACAAATAAAACAAATTATGTTTTTGATGTATGGCATTATAAACTTGGTCATCCAAGTGAAAGAATTGTAAAGAAAATTCTAATAGATAATAATATTTCTTTTGGTGATGTATCTTTACCTTACATATGCACTTACTGTCAATTAGGAAAAAACCATAAACTTACTTTTGCTAACTCATATATAGTTTTTCATAGACCTCTTGAGCTGATAGCATCAGGCTTATGGGGTCCAACACCAATCAATTTTGATTATGGATTCAAATATTATATTTCTTTTGTTGATGCTTATTCCAGATTTACTTAGATATATTTTCTCAAAGCAATGTCAGATACTCATAATGCAGTGATACATTTTATTACTCAAGCAGAAAATAAGATAAATTGTTAGGTTAAAACTATTCAAACAGGTGGAGGAGCAGAATACATGTCTCTTAATGAATATTTTCAGAAAAAATGAGATTATACATAGAACTACATGTTCTTATATTTCTGAGCAGAATGGATTTGTGGAAAGGAAGCATAGGCACAGTATTGAAACCAGTCTCACTCTATTAGCCCAAGCTTCCTTTACCACTAAAATTCTGGCCTGATGCTTTCAGCACAACAATATATCTTATTAATAGGTTACCCACAAAAGTTCTAGAACACAAAAGTCCAATTAAGATTATGGTTAGTATAAAACCAAATTATCAAACCCTAAAAGTCTTTGGATGTCTTTTTTTCCCCAACTTATGGCCATACAATGCACACAAACTTAATTTTCGATCCTCTTCATGCACATTCCTGGGATATGCATCCAAGAAAAAAGGCTACAAATTCCTTAAAAGCAAAGGTAAAATATTTATTTATAAACATATGGTTTTTAATGAGAGAAATTTTCCATTTGCACGTAACCAGAAAAGATCGACTCAGAAAGTGGACAATCCAACAATCTCAATACCAAATATACCACTCTACTCAAATGATACAGAAACAAGGAGCATAAATGTAACTCAAGACATATTAGACTTACAATTTACTTTGTCTAATGATAGACCGGTACCTAAGCACATCACTTGCACTCCTCAAAACAATCAAAGCACAAGACAAAGTAGTCGGCAAGAACAAAGTAACAATCAAGTATCAAGTAAACATAACGAACAAGGAACTGCTACTACTACTTCTTATACTCAAGCTAGACAAACACAAACTGGGCATCATATGACAACAAGATCAAAGAGTGGAATATTCAAGCCAAAAGTATATATAACTGCTCTAAGCTACAGTGAACTAGAAAATTTTGAGCAAGCCATACTTCATGATAAATGGAAAGCTGCAATGGATAAGGAATATGATGCCCTCATCAAAAATAAGACATGGGAACTTGTACCTCTACCTAAGAATAAAAGTACAATTGGATGCAAATGGACTTACAAATTAAAAGAAATCCCGATGGCACCATATCAAAATAGAAAGCCATATTTGTTGCTAAAGGTTACACACAACAATACGTTTTTGATTTCAATGAAACCTTCACACCAGTAGTAAAGCCAGCAACTATCAGGGTTATATTTATTATTGCTCTACATAAGAAATGGAACATTAGGCAATTGAATGTCAACAATGCCTTCCTTGATGAGGAACTTGAAGAAGAAGTTTATATGAAACAACCATAAGGGTACAAGCGATCACATAATAGTGTATGAAAATTAAACAACGCTATCTATGGACTAAAACAGGCCCTAAGGGTATGGTTTGATAAACTAAAAGCAACTCTCATATGACCATAGTATCAACCAACAAAATCAGACAGTTCATTATTGACAAAGCATAGCAAGGATAGGGTAACATATATTCTTGTATATGTGGATAATCTCATAATCATTGGAAACAACAGTAAGGAAATCAACATTGTTATATAATATCTTGACAAGCAATTCTCAATCAAAGACCTGGGTGAACTGAGTTATCTCTTAGCTATAATGACTATCAGATTCAGCAGTGCGACTAAGTCAGAAGAAGTATATTAATGAAATATTGATTAGAGCAGAAATGAATCTAGCCAAACCATTGCCTACTCCAATGACAAGCAATCTATATCTATCCAAAAACATAGGTGAACCAATCAGCAATGACAGGCAATACAGAAGCATTATGAGAGCTGTTAACAAGAAAACTTGTCAAGACCTCAAAGTAGAATTTAAAGTGTAGGAGTCTCCTTCGAAACCTCCTTTTTGATTAGGTAGAGGCAGTTAGAATCTTATTAATTCCTTTAATCTACCTTTCGAATAGGTTGTTGCAGTATAACCTCTCTTTATTCAACCTTTCAACTCAGTCGAAACTCTTATCTTACTTTATCTTAAGTCTCTTAAACTTGCTCAATTGGTTTAATTATCCTTTCGAAACTCCCCTTTCGAAATAGTTGTTATGTCCTAATGGTTGGCTCTAATAATTCAATGATGTGGTTCAAATGGATAGATTCCATCTTTGTCGACAGTCGGCCTCTTTGATGGCTTGGGTTTTGTCCTATAAATATGAGGAAATATGCCGAGTTAAAGGTTTCAACTCACTCGAAAGGTGACCTTTTGGTATCTTGAGGTTAGGAGCTAAAACTTTTAGAATATTGGTAGAGCTAAGGGTTTCGACTAATTTAAAAGATGACCCATCGACCAAGTCGACACAAGCAAATCATAACTAAACCCAATTAGAGATTCAAAACAACTGCATATTCAAAAGTATCATAATCTTGCTTTCAGTAAGCTAATGTTTTACAAATTGATTAAGTCCCCAATTTTATTTCAAAATTAGGTTTTACAAATTTAAGAAATTACAAGAATGGAGTGAGTGAATTCGGATCCCTTAAACCAAACCCCTAGGGTCTTATTTATAGGTGCGGGTTAGCACCTTTCGAATCAGTGTTTTCGACTTGGTCGAAAGGTGGCCTTGGAGACCTTTCGTCGCCGTTAACACTTGCACATCCTTCTACATTGCATTTGAATGGATTTGAGTGCTTTCAAATTCATCAAAAGGGGTTGGTGTGCCTCTCCACTTTGTGCTACCATGTTGTTGAAGGTAAGAAAAGGTATGAGCTCTCGACTTTATCGATAGGTTAATCTTTGGTGCTTCAAAGGAGTTGAGTCATTGAAGGTTTTAAGGCGGAAGGTCTCTTTCTTAATTGTGAATGATTCTGACCAGTTCGAAAGGCTTATTTATTCTTTCAAAGGGGTTGCTCTAACCAAACATCTTTTTGAGTAATTTTAATGAAGGCGAAACCTTCGATTTTGAAAGGTTTGGCGCGCATGTGAGTGGCTGTTATTTGCTGCCTTCAAAAGGTATTCTCAACTTATTCGAAACGTCTTCGTGCAGGTGAAAGCATCTGTTTCAAAAGGAAGCAATCAAAGCGAAAGAGTGATTTCGATCCTTCTAACCCCTTCGAAAGCTTGTGACACATCTAACTTTTGGCTGTAGCATCCCTTCGACTCCTTCGAAAGGCTTTGTTGACACTATCATCTCTTTTACATCTTTCTCTTCTATTCAACTTTGTTTCGACAAGGTTGAAGTGATAATTGGTGGTAACACTTGCCCCACCCCCCCACCCCCCGCCGCGAAGGGATGCCTTTGACGTTTTAAGCCATCTTCTTCGATACTCCTCTTTACGTTAGCATTGCGATTTCCCGCCTTTTCATATTCTTGCATATATCCTTGCTGTTTATTTAAAGTTGATCATACGGTCTGCCCTTCATGCTGACTTTTCTTATAAATCATGCTTCTTTCTTCTCCTCTTTCATTTACCTGCGATTAAAAGAAACTTCCAGCAAGAATTAAAATTCTCAACTTCTTAAATAATTCCTATTTCCAGCAAACAAATGCTCGAATTCAAAGTAAGCTCATGTTATCTTGCTTTTCGAACAAACTTTCCACGCTAAATCTTGATTTTATAATTCATTAGGTTTGAAGTTGAATTGCTGTTTTAATTCCATAAAGATAATTTGGGTTTTTCATTCACCTGAAAGCATCCTCTGATTCACTTTTATGACTTATTTTTATTCATTTACTCTGTTAATCTATATTCAAAATTCTTCGATTCAGGTTTTTTTAACGGTTCGAATTTACATTTTGGGGATATTTATGATTATTAATTGTAAATCCATGCTCAAATCAATTTTGTTATTAATTTTTTAAAGCATTAGGCTAAAATTGAATTTGGTGAAGAAAGGTCTTCCAATTACTTCATAGAGAAGTTTAAGCCGTATGAATCGTGACTTGACATTGTAATTTTACCTTTCTACCCCTTCGAAAGGGGTTAAGGTGGATAACTTTGTTTCACTTCTTCAACCTCTTTCAATGGGGTCGAAAGGAAGTCCAACGTCTTTCTCTTAATTGATCTCGTCGAAAGTTTTGGTGTAGTTAATATAGAGTGGACTTCTTTGAAAGCATAAGTAGGCTTTAGTATATTCTGTTACCTTTTGAAGAAGTTGCCTGATGTGCTCCACTAAATGATTACATAGTACATACTTTTGAAGCATAATTTTTATTTCATAGGTTTAAAAACCTCTATTACCTTCTTAATTCTAATTTATTTTAGGAGATGTGCAGAGTTAGAAATTCATTTTCTTTTCATATTGAGGAAAACATATTTTGTTTAAATTGAAAAACAAATCAAACCTTTCGACTTGATCGAAACCTACTGTATCGAATCAAGTTTGGTTGTTGGTATGCTTTCGAAAGCATATACCCTTTCAAATTTCTCGACATCCTTTGTAACTAATTGGGATTTGATCATCATTTTATACAAATATCGTTAAAACGTCCCAAAGCCTTTTCATTTATTTTAATATTACTCAAACTCAAACCTTTCGACTCAATTAGCATATATGGTTCCGATAGCTTTCATATTCCCTAAGTAAAACAAAGTTCATGGGTTTCGACAGTGTCGAAAGGTTTATTTGTCTTGTTTATTGAATGTTGTTAGTGTATATTTATATCCAAATTAGTTGTGTAGGCTTTAACGACTCCTTTCAACAATAAAGTTTTACTTGAGCTTTCGACATGGTTGAAGGGTGATTGTTGGAGTTCCACTTCCATTTTCCCTTTTAACACTTTTGGAAGCTCAACGAATTTTATTTCCCTAAATCGACTCTAACATTCTTTCAAGGATACGAAATTTCATATTTTGGTTGATATTTGAATTGTTGTGATAGGTTTTCAATATCTTTGAAAAATGTTGATTAAATAACAAATTTTAACTTTTTTCTGAAATGATTTCACCTGGCAGGATCATGGGCGTGAAAAAGACCTCTCAGAAACTAGAAAAAGATACAGTACCAGTGATGGAATCTTCTCCAAAGAAGATTGAAGAAATTTCCAAACATTCTTTAATATCCTCCTAAGATGAGGTAGACGATATTCTAAATTACTTTGGCATCACTGGGGTAGAAGCCATTCCCCCGAGCGATAGCGACAAAATTCAAAATCCTCCTGAAGGATATTTCGCCTAAACTGCTATCCATATTTGGCACGGTGGCTTCCTACCTTTCCCGGATTTCTTGACCAAAATCTTGACCCACCTGGGCATTTCTCCCATCCATCTTTCTCCAAATGTATATACATATCTTCTTTTATCCTTGGAACTTATGGCTCTGGAGTCAGGGATTCCGTCACCAAATGCTGAAGTTCTGAACTATCTAGTACGATTAGTTAAACACAACAACCCGAACAATCAATTTTTTAGAGCCAATCCCCCCAAAAAGCTAATTTCCGAGGGGGTAAACAAATTCAGAGATTGGGAAACGCAATTCTTCTTTGTCAAATGCTTTCCCAATATCAGTGGAGTCTTCTCTTCCCCTCATAAGTTGATCACAGTCTTTATTTTTATTCGGTTACTTTCTTTTGCTAATCTACGCTTCTTTGTCAAGTCCTTCCGCTAAAGATCTAAATGATGAGGATAAGAGAACTGTGAAGCTATTGATTGCTGCTTCGAGTAGCATTGGAAAAAGGCTTACTTTGTTGAATCCCTCAAACCTTCAAAAGCATTCCATCCTACCTACATGTCAAAGGGTACTTGGTCAACCTCCCCTAGTTCAACACACTTCTCGAAGCAAACGCTTCCTATCTTTGGGTGATCCGAAGAACTTCTCCCTAATGTCTCCAATTTGCCACGATCACTCCAGTAGGATTAAACATGGTACTTGCAATTTGGTTACTTCTTAAATTTCTTTATTGACTTGTAATTTTTTGAATCTTCAGCAACTGCTCCTCGGGTTGAACCAATCACAAGTGATCTAGTTCTCCCAACTTCTACATCTCGTGCATCATCTTTGACTCAGGCCATTGCTAGGTCAAATATGGCCGCTAAAAGAAAATTGGGTAAAGTGGTCATGGCAGGACCATCCCTAAAGAAGGCCAAGATTGTTGAAGTTCCAGATTCTCCGCCACTAGAAGAGGGTGAGGCTGTTGATATGGGTAAAACCTCGGAGAGTCCAATTGTTGAAGCTTCTATTGATCGACCCAAGATGACTCTCTCAAAGGATGATCCTTTATCTTGCTTGTCATTTCTTGCTCTCCTCATATTATTTAGCAGATGCAAAAAGATTAAGGAATTTCAACTCCATTCCAAGAGTTGAACCATCCTGGACACCCATGCCTACAAGTGATTTTGAAAAGATAGTTCAATCTATCTTGAACTCTTTATTCTTTGCTTCTATTTACTTGCCTTCTTCTGTTCCTGACCAGGCAGGTCACTGTCGGTCTCTTATAAAACAACTTTTTGTACGTTTCACATTATTTATCCGTCTTATCATTGTTTCTCTCTGAATGCCGACTTGCATCATATTTTTCCTTTTAGATTTTCAAAAGCTAGCTTTCTTTGCAAGAAAACGCATTAAAATCTTCCATAGAAACATCCAAGCTTTGAGAGGAAATTTCAAATTTGAACAGCCAAGTCATCTCCTTGTCTACTGGTAAAAATGAAGTTATGACAGAACTTGAGAGACTGAAAAACTCTCTTGCTCAATCAGAGTCTATTATTTCTGAGGAAAGAAAAGCACATCAACTTCTAGCTGATGAAAATTTGACCTTGCAAATGACTCTGAAAGTGTCTGACGATGAAAAAGCTCAACTGGCGGCTAAACAATCCTCTCTCGTGAAAAAGTTGGAGAAAAAGAAAAATTCTCTAAAATTGGCTGTCGGTGCTATTTCTAATGTTAAGCAACGGGTGTCATAGTTCCTAAATACTTCCCTCGATGACATCATTATTAACTCTTTTGAGGATACCCTGATGGTTGCTTATGCCGACAACATAGAAAAATGCCCAGATTTGAGCTTTCCTTTGCTCGACCCTACTCTTGTCAATAGATTTATGGCCAAAGTTAAAGAAATGGAGCAGGGGGTTGAAGTTCCTAAAAGAGAGGAGATTGATGCCTCCAAAATCTTATCCTTCGAAGTCCCTTCCCTCGAAGTAAATTCTGATTCTAAGGATGAAGGTGATAAAGATGATGTCGTCGAGGAAGAAGGCGACAATGATGATGGTGATAATGATGATGATGATGATGATAATGAAGATGGAGGCTAGGGTTTAGGTGGCAACGGGGGTGGTCACATTGATGTTCATGAAAAAGAAGGTGATGACAACACTGAGGCTTCAGAAAAGGTCAACCCCGATCCAATTATCCATGAAGCAAGCCATCCTGAACCCCCAGAATATCTGGATGAATTTGGATCTAATCCGCATCCTGAAGCCTACTGGAGCTTACTTTGAGTCAAATCGATTCCTCATGAGTTGCCCCCCTGAAAAACTTAAATATTATAAGGACAAATTTGTTTCTGAATTAGTCAAAAAGTCAATTTTGTATGAACTGGATGACCATTCATAATTATGTAATAATATTGGTTTGTGAATTTCTTGCTCTCTACTTTCCTTTTATACTTAGCTATATTTTATTACGTTATCAAAGAATGAATGTCCCCTAAGTAGCCTTGTTTCTAGAGATTATTTAGGGAAGTATGTTAAAATAAGAAGAGGTTATCTAGAAAAAACTTCACTTTTGAAATCTTCAAAATTAGCCAGATATTGCTTTCTTAGAGATTTGTAAAGACTTTACATGGAACATCCTCGTCTTCGTTTCGATTTTCTTGGTGAAGAAAAAGAAAAGTTTCTTAAGGAAATCGTCCATATTATACCAAATTGATATGTGGTCGTGATAGTCCTCCTGCCATGGAGTGGGACTATAGCAAATATCCTCCAGTTATTATCCCGGAAGGATTTAATGCTTCTTTTGATTCAACAATTATTCTTTTAGCTAATTCCTTGAGTAAATTCAGAAACACAGTTTTTTAAAATTTAAGTGTGAAACAAATGTCCAATTGTACTTTTTTGTTTCATTTTTACTTAAGTTGTAATCTTTTATTGTTATAATAAAAGAGATTGATTATTCGAGTCCTGACTTTATTTTATTTTATTTATTTAAATAAGAGTTACAGTTATCTGCAATGTCACTCTCGTTAGAATCAACATCTCACTTTAACAGTATTAGATATAGGCTGTTAGCAGATATTGAAAAGAGAAAGCTTCTTGGTGATCCTTTGTCTACTCGTCTCCATGGAAACTCTGAAGCGCTAGAATGGCGTAGGAGATTTTTGCTTCAGAAGATGATTGTTGGAGGCCTTAACGATCAGATTACAAGTCTTGAAGTGGATATCAAGAACAAGGATGAAACAATTTCTCAACTAAAGCGTCAAGTTAAACTAAATCCTTCAATTGATATTGACCAAAAAATGTCCGAACTTCTCTAACAAATAAGTGATTTGGAAATTAAGGTAAAAGATAGTCAAACTCAGTGTGAATCCCTAGAATTCATTAAGGAGAATAACATCAAACGTTGATTTACCAGCTTCTCCCATTATTCCATCTATTGCCAAATCGAAAGGATTTGTTGATGCTATCATCTCTTATACGTCTTTCTCTTCTATTCAACTTGGTTTTGACAAGGTTGAAGTGAGAATTGGTGGTAACACATTCCCCCCTTTCGAAGGGATGCCTTTGACTTTTCAAGTCATCTTCTTTGATACTCTTTACTTTAGCATTGAGATTTCCTGCATTTTCATATTCTTGCATAAATCTTGGCCGTTTATTTAAATTTGATCGTACGGTCTGCCCTAGCATTGAGATTTCTCGCCTTTTCATATTTTTACGGTAGATTCTAAGGGTTTCTACTATAGAAGTAGTTGTAGTTCCACTCCGAGGGAATGGATAAAGCAACTATGGGTTGGAAATATCTTAGAGTTAAGATTTTCTCGCCGACTCCAAAGTTCCCCACGGAGTGCTAGCGATGCGTATAGCGCTGTTGATGAAGAGCATGCGTACGACATATGGTAGAATCCCAAAGACTGAAGGTGTTTGACTTGATGATTGAAATTCTAACTACTTTCTGATTTTGGATTTTGATGGTGAGTTCCAGTCGGAGATACATATTTATTCCAGATGGACAGGAAATTTGAGTCTGTATGTCGCAATTGTCCAAAAGTAAATTTTTTGCTATGGTGCATTCAATGATCACTCTTTGATGGAAAACCGTATTTTTATCTAGATAATTAATGTTAGTTCCTTAGTCTAAAACCTATGAGAGAATTTTTATAAAGTATATTTTGGAAATGCCTTAAATTTTGGATAAATCCTTAAGTATTAGTATATATACCAGTAAAGGCTTTATTTTGATTTTTGGCAAATATAAGTTTGATTTTTAAGGCAATTTTTAGCATGAAACAGTTTCCATTATTTAGAAACAAGTATAAAGGAGCGTATATTTAGCTCGATGCTTTTTTGATTTATAAAATCGAGGTTTTTAAAATCTTCTCTCTTTAAGGTACATACAAATAAGAATGACATTCAATTTTATTGGGTATGTAGTTTGAAGTGTTGTTGTACCACCAGCTACTAAAAAAAATATTTTCATGCAAAGTAGGCAGGAAATAGCAGATGGAATATTTTAAGATTTTTGGAATTATTGTTGGTAGCAACAGTTTTGTTGCGACTACTGTGAATTGCTAGAGCATGGTTCAAGACTAGGAAATAGGCTTTGACACCCCCGTCATGAGGACAATAATTTTTTGGATTGTGTCAAATCGAAGGAAACGATGTGAAACAGTTATTATTATTTAGTCCGACACATTGGGTCTAGGTTCAATGAACTCCCATGCCCATCTAGCAGTTCACCACTTAGCGGTAAACCTGTCTATCAGTAACGAGTTTTGGTACAACTTGAACCTGGAATGGGACTATAAAAGTTGCGTCCGAATTTTCATAGTTTCATTCCTCCTTCCTCAATAAGCTAAACCCAATCTCCATTCTTCTCCTCGTCATCCAAGTAGTAGCCGCTCTCTTCTGTTCTTCCCCTAGGCAACGTCGTTTTTTCCTAGGAGCAACAGCCTCCCCTCACCCTTATGCTGGTTTTGCACGTTATATCTCGTCCCACCACCACTCTAAATCTAAACCTTATTCCTTCCCTCCGACCACTTCTTAGCCAAGGACACCTTTCCACACTGTCGGTTTTTCCTCGCACCATCATGGTCTCAACCTTCAAGAGGCCACTTGGTTGGACCCGAATGAGCAGAAGGTTTTGCCGCTTTTGGGCTGGAAGATCTATTTGCCACGGTAGGATTTGCACTAATCCTCAACTTTGAGACTTTTGAGTGGGAATGTTATCTGTGCTGCATCTTCCTTTTCGATGTCTTATTGGCGCATAATTTCGATGGACGCAATAGTTTGATTCATTCATTGGCGAAGGGTATCTTCATTGAGCTGATTAATGATGATATCGCTAAGATTTTGGAGGCCTCCACGAAGGACATGGACTTGGATTATTTTGAAGTGACATACTGAAAGATTTTGCAGCAGATCTTTTCCCAGTATGTCCGTGTTTGGAAGATGGATAATCTACGCCCGACTACCCATCTGATTATGTGCATCAGTTGGCACAACATCATCCCTAAGATGGGAAGTTACGACCGGATTTATCCCTTATTGCGGAAGACCACTTATGCTATTATTAGCGGCATCGCCATCAATTGGAACCACAACATTTTGATTCAATTTGTTGATCGAGGATTAGCACTCTATAGAGTCACTTTTCGTATTTTCACCTAGCCACTCGCGTCTTTAGGTTTATAGCTAAATCTTTGTGGAGAGGCAGTTTAGTAGAAGGTTCCTTCTACCATCATTAGATCCTTCCTTAGGAAGATCGCAAATCCGAAGCCGTCGGCAATGAGATTGGGTGCATAGCCACCATGCTACGACCATTCAAGGGTCATAGCAATGGATCGAGTTCTAGTCGTGGAGAAAGGTATCTCGTAGTCTGTAGGCATTATTTTAGGATTTATAGTGTTGTTATCTATTCCATTATAGCATTTGTTTTTTTCTTTTAGGGTGTTTGGGTTGTAACTATTAGTTGTCTCTTGTGAAAGGAATGCATGATATTATGAGTTCCTATTTATGTACTATGTTATTATTTTTGATATGCAAACCTCTCCTATATATGCATAGTAAAGAAGCAATATAAAATTTGAAATTTCATAAAGACATTTAGCTAATAGTAAATACAATATAAGACTGGAAGTTTAGAATAGTTAGAAATTTTAGCGTAGGACATGATAAAGTTGTTTTGGTATCACAGGTCATTGCTCATGTTCCTTAAAAGCTAAAGTTTTTAGGTAATTGGGCAAGTAGACATTTTTAAGTAAAATGTTAAGTTTTATAGGTGTAGGTTAGTTATAGAATTTAGAATTTGGTTTATGCGTTTAGCGCATAACCGACTTCTAGCTATGCTGAATTGTAGCTTGATTTATCAAATTTTTTTAGAAAGGAAATATTTTGAAAAGTTTCCCCTTGATTTGAAGATTTTTCCTCTCGAAACAATATTTTTTTTATATTTTAGTTATTTTTGACTCTTAAATTACTTTTAGAGCAAAATGAAGAACTATGAAATCAAGCGCGAATTGATTCTAGTGGGGCGGTGAATTCTTGGGCCGAGCTGGATTTGAACTCCATTTTCTTCCCTATGAGTTCCAGTATCAAAATGGGCGGGCAAAAACAAGCCAAAAAGACGGGTTTTGGTAAAAAAGTTTTCGTCCAAAAATTTGGTTTCAAGGGAAAATATACGTCTAAATATTTTAGGATTTTATTTTGACGTACAAATTTGAAAAGCGAGAAAGATTTTTTGTGAAATCTTTGATTTTGAAGGCCAAATGTCGGGCGTAGGGAAGGCAAATAGAGTTATAATTTATGAATTCAGCGGTTCATTAGGATCAACGATGCGGTAAATGTGAGCGATAACAAGGGAAAAGCTGTTTTAGCCTTGGAATTTCTATTTCCATACCTTATCAACAATGCGTGCGAGTCTATTTTTAGACTTAATTCCATTTTAAAACTTGAAAATAAGCCTTCTTATGTGTTTTGTATGTGGAAAATTTGGAGTAAATATGGGGCAACGAGTAAATTTCCGCTGTACTACGGGAATAGGAAGATTATAATGTGGTAGGAGTACTAAATTCTCTGCTTAAATTCCTTTTTCCAACATAGGAGTAAAGTTTAGAAAGCGATTTTTTGATGCATTAGATTATTGGATGGTAGGAAGTGGATGAAAAAATTGGTTGCTTCATACTTCAACTCATATTAGTATGGGGGTTTTGGTTGAAAAGATTTTCTAAAATGCTACATACATATAGAACTGCCAGTATACATATAGGTCGTTTGCATCATTTTTTTCCTAAAATGTTTTCTTATGAAATGCATTTGTATAGGAGGATCTGATTTAGATCTGCATACATATTTTCTATGTGGTGATGCAGTAATACATTATGCATTTGTGCATGTTTGATTACAAAATTGGTCGTACACTCATTAGTTGTGTAGTTTAGGATGATTAGGATCCAAAACTATGACTTAGTCATTGGTGAAATTTCGGGGATAAAATTCTTTTTAAGGGGGGAAGAATGTAACATCCCGTAACTTGGCATTAGTTATTTAATTGGCTAGCTAGTTAATTAATTTAGCTCCAAAAATGGAATTTGTGCAAAAGATGGAATTGGACCACGAAACTTGTACCATAACATACGTGTTGAAATTCTAAGCAACTTTCATATTTGGAATTTTGCGATTGGAGTCCATACGAAGAAGTTACGGACAAAAAACAAATTCGGAACGAAAATAATTCGAATAAGAAATTAACTTTTATATATTAATAATCTAGGGCCCATAGGTCGACCCGCATATAGGAGCGGTCGACTAGGGATGGTCGACCCCTAGGAAGGGGGCGGTCGACCGCTTCGTGTGTGTCGGCAAGGGTTAGCCTAGGCCCAACGGCCCGAATTTAATATATTTTGATCTAATGGTTCTGGTTGATTCTAGCGCCTATAAATTCAGGCCTAACCTCCCTTCTCTTCTCATATTTTTCTGAAGGCAGTAGCGAATCTTTGCCACTTTCCACTTTCCTTCTAAATTATAAAAATATGATATTTATATCTATATTCATAGAAATTGAAGAAGAATAGAAATCTAATAAAAAGGAGAAGAGAAGAGAATCAACTATATGTGTATTTGAGGTATTAAGTGGTTGTAGGGTCCGCATCTCCTAAAAGGAAGTATTAAGTAATCTAGTGAGATTTCAAATAAATAAGGTTGTCTCTAAAAGGGTTTACTTCAGTGTTGAGGTATTAAGTGGCTATTTTAGGGCCCACCTCCCTACCGAAAGAAGTAACCTAATGAGATTCCATATTTATAATTAAGAATGATAGTGAATATCTCGGGAAGAGTTCGCGTCGGGTTTGAGGTAATAAGTGAATGATCTAAGGGTTCACCTCTCTCCTAAAAAAAGTATAAAGTAACCTAGTAAGATTCCAAGCGATGTTAGCTAGATAGTACCAGTGAGGAGACCGCCTTGGGGTTAGATATTAAATGAAAAGGCCTACCTATAAATAGGTGTTAAATGGTCAGGGGTTTGCCTTGTCCTTATTAATGAGGTATTAAGTGACTTGGGTATAGTCTCTCACATTGCTAAGGCCGTAATAACGATAGTGCCAATGAGGAGTCCGCCTGGGGATAGGTATTAAGTGATGTAAGACCTGCCTTGAATATAGGTATTAAAATTGTTAGAAGTCCACCTAGTCCTTTTAAAGTTATTAAGTGGCTTAGGTATTGTCTCTTACATGACTACGATTTTATTGGCGATAGATGCGGTAATGGTTGGATAATGTTGGAAGCCTTAAATAGTGGTTAAAGGTCTTTGTAGCTAGGACCCACCGACCATTAACAATATTCTTAAGAAACCACCTTGAGAATAGGTCTTAAATGACATGGTCTACCTCGATTGAGGTCTTAAGTGGAAGAGTTTGCCTATTTCTCTTTTAAAAGTGTTTTGTGGTGATTATAAATGCTCAGTTCATATTTAGAAGAATTAAATGGCAAATGGGTTTGGAAGTATTGAGTGGTTGATAAGGCTTCGTTAGTATTTTGTGCCTTGGAAAGGGGTAATGTAACATCCCCTATCTTGAGGCCCGAAGCTAAGCGCTACAGAAGCTGCATTCATCTATAGTATTAACTTCCGGTGACAAAATATGGCAATGTTAATGGTATCCATAATATTAGAGGCACATGAATATGAAATAAAATCAACATAGATTTCAAAAAAAACTTTTTTGATTACATTTTAAATCAATATTTCATATTCAGTTACATAATCCCAAAACAATTTCCAAGTTTTGATCAAATATAATTATTACACACCAAGGGAGATATATGAAGATGCCCCCTTGGATAATCAGAGTACCAGATAGATATATCAGTCATAAATACATCACAGTGGAAATAATACTAAATAACTCCTACATAGCTAGCTTTGCCTCTTACATGTCTTCGGAAGCTTATTTGCCCAACCTACTAAACCTGAAAAGACCTTACTCTCAATCTACTCAAATTAATTTTGAGCACCCGAGAGTTTAAGGGAAAAACATAAACTTTGAGTGAAACATAAAGCCTGGTGTGAATAATGCTATTACATCCCAGATTACTAATATTAAGTGAGACCATGCCGCTTAGCGGAACGGGTTTCCCCACACTAATATACTTTTAAAAGTATATCCTTATAAATAAAAATCCTATAATCAAACTGATTATAACATCAAGAGCAATAACATATAAACATATAAATCTAGTAATCAATGAGCTATCTGTCACACTATAGTTTTATCTGCCTAACTATTAACCATTGGCTGACTCGGACCTACCAGACATAATCAATAATCTAACTTCTATTAGACACAATACCGGGCCATCTGCACTTAACTATCTTCTTCTAGGGTCAACTGATCCTAATGGTTTTGTAGGCTCACCAATAACCTATTTTTACTTTGTATACTCCATTTTGTGTGTAACATAATTTTAGTCCTATCTGTGAAAAAGCCTTACACACAGGAATTTTGGACTTATTTTAGCTAGGGGCTAATAGCTAAAGTATAGGGCACAACCCCATATTAGTCCTATTTGGCTTCTAAAATCTAAGTCATAAACTTAGGGTTAACTACCCTATTAAAATTTTCATTTCCTTCTAATCAACCTTTACAAATGATTTTCCCTTAAAATCATATTTTTATAAAACAAGGAAATCATACTCTTTGCTTTACTCAAAACATTTATGCCATGATATATGCTTTACACGTAACAATGTTGATGAAATTGAATCAATGGGTTATATATCCCTTCAAAATAAGTTAAATCCCTCTTTAACATAGAAAACTTTAGGCCATGAAGCCAAATCAATACCTTTGAAACCCTTGTTTAAACCCTTAAACAATACCTTTCAAAATCATTGAAAACAACCCTTTTGAAAGCATTACTTAAAACCTTAGACATCTTCTTTCAGAACCATATATACTTACCTTTCGAAAGCATTAGAACCTTCCTTTTGAAATACTTAAAACATATCTTTCGAAACATTTACAATATACCTTTTGAAAGCATTGGGCTCAAGTAAAGGAATGTGGAAACATTGCTTCGAAACCATTAAAATTATTCCTTTCGAAACCATTATGTTTAACATTATTATAACCATTGGGTCAAAGAAAATAGAAGTAAAGTATCCTTTCCGAAAGCTTTAATCCAAGTAAAGGAATTGGGGGAGAGGATAACTTCCAAACTCAACCTTTTGAAAACATTACCTCCGACACCATTCAAAAGTAGCTATATGACCTATTCGAAAGTATTGAGAAAGCTACTTCGAAGTTAAAAGGCGAAAGCACCCTTTCGAAAATGTAGTTTTAAGGCTATAAAGAAAAGCGGCCTTAACTAATTCGAAAGGTATGGATGCGACAGCATGGGTATTGAGTAGGTTCAAAAAGCGGTAACTCTTTCTAAAGCTCCTTTTTTAAAACAAAGGCAAGTTGATTGATTCGACAGCTAATAAAATTGGCTTCATCCCTTTCGGAAGAATCTTTATAAACAGAGGTAAGTATTGGATTCGAAAGGTTATAAGAATAACTTTTACCCATTCAAAAGCATGGTTTCGATACGGTCACTTCTGCCTTTCTCCAATACACTATGTATCAATTGCTTGATGCCATGTGCATTGGTTTTAAAGGGAAGCGAAAGGCCTCTTGGGCATTGAGACGAAAGCAAGCTAAGGAAGTGGCAACGTTGTAATTCGAAACAAAACTGGTTTTATGCCTTTCAAAGTAATTTCTTTTCACCTATCTTGTCCAATTTGTCAAAACATGATTGATTGCCATTTCTTCATCAAAATCTCTTTCTAAAAAGGTTGTCGAATACAAAATTTACAATTTAAAACATTTAATCAAATAAGCCATTCTCTTTGATATAACGTATAAAACATTTAAGCCCTTTAACTTAAATAATTTTATGACCATGGTAAAATACTTAGGAAAATTCCCCAAAAATCATAACAATTCACTTTTAATATGTTTCCTAACATATATAAATTTCAGACCCAAAATTATTCTATAATTGTCTTAAATAATTTAAACCCAATTTTAACTATTTTTTCTCATAGAAAATCCATAATAAATCCACAATTACTTGGAAAATCTTGAAACATGAAACCCACTTCTAAAATAGTGTTTTTGGTCATATATCAAAGATACAACTCATTTGGATGTCATTTAATAAGCTTTCTAATCGAAACATATCATAAAACCTATATAAAATCACATGAATGGTCAAAAAGCATACACACACACACATACATACATACATACATATTTGTTTAAACAAGCATAACATGGCATATTACTTGCAAAATAATTCGGACATAATCATGAAACCGAAACCATTATCAAAAATAGGATGTAAGTCAAATTATTCACCTTTGCTTGGTGTTAAGAAGGTTGAGATTTACCCTTTGATTAATATCTTCAAGCTTCTACTTGATTCCTAGCTTATCTTCTTTTTGATTCCTCTTAATTGTGGCCGGCCGAGCTTTTAGGATTTTAATTTTGTTTCTGAATGTTAGAATTAATAAGGAATGGAGAATGGAAGTGTTTAGGGTATTAGAATGAAGGATGTTCCCATTTTACCCTTATCATATTTCTCTTACTTACTTATTTTCAATTCCCTTTTGCTTATACATTCATTAAGGCGTGGACCCTTATTAATCAACAAATCTCAATCACTTAACTATTAACATTATTTTATTTAATTTATCCAATTAAATGTTCTAAATAATGTTACTCAAAATTAGGGTCATTACAGGCTCCCCTACTTAAAGAATTTCGTCCTCGAAATTATGATAAGGTACTCATAACGATCAAACATAAAGGTAAAACATACCATGAAACAAGTCAGGATAATTATCTCTAATCTTGCTCTCGATTTCCTAAGTAAAATCTCTCTCGTCGTCACTCTACTGGACTTTGACTAATCTGGCCGTCTTGTTTCTTAGTCTCTACTCATCTCTCACAACTATACGAACTGGTTTTATAACCATGGTCATATCTGACACCACTACTAGATCATCTAACACAATCGGTGTAATAGTAGTCTCTGGATCTCGAATACATTTCCTTAGATGAGGAGTATGAAAAACATTATGGACTCATGCCAAACTACTTAATAACTTTACTCTATACGCGAGTTTTCCGATCCTTTTGTTAATAAGAAATGGTCCAACGAATCTTGGTGCCAATTTTCCTAATTTTCCAAATCAGATTACACCTTTCATCAGTGACACCTTGAGGAAAACATTATCTCCAACTGAAAACTATAAGTCTTTCCGTCTCTTATCAGCATAACTCTTTTGCCTAGACTGAGCTTCCTTCATCCTAGCTCGAATTAACTCAATCTTTTCTGCAGCTTCTTTAACCAATTTTGGATCAAAAATCAATCTAACCCTGGTCTCTAACCAACAAACGGGAGATTTGCATGGCCTTCCATACAAAGCTTCAAATGGTGCCATCCCTATACTAGTTTGATAACTGTTTTTATATGAAAACTCGACTAAGTGTAGATGGTCTTTCCATGATCCTCCGAAATCTAGCACACAAGCTCTTAACAAAACCTCTAAGACTTTGTTAACTCTTTCCGTTTGCTCATCCGTCTGCGGATGGTAAGCGGTACTCATCTTGAGCTTGGTACCTAAAGTCTCTTGTAGACTCTTTCAGAACACGCTAGTGATTAAGTAATCTCTATCACTTACTATACTACAAAAAATTCCATGTAGTCTTTCTATGTTCTTTATAAACAATTTAGCTAAAACAGGCGCCGTCCTGGTTGACTTAACTGGAATGAAATGAGCACTCTTGGTCAATCTGTCCACTATGACGCATGTACTTTCATTTTCTAGATTCAACCTTGGTAATCCGTCTATAAAATCCATTTAGATAGAATCCCATTTCCAGACTAGAACATCTAAAGACTGAAATAACCCACTTAATTTATGATGTTCGGATTTTGTCCGTTGACAGTTCATACACTGCCTCACCCATAAGCCTGCATCTCTCTTCATACCTTCCCAGAAGAAACTCCTTTTCATATCCTGATACATCTTAGTTCCTCCTGGATGAACGGTGAACTTCGAACGATGGCATTCTCTAAGAACTTCCTTCCTAATGCTTCCTATATTCGGAACACATAGTCTTCCTTTCTTCCTCAGCCACCCATTCTGGTCAAGACTGAAATCTTTCAAGTCATCGCTCTCTATTCCATCCCTCAACTTTTTGATCCGTTTAGCTAATAATGAATCCTCTCCTTGTTTAGAAGCAATCCTTTCGATCATCCATGGTCAAACTTCTAAACACAAAAACATGGCAGTTTCTTGACTAGAACTAGCCTCAGATCTCCATGGTATTCCACATGTCATCAATGCTTCTAGGTCCTTCCATTCTATTAACATAGCTAACACCACATTCTGATGTTTTATGCTAAGAGCATCCACTACTTTATTTCCTTTTCCAGGTGTATACTCTATACTAAAATCATAAGCGGCTAAAAACTCCAGCCACCTCAGCTGCCTCATATTCAACTCCTTTTGAGAGAATAAGTACCTTAAGGACTTATGATCTTTGTATAACTCAAATCTCATCCCTAAGAGATAATATCTCCATATTTTCAATGCGAAGATCACCGCTGCCAACTCTAGATTGAATAGGATATCTCACTTCATGCGGTCTAAGCTGTCGTGAAGCGTAGGCAATAACTTTACCTTTCTGCATCAACACAACCATAATCCGGTTCCACATGCGTCAGTATAAACTACTAATCCTTGATTACCGTCTAGAACTACTAACACAGGTGCATTGGCAGCAGATGCTTTAACTTAAGGAATGCTTCCTCACATTGGTCTGATCAAATAAACTTCACGTCCTTCTTGGTTAGCTTAGTCAAAGGCGCTGCTGTTCGCGAGAAATCCTTAATGAATATCCGGTAATAGCTAGCGAGTCCAAGAAAAATTTTGATCTCTGTCACCGTCTCTAGTCTCTTCCAGTTGTTAACAGCTTCAATCTTATCCGGATCAACTGACAAACCCTTCACTGAAACCACGTGACCAAGAAATTTAACCTCTTTTGACACTTCGAAAACTTCACTTTTAGTTGATGCTGCCTCAGCGTCCCAAGCACTAAACTAAGGTAAACTTCATGATCCCTTTCATACTTAGAATATATCAATATGTCGTCTATGAACACTGTTACAAATCTGTCCAGATGTTCTTAGAAGACTCTATTCATCAAGTCCACGAAAAATGCTGGCACATTAGTTAGTCCGAATGACATCACTAACCATTCGTATGATCCATATCTTGTACGTCGTCAAAGGAATACTATCCTTTGCTACTCTAAGCTGGTGGAACCCTTTTACCAAATCCAACCAAGAAAATACTTTTGCTCCACTCAACTGGTTGAACAAATCGTCAATTCTAGGTAACGGGTATCAATTCTTTATCATCTTCTCATTCGACATACGGTAATCGATACACAACCCTAATGATCCATCCGGTTTCTTTACAAACACCATGACTGCTCCCCAAGGAAAACTGCTTGGTCTGATAAAATTCTTACCTTCTAGATCCACCAACTGCACCTTTAACTCCTTCATCTCAGTAGGTGTCATTCTACTTGGCGGTCTACCCACAGGTTCAGTACCTAGTACTAAAACTATCCGAAACTCAATGGCTTGTTTCAGAGGTAGTCCTATCACGGGCTTAAAGATGTCTGCGAATTCTTTAACAACGAAAACTCAATTCAACTCGTCTCCTGCCTCCATAACACCCAATAAAGCATTTACTTCAAAACTAGGGTTTTCTACGGAGTATATAATCCGATCACTACAACTAGAGTGTCTAAGTGATATTTTCCTATCATGGTAAAATATCCTAGCATCATACTTACTGAACCAACCCATACCCAAAATAATTCTAAACCTTACAAAATCAAATACATGCAAACTGCAAGCAAATATATGACCTAACAATTCAAACTCTAAGTGGCCACATCTCATCCCAAGAGTCAAATACCCTCCTATAGGATTTGCAACCGTTAAGGAAGTAACTAGGTATGAGAGTTCTAGGTTAAGCTTATCTACCAAATAATGAGATATAAAAGAATGTGATGCACCAGTATCAAATAGAACTCTAACTGACACACCATGAATCAAAAGCGTACCTCCTAACATAACTTTACCTTTCTCCTCTGCTGTTGGTCTTGAGGTAGCTGGTTCCAATGCAAACACTTTTCCCTTTCCTTCCTTGGATGGTTCCTTGCACTGGTTCTTATAATGTCCAATCTGATCATAGTTGAAGCACCTCACTTCTTGTCCGCAACCTTCTTCCCTTTGCCTGTCTGGCACTCATGAGCTAAATGTCCCTTCTTGTCGCATGTATAACAAACTACATTGGCTTTCCCTTTCTTGGCTGCTCCTCCTTTCTGAGTGCCTTTCTTATGGAAAAACTTTCTCTCCTTTCTGAGTGCCTTTCTTATGGAAAAACTTTCTCTTCTGTTCTACCCACTTTGAGTTTCCTTTGCTTTGTTACTATCATGGAAAGTGAACATCTCCCCATGCCTCAAAGCCATCTCAACAACTACACACACGGATCCCAAATATGTGGCAAAGTTGCTTTAGCAAGCTCGGGTTTAAATCCACGGATGAACTTCTCATTCCTTTTGATAAGGGTATCTACTGTAGCATACCCATTTCTCGATAACTCCTCGAATTTGGTTGCATACTTAAGCACCGTCATGTCTCCCTGCACCAACTCAACAAACTTCCTGAGCAAAGTTGACTCGAAAATCTCTGACATGAATCTTTCCTCAAATCTTCTTCTAAATTCCGCCAAAGTCGTGGTCTCCTCATTTACTCCTACAGTAACACTGTTCCACCAGTACAGTGCTGCTCCTTGCAACTATTTGGAAGCAAGTCTTCTCTTCTGCTCATCATTAAGCCCCAAATCAGCAAAAATCCTCTTGCAATGAAGCAACAGATTCTCTACTTCTATTGCATCCTCAGTCCTGATGAATGACTTCCCTCCAAGCCTATCATAGTCTTTGCTTAGTACTGCATAGTTATTAACCACCGAAGCTTCCTGATTTCCTTCTCCTACATTTCCTCCAACCAATCTTGTAGTAGCTCCAACATGAATCAGGTTGATGAAGAACTGATACACAGCTCCCATATCAACTTGCGGCGCTCCAATACCCACATTAGCAACTGGTGCCCGACTTGGATTCCTTCTAATGTTTGGTATGGCATTTCCATTAGTGGTGGTGCTTCCTCCACCAAGGTTAACTCTTTCATTCCTAGCATCCATATCTTACTTCATTAAATTCTACATTCGAGTCTTTGTAAGGTACAGAAGAATAACCTAAGAAAGATAGGAGAATAGTGATAAAGCGTTTACTTATATATAGCAAATACAAGTATATTATTATAACGTTATTCTCCAATATTTTCTCTAATTTTTTTGGATTATGTTTTCAAAATCATTTTTAGGTTTAAAATTTCTTTTAAGTTTTCATAAACCTATCCTCTGATACCAAGTTGTAGCATCTCCTATGTTGAGGCCCAAAGCTAAGCGCTACAGATGCTGCAGCCATCTATAATATTAACTTTCGGTGATAAAATACGATAATGTTAATGGTATCCATAATATCAGAGGCACATGAATATGAAATAAAATCAACATAGATTTCAAAAAAACTTTTCTGATTACATTTCAAATAAATATTTCATATTCAGTTACATAATCCTAAAACAATTTTCAGGTTTTGATCAAATATATTTATTACAAATTACGCCAAGAGCGACATATGAAGATGCCCCCTTGGATGATCAGAGTACTAGATAGACATATCAGTCATAAATACATCACAGTGGAAATAATACTAAATAACTCCTACATAGCTAGCTTTGCCACCTGCACGTCTTCAGAAGCTTATTCACCCAACCTACTAAACCTTAAAAGACCTTAAATCTCAATCTACTCAAATTAGTTTTGAGCACTGGAGAGTTTAAAGGGATAAACATAAACTTCGAGTCAGATATAAAACCTGGTGTGAATAATACCGTTACATCCGTATTATTGATATTAAGTGAGACCACGTGCTTAGTGGAACGAGTTTCCCCTCACTAATATACTTTTAAAAGCATATCTTTTATAAGTAAAAATCCTATAACCAAACCGATTACAACAGTAAGAGCAATAACGTATATACATATAAATCTGGTAATCAATGAGCTATTTGTCTACACTATAGTTTTATCTTGCTAACTATTAACCATTGGTTGGCTCGGAACCTACCAGACATAATCAATAATCTAACTTCTGTTAGACACAATACTGGTCCATCTACACTTAACTATCTTCTTCTAAGGTCAACTGATCCTAATGGTTTTGTAGGCTCACCGATAACCTATTTTTATTCTGTATATTCCCTTCTGTGTGTAACATGATTTTAGTCCCATCTGTGACAAAGCCCTACACACGGGAATTTTGGACTTATTATAGCTAGGGGCTAATAGCTAAAGTATAGGGCGTGACCCCATACTCGTCACATCTGGTCTTCTAATATCTGAGTCACAAACTTAGGGTTAACTACCCTATTAAAATTTTCATTTCCTTGTAAATAATCCTTACAAATGATTTTCCCTTAAAATCATACCTTTATAAAACAAGGAAATCATACTCTTTGCTTCACTTAAAACATTTATGCCATGATATATGCTTTACACAAAACAATGTTGATGAAATTTCATCAATGGAACTATCTATCCCTTCAAATTAAGTTAAACCCTCTTTAACTTAGAACACTTTAGGCCATGAAGCCAAATCAATACCTTCGAAACCCATGTTTAAACCCTTAAATAATACTTTTAGAAATCATTGAAAACAACCCTTTTGAAAGCATTACTTAAAACCTTAGACATCCTCTTTCAGAACCATTTATATTTATCTTTTGAAAGCATTAGAACCTTCCTTTCGAAATACTTAAAATGTATCTTTCAGAACATTTACAATATACCTTTGGAAAGCATTGGGCTCGAGTAAAGGATTGTGGAAACATTGTTTCGAAACCATTTAAAATCATTCCTTTCGAAACTATTGGGTTTAACATTTATTATAACCATTGGGTCAAGAAAAACAGAAGTAAAAGTATCCTTTTCGAAAGCTTTAATCAAAGTAAAGGAATTGGGGAGAGGATAGCTTCGGAACATAACCTTTCAAAACCATTGCCTCCAACCATTTAAAAGTGGCTATATGACCCTTTCGAAAGCGTTGAGAAAGCAGGTTCAAAGTTAAAAGGTGAAAGCACCCTTTCGAATACATATTTTTAAGGCTATAAAGAAAAGCGGCATTAACTAATTCGAAAGGTATGGATGTGGCTGCATGGGTATCGAGTGGGTTCAAAAAGCGACAACTCTTTCCAAAGCTCCTTTTTAGAAAAAAGACAAGTTGATTGATTCAAAAGCTAATAAAATTGGCTTCATCCCTTTCGAAAGCATCTTTTATAAACAGAGGTATGTAATGGATTCGAAAGCTTATAAGAATAACTTTTACCCCTTCGAAAGCAGGGTTTCGATACGGTCCCTTTTGCCTTTCTCCAATACACTACGTATCAATTGCTTGATACCATATGCATTGGTTTCGAAGGGATGCGAAAGGCCATCTGGGCATGGTGATGAAAACAAGCTAAAGAAGTGCCAAAGTTGTAATTCGAAACAAAACTGATTTTATGCCTTCCAAAGTAATTTCTTTTCACCTAACTTGCTCAATTTGTCAAAATATGATTGGTTGTCATTTCTTTATCAAAACTCCTTTCAAAAAAGGCTGCTGGATTCCAAATTTACAAATTAGAACATTTTAATCAAATAATCACCTCTATTTGATATAACGTATAAAACATTTAAGCCCCTTAACTTAAATAATTTTATAACCATAGTAAAATAATTAGGAAAATTCCCCAAAAATCATAACAATTCACTTTTAATATGTTTTCTAACATATATAAATTCTAGGCCTAAAATTATTCTATAATTGCCTTAAATAATTTAAACCCAATTTTAACTATTTTCCCTCATAGAAAATCCATAATAAATCCATAGTTACTTGGAAAATCTCGAAACTTGAAACCCACTTCTAAAATAATGTTTTTGTTATATATCAAAAACGCAACTCATTTGGATGTTATTTAATAGGTTTTCTAATCGAAACATATCATAAAACCCATATAAAATCATATGAACCATCAACAAGCATATATATATCTATTTAAGAAACCATAACATGACATATTACTTGCAAAATAATTTGGACATAATCATGAAACCGAAGCCATTATCAAAAATGGGATGTAAATCAAATTATTCACCTTGGCTTGGTGTTAAAAAGGTTGAGATTTGCCCTTTGATTAATTTCTTTAAGCTTTCTACTTGATTCCTAGCTTATCTTCTTTTTGATTCCTCTTAATGGTGGCCGACCGAGCTCTTGGGTTTTAATTTTGTTTGTGAATGGTAGAATGAATAAGGAATGGAGAATGGAAGGGTTAAGGGTATTAGAATGAAGGATGTCCCCATTTTACCCTTATCATATTTCTCTTACTAACTTATTTTAAATTCTCTTTTGCTTATACATTCATTAAGGCACGACCCTTATTAATTAACAAATCTCAATCCCTTAACTATTAACATTATTTAATTTAATTTACCCAATTAAATATTTTAAATAATGTTACTCAAAATTAGGGTCAGTACAGGTAAGTAACTAATCGTGTGTGAAATGCAAGGTTAAATTAGAATTGCTAACTTTAATAGACATAACAATTAAATGGAAACCAATTGGTATAAATTTATGTTATGGATAGTATATAGATTTTCCAGTCCCTAGAAATTTTTCTGACCCCCTCCTTATTACAACCCATAAGACAGATTTTAGAGGAACTGATCGTTGGAGCTGGATGTGTTAGTTATTGGAGAAGCCTTTTCTCCTATCATGCTCGATGTTGACGTGACAGCCTATTATCTAAGGAATTCCATTAGTTCCAAGGTAGTAGTCATAATCAGTATTCTTATCCTATTATTGGTTTTGTTGTGAGTTTAGATTTCTACCAATCTCTAATAAAGCTCATGCCTATTTGCAGACACCAAAGCCAACGATTGGTGCTTTGATGGACTAGAGTTTCGATTTTTTTCAAAATTTTGGTCCATTGAGGTATGGGTTGTTACATTTTACCTTTGTCAAAACCTTATTTCATAGAGCTTAAAGAAATAATCCACTGTATCTAGGTCAAATACAGAGGTTGAGTACAGAAGCATGGCAAGTGCCACAGCGGAAATCATAGGGCTACAATCATTTCTAAGGAACTTTAAATTGAATCAAACATCGAACCAGGGTTATGGTGTGATAATTTAAGTACAATATCCGTAGTCGCTAATCCTATACTTCATTCAAGGACCAAGCATATAGAAATCAAATTATACTTTGTTCGTGAACAGATATTGAGAGGAAATCTTAGCATCAATCACATACTTGCCACTTACCAACGTGCAGATATTCTCACAAAACCTTTGTCAATAACAAATTTCATAAGATTTAGAAATGATCTAAAGATCGAGGAACCGCAACAGCGAACAAACCTCTCATGTTGAACCAGATTCAAGCTTCAATGAGTGAAATAGCTTCAGATCTCATCAATTCACGTCAAATCAAGACAGATCCAAGCTTCAACGAATGAAATAACTTTACTTCTCATCAATTCATGTCAAGTCAAGATAGATCCAAGCTTCAATGAGCGAAATAGCTTCAGATCTCTTCAACTCATGTTAGATTTGTGTCAAATTTCATAAATTCTTTCTTCGAAAAAGATTAATAACGAGTAATCTCACATTCTCAGATCTGAAGTCTATAATATGGATAAAAATTAGAACTCATGAAATCAAGCTTAATTTGAGGCAATTTCTGTATGTTTTCTCTCTGGAAGGAAGATTTAGGGCATTGAAAAAAACTTAGTTCTTTTTAAAGGGGGAAATAAAGGAAGAAAATGAAAGACATTGGGTTAACATAACCCAGTACTGTATTTTATTCTCATATTTGTAAATGGTGCGGTAACGGATTGTAGTATAAGCCTAAGCCCACGTAAGTTTATTTACTTAGTTCTATATTGTTATAAATATAATTAGAATGTAAACAATATCATAATTCGAATAAATACAAACTTTTCTGTTCATCTCAAAACTATCTCTCTATCAATTTTGCATTTATCAAATACTCAAGAAATCTAACTAAAAGGCTCATGAAGTGCATGTATAAGGAAATAAAGGATTTTCATTCAATCTTTTATGCTTGTACAATTTTCTAAAGGAGTAAGACAAACATAACATGGGTAAAAAGCAACACACCGCCTTTCACTTTGCTTCAAGAAGAATGAACATTGATTCAAGTACAGGTGATTCAAATGCCATGGAAGAGATTGAAGATCTTAATTCCACTTTATTTCTTAGTAATGAAGTGAGGCGGGCACCAGGAAAGCAAATAGTAAAGAATAAAATCGATTACACTACTCAATATGTAGGTATTGTGCCACATATGTCAGATGTACAAAACGAAACACAACTAATAGAGGATAAAAAAGAGCATAAGAGAACGGAGAAATGTTAGAATAGTAAGACTAGAAAGAAGAAATAATGAGAGAAGTTGTCATGTTAAGCTGTGGCTATGTTCATGGAACTCCAAAGAAACAAAATTAGACTCAAGAAAGAAGCAAAACATTATGGCTATGTTAAGTTGTGACCTTTCCAAGAAAAATTAGAGAATACCATACAAGTCAGGCTAGGTCTTCCAACTTTTTGGATAACTTTATACACATTAGCCATATATTATAATTAGGGTTAACCGTTTACCAAAGCAAGAAAAGAAAAACTTTGGGGTGCATAGAATCTAGGGCACCATAAACCCCTTTCCTATATACGAACTCAACAATTGCAATCCCCAAAAGTAAAAAAAATCATGATTAAATTTAAATCGACAGTTGAGACTTGACTCCAAGAGAAGGCAATGGCGGCTCCATCCGCAATCAACAGTAGTTTGCGACTCAGACTTCAAAACGATGGCACATCGTCGACTCTATCACTAACTACTACAAGACATCGAAAACTTCAGGCTCAAGACAGCTATGGCACAACAAAGACAACTTCCAAATTGCAATCTTCCATCTTCAGCAATAATCGATTGTTGCTTATTGGCTTTGGTTATTTAGCTTATTTGCTGCTTCAATGGTTGCTATTGAAAAGGATTAAAGGTATAAATATAGTTAATTTTGGACATTTTTATGTTCTAATTTTTAGTTAGTTGTACTTTTATTGTAATTTGTAAACAACATTATGTTAGTTAATTTTAGACTTATGTATGTTCTAATGCTAATTCAATTTTTGATCCATACGTACTAATTTAAGTTAGTTAATCATATATTACGAAGTGATTTGTGTAATAAAAATAAATCAAAATTGGTATATTTAATTTGTAATTTGAAATAATTGTATGATAAGGATTTATTTTGCAATAGTTAATGATTTTTAATGGTTAGTAAATGTAAAATTTATCGATATATAACTAAGTTTATTTTTGAAGTAATTTATAGTTAATGTTTTTTTAGTCGAATTGATTAGTTAAGTGTAATTTTTGCTTTAAATTATCGTGGGAATTTTTTTTATAAATTATAACAAATAGATTAGATATTCGTAATTTAAAATGCTTTTATTATTTTAATAATTGTTAATATACAATGTTATTCGATGTTTTATAGTGTTTAAAAATGCACAAACAAGAATCTGGATATGGTAAAAGGGTTGAAAAAGAATGCTAGATGAACTCACTAATTTACAAAAGGCGCTCATAATAATCTTTTCATCAAAAATAATCCAGTAGAAAGTTTGAGTTTGAATATGGATAATGTCCTCCTTATTGACGAGAATGATTATAGTATTGATGATATTTTTATAAGCGAACATGACGATGAAAATACAAGTGAAGAGGAAGCAAATATTGACCCATCATCATGCCTAGAGAATGTTAGTGCAATGTCAAATGATCCTGACGCATGGAAAAAAATTGATCAAAAATTATGGGACTTTTTGTTTGAAAGAGATCTTTTTAGAGTATTAAATGATAATGACTCTGATTTTGCCAAAAAATGCTATTAATAGACATTTTTCCTCCGCATTATATGCCAAATATTTTCCTAACCAGGATAAACAAGATAGAAAATGGTTGGTATATTCAAATCCACTTGATAAAATAATTTGATTTTGCTGTAAATTATCATGAATCAAACAATGCATAGTCATCATGCTAATGAAGGAATTATTTATTGGTGCAATCTTAGTTATAAGGTGAAATAACATGAAAGTAGTAGAGATCATCTATCGCTCGATTGAGTTGGAAATAAAATTAAAAGTCAAAGCAACCATAAATCAAGTTATATAAGATCAAATACATAAGGAAAAAGAATGTTGGAAGAAAGTGATGATAAAAATAATTGTTGTTGTGAAACCACTCGCCACCAATAATTTAGCATTTTGTGGAATGAATGAAAAACTTTATGAATAAGTAATGGTCTTTTATGTACATTAATTGAAATGATAGCAGAATTTGATCAAGTAATGCAGGAGCATATTGGACGAGTTGAACAAATAGAAATTCATACATTGGACACAATATTCAAAATAAGTTAATACTTACATTGGCGAATGAAATTAGAAATGAAATTTTTAAGAAAATAAAAAGGGCAATTATATATTTTTCAGTTGCAGTAGACTGCACTCCAGATATTAGTCGTGTTGAACAAATGTCTTTTTTAATAAGATGCGTTAATGTTTCAACTAATCCCGCAAAGGTGGAAGAGTTTTTTTTATTGAATTTTTGAAAGTAGATGATACTACTGGACTTGGAATTTTTTACAAGCTTAAAGAAGTATTAGAAGATATTAAGCTTGATATTTACAATATCATAGGACAAGGTTATGATAATGGATCGAATTTGAAAGGAAAAAATAAAGGGGTGCAACAAAGCTTATTAGAAATTGATCCAAGGGCTTTCTACACACCTTGTGGTTGTTATAGTCAAACGTCTTTGTGGTGATCTAATGAATATTAATTTATTTTCTTCATCCACACAAAGATGACAACTTTTTAAAGATCATGTATGAGGTTGTACTGTTAAACCATTATCAGATACTTGTTGGGAAAGTCACATTGAAGTAGTAACATCTATAAGATATTAAAGCATGGAGATAAGAGTTGCTCTAATTTCCTTATCGAATAACACAAAGGATTCTACGGCGAAGAGTGAAGCTAGAAGTCTTGTAACAAACGAGATTGAAAATTTTGAATTTTTGTTCGGATTGTGCATATGGTTTGAAATATTTAAAAATATAAACACTGTTAGCAAGATTCTTTAAATTGAAGATATGCAAATTGATGTTGCAATCTCTCGATTACAAGAGCTTATTGATGTTTTTGAAGATTTTAGGAACACAAGATTTAATTCTATAATGGTTGATGCTAACATATAGCTCAAATGTTGGATGCTGAACCAATTTTTCCTCAAACAAGAATTATTCATAGAAAGAAACAGTTTGAAGATGATGTGAATGTTGAAGAATTGATGCAAACAGCAGAAGAGTCCTTTCAAATTAATTAATTTTTGCAATTCAAAGAATACGATGATAGGTTTGGCTTTTGTTTGATTTAAAAAAGTTCACTATAGATGATGAGAAATTGAAAGGTCATTGTTTAAAACTTATGGAATATTTGAGACATGATTTGCACTTTGATATTGACGAAAAAGATATACTTTCAGAATTAGAAGTCTTGGAAGTTATTTTGTCAAAGGAAAAACAAAAGCAATTGAGTTGCTTAATTTCATAAATTCTTGTTCAATGAAGTTAAATTTTCCTAATGCTTGGATTGCATATAGAATAATTCTGACTATACCAGTTGTAGTTATCTCAGCTAAAAGCAGTTTTACATAGCTAAAGTTGATCAAGTCTTATCTTCGTTCCATTATGTTACAAGAAATAATGAATGGTTTGGCACTTTTATCGATTAAACAAGTTATGGTCAAAGAACTTGAATATGAAAATATTATTAGTAATTTTGCAAGTTAGAAGGCTATAAAAATGTTCATAAGAAATTGATATTATTTTTGTTTTTAACACAAAAAATGAATCAACACCCTGGATTGAGTGTGAAAGCACCAGCCCTGTTCTTACAGAGCAATAATATAGAGAATAAATGTAAAAAGAGTAGAAATAATAAAAAGACAAGAATATTTTTATAGTGGTTCGGCTATCAATGAACCCTACGTCCACTTTATAACTTTCTATTAACTGACTGTTGTTACAAGTTGATTTGAATGACAATATGATTAAATCTTCTGAGTTAGATCAAGTCATAAGTACAAAAGTTCACTGGAGAATCACAATGAAACCATATATGACTATTGTATGGGAGGAGAAGAGTGAAGAATAATCTCTGCAGAATTCTAGCAGCCAGTCCAAAAGATCCTGTTTATGTTGCAGGTAGGATTGTATTTATAGGGGTTGGAGAGCACTCAGGCCAGAAGTTTAAGTGCACAAGATTCGAGTTATTATGCAAAGTCATCACCGAAAATCTCAAATCAATCTGAGTCATTTCTATGGATCGCTAGCTATCCATCAACTTAGCATATTTTTCTACTAGAAGCCTTTCCTTAGTGTCACGAAGGAGCTCAAAAAGTTTGAGGGCGATCCGACCTATCTTGATGGATCACTGGCTATCCATAGGGGATGGATCGCTAGCTATCCATAGGGGATGGATCGCTAGCTATCCATCAACTTAGCATATTTTTCTACCATAAGCCTTTACTTAGTGTTATGAAGGAGCTAGGAAAGTTTGAGGATGATCTGACCTATCTTGATGGATCTCTAGCTATCCATCCATTTAGAATAATTTTGAGTGTCTTAGTTTGGTTGTCTTCCTATCTTCTATTTAAGTGTATTGTCCAAATATCAAGTCATTTGGAGTTTGTTTGATCATCCGTCTTCATGGGTCATCTGATCCATAATTATTATCCATAACTTACTCAAAACTTAACAAATCAGACAAAACTTTGCAAGTCCGCTCTAGAGGGTGTCAAGGACCTACCACAAAAATTTCAAGTGTTGGGGCCCACTCCACATGGGTTGCTAGCGATCCATCTAGTTAGGTCGCTGGCGACCCATCTTGTCTTTTCCAATCATGCTTATTTTTGGAGAGTGCCTTTTTTATGTCTTCTAAGTGTTCTCCCAAAATTTCAAGTTAACCCGACTTTGTATGAGTTCTCTAAGTCTGTTTTAAGTTAGCCGCTTTGGTCAAAAAGCGGGTAAACAGTTTGAATCGGGCGAGTCTTTACATCTTGAACTACACTGTTTGGAATACTATGAAACTTGGTAAGTTTTCTTAGAAGAGGTAGCAGATCATGATCCAAGAGGCTTTGACAACTCGTAATGCTTTATTTTGGATTGCAAGCGATCCATGGATGATAGAGCTAACGATCCATCTACTTAATGGATTTTTGGCTTGTTTTTCTTAAGTTCCATTGGCTTGTTCTTTTAGATGGCTTGTTCAAGTTTCAAGTCATTCTGGCTTAGTCTGTATGTTATAACTCCTGTTGAATTCTGCTGGGTTAAGAACCCAGTTAACATTTGCCCTATAGAGTATTCTTTCGTTGGAAACGAAATGTGCTCTAGAACAAGACAAATTTTGGATTACTATTATACGTATTTCAGGGAATCGTCGGAGTCCATCTCAAGATGTTGTTTTCAATTCACCGCCTTCGGTTAATTTTCTGATTTCGATCTGAATTTCAAATCCTGGTATTGAAGATGCAATCTTTGCTCCATAGTTTACATAAGGGTTTAAGTCGTAAGTGGGTGCACGACGTAGGGTTGAAGTTGACTTATATAGTTTTAACTCGATCGGTGATGAAGCTAACTTTTGTCTCGAATGATTGTATGCCGTTCTGGATTAAAGTCTTGCTCTTTGTCTTTAACTATTTCTTTTCGAGGACTTGGTTAAATTCCTGTCACCGTTTTGAATTCTAATGCGATGATTTATTCCAAAATTGGATATAGTGTATGATTCAATCGTATCGCTCTTCTCGTTTCTATACTCCAGTTATCTTGGAAAGAAAAGCTTCTCACGTCGCTTCGAATGGTGGCTACGTTATTGATCATTGATCGATAATAGGTAAGTGTGGAAAAGATAATTTCAAAGGATGGTATGGATCATTTTTCAAATGTAAGCAAGCTATCTACACTAGAATGTTCGTTTGCAGTATTCGGGATACTGGACTTTATTCATGTAGATAACGGACTGCATCTGCCCCGGTTAACGCTCAGAACCCGTCAAGGTAACATACGCCGACTTCCCTTGGATTCTGGGCATTGGTTATACGAGGATATTATTTAAAGTAAAACATACCCGATAGGGTTGAGTGCCAAGTTTTATTGTTGAAAATGATTTTTCGATCATCAAATCATTAGTCTGGCGGAGGGACTTCCACTCCTCCAAAAGCTGGATCCTTTGCAACTTAGACTTTACTTATTATTCCAGTTATATTGGGATGAATGATTACAGTTAAATTACAAGGCACAGTTGCTCTTGTATTGTTGTAGTTGAAGTTCGATTAGGCACAGTTTCAGTCTTAGGAAACTAGCGCATGACTTGTTCGATTGTGATTATCCTTCCTTTGCGTTTCTCAGAATTCAACCTGCACACCAGCCTCTGTCTTCAAGGACTATTTGTTTAATTGCTCTATTCTGATCATTGCTTTTTCTCACTGTTGCACCTCTTGTGTTCATACGCAGCATACTCCTTTACTATAATTCTATACATGTAAGTAATACTTCTGCAGTCATTTCGACATATCCTATTTCATAGCTTTGTTCAGAACTATAAGGTATCTTGATCTAGCCAGTTTTGTTGCTAATCCCTACTCATGCTCAATTGAGTTCGTTTCAACAAAGTGTTGGTGTATCTGCCGTAGTCCATAGGACTGATTTTTCCAAATACCAGGTCTACATGTTTTCGGGAGACTAGGTCTCCTGGGCAATACGTTCGGTTACCTCAGTTTGATTGACACGATAGCTCCTATCTCCAGGAACTAGGGACTTGGCTGCTTGATTCCAAGCTTTGACTTTTTTAATGATGTCTGTTTCCCGACTGTAATTGAATTCCTCCAAGTTGACATTGCCATCCAATGTCATTCTGGGTACATGTGCTGGAAAGACGCTTCGCCGTCATCTTTTGCCAGAGTGAATTCTTTCAAGTCCGGTGTTGAGACCTTAATATGTTTTAGTTTCTATCTCTAGAAACACGTGCGCGAATGACTCAACTATGTAGACTTTTCCTTGATGTTGTGAATCTTCAGATAGCATAAGATGCCAAAAGGTAGGGCTGAATATTCAATCAAACTCTTGCTTCTGTTTCAGAAGCCGATGTATCGATAGTTTCATTTTGGGGGTTTCTTCTTAGCATCACCGAACTTCGGGTAATGGCATATTCCTGCAAGTTGGAACCAAATGATCTAGTTAGACTGTAAGTAATCGATCCTTCTTGTCATCGCCAGACTACGAGCGACAGTTGATTCTATACGTTAAATCGTTCATTTCCTTTGTTGGCGATTTTGTTGCCAGAGTGCTCTATTTTGCGATACAGAACTATTATATAACCAACCTCACGATTATTTGTGTTTGAACTTTGCAACATTTCTTTTGATCAAGTATCTGTGCGTCTATATCTGCTGGAGGAACTAGCTATTTTGAACGCTTGTATTTGGGCCATTGTGATAGATGGAGAGGTTTGGGACAAATGATTCAATTTCCTATAGTCTGGTTCTCAATCCTATTCTAGCATTGAGGAAGTCCGATGGTATTAGTTCCGACCTTTTGTGATTGTCCCTACATGTCCTTAGCTGTGCCAACTTTGCTTGATTGTTGTTGTCACAGAAGTTATGTTCATATGCCAATTCCTATCTTTGGGAATTGATAACCTAGCTCCTTGGTTCCAAGCAACACTTCATCGAGGCTGCATCTAAATTCTTTCTAAACTAAATTCAGGAAATTCGATTGTGCACCGGCTTTCATCCCTAGAAATTAGCACACGAGCAATTCAATCCTAGGATTTCCTTTTGATGCTATTTTATTCCTATGCAGTGACTGATTCCTATGATGAAAGGTCAAACCATTCGGTTGACCTATGAAAGGTTATGTCTTCCTGTTGTTGCCCATTTTTGGTCAATGGTAGTTTTCTGAAGAGAAGGGTAGAATCTCAGTTGAGGACAAACTTCTTTCTCCGAAAGCTAGTGCATTGATGGTTTACTATGATGAGTATTTCTCATCGAACCTGTAGATTAAAGTTTTCCTGGCGTTGTTGAGGCAATACCGGTGCATAGTGAATAGATAATTTTTCGGCAATGTCGGTACTTCGAAATTTGAGGGTTTCTTAGTGTTACCAGGGGAGTACCGATACTTATGAAGTAGAAAGTTTCTCAACGTTGCCGGGGTGACACCGGTACTTAGGAAATGAGAAAAGGTCTTAGCATTACCGGGACAACACCAACACTCAGGAGGTTGGGATCGATTTTCCCAGTCGATCCGGTAATGCTTTTAATCTAGGTGGGTACTAGTTTCAGTCTTCGAAAACTTGCACTTTGATGACTGGATTATAGAAGTCTTTTCTTAGTGCTACCTGTCTTCTGCAATGTTATAGTCATGTTAGTTATGATTGAATCATTCATCCGATCCTATATAGTTGAGTAGATCCCTTTCAACCCAATGTGGCTGTTTTTCTCAACGTTGCTTAACTTTGGGATACACCATATTCTGGATGGATGGGAGTCCCAGGCATTTCTATTGCCTTGCCTCGTTTATCACCATCAAGTATTACTGTTGGAAATGCAGGGTTGTTTCTTAACCAATTCCATGGTTATTCTTATTCACGAAAAATTGGATTTCCTTCAATCGGTTTTTGTTATGATCTAACTTCTATCCACGGAACCCTTCATTTCTAGGCATCAAATTCCAGGTTCTTATAGAAAATTAGAAATTGTGGAGTGAGTCATCACATTGCCTCCGATATAACCGCGCTCATTCCTATCCTGATCACGGACCGGTAGAGTTCGGTAGTGTTTTTCTTGAATCTGTGACACTTAAACTTGCTTATTTCAGGCCATATGCATTATGCTGGGCTGATAGAAGTATTGCAGATATCAACCTTATCTGTCGTTCCAATCTTCGGGAATCAATGGTTTAGCTGCTTGATTTCGAGCATTCTCTCCTTGTCGTTGTCTGTCTTCGGATAACAGCTGGTTTTCAGCAAGTTGGGGTTTGAGACCTCAGTCAAGCACCTGCTTCTGTCATTGGAAACTTGTGCGTTGATGATTTGATTTTGGAAATGCCTTTCGTCGTTGTCTATCTCTGGACGACGGTAAGTTCCTCCTTTTATTGCAAGTTGGAGCGATTTTCTATCCTGACCAAGTGTTAATGTGTTATGTGCCCCTCAGTCCATAGGGAAAATTATTCTAAACAACTAATGTGAGACTTGATGTTCTGGGCAGCTCCTTGGATACCCCAGTCAAAGGTACATTGCATCTCGTATCTCTGGGAACTCGTGACTTGGATGTCTTGAATTTAGACATTTTGTACATTAACTTTGGTCAAAGATCAGAATTATTTATCGACTTCTTGGTTTGTAAAATTTATGGCACTACCGAAGCAATGTCGGCTCTTTAAGGAAGAAGGAGTTGATCCCTGTTAATCCTGCAATAGAAAAGTTTCCCAGTGTTGTCGGGACAACACCGGTACTTAGAAAATTTTAATGAATTCTGATGATGCCAGAGAAACATCAAGCAGTGCTTGCGCAGCTTATGAAATGCACGACTTTTAAGAATGTGCAGCTTATGAAATGCGCTGCTTATGAAATGTGCGGCTTTTGAGAGTGTGCGGCTTACGAAATGCATAACTTTTGATAGTGCACGGATTACAAAATGCACGGCTTTTGAGAGTGCACGATTTACGGGATCAATATGACCCGTCGATCCGTAATGGTTCTGAACTTTTTGATGTTGCCAATCTTCGAGTAACGTGAAGAGTTCGTGCTTCAAGGGTGTGGTTCCATGACGCAAGAAGTGATGCACGGCGGAGTGCACGACTTATGAGATGCGCACAATGGTTTGGGCCTTCCCGATGCTGGAGAAGCGATACCAGTTCTTAGAAGGTAAGGATCCAGTTTTCCTATCAATTAGGTGATTCCACTTCGCTGGAACGCAATTTCGTTGATGCTAATAGATAATTGGTTTTTGGATCGGGTAACCGTGGCTTGGACGATCATCTCGTATTTTGAGAAGATGTGAATGGCCAAACAAATTAGATTTCCATAGTGGAGAGATCTACAGCCGGCAACATAGAGATGGTTAAGAAGAAAGAGCTTATGGGAGTTTAGGGCAAGACTCTCAGTTTTTGGTCCAAGCTGCCTTTAGAGAATTGGTCTTCAACTGGCATACGGTCTAAGAGGAAAAGGATCTGGTCACCAAGGGTGGTAAAGGAGGAGTTGGGAAGAAGTTAAGTCCGTAGTTGTCAGAATGCCAGAATTTTTGATCGGGCAAAACAGAACTGTGGTATGATTAGTCTCGGCGTTCCTTGTGGCTATTCAAGTGTGTTCGGTGCCCCCCATGCCACAAGGCTATTGGTGCACTTGAATTGTACCCAAGGTCTCTCCATAACTCGTCTAGTTGCACCCAGTCAGTAGGTGCGGTTCTCCTGAGTTCTAAGTCTTGGCTTGATTCGAGTCAGTCCCTGATTAACCACAAGGTCGATTTAGTTTTGGCTTAGTTCCTTCGAGTGACTTTGAAGCTATAGAGTTCAGCATTGTTTGTTTCATCGGTCGTTGGAAGTGATTCCGCTAATTATGCAGAATGACTGATATAATTGTCGATTTGTGGCCCCGGAGCAAGACTTCGTTGACTACAAGGGGCTCTGGATCAGATGACTGCTGATCTTCCAGTTCACCTTCACGCATATTTGTCATACATAAATTTCTCTGATCTACTAGTTTGCCTTCACGATGCTTTAGTTCGTGAAAGACCTTCTCGTTCGCGAAGGGTTTTTTGGATCAGATGAATGCTGATCTACCGGTTTACCTTCACGATGCTTTAGTTCGTGAAAGTCCTTCATATTCGCAAAGGTTTTTTTTGATTAGATGACCGCTGATCTACCGGTTCATCTTTATGACGCTTTAGTTCATGAAAGACCTTCACATTCGCGAAGAGTTTATTGGATTAGATGACCGCTGATCTACCGATTCGCTTTTACGATACTTTAGTTCGTGAAAGACTTTCACGTTCCTGAAAGGTTTATGGCTCAGATGACCGCTGATCTACCGGTTCACCTTCACGATGCTTTAGTTCGTCAAAGACCTTCATGTTCATGAAGGGTTTTTTGGATCAAATCACCACTGGTCTACCGGTTCGCCTTCATGATGCTTTAGTTCGTGGAAGACCTTCACGACGCTTTAGTTCATGAAGGAGCTTTTGTGGTCAGATGTCCAACGACTAGATGGCCTTGGAATGATAATTTATTGATTCCACGAGGAATTTTGGTCGGATGTCCGACGACGAGACGACTATAGAGCGATAATTCATCAACTCCAAGAAGAGTTTTAGGTTGTGTGTCCAATGGCCCGGTGGTTTTAAATCAATGATTCATCGATTTCAAGAGAAGTTTTGGTCGGATGTCCGGTGAACAGATGGCCTTAGAACGATAATTCATCAACTCCAAGAAGAGTTCTGGGTCGTGTGTTCGACGACCCAATGGTATTAAAGAGATGATTCAACGACTCCAAGAGGAATTTTTGGGATTCAGCTCGCGGGAAACCAGTTTTATCAGTTTCTGGAGACTAAGGGGTTGGATCTGTTTGTTTGACGATCCTTTGAACAAGTCTTCTCAATGCTACCAGAGCAACGTCGGTTCTCAGAAGGGGGAACGACATGACTCGACGAGGGCATAGGAGCATTTTATTCACCGTGTTGTTTGCAATAACCCCAATGTCCTGGTATGCTTCATTTGGAAAAGGAAAGTAGACAAGGATGGATGAGAAGGCATCGCTTTAGCTTGCTGCCCCATTCCTTATTTGCTAGCTTGCTAGAGTGTTATTTAATAATCATCCTTTTGTCTGATTTCGTTAGTTAGATGGGGCGCTTTTCTACTAGGTCTTTGTAGCCTTGCTTAGGCAGTAGGTCCCTGAGGTCCTGTAGCTCCTTCACCGTTTGGTATGTCCTTTGGCAAATTACCGGGTTTGCCTTCTTCCAATTGAACTACTTCTAGTCTTTAGAAGCAGTTTTCCTTCCCATATAATTCTTCCAGGGTAGTAAGTTTTTTCATCCTTTAATGATTCCCGAGGGCCTTGCAGTAGACTGCATCCATCGCCCTCGCTTCGTCCATATGCTAGTCTTACCTGTAAAAAAGCAATTTCAAATCAATTGTACAGTTGTACAAAAGGTATAGTATGCATGATAAACTTCTTTGGTTATTCTGCATGTTGAACGACTTTGGTGAATAGATCACGATTGGTGAAGATGCTCTAACCTTTTTCAGACCGGTCCATTTTCAAGTTACAGCTGTTTATAATGCTTGAGAATGATATATGCATGACTGTCTATTCTTGAATGATTGAAAATGACGATTGAATGACAAATCACTTATGATGGGGTCATGGATCATTGACGATCCCCAAAAATTTTCAAACTAGGTGAGATCGATCTAGGGTGACATAGAAGACCCCATAAGGTTGCATTCCAAATTTTAAGGCATTTGGAGTTCGCATGTTCGAGTAATGGGCAAAAGAAGATGGATCCATATTGATGGATCGGTGGTATTTTACTTGGAGTCCGACCTGAGAAAATTTGCCATTTTCTTGGGGTCAACACATGGTTCGATTGGAGTCACTGAATTTGAAGTGGTAGGTTGGTGACAAACGTTGCTTCGAGACATTTGCTTGTTTGCTTGGAGAAAATCTTAGTTTTACCCGAGTCTGATTTTGGGCCAGAATTTCCTAGGTTTACTTCAAGTCAAATGGGTGATTACCCGAGTTCGACTTCGAGTCGGGACTTTCAGAATCTGCTTTGAGTCAAATAGGTGATTACCCGAGTTCGACTTCAAGTCAACCCCGAAGTGAGTTTTTCAACGACCATTTTGATGATTTTCGATGACGACCATTCGTGATTTGACGATGGAAGCTCCATGATGGGATTGGAAGTTGGTCAGTTGAGAGCGATCACAATATATCATAGGAGCTTGGCCTTATAATTGATCTCGGTTTGTATCATATCTTCTTGGTTCTTCTGCCTTTAGGAGTACTGTTTCAGTAGGAGTTCCTCGTCGATTGCTTGGCATTGTGTATTGGCATGGGTTTTAGAGCTTCTAGCGTTTTGCACATTGGCATTTTCATCCAATTTGTCTTTCTCAAATTGTTTGTTATCTTTAGAGCCGGAAGAGCCATCTTTATATCCTCCAATGGGGTTTTCACCACTAGGTTTAGATTTGTAGCCAGTGCCTTTGCAGTAGGTAGAGTGTTAATGTTTTCTTCCGTCATGATTCTTGGAGCTCCGCCTATTGCTTCCTTTTGCTTTTGCCTTCTTTTTCTTCCGTTCAAGCCAGAAATAGAAGAATGCCCTTGCTCTGTAGCAGCCACGGCTTCAGGCACTGTTCTGGTAGTAGTTAGTGATTAGAGCGCTAATAGAGCATCTATCTTTTCCATTAGAGTCTTTTGAATGTTTGCCATTTTATGGTTAATTTCATCAACCGTCTTGTTCAATTCTCACTTTGTCACAACTTCATGCAATGTGGAGGATCATGGAATTTGATCTCCAGAGTTTGTTCCTAACAGTGGGTTGTTGGGGTGGTTGACTTCAATTTGCTGAGGGTTTGTTTCCTCTCCCGCAATGGTAGCTCCTATGGATCTTCCGGAGGTAGTTCTCTTTCTTCCTGGTGCCAATGATTCTCAACAACAAATCTTCTAAGCAGAGATTGAGGATCTAACTTCTGAACCAATCTGATTCAATGTAGATAGCTAGATCTAAGCCTTAGTTGGGTTCTCAGTGAAAGCACCAAAATGTTAACCCAAAAAATAGATCAACACCCTGGATTGAGTGTGAAATCACCATCCCTGTTCTTACAGAGCAATAATATAAAGAATAAATGTAAAAAGAGAAGAAATAGTAAAAAGACAAGATTTTTGTAGTGGTTCGGCTATTAATGAAGCCTACGTCCACTTTATAACTTTCTATTAACTGACGGCTGTTACAAGTTGAATCAAATTACAATATGATTGAATCTTCTAAGTTAGATCAAGTCATAATAAGTACAAGAGTTCACTGGAGAATCAGAGCAAACCCCTATATGACTATTGTATGGGAGGAGAAGAATGAAGAATAATCATTGCAGAGTTCCAGCAGCCAGTCCAGAAGATCCTGTTTATGTTGTAGGTAGGATTGTATTTATAGGGGATGGAGAGCACTCGAGCCAAAAGTTTAAGTGCAGAAGAGTCCATTTCTTATGCCATGTAATCACCCAAAATCTCATATCAATTGAGTCATTTCTATGGATCGCTAGCTATCCATAGAGGATGGATCGCTAGATATCCATCAACTAAGCGTATTTTTCTACCAAAATCCTTTACTTAGTGCTACGAAGGAGCTCGGAAAGTTTGAGGGCGATCCGACCTATCTGGATGGATCGCTAGCTATCCATAGGGGATGAATCGCTAGCTATCCATCAACTTAGCATATTTTTCTACCAAAAGCCTTTACTTAGTGCTACGAAGAAGCTAGGAAATTTTAAGGGAGATCCAACCTATCTTGATGGATCGCTAGCTATACATCCATTTAGAATACTTTTGAGTGATCTTAATTTGGTCGTCTTCCTATCTTCTACTTAAGTGCATTGTCCAAATATCAAGTCGTTTGGAGTTTGTTTGATCATCCGTCTTCATGGGTCATCTGGTCTAGAAGAATCATCCATAATTCGCTCAAAACTTAACAAAATCAAACAAAACTTTTCAAATCTACTCTAGAGGGTGTCAGGAACCTACCATAAAAATTTCAAGTGGTGGGGCCCAATCTACATGGGTTGTTAGCGATCCATTTAGTTAGGTCGCCAACGACCCATCTAGCCTTATCGAATCACACTTATTTTTGGTGAGTTCCTTCTTCTCTGTCTTTTAAGCATTCTACTAAAATTTCAAGTCAATCCTACTTCGTATGAGTTCTCTAAGTCCGTTTTAGGTTAGCTGCTTTGTTTAAAAAGCGAGTAAACTGCTTGAATCAGATGAGTCTTTACTTCTTGAACTACGCTGCTTGGAATGCTATGAAACTTAGTAAGTATTCTTAGAAGTGGTGTTAGATCATGATGTAAGAGGCTCTGACAATTCGTAATTCTTTCTTTGGATTGCTAGCGATCCATGGATGATGGATCGCCAACGATCCATCTCTCAATGGATTTTTGGCTTGTTTCTCTTAAGTTCCATTGGCTTGTTCTTTTAGATGCCTTGTTCAAGTCTCAAATCATTTTGGCTTAGTCTGGATGTTCTAACTCCTATTGAATTCTGCTGGGTTAAAAACCAAGTTAACATTTGTTGTATAACTTGAATTGTTGTTAGAATAAAGTCATTTATTTTTTTCCCTCTTTTCATTATTTATAAGCAATATAAATTATTTTGGCGATTTAATTAGTGATAATAACAATAGTTTCTTTATAAGGGCCTTTGTTTTGCAATTGGCTTTGTGTACTAAAACTCCAAGGACTAGCCCTGATTATAATATTACGCATTTCATACCATTGTATTTCTATTTTTATTTAGATGGTAACATTGTTATGAAGTAGTGAATTTTAATTTTTTAACTTATTCTTTGTATTGCCAATTAGTTGTACTGTATAGAAGTTGTCTTATAAATAACTTGTATCGTCAAATCAATGAATAGTTTCAATGGTCCAATTATTTCCTAAACCGTCCTTCACTAAAGGAGCACAACTGGATCTTTGTCAATTAATGCCAGTAGTCTAGATTTTGTCAACTACTATATAATATACTAGTATAATGTAACAACTAATAAAGAATGCTATTACTCAACCTGTACATTTATAAAATAATATCTTGAACCAAACATTTATAACAAGAGAAAAAGTTAAGTAATAAAAAATGTCCAGTGCTCCTTGTTCTGTAGTAGACTTGTTTATTCTAGTGAAATATAACATAGAGGTAGACGCAAGTATGATTTGTGCTTGGGGTCAAGGTATGTATAATAATAACGAAGGTTATTGGAACTTAGTGAACTTAGTAGACAACATCCATCTAGATTGTACAGTTAGACGCATGAATATGGACACCAAAAGTGCATACGCTAATTATACTACGACATGTGATAGATATTGCAAAATACATGAAGAAGTTGAAGGACTGTTTGCTCAATTGGTTGTATCTTTGCATAATTGGTGTTTTTTGATAAATGTATTTTCATATGGTAAGAGTATTGTTTTTTATCTTTTGTTTTAAAATATACATGCTATCGTATGTAGAAATTTTGTAATGGAAAATAATTGTTTATATGATGCATAGATAGGGGAACCTTAACAATAAATATGTTCAATAGTCATATGATAAGTTAATAAAACACTACAACAACATCTAATTTCTAAGACTACAAAGATGATTATTTTGATTTCTAACTTTATGAAGTTGGGTAAGAAGTATGATAATTTCTTCTTGCAATTCCAAAACATAATATATGGCTCACGATGCGAATTTTTTGTATATCCACAGTTCAATCCCACATCCATCAGGATATGGTAGGAAATGGAAGTATCATTGTCCTACATTGGTACCATTTCTTACAACTACTCTCGATGATTCATACCCACATTTGCACATGATATTTTGGGATTATACCTCATCCAAATCCTCCACCTCCACTTGCTGTGGTTCTGGTTGATGCGATTCTTGTTCGAGTGGTCTTCTAGTTATTGATGTAGTTCAATTTCCAAACGTTGCATGCACATCTCAAGCCCTCTTTCTCTAAGATCCTCATAATGTCTCTCTTTCATTTCAATATTCCAAGTAATTGGTGGTCTTAGTGGATATGGATTAGGATCCAATGCTCCATATAAAGAGTCAATATTAGCATAAGATTTTGGAAGATAAATAGGCATTTTAAGAGTTGATAAATTTTAAAGTGGAACATGAAAAGTCCATGAATATTCCATGATATTTGTAAAGTGTAGAGGTTTACATAATTATTAAAAAAATCATAGGTCAATCACAAACATTTAATGATGAACCATCCTATGTGACTACAGTGCAAAACATCCTTATACTGTCAAGTCATACTGTTTCGGTGATTTATTACATCAAAATTTGAATATAAAGTCTGGTCACATCTACCTGTGAATGAAGGTTATGTATTATGGCATTACACTACTTTTCTTTGAATATGAAATCTACCTTCTAGTACTTAAAAGCATGTTCCTTAGACATGCTTGTTGTTTAGTAAATTTTCATTTCGTCACATTACTTGGTTTTATGAAACCTTTTACCAAAATTTTCCATGTTGAATATATTCCATTAACAAGGTAGTTCCCACGTTGTGTTGTTTATCCCAACAATGAAATTGCAAGCCGGAGCGGTATTATTCGATAAATCGTTAAATAAGCACAATCGACTGATGTGCACGTAAATGTGCATATTTTTACCACCATATTTATTCTATTTAAATTAAATAAATGATCATATTGGGTATTTTAACTTGTTTAAACCAAAATTAAAATTATTTCAAATTGTCACATATTCATCTTCATCCAAGGGCAAAATGGTCATTTTTGTGCATATATTAATTTGAGAAAATTTAATTGGAAATTCCTATATTTTTTATAGGAATTTGGCTTCATATACAAGTGATTTCATGAAGATATATGCATGCACAAGAGTGAAGATAAAGGAATGAAGATGGAAATAATTCAAAGGCATGATAATGGAGGACCCCACCTACCCACCTCTCTTCATGTACAAATTAGAGGCTAATGCACATGCTTATGGAATTAATGGCTTCATGTACACTTAAATGAAGATTATTTGAAGCTAATGATTACATGGCTTCCACACTTCCTAAGAGGGTATTTTGGGCATTCCCCAAAAATATGAATTAGGGTTTAACACATGTATAAAATCCCCTTATGTTTCATGTAACCTTATACTCCCATTAGTCTCTCTTAGTTTAGTTTAGGCTCAAAAATAAAACTCAAAGCTTTATTTCTCTTTTCATGGCTACTTAGCCATATTTTTATTTCATGTAAATTTAATTTTTTTTAATGTTAATTAGTCCTCTCTTTTCTTTTACATGCTTCATTTCCTTTCATGTTGTAGTGTAGATTTCTTTTATTTTTCATGCAAGTAGAATAGTAGTTCTCTTTTCCATTAGCTTTCATTTTCCTTTTCTTTTGCTTTCATGTTTCTAGCTACATTTGTTGTTTTGGTAATAAATATGAGAGGCTAATCCCTTCAATTTAAGGGCAATGAAGCCTTTAATCATGTGCTTCAACATTTTGATAATTATAGTTCTCTTTTTGTGCTTAATGATAATGCTTGAAGTGGTTTAATTTGTTGTTTTTGTTTTGAATTTGATAGCCTATATTGTTGACACCAAATAGGCTATGCTTAAACAATCACTTACACAAATGCCTCTTCATCAAAATATGATTATGGCATAAGAAAGTGATTTGAAATTCAATTGATGGTCTATATTTCTAATTAATAGTTAATAGGCCATACTTAAAATAGATTTCATTTTCAACTTTGTTGTCATAATTCATGAGAGTTAGTAAGTGGTTTATAGGTTGTGTTATAGTTTGATGGCTTATGTTGAGCTAATTAAGAACACAAATGAGTCATACTTATGATAAACACATCATTTAAACTCACTTATGACCAAAAAAGAGATCATAATTTCATTAATTGTTGAATTATATGATCTAGAGAGTGGATTTATCTCTAAATTATCATTTAACTCTCATATTTTTATCTATTTTTATTTTGCTAGTTTTTTTTAGTTTCTTACATTTTTAGCTAATCACACTTTCAACTTTGGTTAATTTGATTGAATAGAATTTTAAATCATCAATTCCCTGCGGATCGACCCGTATTCGCCACGTACTACAAGTGTATGCCATGCGCTTGCGGTTATTTTTAATTTAAATTCGTTCGACGGTTTTCTAAACCGATAGAATTTCCGTCGATGAACATCGACGTAGAACATTAATGTAATTTATAGAACCTAGAATATCGAAAAATGCTTTCCAAATACACAAATTGAATGAAACCACAGCTTCAATTACCATGGTTGCATTGTGATAATGACCGATGCATTATCCTTACATGGCAACCTGGCAATTATTCCAATGCAAATGCATACAGTCTAAGCTACCCAACATACGTGGAAACCAACATTGTTCACCCATCGCCAATAGGAATTGTGTATCATTTGGATTTGATGGACTAGTATTTTCATAAAATTGCATAACCAATATTTTTACAATTCTTTTAAGCATTCGTTTGACGTACAATATCCAATTCAAACGTACTTGTCTTGCCTATCAGCGCTTTCCCCAAAAGAAAGCAGTCATAGTGCACTCATCATTTTCTAATGTGGTGATAAACTCATATGTCCACATACATTATATCTTTTAGTAAAATATAAGTTTATCTAAACATCTTTAGTACATGCACAAACTCATTTCGGGACATGCGATATCTCCTTATAATCTTATCCATGTTGAGACATTGATCGTTATTAAAACAGATGGCAATTATTTGGTCATGACCCAATGGATAGCTTCTTTTTCCCTATAATCCTTACGACCAGCTACATTCCCACCTAGTCTTGATTCCCTTATCGTCCTATTGTTGAAGTGCAATAAGCTCTTCAACTTAAGATACTAGAAGTTGTTATTGACTATTATGCCATACACAATTATCTTCTTCACTTAAGGAAGATGAGGATGAAGAAGAGAAGAAAAACAATATTTTCAATGAATTCATGTTTAATATTGAGTGTATGTATTGAATAACAAACCTCATCTGTTTATATAGATGCTTTAAGAGAAAAATATTAAAGTAATATTATAAAATTATCTTAAGTAACTTTTGTCCTTTACTATTTTTAGTATTCCTAGCTGTATTTTGACATCATCTGATTGTCAATGTTGTAAAGAAGAAAAGTCTTGATCCACATCATTTCTCTATAGACGATTGGATGTGTACACTTGTCTTTCATCATAGATATTAAAGAACACAACATGTGTTAGTTTCCTTAGCCTTTAACCATTAGACAATCATAGTGAAAGCGACAATTACTGTTTGGTTTAGCACTTGTTGTCCATCCAACTTTGCTAAACAAATGCACTTGTGTTTGTCCATCTTTATTTTCTTTCATTATCACATGGGTAATAGTAGAATTTGAATTCTAATATGATGTCGCTTAACCGTCATCACCTTTAAATATTTAACTTCGTAGAATAACTTATGATACATAAAAAAATTTATTATAGAAAACACAACCAAAGAAATGGAAGAGTCATATGGGAAGAAAAGAGCGACATTTTTAAGGAGCATGCCAATAAAGATGGGAGTTGAGGAAATGATAACTAGAAATCAATCAACAAATAATGGAATAAGAAGTTGATTCCCCTCCGATTTTATGTAGATGTGGATTAGAAGGTAGTTTGTCATTAACATTGGTAGAGACATAGGTCGATGTCATTTAGGATGCTCATTGTACCAAAATGGATGTAGGTATTAGGAATGGATTGAAGAAAATTTTACGGAGCAAGCGATTGAGTATGCAACAGATCTGTAGTATCAAGTAATCACATTAAAATTCAACTATGGTAAGAGATGGAGAAACTCATTCACTTCATATGCATATTTATCACCAAAATAATCAGCGTGTTCATAGATAAATCGATTAATATATGTGTGTTGTTTGTGGGTTATTGGAATATATTTATGTTTATTTAAGTTCAAGTGTTGTTTTGTTTAAGTCTAGCAATGACAACAAATCATTCGATAGATTAATTGATATTGCCATAACAACTTTAATTTGGCATGTATAGGTAGAACTTAATAGAAGAACTTTTGAAAATATCGAGATTCCTACTATCATTAGGATGGAACTTATCCTATCAGATTGCAAACAACTATTGAAATAATCAATTACTAAGGATGAATATATCAAAGCCAAGAACTTATCTTTAAGGAGTTCGGCAGTGAACCCCTTCAATCTGCTGGAGAAGACATCAGTAATTGTCCAATTGAATAGCGTGATGACAACCGACCAGATTAAGACTCAAACAAACTTCGCTTGCAACCACACTACAAATTATCGAACGTCGGATCTTGAAGTTTATGGAAGTTTTGGTTGCGAGTTTACAGATAATATGATGAGCTTCCTATATGAAGATTAGAAAAGAGGAAATTGAATGAGGTGTTTATGGAAGTCTCTAGAAGTAATTAAGGCAGTGGTAGATTTTTATTTTATTAAAGTTAGCTAGCTTCGTTAGTTTGGACGTAGTAGCCTTTTTATTATTTTTTCTTCATGTTGTTGTTGAGTTATGCAGGGAATGTATAGTGGATTTTAAGTAAGATCATTATATGCCACACTTTCCACAATTGTTCCCTAAATACTCATTATCCGTAATTTTTTCTTTCTTAGTGAATAAAGTACCTATTTCAAAAAATTATATCATAATATTTTGTATTCATTAATTACGTAAATTAATGTACTTTAATATACCAGAATCTTTTACATTACCAACCAAACATAACCGATAGACAATTAATCACACCATTCATCAATTGAACATAATAACAAATAAATGATAGAGTTTACTGATACATAAAAAACATCATAATGACAAATCACATAGGAGAGCTATTATGATAACACAATAATGGCATATCATAATAATCTAGTACAAGATACTTAGTAACATACACATAAACTCAATATACATGAATCAATCCTTAAATGAAAGTACATAAATGAAAATGAAATAAATTAATAGTGTACACATAAACTACTCATCATCATCATCATCACTATCATCGCTGTCGGAATATGGACTCATCATCATACCCATCAAATCTGGAATGCCTAAAGTTAGTAGTGCGACCCCAATCAATTGTATGAGAAAGAGAATGACTAAATCCAAGTCTATGCTGGTATCGATCCTCGTCCTCACAGTCAAGTCTTAGAGATTCCATGTCAAATAAGTAACTCTCTATTCATACTCCTCTATGCTTCATACATGTTCTCTGTAAGTAACATCTCTAAGACCAACCTGCATCTAAGATAGTTCCTCGTACGGTGATGAGGCTAGATCTGGGTAAACACTGATACCATGATATAGTACATCAACAACGATCCTAGCCAACGGTGGCAGGTATAACTTTAGTCCATCCACATCCTCCATATGGGATCTCACGTGGTGGAGCAGCATATCCGTGTGTACGCTGAGATAAGTCTTCTATAATTATGGGTGAAACACTAGGACAAATGGTGAATGAACTAACAAATCTATAGTTTCCCTTGATTAAAATTTGCAAATGGTGTTGATCTATAGAAGCAACACCAATAATCAAGATAACCCATGTTGGGAATAATGAACTAACCAGGTTCACACCAATCGTCAGCTTTGGCTATGTAGGGATGCTTAAGAGTAAACCCTTAAGAATGATTGGTCACAATGAGGGTCATTGGAGACAACATCATTCCCATAAATACGATGACAACAACTCTCATCATTATACCATATACAACCAACATTGGGTCGGGGGCACTCACTGTTTCCGATCTCATTCATCTCGTCTAAGATCTCGCTCGAGATCACATTTTTGAACTTAAACATGATGAGATTTAGCAAAACGAGATATTAGATTTTGTTTATATATTATTTGACACCCATCTCATCCAAGGTAATGAAATTTGAGGTGAAATCTCTATAGAAGATCTCATACGAAGTTATATTTTTTACATTTACATGTTTTTTTTACTTCTTATGCCGGTTTACAAGAAATTACACTCTAATGACATTTTACTTACCCTCTAATTCTTTATTTTATCATTAAATGAGTGAGCAAAAAAACTTATATTTTTTAACTTTTAATATTCAAATCAGTAGGGAATCATCCAGTTAATACCAAACCAATCGTTTTATCACTTTGATCTAAAATGTAAAATTAATATTTTCATTTTATATAAATTATGTATGTTAAAACTTTTATATATAGAAAACTATTATTACAATAATCTTAAAAATATCAAATTTTGACTTCCGAGATAATCTCGAGATGGACTTTAAAATCCGAGATGTATACCCGAGATACACTCAACTCACCCAAGATCTCGTCTGATATGAGATAATGTGTTTAAAATTTTCGAGATGAAACGTGACTGAGATCCAAGATTTAAAACCTTGGGGGGAGGAAACTAAAGGAAAACATCTAATTGAAAAGAATCCAATACAAGTATTGGAGGTTATTGCAAAAAGGGAGATCCATCGTAAGGCTGCCAAATGACATGGTCACCTCTATGCCATAACTCTATCTGGGTATGTGCAACACAAAACATGGCTTGTCTGTCCTTCATCCACTCTTTTTCTATATGTCATATTCATGCAGAAATCCTAGGATAGAGTGATGCTAATTGCATCACTATGGTCGGTTGTGCTAGGTTGTGGCTATACTCATACTACCAATATGCAATAATTGCCAAAAATCACACAATGATGTCCCCGTAGTAGTAACAACACACAGAATGTCCAAAGACCTATACAAGTAAGCCATACTAGTTATTTCCTAATCATATAGATAAGATAGAGATATAGAAAAATTTGCAACCGTTGCAACATATCCCACAAGAAGTGTAGTGCATGGATTTGAAAAAAAAGGTTTCCCATCATATAAAATGACAAGTATTTTAGCTATCTCTAGGTTTCCCATCATATAAAAAAAAAGGTTTCCCATCATATAAAATTACAATTTTGTAATAGTATCCTTACTGAAACAGACTAAAATCCGAGTACCTCGAGATAAGCATGTGGGTATAGAAATATTAAGTAAAACATGCCCCAAATTATCATGTGTACAAAATTGTTCATCATATGGGAGAGAAAGAAGAAGACCAACACTAAAACTGGTAAGCATAAAAAATTAAGAGGATAATATCCATCTCTTCAAAAGATAAGTGAAATATGTGGGTAGTCTTCCGCTAAATAGAATCCATTGCACCACATAATGGTGTATCAGAATTTAGGGTGAGATGTATTCCTATAGTTGTAGATTTAGATTGTTATGCAAAATATAAAATCGCTTTAAAATTACTTTTTAATAAAGAAAAAACATACATAAAAAATCCTGAAAACCAATAGCACTTAAAAAGCTAGCTACACGTCCATCGATATCTACTACATGGATCTCTCGATAATACGAAATACCAGTGCTAGAGATCCAATTTTTTTCCTTCCCTAGCTTATTTAAAACATAATTTTGGATTTGAATATCTTAAAATACACTATATTTCATAAGTTTTATAAATGTTATGGACAATCAACGTGTATTTTCTTTTACAATTCAACTACTTAGTTTCAAGCCAATTCCATTAAATGAAATTAATTTTTAATAGTCAATTTAATGATTGTAATTTTACTAATTTTATATATAAATAGTATTCAAATTTAGTCTACAACATTGCGTTTATAAATTTGACTTATAGTGGTTTCAATACGGGTTAAAACGTGTACTCGTCGTTTGGGATGAACACAAAAATTCACCAAATCTTAATCAGGTCCACGGTTTTGGTTGATACGTGAATACAAAGTGATATCTCCTAAAACAACTCTCATTAATTTCGTTTGAGGGACCATTGTTTCATCGCTTGACCTACACCCTCTAGAAGAACTAGAGTAGCACTGTCACCCTTTGCACAGTACCCTTGTCCATAATAGCTTCTGTTGCACCCAACATCTAGATTAGATCTACCGCTACCCTAAACGACATGCATTAATTTTCTCATATTTATGTTGAATGATGAAAACATGAGTAAAATTTTGGTAAAATAGTGAATATTTGATAAAATAATTAGCTGGAATTTGATGAGATTTGGTGTATTTTGATGTAAAATGAGAAGTAGATTGAATGAGAAGATGAAGCCAACTAAAAATAGCCGAATATAATATACTAATTCATCTAGCATTTAAAGTGCTGGATAAACTAGTGGCTGCAATTTCATAGCACAACACACGAATCATAGTCCCTACCGCCTAAATTTTACACAACCTTATCTGCCATTATAAATGCTGGATAAATTTGCTATATGACCAATTTCACCGTTGTTGGGTGTGGGTGGGCATGAGTGGATGTAAATCTGTGGTGTGGTTGTGACTGACCAACCCCCTTTTTTGGGATGCTCTAACATATATTCTCTACTTTGGTGCAACAATAAATAATATTCATCTTGTGTTTTTAGTAATTGAATCAATGATCTCATGACTTGTATAGTAGTGCAATTTAGCTAAAATTAAGCATTAGTACTTTGGTTGGATGTCTACTTTTGTTTTGTACCATAATGGAGATACTTTTAAAGAAATATGCCACGTAATCTAATTTTGAAATTGTTCTGTGTAATTTGTGAATTGGATAAAAAATCAAACAATATAAGAATGTGTTTGCATTGAAGATGAAAACGTAGTTGAGGGTGGTAGTTGAAAGAATTGGAATTAAAGATGTGTTTGGAGCAAGGTATCCATTTATTATGTTTTCTCTACAAATAGTTTAGTAGTTTTCATTTTATCTACTTAAATTATATTTTATAATATCTCATATGTTTGAAAGCTTATTAAAATGGTTATTGTATTTTGCGAATAAGGCTTTCACTATATTTTAAATCTCCTAATCAATGATCAGTAGCTCAAATGATAAGTGGTGATTTAGAATAAGGTTCTATAGGTCATGGATTCAAACCTGGAGACATCAAAATGAGTGTTCAACAAACTATAAAATGTCCTTAGCAATCTAGAGACAACATAAGCATCATTATACATAGTACATGACTTGAGGATTCTTAACATCCATAAACGTGTCTAGTACTCTACTTATATGTAACTAATAAAGAGTAACATAACACATGATTTGTAATCTTAATATAATGATAATATGCGTTATCTACTTATTTAAGGAAGATAATTATAACATTTCATTATATCGTATGTCATTACAACATATGTATACTGTCTTACATCTATATGGTCTTTATTTTATTTAACCTTTTTACATACATATATTATATATAAGATTTTAATTATATCATAACATTTACAGTTTACCAATTTTAATCTTATATATATTTATATATTCATGTGTTTATTTTTATTAATTAGTCTTTTAAATTAAAGATGTTATAACATTTAATTCAAAATAATTTTGAATTTAAGTTATAAATTTTATAATTTATAGTTGAATCTTAAAATAATTTTAAATTTATATCTATAAACTATAAATAATTTTAATTATATTTTTATTGATTTAAAATTTATGTAATATTCAAATACACTTATTTGAATTGGTCCATGGCTTAGAAAAATTTTAGGCCTCACATGTTAGGTATACCAAAGAATTAGAGCATTTGACAAGCTAGATAAGGCCAAGAAAGTAAAGAGGTTTTCCTTTCATAAGAACATTTGTTAATTATATAAACTCTTTCCTCAAACACCCATACCTACACACTCACCAAATGAAATATGCTTATGGATAACCAAAAAAGTTGGCTAATTATTCATGTTAACATAATGCCGGCTCAGATACCGTTGTTTGATCCGTGCTTCAGGAAATGGGTAAAAGGAGTAATTTTTGAGAATAAAAATGGTACTTTATTCAAGCAAAGCAGTCATTTTAATGCCTTGGAGAATCAGACCCAAAATCTATAGAACCTAAGTCTAGAATGCCTTACCACTTTCCACTTAAGCCAGTGGTCCTTCACGTCAAAAGGGCAATTTTGAAAGAAAATGTCTTTCTAATTCATTATGCACTAGATTATTTATAGAGTTTTTATGAATAATCCTTTTATTTACAATAAATCATATTTTATGTTCTTTTAATATCACTAGATTTGAGTTTTGAATTTAACTAATAATTTTAATTAGTTAATTAAATATAGATTATAATTTTATTTGAATTTTTTATTTAAATAAATTTTGATTTGATTTTGTGATATTCTCATGAACATCATATGTTCGGTGACTAATAAAGGGATATGTAGTTATTTATTGTATTAAGGTCAAACAATTGCATAGGAGTGTATGCGCTAGCATATGTGAGAAAATGTAAATATTTTAGTGATTATATATTAATATGTGTGTGTGTGTGTTATAAAATAGATATATATCTTCGACCTTTAAATGTTTACACACACACATACATACACACATTTATATATATATATATATATATATATTAGAATAAGAGTAGTACCTTATTCCAGAGAACTCATTTTAACGTCTCAGAGGTTCAAACCCTCTAGAACACCGGTTTAGATTGTCTTACCACTTACCACTTACCACTTACCACTTATCACTTAAGCTACCAATTATTGACATATTTATATTTAGTTATTAGTTATATACGTAATAATTTTAAAATTGATTCTTATTAATCAAATTTATTATTATTAATGAATAAAATGGGTTGGACCCTTTTTGGGTGTTAGCGAATTGCTTACTTTAGATGTCGTCTTGTCAAAATAAAGGAAGCATGTCATCTTTAATTTCAACATACAATATTATAATATCATACAACAAATGTAAATTATAGTATATAAGTTGACCTTTCAACATATTGTAACAACTTTAAATTTTAAATGCCCAAAATTAGTGTCAAAACCTGATTCAATCTTGAGCACTAATCTCAGATGTTGAAAACATTGGGACATTAGGTGAATAATTTAGAACAATTATTTTGATAATTTAATTTCCTCAAAATGGAATTAAAAATGATATATTATTTCAACAACGTATAATATACAAGAACTAGTACAACATATAAAATATCTATAGTTGCTTATAGGTCCAGTCGTATCAGTTATTGCTAAATTAACAAATAATACAAGTATGATATTGGTTGAAACATATTAAGTAGTCAACCTGTTGATGCGTCTTAAATTAGGCTTCCTTTCCCCTATCCCCACATTTGCCAGCAACTTTAAGAATAAATGGACATGTAATGTTGAAAGAGAAAAATGATTGTCAACTAGTTTGGACTATTCCATAGCTATGCACCCCAGCTTAACTCAAGGCATTCGATGGTCTTACATAGAGAACAACCTACACAGCCTTTCGAGATCTAGCCTACAGTGTTGTACGTTCTCTTCTCTTGTAATAATGAATGTTAGCCTAGGATAATATTTATGTAACATCTCATAATTTTGCGAATTATATAATTAAGTAAAAATGTAATTTTACATAAAAGGAAAATTAGTAAATTTATATAGAAGATGGAATTATGTTTCGGGACCTATTCCATGACGTCCAGAATGTCGTTTACATTCAAAAAACATGTATAACTTGCTGAATTTGGTTAAATAGCCTAAAGATTAGAGGAAGTCAAACCAGTGGTATTTTCGTAATATATCAATTTCAAGATTTTAGCCTAGATATTATATTTTAAGCCTATAAATAGATCTCTAACCTTATTCCTTTTTCTCAAATAATATTGCCTCCACTTATAAATGCATAACCCCTAAATTAATTCCAAATGCACCAAATCAAATCCAAATTTAACAAGTTTATATACAAAATCGATCATCGTAGAGAGAGGCACGCAAATAAATCAATGTTATCAAGAGATTTGCATTTTCATGATGGGAAATTTTTGGATAGAAAAGAATGAGAAAAATTCATCATGGATCGCAGAAGGTGCATGGCTAATTGATGAGTGAAATATATCATGTTTGTGTATATATTGATAAGACGTAGTAATTCACCTCTTGTAGTCTAAAATCAAACTATAATAACGTAACTAATAATTAAAGAAATTGAATTTTTTCATATAAACATGATTAGGATGTGTATGCCATGGCTAGATGAATAAAAAGTAATTTTTTATTGATTATAATGGGCGAAAGTTAATCATATTTTAATTAATATATGTTAGATATAAAATTATTCCAAACCAGACATAATATATATCAGAATTGTTGTTCTCCTCAACCTAAATCCACTAGTGGTATTCGTTCATCGATTTGGTGTACAATTTGTTCAGATAATGCTTTGGAAGTTTGGTAAACATGGACCGTCCTTTTTGATCCAATGGTAAAACGGGAAGGATATGACGAGCGGGAAGCCTGGCTGTGAAGTGGAGGATGAGTAGTTCACCTTGCAAGTAGTTGATTGATCAATTGGCTTCAGGATTCGATGTAGTCGGCATTCTAAACCCGACGGTGGTGGGTAGCTAAGGGTGATCAGAAGGTGAACAGAGGATAGATCTAGGCTCAGCTCATCCTAGTGGAGAAGACGGAGGTGTCAGATCTTCGGATTTGTGATTAAAGAGATAGTGGCAATTAAGAAAGCACGGCGGCTAAAAGGTTTGCTCGATGTCGAGGAAGTTGACTTCCTGTAACAGCACGCTATAATAATAATAATATAAAATAAATATATTTAATAATTAATAAAATGCCCCTTATCTTCAAACAATTATAACTGTCGCATATGACCTTCGTTTCACCTATGGTTCACGGCGTTGCAATCATAGCGAGATGAGGAATATTGTATGTTGTTTGATGTGTTTTGAGACACTTCAAAAAAATATCCTGGTTGGGTAAGTTCATTACACATGGTTTGATTTACAATTACGAGAGTAAGAATTATGGTATATTTTTCAGAGGAAATGAGTTCTTCGGTGTAACCGGTGACATCTAGCAATGAAGATGATGAGCATTAGCATGGCAGTACATTTACTAGAGGAAACGATTTCTTCAATGTAACCGTCGACGTCTAACGGTAGCGTTGCGGTGCAATTTTCAAAGGAAGTGCATTCTTCGATACACAGTTAACGATGATGGGTACGACATACTTTTCAGAGAAAATGAGTTCTTCAAGTTTGACCGGTGACCTTTAACGATGATGGTTTCGAAAGTGCAGGGGTTACATTACCCTTTTTAAAGAAACGAGCTCTTTGGCGTAACCTATGATGTCTAGCGATAACGGGATGAAAAATGTAGTTCTTCAGTAACGAGTCGCATACATTTTAACAAGATGGGTACATTTAGAGTGGTTGGGTCCTTAGTGAACGATTTAGCAATGGTGGGCTGAGACATATAGTTCCTCAGTAGCGAGTCGTATATGATTTTGACATGCGAGTTAGGACTTTAGGCCTAATGGTGTATATATGATTATGATAGATATGCTCTAGCGTTGACCTTAGCATATGATGTCACTATAGTATTATATTATGTTTATCTTACTTATTGGATGCATGTGACATAGATTAAGATACAGTTTTCAAGCATAAGTTTTGATTTAATAGCTTATTATATTATACACTTATATTATGTGTTTCACTCATTAGACGTATTTATGATCCCCTCTATCATTTTTCTTCTTTTTAGTTTTACTCTAATAGGTCGATAGAGAGGATTGGTGGTGACTTGTAGGCGTGATGGTACAACGGAGATGCAAATGTATTAGTTTATTAGCTATCTACTATTTTTTTTTCATTTATTCATAAACTTTATTTTATTTTCATTACTATTATAGAGAGAGATGTTGTAGTTGGAATTTATTAGATTTTGTATTATTATATTTGTCTGGGATTATATTATTGATACTATTATATTTCATTCCTTCTATTGTGAGTTTCAGAAAGTGTAGAATATTGTAGATAGCTCTATAATGTTATTTGATATCTATTTTATAATTTACTCAAAAATGATCTGCCATCTTCGAGGTCTGCGGTGCTAGTTCCACTTTTATACATGGGTTGGGACATCGTAGATGGTGGGTTGATACAATTTATCATTATTATATCAACCAAATTGTAGGTATATCTATCGCATCAATCACAATATGACAACCCAAAATAGGTGATAACACCTCAACCAAGTCCTTATTTATATCAGGCCAATCAAAGAGTCAGTCAGCAATAATACCCAATCATAAAAGTGAATACACAATTCCACAAATGACAGCCATAATGGCCACACATCAAACAACAATAATAACTATCAATGAAAACTAACAATCACACATGTTAACAATGGAAAACTATCAATGAAAAATAACAATCACACATGTTAACAATGCAAAACACTATCAATCATATACACTAACATTAACTAAATACCAACAAATAGCGATCTCTTCAAAATAGCAATAAATGGTAGTCGCTCCCTAAATAGCATATCCATAAATAGTAAACATTTCCTCGTAAGACAATTGAATAATAAGGATATCACTTCATTCTCGATATAGTAAATCATTGTATTATAATTTATAAATTATTATTATGCATATTATTACTACCCTCATAATAGTGGTAATTATATTATATACTTAAAGGTTATATTATTATTAATTAACTCACTTAAAGTATATTAATTAACATTCTAAATTATTTATTAAAACATCTATCTAACTATCTAGAATGTATTTTACTATTATGTATTTAAACAAACCACTTCTTTTCTTATATAAATCTTCTTAATTATCATTTTGTTAGTTGGCTTTAAAACAACATTTTAGCATAAAAAATTAATTTATACACAATATTGATTTACTATTATTATTTATGAATTTACCCAGATATTCATAAGTGATTCTTATTCTTTAATATAATCCTAATGTATGCATTATTTATATATAATCGTATGCGGTTTTCTTTGTGATAGTTTTGTATTTAGATTAAAGTAATCTACTACCAACCATTTATTTCCTTGATTTTACGAATTCTTTATCATTACTAGGTATGTGCTATAATTATGTTTAGCAAACTACACCCACAACTATCACATTAATTATATGATTTTATTTATTTAACACTTTATTATATATGCATCCTTCCAACTAATGTCATAATAAAATAAATGAATAAGTCAATTCAATCATATTTCATTAGCAAAAACATCATTAAACAAAAACAACCATAAAATGTATATAATTACATGGGGTATATATATAAATGGATATCTACCTAATATTTTAAAATATAATTACATATGACATTTAAATCCTACTAAGAAACTTCCATGCGTGAAACGAAAGTCGTATACAAAAGTTATAGCGATTAGAAGTTGTATGATTTAATTTGTAATTAACAAAAGTACATGGGCTAAAAAGAAGTTTTACCTTCTCTCTACCAAATTGTGAACAATTCATAATCCCTTCATTTGACCACTGCTAGCGTCGACCATAGACCTCGATGCCCTGCATTAGCTCATTGCCGACTCTAACCACTTGTGATGCCACCAAACCTAGTCGCCAAAACCTAGGGTTTTGCACCTTTCTCAAATTTTTCGATCAACGCGGTCATCATCTGAATGATTGACCTCCACGGAGCTTCACCCATCGTTTCTACATGATGGTATCCTCCGATCGTCGCTTAGTCAACGTTTTGTACTTGAATCACCATAGATGGCACAGATGGTCGAGAATTTTTCACCATCTCTCACCAAATGGAGCGCCTAATGGGAAAATGAACTTACCTGTCTCTTTGTCTTATTGAAAGCTTCGATTCAAAATATAGTTTGCTCGATTTCGATTTCATTCAACATTTTTAGATATTTTGGTTATGGACATGATCACCATTAGGGTATTGTGATTTATTTCTAGATTAACTACCATTTCCTAAAGTGGAGGTTGACCCCTAGGGTTCTTAATGTTATTTTATACACGTAATTAAGTGGGTTTGGTTATTTTCAAACATTTGGCTAGAAAGCAGTTATATGCATTATTTTGACGTTGTAAAGTCGTATTTTATAAATTCTAACTCAAATTTATCAAACTTAAAATCTAAACTGATCAGTAGGCAATTATAAACATAGAATCTAAATCATTACCCATTAAAGATTCATCTTAATTGATTAATGTTAATTATCTCATATTTGCATATTGTTAGACAAATATTGTAAAATGTAGGTAGTGTCATATCCACATCTTTATATGAATTCATTTGCAAATATCAGATATCAATATCCTTAGATACGGATGGATATCACAAATCTATCCACTTTGTTTATAACTAATAAACCCAAAAATAAACGGTAATTTTTTATCCGACATAAATTCTTTTCACTAATAATTCTAATATAATACAAGAAACATATGATGATAAAAATGAATTTTGGAGAAAAATATTTAGTTATCCGCATATTATATGAATTGTTATATTGATAAAACTATAAATATCAATCATTTTATGCAATAAAATACGCATAATCTCAACTGCTATCTTGACAAAATCCAAAATGATAATTTTTCGATGTAGATTTTATTATATCCATATCTGTAACCTTTTTCCCGGATATAGGATATTTATCCGTTTTTCACACGTGTATGAGAGCACATTTTGGATTTTTCGGTTATCCATTGAAGGACCTAATAATAAGCATATAATAGGTAAATAGTAAACTGGTCTATAACCAAAGCTAACACAACCTAGCCTACGCCACCACCATCATTAGTTCAACCCAGCGTTATGTTTCCTTCTCTTTTTCCCTCTTTCTCCTACTTGTTTCCGCTAATACAACATACTTAGGTTCCACTAGAATGAAACATAAGGACTATACATGAGTTTGGGTTGATTTAGAGATGCTTTAAGCTTACATCGCCTTTTGGATTGAGAAAAAATAATGGAGATTAAGTAGGCTTCCTAGTTTTTATGGATTATGAGTGAATGAAAAGAAAATAATTAAGGTATTTATATAGATCCATTTCTAAGGTAAACCATACAACCTTATCACCTTGTCTTTACCAAAACATTAGTAGAAAAACATCAATTCTTTGACATAAATTTTCCTATAACATACCTACAAGGAATAGGGGTGGCATCAAAAGAATTATGTTAGTTAATGGTGCGTACAATGGCATGGGAAATTTTCCTACAACATACCTACGAGGAATAAGGGCGACATCAAAAGAATTATGATGGTCAATGGTGCGTATAACGGCATGGGAAATTTTCCTTTGACATACCTATTCCCTCTTTTATTTTCCTAAAAGTAAATAGGCATAGGAAACTTCCTACATCTATTCATGCTCTATCAACCATGCAATTTTTTCCTCCATAACCAAAAGGCACCCATACCCCTTCCCTTCTTTCATTATATATTTACAATAATTAAATAAATCACCAGTCCAGAAATATAGCACTGCCAATACCGATACCATATCCCTCCCATACGCCGCCATCGTACACCGCCCTATATCGCTAATTAGTACTAAATGCCAAATCCATAAATCGAATGACCTATGTTGCACCTCCAAACTCTTCCTTTCTTTTCACACCACCAGCACTGCATTGCCAGCTGTTTTATTAGTCCATTCACCAAGTGTGCCTCCTCCACTGCTCCAGAAATCAACCATTTGCATTGCTTCCTCAAGTCGAAATCTTGTATATATTGATGATATTCTTAAATATTATGACATTATATTATAGATAATTTATTGTTTATCGATTATAAAAAATATTTACTAAACTATTATTATTTATAAGATCTTTTCCAGTCCATTGTTAGGAATATATATATATATATATTGATTTGATTCGATATTCATAATGATCGCTTAATTAACATTCACATTAAACATTACGTATGATTTTAGTGTAAAATTGAGTGAAAAATGTGACACTGTAATATTTGTGAAATCCCTTAAATATTTTGGTATCATCTGACAAGTATTATATAAGATCATTATACAGATATTAATTTTTTACTAAATGGAAATTATTATTCGTTTGATACAGTAATTTTTGGGTTTGTCCCAATTTCCGACAAGTTATAAACTAGAACACTTAACTAAATTTCAGCAGTGCTTCCTTTTTGTTCCTTGTGCATGCTTTTCTATGTACGATATGTGAAAATAAAGGGAAATGTGGTCAAAAATTTTGTTGAACCATTTAAGCTGGAATGACTTGGAGATATAAATACGGTTGTGTTTGTACTATAAAGTAGGATGGTTTGCAATTTTAAAAGGTGTAGCCAGATCACGGGTACTTTGATCGTGAAATCCCCATCATTTTGAAATTATTGGTAAAATTCATTATTATGAAATTATTTGTGAAATCCATTATTGTTGAATTATTTATTTTAATATATGATATGGTATTTTTAATTTAAACAATCAACGGAGGTATTAATTATAAGAAATAATAGTGAATGGTATTACTAATAAAAATTAAATATATGGTATTATTGATAATAAAATAACAACATATGGCGGTATTAATAAATTAGTAATAATATATGGCATTAACAATAAAAAATAATAACGAATGGTGTTGCTAAGAAAAAATAACAGCATATGGTATTAATAACGAACAACAATAATATTATATAGTATTATTGATAAAATAGTAATAATATATTATATTTAAAGAAACAAGTAAATGATATTATTAATAAAATAATATTATATACCATTTATAACCATAAAATAATAATGAATGGTACAATTAATAAAAATAATAATATATTGCAATAATAATAAAAAATGGTATTATTAGTAAAATATAGTAATATATAGCAAAAAATTATACATACATATACATATATATATATGTATAGATGGTGTTATCAACAAAAAAATATGTTACAACCAACAACCCAAAGGGCCTGAATTTTTGCTAAATCGAAAACCCAAGTCCACCAAATTACAGATCGTTGATTTGGTATCCTACAAATAAACAAATAATTGCATATGAGGGCATTATCCATATAACTCATAGCGGAATAGTAAAATATAATAAAACATACAATTACTGACCAAGATTGATACTTCCAATATCTAGTGTTCTTGTCAATGCCAAGCATGCATTAGGAAACAGATCCTTCCACTATTCCCTTCCTACACCAGTACCGTCCCTTTAAAGCTATCATGTAGGTTGTAATGAGGAGGGGATTAGAACAAGGTTCTGATGAATTATACATTTTCCACATAACACTAATTTATGCCAATTGTCTTCCCTTACATGTTATGTCTTTTAATTTTACTTAGTCATCTCAACTCTAAGTATGCATACATACGCATATTGATACTGTATAAGTACCAAGCTCCCCCTTTGGACCAAGATACTATCCCTATTAGTATCCATAACCCGATACCCCATTAGGATCCATCACTAACACGGTATCATGTCTTTGTCGTCGTGCATAATAAGGAACTCCCATAGTGCCTAATAATGGCGCCACTATAATTTAGTCGTATTCTATCTCGCTTTGCTTTGGGGATTTACTACTTGTCTGCTTCCTATTACAGACTTAGCTCCACGAACTATAGAAGACTCAGCTCCTCGGACTTCCCCATCTGTTTTTTAAAAGAACACTTTTATGGGTAACTTGCCTTGCCATAACGAACAAACTAAAACAATTGTGGCAGTGCATGACCAAACATGACCTATCCTAGTAGGAGGTGTAGCCTGTTAGGTGTAGTCCTATCTTTCACGTTGATCGTATAGGACTGATGATGCACTCAACCTATGTGTAGCTCCTACTCCTTATTTGGTACTAACACATACTGACATAGCGTTGAGCTGCTCACCATCCTATCTAAATTGCTTAACGCAATCAAGGCAATACCACCCTAACTTAATAAAGCAGAATCTACTTAGGATATTCCTTCATCTATATGAAAGCGTATATAACTCCACGTGTCCTACAATTGGATATGTGCCACATCAGTATAATGTATACACAACTGGTGGTAGCCCCTTGCGTATGTAAGACTACCGACCTCGCATTCCAACCCATACTAATGACTGTGTCATTCTTATTTACTAAGTTATTTACTCACTTTTGTAATTTATGCCCATTATAAATGCATACTTTAGGATATATATATATATATATATGTATATATATATGTATATATATATCTTCATTCATTCTTGTTTAATTACTATGCCTCTACCATTTCCTATTAACAATATTTCTCTACTTCTTTAAGTTTTTACATCTTATTTAGTTTAAGGTCATTTATCGCTTTCTTTAAAAAAAATTAAATACATTTTCTCATTTACTCCATTTTTCCTACTATTTTACTTTCTATTTGTATTCCTTTTTAACCTTTAATTCTTTACCTTGTTTTAGAGGACTATCTATACCTTTTCTATTTTAATTTATGACTTTTATATCTTTTCATTTATTTTATTTCACTTTCGTTTTACTTATATTATGCATATTCTTTCCTTAGACCATTTTATCACATTATAATTCTTTAACTTATCCTTAAGGATTTCTGTATTTTAATGCATTGGAATTACCTTTCTCCCAAGTGGAATGGTTAACACTGTAAATTTCTATATCTTACCCAAAAGGGGATTTTGTATTATGTTTGAAATTATATGTAGTTATGTTTTCATTGTTATTGAAATAGACAGTACAAAATATGGTAAATATCCCTATTTTATACATATCTTTTTTTAGCTTTATTCCTTATTATTTAAACTGCTACACCTTTATTTATAAATCTAAAACTTGATAATCTATAGAAATCAATATTGCAATATGTTATATAATCTAATTAATTAAAATACTACTTAGATCCCTACAATTTACTGTGATAACTAAATTTACCATTTTATTTGCACAAGTCATATTAAATTCAGAAATCCGGTACTATTACATATTCTATAAACTTCAAAGACTAAATTCAAAGTCTACCAATATCCAATATTTTCTAGATTTACATACGTGTAGTATAAAATTCGAGTTATCAATAACAGAATATGTAGACAGAGTTTATAATTTTATTTCACATATACAAATTTAGCCTACAACTCCAATTTACATTTAAGGCATATATGAATAGGTATATGACGGTATCGATCTAGTATTATATAAGAACATATAATTTCTCACTCACCTTTTTAGCTTTCCAAATATCGAGATCTAATCCCCATTATTCCAATTTGACTCCCTTTTCTTCCTATTTGGATTTATACACCGAAAGCATACATGGATTTATCAGAGATCTAGATTAGAAAAGAGATTTGGGATTTGATTTATATTTTAGATCCGGATTAAAAAATTATCTTGCCTTTGGCGATTTGATTTGACCCTATTCTCTTCCTTAATCATATTTTATAATTCTCCAATTGTATATATATATATATATAAAATATAACTATTTCTAAGAATTTATGATTTGAATGAGGAGAGAAATTGGCAGTGCTCCGGCGTTGCTTCGAAAATATGAGTTTAGAAGTGAGGGTCAAGCTCAAATTTATAGGGGTTCAAATCAATGCCAGTCGTTCGACTGAAGTATATTGAATCCATGCCATTTAGCCACATATTACTGTTGAAATTAAACAAGCAACGGTCGACCGCTTATTGCCTTTGGTCGACCACTACCGATCGACCTGAATGTATCTTGGGTCGACATTAGCTGTGTTTTTGGTGGTGATTAAAAGCGTTGTTTTATTTGTTTGATTTAATTCCTTTTTTAAACCTATTACATAATTTGTTTCCCACTGCATTTATTTTCTTTGGTTTTATTTAACAGTGACATTTCTTAATGTCTAAGTTTCCATTGACATTAGTAATTTTTAATACCTTGTTTATTGATTTTGATGACAATAACCATAAATAACCATATACAATCATATAAAATATAGATACTAATTTTTTGCTGAGTTATATAGTATATAGTACAATATATTATACAGGTGTTGAATCGAAGACTACATAGTATAAAGACTCAAGAAGATAGACATGAAGACTCATGAGTACAAAGAACAAGATATGAAGTTCTCAAAATTATAAGTTAGTGTATGGAGTCATAACTTATAATCTTGAAGTCCTTGGTAGCAATCTTTGATCTCTATCTCCTATTTTCTATCTTTTATATTTTGAAACAAAATAAAATTTTAAAATATATTTCAAAATATTTTATAAAAGTTTTTGTCAAAGTTCAAAATGTTTATAAAAAATGTTCAAACTATTTCAAAAAGTATCAAATTATTTTACAAAGTACAATATTTTTAAAACAATTTAAAAGAAATAAGTTTTCGAAATATACATGTATATGTCGACATTTAGGAAGACGATAGGTCAACATACATGCCACAAAGTGGTTTTTCAAATTTTGAATGGAAGTGTTTATTCGTCATAACTCTTCATGAATGGATAAATCTGTTGATTCACGAAATAAAGGGGAGTACAAACGAGTTTTAAATTTTAAACTTACTCATTTTCTTCCCACCACTTACTCTCTTGAAAACTCCATTGAAAGTATATTCTATCCTCTTCAAAATCAAATAGAATCAATTCATACTTCTTTGTATGGATTCAATACTAATTTCTTACTGTGTTGGAAACATTTCTCACTCAATTCAAAGATCAAAGTGTTGTCCAAGAGGCTAAAGGATCCATTGTATCCAAAGTTCAAGAATTTGTCTTTGGAAAAACTATCAACTCTATTTGTATTTGCTTGGGTGTGCTTGTAGCCCATTCAAATCTAGTGGGTGTGCTTATGGCCCGTTCAAATCAAGTGGGTATACCATGAGCTCAAAAATTCAAGAGGGTGTGTCTCGTAGCCTCGGAATCGAGATTGTATTTGGGTTTGCCTTCTTCCCGTTTAAACATTAGCATTTGAAAAGAATTATGTACAAGCAATTGTACGGGATTGTATGTAGGAGAAATCCAAACCAATATAAAATCTCTGATATCATCTCTCTAACTCTTTACTTTACTGCTTTTATTTTTATCTGTGATTGCATCTATGACTTTTTGATAGTATATTTCTATGTTGTCAATCTGTGATTTAATTTTTAAATTGAAAGAAATTTAAAAAGATTCACATAAGTTAGAAAACAATATTCAACCCCTTTCTAGTGTTTATTTTGCCTTAAAATCGATAATCCTGCAACCCACATTATGTATCAGAGCACTAGGTTTTCAAAAACTCGTAATTTGATTATTAAAAAGTATAAATAGCTAGCAACACTATTAGCACACTTGTTAACACTTTTGTCGAAGGACAATTACTACTAGATCCCCACTTTTTAATAGCAGTAATTACACTTATTAATCATGTAGGATAAAGATATATTTATAGCCTAATGGTTTAGATATTTGAAATGTTACACAAAATGGGTATATTGAACCCCAGACTAACTTTGCATAATGGACTGTTGACCAAAAGGCACTTTCACAGAATAATACTAAATTCATGAATATTTTATTTGTCACTAGATAAAAACTAATATAACAGTCTCTATTTGCAAGTCCGCATATTAAATTTGGACATTGTAGGTTACACATGAGGGTACTAGTGAAGTTAAACATACCAAAATTTCCAGGCTAACTAATTAGTTTTAGTTGTTTAAAATGAATCCAAATGAGTCTATTTCCGACATATACAGTAGATTTCAAGATATAGTGCACTCTTTAGTAGCATTAGGTAATAAATTTCCTAAAGAGGACCAAGTTACAAAAATCCTCAATTCACTCTCTTTAGAGTGGGATCATAAGACATTGCCAATAGAAGAGGCATGTAACAACCGTGTTTTCTACGCTGTAATCATACCTAAATTTAATTTAATTAAAATAAATGTTTGAATTGGATTATTAATAATAATTATTTCTGAAAATAATTTTTTAATTAAATTAAATATACATATAATTACTGCGTAGAACACAAGGTTGTTACAAGGCTAATGATATTAGTACTCCAAAAATTAAAGTGTTAATGTGCAATCAAAATTTTTCACCCTCGAAAATCGGCACTATAATATCCACTGTATTGTTTGCCGAGCAATCGAATGCCCAAAAACCTGATTGTTAGGGGGAAGAAGGAATAAAGAAGAAGAGAAAAGAATATGAAAACAATACTGGGTATCACAATCGTAGCGGAACAATATATAATATAATATAAATGATCTTTATAGAAGAGAAACAGTAATATTCATACATCCATCAGAGTACAACAGCAAATCATAATCATCCGCCTGGATAGTTATAACAACCTGTCCTCATAATGCTGATAATTTCAACAATAGTGCAGCGGAAAATAACCATATACGTGGATATGTCTCTAGGCCTCTAGCTCGTCTCCTAAAGTTCCAAAGCATCTGAACTAAATCTGCAATATGCTCGGTCTGACCCGAGCATTATAATAAAATAATGCCCACATCAGTCTGGAAAACCAAGGTAGAAAAACAAACCCAACTGGATTTTAAAGTCATGGAAAACCTTTGAAAATCAAAAGTTTCTCGTAAGACTACGCCGCACATAAACACTGATGGGTTTTTTCCGTACGATAACCAAAACATTTCATATGAAATTCTCTGATATTATAATATGTCTAAGATACAAATATTTATTAATCATAGCCAAAATTGTTACATTAATTAAATTTTAGCATAATAGGTTCTACAATCAAAATCGTAAAGGTGCGTATTGGAGATTGGATTCCATACTATGATAAGGTAAGGAACTACCATATGATGGTACATCTCTGGACAAAATGTACCGGGGTCAAACAAGAACATCTTGTACAACTGCCATACAGGACTGGCCAACCACTTGACTAGTAGTACCGAATATGATCACCCCTTCCGTTAATGGGCGTCGAAGCATACATGAGCATATAGTAATAGATCTCGATTTGGAATGACCATAACTTGATGGGAGCGACCCACTTAGCCCTGCTGCATGCCCATTTTTTGTCATTTCCCGGTTGATAAAGCTTGAGGCTACGTTTTACCTTTATATAGCACTTCCCACTTGGAATGCTCACAACCCTCTAGGCAACAATGCAATACCAGCATTCATCCATACAAATTTGGTCTGGGATTGAACGAAACACTTAAGAGCTCCATCTTCAATTCCATCATCTTCAAGATGTCTTCACTTCGAAACACTTGAGTTGGATTGAAGTGGTTTTCGTATAACATATCTGATTCCAGTCTCTTTGAAACAACTTTCGACAATTTTTGGTAAATTCAACCCCGGTTCTTTAGGAAATAAACAATCAAAGATAAGAGCGGAGATCAGCTCCTAACCGTTAGTGGACCCATTTCCTTATCATTTGTCCTAAGGGAACGAAACGAGATTTATACATACAGTACAACCTTATCGAAGATGACTGTGCCATATAGCTCATGTGTTCATTCTAGATATTTCCAAGTTACGTTTAGGGTCCAAATTTGATAGTCGGTTATTTAACTATATAAAAACACACATCTAAATCAGTGATTTATTTACCCATAGAAAATCATTAAGCCTCAGCAATTCATTCACTTATTCAGATCTCTTTCCAAAGATGTTTATCAAAACGTTCGTATAATCATACTAACATAAGCATATACACAAACATTCGTGAAAGATTTTCTTTTATACAATTCTAAATCATTTATAAACTCCGTTATAAATCTCTAAAACCATGTAGAAACTATTTTATAAATCTTCGAAACTATTTATAAAACTCCTTTATACATTCCATAATCATTTATGACCTCCTTTATAAATCCATAAAACCCATTTATAAAACTCTTTTTTTTTTTAAATCTATAACCCTTTTAAAATACTTTTCTAAATATCTAATGATTTACTAAACTCTTTTACCTTGTAAAATCGTCCCTTAAGCCCTTAACCCTTTTTATAATACTTACCTTATAAAACCCAAGTCCGTTATAAAATTCAATTTATAAATCTTGAATATTCATAAATAAATTCTAATCATTTACTTTAAACACTATTTTTTTCATAATAAATAGTATAAATATATTGTAAATAACTTCAAAACAGTAATCTAACGTTTAATAGTAATATGCTTTAAACATTAATAAATATAAAAAAAGCATTTAATGGCGACTAATCTGACGATTTATCTGGCGTTTCTTCCTTCGCCCGTTTCCTTCTTCGTCTGATTTTTGCCAACGCCTCGTCGTTCCTCTATGGCCAAGAAGAAACGTGTGATGCCAGATCTGTAAAGATCAACAACACGCTCTGGCGTTCTTTTCAATACTTCTCCTTCGATTTCCAGTGAGTTGGCGCCTTCTAGTTCCTCTTCGGTTGCTGCTACGGTGACCGTGCTTCCCACGCCTGAGAACCCTATCTCTGGGCTTCTGAATGTCATAAACTCGCAATCTTACTTTGTGCCTTTGATTGGCAACCCTACGATTACTGGTGAGACCCCCTTTCCCCACTCTTAGCTGCTGCTTGTAACAATTCTTGGACGAGTAATGATGTTGGTTTACCTATTGTTGTAGAACCAGATTTTGTTGAAACTGTGATTATCGAAAACTATGGTGGTGCATCGGCTGTTAATAATGAATCGATTGAGACAATGGTTGTCGATGGTTTTAACGCAACTGATGTTATGGCCGATGGGTTAAATTCATATGACAATGGTCACTCTTGTAGCAGCTCACCACGTGCTCGATATTATGCCCAGCAAAATAACCCCTCTCCCAGTTTTAGACATTGTAGTTCAAATCCTATTCTTGAGGTTGCCCCTCCACCTAAGGCTGTTCCGAAGTGGACGTCTTTGTTCTCTAAGTTGCCTAATAATGCGGGTATGCACTCTCCCTGCTGCTTTGATAAAGTTGAGATAGAGGGTATCATGATTCTTCCTGTGGAAGTGTTAGAGGCCGGTGTTGATTTTTGGAAGGACTATTTGGTGGGATTTTTCCTCGATACCAATCCAACCTATCAGCTTGTTAAGGCGCGTTGCAACCAGGTTTGGAAGCCTAAAAGTGGGTTAAGTGTTCATTATTATAATGCAATGTTCTACTTTAAATTCTTGCGTAGTGATGAAAGACAATGTATTCTAGAGGCCAAACCTATTCTCATTGATGGGAAACCTTTTATTATTACAACCTGGAGTCCGACTGTTGATAGGGCGAAGAATCATGTGTTATCTATTCCTGTCCGGGCCCATTTTTCTCATATTCCATCTGTTCTTCAACCCCTGATCGGGATTGATTGGTTAGCTGGCCTTATTGGTAAAGTGATATGTTATGATGCTAACACAGTAGCCAGAAAGAGAATAGTTTATGCCAAAGCCCTGATTGAAATAACAAATGCTGAACCTTTGCCTTCTGTGTTGAAATTCAAACTTGCTAAAGGCCTTATAGCTGAGGTCAGAGTTCTCTACAGTTGGAAACCTGAGATCTGTACGACCTATCAGTCCTTTGGGCACCTTCATGTTGCTTGTCCTAAATCTGCCACAACTCCTTTATCTGATTGGGTACCACTCCCTCGACCTCCTGTCAAGAAGCGGGTCCCAAAGGTTGCTCCTCCCCCTTCGTTTTCCCCTCCAAATGTTACTCCTACTGGTGTTGCTCTTTCTGTAGATGCCCCTGTTTTTCCGGCCCAACCTGAGATTGCTATTTCAGTTTAAGCTCCTGTTTGTCCGACCCAGCAGGAATATGCTACTATAGTAGATACCCCTACTGTTGTTGCTCCTGATTGTCTGACCCGACTTGAGAGTGCCATTTAGAAGTTGTCCGATTCCATTACTTGGAATTCAGAGGAGCGGGCCTAGGTTCATAAGCCTTCGGAAATGCTGTACTCGCCTAAGATTGACACCTATTTTGCCTTTATCAGTGATGTTGTGGGTGAGAATCAATGTCTTATTTACCACATTGACGGCGAGGGTCTGTCCCTTACTAGGGTTGGTGAGACAGGTGAGGAGAATAAAAGTACGTTTTATGACGTCACTTGGGATAGGAAATTTGTTTACTCTACTTTGTCTGAAGGTTATGACCCGAATCCTACTGCTCTTTTCTCTGGGTATGTGAATGTTATTGGTCCGTCATCTGATGTTGTTAGTGGTAATTCCTCTTTAGAGGGCTCTTATTAGATTTAGGTTAGTAGTATAGGTTCTTTTACCTATCTCATGTGCTTTATTATTCTTTATTTGTTTGGCCTCTTCTCATTTAGCTGTTCTATGCATGTGCAAAACACATATTCACCCATTATATATACAGTGGCACGGCCCACTATAAAGCTGGATAGCTTTGCTAAAAAATAAATAGTAATTAACTTCAAAACATTAATAACGAACAACCTTTTTAAAACATGTATATACTTCCTTGATAAAATCCATACTTAAATTTCAACATAATCATTTCCATATTTTAAAACTATATTAATAATCTCTTTCTATTTGTAAAATACGTTTAACAACTCCAACCTATCTTCAGTTCTATTTTTCCAAAATAGATCAACTGTTCTCTAAACAACATTCCACATTTTATAATAAATCCAACTTTTGATTTATTTCTCCAATCTATTAAATGATAATAGTTTCCTTTAATTTATAAACACCGTTTATTAATCCATACTTTTACTAACAAAAATACGAATTTACAAATCTTCACTTCATTTGTAAAATATCACTTTAATAAATTTTTTCATTTATAAATTTCAAATTTATCAATAAAATATATGTACCTATATATATCACTTTATAGAAAATGGTTAATAAATATTTATATCAAAATATTTCTTTTTACTTTTTAAAATCATATCCCTTTATTTTAAACGACAGACTTATTTTAAGATTTTAAAAATCTTTTATCCACAATTCAAAAATCTTGTTACCCGGTTACTTCGCCCGGCTACAAGATGATGATTATAGAGGTTTTGAATTGATCGAGACCAAACTCGAGCTAGTGAGGGGTTGGAAATATATGGAATGTATTCAATTTATGTCATTCGGCCTATATACACGGATCGACCTCTATACATGGTTCAGCCGAGGAAGAGAAGACGTGCTTTGTTCGGTCTTGTGAGACGGCGTGTGTCGCTCGGTTAAAGAAAGGTGTTGGTAGGAACTCAACGCATATCGCTCGGCCTAGAAAGAAGTTCGTGGCTCGGTCGAGGGAGGATAGACAAAGCAGTTCAGCCAATTGTCGTTCGGTATGGATTTGGTCCGACCTCAAAAGCGCAAAGTCATTCGTCGCTCGGCTAGGGGAGACATTGTTTCGTTCGTTCTAGATGCTTCGGCACACGCCGCTCGGTCAAGGAAGTGGAGCCATGCATGGTTCGGCTAAGGAGCTTTGTTCAGTTCTGTTTTGGTGCTCGTGGTTCAGTCATGGTAGTTTAATATGCCTCGTTCGGTGCATGCAAGCGAAGTTGGTGGATATCAATTCCACTTCAAAGTAAGACGGTCAGCATGTCATTGCTTCGAGTCACACTGTTGCTCACTTCAAGCCCCAAGAAGGATTGCTTCGAGCTTATTTTCAAGACGTGCCGGTTCAGTATTTACCGCTCGGCCGAGGACGTTCGACAAACTTGGCTTGGTCTGGTGTGCACGAGTTGTCAGTAGTGGGCCGAGGTACCTTGTTCTTGGGCTTGCGCAGGGAGTCCCGCCTATCTTCGTCTATAAATAGAGAGGCATGGGTACAGTTGAAGGGTCCTTTTTTCGAGAACTCCAAGGACATTCTGCCATTTTTCGTACTCACTTCTTTCAGTCCAAACTTGTATACGAGTTGTTTGTTTATGGATTGAATCTGTATTCAAGTCTTTGAGAAAAGCAATAAAGATTACATTAATAGTGGACGTAGGCAATTGCACGGAACCACTATAATTCTGGCGTTCTTGTTTCTGCAGTTACTTTTGCATATATTCCTCTGTTTTAATTTACTATCTTCATTAATCTCTCTAGACAAATCTATTCTTGGGTGTTAGTGACCAATTCTAGTGCTAAAATTTTGGTGCTTTCACCGAGAATGGCGTTCTCAGGCTGTTAGGATCTACTTTCTCCTACTGGATTGAAGGAATCCCCCAAAGAAGATCCAAGTTCATTCATAAGAAGTTCATAGATTTTACTAAGAGTTTCGATCTATAACTCTACAATGGGAAGACCACATACCAGACCAGCCTCCCACAACGCGGATGTCAACGAGACCGCCAGCGTCCAACAAGTGGGACCTAGCAATGAACAAGCTAATCTATGTGCAGGGACCGCCACCGTCCTAAACCAAACAGAAGTTGTCTCTAGGACAAAGTTCAACGAGCTAATGAGAGAACTCGTGGAAAGCAGGAGACAACTTAATGAGCAGATTCAAGCTAACACCAATCTCATGACCCAGATTGCTCAGCAACAGCATCAGAATGTTGGAGGAAGCCCCATTTCCTACTCATCATTTGACAGCTCCGCTTCGTCGGATGAGCATCACAGGCGTAGACACCGTAGGATTGAAGCGGCGCAAACAGCTACAGTAGAACAATCCAACAGAACTAGTCCAGGCACTCTACCTGGAGCCGCGGCCCCTCACTTGCTTCGGGAAAATCGCACTCAAACTGGTGTTGTAAATTTAAGATCTGGAGCATAGGTGGAATCTGGCGCACCACCACGCCAGGGTCGTAGTGAAGCGGGTCCCTAAGACATGCATTTGGGAGATCACTTACCAAGGAGGCACCGGCCGGAACGGTCAAGCAGGACGGAGTCCAACCTGCCGCCTCCCATTCAGACCCTGGATCTATCAGCTATGGTCAGACGGCTGATGAGAGAAAATCAGGGCTTATCTAACGATGATTGGGGTACAGCTTGGAGTCATACTCCATTCGCAGATGCTATCCTACAAGCTGAGTACCCCCGGAAGTTCAGCATGCCGACTAATCCGGCCTATGAGGGGAAGACTGATCCCCCACAGCACGTAATGAGATATGAGTGGATGATGGGCTCGGCTAGGGCAAATGACACGACTAAATGTAGGTGTTTCCCAATAACCCTATCCGAAATCGCCACCATGTGGTTCACCAGACTTCCTCCACGATCAATCTCCAGGTTTGATGAGTTAGCGGCGAAATTTATGGAACAGTTCAGAATTCATACGACTCGCCCAAAGGACGTGATGTCTTTATCAAGTGTGATCCAGGCTCCAAGGGAGTCGTTAAAGGAGTATTTTCAAAGATTTCACGTTGCTGCTACCGAAGTAAGCAACCCGAATGACCACGCTATTCTCATGGCCGTGATGCAAGGAGTAGATCAGGACTCGGAGTTTGGTGATTAGCTGGTAGGAAAACCTCCGGCTACCTTGGAGCGTTTTTATTCAAAGGAACACCAATTCATGAGAAAGGAGGAAGCCAGGTGGACAAGGCGTGGCAGTGCGCCAGGTCCTGGCAAGGAAACAGTGCAAAGAAATATTGCGGTAAAGCAATCTGGCGACAATTCTGGAAAGGTACAGGTTAATGTTCAAAACAAGCCTGAGCAGTCTAAAGGATCCGGAGGAGTAAGTTCTGGTAAGAAGAGGGAGGCAGGAAAGTGGAAACCCAAGATCCTGACATACAGTGAATACACTCCTCTGAATGCATCTCTGGAGAATGTTTATTTATCAACTTGTAATCCATTCCAATATTGAAAGCCGCGCCCAAAGGAATCCACAGAGGAGTAAAAATAGAACGGGAAGTACTGTCGGTTCCACGAGACCTATGGGCACAACACTGGGGAATGTAGACACCTCCATGATGCTATAGAAAAACTGATTTGGCAAAAGAAGCTACACCAATTTGTTAAGAATCCGTAGGAAGGCGGACATGGGACATCCAACCCAAATCGCGGGCAGGCTCTACATCGACCTGAGGAACCTGCTCGGACTTTAGGTAGACTGATCATAAACATCATAGTTGGTGGGCCCTACCTGGCAGACAAGAATTGGCAAGAAATGGAGCGTTATGCTAGTTCCTTAAAGCACGTGGATTTTGAGTGTAGTTCAAACACAGAAGATGGGACCCTAGCGAAACAACAACGAATGATGATGGATGATATAGTGTTCAGGAGCAGAGATGCCGATAAGGTGGAGGCACCTACCATAGACCCGATGGTCATCTCAGCAACGATTGGGACGGCGTTTGTGAGAATGATATTGATTGATTGCCGGAGTTCTATGAACATTATTTTCAAAAAGGCGTACGACCAAATAAAGATGGAGGCAAAGGATTTGAAGCCATCTAAAGCCCACATTCACGGTTTTAATGGTGCAACAACTGATGTGATAGGTTTTGTTGGATTACCGATTGAGTTAGGAGAAGGTGAACGTAGGAGGGTACGGATCCTACCGTTCATTGTTTTGGATGTTGATTCCCCGTATAACGTTTTTCTAGCCCGATCGGCCCTAGCGGAGTATAGGGCAGCTTTGGCCCCGTGGTGTTTGACTTTGAAGTTTTCGACAGATAGAGGAGTTAGGGTAGTGCATGGCGATCAAGCGACTGGTCGTGCATGTTATGTGGCTGAACTGAGAGAGGCTCGGCGAAGAGAGAAGGGAAAGGTCGTGGACAACTCTGTCCGCATCCAGGTTGCACAAAATTAACAAATATTGCCCGAGCCTTGGCTCGGGCAGCAGGGTCGGATCTATAGAGACATAGATCCGAGAGACAATGATGAAGAACATAAGGAGTCTAAAGATGCACCGGCTGAACTTACGATTGACATTTCGATCAGCCTTGATGACCCGTCGTGGGTGCTTAAGATTGGATCCCAACTTACTCCCTCGATGATTGAGGTTATAACTGACTTCCTCCGAGCAAACCTGGATGAATTCGCTTGGACCCACTCTGATATGTGCGGGATTTCTCCTGCCATCGCAAGTCATATGTTGAACCTTGACCCAAAATACGTACCAGTAAAATAGAAAAGGAGAGGTATGGACCCGGAGAGGTCTACTGCTCTTAGAGAGGAGGTGGACAAACTCAAAGCCAATGGGTTCGTCCGCGACACCCTCTACCCTGAATGGGTTCTAACCCCGTACTAGTGAGAAAAGTGAATGGGAAATGGAGGACTTGTGTTGATTACTCAGACCTGAATGAGGCATGCCCTAAGGATAGTTTCACTTTACCTAGAAATGACCAGCTCATCGAGTCAACAGCAGGGCACGAATTATTGTCATTCATGGATGCGTATTCAGGATACAATCAAATCCCAATGCACATCCCAGATCAGGAGCACACTAGTTTTGTCACGGATGTCGGATTGTATTGTTATGTGGTGATGCCTTTTGGGTTAAAGAACACCGGAGCGACTTATCAGCGCTTTGTAAATCGAATGTTGAAAGACCAAATTGGTAGAAAAATGGAAGTCTATGTGGATGACATGCTCATGAAGTCACGGTAGTCAAACGACCATCTTCGAAACTTGGCGGAGATGTTTGATATACTTAGATACTACGGAATGAAAATCAATCCACTGAAGTGTTCCTTTGGTGTAGCGTTGGGAAAGTTTTTTGGTTTTATTATCAATGCCCGAGGAATTGATGCTAACCCAGAAAAGATTCAGGCTATTCGGGACATACAAGCGCCCAGAACTATAAAGCAAGTACAAAGCCTGAATGGAAAAGTCGCCGCGTTGAGTCGATTCATATCTAGAGCGACCGACAAGTGTATTCCCTTCTTCGATGTGATAAAGAAAGGGAGGCGAAATTTTGAATGGACACCCGATTGTGGGGATGCGTTCCGAGCTCTGTTAGGACACTTGGAAAGTCCCCCGGTTTTGTCAAAGCCTGTAGACCATGAACTGTTATATGTATACTCGGCCGTGTCTCAACATGCCATCAGTACAGCCTTGGTTCACGAGGAGGACCGAATTAAAAGGCCTGTATAATATGTCAGTAAACGTTTAACGGGGGCAAAAAGAAATTATCCCAAGATTGAGAAGCTAGCTTATTTCTTGGTGATTGCATCAGGCAAGCTCCATCCGTATTTTCAGGCACACTCGATCAGTGTTTATACCGATCAACCTTTCCGATAGGTGCTCCAACAACCAGAAACCACTAGGAGGTTACTCAAGTGGAACATTGAGTTAAGTCAATTCGATATCACTTACCTGCCATGGAGGGCTATCCAAGGGCAAGCGCTAGCAGACTTCATCGTGGAATTCACCATATTAGACGACCCAAGTGGTGTTGATGTCATTCCCCTCATTCGATGGAAACTATACACTGATTGGGCATCCAACGACCATTGTTCTGGGGCTGGTGTTATTCTAGTAACTCCTAAAAATCGATCCATTTGTTATGCTTTGAAGCTCAATTTCACAGCTACAAATAACGAAGCCGAATATGAAGCATTGATTGCTGGCTTAAGACTTACCAGGGAACTTAGAGTGAAATTGATTGAAATCTTTTATGAGTCACAATTGGTGGTGTATCAAGTACAAGGAGACTACCAAGCAAAGGGGCAGAGACTTTCCCCATACCTTGCTCGGGTTCAGGAACTATTGGCAGACCTCGAATATTACAATATTTCGCAAATCCCGCATGAACAAAATGGAGAAGCTGATTCATTGGCAAAATTCGCAAGTACTGATGATGCACAACAGATGGGTTTGGTTATCATTGAAATCTTACGTACCCCGAGTATAAACGAGATGGAAGTAGACTCTGTGTCAGAAATAGAAATTAAGAGGGAGTCGTGGATAACCCCGTTCAAGCAATACCTGCTACACGGGACTTTGCCCGAAAGAAAGAACGAAAGACGACAAGTCATTCGCAAAGCCTCACGGTATATAATTCAGGATCGAATAATGTATCGAAAAGGATTTTTGGTTCCATTACTTCGGTGCATCGCCCACGATGAGATAAAGCGGGTCTTGAAAGAAGTTCATGAAAGAGAATGTAGCGACCATACTGGGGACAGACGTTAGCCAAAAAGATCCTCCCTATGGATACTATTGGCCAACCGTTAATCGAGACGCCACAGACTATGTGAGAAGATGCGACAAATGTCAAAAGTATGCAAAGATTCCGAGAGCTCCGCCGATGGAACTCACACAAATGGTTAGCCCGTGGCCATTTGTAATATGGGGGATCGATATAATCAGCTTCTTGCCAATCTCCAAAGGTGGTGCAAAATTTGCAATTGTTGCGGTCGATTACTTTACTAAGTGGGCAGAAGCAGAACCCTTAGCTACGATCACCACCAAAATGGTCATTAATTTCGTTGTACGAAACATCATATGCCGTTTTGGCCTCCCACGAACTATCATTATGGACAACGGAACTCAGTTTGATAGTAGGGAGTTCAAAGAATTCTGCCAAAAATATTGCATTGAGAAATGATTTGCAGTAGTCACTCACCCAAAAGCTAATGGAAAAGTTGAAGCCGTAAATAAAATAATCAAATCCATATTGAAAAAATGTTTGGAGAAGGCTAGAGGCAAGTGGGTGGATGAACTTCCGACAGCACTCTGGGCTTACAGGACCACCCACAAGTCCGCGACTGGCCACACTCTATTCACGTTGGCATATGGCATTGAAGCTTTTATACCCATGGAACTTAAAGTTCCTTCTCATCGGGTGACTCACTATGATCCTAAGACGAATCAAGATCTTTTACCGGAATCGCTGGACTTTGTTGACGAAAAACATGATGAAGCTGATTTAAAGGCGGCCGCATATAGGCACTGAGTCGCTCGATATTGCAATGAAAAAGTTCGACCGAGAATCTTTGATGTGGGCAATCTCGTTTTGAAGTGAGTTTTTCTGATCCCATCACATATGAATCCCACATGGGAAGGTCCATACGTCATTGAACGAAAGCTTGGATAAGGAACCTTCAAGCTAGCGACCGTCGATGGCGTGACGCTCCCCCGAGCATGGAATAGCGAGCATTTGCACCGTTATTAACTTAGCCCACTTCTTTCGCATTTTAGTAGTAACTGTTTCCAATATGTTTTTCTTTTGTTGTTCTTTGTCTTCGGCATGTAATAAGACAATTCAGTTTGTTCCTTTTTGTTATGATCAATTAAGGCTTGAAGCCGCTTTTCTATGAACTGTTGATGTTCTGTGTTTTATAATTCCATGGAAAAATTAAATCACTTTATTCTGTCCGGCGTATGAACGTGCACACGAAATTAAAAGTCAATCGATAAAATAAAAAATCTCTAAGTCCTCGGAGTGCGGACTAGAGTACTCTGAGTCCCCAGATTGCGGACTAGAGTATAAACGACTTAAAAATCTCTAAATCCCCGGAGTTCGGACTAGAGTACTCTAGGTCCCCAGAGTATGGACTAGAGTATAAACGATTTAAAAACCTCTAAGTCCTCGAAGTGTGAACTAGAGTACTCTGAGTCCCCAGAGTGCGGACTAGAGTATAAACGATTTAAAAATCTCTAAGTCCCCGGAGTGCAGACTAGAGTACTCTGAGTCCCCAGAGTGCAGACTAGAGTATAAACGACTTAGAAACCTCTAAGTCCCCGGAGTGCGGACTAGAGTACTCTGAGTCCCTAGAGTACTGACTAGAGTATAAACGATTTAAAAATCTCCAAGTCATGTGGAAACGGACCGGAGCTTATGTAACCCACAAGACTTCAAATTTCGACTACAAGTTAGGCAGTAAGCTAAACAGTGAAAATCATCGAAGACAGAGAAACAAAATTTTATTTACTAATCCAAAATAAAGTATCATTACAACTTTCCTTGAGTATGAAGCAAAAAGTCGATTTACAATGACTATGAAAAAAAATAGAAATAACTGCATAATTCAGACTTATTCGGATTGGATGTGGCACGACCGGATAGCTACTTTTTTGATTTTTTCTCCTTCTTCGGCTTCCCCGAAGGCTCCTCACCCAAGCATTTTCTCTTGGACGCCTTGCTTCCTTGCGAGATGGTGCCCGGGGAAGGAGGAGGAACTTCTAGTGGCGTGATCCCCCCGGGGAGAATTATCTTCAAGGGCCTATTTAAAGGATCGTCAAGTTCCATCACTTGAGGTTCGACTTTAAATTTGGCCTTCTCTTTTTCCTCTTGCGCGACTCGCTCCCTCATGCTAAGTTTTGAAGTAGGTCCGGAGGCGCCAGTGATTTCAACCTTGTCATGTTCGTCCGCAGGTGAGGGATCCTCGACCTTATCCTCATCGAGTGCTCCGATTACTTGGGCATCGGGTCCAGGAGCATCCCCAGTTTGAAGCTCTTCCGCTATTTTTTCTTCTTTCTCCATGGCGACATCGCTCCTTGGAGTTGGTTCAGGATCAGAATGACCTACATGGAGTCATAAAGGATAAGTGTTAGAATACATCTATTATTCATCAAAAGCAATGGTCCTTTCAACCCTAGAAAGAAAAATTACACACCGACTTCCATTGACTCTCAGTTGATTTAGGAGTCTCACCCTCGGGAATAGGAGAAAGAACATGAACATCAAGACCGGGTTTCTCTAGGTCATATCCAACATGCTGCTCGAAAGGATCGAGTGATGAGCAACAAGCCAGCGAGGTGGAAGGAGGAACTGGATACTTGGTTCTAGATGATCCAACAACGTCGTCCTTGCCTTTCGATGAGGAGTAATTTCTTCCATAGAGGGCTTTGGCTGTGGATAAGTCAAAAGGCTCATTTCCTCAAAGCACTTCCTTCACAAGGGACTCCTCATCAATTTCTTCGGTGTCCAGCTCCACTCGCTTAATTTTTACTAGAGTATCCCATGCTTCAGCTAACGATTCGAGGTAACCCTCAACCATAAATGATAAATCTCGATGTATGAGAACTCGAGCATTGTATTCAACAATAAGCGGATCGAATAAGCATTTAATTTCTTCCTCCCGGCTTCAGCAGCTGCCTCAAAGCGAGAATCAATCTCTGTCAATGCAATTCTTTTGCCCTCTTCACGGGCCGCATCCTTTAACGCTTCGGCTTTAGAAATTTCCTCGTCGAGTTTCGTTTTTAAGAGCCGTGTTGCGACGATTTCCTTGCAATATCGTTGCGATTCTTCCAGTGCAGCAGTATTCTCTTCTTTTTCTTTAAGCAGCAACTCCTCCAGTTCTTTAACTCGTCGAGCGAGGACATCCTTTTCTTTCTGGATGGAGTCTTTTTCTAAGGCCAGAACACCGCTACGTTGAACTGCCTCATCGATTTCCTTTTTGTGAGTGACTTCAAGACGGCTGACTGCCTCAGTTGTATCTTTGGCATTTTGTTGAGCGGCCTCAAGTTGAGATTTGTATGAGGAAAGCTCTTCTTCCTGGACTTTAATAATCTCTTTATCATGAATGGCTTCAAGTTTCAGGTGATTGATTTCATGCTGACATTCCATAGAAACTTCTGAAACTTTTTCTACCAAATGAACAAACGCATCGTGTTGGACATAGACATCGTTATTGCAGGCGATGGCACTTTGTTTGAGATGCCCTGGAATTAGGTGAATCACAGGAAGAAATTTCAGTCCGTTGAAGCATACCTTCGGAAATGTGGCTTTAAGCTTGGCTAATCTTTCGGCAATCGACGGGTCATGTGCAGAAGTTGGTTGAGTATGCCTGGCCGGAGCCACAAACTTTTTATGAGGCTCACGAGATTGCTTTGTGCTGGACGAGCCAGAGTGTTGGTCGTGGGGAGCTTCATATTGAGATCCCTTCTGAGCGGATTTATCCTTGCTGTGCTCTGAGTGAGGGGGAGGGTCGTTGGAGTATGAAGAATGGCTGTATGTTTTTCTTCGCGAAGACGACGAGTCTCTGGGACGGTAATCCTTATCGCCGTTGTCATCTCTTTCCCGGCATCTACCTGACGCCGAATCCTGATTGGAGTGGTGGAAGATAGAGGACCCGCGAAGGCGGTCAAATCCGTGAGTGTGCCCCATATCAACTGCACAGAAATCAAGTGAGGGCGAGTTAGCGAGAATAATATGATGGATGAAACTTAAGTGTTGAGTGGAGTGTGAGTGTTCGTGTGTGCCCTAGTGTTTCGCCCCGACGGACCAATTTCTTTTGCTTTACTTATTGTAGTTCTTTCTCCCTGATGATGAATTTGATAACCTCCATCGCCTCTCACGGGGGAATTAAGTCCCATTTCCCCCTGGTCGTTGAAACCATAATTCAGTAGGTTATCAGGGATGGTCAGGTCCGAAAGACCTTTCAATGAACCCTCTAGATGTTGAGGAGACGACCTTTTCTCAACCGGAGTGATTGTAACTTTAGAATTTCCGCCTACTGTTTTCTTTTTCAATTTATAGGCTAAGCTTTTTTGCCTCTTTGAAGGGGGAGCGATTTGGCGATGCCAGGCGTGTCCGTTATTGGTGCAATGTCGGAGCCTAAGTTCTCATCGATCGTTTTCGGCACCTCGGCCTCCTTTATTTCACCTTCCTTGGATATGTCGGGGGTTCCTCCTGTAGAGGGCATCGAAGTCCCAACTTGCCCTTTGCCTTTTTCCGTGGCGGGTCTGGTTGTAACGACGCCAGTTGGGAGACTGGTTCGACGACCTTCCGCTAAAAATCCAAACTTTGAAAGCGATTCATTGGAAATAACGGACTTGATCTCCTGGTCCTCCACAGGAATAGATCGGATGGCCTCGATGGCCTCAGAATACCCAGTACCTTCGGGACATAGGCTGATACATGTAAAAGTCGAAAGAAGTTTAGAAAGAGTGCACCGCGTGCCATAGACAAATATTGTTCAGAAAATGGAACTTACTCCCTTCCAGCCATCTTCTCGCAAAGCCAGAGGGGCAGCTTACATAAAACCATTCCTTCTTATATTGGGAGAATTTACTCCATGCCCCCATCAGGATCTGACACTTGGAGTGTGGCTCAAGAAATACGAAGGATGGACTATCAGACCATCTTTTAAAGCGATAAATGTAGTGGATATCACCAAGAGTGGGAAGCCTGAATAAGATGCTCATGAAAAGAATACAAGTGCCATAGATTAATGCATGACTATTGGGATGTAGCTGTGCCGGGGCGATCTCGATATAATGTAACACTTCACGGAGAAAGGAGTTGAAAGGTGGCATGCTACCAACCCAGCACATGAATTTATTACAAGCTGTATATCCAGTTGGGGGCAGGTGAAGCCGATCTTGCCCCGATGGAACTAAAACGTCGTCGAAAGGAATTTCGTGAATTGTGCACAACCTACAAAGGCCGGCTTCACCGATTTTGAAGCTTGTGAATCAATAGGTTTATCCAGAATAACTGCTCCATCTATAACATCAGGAGCCGGGTCAATAACTGCAGCTGATGGATTTGGAATACCTTGTGTAGGAGTTGTCGATGGATTCGAAGTTCCTACTACCACCTGCTGAGAACTTGGCGCAGGCTTGTCAGATATTGTTGCGGAGCTTGATATCTTGGACATCTTCAACGAGCGTTAAAAATGGGTAGATACATGTTTGAACTATACTTGAAAGACAATCGATATCAGATATAACGATGACAAAACATCCCCTCGTGTTGTGTGTGAACTAGTGCTACGACTTAAATGTGAGTGCTGGAAAAGTTAAAGTTTTAGACACAAGTGTGGTATGATAAAAATTTAAGTTATTGTCCTCAGAGACTGTCATCGCTGACCGTCTCCTACAGTTTTTTATATGGATGACAGTAGTGGTTTTGGAGTCGAACATTGGCATCATGGAATGTGAAGACTATTTGTCTACATTTGGTGGGTTGAGTTTGCATTGAGTATTATTCAAGTTGTGGAGTACTTAGGTTTAATTAAGTCCCTGAACTAGTATGCTTTGTTACTGGTCATTGTCTGTTTTTCAGTGCTTGGTTGTGGAGGTGTATTGTAAAAATGAATGTTATGTTTGAATTGGAATAGTCTTGGTCATCAATGCCGATCTACTACCCTATGGGATGACCGAACCATCCAATCCTCTCTCTCTTTCTAACTACCGAACCACCTTCCTTAAGCTATACCGAACCTCTGTCCCTAACAACCGAACGGCCTCACTCAAACTTCAGAACCGAACGGCCTCACTCAGACTGCCGCCGAACCACTACCCTGGGTCCGTGCCAATTCATGGCAGCTCACTTAATGCCGAGTGGCCACACAATTAAACGTGTGTTGACCGACCCACTCTCACCCATTATTTTAAGAACGAGCGACATTCCCTCTTAAGGTATTGAGCCTCTCTCTAGCGCCACTCCCATAAAAAAGTTATCGACCGACCACTCACGTTTCCTACCAACCCAGACCTCCATGGAATGCTTGCAAATCCAACCTTGCCCTATGAACCTAACGATTTCTCTCAGTTGATCGGCGTGCTAAGCGCAAGATTATGGATCGTGCACCAAAACCAGACCTATCCACCTCCCTTTCTAATAACACCTATGTCAAACTCCTTCTCAACTACCTTGCCTATCCTCTCGTCCCTCGTATTTCTCTCCTCTCCTGCTCGCCGTGAAGAATCGTATGCATAAATGGCTCGAACTCAGTTCAAGTCCAGGAAAACAAGCCCAAATAGCTCAAAACGGAGCGAAGATCCTTACCTATGCAAAGGTTTGAAACCGAGGCAAGTAATTTCTGGGACTTGGAGTCGAGGGTGGTAGGGGAGCGTGTTGAGGAAGTTGACCGAACGAAGGAGTATGACAGTACAGTAGAGGAATGGAGCTCAGGTTTTGAGTAGGATCGAAGGAAAAGAATAATGAAGTCAAGGTGGGAAGAAGAAAGTAAAGGTCGGGGATTTTATATGGAGAAGGGAAGGTGAATCGATTTCCTCGAAAGACCCGGTCGTCATGTTTAACAAGGTCGACAGGTCATCGTGCCGAACCAGCCCAGGCAACCGATCAAGTGGGTCGGCCCTCATATGCCGAACCAATATATATAAAAAAAGAAAAGTGTATAAGTAATAATAATAAAGTATTTTTTGAACAGTGCATAAATAAATAATGAATAAAGGTCATAACCGTGATAGGTAGAGGTTTATTGTTAATAAAATAAAGAGAATGTGGATATAAAAAATATATATGTAAATACGTACACGTATAATAATGATTGAGGGTAGTGGCCTAGAGAAGAAATAAGTATTACTGGGAGGAGCTTGGATTTGGAAGATCTCCCATGGTTCAGTCTTTGAAAGACAAAGTGAAGCTTCGCCAAGAGCCAATGAAAAGTGGCAGTCAGTTACTAGTCGGAATGCGCTAGCTTCTGAAAGCGAGAATTATTCGTTGAGTCAAAGCGCGTGATGTTGATTCACAAGACGCACTTTGGGGGGGCAAATGTTACTCGATTACTTGGCCCGGCTACAAGATGATGATTATAGAGGTTTTGATTGGAACGAGACCAGACTCGAGCTAGTGAGGGGTTGGAAATATATGGAATGGATTCAATTTGAGTCGTTCGGCCTATATACACGGATCGGCCTGTATACATGGTTCGGCCGAGGAAGGGAAGACATGCTTCGTTCGGTCTTGTGAGATGGCGTGTGTCGCTCGGTTAAAGAAAGGTGTCTGTAGGAACTCAATGCATATCGCTCGGCCTAGAGGAGAAGTTCGTGGCTCGGTCGAGGGAGGATAGACAAAGCAGTTCGGTCAATTTTCATTTGGTATGGATTTGGTCCGACCTTAAAAGCACAAAGTCATTCGTCGCTCGACTAGGGGAGACATTGTTTCGTTCGGTCCAGATGCTTCGGCATGCGCCGCTCGGTCAAGGAAGTGGAGCCATGCATGGTTCGGCTAAGGAGCTTTGTTCAGTTTTGTTTCGGTGCTCGTGGTTCAGTCATGGTAGTTTAATATACCTCGTTCGGTGCATGCAAGCGAAGTTGGTGGATACCAATTCCACTTCAAAGTAAGGCGGTCAGCTTGTCATTGCTTCGAGTCACACTGTTGCTCACTTTGAGCCTCTAGAAGGATTGCTTCGAGCTTATCATCAAGACACCCCGGTTCGACATTTACCGCTCGGCCGAGGACGTTCGACAAACTTGGCTCAGTCTGATGTGCACGAGTTGTCAATAGTGGGCCGAGGTACCTTATTCTTGGGCTTGCACAGAGAGTCCCGCCTATCTTCGTCTATAAATAGAGAGGCATGGGCATAGTTGAAGGGACCTTTTTTCGAGAACTCCAAGGACACTCTATCATTTTTTGTACTTACTTCTTTCAGTTCAAACTTGTATACGAGTTGTTTGTTTATAGATTGAATCTGTATTCAAGTCTTTGAGAAAAGCAATAAAGATTACATTAACAGTGGACGTAGGCAATTACGCCGAACCACTATAATTCTGGTGTTCTTGTTTTTGCAGTTACTTTTGCATATATTCCTCTGTTTTAATTTACTATCTTCATTAATCTCTCTACACAAATCTATTCTTGGGTGTTAGTGACCAATTCTGGTGCTAACAAATCTCTACTTAAAATATTTTAAAAACATTAATTTAAAATCTCAAAAAATCGTACTTTTTATTTACTTGAAATAAATTCCTTCTTTAAATATTTCAAGGATAATTATTAAAACATATAAAATTTCCAAAGTCACTTTAAAATATCTTTTTAAACCAAAAACGTTATTTTATAATATTTTCAAATACCAAAATATGGCCCAGTGCTACTAAAGCACTAAATAAGCAAAATCATATCCATGTCATCAAATATCACAATATATATAAAAAGTAAAATCAACAGTGTGAGGAACCCTATTGGATTCCTCCAACCTTTTTCCCTCAATTATATACAGTATATAACCAAATAATATAAATCAACCGCTTCGAGGCGAGATTGTATAAAAATGGTCATCCGCTCTTACACAAGAACGTAATAGAGTCACATCCGCTCTAGGAGCGGGAATATACTCAAACCAATAATATAAAATAATAAATCATCCAAACAGTCAATAACAATCAACAATCAAATATCCACGTATCCGATAAATAATATTTATTGACTAAAATATATCTCTGGATAACCAAAAAGGTGAGTTTAACTTATATTGGTTTCAGTTTCGTCAAAACGTTCCCATTTGAATTAAAATTGAATAGGCGTTCAATTTTAACCCAAATTTCTACTAGCTCCAAATCCAACCGATCTAACTCCATAGCTTAGATTTCGCTGGTATGAACACAACGGAACTTGTCGCATTCAATTTGGACCTCGTATGGAAAAGTTATGAATTAATTAACTTTCGAAATAATTAAATGATAATTATCCTTTAATTAATTAAAAAATTTAAACCTTAATATCCACCCTTTGAAACCACGTTTCCAGGCACGCAAACCAAACCCACATATACGCGACCTCGAACCATCGCGGGCTTCCATCCCTTCACCGTTGATCATGCGACCACTACCCAACCACATGCCAACCTCATCGCCACTACCCCCACCACACCCCGACCCTCGTGACTTCCACCTTGCTGCCGCCAATCCCGAACCCGAACCCACTTTTGCTATAAACAATGCCAAAATTCGACCATCTCGCTTCACCATAAGGAAATCCAACCGTTGGAGTAACTCCCTAGTCGATCTTTGCATTTCGTTAGTTGAAGTCGAGAGCCGATTTGACTTGGTTGGCTTCGGCGATCATGAGCCGTTGGATGGGAGGAGGGAATTTGAAAAAAATAGGTGAATTGTCTTCTGATTTGCATGCTAATATAAGCAAGTGAAAGGGTATGGGTTAACGTGATGGAAGTATGCGCAAGCATGGTGAAAAAAGAAGCACAGATATACACACACACACGTGCGCGCGCGCACACACACACACACATATATAATTTAAATTAGAAAATATCTAGCTTTTAAACGTCCGAAATTTTCGAACTCCTACCGAGACATGCCGCCTGGTGTTTTATATGCTATTCCCCTATTTTGAACATACTGGAACTAGTTTCGAAGCCTAGTTTGATCATATACAGAAGATGCTTTTCAAACCCAATTATATTATATAAATTCCTGAAATTAATTTCTAAGCGTTTCGATCTCGCAAACCCAAACTATACGTCCAATCGCCAAGAAATTCGTCGACGTACCATAATTCACTATTACGGATCCAATGAAACAGTTTCGTCCAATTCTGAGATGGTGCCCCGGAAGGCTATTATTACATGTTAATTAAAACGAATTATTATAAAACCAAATTAATCACTTTTAAATCTAAATTAAAAGTCTACTATCTTCATTCTTATTTAAATAGAATTTAAATCAACTTTCGAAATCATTTTTATTTACATCAAATTCAAGTTTGAATTATTTAGACAATTCCCAATATTAATTTCAATACTTTAATTATCAAATAAATCGCTATATTTGAAATTCAAGTTATTTGTCTTTTAAAATTAACTTTTCAATATTTAAAATCAATTAAATATTCCAATTTTAAATGACTGATATTTTGGGTCGTTACATTCTTCTCCCCTTAAAAGAATTTCGTCCTCTAAATTGCCAAGTAAGAAAAATGCCACCAAACCTATTAATTTTCAAAATCAATCAGATGTAATAGATTACCAAATTCTTTTAAGCTTTTAACCTTCCAAAATCAATTAGCTGAAATAGATTATAAAATTTCTAAGTCTTTAAAATTCATTCACATATTCCAACTAATACCCTTACAAGTTATAACATAAAAATCAAATTTTAGTTATCAAAGTTTTTCCAAAATTTTCTAACTCCTAAATTTACGGAAAATTTCCCCAGCATCTCCTTTGCGCGGCTCGATTGTAAAAATTTACAACATATATATATATATATAATCACAATATACATCTCATCTTCAAGGATGAGGCATCCCATAGGGAAAAATATAAAAATACGGTATGTAATCCGAGATATGTACCTTATTTTAGTATTAGCAAGCATATAAAACCAATATAATGTGAAAGCGAGCTCAAAATACGAAGCATACACCATCCGCACTTACTAATCACTCAACAACTAATGAGAATATGTTTATTGAAAGTAACATCATTATATAATATAGAGAATACAATACTATATGAAAATGTAACAAGAGAAACGATCAAGCAATAATATTCATTCAATTAATTTATCATCACATCAATTTGCATTTTCAAATGTCACATTATATTTATACAATTCATTTCGTGTTAACATTAAATTTATTCATTATCAATTTATTTACATTCAATCTACTTCCATTCAATTTATTTTCATTTAATTACTCACATTCAATTTTTACTTAGTATATTCCTTTCAACACTAATATCACTTAAGAACCATTCCATAAAATTACTTAAGTTCATTTTAAACATTTTATACAACCCTTCTTCTTTTCATTATCATTCAACACTTAAGTTCATATGTAATTCCATTAAACAACATTTCAAACCATATACAATTCATTTTGCAACTCAAATTGGATTTCATTTTATAACTCGAGTTCATATCCTGTCATTGCTTCATTTCATTTTATTCATTTCATTAACTCTATTTATCTAACTTTACTCAAGTTAAACTTTAATTTCATGTCTCAATTCCCAATTTTCTTTTCTTGTCTATACAATATCCAAATTATAAGTTCACAAATTTAGTTTCATATATTTATAAATCATACTTTGGATTTTAAAATCAAAACTTGTCTCACTAAAACACAACTTCAATGGTGGCAACCCATTACTTAGAAACCAAAAAATGAACGCCGATGATGCTGTAGTCATCACAGAATTATTTTCCAGCGGTAGAAGTGAGTTCGGTGCTTTCTATTTCTTTTAAATCCCATTTTAAAATATTTCTATCCAAAATAGTTTTAAAATAATACAATTATTACCTTTCCAAAACTTTTGAAAACAATTTTCAAATCAATGGTGTTTAAATTCTCAAATTTCATGTTTTAAATCCATTTTTATTTACAAACCATACTTATAAATATACTTATACAATTTTCATTTCCTTTCCATTTATATATCACACTTATAAATCATATTTATATAATCTCACTTCTTACGAAATGTCCTTTCATAGATGTTGATTAAATACTCTATAATTCATACTTATAAATTTCCCTTATATAAATTTTCACTTTGGTTATAAAAAACCATTTCTTAATTGTTTATCTTTGTTTACATTATAATAACAACCTTTATTAGAACACAACAACAAACAACAATGATAATAATCAAATATTATCATCCACTAACAACCAAACACGCCATATATAACTATAATAATTTCTAAAAAAAATATATTCCTTTATATATATATAAAATATAATTTAGATAAAATTTCATATACCAATTCTTAAAACAATATTGTGTCGGTTTGCCTTGTTTAAGCACATAGAAACCCCTATCGATATCGCGGCATCCCACTAACCGGCCAAAATTCATAAGCCATTTAGCAGATAATAAAACATTTTTATATCACTAACAAATACGTACTCATATATATAATACCCTCGAACTCATAATAAGGAATTCCGTTACGTTATCTCTTAATGAGTTGCCCCATCAAAAGCCAAGGTTCTCGCTTAACTTTGCGCTCTAATACCAAGTGTTACAACTCAAGATTTTCGACCCTCGAAAATCAACACTAATACATCTAATGTATTACCTACCGAGTAATCAAATGCCGGAAAACTCGATTGTCAGCAGAAAGAAGGAAGAAAGAAGAAGAGAATAATAAAAGAAACTGAAAACAACATAGAGTCTCATAATCGCAGCGGAACAATGTATAATATAATATTAAAGATCTTTACAAAAGAGAAACTATAATATACATACATCCATCAGAGTACAACAACAAATCACAATCATCGGCCTAGACATTTATAACAACCTGTCCTCAAAATGTTGATAATTTCTTTAACAACCCAAAATTTAACCCGTAATAATTAATTTGTTAATTAATTAAATAATAAAATAACTTTGGGAAATTGTCAGAATCAAGCCACGGAAGTTGCACCATTGTGTCCGTGGTAATTTTCTGGTCAATTTCCGTATATAGAACGTCGGAAACCAAGCTAATATGACCAAGTTATAAAATAAACAAAATAAGCAGAAATAAAAAGAAAAAATATATATATACAGGTCGACCTGGGCAAGGGGGCGGTTGACCACCTTGTCGACCCGCCTTGCTTTTTTTGCAAGAAAACGAACGTTCGTTCGTTCAAACCTTCAATAGCCCCTAACCGACGTATTTTACATCGTTTTAACTGATCTGGTCCCTCCGTTTCTACATCCGATATCCCCTATTCAGCCTATGAAGTGGTTGCATCCTGTTCAATCTCCAAATCCAACGGTCCAAGATTTACTTCTACACCTAAAAATAGACCCCTAGACCTAAAACCTTTTCTAATTCTAGGTTTACTCCAATTGGGTTCACCTTTCTAGGGAGGACCTTATACGGAATAATTTTTCCAAAGGAGAAAATCATTATAAATTAAATTATTTTACAACTCCAAGTGAATCCGGGAAGACCAAAGGAAGAGCTTAGGACCGGAGGAAAGTGATTGTAATTATTTTAAGATTTCTTTAAGTAATTTAAAATAATAGGGTTTCCACTAGTTGTAGTTTTACTACGATTTTTGGAATAGCCTTTTAAGTAGTATAATTACAGTTTTTAGAATTATTTTCAGTCTATTTCCTTTCAGCTATTCTTTTCTGTAATTTTAGTTTATTTCTGTTAATTATAATTTATTACTGTTAAGCATAGCTTTTTATTGATTTATAGTTTATTTACAGTATTAAAGTTTATTTATGTTATTTATTTCTTATTTACACCTTTTTCGACATTTTGGATTTTATGTAAGCGTCTATTCTCTTCATCCCCCTTTTCTTCGCTTATTAATTAGAATAAATTAAATGCGAATATGGATTATATAAGTAAGAATACTAAATGAAGAAAATAAGATGTAAATTATAAAGACTGTAATAAATAATTGAATTGGACTGCAGTAAATAATGGAATTGAACTGTAATAAATAATGGAATTGGACTGAAATTAAGCCTAATTATAATTAGAATTGGACTAATTAAAGATAATTGGCATAGTTATAACTTAGAATTATAACTAACAGAGTAAAAGATGAAAGAAGCTTATTTTCACACTTAGACCTTGGGTTAAGTAATGAGCATGATTATAACGTAGGTTATCATAAGAAAAAGAATAGAAGGAGGCATATTTTAAGACTTGGGATAAATTAATAAGCGTAGAAAGTAAAGATGATAATAAAGACTTATTTAAATAATTTATCAAAGTTAATAAGCAAAAATGAAAGTAGGACCTGTACCAAATAACATTCCCTATTAGACGAAACGGTGGTCTCACATTAGCCTAAAGCGAGACGAGGGCACGCTTATGCTAAGAATGGTAATAATTGGTCAAATAGAAGTCCAAATCACGGGGGATTTGGAAGGGGCGCGACTAGATATTGTTTGGATGAAGAGCCAGTACCAACAGCATTACCCCTATTTTCTATGGACACACGGTGATCTCACGTTAGCCTGAAGTGTGACGAGGGGTACGCTTATGCTGGTTGTGGAGGTAATAAGAAGACCCAATAGGTGGAGCAAAAGGTAGCATGGGCATGGTGGCAGTTGCGCGTGCGACTTTCATTCGGGTGCTCAGTAATAGCTATGAGTTCCAAGCGCTAGTATGAGTTTCTTTCATAGACACCATTGCCTTCTGTGTAGGGAGCTATATATGTCGTCCGAATCCACAGTGTTTGCTCTGAGCATCTTTCGTAGAAACCATTGGCTGCTATGTAGGGAGTTATATAGCGACCGGTCCGTAGTAAGGTATATGGAGTAGTAGGCCGATCAAAAAGGTTAGAATTAGGGTCACATCCTAATTACAATATTAGAAATTCAGCCTAATTAAAGCAGAAATCAAGGACAAGTGCAAGCAATCAAAGTTAACCTATCTTATAAATTGAGAAATATTTAATCGTACTTATTTCCTGTTTATCCTTATTTATGCTAGAACTGTTGTAGGGTCTATTACTGTTATCTTGCTTAAAGACTCTAGTAATTACTATCATTCACTAGACTTTTAGTCTGACCCTCTCCTCTATTTTCCCCTTTTCCCCCATAGGCAATCAAGGGAGAAGTCAGTAGACTGCTGTTGCTTGGAGTTTTCTTGGAGGAGTTCTCTACTATGTATTTCATTTATTTCCAGCTTTTGTCCTTTCTGTGTACTGCCTTATTATGAGGGATATTATGTACTCTGATTTTGAGACTATGAATTTTAATTTCATAAGACATGATCGGTTTTGAGATATGCATGTTGTATTTGATATTTGACTTTTTTATGAAGCAATTATGAAAGTTTTATTTTAAATAAGTTATTATTGTAGTTTCCACTGTTTTTACCTATTTTTGTCTTGTGAATCATAGTCTCTGTTAGTTTCAGTTATACCTACAACACACCACGTCTTCTAATGTGTCCTTTTGGGTAAATTAAGGGGTGTGGGTGTTTCACTTGGTATCATAGCCTAAGGTTACAGGATTCTTAAAAATTTATTTTAAAGTAAAGTATTTTCCAAAATAACTTGTTTTAAAAGTATTTTTCAGAAAAAACCCTTAGAAATAGTTTTTAAGTATAAAAGAGTTTTTATAAAAATGCCCTTCAAATCAGTTCAACCTTCTTTCGATTCTTTCAAGCCTAAGTTTCCTTTTCTTTGCATAGTATGGCTGACTGGTTCCGTAGAGCTACGGTACCAGAGATGAAAGGGCAAGCGCCCAATACAACACCGGTAGGTGGAAATCCCTTTAATCCACCTACACTAGTCGATTTTTCTAAGCTATGCAAGTATTTCACTAGCATAAGAGGCGAAACATTTTCTAGCATGAAGGATTTCAAGGAGACACAAGCTAGGTTGGAAGATATGGAGCGAAAGTTTAGGCGGTTAGGTTTCGAGGACCGATAGAGTGGTCAACCTATATCTTGGCAGCTGGAAGAAGAGCTTAAGGCGGTTCCTACAAGCTCTAAGAAGCCATGGTGGAAGAGCAAGAAGGATAAGAGGAAAAGGGAAGGCCCTCAGAAGTGAATCAAGAAAAGTGGGAGATGTAAGCGTTGTAGAATGACTGGTCATTACGCAAGAGACTACAAGAGAGAGGAGGTGAAGAAGTGTTACAGCTATTAACAACCCGGTCATCTTAGTTAGTTTTTTCCTCAGAAGATGGGACAGGGAGATAGTGCACCTGCAGTGCAGATTCAGGCGTTGGATGCAACACCTTCCAACAGCGGACCGGATCAAGGTAGGAAAATTATGTTTCTATTTATGATTTTCCCATTCAGACTCTTTTCGATCCTAGAGTATCACACTTTTTCATCTCTAGTTCTTTGGTAGATTGTTTGCACTTAGACATCTCTTTAGTAGTAGACCCCATTGTTGTTTCAAACCCTATGGGAGGATCGACACTCTTGTCTATGGTTTGTAGGGGTTTGAAAATTTATATCCTAGGCGTAGAATTTGACTATGACGCCTATCTTTTGGGATTTTCGGGGTATAGGATGATTTTGGGAATGGATTGGCTATCCACATATGGAGCTATATTAGATTGCGAGAGGAGAGTCGTTAGACTAGTGACATGCATCAGTAGGACTCCCGAGATTTCTTACGACCCGCAAGGGTCGGTTATTTTGAGCTTCCTTTATTCCCTCGATTCATCATCATCGGAGTTAGATTCGGTTACCGTCGTCAGAGATTTTCCAGATGTCTTTGAGGAGGTTAGGGGACTATTCCCTAAGAGTGATATTGACTTCAGGATTTATTTTGCTAGCCAGTAGCATTACCCGTAGGGCATATGGAGCCTAGGGAAAGGAAGCATTGAGCAAGCAGATCCATGAGCTTTTGAGAAAGGTTTCATAAGAAGAAACATATCGGAATAGGGAGCACCAGTCGTCTTCGCTACCAAATCAGGTGGTTCTCTTCGACTTTTCATTAACTATAGGGAATTGAATAATCTCACAAGGAAGAACCATTATCCACTCTCTAGGATATATGATCTTTTCAACCAGTTAGTTGGCTCTTTAGTATTCTCCCAGCTTGATTTAGCCACTAGATTTCATCAGCTTAGGGTCGCTGATGATAACATTGATAAGACTGCATTTAGGACAACAGACGGATTCTTTGAGTGGTTAGTCATGACTTTTGGGCTAACCAATGTCCTAGCCTATTCTATAGATTTGATGAACCATGCTTTTAGAGGTGTCCTAAAATAAAGTTCTTGGCGGTATTCATGGTCAACATTTTGTTGTTATCCGAAAAGTATGGAAGAGCATGTTATTCATCTAAAGGAGGTTCTTTGTACGCTTCATGTTCGTCAGTTGAGAGCAGAGTTCTTGAAGTATCACTTTTGAAGTGCGTTTATTGGGGCATAGAGAATGTCTATACATGATAGGGATTTAAGAAATGGTTTTGTACATTTAGGATTGGGATTATGGAAATCCAAAAGGAGGTAGGCAATGGTTAGAGATGTACAATAAAATTCGGTAGATATGCAGAGAAGAAAGTCCATGTGTAGGTAATTGCAGAAATTATAATTGTCTCAAACAAGTGGATTTGACGGTGATGCCTTAGAATAAATATAAGTATACAAGAGGAATATGAGTAAAAGCCTTTAGTTTAGGAAAAGTACTCCGAGGGTAGTAAGTAGGAAGACCCACTTTATGCTAAGCCCAATAAATTGAAATTTTCGAAATTTAAATTTTTATTTTGGAGTTGAAAATTTTGCATTGTTAATATTTTCTTTCAGAAAATAAACATGGGGTTTTTTGAAGAATGGTATGAAATTTAAGTTGGTTTTTATATAATGAAAAATTGGAATTCATTTGAAGAATTATGGAGTGTATATATATAACTCATTAGTTTCATTGTAAGTAAACAAAGATTTTAAACATAAATACCTAGGGTGTATCAAGTATCGAAACGTAGATTACAACTTTTATTGTTGTAATAAATGTTTTCGTGGGAAATAAGTGGAGCATAGGCTATCACACTATTGTTATAGTAAGTGAATCTCAAGTGAAATATTTTTACATAGGTCTACGAGGTTTATTTATTTTTTTGGGTTGTAGTAATGGTGTTTTATGCAACCTCCATTTAAACCCAAATAAAAATGTATTTTAAAAGGTAATTTCTAAGTATATAAACAAAATGGTTTGTAAAGTACACTTATTATTAATAAGAATAGGGAAGTGTTTTTGTAGTTATGGAAAAACTAAAATTATTTTGAAAGTGAGTTTTTCTGAAAGGAAAATGTGTAAGTTAGATATTAGAAAATATTTATCATGGAAGAATATAATTTAAACATATTTAATTCTATTGGAATGAAAAGAATAATGGTATGATTTTCTATGAAACCGATAAAAATGTTTCGTGCAAGTTTCAAGGAATAGATGAAAGAGATATACAAGGTATGAAACGCACTATATTTTGTATAGCCTATTTCAAAAAATATATAATAAGTTCCTGATAATTTCACATAAACATGAAATTCTCTTTTAAAAGGTTCATAGAAGATTTTAGCGTTAATAATTTCTCATTTGAGAAAGTAGTTCCAATATATTAAGGTATGAGGCCGTAAGGTATAATAGAAGATGTTTAGAAACACATAAAAACAGTTAAAGGATATTTTAAAGATATTTCAAAAGAAAATGGTTTGATGAAAAAGTTAATAAGTTTTTGAAATTAAATACTTAATAAAAGTAAAATTTGAAAATTCAAATTTTTATAGAAAAGCTGTAAAATACTTTAAAAGAGAGTGAGATATAAGTTTTAGACTTAAAGATTTGGAAGTTTTTCCCCTCTAGGTTTGGGAAATAATATTAAGTGACCAAGTATTTTTGAAATTAATAGAAACTAAAAAGATAACACTTTTAAAGACAAAGATTTTGGGAATTGATGTTTTAGAATTTTTAGAAACCTTAGTTATTAAAACAAGGTGATAAATACCAAACCGAACTCTTAAATGTGGAGTAGATAAGAGTCATTTCCTAGGAGTAACTGAAAAGGTGTAAGGAGATAGTAGTAATTACTTTTACAAGTAATAATGGAAGTTCCTGTAAAGTGTATAGGACACTATTAAGAACCTAGGAATGTTACAGTAAAATGAAATTAGTAGGATAATAAGACAAGCATGGTTGAGAATGAGTATTCTTGATTTTGGAAGAACTTGGGAAAAGCATATTCCTTTAGTGGAATTCATATGGTAGTAGTTTTCAAGCTAGCATTGAAATGGCACCTTCTGAAGCTCTTTTTGGGAAGGCCGTGTAAGACGTGTTCATGTTGATTGGAGTCTCCAGAAAGGTTGCTTCTTGTTTCCGACATGGTTAGAGAGATTTCAGAGAAGACTAATTTGATTAGGAGAAAATTCGTATCTCATATCCATGTCTCTTTGATAATAGGTTTTAAAATTTCCTTTTTCCATCTTTAGATTTGAGTAGGTTCTTTCCTTTATTATCCTTTGGGAGGGTAGAACCTAGGATTTAACCTATGGATGGTAGAATTTGATGTAAACATGTTAATAGAACATGTTATGAATGATGTATGCTATAGGTACACTAGGCACCATCATTCTTTAGGGACCGACCTAAATATGCATATGGATGTGTGCGCATTTTTATTTTTTTTCATTATTGCTATAAATGGATGTTTATCACATGATTGTTGCATTTGGAAGATGTTTGTAGCACGCATATAGAATTATCAGTTATCTTTAGGAAATTTTTGCATTCATTTGGATACATGGCACGCACATGATTGCATAAAAGGAGGTCAACTGAATTAGTGGACCGCTTAATCTTTTGAATTAGTTAGGAACATTTACACTACACTAATTGCATAAGTATCATAAATTACATTAGAAGAACTTAAGGACAATGGATGAATGGTTGATGATTGAGTAGTTGGTTGTAGAATTGGATGAAAATATTTAGTACATTCTTTTATCCTTTGAGATTTCAGGAACGAAATCCCTTAAGGAGGGGAGAATGTAACAACCCAAAATTTAACCCGTAATAATTAATTTGTTAATTAATTAAATAATAAAATTACTTTGTGAAATTGTCAAAATCAATCCACGAAAGTTGCACCATTGTGTTCGTGGTAATTTTCTGGTCAATTTCCATATATAGAACATCAGAAACCGAGCTAATATGACCAAGTTATAAAATAAAAAAATAAGCAGAAATAAAAAGAAAAAAATATATATTATATATCTATATACAGGTTGACCGGCCGGTCGACTTGGGCAAGTGGGCGGTCAACCACCCGGTCGACCAACCTTGCTTTTTTTGCAAGCGAATGAACGTTTTTTGTTTGAACGTCCCAGAGCCCCTAACCGACGTATTTTGCATCGTTTTAACTGATCCGGTCCCTCTGTTTCTGCATCCGATGGCCCATATTCAGCCTATGACGTGGTTGCATCCTATTCAATCTCCAAATCCAATTGTCCGAGATCCACTCCTATACCTATAAATAGACCCCTAGACCTAAGACTTTTTCTCATTCTAGGTTTTCTTCAATTGGGTTCACCTTTCTAGGAAGGACCCTAAACGGAATAATTTTTCCAAAGGAGAAAATCGTTATAGATTAAATTATTTTACAACTCCAAGTGGATCCGGGAAGACCAAAGGAAGAGCTTATGACTGAAGGTGAGTGATTGTAATTATTTTAAGATTTCTTTAAGTAATTTAAAATAATAGGGTTTCCAGTAGTTGTAGTTTTACTACGATTTTTGGAATAGCCTTTTCAGTAGTATATTTACAGTTTTTAGAATTATTTTCAGTCTATTTCCTTTCAGCTATTCTTTTCAGCAATTTTAGTTTATTTCTGTTAATTATAATTTATTACTGTTAAGCATAGCTTTTTATCGATTTATAGTTTATTTACAGTATTTAAGTTTATTTACTGTTATTTCTTTCTTATTTACATCTTTTTCGACGTTTTGGATTTTATGTAAGCTTCTATTCTCTTCATCCCCCTTTTCTTTGCGTATGGATTAGAATAAATTAAACGTGAATATGGATTATATAAGTAAGAATATTGAATGAAGAAAATAAGATGTAAATTATGAAGACTGTAATAAATAATGGAATTGGACTGTAATAAATAATGGAATTGAACTATAATAAATAATGGAATTGGACTGAAATTACGCCTAATTATAATTAGAATTGGACTAATTAAAGATAATTGGCATAGTTATAACTTAGAATTATAACTAATAGAGTAAAAGATGAAAGAAGCTTATTTTCACAGTTAGACCTTGGGTTAAGTAATGAGCATGATTATAACGTAGGTTATAATAAGAAAAAGAATAGAAGAAGGCTTATTTTAAGACTTGGGATAAATTAATAAGCGTAGAAAGTAAAGATGATAAGAAAGGCTTATTTAAATAATTTATCTAAGTTAATAAGCAAAGATGAAAGTAGGACCTATACCAAATAGCATTCCCTATTAGATGAAATGGTGGTCTCACATTAGCTTGAAGCGAGACGAAGGCACACTTATGCTAAGAATGGTAATAATTGGTCAAATAGATGTCCAAATCATGGGGGATTTGGATAAGGGGCGCGACTAGATATTATTTGGATGAAGGGTCAGTACAAACATCATTACCCATATTTTCTATGTACAGACGGTGATCTCACGTTAGCCTGAAGTGTGAAGAGGGGCATGCTTATGCTGGATGTTAAGGTAATTAGAAGACCCAATAAGTGGAGTAAAAGGTAGCATGGGCATGGTGGTAGTTACGCGTGCGACTTCCATTCGGGTGCTCAGTAATAGCTATGAGTTCCAAGCGCTAGTATGAGTGTCTTTCGTAGACACCATTGCCTTTTGTGTAGGGAGCTATATATGTCGTCTGGATCCACACTGGTTGCTCTAAGCATCTTTCGTAAATACCATTGGCTGCTATGTAAGGAGTTATATTGCGGCCGGTCCACTGTAAGGTCTATGGAGTAGCAGGCCGATCAAAATGGGTAGAATAAGGGTTACATCCTAACTACAGTATTAGGAATTCAGCCTAATTAAAGCAGAAATCAAGGACAAGTCCAAGCAATCAAAGTTAACCTATCTTATAAATTGAGCAATATTTAATCGTACTAATTTCCAGTTTATTCATTTTGTAACGACCCAGAATTTTGGAAATTTGAAATTGGAATATTTAATTGATTTTAAATATTTAAAAGTTAATTTTTTAACTTGAATTTCAAATATAACTATTTATTGGATGTAACAACCCGTGATTTGCAATTACCAAATAATAAATTAAAATTGTGATTTTAATTTAATTGGAGCTATTAATGAATTTTTAATGTGGCTAATTTGTTCAAAATTTAGTTATTTTGAATAAATTAATACTTTTGGGCTTAAGTGTAAAATGGAGCATTTTATGGAAATTAATTAGGGAAATTTGAAATTTATAATATTGCAAAATTTTATTTGTGTAAAATAGTGCAATATTTGATTTGGGAATTTAATTTGCAATTTATTTGCAAAATAGTGATTTTTGGCTAATATTAACTATAAACGGTGTTTTGGGGAAATTAGGGGTTAAAATGTAAAATATTGTTGATATAGGATTTTATGAAATGGATAAAAATAATTGTTAACATCTTTTCATAATTTTCTATGGTTTGAAATGTATTTAGTAATTTGTATGTAGATTGTACTTAGAGAAAATTGCTTATCTATATACACATGAATAATACTAAGTCCTAATGGGTATTAGACCCAATAACCCTAACCATTAGCATATAAATTATCTTTTCTCCCATTTCAGCCAACACTTCATTTCATAACCACTAAACCCTAATTAGAAAGCTCCTAAACCTAGCCATAGCCTCTTAAGCAAAACTCCAATCTACACCAAATCAAAGAGAGTTAATCCAACCCATTAAAAGAGGTAATAGCAATCACAAAACCCACCTCTAATTCATTCTTTGATTTCTGAAATAAATTAGTAATCATTGTTTTTGTTCATTTTCATTGACTCAAGCTCATTTATCTTCATCTTCCTGCCTGGGGATTGCTAATCTTTGTGTTTGATCATTCTCTTGCTTGGTGAAAGGTAATAAATGCTAGCTAGAAACCCATTTGATATTTGCTATGGTTGGAAAGCTGAGATCATGATCTTCAACCCTGCAAAATTTGGTTGAGATCTAGGTGCGTTTGATACTTCATTTTTATTGCCAAAGTAGCACCCAGAAACTGTTTTGAAAAACATTGATTAATTTTAGTTCAAACGTCCAACTTCGCGACCTCGCTGAGAGCAGGTCCAATGTCGGATTTCATCGGTTTCGGTCTCATTGGAAAGATGAGGTCAAGATCTTCAACCCTGCAAAATTTGGTTAAGATCTGGGTGCGTTTGATACCTTATTTTTATTGCCAAAGTATCACCCAGAAACTGTTTTGAAAAACAGTGATTAATTTTAGTTCAAACGTCCAACTTCGCTACATCGCTGCGAGCAGGTACGATTTTGGATTTCATCGATTTTGGTATTGTTGGAAAGCTGAGGTCGAGATCTTCAACTCTGAAAAGTTTGGTTTAGATCTGGGTGCGTTAGATACTTCGTTTTATTGCCGAAGTAGCACCCAGAAACTGTTTTACAACAGTGATCATTTTCAATTATCGTCGGACAAACTCTGAGACGTTGCCATTTCTTCGTTTCAAGTCGGAACCGAACGATTCTTGTTGCATATCAAAGTAGGAGTACTTTTCTATGCTCATGCAAATTTTAATCAAGATCTGGGTTCATATGGCCCATTCGACCATGTCTTCAAAGTTGGACCTTTGCATTGTTTTGACACAGCAGAGTTTTGTGATTTTTGTCCGACTTTGAGACGACGCTGTTTCTTCGTTTCGAGTCGGAATTACCAGATTATTTTTGCAGTTTGGGGCATATATGTTGGTCTACACGGCTACAAATTTTCATGCCATTTGAACTCGGTTTGCAGGTTCAAATCTGCCGTCGAACTAGTGACTTTGACTTGTTTTCAGCGATTTATACTTGGTATAATTTCGACTATTTTTTTGAGTTTTTCCGATTTCTTTGAGATTTGTCTCTAGGTTTCGTGCATGGATTTTATAAATCATTTTAAAGTGATTTTCCATCAAATTAGCTTTTGAAACTATTATTTAGTATTATTTTAAATATTAAATTAATTACTCCATAATAGGAGGATTTCAAAGGCTATTTCTAAAGAGGTTTTCAAACGATTAAAAATCTGTTTTCTCCAACTATTTTCTAAGTAAAATATACACTCTTCTGCACTTCGAGCAAAGTGGAAAGGTGATTAAATGGTTAGGTAAAACACGGACCATGAATCCATGCGTTTATCTTTCCGATTAATCCCCGACCTATTCGATTGATCGTTTTGGCCTTTTGGCCAAGTTTACCGATGACATGAGGTGAACTTTTTACTGATTTGAGTGTGGAAGCTTACGATTGGTTAGTAAACCGTTTAGTGCGAATGTTGGGGTATGGGACTCACGTTACTACTTTACGGGTTCCTTGCTAAGAGTTCGTGACACATTCCTACCGTTAGTGGTAAACGAGTACTGGGCCTACGAGCCTTTACCACTACAACATGTTTCTTGAGTGATACCTCTGGGATAGTGTCTTCAGACTGTCTCCCTTGGGTTTATTTGCCTTTGGGATAGTGTCTTCGGACTGTCTCCTTCTGGCTCATCACCTTCTGGATAGTGTCTTCGGACTGTCTCCTTTAGGTATTGCCCCTTAGCTAACGTGATGGGTGTGTCACTGAGGTATATTTCCTGTGTGATTGAGTACAGTACTAGCGCGCTAATGTTTTCCTGTGTGATTTATATTCCCTCGTGTAGCGCCATTCGGTGATGGTTTTATGCAACCACACGATATAAGCACGACTACCTTGTGGAACTTGTTTTTTGCCTACACTAGCACTTGTTTTTATGTTATGCTGATGATATGAGGCTTGTTATACATCTCTACTTAGATGTTTGTTTCTTCTCTATATGAGAGATTTTGGTCTTTATTACCATGATATATGTTTCTCTTTTGGAGATTATTATGTTATATGTTGCCTCATTATCTTATCATGATTATTGTTCAGTTTATCTAACTGATTTGTTTAGCTAGCCTGACCCGAGTATTTTATGACCGGGTCAGACCGAGTTATTTCAGGTTAGGTCGCTTTAGACTTAGCTTGCTTCGGTGCTTCCGTCTTGGATATACACGCTATACTATAGATAGCTTTATTTGTTATCCATCCTTTATGATACTCTGATATTATGACTATCTTGTGTATATTCTTTTGACTCACGGATGTGTGAGTAGTGGCTTTGTACCCACTTTTATATTTGGATCTGTACTTGATGTTGTATTGTGCTAAGACTATTTGCTTATTATCTGACGCTGTTCTGTGATGATGTTCATTTTGCTATTATGCTTTGTTCTGATAGATCTTTTAGCCATTGTAGTTTCGCTTTAAGTATTTATTGAATATGTCGAACCACATAAGATGAAAAAAAATAGATTCCACTTTTTGACGTGTTCAGTAGATAGTTAAAGTAAGATTACACATGGTCGCTTCCATTATACTCCATTGTCCATGTTAGCAGACAGTATTATCCATATAATACTCTTTGTTAATGAGGCTCTCAGAGTGGGGCGTTACAGCTTGGTATCAGAGAGAAGTTCAGAACTAAGTATAATAAACACAGAACAGTAACACTTAGTACAATACATCCTAGTATGCTTCAAATATCACAAAGCCCTTTCCTCATGACATTGGATAGATAAGTTAGGAATATGTTTAGGAATACATTTATACTCCGTAGTATTCCACTTTGAATTATCTATCTTTGAATCATGCTTAACTCATATCTTATCTTAACTTTCAGTATGTTTGGAAGAGGTAGGACCTGTCGTTCTGCGGATGCTGGGCAATCCGGTGACCCACATCCGGGAGGCATTTTTATGACTACCGATCAGATTATGGAGCTTGTTCGGAACTCTCAGCCTCCTACTCTAGTTTCTGATGCACCGCGCAAGTCTGCCTTTGCGTGCCTTTGTAGTGATTTCTCACATCTCGGGAGCAAGCCGTTCAATGGCTCCGAGTCTGTTCTTGAGGTCCAGGCATGGATCCGCGTATGCGAGCGCATCTTTTCTCGCATGACTCTTCCTGATCATGACAGAGTTCTTGTAGCTTCCAGTATGCTTCAGATCCACGCTTAGGATTGGTATGAGCTTCTCATTGCCGAGGTCGATGAGACCACTCTTACTTGGGCTCAGTTCCGTGAGCGTTTCGTGCTCAAATTTGTTCCGTAATCTGATAATATCTCTCTTGCCCGCCGCTTTATTGATCTTAAGCAAGGGAAATCCACTGTTTCAGATTATGTTTCTTCTTTCGAGGCCCTGTCCAAGTACAGCCTCGAGTTCATTAGCACAACACATAAGAAGAATCTCAAATTTGTTGAGGGTCCGAAGAAGTACGTCAAGAAGCAACTGATGCTTCAACTCAAGCTTTCATTCGAAGAGCTTGTAGATTCGGCGCTTTACCTTGAAGTAATCGAGAGGGAGAAGGATAGTGATGAGGATGTTGAGGTGCCCAAGCACCCCAACAAGAAGAGGTTTTTCCACAAGCCTAATTCTTCCCCTTCCCAGTAGAAGAAGAAGTTCATCAGTTCTGGTTCTGGTTCTCAGCCTCAGTCTCAGTCTAGTAGAACACCTTCCATTCGGAAGTGTTTCAACTGTGGATCTACCGACCACATGGTTAAAGAGTGTGCCAAACCTCTTATCATCCGCTATTGTAAGATGGAGGGTCATCTTGTTTCCGCTTGTCCTACTGCACCTCCTAGATCTAGCAAGCTTAATGCTGCCAAGGCTCCTGCAGCTTCATCTCAGCCTCGAGGTACGCATCCTTCCGTTCTCGAAGGTTCTATTTTATTTCATGATCAGTCTATTAGAGTTCTCTTTGATACATGTGCTTCTTACTCATTCGTATCAAAGGAACTTGTTTATATTATGTCTTTGGATGTTTCTTGTTTGGTTTCTTCTCTAAGGATTGTGAATCCCATTGGCGGATCCACAACCCTTAGCTTGCTTTGTGAGAATATTGATATTGATCTTTGTGGCTTTTCTTTCCATGTGAATCTGCACGTTATGGCTTATTTGGTTTTCGACATGATATTGGGGATGGATTGGCTCATTTGATACGATGCCAAGATCATTTCTTCTGAGCGGGTACTATTTCTTAGTCACCCTGACTCTTCCGCTCAGTTAGCTCTTGTTCTTCGGGATGTACATATCTCTGAAGCTTCTCTATGTGCCCATGATTCACGAGATGTTGATTGTGATATATCTGGTATTCCTATAGTTCGGAATTACCCCAATATTTTTGAGCCAGTTTCGAGTTTACAGCCTAAGCGGGCTATTGAGTTCCGTATTGATCTCATTCCCGGTTCTCATCCAGTTAGTCATCCTCCCACGAGGATGTCTACAAAGGAGAATGAGGAACTCAAGAAGAAATTAGTAGAACTCGAAGCAAAGCATTTTATTCAGTCCAGTTCTTCGTCGTGGGGTGCCATGGTGGTCTTCGTGAAGAAGTCCAATGGTTCTCTTAGGCTTTGCATTGATTACCGCAAGCTTAATGAGGTGACTATCAAGAATTGTTATCCATTGCCTCGGATTGACGGTATGTTTGATAAGTTAAGTGGTGCGAAGGTCTTTTCTCAGCTTGACCTTGCCATAGGATTTCATCAGCTCCGAGTTGCGGATGATAGTGTGCCACTTACAGCTTTCCACACTCGATATGGTTCATTTGAGTGGTTAGTCATGCCGTTCGGTTTGACGAACGCTCCTGCATTCTTTATCGATCTCATGAATCGAGTATTCCGGGAATATCTCGATAAGTTTGTTCTTGTATTCATTGACGACATTCTAATATATTCTAGATCCGAGACAGAGCATACCCATCATTTGAGAATTGTCTTGGATACACTTCGTCTTCATCATCTTAGAGCCAAATTCTCCAAATGCCACTTTTGGGAGAATGAGGTTAGGTTCTTAGGTCATGTTGTATCTTCTGAAGGCATATCCGTCGATCCCGCCAAGATCAAAACCATTCAGAATTGGAATCGACCCGAGAATGTGCATGAGATTCGTAGCTTCTTGGGACTAGTAGGTTGTTACCGCCGGTTCATAAAGGACTTTTCCCGTGTTGTGCTTCCATTGACTACCCTTACTCGTAAGGGCATCCGTTATATCTGGTCAGACAAGTGTGAAGATTCTTTTCAGCGATTTAAAGAACTTCTCACTCATGCTCCTATTCTTGTGGTTCCCGAAGGAAACCATGATCTTGTTGTCTATACTGATGCATGCGGTAGCGGTCTCGGTGCCGTTCTCATGCAGAAGGATCGGGTGGTTGCTTATGCTTCTAGGCAACTACGTCTGAATGAGGTTCGCTATCCTACTCATGATCTTGAGTTAGCTGCCATTGTCTTTGCCTTGAAGATATGGTGCCATTATTTATTGGGCTAACATTTCATTCTTTATACTGATCATAAGTCCTTGAAATATCTCTTCACTCAGAAGGATCTTAATATGAGGCAGCAGCGATGGATTGAGTTCCTTGCCTCATATGACCTTGACATTCAGTATACCCCTGGCAAGGGTAATCGTGTAGCAGATGCGCTTAGTCGCAAGCATTCAGCTGTAGTTTCTATGATGATAGCCGAATGGGATATTATTGAGACATTATCTATTTGTGATATGCGTGATCGAGCTCCGCCTCCTGATTCTCCTATATTATTATTCGGTCAGGAAGCTCGACCTAGCTTATTGGATCACATTACCCATGCTCAACGGCAAGATCCAGATTTATTGCCTTTCATTCATCTTGTTGAGACTGGATCCAGTGATGAGACGTCATTGGATTACAGTATTGATTCTCATCAGTGCCTTCGCAAGAAGAACCGTGTTATTGTGCCTTCTGATTCTGCACTTAGGCGTTACATTCTTGACGATTGTCATCATACTAAGTATGCCATTCATCATGGTTATAGCAAGATGTATGCCGACATGTGTCGCTTATATTATTGGGAAGGCCTGAAGCGTGATGTTGCAAGTTATGTGAGCAATTGCATGACTTGTCAACTTATCAAGGCCGAGCATCAGTGCCCTTCCGGTCTTCTTCAGCCATTAGAGATTCCATTGTGGAAATGGGATCAGATTTCGATGGATTTTATTGACGTTCTACCTCGATCGAGGTCGGGCCATACTTCTGTTTGGGTCATTATTGATCGATTGACCAAGTCCGCTCACTTTATTCCGATTAAGTCCACTCGGACTGCTCCTCTTTTGGCTAAGCTTTATGTGAAGGAAGTCGTTCGACTTCATGGTATCCTTAGTTCCATTGTTTGTGACCGTGACCCGTTATTCAATAGTCACTTTTGGAAGTGTCTTCAATCAGCTTTGGGCACAAAGATGAATTTTTCTACTGCTTATCATCCTCAAACTGATGGTCAGACTGAGAGAGTGAATCGTGTCTTGGAAGATCTCCTTCGCTGTTGTATCCTTGATTTTGGAGGTAGTTGGGAGGACCACTTGCCACTTGTGGAGTTCTCCTACAACAACAGTTTTCAGTCGAGTATTGGCATGGCTCCTTTCGAAGGCTTTTACGGAAGGCCGTGTCGTTCTCCATCTTGTTGGTTAGAATCTGGCGAGAAGCTTATTCTTGGTCCAGATTCAGTTCGGGAATCTTCTGAGAAGATTATTCTTATTCGTCAGAGAATGAAAGAGGCACAAAGCCGTCAGAAATCCTACGCAGACAACCGTAGGAAGCCTCTTGAATTCTCAATTGGGGATCATGTATTTATTCGGGTATCTCCTATGAAGGGGGTTGTGCGTTTCAGTTCCACTGGAAAATTGGCTCCTCGCTATGTCAGACCATTTCCTATTACGGAACGCATTGGCCCCGTAGCTTATCGTGTTGCTCTGCCTGCCCATTTTTTTGGAATGCATGACGTGTTCCATGTTTCTCAGCTTCGCAAGTGTGTTCGCGATCCTGATTTTGTTATTGATCTGCTTATTATATCGGATTTACAGATTTCCCCTGATCTATCTACTGACCATCAACCTCTTCGTGTGCTTGATTCGGAGGTTAGATGCCTTCGAAACAAAGAGGTTCCGCTTGTTAAAATCCAATGGTCGTCTAATCCTAAGGACTGCACTTGGGAGACCAAAGAATTTATCGAGCGTACTTATCCTGGTTTTCTATCTTCATCTGTTTCTGGTGAGTATCTTTTCTTCGCCTTTGTTTGATTTATTTTTAGGATTAGATGTTATAGATAACTTCCATATTTAAGGAATTGCGGGGATGCAATTTTCTTAAGGGGGGGAGTCTGTAACAACCCGTGATTGCAATTACCAAATAATAAATTAAAATTGTGATTTTAATTTAATTGGAGCTATTAATGAATTTTTTATGTGGCTAATTTGTTCAAAATTTAGTTATTTTGAATAAATTAATACTTTTGGGCTTAAGTGTAAAATGGAGCATTTTATGGAAATTAATTAGGGAAATTTGAAATTTATAATATTGCAAAATTTTATATGTGTAAAATAGTGCAATATTTGATTTGGGAATTTAATTTGCAATTTATTTGCAAAATGGTGATTTTTGGCTAATATTAACTATAAACGGTGTTTCAGGGAAATTAAGGGTTAAAATGTAAAATATTGTTGATATAGGATTTTATGAAATGGCTAAAAATAATTGTTAACATCTTTTCATAATTTTCTATGGTTTGAAATGTATTTAGTAATTTGTATGTAGATTGTACTTAGAGAAAATTGCCTATCTATATACACATGAATAATACTAAGTCCTAATGGGTATTAGACCCAATAACCCTAACCATTAGCCTATAAATTATCTTTTACTCTCTCATTTCATCCAACACTTCATTTCATAACCACTAAACCCTAACTAGAAAGCTCCTAAACCTAGCCATGGCCTCCTAAGCAAAACTCCAATCTACACCAAATCAAAGAGAGTTAATCCAACCCATTAAAAGAGGTAATAGCAATCACAAAACCCACCTCTAATCCATTCTTTGATTTCTGAAATAAATTAGTAATCATTGTTTTTGTTCATTTTCATTGACTCAAGCTCATTGATATTCATCTTCTTGCCTGGGGATTGCTAATCTTTGTGTTTGATCATTCTCTTACTTGGTGAAAGGTAATAAATGCTAGCTAGAAACCCATTTGATATTTGCTATGGTTGGAAAGATGAGATCATGATCTTCAACACTGCAAAATTTGGTTAAGATCTTGGTGCGTTTGATACTTCATTTTTATTGCCAAAGTAGCACCCAGAAACTGTTTTGAAAAACATTGATTAATTTTAGTTCAAACGTCCAACTTCGCGACCTCGTTGCGAGCAGGTCCGTTGTCGGATTTCATCGACTTTGGTCTCGTTGGAAAGATGAGGTCAAGAATTTCAACCCTGCAAAATTTAGTTAAGATCTGGGTGCGTTTGATACCTCATTTTTATTGCCAAAGTTGCACCCAGAAACTGTTTTGAAAAACAGTGATTAATTTTAGTTCAAACGTCCAACTTTGCGACCTCGCTGCGAGCAGGTCCGATGTCGGATTTCATCGATTTCAGTCTCGTTGGAAATATGAGGTTGAGATTTAAAACCCTGCAAAGTTTGGTTTAGATCTAGGTGCGTTAGGTACTTCATTTTATTGCCGAAGTAGCACCTAGAAACTGTTTTACAACAGTGATCATTTTCAGTTATCGTCGGACCAAATCTGAGACGTTGCCATTTCTTCGTTTCAAGTTCGAACTGAACGAGTCTTGTTTCATATCAAAGTAGGATTACTGTACTATGCTCCTGCAAATATTCATCAAGATCTGGGTTCATATGACCCTTCGACCATGTCGTCAAAGTTGGACATTTGCACTATTTTGACACAGCAGAGTTTTGAGATTTTTGTCCGATTTGAGATGACACCGTTTCTTCGTTTCAAGTCGGAATTGCCCGATTCTTTTTGCAATTTGGAGCAGGGATGTTGATCTACAAGCCTGCCAATTTTTATGCCATTTGGACTTGTCTTGCAGGTTCAAATCGGCTGTCGAACTAGTGACTTCGACTTGTTTTCAGCGATTTATACTTGTTATAATTTCAACTATTTTTCTGAGTTTTTCCGATTTCTTTGGGATTTGTCTCTAGGTTTCGTGCACGAATTTTATAAATCATTTTAAAGTGATTTTCCACCAAATTAGCCTTTGAAACTATTATTTAGTATTATTTTAAATATTAAATTAATTACTCCATAATAGGAGGATTTCAAAGGCTATTTCTAACGAGGTTTTCAAACGATCAAAAATCTGTTTTCTCCAAATATTTTCTAAGTAAAATATACACTCTTCTGCACTTCGATCGAAGTGGAAAGGTGATTAAATGGTTAGGTAAAACACAGACCATGAATCCACGCGTTTATCTTTTCGATTAATCCCCGACCTATTCGATTGATCGTTTTGGCCTAGTTTACCGATGACATGAGGTGGACTTTTTACTGCTTTGAGTGTGGAAGCTTACGATTGGTTAGTAAACCGTTTAGTGCGAATGTTGGGGTATGGGACTCACGTTACTACTTTACGGGTTCCTTGCTAAGAGTTCGTGACACATTCCTACCGTTAGTGGTAAACGAGTACTGGGCCTACGAGCCTTTACCACTACGGCGTGTTTCCTGAGTGATACCTCTGGGATAGTGTCTTCGAACTGTCTCCCTTGGGTTTATTTGCCTTTGGGATAGTGTCTTCGGACTGTCTCCTTCTGGCCCATCACCTTCTGGATAGTGTCTTCGGACTGTCTCCTTTAGGTGTTGCCTGTAACGTCCCAAATTTTCGCGTTCGAAAATCGACATCCATACTTTACATCGTACTCGAATGTCGTAGATTCGAGCGTTCAAATCCGAGTCGCCGGAGCTTATAACACAGTTAAGTAAATAACACAGCGGAAGAAATGAATAATACATTGATATACAATATCTGATACAACAGAATGATACAATGAATATCAATATACATCAGAGATATAATACAACAAATAGCAGCGGAAAAGAAAACGATAACATCAGCAGCGGATAATCTCCATCTTCAAAGCACTAATCCAGAAATAGCTTGAACTCCCAATAACGATACACCAAGATAAGCAAGTGCAGTCCGATCCAAAGACTGAACCAGCTCCAGATAACCTACTAAACTGACTATCTGAAAAACCAAACTCTAGACTGCTCGTGTAGAAAAATTTTGAGCATCCAGAGTTTAGGAAAGAAACAATAAACTCCGGATCAGTCATGGGACTGGTGTGAGCAACAAAACAGTTTATCTTTAAAACAAATAGCAAGAGAATTTAAAGTCAATTCGCAATGCTTTTGGAAAATGAAACTACCATAAGACCTCCCACCACACACACAATGCAAACGCAGAATTGGAGGAGATTTCTTCTTATGATAGTCAAAGATGCTTACTACGCAAAATCAAATCATTTGATATTATTACTAGTGCATAGTGTAGAAAACAATTTCGAAAGTAGAATATAAATCTTAGCCAGCATAGACATTTCGCACTTATGCCTACTATAGCTACCATGTTCAATAGCAGGTTACCACCACATTCCATGGCAGGTAATACAACTAAAACCGTACAGGGCTCGTATTGTTTTGTTTGGATTTCCAACAAATGGTCAGGCTAAGGAACTTCCTATTCCACGAAAGAAACGCCTCTGGCGGGACGTTCCGAGAACCAACTGTTCTCTGCCAAACAAGGCCGGCAACCCCTTTTCCCAAGGGATAAAAGAAACCTCAGATATGCCACCCCCGGTCCTTTGGGACCTTTATCCGAGCGCTCGATAACCAACATCACACATCATAAAGAAAGTGTATCCACATGAGTAAGTATCTGGGCTCCATACCATGATACTACCCTTTTCCAGAAGGAATGGTCATACCCTAGGGGAGCTACCCCTGAAAACCTTGCCGCACGATTCCTGTTTCGACCATTACCGGGTTGTGAGGCTCGACGAAGTCTCGTCCACAAAGCTACGCTTTTTCAAAAAGCCACGCTTTGGGTCAACAGATGATCAACCTATGATCACAAAGATAAATGATCAAACAAATGATCATATCGCAAATGATCAAACACTGATCATCACACAACAACACTCAGCATGCCACATTACCAAATTGGGATATATCGCTGATAAATTTCAACTACATAACCTCTGAGCTCGTACGTCTCAGAGAAGGGTGTTAAGCTAAGAGAATAAATTCTCCGCCACCAAACAGATATGTATTTGAAAGAAATCGGCTTTATATCTCAAAGTGTAATGTCAGACATACAATCCATACAAGTCTGTTCCGGGTTCGAACAGAACCGAAGGCACTTCTCACGAAGCCCTTGCAAATCCGGATAACTTTCAATCACGTCCGGACTTCCCGTCACAAAAGAGTGATATAAATCTCTATACCGTGAGCTACCCAGTGCAGAGACATTCGACAGGTTGTCCTTTCATTTTCGAAAATATCCGGTCTTCAACACCGGTCTTCAAATGCTATCCATATACGACGTATCACTATTCGGAATGAGTTATACGACCCAAAGGTCCTTTCCCGGCTAACCCGAATAGTGAGCGCAATATTTAAAAACATACGGATATTGGGATTTCAATTAAGTCACAACTTAAACCCAAACTTTCTTTACAAATGGTTTATCAAATTACCATTTTAATCTTTTTAGACAAAAAGATTCAATTCACAAAGTTCACTTAATTTCACAAAGATTCATTCACAGATTTTCCAAATCAATTTCCCTTTCAATTTGATTAATTCGTTGAATCTTTAAATCAAAGATTTAACAAATAGCTTTCAAACAATTTCATTTCGAATGGTTTAAACAAAACATCATTTTAAATCTGTTAAAAATAACAGATTTGATTCATAGCTTTCAAAACAATTCATAACTTGGAAAATCCATTTTTCAATTTAATCTTGAAATTCCTTTACCTAAATTGGAATTTCATTTCTTATCTGAAAGCTTTTACCATTTAAAAACAACAGTTTTTACTTTGGAAATCTGATTCATTTATACGAGTTAAGGTTCTTGGGTTAAATCCAATTTCCCAACTTATACTTTCAAAATGGTTTAAATTCATATAAACACATTTATATCATCTTTACTCCCTAGTTTCCAAATCATAGCTTAATTTCAAACTTGAATCCCAATTTAAATCTAACTATTTAAATTTTCAAAACTCGGTTAAGTTATTTAAAATAACTTTTATCTTTGAAAATCCATTTCAAAAGCTTTTTACTTTAAACCCCAAATTTCTAATCTCAAAATCAATTGAAATTAAAATTTCAATTTCAAAACATCAAATTTAAATTATCTGTGACTTAACCGATTTCCACGTGAAATCCATATTTGTGTGTGTAAAGGTGTAGTCCAGGGGTTTCACACACAATAGTGCAACACAATGAATCATCACAGATTAAAATACAGGATACAGTTGATAAGCGGTATTAACTATCACGCTTATCGTTCATTCACAGATCACAGATATATATCACAGATAAGTAAATTTCAGACCACAACATAAATCAGGATGTATCACAAAGCATCATATATCAGGGATATCAAACAATTCAACATTCACTAGAGTCCAAACATCCATAAGTAAGATCAATTAATATCCGATTATGATTAATTTATGCCAGCTTTATTACTTATGAATAAACTACAAATCTTGGTTAATAAATCATAAATTAATTGTAATCATTTTAATTGATTATCTATTAAATCAATAAATAAATTATTCCTAATTAATTATGTTAATTTATTAACCCTTAATTACTTAATTAACCATTTAATTAATTAATTAACCATTTAATTAATTAATTAACCATTTAATTAATTAATTAACCATTTAATTAATTAATTAACCCTTAATTAATTCATTAATAAATCAATCAATCCTTAATTTATTATCATTTAATTAATTATTCTTAATTAATTACAATAAGTGATTATCCTTTCATTAATCACTAACTTATTATAAAAAAAATCTTTAATTAATCATCTTTGTAATTAATTATCTCATTAACACAAAATTTAAGTCAATTAATGATCCAAAAGCATTTCTTTTTGGTTTACTCTTTAACTTTATTATTGATTTATAAATAATTTTAAGAATTAATTTATAAATAGTGATCATATAATTAAATAAAGTTTAATTACTTCTTTATTATCTTTAAGATTGAATTAAGACAATTATTTAAAATCTATCAACTTTAAATATATTTTTAAAACTTGTTCAACATTTACAACCTAATTATTTTCATAACTCTAAAACTTTGTTTTAAACTTAGAACATTTAAAAACACAAGTTCTTTGATTCAAAACTTAAAACACTTGTTTTTTTCTTTAGTTTTGAAAACTGTTTACTAAAAACATGACCCTAGACAATATTCAAAATTCCCGAGCTACAACCCAGTTTCCCCGAGACCTTCCTCGTGTAAAATCTCAAAACCCCCGAGTACGCTTCGAGTTCTCCACGACATTCGTTTCCCCGAGCCACCACGCAAATTACTTCGTCACGAAACCGAGACTTCGCTTTCTTCTCCAATTCCTTCACGCAACCCAGATACACTCAAACGTGCACACGATCGACTGTGCACGTGCACTCGCCACTGACGAACCTCCGTCACCAGAGTCGATCACCCATAAGTCGACTAGCGACCATCCATACAATCCCGATCCTCCACCTGAGATTGCAGAGCCTAAATCGAAAATACCCCTTCTAGTTGAAACAGGGAGTCTACCCACTCGATCGCCAAAACCCAACTCGCTATGCCGCGCAAGATCACCAGAGACCATGCGAGCTTGATCGAAGCTCGGCCACTCGCCCACGAACTTTCTCCCCCACATGCGATCGGCTACATCCTACTGTCGACGACGAGATCTCCTCGTTAACAACAGCAACCCCAAACGAACCCAAAAACCCTAAATTGTCGTCTTCCAATCACCACGATGAAATATAAAATCGTCTAGTATTTTTCTCGTATCCACCGATGTACCAGCTAGCTTCATTCTTAATCTTGCGATCAAACGTTTAGCCGATCACCAGAATTTTATGAAACTCGTGATTCCGTTCATCCATGCATCTCTCATTCGATACTGAACAAAAAAACTTGAATTTTATGTTAAAAATCATAGCTTTTGATGTCGCACACAATGATGTAGGTGAATCAAGAAGATGTAACACTTGATTTTCGACATGATTTTGAGTTTCACTGCGTATTTTATTTCCAGTCAAATGATCTTCATTTTTAATCTTAAAAAAAACATTCCTTTTTGAACTTTGATTTTGATTATATAAACATAACTGGTTTAGATCTTAAAGCCATGAATCAGATGAAGGGAATTTAATTAAAATTCTTATTTTATTTTTGAATAGGTTTAAATTCTTTTTATAAACCTGGAAACAGAGAGGTACGCATAAACATATTCACCCACATATATATATATATATATTTTGTATACATTCAACTATATTTCAAAACTTCATTTCAACGTAAATCACCATATCAATTCAAAGATCAGATCAAAGAAGCTTGCTCACAAACAACATATAAACAGAAAGATGTTACTCACCTTGAAAAATGGCAGAGAAGAACATGATTTCTTTTAAAACTGGATAGATTTGAAACTTTGATTGTTTAACTGGAATGCATAGTTAAACTGAAACTTGATGATGATCGATAAACTTGCTTGAGCTTAAAACTGAAAGCTTTTAGTTGCTACTCTTGTTTTGAAATCTGCAGTTGATCTTTCTTTGTTGAATGAATTTGTATTGTTGTTTTATGTGAGTTATTGTTTGAGTTTTTAAGATGTTGTTTACTCACATCTTTTCTCAGCTGGAATGGAACGAAACTAAAGTGGAGATTGATATAGGTAAGGTGAAGTTACATGGTTATTATTTTATACAGGTATTGTTACTTTGTTTCAACATGGGTATGGCTGAAGTGTTTGGAGTTATGGGCTAGAGATACTTGCTTTGTACTTTATGTATCCCTACTTGTGATATTTTATTTGTTTAACTTATTTCTTTGCTTTATTTCGGCTGAAATGTCTTTGTTTAGTGTCTTCAGGTTTGTATATGTGTATGTGTTAATATATTTTGTTTCTTTCTTTTATTTTGTTGTTAAATTGTTTTACTTTACTACTAACTACCCTGTATTTTGTATTGATAAAATTTCATTCCATTATAAATACATCTTCTTACCCATTTTCATATACATATAAATTTTTGTTTTGTTTTAAACTGAAGCTTGTTTACTTTCAGGTCTACATGTTTATATATTTATTTACAACTTTAAAATTCAAGTCGAATATATATCTATATATATATTTATTGTTTTCAAATTCACTCATGTTTTGAATCGGGGAAACTCGCTCTAATTTTCTAATTAAATTTACAAATTTTTATCCAAAAATTTATTTAATACTCAATTTAATTCAAAAATTCATTTAATTATTAATTTAAATAAATTTAAATTTCGGGGTCGTTACAAACTTCCCCCCTTAAAAGAATTTCGTCCTCGAAATTCGCAGGCACGAAAACAGCACAGAGATAGACAGATGCGATCTCCTATAATTCCTCGAACTTAAGATATGAATTCCAAACTCAAGTCGGAATATCACAAAATGCATACCAATTTGTCCCTCTTCGGACTTTGGTATTCACAAGAAATTTTTTAATAGAATTTCAAATTTGGTTTCAAACAATATCGTTTTAATTTATTTAATTCAATTTTATCCTCATATTCCATTAATCAATTTAACTCAATTTAAATTTCCAAATTCATTAAGGTTTAAATCAATAAGCTGATAAGGAAACGATGAAGATACGAAATAAGAATCTCCTACAACGGTTCGTAGAGCCATCATCACATCGAAACTTCTTCTGGAGCTGATACGAAGCAATGAAAAGAATTTGGAAACGAATCAAAGAGATTGATAAGAAAGATTGTTTCCACTGTTGCAGAGTATTGACCATTTATAGTCGTACTCCCTGTCCCCTATCTCGTCCTCTTCTTGCACTCATACTCACTATCAGTGAATAGTAGGAGAATTTACTGAGACGTTCAGACGGATATCTAAGAGATTACTCATTCTAGAGTTTACTTCACTCTATCTCTAATGAGCTACTTAATGTGTTATACTCCTGAGCTAAACTTCAACCTTAGCTCTGATACCAAATGTAACGTCCCAAATTTTCGCGTTCGAAAATCGACATCCATACTTTACATCGTACTCGAATGTCGTAGATTCGAGCGTTCAAATCCGAGTCGCCGGAGCTTATAACACAGTTAAGTAAATAACACAGCGGAAGAAATGAATAATACATTGATATACAATATATGATACAACAGAATGATACAATGAATATCAATATACATCAGAGATATAATACAACAAATAGCAGCGGAAAAGAAAACGATAACATCAGCAGCGGATAATCTCCATTTTCAAAGCACTAATCCAGAAATAGCTTGAACTCCCAATAACGATACACCAAGATAAGCAAGTGCAGTCCGATCCAAAGACTGAACCAGCTCCAGATAACCTACTAAACTGACTATCTGAAAAACCAAACTCTAGACTGCTCGTGTAGAAAAATTTTGAGCATCCAGAGCTTAGGAAAGAAACAATAAACTCCGGATCAGTCATGGGACTGGTGTGAGCAACAAAACAGTTTATCTTTAAAACAAATAGCAAGAGAATTTAAAGTCAATTCGCAATGCTTTTGGAAAATGAAACTACCATAAGACCTCCCACCACACACACAATGCAAACGCAGAATTGGAGGAGATTTCTTCTTATGATAGTCAAAGATGCTTACTACGCAAAATCAAATCATTTGATATTATTACTAGTGCATAGTGTAGAAAACAATTTCGAAAGTAGAATATAAATCTTAGCCAGCATAGACATTTCGCACTTATGCCTACTATAGCTACCATGTTCAATAGCAGGTTACCACCACATTCCATGGCAGGTAATACAACTAAAACCGTACAGGGCTCGTATTGTTTTGTTTGGATTTCCAACAAATGGTCAGGCTAAGGAACTTCCTATTCCACGAAAGAAACGCCTCTGGCGGGACGTTCCGAGAACCAACTGTTCTCTGCCAAACAAGGCCGGCAACCCCTTTTCCCAAGGGATAAAAGAAACCTCAGATATGCCACCCCCGGTCCTTTGGGACCTTAATCCGAGCGCTCGATAACCAACATCACACATCATAAAGAAAGTGTATCCACATGAGTAAGTATCTGGGCTCCATACCATGATACTACCCTTTTCCAGAAGGAATGGTCATACCCTAGGGGAGCTACCCCTGAAAACCTTGCCGCACGATTCCTGTTTCGACCATTACCGGGTTGTGAGGCTCGACGAAGTCTCGTCCACAAAGCTACGCTTTTTCAAAAAGCCACGCTTTGGGTCAACAGATGATCAACCTATGATCACAAAGATAAATGATCAAACAAATGATCATATCGCAAATGATCAAACACTGATCATCACACAGCAACACTCAGCATGCCACATTACCAAATTGGGATATATCGCTGATAAATTTCAACTACATAACCTCTGAGCTCGTACGTCTCAGAGAAGGGTGTTAAGCTAAGAGAATAAATTCTCCGCCACCAAACAGATATGTATTTGAAAGAAATCGGCTTTATATCTCAAAGTGTAATGTCAGACATACAATCCATACAAGTCTGTTCCGGGTTCGAACAGAACCGAAGGCACTTCTCACGAAGCCCTTGCAAATCCGGATAACTTTCAATCACGTCCGGACTTCCCGTCACAAAAGAGTGATATAAATCTCTATACCAGGAGCTACCCAGTGCAGAGACATTCGACAGGTTGTCCTTTCATTTTCGAAAATATCCGGTCTTCAACACCGGTCTTCAAATGCTATCCATATACGACGTATCACTATTCGGAATGAGTTATACGACCCAAAGGTCCTTTCCCGGCTAACCCGAATAGTGAGCGCAATATTTAAAAACATACGGATATTGGGATTTCAATTAAGTCACAACTTAAACCCAAACTTTCTTTACAAATGGTTTATCAAATTACCATTTTAATCTTTTTAGACAAAAAGATTCAATTCACAAAGTTCACTTAATTTCACAAAGATTCATTCACAGATTTTCCAAATCAATTTCCCTTTCAATTTGATTAATTCGTTGAATCTTTAAATCAAAGATTTAACAAATAGCTTTCAAACAATTTCATTTCGAATGGTTTAAACAAAACATCATTTTAAATCTATTAAAAATAACAGATTTGATTCATAGCTTTCAAAACAATTCATAACTTGGAAAATCCATTTTTCAATTTAATCTTGAAATTCCTTTACCTAAATTGGAATTTCATTTCTTATCTGAAAGCTTTTACCATTTAAAAACAACAGTTTTTACTTTGGAAATCTGATTCATTTATACGAGTTAAGGTTCTTGGGTTAAATCCAATTTCCCAACTTATACTTTCAAAATGGTTTAAATTCATATAAACACATTTATATCATCTTTACTCCCTAGTTTCCAAATCATAGCTTAATTTCAAACTTGAATCCCAATTTAAATCTAACTATTTAAATTTTCAAAACTCGGTTAAGTTATTTAAAATAACTTTTATCTTTGAAAATCCATTTCAAAAGCTTTTTACTTTAAACCCCAAATTTCTAATCTCAAAATCAATTGAAATTAAAATTTCAATTTCAAAACATCAAATTTAAATTATCTGTGACTTAACCGATTTCCACGTGAAATCCATATTTGTGTGTGTAAAGGTGTAGTCCAGGGGTTTCACACACAATAGTGCAACACAATGAATCATCACAGATTAAAATACAGGATACAGTTGATAAGCGGTATTAACTATCACGCTTATCGTTCATTCACAGATCACAGATATATATCACAGATAAGTAAATTTCAGACCACAACATAAATCAGGATGTATCACAAAGCATCATATATCAGGGATATCAAACAATTCAACATTCACTAGAGTCCAAACATCCATAAGTAAGATCAATTAATATCCGATTATGATTAATTTATGCCAGCTTTATTACTTATGAATAAACTACAAATCTTGGTTAATAAATCATAAATTAATTGTAATCATTTTAATTGATTATCTGTTAAATCAATAAATAAATTATTCCTAATTAATTATGTTAATTTATTAACCCTTAATTACTTAATTAACCATTTAATTAATTAATTAACCATTTAATTAATTAATTAACCATTTAATTAATTAATTAACCCTTAATTAATTCATTAATAAATCAATCAATCCTTAATTTATTATCATTTAATTAATTATTTTTAATTAATTACAATAAGTGATTATCCTTTCATTAATCACTAACTTATTATAAAAAAAATCTTTAATTAATCATCTTTGTAATTAATTATCTCATTAACACAAAATTTAAGTCAATTAATGATCCAAAAGCATTTCTTTTTGGTTTACTCTTTAACTTTATTATTGATTTATAAATAATTTTAAGAATTAATTTATAAATAGTGATCATATAATTAAATAAAGTTTAATTACTTCTTTATTATCTTTAAGATTGAATTAAGACAATTATTTAAAATCTATCAACTTTAAATATATTTTTAAAACTTGTTCAACATTTACAACCTAATTATTTTCATAACTCTAAAACTTTGTGTTAAACTTAGAACATTTAAAAACACAAGTTCTTTGATTCAAAACTTAAAACACTTGTTTTTTTCTTCAGTTTTGAAAACTGTTTACTAAAAACATGACCCTAGACAATATTCAAAATCCCCGAGCTACAACCCAGTTTCCCCGAGACCTTCCTCGTGTAAAATCTCAAAACCCCCGAGTACGCTTCGAGTTCTCCACGACATTCGTTTCCCCGAGCCATCACGCAAATTACTTCGTCACGAAACCGAGACTTCGCTTTCTTCTTCAATTCCTTCACGCAACCCAGATATACTCAAACGTGCACACGATCGACTGTGCACGTGCACTCGCCACTGACGAACCTCCGTCACCAGAGTCGATCACCCACAAGTCGACTAGCGACCATCCATACAATCCCGATCCTCCACCTGAGATTGCAGAGCCTAAATCGAAAATACCCCTTCCAGTTGAAACAGGGAGTCTACCCACTCGATCGCCAAAACCCAACTCGCTACGCCGCGCAAGATCACCAGAGACCATGCGAGCTTGATCGAAGCTCGGCCACTCGCCCACGAACTTTCTCCCCCACATGCGATCGGCTACATCCTACTATCGACGACGAGATCTCCTCGTTAACAACAGCAACCCCAAACGAACCCAAAAACCCTAAATTGCTGTCTTCCAATCACCACGATGAAATATAAAATCGTCTAGTATTTTTCTCGTATCCACCGATGTACCAGCTAGCTTCATTCTTAATCTCGCGATCAAACGTTTAGCCGATCACCAGAATTTTATGAAACTCGTGATTCCGTTCATCCATGCATCTCTCATTCGATACTGAACAAAAAAACTTGAATTTTATGTTAAAAATCATAGCTTTTGATGTCGCACACAATGATGTAGGTGAATCAAGAAGATGTAACACTTGATTTTCGACATGATTTTGAGTTTCACTGCGTATTTTATTTCCAGTCAAATGATCTTCATTTTTAATCTTAAAAAAAACATTCCTTTTTGAACTTTGATTTTGATTATATAAACATAACTGGTTTAGATCTTAAAGCCATGAATCAGATGAAGGGAATTTAATTAAAATTCTTATTTTATTTTTGAATAGGTTTAAATTCTTTTTATAAACCTGGAAACAGAGAGGTACGCATAAACATATTCACCCACATATATATATATATTTTGTATACATTCAACTATATTTCAAAACTTCATTTCAACGTAAATCACCATATCAATTCAAAGATCAGATCAAAGAAGCTTGCTCACAAACAACATATAAACAGAAAGATGTTACTCACCTTGAAAAATGGCAGAGAAGAACATGATTTCTTTTAAAACTGGATAGATTTGAAACTTTGATTGTTTAACTGGAATGCATAGTTAAACTGAAACTTGATGATGATCGATAAACTTGCTTGAGCTTAAAACTGAAAGCTTTTAGTTGCTACTCTTGTTTTGAAATCTGCAGTTGATCTTTCTTTGTTGAATGAATTTGTATTGTTGTTTTATGTGAGTTATTGTTTGAGTTTTTAAGATGTTGTTTACTCACATCTTTTCTCAGCTGGAATGGAACGAAACTAAAGTGGAGATTGATATAGGTAAGGTGAAGTTACAGGGTTATTATTTTATACAGGTATTGTTACTTTGTTTCAACATGGGTATGGCTGAAGTGTTTGGAGTTATGGGCTAGAGATACTTGCTTTGTACTTTATGTATCCCTACTTGTGATATTTTATTTGTTTAACTTATTTCTTTGCTTTATTTCGGCTGAAATGTCTTTGTTTAGTGTCTTCAGGTTTGTATATGTGTATGTGTTAATATATTTTGTTTCTTTCTTTTATTTTGTTGTTAAATTGTTTTACTTTACTACTAACTACCCTGTATTTTGTATTGATAAAATTTCATTCCATTATAAATACATCTTCTTACCCATTTTCATATACATATAAATTTTTGTTTTGTTTTAAACTGAAGCTTGTTTACTTTCAGGTCTACATGTTTATATATTTATTTACAACTTTAAAATTCAAGTCAAATATATATCTATATATATATTTATTGTTTTCAAATTCACTCATGTTTTGAATCGGGGAAACTCGCTCTAATTTTCTAATTAAATTTACAAATTTTTATCCAAAAATTTATTTAATACTCAATTTAATTCAAAAATTCATTTAATTATTAATTTAAATAAATTTAAATTTCGGGGTCGTTACATTGCCCCTTAGCTAAAGTGATGGGTGTGTCACTGAGGTATATTTCCTGTGTGATTGAGTACAGTACTAGCGCGCTAATGTTTTCCTGTGTGATTTATATTCCCTCGTGTAGCGCCATTAGGTGATGGTTTTATGCAACCATACGATATAAACGCGACTACCTTGTGGAAGTTGTTTTATGCCTACACTGGCACTTGTGTTTATGTTATGCCGATGATATGAGGCTTGTTATACATCTCCACTTAGATGTTTGTTTCTTCTCTATGTGAGAGATTTTGGTCTTTATTACCATGATATATGTTTCTCTTTTGGAGATTATTATGTTATATTTTGCCTCGTTATCTTATCATGATTATTGTTTAGTTTATCTAACTGATTTGTTTAGCTAGCCTGACCTGAGTATTTTATGCTCGGGTCAGACCGAGTTGTTTCAGGTTAGGTCGCTTTGGACTTAGCTTGCTTTGGTGCTTCCGCCTTGGATATATCGGATATACTATAGATAGCTTTACTTGTTATCCATCCTTTATGATACTATGATATTATGACTATCTTGTGTATATTCTTTTGACTCACGGATGTGTGAGTAGTGGCTTTGTACCCACTTTTATATTTGGATCTATACTTGATGTTGTATTGTGCTGAGACTATTTGCTTATTATCTGACGCTGTTCTATGATGATGTTCATTTTGCTATTATGCTTTGTTCTGATAGATCTTTTAGACATTGTAGTTTCGCTTTAAGTATATATTGAATATGTCGAACCACATGAGATGAAAAAAAAATAGATTCCACTTTTCGACGTGTTCAGTAGATAGTTAAAGTATGATTACACATGGTCACTTCCATTATACTCCATTGTCCGCATTAGCAGACGGTATTATCCATATAATACTCTTTGTTAATGAGGCTCTCAGAGTGGGGCGTTACATTGGACAATTTAATTATTGAATTAAATAATTGGAAATTGGGTAAATTATTGAATCTGGAGTTTTAAGCTTGTTAAAAATAATTTAAAGGCTTATAATATTTATAGTGATAATAATGAAGATAATAAAACTTTCAAAATTGAATTTAAAAGTGATTTGTTCATTTTTAAAATTATATCATTTAAATTGACATTTAAAAATAGCCTTCCGGGGCACAGTCTCGGATTTCGACGAAACCAGTTCCATTGGATCCGTAATAAAGTATTATTATCGGATTTCAAATTTTGTAGCGTTTGGAGTTATCATTTAAACGTACGGTATATAAACGGGCTGAAATTAATATCGAAAATTCAATATAATAATTAGGTCCAAAATGCTATCTTCTACATACGATCGAATTAGGACTTGAAACCTTTTCCATTGCGTTTGGAATAGTGGTATAAAATTATAAACGCCTAGCGGCACGCCTCGATAGGGGTTTGAGATTTTTAGCCGTGTAATTGAGACGATTTGAAATTTTAAAATATATATAAAATAGGTTGGCCAGTCAAACTCAATTCTCATCAGCTTTTTCTTTATTTCAAATCACTGTACCTCTTCCTTTTCAAACACACTTCCCCCCAAACACGCTTCCTCATCTTTTATATGCCAGCCGAACATTTCACAGTGAAGAAGAAAATGTAAATCAACTTCAAAAATTCATTTCTCATAATATACTTGATAATAAAACTCGAAACCACCTTCAAAAATCTCGTTTTCGTGCGTGCCTCGATCTGTTATGAGCGTCGATAGGTGTGATGTCAATCACGGGTGCACGAGTTTGTACAGTAAGACTAGGGTTCGATTTTTCTTGAGTATTGTTTATCGATTGGCGAATTGGGCTTTGGATTTGGGCTCGGGGAAGGAAGATTCGTCGGTGGTTAGAGTTTGGTGAAACACGGTGGCTTAAGGTAGAACGCGAGAGGAGTCACAATTCAGGGCCATTGACTGGAACGTAGGGGATGGGTTGCAAACATGAGAGGAGGAGAAGGGCGGCCCGTTGGTGGCTTCGTTGGGTCGAAAGGCGGAGCGGAAGGCCGTGCACGTATACGCGTGCACGCGTATATGTTCCAGGGAGGAGTAGTTTTGGGGAGAGGAAGAAGGAGCACTGTAGCAGTGGGCCGGGACCATTTTTTAATGGGTATGGGTTTAAATAGATATTGTTTTTTTGTTTAATTTAATTTAAAATATCGTCAACTTAGAAAATGTATAACTCATGCATACGAGGTCCGATTCAAGATCCGTTGGGATCGTGATTTCGTCCTCTACACTTAGGGAAAGATTTGGATGGATTTGGAGCATATGAAAATTTTAGATAATTTAAAATGCATCCGGATTCAATTGAAAACGGAATGCGAAAACGACAGAAAATCAAGGTGAGTTAATCTCACTCAAATTTGGATTTACTGATTAAGTTTAAATAGTTAAAATTTATTATTGATTGATTAATTGAATTGATAATTATTATCAGTCTGGATGTTATATTACATATATAGTAGTATGTATATATTGGAGTGATTGATATTCCCGCATATATATAGCGGATGAGATCCTATGCGCCCTGCATAATAGCGGATGGCCCTATATACCGCGATAACCCCCTCGAAGTGGGATTGGTATTTTTATATTGTGCCGACCTCTGTGGATGCAGGGAAAACAGGTTGGAGGGATCCAATTGGATTTCTCAAAAATGTTGAAATTATTTTCATATGCAGTAATATGATTTATTTGAATAATCTGTGATAGATTATATTGGAAATTGAATTTATTGGATGCTATGGTATTTCTGGATATATTTTTGGCATTTTAAAATACCAAAAATACGAATATTAAATTTTTTAATGGAAAATAAAAAGGGAAATTGAAAGTAAAAATATTTATAGTAAGGCTGGATAAATTTAAAAGCGCTAAATTTGGGAAAAATAAGTAGTTTGATTTTAAAATCCTATTTAATAATTCTAGAATATGGAGAAATAGAGAATATTTGAATAAATGTGAGTAAAAAGTTTTTTTAAAAAAAAATAGAACTTAAGAGATATGCTTTTAGGTATAAAGGAATTTATTTTAAAATTTGAGATTTAAAATAGTTGGGAAAAATAAAAAGGAAAATTGAAAATAAAATAGGAAATTGATGTCCCAAATTTAAATAAGATTTTAAATCATAAAAAAGGAAGTGAATCTGAAATTAGGGGGTTTTGGAATAAATTTGGGTTAACTAAGAAGTTAATTTTTAAAATGGAATTTAATTTAGAAAATCGATTTAAAATCGGTTAAGTGTTGTGAAAATAGTGATAAAACGGGAAAGGAGACTATGAAATTTATAAACGAAGTTTGTAAATAAAGTGAAGTGATTATCAGTGGATAATTTGAAACTATAAATTCATGGTGGGAATTTATAATGAGATGGGTAAATTTTTTTAAGAATAAATAGTATTTTTAATTTTAGAAATGTGGAAAGGAAATTTACGGAATTGGAACGTAAGTCAAGTTGGAAATAAATCGAGAGGGATTTATAAATAATTAGACTAGCTATGTTGGAATTGAAAATATAATTTCTGGAAAATTTAGGTTTATTTTTAAAGAAAGATTTTTAAGTATTAATTAGAAATTTAATAGTGTTTAAAAGAATGTTTTAGAAAAAATTATTATTTAATTAATTAAAAATTGTTAAAGTGAATATTAATTAAGTTAGTTATAGTAGTTAATTATTATTAAAGTTTTAATCAGTATTATTATATTTAAGGGATAATTATTCAATATTAATATTTTATATAATAGCTTTTATTTAAAAAGTAGTCTTGTCTAAAGTTAACTTGGAAAATTATTATAGAAATTTCATATGTATTATTTTGAAAATTATTAAATAGAGTTCTCGGGAAGTATGGGTATACTCGCGTAGCGTAATCGGAGACAGTGAGTGCCTGCAGTTAAGTCTTGAATTTCTCTGGGATAGAGACATAACCATTGAATTGTGAATCCATGGTTTGATACCGCAGTGGTATTTTCCATATTATTTTTAAAAAGGGGTTTCAAATATTCATTTAAAGGAATAATTGGTGAATTTACTGAAATTCGATAAGTTCAAGTACATATATTTTGGGTGAAGAGATTTAATTTAATAAAATTAAATTAAAAAGGGATTTGGAGTTATTCAGTGGAAAGATAGAATATTTGGTTGAATGATTCAATTTTTGATAGTTAAATAACCGACTATCAAATATGGACCAAATATAACTTTGGGAATATCTAGGAGAAGCACGGGAATTATATGGTACAATTACCTTTTGAGGTGCTATACTGTATGTATATACTTGTTTCGTTCTTCTAGGACGTTTATAAGGAAATCCGTCTACAAAACTGTTAGGAGGTGGTCTCCGATCTTATTTTCGTCTATGTATTTCCTAAAGAACCAGGGTTGAGTTTACCGAAAATATCGAACATTGTTTCGAAGAGACCGGGATCGAATTTGTTATCCGAAAACCACTTCGATCCAACGAGTATGTTTTCGAAATGAAGACAAGATCTTGGAGTCGAAGATGGAGCAGTGAAGTGCAACTTTGCAAGGGCTAATCGCTACCAATCCCGAGGGTGATTCCAAAATGCATGTAGTAGGAATAGTGCCTTCGGTTCCGTTCGGACCTGGAACAGACTTGTATGGATGAATGTTATCAGAACATTGTCATTGGAGGACACTGAGCATTCTAAGTGAAAATTTCTTAAAAGGTAATCGTAGCCTCTAGCCTCATCAACCGGGAATGACTGAAAATCAGGGGAGATGCAGCAAGACTAAGTAGGTCGCACCCAAGTAGGGTATGTTTATCACCCTTCTAGATAACCTCGAATATTATTTTATTACTACGATGTATGGAAGGTGCTCGAAAGAGGGTGGGAAGACCCGGGGTGATAGCATATTCGGTCTATCCAGGTCAGGGGTAGTCCGGTCTTGTGTAGTAGGGGATCTCGGCATGGTCCTCGGTACAGTGTTCTAGACATGTATTGTGATAGGTGGTACCCCAGTGCCTAGTCATTCAGTTGGAACCCATTCTCCAATAAGCGTCGTACGGTTTTGATTGTGCTCAACTATGCTGAAACGTGAGATGCAAGCATTTCAGCTATTTGAATAAGTATTTGTACTTAGACATTATTATAATATCAGAGGGTTTGATATGAGATGTTTTGGTTATCGTAAGGTAAAAACCCATCGTGTTTATTTGTGGCGTGGTCTTACGAGATACCTTTGATTTTCAAAGGATTTTGGAAATTTAATTATTCAATTTGAGTGTGTTCTCTCACGCTGGTTTTCCAGACTGACTCGGGTGTTATTTTACTATAATCCTCGGGTCAGACTGAGTATTACAAATACATGATAGGATACTATGGAGCTCGGCATACGAGCTGGATGATGAGGACGTATTACACGTATCTGATTTATATTCTGCTGTATATTGTAGGTTGTATATTTAGCTTTTGTGAGGACAAGTTATTATAACTGTCCAGTGTTGTGTTATTGATGTAGTGTACTCAGATGATGTAATGTATAATAACAGATATAGTTTCCTTTTTGTATAGAGACATGTTATTATCTATTATATATTGTTCCGCTGCGATTGTGAGATTCTGTGGTATTTCTGGCATTCGATTGGTTAGCATGTAATATAGTGGACTTATTGATGTCGATTTTTGGGTGTCGAAAATTCTGGGCAGTGACACCTTTCCTATTTTCTTTATTATCCTTATTTATGCTAGAACTGTTGTAGAGTCTATTACTTTTATCTTGCTTAAAGACTTTAGTAATTACTATCATTAACCATACTTTTAGTCTGACCCACTCCTATAGTTTTCCCTTTTCCCCCCATAGGCAATCAAGGGAGATGTTAGTAAACTGCTGTTGCTTGGAGTTTTCTTGGAGGAGTTCTCTACTATGTATTTCTTTTATTTCCAGCTTTTGTCTATGTACTGTCTTATTATGAGGGATATTATGTACTCTGATTTTAAGACTATGAATTTTTATTTCATAAGACATGATGAGATTTGAGATAGATGTTGTATTTTGTATTTGACTTATTTATGAAGCAATTATGAAAGTTTTATTTTAATAAGTTATTATTTTAGTTTTCACTGTTTTTACCTATTTTTGTCTTATGAATCTTAGTCTCTATTAGTTTCAGTTATACCTACAATGCACCATGCCTTTTAGTGTGTCCTTTTGGGTGAATTAAGGGGTGTAGGGTGTTTCAATTTCAACAACAATGCAGCGGAAAATAACCATATATGTGGATACGTCTCTAGGCCTCCAGCTCGTCTCCTGAAGCTCCAAAGCATCCCAACTAAATCTTGTAATATACTCGGTCTGACCTGAGCATTATAATAAAATAACACCTGAGTCAGCCTGGAAACCTGGCGGGAGAGAAACACACCCAACTGGATTTTAAAGTTATAGAAAACCTTTGATATCAAAATTATCCCGTAAGACACGCTGTACATAAACATGGACGAGTTTTTGACCTGAAGAGAACCAAAACATTTCATATGAAATTCTCTGATATGATAATAGTGTCTAAGATACAAAAATTATTAATCATAGTCGAAATTGTTACATTAATTAAATTCCAGCATAATAGGTTCTACAATCAAAACCGTAAAGGCACATATTAGAGATTGGATTCCATATAATGACAAGGTAAGGAACTATCTTCCGATGGTACATCTTTAGATAGGTCTAGCAAGAAAACCTTGTACCCCTGCAACACAAAACTGGCCTACCACTTTACTAGTAGTACCAAATATGATCACCCTTTCAATTTGATATTCGGGAGATATATATATATATATATATATATATATATATATATATATATGAACAGTTGAAATGAGCCGGTGTTCAGTCTTTGAGTTTCGGATTTGATTGATATAACCCTCTTTTGAAATTGATTTACTGATTTGTGTGTGATTTCCAACTCTTGGATTGTAAATATGATTTCTTCGACTATTTTGAAGGTTCAAGCACTTCCAAATAAAGGTTAACTTTTCAAGCTAAGAAATTTTGAAAAGTATAAAGTATATAAGTTTGGTATGTATGTTTAAAGTATGTAGAAATATGATTTAAATAAGTTGAAACTATTTTGTTAAGTAAATGAATAAGGCTATTTTGAATTTTTCTAATATGAAATTTAGATTTGAAATGTTTTGAAAAAAAATTGGTCTTCAAAATATTTTGAATAAAATTTAGTTTAAATGTTTTAACTTAGTAACATCTTTATAAAACTATATATTTAACAAGTTGGAATAGATACATATGTTGTATGTATGCTGTTTTTATTCGCATAATTAATTTGATCCAGGTTTGAGTACACAAGTTCGAGGTGAATTACACCATTTCATGTTAGGATTTTTCATTTGATTCTTGATGGCGAATATTTGATATGGATTTTGGGCTTGATTCTAGAATTCTTTATCATAGTATATGGCTATGCAAGGGGACTGATGGCTTCTAGTCAAGGAACCATATCAAAGTCCGCATTAGGGAAGTCGAATGGACAATACTAGTTCGAAAGCGAACTTGTGTGATCGAGCGAGCGATCGAATGTGATGTTGCGAAATGGTGACATATGTACATCTTATGTTCTAATATCATTGATATACTTGACGCTGAAATTGGAAGTTGTTGGGTTGGATATCTTTGTAATTTAATTGGAAATTTTCTTTAATGCAAAACTACTATCGATTTAAAACCTTTTTTTTTCTTTTTTTCTTTCAAAACTATTTTTCTTTTATTTTTCTTAAACTAACTATTTTTTTCTATTTTACATACGAAAACTATTTTTCAAAACTATTTTATATACAAAACTATTTTATTTACAAAACTATTTTTCAAACTATTTTTTTTACAAAACCATTCTAAATTCAAAAACCTTTTATAAGGCAAAGATGTTCAATTCCATATGGCTCTACATGCAGCGTAATTGATTTTGGAATATTTTGATCCTGATGTAAGATGGACCTTATGTAAGTATAAGATGATTTTGAAAACCATTGATTTTGGAAATGAATTGGTTGACTTAAATTACATTTATTTAGAAACTTGGATTATTTTCTAAATTTATTAGTTTGGAAACGTTGAAACTGAAGATATTTGATTTGGAAGAATAATTTGTGAAAGCGTATATGATTTTGAAAATTGTATAGATATTGAAACAAATTGAAATTTGAGAACCTTGTGTTACTAAATACTTGATTTGGAAGTTATCGAACTTATATAAAATTGATTTGTATAAGTATGATGTTGATTCGAAAACTATTGATTTGGAAAGGTGCCCAATTTGAAAAGTGAAATCTTATATAATCGAAGTCTATATAAGTGTGATTTGATATACTTTTGTTTTGGAAGGTATTTTATTCGAAAATGAAATCTTATATATAATGGACTTTATATAAGTGTGATATTTGAAAGTGATTTGAAAAGGTACTATATGATACATATTTTCGAAGTAAAGATATGGAAAGTTCTTTCTGCTTGATATCCGCTTTGTGGCCACATTGTGGATTCATTCTATCGATATTATTTCTCTGATTTGGTTTTCCGGATATGATACTCGAGTCTCCATCGAATTCCATGGCGATCTCCATGGTCTTACGAGCGCGACTGCATAGCGTAATTCGCCTGGCTAAGATGGTCTAGGGGTACGGATTGTTTCTTGGGGGATCCAGGCATAACCATTGTGTATCCTGCGATCTATGTAGGTCGTATTTAGTAGCGAAATCCGCAGGGCTGAGATAGCTTACCGATACGGATTGTTTCTTGGGGGATCCAGGCATAACCATTGAGTATCTGCGGTTTACTAGTCATCATGGCGTAATTCGCAGGGCTGAGAAATCTTACGGATACGGATTGTTTCCTGGAGGATCCAGGCATAACCATTGTGTATCTGCGATCCATGGTTAGACAATGTTTTGGTTGATTTGTTTGGATTGTACTTTCCATATCTGTTTTTAAAAGTTTTCAAGTATTTTAATTAGGTGTTGAAACAGGTCTACTAAGTATCTGGAGAATTCTAGCTTTGCGCCTGATCAACGCATGGCCAGAGTCTGCAGGAACGAGGATAAACTTGTTAAGACATCGAGTTATAAAAGTATTTTGATAAAGTATTATAAAGGATATTTTGATCGGATATTTTCCTTTCTAAAAGATTTTAAAGTGTTTTAAATATTATTTACCTCTTTAACTAACAATTTGAATTCAAAGACTTTTATGGAAATAATAAAATGGAGTTAACCAAGTTACTAAATATTAAAGAATTCTGATTGAATTTATATGGTTTTAAATTAATGGCTCATCCTTGTCTTTCGACCTATTTTCCCTCCTAGCTATCCCGATTAACCATTTTTCTTACTTGTTATTCCTATTTCTCTTATTTTTCCTGCTGGCTATTCATATTCTCATGTCTTCTTCTTTTCGAGGACGAAAAGATTTGAGTGGGGGCGAGTGTAGCAACCCATAATTTTTATAAATATTTTAAAATTAAATTGTATTTTGAAACTTTGATTTTTAAATAATTTTAAATCGAAGTTTGGGATTCTTCCAAGATATTTTGGATTTTTGTTTCTATTTTATTTTTCCAAATATAATGAAATATTGATTTCTGGAAATGTTATATTTTGTCGAACTTTGACTTTTATTGAAATCAATTGAAATTTTAAATTTTTAAATTTTAATTTTTTCCTTTGAAACGGTAATTTGTTTTGATATTTGTTATGTTTTCGTTTCATCGAATTCTGTTTTAAAACTTTTAAAATTTTGATAAATTCAGCATTTTATACGCATAATTTTATCTGCACTTTATTTTTCATTTTCTATTTTATTTGTCATCTTTTATTTTGTTTTGGGCTTGGAATTTTATTGTGTGAATTTTGTTGTGTTTGGAATTTTCCTTTATTAGTTGTAATTGTTTACAATTTTTAAATTATTTCTGTTACCTGGAGGTTTGACCAGGCAACTAGGCCTCGTTCGTCATTCAGAGGTCGTTCGGCATTCAGCCTCGTCCGGCATTCAGCCTCGTCCGGCATTCAGCCTCATCCGGCATTCAACCTCGTTCGGCATTCAGCCTCGTCCAGCATGGGAAGCCTCATCCGGCATTCAAAGGTCGTCCGGCATTCAGAGGTCGACTGGCATTCAGCCTTGTCCGGCATTCAGCCTCGTCTGGCATTCAACCTCGTCCGGCATGGGAAGCCTCGTCTGCCATTCAAAGGTCGTACGGCATTCAGAGGTCGACCGGCATTCAGCCTCGACCGACATTCAACCTCGTTCGTCATTCAGAGGTCGTCTGGCATTGGAAGCCTCGTCCGGCATTCACAAGTTGTCCGGCATGAGAAGCTTCGTTTGGCATTCATGGTTCATTCGGCATTTGGCCTCGACCGGCATTCCTGCCTCGCTCGGCTTCTCCCCTCGATCGGCATTGAGCCTCGTTCAGCCTACACGTCTCACTTAACACACTGCCTCGTTCGATTTGGAGACCTCGTTCGGCATTTCCCGCTCGGCATTCATGGTTCGGCGCACAGATGTCACTTGTTTTGGGCCAAGGTATCTTGCCACTGGGCCCACCAGGGAAGTCCAACCCAGCTTCGTCTATAAATAGAGAGGCAGGGGCATAGTGAAATCGACCTTTTTTCAAGAACACTGGGGAGACTCTACCGCATTCAAGACTCATTCTTTTTACTTAGCAATTGTATTCAAGTAGTTGATGTACGGATTGTATCTGTTATCAATCGTTGAGTAAAGCAATAAAGATTAACTTCAAAGTGGACGTAGGTAGTTACGTCGAACCACTATAAATCTGGTGTTCTTGTCTTCGCATTTAATTTAGCATATTGCCCTCTGTTTAAATTTACCTTCTTCATTTATCTCTCTACACAATCTTTCTCAATGAGGTTAGTGACCAATTTTGGTGCTATCACTTTGGTGCTTTCACTAAGAGCGGATTCTCAGGCCATAAGGATCTGCTTTGAAGCTACTGGATTGACTAAACCCCCCGAAGGAGATCCGAGTCATTCATAAGACGTCCGTTGATTCTACTCAGAGTTCTTGCCAATAACTCTACAATGGGAAGACCACGTACCAGATCAGCCTCTCATAATGCGGACGCCCATGAGACCGCTAGCGTACAACAAGTAGGACCTAGCAATCAGCAAGCAAATCCAGGTGCAGCGACTGCCGCCCTGGACCAAATGCAAGTTGTCACCAGAACATAGTTCAACGACTTGATGAGAGAGCTAATGGAAAGCAGGAGACAACTTGGAGAGCAGATGCAAGCTAACGCCAACCTTATGGCTCAACTCACTCAACAACAGCATCCGAACGCTGGGGGTAGTCAAGCTCCTTACTCTTCATCTGACAGCTCGACTTCGTCCGATGAACCTCCCAGGCGTAGACGCCGCAAGACTGAAACTACGCAGGCAGGTGCTGTCGATCGAACAACCAGGGATCATTTACACCTCGAAGACCGCAACCGAGCAGGAACGGGAAACTTATGGACTAGAGCGCAGGTGGAGGCCGGACGCCCGGTTCACCAAGATGCCAATGATGTCGAACCTCAAGATGCATGTTTGGCAGATTGCCAGCATAAGAGGCATCAACCTGATCAATCACGTAGGATATACTCCAACCTTCCATCTTCCACAAACCCCAGACCTGACAGCTATGATCAAACAATTGATGAAAGAGAATCAAGGCTTATTGAATGATAATTGGGGAGTATCCAGGAGTCATACTCCGTTCACAGACGCTGTTCTACAGGCTGAGTACCCCAAAAAGTTCAGCATGCCGACTATCCCGGCCTGCGAAGGAAAGAACAATCCTAGGCAACATGTGATGAGATACGAATGGATGATGGATTCAGCTAGAGCAAATGATGCAAACAAGTGTAGATGCTTTCCAATAACTCTATTTGGGATCGCTACCATGTGGTTTACCCGACTTCCTCCGCGGTCCGTATCCAGTTTCGAGGAGTTGGCGAAGAAATTTATAGAACAGTTCAAAATCCATGTTACTCGTCCCAAGGATGTGATGTCTCTATCAAGTGTGATCCAAGCTCCAGGGGAGTCATTGAAGGAGTATTCGTAAAGATTCCATGTTGCGGCTACTGAGGTCAGTAATCCCAATGATCACGCAATTCTTATGGCTGTGATGCGAGGTGTGGATCCGGATTCAGTGTTTGGAGATTGGTTAGCGGGAAAACCTCCAACTACGCTAGAGTGTTTTTACTCAAAGGCTCATCAATTCATAAGAAGAGAGGAAGCCAGATGGGTAAGGCGAGATAAGGCACCTGGGCCTATTCAGGAGACTATGAAAAGCAACATCACTGTAAAGCAATCCGGGGACAACTCGGGGAAAGTTCAGGTCACTGTCCAGAACAAGCCTGGGCAATCTAAGGAATCCGAAGGAAGAAATCAGTGGAAGAAAAGAGAAGCGGGGAAATGGAAGCCGAGAATTCCGACCTACAATGAATACACCCCACTAAATGCATCCCTTGAGAACATTTACCTATCAACTTGTAATGCCTTTCAATACAGAAAGCCGCGTTCGAAGGAGTCAACCGAGGAACAAAAGCGGACGGGGAAGTATTGCCGCTTTCATGAGACTTATGGGCACAATACCGAAGAGTGCAGACACCTACATGACGCTATAGAGAAGTTGATTAGGCATAAAATGTTACAAGAGTTTGTAAAGAATCCGCAGGAAGGTGGACAGGGAACGTCTAATCCCGGTCATGCACCAGCTCCACATCACCCCGAGGAGCACGCTCGGACCGTGGGCAGACTGGTCATAAACACGATCATCGGCGGACCTCACCCTGCAGATAAGAACTGGCAAGAAATAGAGCGGTATGCTAATTTCTTAAGGCATGCATATTTTGAGTGTTGTTCCAATATGGTGGATGGGACCCCCGCTAAACAGCAGCGCATGATGACAAACAATATAGTATTCAGGAGCAGAGATGCTGACCAGGTGGAGGCTTATACCGTTGACCCGATGGTCATATCTGCGACGATCGGGTCGGCTATTGTGACAAGAATTTTGATTGATTGTGGAAGTTCTGTCAATATCATCTTCAAGAAAGCTTATGACCAGATGAAGATGGAGACGAAGGATCTGAAGCCATCTAAAGCTCGCATACATGGCTTTAATGGCGCAGCGACTGATGCAGTGGGGTATGTTGAGTTACCAGTTGAACTGGGACAAGGTGAGCGTAGGAGGGTGCGAATCCTACCCTTCATATTTTTGGATGTAGATTCTCCATACAATGTGTTTCTGGGCCGACCAGCCCTGGCTGAGTTTAGGGCAGCATTGGCCCCATGGTGTTTGACTTTAAAGTTTCCAAATGACAGAGGAGTAGGTGTTGATCATGGCGACCAGGCGATCGATCGTGCATGTTATGTGGCTGAGCTCTCAGAGGCCCAGCGGAGGGAGAAAGGAAAGGTTGCGGACAGTTCTGTCCGCATTCAGAATACTGACAATTGACAAGTAATGCCCGAGCCCTGGCTCGGGCAAAATTCTCGGATATATAGAGACATAGATCCGAGAGATGACGATGAGGAACCCAGGGAAGAAAAAGCAGCACCGGCTTAAATGACGATTGACATTTCGGTCAGCCAAGATGATCCATCGCGAGTACTGAAGATAGGATCACAACTCAACCCTTCGATGACTGAGGACCTTAGTGATTTCCTCCGTGCGAATCTCGATGTTTTCGCTTGGACGCATTCTGACATGTGCGGGATTTCACCCGCTATTACGAGTCATATGTTGAACATAGATCCGAAGTACGTCCCAGTTAAGCAAAAGAGGAGAGGAATGGACCTGGAAAAGTCCACTGCTCTCAGAGAGGAGGTGGACAAACTCAAAGCTAATGGGTTCGTCCGCGACGCCCTCTACCCTGAATGGGTGTCAAACCCCGTGCTGGTGAAAAAAGCGAATGGGAAGTGGAGGACTTGCGTAGATTACTCTGATTTAAACAAAGCATGTCCTAAGGACAGTTTCCCATTACCTAGAATTGATCAATTGGTCGACTCCACTGCAAGACACGAGTTATTGTCGTTCATGGATGCGTACTCGGGATACAATCAGATCCCGATGCACATCTCGAACCAAGAACACACTAGTTTTATCACAGACATTGGACTATATTGCTACGTAGTGATGCCTTTCGGGTTGAAAAATGCAGGAGCGACCTATCAGCATTTGGTGAATCGAATGTTTAAAGACCAGATTGGTAGAACAATGGAAGTCTATGTAGATGACATGCTAGTGAAGTCACGGCAGTCAAGCGACCGCATTCGAAACTTAGCAGAGATGTTTGACATACTTAGATATTATGGGATGAAGATCAACCCTCTGAAGTGTGCCTTCGGCATTGCGTCAGGGAAGTTTTTGGGGATTCATTGTTAATGCCCGCGGAATTGAAGCTAACCCAGAAAAGATTCAAGCTATTCGAGATATACAAGTGCCCAGAACTATAAAACAGGTACAAAGCATGAATGGATAGGTTGCTCCACTGAGTAAATTCATATCCAGAGCCACAGACAAGTGTATTCCCTTCTTCGATATAATAAAGAAAGGAAAGAGGAATTTCGACTGGACATCCCACTGTGAGGAAGCATTCCGAGATCTGGTAAGGCATTTGGAAAGACCTCTAGTGTTGTCAAAACCAGTAGACCACGAAATGTTGTACGCATACTTGGCCATATCCCCACATGCTATATGTGCGGCTCTGGTCCGCGAGGAGGACCGAGTTCAAAAGCCGGTGTATTACGTTATTAAACGTTTGACGGGGGCAGAAAGAAATTATCCTAAAATTGAGAAATTGGCCTATTGCTTAGTGATTGCATCACGTAAGCTATGCCCATACTTTCAAGCACATTCAGTCAGTGTTTATACCGATCAGCCCTTGTGACAGGTACTCCAACGACCTGAAACCTCTGGGAGGATGTTAAAATGGAATATCGAGTTGATTCAGTTCGATATTGCTTACCTGCCATGAAGAGCCATAAAAGGGCAAGCATTAGCAGACTTCATCCCTGAGTTTACTGTATCAAACGAACCAGATAGTCATAGTGTCATTGCCCCCATTCGATGGAAATTGTACTCTGATGGGGCGTCAAACGACCGTTGCTCTGGGGCTGGTGTAGTTCTTGTGACTCCATAAAATCGGTCGATTTTTTATGCTTTGAAGCTCAATTTCCCGGCTACCAATAATGAAGCAGAATATGAAGCATTGATTGCTGGTTTAAAGCTTATTGGAGAGCTCGGAGTAAAATCAGTTGGAATCTTTTGTGACTCACATCTGGTGGTATACCAGGTGCGAGGAGATTACTAAGCAAGGGGACAAAAGCTTGCTCCGTACCTTGCTCTGATTCAGGAACTATTGGCGAGCTTTGAACATTATGACATTTCTCATATCCCACGTGAACAGAACAAGGAAGCCGACTCGCTAGCCAAATTCGCAAGTACCAACGATGCACAACAAATGGGATTGGTTCCCGTCGAAACCTTACACGCTCCAAGCATAGATGTGATGGAGGTCGATTTTGCGTTGGAAACGGAAATCGAGAAGGAATCATGGATAACCCCATTCAAACAATACCTGCTAAATAGGACTTTGCCCGAAAGAAGAAGCGAAAGACGACAGGTCATTCGCAAAGCCGCGCGATACGTGATGCAAGAAGGAGTAATGTATCGGAGGGGGTTCTCGGTCCCCTTACTACGGTGCATTGCCCATGACGAGATGAAGCGGGTCTTGGAGGAAGTTCACGAAGGAGAATGTGGCGACCATACTGGGGGCAGACACTAGCAAAAAAGATCCTCTGTTACGGATACTATTGACCAACTGTGAATCGAGATGCAGCAGATTATGTAAGAAAATGTGACAAGTGTCAAAGATACGTGAAAATCTCGAGAGCTCCACCAACGGAACTCACGCAAATGGTTAGTCCTTGGCCGTTTGCAATATGGGGAATCGACATAATCAGTTCTTTGCCTATATCCAAAGGTGGTGCAGGATACGCGATAGTTGCGGTCGATTACTTCACAAAATGGGCCGAGGTTGAGCCTTTAGCCACAATCACCTCCAAGAAGGTCATTAATTTCGTTGTACGAAACATTATATGCTGCTTTGGCCTCCCGCGAACCATCATTACAGACAACGGAACTCAATTTGAAAGTAGGGAATTCAAAGATTTATGTTTAAAGTATGGCATTGAGAAAAAGTTCGCCGCAGTTGCTCATCCGAAGGCTAATGGACATGTTGAAGTCGTAAACAAAATAATCAATTCCATATTGAAGAAGCGTTTGGAAAAGGCTGGAGGCAAGTGGGTAGATGAACTTCCAACAACGTTATGGGCTTATAGAACTACCCACAAGTCCGCGACTGGCCACACTCCATTAGCATTGGCATATGGCTCGGAAGCGGTTATACCCGTGGAACTTGAAGTTCCATCACATCGGGTGACACATTATGATTCTAGGACGAATCTGGATCTCTTGATGGAATCACTGGACTTCGTTGATGAAAAACGTGAAGAAGCTGAGTTAAGGGCGGCAACATATAGGCACCGAGTTAAGCGATATTACAACGAAAAAGTTCGCCCAAGAATCATTGATGTGGGTGATCTTGTTTTGAAACGAGTTTTCCCGGTACCATCACGTATGAATCCCAACTGGGAAGGTCCATATGTCGTTGAACGGAAGCTTGGAGAGGGAACTTTCAAGCTAGCGACCGTTGATGGCACGACACTACATTGAGCATGGAATAGTGAACATTTGCGACGTTATTATATTTAGCCTGTTTCTTTCATGTTTTAGGTGTAATTATTTCATGTATATTTTTGTTCCATTGACTCTTAGTTTTCTTTTTAAGCATGTAATAGGACGATTTAGTTTGTTTTTGGTAAAAAAGGCTTGAAGCCATCTTTCCCATGCATCACTAATGTTTTTATGCATAATAATCTGTTGACAAACAACTGAAGTTACATTATTCTATTTGACGTACAAACGCGTATAAAAGACTTAAATCTCCAAGTCCCCTGAATGCGGACTGGAGTACTCTAAGTCCCCGGAGTGCGGACTAGAGTATAAACGACTTAAATCCCCTAGTCCCCTGAATGCGGACTGGAGTACTCTAAGTCCCCGGAGTGCGGACTAGAGTATAAACGACTTAAATCTCCAAGTCCCCTGAATGCGGACTAGAGTATTCTAAGTCCCCAGAGTGCGGACTAGAGAATAAACGACTTAAATCTCCAAGTCCCCTGAATGCGAACTGGAGTACTCTAAGTCCCCGGAGTGCGGACTAGAGTATAAACGACTTAAATCTCCAAGTCCCTTGAATGCAGACTGGAGTACTATAAGTCCCCGGAGTGCGGACTAGAGAATAAACGACTTAAATCTCCAAGTCCCCTGAATGCGGACTGGAGTACTCTAAGTCCCCGGAGTGCGGACTATAGTATAAACGACTTAAATCTCCAAGTCCCCTGAATGCGAACTGGAGTACTCTAAGTCCCCGGAGTGCGGACTAGAGTATAAACAACTTAAATCTCCAAGTCCCCTGAATACGGACTGGAGTACTCTAAGTCCCTAAAGTGCGGACTAGAGAATTAACGACTTAAATCTCCTAGTCCCCTGAATGCGGACTAGAGTACTCTAAGTCCCCGGAGTGCGGACTAGAGTATAAACGACTTAAATCTCCAAGTCTCCTGAATGCGGACTGGAGTACTCTAAGTCCCCGGAATGCGGACTAGAGAATAAACGACTTAAATCACCAAGTCCCCTGAATGCGGACTGGAGTACTCTAAGTCCCCGGAGTGCGGACTAGAGTATAAACGACTTAAATCTCCAAGTCCCCTGAATGCGGACTGGAGTACTCTAAGTCACCGAAGTGCGGACTAGAGAATAAACGACTTAAATCTCCAAGTCCCCTGAATGCGGACTGGAGTACTCTAAGTCCCCAGAGTGCGGACTAGAGTATAAACGACTTAAATCTCCAAGTCCCCTGAATGCGGACTGGAGTACTCTAAGTTCCCGGAGTGCGAACTAGAGTATAAACGACTTAAATCTCCAAGTCCCCTGAATGCGGACTGGAGTACTCCAAGTCCCCGGAGTGCGAACTAGAGTATAAACGACTTAAATCTCCAAGTCCCCTGAGCGCGGACTAGAGTACTCTAAGTCCCCGGAGTGCGGACTAGAGTATAAACGATTTAAATCTCCAAGTCCCCTGAGCATGGACTAGAGTACTCTAAGTCCCCAAAGCGTGGATTAAAAATATTCCAAGTACCAAAAATGTGAAATAAGAGATGTACGATTCTAAAGAATCTCTGAGCCATGTGAAAATGGATTGGAGGTTCATGTGACTCACAAGAACTTGAGTTTTGACCACAATTATACAGAAAGCTAAAAAACAAGAGGCATTTAAAAGATGAAGAAACTAAACTCATTGATGCAAAATGGGGTTGTACAACCACTCCTCCAAAAATCGGAGTCAAAAGTCTGTTTACATGGACTACAAATGTAAATAAATGAAAGTAATTACATGATCTAAGCTAAACCTCGTTGAACGAGTGTAGTGGCTACTTCTTCGATTTCTTTAGCTGCTTTTACTCCTTTGTTTTCTCGGATGATTCCTCCCCCACACGCTTTCTCTTGGACGTTTTGCTCGCCAAAGAAGCGGTGTCAGGAGTGGGAGGAGGAACATCCAGTGGTTTGGATTTGCCAGGAAGGATGACTTTCAAAGGCCTATTCAGCGGGTCATCAAGTTCTATTACTTGGGACTCGACCTTGATCTCAACTTTCTTCCTTTTCTCTTCCGCAAGTTGCTCTTTCATACTCACTTTCGAAGTGTGTCCTGAGGCGTCCGTAATTTCAATTTCATAACTCTCTTCGATGAGGGACGAAGTTTCAGACTTATCATCGTCAAGCGCCCCAATCACCTAAGCATCAGGACCGGGGGTTGCTCCCGCGTGAGTAGCATCGCTCGTTTTCCCCATCTCCTCCTTGGCGTCATCGCTCCTTGGAGTCGGTTCAGGATCAGAGCGGCATGCATAAAAACACAAGGGACGAACGTTAGAATCAATAACCTCTCGCCAAAAGCGACAGATCTTTGAACTTCAAGAAGAAGAGTTTTATACCGGTTTCTTGCTGGCTTCACTACGCCATAGATTGCATACTGCAACACCAAAGAAGTGATGCAGGAAGTGCCAAAAAATGTTGCTATAGGGTAAAAAAGGGCAAAGGCAACACTTTCTCGGTGATGCATTTTGCCGCATTGCCGCAGACCTCAAAGGCAACATTTTGACTATCTAAGGCAACATAAGAAATATTGTTGCAATAGAACCCTATTTGGGTCTATGGCAACATCCATAGGTGTCTGTACCAACATTCCAAAATGTTGCTATAGATATTAACTTTCTGAATTTGTGGGGCCCACAATGTAGAGCATATTTGATTTTTTAATAGAAATAAATATTTATTTAATAAAATGCTATTGCATAGAATTTGATATTCAAACAGTAATTTATTTAAATAAATATTTTATTTCAACATTTAAAATAGTACAAATTCCTGACTCCACTATTTTACAATTCAATGATAAATAACACTGATATTCACATATACAGATATTCCTCACTACACTACTCAGTTCACTCATTACATATGCAGTTTCAATTTATATAGACACCGACACTGACAAATATATGACGAGCCGAGCCGAAGGCGAGCCGAGTGCCGAGCCGAAAGCGAGCCGAGAAGCGGGTCCGGGCGCAGCGCCGACGGGGGTCCGAGGCACCGCAGTCCCGGCGGGGATCGCCCGATTCATCCGATTTTGGAAGATCGAGCCTTCTTTGAAATGACGTAAAATGATGCACAAATGAAGACTGAGCTTAATTCCTATTCTCCATCTCCTCGCCTAAATCTACTTGAATCCCCTACGGCCAAACACCAAAACTCTACTGCAAACTGTTTTCAATTTCCAATCACCACATTAGCTTCTCTCCGTAACCAATACACAGCAGCACTCTACCATTGTCAAACTCCAAACTCCGTCTACATCTCTCTGCCAACATTCAGGCATCACACTGCCAACTGAAACTCCTCTGCATCACCAACTTCCACCATCACTTCCATAACTTACCAAACCAACCAACCAACCTTCAACCAATACAACTACATCCAGATTCAATGGTGAACCAACCAACCAACCAACCTTCTCTCACTCCCTTGAAATACTGCACTTCAGACCTACATTTCAAACGCACTCTATCACTTCCTTGTATGTTTCTTCCATATCGATAGCTTTGCACATTTCTTCTGACATATGCATCACTGAATATCTTCGCACTTCCTTGTACGTTTCCAGACCTATGCATTTATGACCTACACCACTGAATAGTTCCTGCCTGTTCATTCAGAGCTTGCATCCATTACCGTTTCCTTTTGGTCGCTGGACTCAAAGCTTGCATCAATGAAACTTGGTCCTTCCAGTCTTGCCAACACACAAGCTCGACTATCTATGAATCTGCCTGTGCAGCTCACACAATCCTTTCACTCAACAATTGTTCAACTAGCAGTGAATAAATCGATTCGTGTCTTTGCAAATAATTCCTCAGCTCACATAGCCGCAAGCTGCAACAACAGCCAGATTCTGAAACATTAACAAGTTCCAAAGGAGCATTAGCACAAACATATGGGGGGCGTACTATCTTATTGAAATTACCAGTACCAAGTGAAGCAACCGCAATCATAGGGGAAAGTACGAAGAGATCAGCCTGGGATTTGCTCTGAACTTGCGATGGAAAGTACGAAGTGAACCAAAATCTCGAGGGCAGCAGTTCGGGTTTTGAGAGAAATTAAGGCACTAGAAGGGTTTTCAGGTGAAGTAGTCTAAAGGAGAAAGGTAGAGGGGTTGGTGGCGAGCAAGTCTTCTGTTGGAGGTGAGAGCTGATGGTGACGACAGCAGTGGCAAAAGGGGTTTGAACGGAAAACTTTGTTTGGCTTCGGGTTTTGGTGTCGTGACGGGGCTCTGGTTGGAGCTAGATGGTCGCGATGGGTCAGGGGGTAGCTAGGGGTGAGGGTGACAATTTGGTGGCGGAGGCGAATGAGGAAGCAAAAGAAGAGGAGGGTGATAATTTGGTGGCGGAGGCGAATGGGAGGAGGCGAATTGGAATGAAAACCAAAAGGGGATCTACTCTGAACTAGGCGGGAAAACGAAAATTTGGGGCAAATTGCAGTGGTGATCCATTTTAACAACCAGATTAAATGTAGACCGCTGGATCGTATTCACGCAGATTGCTAATTTTATTAATTTTTTAATTTGAATACATCTATAGCTACTGCAACATCTTGTTGATACCTATGCTAACACCTTGAAGCGAGTGTTGTAATAGACAAAAATTAGCATACCTATCATTACATTATAGCTAGCAACACCATGTAATTTCGTTGCAGTAGGCCATCTATGGCGTAGTGCTTTCAGCCATCCGAGGAGTCTCACCCTCTAGAATGGGGGATAACATGTGAATACCGAGGCCGGGATCTTCCGGATCATAACCAACGTGTTGCTCAAATGGATCAAGTGCTAGCCGATCGGCCGATTGAGTAGAAGGAGGAGCCGCAGCCTCGGTTCCAGACGGACCAACTATGTCATTTTTCTCCTTTGATGGAGAAGAGTCTTTGCCATAGAGGGCCATTGCTGCAGACAAGTCTGAAGGCTCGTTCCCCCTGAGAAACTCTTTTACTAAAGCATCCTCGTCGACCTCCTCGGTGCCCGATTCCACCTTTATAATCTTTATCAAAGTCTCCCAAGCCTCGGTTAGAGATTCAAGGTAGCCCTCGCCTAAGAAAGTCAAGTCCCGATGCATGAGGACACAGGCATTGTATTCAGCTATCAGCGGGTCAAACATACACTTGACATCCTCTCTGCCGGCCTCTGTAGCCGCCTCAAGGTGAGAGTCAATCTCCGCGGACGCTATTCTTTTGCCCTCTTCACGGGCTTTGTCCTTCACCATCCCGACCTTAGAAAGCTCATCGTCGAGCTTTGCCTTCAAGAGTCGTGTAGCAAAAATCTCGTTGCAATATCGTTGGGACTCCTCTTGAGCAGCTATCTTCTCTTCTTTCTCCTTAGAGAGTAGCTCCTTCAACTCTTTAACCTGCAGGGCGAGTGCGTCCCTTTCTTTTTGGACGGAGTCCTTTTCTAAAGCCAGGGCTCCACAGCGTTGGACCGCTTCGACAATTTACTTCTTATGAGTCGTCTCTAGACGAGTGACGACCTCCGTAGTATACTTAGCACTTTGTTCGGCAGCCTCGAGCTGGGATTTATACGAAGAGAGCTCTTCGTCCTGATTTTTGATAATGTCCTTATCGAAGATAGCTTCAAGTTTTAGGCGGTCGATTTCTTGTTGACGCTCGACAGAGACTTCCGAGAATTTTTGGACTAAATGAACAAACACGTCATGTTGAACATAAACGTCGTTGTTGCAAGCGATGGCACTCTGCTTGACTTTCCTCGGAATGTGATGAATTGCTGGAAGGAACTTCAGACCGTCAAAGTAGATTTTGGGAAATTTAACTTTAAGCTCGACCAGCTTCTCCGATATCGTCGGGTCTGCTGCAGGAACATGGGGAGGTGGCTTTGAAAGTTCTGTTCTCTTACGATGTTCCCGAGACTGCCGTGTGTTAGATGAACCGGAATTTTGATCACGGGAAACATCAGGTTGAGACCCCTTCGGCGAAAACTTCTCTCTGCCTTGCTCTATTTGAGAAGGGAGATCGCGGGAATATGAAGATTGGTTGTGTGATTTCTTTCGATAAGTCGACTATCGGGGACAGTTGTTTCGGTCTCCAGAGTCGTCTTTGTCCCGACGCTTGCCGGAGCCCGAATCTCGGCCAGAATGGTGAAAGATGGATGAGCCGTGGAGATGATCGAATCCGTGGGAGCATCCCATGTCACCTGCATAGAATGAGAATGACGACAAGTTAGAAAAGATCGGGGTGATGGCAAAAAGTTGAAGTGTAGGGTGAAGTGCATGTGTCCGTGTGTCCCCTAGTGTTCCCCCCGACGGATCGGTTTCTTTATCTTTACTAATGGGAGTTTTCTCTCCCTGAGCATGAGCTTGATCGCCTACATTGCCTCTGGCGGACGAATGAAGCTTAAGCGCTTCTGAGTCGTCGAAACCATAATTGAACAGATCGTCAGGGATGGTGAGATTCGATAGACCCTTCAGTGAACTTTATAAAGGTTGGGGGAAGGTTCTCTCTCCTCTGGAATAAGAGTAACTTTAGAAGTTCCGCCCGCTTTCTTTCTCCTCAACTTATAGGTCAATTTCTTTTTTCCCTTGGAAGGGGAAGATGACGTTTCAATATCATGGACTTCGACCGTCGGGTCCTAGGTGGGACTAACATTTTCACCCGGTACTTCGGGCGTCTTGCCTTCTCTAGTTTCTCCCTCTTCTGGCGTGTAAGGGGCGTTACGTGTTGAAGGCCCAGCCTGCCTTTTTCCCTTTCCTGAGGCAGGTCTGGATAGAGTGACGCCTTGGGGAAGGTTTATTCGACGACCTTCCGCCAGCAGCCCGAATCTCGCAAGTGACTCATTTGAAACGAGAGATTTGATGTACCGATCTTCTACGGGGAGAGCTCGGATAGTTGCCACCGCTTCAGAGTATCCGGAGCCTTTGGGACGTGGATTGATACTTGAAAAAGTGGATAGAGAGTCAGAAAAGATGCAGATTCCGCCAAATTCAAGTGTTGATCTAGAAAACGAACTTACTCCCTTCCACCCATCTCCTAGCGAAACCGAAAGAACAACGAACGTAGAACCACTCTTTCTTGTACTGGGAAAATTTGCTCCATGCCCCAGTCAGGATTTGGCATTTACTATATGGCACCAGAAATATGAAAGATGGGCTATCCGACCGTCTCTTGAAGCGATAAATATAACGGATTTCGCATGGAGTCGGAAGCCTGAAGAGGACACTCATAAAGAGGATGCAAGTGCCATATAAGAAAGCATGGCTGTTCGGAGGCAGTTGTGAAGGAGCGATCTCGATATATTGCAATGAGCCGCGAAGGAAGGAGTTGAAGGGTGGAACGGTGCCGACCTAGCACATAAACTTATTGCAGGCTGTATACCCGGCTGGGGGCAAATGCGGACGATCATTTCCCGAAGGAACTAACACGTCGTCGAAAGGGATTCCATGGACAGAGCATATCCGACGGAGTGTACTTTCATTAATCTTTGAGAACATTGAATCGGCTGGGTCGTCTAAGAAAATAGCTGCCTCCAAAGCATCAGGAGCCAAGTCGACGGATGCTATCACAGCGCTTGGTAAGTTTTGAGTAGGGGTAGTTGACGGATTCGAAGTATCTACAACCTCTTGACGAGAGGATGGCCCAGGTCTGTCTGAGATCGTAGCAGAGCTAGATTTTCTAGACATCTATAATGAAAATTGAATCTAACAGAGCACCTGTTTGAACTATACTTGAAAAATAATCGGCTTTAGACTTAAAAGCATAAACATTCCCCTCCTGTGTGGTGTGTGAACTAGTGTGGTCATTCAAATATAAGTGCTGAGAAATTAAAAGTCACGGAGTTGATGATATAAAGTTGAACTTTGAACTGTCATCTTCAAAGACCGTCATCGCTGAACGTCTCCAAAAACCTACCCTATAATGTTTTTCAACTTTGGACTCAGACATTGGCACTATATGTTAAAGGCTATTATCTGTTTTCATCGATTTAAATTCAGACTTATACTTGTTGAAACCGAGGAGTCATCAGTCCGGATTAGTTCGATATGCTGGTTCGCTTAAGTCCTTGTCCTTGTTTTTTGTCATATGAATAGGCATGGGAAATGAGTGAGTTCAACAAGGGTTATGTTCAAGTTGGAATGATTTCGACTGTCTTTATCCATTCATCAAAGGTCAAGACCGAGCGACACTTGAAACACACGGCCTAAAAGCCGCTCGGCCTAAATGCCGTTTGGCCTAGCTGCCGTTCGGCCTAAATGCCGCCCGGCCTAAATGCCGCTCGGCCTAACTGCCGTTCGGCCTAAATGTCGCTCGCCCTCAATCTCGCTCGGCCTAAATGCCTTCCGGCCTAAGTTCATCGTTCGGCATTCTCTGGGCCTAACGTATGAGCCAGATACACCGAATCACTTACTTCCAACCTCCCTGACGTCACTCTCGCATAAAGTTTACCGAGCCACTCGTCTTGTACTTGACCATTCTCCGCTCAAGATACAAGAGCCAAACGGCCGCGCTCGGTTCTTCTTCACCCCTTGATTACTGAACTACCTTGAACAACGGCCCTATTCCACTTCAACATCCAAACCCTAATTCTCGGTAAACCAATAGGAACCTACGAATTGGAGTCGACCGCTATCCATTTCTCCTCTCCTCTCCATTCCACCCACCTCGAAATCGACTAAAGTCATACTAAGTTCCAGCCTTAGGACATGTCCGAACCTCAACTCGTCTCCCTCATCCACACGCCTCCTATTTTCTATAGTCTATGGAGAGTTCACTAATTCGAACTTGGTGTTATAATTCCTAGTTTGAAATAATGCACGAACAAAAGATTCTTACCAAAGAGGATGGTGGGAGTTTGGGGGTCTATGGACTTGAGATTGAATGTCGTTCGGACTCAATTTGAGAAGGAACTGTAGGAAGGGCTTGATGGTTCAGGGTAGGAAGGGAAGGTCGGAGAAGTGAACGAGATTTGAGGGAGGTAAGTTACGAGTTCTTGTAGGATAGCAGAGATAAAAAGTAAAAAGAGAAGAAGAAGTGAAATGCCAATTTTATATGGAGAAGAAGGGAAGTCGAAGGGACCATGACCGGTAGAACCGGTCAAAGCACATCCTTCGTTCGGCATCAGCTCTGTCGCTCGGCATTTGTGTCGTTCGGCATCAGCATGTCGTTCGGCATACATTTCCTCAATCGGTATTCAAGAGAAAATACACTAAGCCAAGGCTCGAGGCGAAGCACGGAGGACTCGTGATTCAAACCGCATCACGTTCGACCACACGATGCACTTTAGGGGGCAAGTGTTACCTGGAGATTTGACCAGGCAACTAGGCCTCATTCGGCATTCAGAGGTCGTTCGGCATTCAGCCTCGATCGGCATTTAGCCTCGTCCGGCATTCAGCCTCGTCCGACATTCAACCTCGTTCTGCATTCAGCCTCGTCCGGCATGGGAAGCCTCGTCCGGCATTCAAAGGTCGTCTGGCATTCAGAGGTCGACAGGCATTCAGCCTCGTCCGGCATTCAGCCTCGTCCGGCATTCAGCCTCGTTCGGCATTCAACCTCGTCCGGCATGGGAAGCCTCATCCAACATTCAAAGGTCGTCCGACATTCAGAGGTCGACCGGCATTCAACCTCGTTCGTCATTCAGAGGTCGTCCGACATTGGAAGCCTCATCCGGCATTCAGAAGTTGTCCGGCATGAGAAGCTTCGTTCGGCATTCATGGGTCATTCAACATTTGGCCTTGACCGGCATTCTTGCCTCACTCAGCATCTCTTCTCGATCGGCATTGAGCCTCATTCAGCCTACATGTCTCACTTAACACACTGCCTCGTTCGGTTTGGAGACCTCGTTCGGCATTTCTCGCTCGGCATTCATGGTACGGCGCATAGATGTCACTTGTTTTGGGCCGAGGTATCTTGCCATTGGGCCCACCAAGGAAGTCCAACCCAGCTTCGTATATAAATAGAGAGGCAGGGGCACAGTGAAATGGACCTTTTTTCGAGAACACTGGGGAGACTCTGCCGCATTCAAGACTCATTATTTTTACTTAGCAATTGTATTCAAGTAGTTGATGTACGGATTGTATCTGTTATCAATCGTTGAGTAAAGCAATAAAGATTAACTTCAAAGTGGACGTAGGCAGTTACGCTGAACCACTATAAACCTGGTGTTCTTGTCTTCGCATTTAATTTAGCATATTGCCCTCTATTTAAATTTATCTTCTTCGTTTATCTCTCTGCACAATCTTTCTCAACGAGGTTAGTGACCAATTTTGGTGCTAACAATTTCTGTATATATATATATATTATTTTTCATCATATCTACCTCTACCTTATCTTCCTATTCTATTTATTTAGACATTCATTTATTAATTGAATTGTTATAGATCCCTTATTTATTTCCTGGAAAGAAATTTCAAATAGATATATGTTATATTGCCTTAAAGGCATATCTTCTAAAAATTTATTTATTACAGGTTTCTTGTATTTATTTTTTGAGTGAGGGTTTCTTTTGTATACATCTTTCTTTAATATATAGGAAGCAAATAAATTATGATACATTACTTGTTTTAAATATAGGCATACGTTTCATTTTATTTCTTGCCTTTATATTTGCCACCTTTTGATTTCCTACCATAACTACTCCTAAACTTTAGCCATACATCCTTAACCCTAGCCGCCTCCAACCTATTATTCACGAGAAAAATTTCCTTCTCATCTTTCATTTCTCACGGCCACAAAAATTTGTAAGTAATGGCTTCTTCCTTTCTACCTGTATTCTTCATTTTTTCCATTGTTTTGCCTTGCTTCCTCTTGTCTAGCTCGGCCTCAACCACCACCATCTTCTCCGACCACCACCACCATCTCCTCCTCCTCATCATCCACTACCAAACACCTATCCCTCATATCAGATCTGGCCATGATAATAGCAGGAGTAAAACACCTCAAAACTTGGCTAGAAACTCCACAAAACCAAGCATAGTCGACCTAAACTTCACCACCCCTTCCATATCTTACCTCGGCCACCACCCCTAGCTCCACCACCATCATGACCTGACCTTTGACCACCAGCATGACCTCTGACCTGACCTGAACCAGAGCAAGGCCGAGCCCAAAATAGTGTAGGCCGAGCCTACATGCACCAAAACTCCACCTAGTGACCTTGCCCCTTTATATTCTTCATGTTGTAACTCCTACCCCTTCCAATTCCTAGCTAGCCATGCCATATGGACCCATACCTGAGCCTATAACACCACCATGGCCGAGCATATGATTCCCTTAGGCCAAGCACTTGAGTGGTTAAAGCATGGTCAAGCTATCTTATTATTTGTGTAGTTTAATTTCCTATTTGTTTCAATCTAATTTTTGTTGAGTATATATTTATATTGCTTTATTTATCTTAATTACAAGAGCTAAATCTGGTTGTTACCTTATCCCAAATCTTGTCGTGCCTTCTCGTGCTTCTCTGTGTGTAGGTATTTTTGTTTTAATCGACCTCTAGCTTCAGAGAGGTGAGTATTCACACATGACATTTATACTTATATAATTTTTGAAGTGACAACAAGTGAATGTATAGAAACTATTATATAATGTTATACCTGCCTGTGATATAAATTATATGATGTTAAACTCTGTTATAAACTTGTCACAGCATCAGCTATGTTTTATTCTGTATATTGTTTATTTTATTCTGTTTCTCACACTGCAAGTTCCCTATAGAATAGAATCATTATGGGTTGAAATGATACATACCCGAACGGACTTTAGAATAGGGAAAAATCGTTATGGGCTAAAATTATAGGCCTGGGCATTTTTTACTTATTGTTATTAACTTGGGATTGCGGGTTTGAAATGATAGATACCGGATTTTTGCTTTATAAATTACGGATTGAAATGATATATTATCTGTATCACTTGTCTTAGGTTAGAAAATAATATACAGAACCGTGGTTATTTTATATATTTTTTTGGATATTTTTAAGTATTTTAAAAATGTAAATTATGATATTTTGATTTAAATTTTAATTTAAAATGATTTGTTAAAGTGTTATTGATTTTTCTATAAATAAAAAAATGTTAAACAAATGGATGCTTAAAATGGTAATTTGGAATTTAACTTGACTTGGAATTGTGAGATTTGGTTTTAAAAATGGAAGTTTAAGTAAAAGAAAATAAAATGGAAATTAAGTTTTATTTGTGGAATGATAAATTAAATTAAAGTGTTAAGTGAATGCAAAGAATAGGAAAATTGTACACTTGAATTTAATAAGTGAAGTAATGAAAAATTTGATATTTATTTGTGAAATTTCTTTATAAAAACCATAAGTTAAAGGGTATTTAAATGACCATTTTAAAGTGAAAAAATTTATGATTTTTATATAATTACTATCGTTTAAATTGAAGTTTATTTGTTGCTGAAATTCTATTGTAAATCTGGAAATGTCTTTAGTAGCACTTTGGAAATGCTATCGTTTCTAAATAATAACTAAAATTTGAACTAAAGTGAATCTGTAGCACTTTGAAAGTGCTGTAGTTGCAGAAATGAACTTAAAGGCTAAAATGAACTAAGGGCTATTACAGCACTTTGTAAGTGTTGTAGTCGTAGAAACTAAATTTAAAACCTGAAACTAATAACAGAGCTATTGTAGCACTTGTTAAGTACTGCAGTTGGCTGAAATGTGATTTTGAATGTTATTGAACTAGTATATCAGTTTGTAAAAGCTGTCTTTGCTGAATAGAACTATTTTGCAACTAAAACTGAACTATTACAGCTGTTTTTAAATGCTGTCTTTGCTGAATTGAATTGTTTCAAATATAACTTACCGCAGCAGTTTTCTAAGTGCTGCGAAAGCTAAAATTTTAATGTTTTAAAGTATTTAAGTAAATAAATGAGCTTAGAAAAGGCTAAATTTTGGGAATTGAGTATTTTATTTAAAGGTATAATGACTTCACTTTTAATGGTTTTAAATGAATGATTTTAATTCGAAATTATAAACCATTTTGAAATCTATAACCATGGGTACAATTCTTTGTGGGTCATTTGATTTCCTTGTGATTGTTTTGATGCACACATTAACCCTGTTATTTGCATTATTTACTTAATATGGACATTTCTATGATAGTGTTTATTTCTGCTAAATTGATGGTTTAACGGATCCTTAGAGGATGGGCGATCCCAAGCATCCTTTAAGTTATTGCGCATTGCTATTACAGTTCACTTGAGTTGGTTTACATTGTATAAGTATGTATGTCCTGACTCGAGTGTTTGTGTTTTACTTTATGCTCGGGTCAGCTTGAGAATCACAGCTTTGGATTCACCTTCTGGAGCTAGAGATTTGTTGGAGCTTATTTGTCTATCGGTTCATCGACTTCTATTCCAGTTATTTCCTATTCAGCATTGTCTCTGTATTATTGACTTATGTATCCTGACTTCTGTTGTATCTGTTTTGACTATGAGACTTTGTATATGTTTTGAGAGTATGTATATAGTAGCTTCATGAACTACTATGGTATTTTATTTCCGCTGCGAGTTATTCTGATATTCTGTGTCTATAATTCTGTGTTTGATTTTATTTGCTCTAAATTTTCTTGACAATCCACTGTTTTGAAGTATTCAAGTCCGACATGTATGGATTTATTGTCGATTTGAATGGTCCAAAATAGTGGGATGTTACAACAAAAGATATATTTCATAGCCTTATAATTATGGCTAGCTCATAAATGATAAGCATAGGGGAGTGCGATGTTCCATGTAACGATCCTGAATTTTACTGCTTTGATTAGTGGATATTTATTTGATTTTAAAAATTCAATAATGGGTTTTATAATGAAAATAAACTCATTTTAATAAATTAATAATGATGCTAAAATCGTTCTCAAATTTTTTTTACCAAATCAAATAGTTCGTAGAAAAATAGAAAATATGACCGAAGAACGTTTTTTGAAATTTCGAACTTTCGACACCAGAAAGTTATCGGGAACGTTGTTCGTCTTTGTGCGCCATATACACATATATATAAGAGTTCATTAACTACATAATAATACACTTAGAAATAAATTATCTTATGTTAATTTGAATTAGTAAGGGATGTGACAAGACATAGTTTTTAAAATAATAAACTTATATATATAAATATATATATATATATAAATCTTGTCACATCTTAGGTTATATATATATTATATATATATATATATCTTATATTGTAATCATTAATCATCATTATCTATTTTCACGTCTTAACTTTAATTAATAATTTAACTTATATATATACACATATATATATATATAAATAAACTGATGTAACTAAACATAATAATTATATATATAAAAGAAAGTGATGTGACTAAACAAAATTATATATATATATATATAAAAGAGTGATGTGATTAAACATAATTATATATATGTAATAAAAGATTTGTGATGTGACTAGATATAATTGTGACAAGTTATATTATTTAATTCATTTTTCCTATATATATACCCACCTATTCTTTTTCCTTTCTCCTTACTTCCATTTCCTTCTTCTTCTTCCTTGTTAAAGATTTTCATGGTTTCTTCTTTTAGTCCTGAGAGAAGAAAAAAAAATCAAAAAAAAGAAAAAAAAAGAAATCCTTAGAAAATTTGTTTAAAATCCACTCAAAATCTTCTCCATTTTCATCTTAATTCCTTCAGCCATAAGTTCTGACTTTATTCTCCAAATCATGATTTTGTTCTTTTCACACCGTATATAAATCCAGTGGCTACAACTTTCATGTTGACTACTTCCTCAAGTTTTTGGTCTAGCTATGTCAAAAATGCTAGTCTTTAAGACCTATTTTCGGAACTATGTTTTGAAGGCCGAAAATACCACCTATTCTTTTGACCATAACTTTCTCAAAATTAAGCCAAATCAAGCGATTTTTTTAAAATGATAGTGAAAAGAATTTTCTAAAAACTACCTATGACAACTTTTCAAAATTATGATATTATCGTATCGAAAAGCCGGGTGAAAGTTGAGCAATTTTCTGATTGCTTTTTAAGTTTTTCAAGTTTACAAGTTCTAAAGCATTCAAGTTTAGGAAGGCTTTATGGTGGGGAAAGATTTTATCTATGTATATGTTTGTCATTATGGCTAAATGGATGATGTTTGTTGTATGGATTATGACTTGGTTTTGATAGACATATATGTGCTAATATGTGGTTAGCATTAGATATGAAAACAATGGTTTAAGTGCTATGTTTGGATATAAAGTTGTGAACTTGATATGTTATGCAAATGATATGCTTGTATATGTGGGATCTTGGATTTTGGTCGAATGGTTATGGAAATATTTGTAGTTTGGAATGTTCAAAGGACTTGAGATCCATTTGGAAATCTAATCATTTACTGGTTTTGAGTTAGTAAATGTTTTTTTTAAATTCTAACTCGAGTTAAGGTTTTAAAACCCTTTCTTTTATGTATTAAAAGATAATCCAAAGTGGAAGGTTAAATTTTAGATGGTAACTTAGAGAAGCAAATTCTAAGTTATTGCATCCAGAGCGATAGTCGCTATGGATGTAGTTCGGAAAAGTTTGATTTCTAACTTTAATGTTTTCTATTAAAAATGATTTGAAAACCTATTTTCAAACGTAATTAGCAACACATAAGTTAATTATAACTTGATTAAATATGTTAAATAATTTATTTATTTATTTATTAAGGATAATTATTTATTAATTAATCGGTAATTAAGTTAAGTAATTAGTGACTAATTGCTGATAATTAAGTAAGTTATTAAGAAGTTTTAATTAATGATTAATTAAGTTGAAAAGGGTAATTATTTTTAATTAATCAAGTTTAATTATTTTAATTATTATTTAACTAAAGTTTAATCATTTAACTAATTATTATTTAATTACAGATTAATTATTTACTTACTTATTACTTAATTAGGGATTAATGTTAAGTAAATGTTTATTTATTTAAAGTTTAATTATTAATTTACTTTTAATTAACTAAGACTTAATTGTGATTAGATTCTGATTATTTAAGATTTAATTAAGCTTTAATTTATATTAAATTATGATTTAATTATTAAAAGTAATTTTAAACTTTATCGGTTATGTTTTAAGTTGGGTTATTTTTTAAGTGGTTTGATTTAAACCAAAGGATCTCTTGTCCATGATATTAAATAAACAAACAACCGTGGATAAGTTAGAATTTGATTGTTTGTGTTGTATGGACATTCATTAGCAGAATAAAACACCATTCCGCTATAGGATAATTATTTGGATTGTTTGGACATGTGTTTAGCAGAATAAATCCTCGTTCTGCTATTAATTGATTAAATTGTTTTGGACATCTATTTAGCAGGATAAATCACCATCCTACTATTATGTTGTTTAGGCATGTATGTGCAAGTTTAGTTGTATCGACATGTTATTCATTGATTTGATAATTGGTTGGATTTACATATAGATTGGCCTATGTAAATAATTGGTAAGTGCCTTGGAATTAAATTGAAATTAAATGTTAACTTAAATCAGTACCATTGGGACTGCTAAGCCTCATTTGGAATTTATAAAGTATAGTTTTGAGTTTACTTAAATTCTTTAATCAATTTGAGACTAAGGGTTTATAAATGGTTTTTCAAGTTATATAATTCTTATAAAGGTATTTATAAATGATAACTTTTGTATAGAACATGGTTTTACTATCGAAAAGGGTTATTAAGTTGTTTTACAAATGATGTTTTGTAAATGATATTTATAAAGGAGTATAGAAAGGTTTATATAAAGAGTTTTAAAAATAGGAAAAAGGTTTATAAATCATTTCAGAGATTTGGAAAGAGGTTTATAAATTAACTTATAGGTTTATGAAAGTGGGTTATAACTTTATTTTGAAAGTTATAAGTTAATTGAAATATGAGATGAGCTTTTAAAAAGGGAATTTTTGATAAAGGATAACCAGAATGTTTTATTTGAAAGAAATGTTTGGTTATTTAATATGGGATTTTGAAAGAAGAAAACTTTGAAAAGTTTGTAAATGTACTTATACTGGTAAGATAAGTATATGATTTTGTTTCAAGGCATGAAAAGTAAAATGTTTTGGTAATATGCTTATAACATTAAGATATGTATATAAATGTTTCCCAAGTATAAAAGGAAATGTAAGGGTTTGGGAATAGTGTTTTGAAAAGATCTTTTGATCAGGTTTTATAAAGTGGTTTTATTAATTAAAGAGAATTAATAAAGGCTTAGTGGATCCCATATGAAAATTAAATCATGATTGGATGCTTGTTTATTTGATAGTTAAATAACCAACTATCAAATATGGACAAAACGTAAAATTGGAAATATCTAGGAGAAACATGAGAATTATATGGTATAGTTACCGTCAAAGGTGATATACTGTACGTATAAACTTGTTTCGTTCTTTTAGGATGGATGGTAAGGAATTACGTCCATAAATGGTTAGGAGGTGAACTCCACTCTTGTCATTTATCTGTTTATTTCCTAAAGAATTGGGGTTGAGTTTACCGAAAATATCGAAAGTTGTTTCAAAGAGACCGGGATCAGATCTGTTTCCATTGGTTTTATTAATGTGATAGAGGGTTCTCACTTTCTGTTTGGTGGCAAGCAAGAGACTCTTACCCATACGCATCCCGGAGAGGTAGTATAAGGCCTTGATGGTTTGGTTTGTTAGGTGCTTACAGTTGGGAGGCTGGTCGTAAAAGCATATTCAAGGACCAGTATAATGCTCCGATGGTGCTGGAACGATTGAAAAGCCTACCGGTAGTCACTATTGATGGTTGAAAGGCCTAGACCATTACAGTTTGTATCAGAGCTGAAGGTTAAGCGAGAACCTTGGCTTTGGTAGGTTTAACTCATTAGAGATATGGTAAGTGACACCTTAGAATGAGTTTGGGTGTATATATATGAACTCGTATTACTTAGTTATTATTAAATGTTTTATATTGTGTTGATTTATCAATTTAGTGGCTTATGAACTTTGGTCGATACAGGGTGTACAACTGTACCGATAGGGGTTTCTAAACACTTAAACTAGGCAAATCGACACAATTTTGTTTTGGAATTGGGTAATAATTTTACCAGGATATATTTTATATATAAAAGAATGATTTTCACAAATAGTGTAATATAGTTGGTTGAGATGTTAGGAGATAATAATATGTTATTATTATTATCATTTAGAGTTTGTTTAATCATGCTCGTCTAGTTGAGAATTTACTATTGTTATAATGTTCCCTTTTTAAGATATGGGTTGGGTAGATAAGGATTGAGAAAAATATGGAAACGAACACCTTATGAATTAAATTTCACAGTTTGACTAAAAGGCGTTCGATGTTAATGTTGAGGTAGAATTTGATTTCAAAGTTAGAATATTTTGGGATAAATATTTAAAAATGGTTCAATAGAAGTGATTTATAAAATGGGTTTTTAAAATGTATCATTTAAGTCAGAAGAAATTTAGGTTGAAAACTAGAGAACCTAAATCCCGATGCTTTTGAAAAATGATTTTCAAGGTTTTGAGAAAATAATAATAATAATAATAATATTTGAAACCAATTTGGTTTAAATATAAATTTTTGGGAATAAAAGTGTAAGTAAGAATTGTTATTTTTGGATTGGTATGGGGAACAAGTCTTGATTGTTTTGTGATGATTAGAATAATCTTCTAAGTGACGATCAAATGTTTGCCTAGGTGAACGTTGTGGGGTACTTAGTTAATTATTCTCTTTGTCATTGTACGATCGAAGCAAGTTCAACCCGAACAAACCCAAAGTGAGTTGGTGATATATGTTGTTGGAAAATATAAATCATTGTTCCAAAAATGAGAATTTGGAAATAAAAGGAATATTTTTATGTTAACTAGTTCGAGAGGCTCGAAAATAACTTAAAATTGGGAAAGAGATGTGTTCAGATTGTAAACACTTCTCTTGAGTATTACCCTTCTTAGTAAGGAAATGTATGATACTTTTTGGTGATACACCGTTCCTTAGTATCATTTTGGAGTTACTCACGCTATGTCTATATATTTTTATGATTTAAAGTATAGAGTTCCATTTCAAAAAGTTTTTTAAAATAAAAGCCGGGTATTCAGATCTTGAATTTTCTTAGGAAAATAAAAGCAAAATGGAATAATGAAATTAGATAGGGACATACGATCTTAGGATATAGTGGAGTAGCATACAAGTTGAACCTAAGAATAGTTTATAAAATGTTTTCATAAATAATTTGGTGGAAATAGAATTGGTATTAGGGATAACCAATCAAGTAAGTGCGTAAGTTGGACGAAGATCATTTCTCTTTCCATATAGAGCGATCCATGATTCGAGTACATGGCTTTGAGGAGTTGCACCACTTCAAATAAGGATTTATTACTCGACCTTTGATGGCGAGCACTTGAAGAGGGTTCATGGTGTGGGACTAAGGTTTTCTATCATAGTTACAACTATGTAAGGAGAATAGAGGTTCCATATCAAGGAGCCTGATAGGAGTCCGCACTAGAGAATCGGGTGAGCGATACTAGTTCGGAGGGAAAGTTATGTATTTGAGTTGAGATCGAATCAGATTTTGCATAAGAATATTCTATGTACATCATACGATGATGTATAGTGTTAAGTGTTTTATGGGATAGGTCGAGGTGTAATTTCAGGGAAGAAATTCTTTTATGGGGGAAGAATGTAACGACCCGAAATTTCACTACTTTGATTAGTGGATATTTATTTAATTTTAAAAATTCAATATATAGGATTTATAATGAAAATAAAATCATTTTATAAATTAATAATGATGATAAAATCATTTTCAAAATTATTTTACCAAATTAAATAGTTCGTAGAAAAACAGAATATACAACAATATCTGTAAATAAATCACTACGGTGAGGAATCCAGTCGGATCCCTCCAACCTGTTTCCCTGCATCCACAGATGTTAGCACAATACCAATTTCACTTCACAGTGAAATTATTGCGATATATGGGATTTATAAATATTATCCGCTATTATGCGGCGCAATAGGGTCTCATCCGCTATACAATGCGGGAAATCAACTCCAATATATACATATTCCAATATATATATATATATATATATATATATATTGCTGTATACATATATAATACCAATTCCACTTCAATGTGAAATTATCGCGGTATATGTTTTTAATAATTAACCTCCGCTTAATATACGGCGTATAGTGTCTATTTATCACAATAAATAGCAATCATCATTCAATCATCACAATTAACACTATCAACAATTTTAAATCTCAACTAATTAAAATTTAAATCGAAACACAACATTCGATTGAGTGAGGAGTTCTCACCTTTGCTTTTAAAAAGGTCGCAGCATTTTATTTTGAATAAATTAAACAGACGTTTAATTTTACCCAAAAATTTCACTGATTCCAAACGAAGCTAACGCAATTTGTTTCGTGCAATTCCGACCTCGTATGACAAAGTTATCACATTTTAAAGTTACGCGAATTTTTATATAAATAAATTTACAATTTAATTTAAATTTTCAAACCCTCAAATCAATCTGGGCCGCACGTTTCTTTTACTCCAGATCTGGCCGCCCCTTCCTATCATCTTCCCCAGGTCAATACGTGACCATCACAACCCATAGCTGCCAATTTATCTTCAATTTCGTAACCCAATACGAGCATCTTAACGTTGATCAACAACCACCACCACGAAGCCACCGTCGAGCACCACCTTCACCTTGAAAGCCATGAAGCTCGGCCCCACCTGCTACCCTAAAAACGTGAGACAAACGGCTGCCTTCAAAGCCATTTTGCCGACGATTCTCTCCACCATTTCCCATCATACCCGTATAGATTTAAAGCTCTCACTTCGCTCTTTAAGTTTGTAGTTGATCATTTCTTCAAATTGCTAGTGGATTGAGAAGGATTGAGGAAAGAATTTCGAATGTTTTCAGCCCTTGGTTTTGTGTCTAGCAGCTGGCTTTAGTTTTAGGGTTAGGGTTTTAAGTTTGTTGCAAATGTGAAGATAGCAAGTACTTTTATAGAAAAATCTCAAAGCACTATTCACCCGAAATTTTCCGAACTCCAAACGAAGCGTGCCGGCTGGCATTTCTAAGGTTTACCCCGCGTCCCGAACATAATGGAACATGTTTCAGAAGCTAATTCGTTCATATGTGCGAGTTATGGAATTAAACGATCAAATTTAAATTAAACCGATTTCGATTCGTTTGGGCTTGCCCCGGACAAACGGTACATCCAATTGACACGAAATTTGAAACCATACAATAATATCACATTATGGATCCGATGAAACTAGTTTCGTTGAAATCCGAGACTTTTTGAAAAATGACTATTTTAACTCGCCAAATAAATATTAAAACAATTTCGATGCGTTTCGAGCTGCCACGGTCACACGACAACTCCGATTGCTATGAAAATTGAAATCCGATAATAACAATCTATTACGGATCCAATGGAACTAGTTTTGTCAAATTCTGAGACTGTCCCAAAAAAGGCTAATTTCACTAGTCGATTAAAATATTAAAATATTCAATTTTCACAATTTAACTTAAAATTCAATTTTAAAAGTTCTATAACATCACTATAACTCCAACATGATTTAATATAACTTTATAAATAATTTTCATTCACATTTAATCCAGATTTCAATTATTTCTGAAATTTCAACTATTAAATTATCGATTTAATTACCCAATTAAATCCAGATATTCGAAAAATAAATTATTCCACTTATTAATTCTTGTGACGCCCCACCTCTATACCCACGCTAACCAAGAACACTACGATGTAGTGCTGTCAATTAGCACGGAGAATAAGGCAGTGGAGGAGCGACCATCCATGTAACTTCTTTGTGCAAGCACCGATACGTCAGATAGAATAGAATGCATATCTTTTAAGGAGGAAATCCGACATACCGATACAAACACAAAGCTATCACACGGTGGCTATATATAATCTTCGGAAACAAACATAGAAATAATCATAACATAAATCAGTCACAGACATCCATATCACAAAGGCGGAAGAAGATATGAATAAATATATAACACATGAAAGTGTACATCAGAGTAGTGGTCTGAAAGATCCACGATAATACAAAAGAATAGCATCACGTGCTATACAAAAGAATAAGTACACAACATAGAGTCTATATCTCAAAGGTGTACATCCAAAAACTACTAATCTATGTAGTTAGCCAAAAGTCAGAAATATCCTGAAGAGAAGTCAAGCAGAAGCACCTGTAACATCTCGGTCTGACCCGAGTATTATTTATAAGAAAATAATAAACGGATCAGTCTAGCTATAAATATCAGATGATATGGTATAAAGTAAAAGGCATGACATGAACATGAAATAACCATAACGACGTACTACTATAAGTATGTAAATGATAATCAACAAAAGATTAATCAATATCACAAGAATCTTCACAAAGATAAGGTAGGGTATCATACCCTAAACTTGTATTCATAACAAGTCAATAACACATGAATTCACCAATGCACAAAAACTGATATCATATCAATGAAAATCATGAAAATTGGTGAAGCACAAAATTCCAGAAATCATCATTAGAAATCCAGAAAACACATAAAAAGGGGGGAGGCCTAACACATGAATGGGAGCATGAAAACTCACCTACGCGTAAACACATGACGAGAAGCTATCTCATGGAAGCTATCCATTAAATTTTCACACAGGAATGGCCCGAAGACCGTAGGGTGCTACCCTAGATATGTGATGGCGAAACATCACATAAACGGGGTATAGTCTCCCACGCAGACAAAGAGACATCGCTCAATCGCTAGTCTAAATCACAAAAATGATCGTCATGATCATAAGGAAGTGTCAATCACACCAAGCTAGTAAATATATGAGTTTAGCTTCATGTCCCATAACCACTTGCTTAACTTAAATATTTACGAACAAGCTGTAAATCTTCACTAGGAAATTGTCACAAAAAGGGTTCAATCGAACAAGTCCAAGAGCTAACCGACAAAGTGAACGCAAGCGTTTCATACCACTCGTTTTACTAAGTCGTTTAAGTCGATTTCTCATTCGAGTGAAGTAACTCGCGAGCGACCTAAGTGCTAACTCGCGAGCGACCTAACGAAGTGCGCGACCTAACAGTAAGGCGCGACCTAAGTGTTCACGACCTAATGTCTTAACTAGGCACGCGACCTAACAACTTAACTAGGCACGCGACCTAACGAGTTAGCAAGGCACGCGACCTAACGACTTAAGGCCAGACGACCTAACGACTTAACTCGAGGCGAGCGAGCTAACTGCAAACGACTTAAGACCTTTAACTCGTGAACGACTTATGCCTTTAACTCGTGAACGACTTAGTACTTGCTTATCTCGCGAACGACTTACGACTTAAGAGGGTGTATGACCCAACGACTTAAAGTCGATACGACTTAACGACTTAAGCTCAAATACGAGCTACGAGCTAAGGTCTATACGACCTAACGACTTATCTCAGTATGACCTAAGCCAGGACGAGATAGCAGAAGGCAACGGCTTAACTCTTAACTTGGGGACGACCTAAGATTTTGCCTGGGGGTTATAGGTCGGCAACGACCTAAGACTTAACAAAAGTCGAGCGACTTAGTGGTTTGCCTAGGAATTTTAGGTCGGCAACGACCTATAACCTAAAGCTGTTTCGACCTACGACTTATTTCCCTGCGACCTAAGCCAGAACGACCTAAGCACACAAGCGACCTAAGTCTTAACTCGTGAACGACTTAAGAAAGTGGAGACTTTTCAACACTCGAGCTAGCAGCCTGGACGACCTAAGGAGGGCAGAACGACCTAGGGCCAGATTTTGCAAACAGCACTGAAACTTAAGTTTCTCACCAATTCAATCCAAACCAGTTGCAAACATTAATGCTAAAGTGATAGGAAGTCATTTCCAACAACCCAATGACAGTTATAGGCGAGATGTGAGATTAAAAATCTCACCTTTTCACGGATTTTGATGAAGATGGAGATTTGAGAGCAAAGCAAGAACACCAACAAGCTTGAATCAATGTTCTTCACGTGAATTTGATGTTGAATCTCGGATTTGCAATAGAATTTGTGTTTGGAGTTTTAATTTCCACTTCCCACCACCATTTTTGACAAAGCTTGAAGTGTTTTGATAAAGTGAGGAAGATGGTTGGGCTGAACTAAAGGGGTGCAGTCCAAACCAAAGTCAAAGGCGGGAAAAAGTGCCGAAAAGTTCACTATCTCCAAACATATCGAAGTCTACACTCAAAAAGATCGCAAACGTCATTTTGAACTCAATGGAAGTGGTCTCGAGTCCTAATTTGACCATATGCAAAAAGTAGCTTTTCGGACTAACATCCGACTAACGATAAAATATTTAAATATAAAATCGATAGATATGCGGGATGTTACAATTCTACTTATTAATATTTAAAGTCAATTAAATATTAAAATTTCAAATATCAGAAATTCTGGGTCGTTTCAAACTCCCCCCCTTAAAAGAATTTCGTCCTCGAAATTACCAAGTAAGAAAAATTCACAAAATCCATTAACTTTTCAAAATCCACTTAGTGAAAATTTTATATTCACCTTTTTCAAAACCTTTAAATTCAACCAAAACAATGGTTTCCATTTTCTAGTTCAATTCGTATATTTTCATTACCATTTAGAAATCAACTTTTCATTAACAAAAATTTCCAAAATTTCCCAAAATTTTTCTAACGCCTTGAATTTCCAGAAAAATTCGGCAGCATCTCCTTTGCATGGTTCGATCGTAGTAGGATCACAATAGACATAAATATGTATACATCGACCCACCCGGTCGGAAAAGCAGAAAAATAGTTCATATTTTCTATTTTTATTGCGTAGGCGTACCTTTTTAGCATTTTTTAAGCAAAGCAGTTATTTATTTAGCATTTTTGCACAACCAAACCAACCAAACGGTAGTCACCGCACCTGTACTTACTCAATTTAAACATGTAAGTGACATATATATAAGGTTATTAACAATTTACTCTTTTAAACAACTACAACATTTGCATATCAAAGAAATGCATACTAAACAAGTTTTATAAGCACTTATAATATTTCAACATTACTTGTAATTGTTTACAACCAATTCATATACAATGACATTCAATTGTTCATTTCCAATTAGTTTACATTCACTAATTTAAATTCAAATTGGTTCACTTTCAATTCAAATCAATTACTATTTAAATTTACTCCACTTTCAATTTAAATCTAATTACATAGCTTCCAATTTTAATCAATTCAATTTCATTAGCACTTAATGAATTATACTACATACAATCAACCAACAATCAAATAACAACCAATGTATATTCAACACAACCAAATAAATTCAATTTACTTTACTTACATTCAATTTGGTTCAATACTTTTAATTAGCTTTAATGAATTAACACTTACATTCATTATTCCATATCAATTTATTCACATTCGATTGATTAACATTCAATCCATTTATTCAATTCAATTGCTAATTCATTTAACAAATAAAATTGAATTTTATTTATATAACTCAAGTTCACATTCATTTAATAAATTCACTTTATTAATTTACTTTGATATCAAAATCAACTTTATTCAACATTACTTAAGTTATTTTCCATTTCAAACATCATTTTTTTCAAATTAACTTAAGTTTCCACTTATAAATCCAATTCAGATTCAAATTCCTAAGTAAATTCTATTTAACTTTTACCAAAGTCAAATTTATTATCTCATATCATAAGTTCAAAACTTGATTAGTTATATTCAAAAATTACCACTTGGATTTAATTGATTCACTTATACTTACTTTTAATTTAACTCCATCGTTTAAGTTAAATTTATTATATCAAAATTCAAATTGTATAAGTATCAACTCATTTATCATTTCCATAAATATTTTAAATAGGATTCCAGAGTCTTTTCAACCTTTCAAAAACCATTTTTGAAATCTATTCAAATTATCTTTTGAATTTCCAAAACCAAATCCAAAATTTCCAAAATTCTTTCATTTAAAATAATCTAGTAGCAATTCCTCTTTTGGAAACCCGAAAATGAACACCAATGATGTCGCGATCATCATTGGAATTATTTTCCAGCGACCTGAAAAGAGTTTAGAGCTTTCATCTTTCCAAAACAATTTTCCAAAACATCAAATCCTTTCAAAACACTTCTCTGGAATTTTATTTCAGATTATAAATCATATTTACAAATCTTTTACTTATAAAATTCCACTTCTTATATATATAAGATTATTTTACCATTGTAAATCATTTCAATTATAATTCCATAGATTATAATTCGTTTGCTTATACACTTTATTCTTTTACAATTGTTGTTTTCATTTAACTTATTCAAACAACTTTTATTAACTCATATATATTTATATTTTCAACATCCAAACAATCAATCATATACACTTTAATAATTTCCAAAAATTATTTCTTTATATACAAAATATAATCGAGGTAAAATTATTTCATTTATCCAATTTAAAACAATATCGTGCCGAATTGTTCTGAACAAGTGTTTAGAGATCCCTATCGATAGAGTTGTACTGACAATACCGACCAGAATCCATATACCACTCAACAAATCAATCATCACAATATAAAACAATTTTATATTCACTAATAAATACGCGCTCATATTTATTATTACACTCACACTCATTCTACAGTACTACTGACTCTATCTCTAATGAGTAACACCCAACAGAGCCATGGTTGTCGCTTAACCATATGCTCTGATACCAAATGTAACGAACGTGATTTTTCATCGCTCGAAAATCGACAGTAATACATTCACTGTATCAACTGCCAAGCAATCGAATGCCGGAAAACCGAATTGTTATGGAGAAAAAAAAGAGGTAGAAGAAAACAGAAGAAAAGAGAAAGAAGAAACAACAGAAAAACACAGAAACGGAACAATATCAAAATCTCACATTCGCAGTGGAATAATATATAATAGATAAATGAATAATCTTTAAAACAAAGAACTATATCCTTTCATACATTACATCACATCAGAGTTTACAACAACGATATACAACACAACTGGAAAGTTATACAAACTTGTCCATATACAGAATACACAGCGGGATAATACTATAATATACAAGTGGTACGTCTCGCCATCCAACTCGCCACTAAGCTCCAAAGCATCTCCTGAATCCAGAATGATCTGATAACCTAACTCTAGACTGCCCATGTGGAAATTGGTGGGCACCCAGGGTTTAGGAAGGAAACAATAAACTCCAGGTCAGTCATTGTGACTGGTGTGAGAACTAAAACAGTTTATCTTTAGAAACAAACAACAATAAAATTTTAACATTGAAACCCGCAATGCTTTTGGAAAAGGAAACTACCATAAGACCTCCCGCCACACACACAATGCAAACGCAGAATTGGAGGAGATTTCTTCTTATGATAGTCAAACATGCTTACTACGCAAAATCATTGGATTATTATTATTAGTGCATAGTGCAAAAAAAAACATTTCGAAAGTATAATATTAATCTTAGCCAACATAGACATTCCGAACTATGCTTACTATAGCTACCATCTAAATAGTGGGGCGCCACCATAAGTAAATGGCAGGTTCTACAACTAAAACCGTACAAGGTTCGTATTGGAAAATGGATTTGCCAACAAATGGTAAGGCTAAGGAACTTCCTATGCCACGAAAGAAACGCCTCTGGCTGGACGCTCCGAGAGACAAACTGCTCTTTGCCAACAAGGTCGGGTTACCCCTATAACTAGGTAACTCACGAATATGCCATCCCCCGGTCCTTTGGGACCTTTATCCGAGCGCTCGGTAACTAACATCACACATAATAAATAAAGTGTGTCCACATGAGTAAGTATCTGGGCTCCATACCATGATACCACCCCTTTCCAGAAGGAAATGACATACCCTAAAGGGCGCGACCCTCATAACCATGCTGCAACATTCCTGTTTCGACCATTTCCGGGTTGTAAGGCCCTAACGAAGTCTCGTCCACAAAGCTACACTTTTTCACAAAGCCACGCTTTGATCACAAATGATCAATAAATGATCATCACACAGCAACACTCAGCATGCCACATTACCAAATTGGGAATATATCGCTGATAAATTTCAACTACATAACCTCTGAGCTCGTACGTCTCAGAGAAGGGTGTTAAGCTAAGAGAATAAATTCTCCACCACCAACAGAAATGTATTTGAAAGAAATCAGCTTTACATCTCAAAATGTAATGTCAGACATGTAACCATACAAGTCTGTTCCGGGTTCGAACAGAACCGAAGGCACTTCCAAAGAAGCCCTTGCAATCCGGGCATTCACAATCCCGATAAAACTTCCCATCACAAAGGAAATCTCTATACCGTAGCTAATGGTGCAGAGACAATCGATAGGTCATCCTATCGTTTTCACAAACACTCAGTCTTCACCATCGGTCTTCAATACGATCCATATCGTCGTATCACTAATTCGGAATGGGTTATACGACACAAAGGTCTTTTCCCGGCTAACCCGAATAGTGAGCGCTTATTCAAAAATAAGTGTGGCATTCAAATTCAAGCAAATCACAACAAATACCCATTCAAGGTAATTATTGATAGTCGGTTATTTAACTATCAATAGGTCTGCACAGCATCATCAGATTCCAAATAATTTTCCAAATTATTTATGTTCCAAAAATATCTTTACAAGATATATAATTTTCCACACTTTAAAAATAAATCAATGTTTATTTTTAAACAAATTCCCCTTTCCTTTATAAATTCCATAGTGAATTTAAATTTCCAATATCCACTGATATACGATTTTCAAATCGATTTCAAATCTTCAATTTCAATTTATATTTAAAAAGATAAAATCTCAAAACATTTCACTTCATATTGGAAAACATTTCCATACTTATTTAATAATAAGTAATTTGCAAATCTATTTATTTTTACCATTTGGAAAATATTCGATATACTTAAATCCAGTTAAGTATATATTTATTCTTTTAAGGAAATATTCTCTTAAACACATTTATTGAGTCAAAACGAATGTTGCGTAAAACATCATTACGACGACCCAAAAATTACTAGTATAAGGATTCAAAATTTAGATAGATATATAAATCCCAATACTATGTAAAACATTTCCTTTCGGAAACCATTTACTATAACAACAGTGTTATAGTCTACCATTTCCTTATTCCTCAAAACGTCTATTTCAACAATAAATGTTGAAATCTATGTTTTCGATAATTAACACGTTTTAAAACATCCTTTTAAAACAATTACTTCATTTTGTAATATCACTTCTCCAAAACATATCCATTTTATCTAATAATATATTCACTGTCCAAAATCGTGAATATACTTTATTTACCCAATTAAATGTTTCTACACATTTATTAAAAGATTATCCATCGTCTAAAATCGTGGATATAATTCCTTTAATTAACTTCTAAAATTCACTTATCAAAATAAGTGATTTCGGATTTATAAACAACGTTTATAAATCACATTTATATTTTATAACAACTTCAACTTATAAAAATCATTTTATTCGCAAATTCTATTTATATCCCCTTTAAGTGCCAAAATCTAATTTATAAGTAAATTACTTATAAATCTTTTATTTTACAACATCTATTCATTTTATAACTTCACATTATAAATTTATTAATTTCATTCACTTATGAAATCCATTTATACTTCCTTTTAACACTTATAAAAACTCATTTTATAATTCCAATATTTTAATTTATAAATATCAATTTTATAAATCTTTTATATAAACCGTTTATAATTATTCCAAAAATCTCAATTTAAATAAACCAATTCTATAAAACGTATACTTTCAAAAATCACTTTAAAAATCCCTTTAAAATCAAAATCGTTATCTTAAACTTCAAAAATGGATCCGATGATGCAACAACACCAAATAGTCAATCACCGCATCCAAACATCATATATCATCATATGATAACAGAATATACAACAACATCTGTAAATAAATCACTATGGTGAGGAATCCGGTCAGATCCCTCCAACCTGTTTCCCTGCATCCACAGATGTTAGCACAATACCAATTTCACTTCAGAGTGAAATTATCGCGATATATGGGATTTATAAATATTATCCGCTATTATGCGGCGCAATAGGGTCTCATCCGCTATACAACGCGGGAAATCAACTCCAATATATACATATTCCAATATATATATTGCTATATACATATATAATACCAATTCCACTTCAATGCGAAATTATCGCGGTATATGTTTTTAATAATTAACCTCCGCTTAATATACGGCGTATAGTGTCTATTTATCACAATAAATAGCAATCATCATTCAATCATCACAATTAACACTATCAACAATTTTAAATCTCAACTATTTAATATTTAAATCGAAACACAACATTCGATTGAGTGAGGAGTTCTCGCCTTTGCTTTTAAAACGGTCGCAGCGTTTTATTTCGAATAAATTAAACAGACCAAAAATTTCACTGATTCCAAACGAGTCCAATCCTACTCCATTGCGTAGTGCTCGAAAAAACGAAGCTAACGCAATTTGTTTCGTGCAATTCCGACCTCGTATGACAAAGTTATCACATTTTAAAGTTACATGAATTTTTATATAAATAAATTTACAATTTAATTTAAATTTTCAAACCCTCAAATCAATCTGGGGCGCACGTTTCTTTTACTCCAGATCCGGCCGCCCCTTCCTATCATCTTCCCCTGGTCAATACATGACCATCACAACCCATAGCCGCCAATTTATCTTCAATTTCGCACCCCAATACGAGCATCTTAACGTTGATCAACAACCACCACCACGAAGCCACCGTCGAGCACCACCTTCACCTTGAAAGCCATGAAGCTCGGCCCCACCTGCTACCCTAAAAACGTGAGACAAACGGCTGCTTCAAGGCCATTTTGACGATGATTCTCTCCACCATTTCCCATCATACCCGTATAGATTTAAAGCTCTCACTTCGCTCTTTAAGTTTGTAGTTGATCATTTCTTCAAATTGCTAGTGGATTGAGAAGGATTGAGGAAAGAATTTCGAATGTTTTCAGCCCTTGGTTTTGTTTCTGGCGGCTGGCTTTAGTTTTAGGGTTAGGGTTTTAAGTTTGTTGCATATGTGAAGATAGCAAGTCCTTTTATAGAAAAATCTCAAAGCACTATTCACCCGAAATTTTCCGAACTCCAAACGAAGCGTGCCGGCTGGCGTTTCTAAGGTTTACCCCGCGTTTCGAACACAATGGAACGTGTTTCGGGAGCTAATTCGATCATATGTGCGAGTTATGGAATTAAACGATCAAATTTAAATTAAACTAATTTAAACCGATTTCGATGCGTTTGGGCTTGCCCCGGACAAACGGTACATCCAATTGACATGAAATTTGAAACCATACAATAATATCACATTACGGATCCGATGAAACTAGTTTCGTCAAAATCCGAGACATTTTGAAAAATGACTATTTTAACTCGCCAAATAAATATTAAAACAATTTCGATGCGTTTCGAGCTGCCACGGTCACATTATGGATCCAATGGAACTAGTTTCGTCCAATTCTGAGACTGTCCCAAAAATGGCTAATTTCACTAGTCGATTAAATATTAAAATATTCAATTTTCACAATTTAACTTAAAATTCAATTTTAAAAGTTCTATAACATCACTATAACTCCAACACGATTTAATATAACTTTATAAATCATTTTCATTCACATTTAATCCAGATTTCAATTATTTCTGGAATTTCAACTATTAAATTATCGATTTAATTACCCAATTAAATCTAGATATTCCAAAAATAATGTAACAACCCATATATTTGGACCATTTAAATTGACAATAATCCACACATGTCAACTTAAATAGTGCAAAACACGAATCATTAATGGAGTATATGTATATAAATGAGAATCATCACAGAATCATAGAAAATACAACATAACAGAATAGTGCAGCGGAATTACAACAATGTCATAATAGTAGTTCATGAAGCTACTAAGTAAATACAACAATGTCACAAGCAGATAGTGAAAAGAAATACATAGATGTCCGACACAATAACAAAATAGAATAGAGCAGTACTGATAAAGATAAATGATAGTCTTCAAGTCTTCAACTTCCAATAGCACAGCAACAGAAATCCTCAGTCTGATCCGAGCATATGCACAAACAAACACTCGAATTAGGACATATATTCTTATACAAATAATATGGTTCAAAATTTGAAATAACAATAACTCAAAGATGATTGGAATAAACATCTTTCAGGATCCGATAAACTATCTATACATAGTAGTGTACGATAAATAGATAATGTCTAACAGTAATGTAAAATATCAAGATAGTGTTAAGGCGTCACCATTATTCCCCTTAACACATTTTATATAAGCATCATAGTCTATACAGCACTGTAAACTCCACCGTAAACTAGTTGGATATCAGGGAGTACTCCGTAGGTATAATACAAAACAAATTCGTAGTGGTCGCGTATGTGGGAATACAAGTATGACAAGGCACATGAGGCAATACCCAAGGTAGTGACACTACCGTTTGCCTGATCCGGACTGGTTAGAACGCATCGCCGCAGCGATTGCAACACCGCGAAACAACATCCCAAATCAAGGGTGCGCACCAATCAATCACAAAGTAAATGAATAGTTTACGAAGAAGTGTGTTCGCTGGAGGTAACTAATCCTCCATTGGCCCGGCACGGCTCCTGTTTTAGTCATTTCCAATTTGACACAAGTGTCAAGGCTATCCATTATCGTTCACTTTCTTCAATCATCAACGTTCGTCAATCCAACCACTTCATTCTGGATCACACTCCGCGTATAATTATTAAAGTGGTTTTCAGTTTAGACAGTGAGTATGTCCCTAACCGATTCTGGTTCCTTTAATAACCTTCGTAATTAATTTTCCGATTGGTTGCTTAATATATTCCAAAACCAATTCAATTTAAATTTCAATTCCAATTAGAATTCGTAAATCAACATTTCGGTAGTCTTTCTAAATCAGTTTCCAAAATTTACGTTTCATAACTTCCCAATTCATTTCAAAATTTCTATAATTCAATTTCAAAGTTTCAATTTAAAACAATTCGAATATGCATTTAATTTTTGTATATAAGTTCATTCCAAAATCATTTAATTAAATTTAACGTTCAAAATGATTTAAACTCAATTATCGATTTCATTCGATATTCATTCAATAAATTTATCATTAAAACAATTTCAATTAAATTTCCAATTCATTACATTACTTCTTAAGTTCATTTTCATTATCAAAGTTTACAACTTTATTTAAATTACATTTGTCGAATCCAATTCTTTAAATTACAAGTCTTTCATTTGTTTCGATAAAGCGAATTCTATTTCTTATTAAAGAAATTCATTTCATTTATTATTTATTTAGTTACAAATTTCAAAACTCAATTAAAGAAACTTAGTTTCACTTATTCAATAATTCAATTTCTCTTAATAAAGATATTCAATTCAATTTAATTATAATTCGATCTCATCAAATTTTCAACAATTTCAAATCATAATTATTAATTATTTCAAACTCATTCATTAATAATTCCAAACTTAATTATTTATAAATTCAAACTTAATTATTAATTATTTCAAACTTCGTTATTAATAATTTCACAACTTAACTATTAATAATTTCAAAAGTTAATTATTACTAATTTCAAAACTTAACTATTAATAATTTCAAAAATTTATTATCAAATAATTCTAAATTTAATTATTAAATAATTTAATTTTAAACAATATTCTATTGTCAGTTACTACGTTAATATTTGTTTCAAATTCAAATATTCACATTTACATTCATTCGAATTTAAATTCCAATTTATTCAAAACCTTGTTCTTAGTCAAATAAACTTTATTTTGTTTAAATCAAAACATTGACCAATCGGGTTTAATTTAATTTTCTATCCTAAGTCAAAGTTATTTGGGTATTTATCATTTCAACCCGATTCCATTTCAATTCAAAAATCAAAGCATACAAAGGGAACTTGCAGTGTGATAACTGGGATGGTGTCAAAGTAAATAAACAAGCAATAGCATCCATCATAACAATTCAACAATTATTCAAATAATCCCGAAATAATCGTATTAATTTACATTTGTTATTTATGCAAATTAATATAATTATTCCTAGAATCTACACTATCATTTCATGTAGATTAAAGATTATTACGTTACGGTTTTCACTTGTCATTCAAATTCCAATTTCAATTTAATACTACATCAATTTTATCCAATATACGTTCAAAGGTTCAAAGTGTAATTTATCAATTTTACGTGTCAACTAACTTACCAATTAAAATGGGTCATATTTAACTAATCAAAATTCATCATATAAAGGGGTCAAGTTTAACAATTCAAATTCAACATATAATTCGGTTTACATTAGATGACTATCCTATATCAACTTCAACTTGCAAATTATTTTATCACTTAACAATACAATTAACATCCAATTCAACATCACATAACAATCATTCATCATCCAAGCTTGTATAAGAATATAGTCGTGAAAATTAATTCACCTTTCGTGGATAAAGAAACTAACGGCGAAGCAAAATAAGCACGAAAGAAGTCGGAACAATACGAACAACGAACACTGCAATATCGACAAAAGAGACGATATTAGTACAATGAATATCATATATAATTTGTAAAATTATATAAATACGCTTACCAACGACGGAGAAGGACGAAATCTGAAAATCGATGCTGCTGCAGAAGCTTAACCGGTCGCTTCTGCACACAACGAGAAAGAAAAGTCGGTTACTATTTTGGCAACCAGAATAGATATTTACGTAAATACTTTCCGCAATATCAAAAACTATTTACAAATCTCAGTTTTGATTTTCTTTTTTTTTCCCCCCTTTTTTTTGAACACCAACCCACGCACATAACTTTTCCCATCTTGTTGCCAACCTCCAACTCAGGTACAACATATTTCTCCCACCAACTTTTTTTTTAGAACATGAACGTGACTTCTCATCACACTCCCATCCTCAACTACAACACACGCAAACACTACCACACCACGCACGCACACATCAACTCACGACACACACTCGGCACACGCAGGCTCATCATTTCCCTTTGTTGCAACTCATGCACGCTTGGCCATGCGCGGCTGGGAGAAGAGGAGGGGACGGTGATGCAGGCGGTGACGGGTGGTTGGGTGGTGCGAAGGGAGGCGGAGGATGGTGGTTGGCTGGTGGGTAGTGCGAAGGAAGGCAGAGGATGGCGGTTGGCTGGTGGGTGGTGCGAAGGGAGGCGGAGGATGGTGGTTGGCCGGGGACGATGGGCGGAGCAGGCGGAAGTTCCGGTGGAGGGGAGAGGTGAACGTATGGATGGATGCTCCTTTGCAAAAGGAAAGGCTTATTTTTTTTCCCAGAAAGAAAACAAGAATACCGAAGAAGATAGAAGGGGAGGGATACCTGAAGCTTCGAAATGTTGTAAAGTGGAATAGTGAAGGTGGATTGAAGTGATACGTCTCCTTTAAGTTTTAAAATTTTGATTACAGTGCTTTGATTATTTTGAGATTCCAGAGGTTACGTATATTTCCAACCTTCCGCCGAATTCCCAAACGTCTATTACTATTCCCAAGCCAAAGTAATCACTCCATCTTTCCAACTACAATATTTATTTCTTTCAGCTACAACTTTATTTACAAAAATTTTGAATGTACACGGGTTAAAATTTTTGGGCTGAACATTATTTAACCGGTCCGTCCGGAACCGATAAATTAACACGAATAATTTTTACGTCGGACTCCGATTTACACGAATGAGTATACCATTTTGATCAGTGCGACGACGCGCTTACAATGGTACACAGATTATGGTGGTATGATTTTTATTACAAAATTTCAAATTTTATATTATCGGAAAAATGCAGGAAAAACGCCGAAAAATAAGATCGACGGAGCTAAAGAAGTGCGAATTTTGAAAAACGAAAAATGACGTCTTGCTCAAAAGATGGTTTTGAATTTTTCTATGTAAAAATATTCGGGTTCGGAAGATAAAAATTTTCCGCGTTTTAAAATGAACTGTTATACAGTAAAACGCGAACGAAATTTTCAGTGATATTTTACGACGAAACATTACCACTATCAATAACCCACTAGGCGCATTTTATAAACAAAGTTTGGATGTTAATTGAGATCATTTAGAAATTTCAAATTTTATATTAAAACGTTGGATTTTTAAAATTTTAAATTGGGTCGGAAATTCAGGGTCGTTACAATCTCCCCCACTCAAAGCTTTTCGTCCTCGAAAAGGAACGAGACGAGTGAATTAGTAATGTAATAAGTAGAAAAAACAAGATAAATTTTGAGAAATTTGAATTATACCTGAAATTAGTAATTCGGGGTTTGATTCCCGAATACTATCCTCAGTCTCCCATGTGCAATCTCACTCATCCGCACTCCACTGTACTTTGACGAGATTTACCGTCTTCCTTCTAAGTTGCTTTGTCTCACGATCGACTATCTGAAGTGGCTTTCGCTCAATAGTCAAGTCGGGCTCGATAACTATCTCTTCCAACTGAGCAGTAGGGATGGTCATAGATGGATCGTGCACAACTTTACGAAGATGTGAGACGTGGAACACGTTGTGCACACCGGCAAACTTCTCTGGTAATGCAACTCTGTATGCTAATGTTCCGACTCTTTCTGTAATCTCAAACGGACCAACAAATCTGGGAGCTAGCTTCCCTTTCCTTCCAAATCGAACAATATTCTTCAAAGGCGACACTTTCAGAAATACTTTGTCTCCTATACTAAATTCGAGATCTCTTCTCCTTCTGTCAGCATAGCTCTTCTGTCTATCCTGTGTCGTCTTTATCTTCTTCCTGATTTCTTCGACTTTTTTAGAGGCTTCCATAATCATTTCTGGTCCAAGCACTAGTCTATCTCCAGACTCAATCCAACAAGCTGGCGATTTGCACGGCCGTCTATATAAGGCTTCGAACGGTGCCATACCAATGCTTGCCTGGTTGATTAAAGACGATTAATTCAAATTCAAATATACTTATTCAAATTTGAAATTTAATTTCTTTACCTGGTAACTATTATTATAAGTGAATTCAACCAAGTGAAGATGGTCTTCCCAAGATCCACCGAAATCAATAATACAAGCATGGAGAAGGTCTTCCAAAATCTGATTCACCCTCTCAGTTTGGCCGTCTGTCTGAGGATGATAAGCTGTGCTTAGATTCAGTTTTGTGCCCAAAGTATCCTGAAATGCTTTCCAGAATTTACTGGTGAAAATAGGATCTCGATCGCATACAATACTAGATGGTACACCATGAAGTTTAACAACTTCTCTCATGTATATCTCGGCCAAACTCGAAGCTGTACGAGTGGACTTGACTGGAATAAAATGAGCGGATTTCGTCAGTCTATCAATAATCCATATGCTTTCGTTACCCTTTCTAGTCCTTGGCAGCCCATCAATAAAGTCCATAGAAATCTACTCCCATTTCCAACCTGGAATCTCTAGAGTTTGAAGCAATCCTACCGTCTTTCTGTGATCAGCTTTAACTTGTTGGCAAGTTGTGCATCTGCTGACATATGTACAGATATCGCGCTTCATCCCACTCCACCAATATAGCTTCTTCATATTCTGGTACATTTTAGTGACACCGGGATGAAATGAAAGCGAAGACTTATGGTTTTCTCTCAGCACTTCCTGTCTAAGACCATCAACATTAGGAACACAGATACGATCATCAATTCTCAAGATTCCATTACTATCAACATGTGCACCCAATTTATTATCAGCATTTTCAACTCTGCCAAGAACTATTTCTTTGATGCGATAAAGCAAGGTGTCCTCATATTGCTTGGCTATAATACGATCCGTAAGAGCTGGGGAGACGGAAAGCTGGAATAACATTCCTTCAACAAGATTACAACATATCATATCTTGTTTTCTGCTCAAAGCATCGGCTACAGCATTTGCCTTTCCCGGAGTGTAATTAATATCAAGATCATATGCAGCTAAAAATTCGAGCCATCAGACTTGTCTCTGATTCAAATCTTTTTGCGAGAAGATATATCTCAATGACTTGTGGTCAGTGAATAACTGGAATTTGGTTCCCAATAGATAGTGCCTCCATAGCTTAAGAGCAAATACGACTACAAGAAGCTCTAAATCATGAGTTGCATAATTTGTTTCATGGGTCTTTAACTGACGACCAGCATAAGCAATAACCTTTCCTTTCTGCATTAAAACTGCTCCAAGTCCCTCTCGACAGGCATCTGTATAGACAGTCAACCCTTCGCTACCATCAATAACTGTAAAAACTGGGGCGGATGTCAACTTTCGCTTCATCTCATTGAAAGCTGCTTCGCACTTTTCACTCCAAATAAATTTCACATTCTTTCTGGTCAGTGCGGTAAGTGGTGCGGCAATACGAGCAAAGTTTTCTATAAATCTGCGATAATAGCCGGTCAAACCCAAGAAACTGCGGATATCTGTGGGAGTTTTGGGGGTCTCCCAATCCTGCAAATTCCAAAGATTCGAATTATGAAAATGATAAGTTGTTTTTGATAGAATTTGACAAGTAAGAATAGAACTTACATTGATTACGGCGATCTTAGTTGGATCGACCGAAATCCCATTCTCTGAAACAATATGACCAAGAAATCGAACTTCATCTTTCCAAAAATGGCATTTTGAAAACTTGGCTTTAAGCTGATGACTACGTAGAGTTTCAAGAACAAAAGCCAAATGTGACCTATGCTCTTTCTCATCTTTGGAGAAGACGAGAATATCATCGATGAAAACAAGAACGAACTTGTTAAGAACATCCCGGAAAACTCTATTCATCAAGTCGACGAAATAAGCTGGAGCATTAGTAAGACCGAACGGCATAACCAGCCATTCAAAGAAACCATTCTCAGTGCGGAATGCTGTCTTAGGAATACTCTCCTCAGCAATTCTGAGTTGGTGAAAGCTAGTAGCTAGATCGAGTTGAGAGAATACTTTAGCTCCATGGAGCTGGTCGAATAGATCGTTGATGCGGGTCATTGGATATCTGTTCTTGTTTGTGAGCTTGTTTAGCTCTCTATAGTCCACACACATTCTGAGAGAACCATCCGATTTTGTGACGAACACAACTGCAGCACCCCATTCTGAATGACTTCGCCGAATCAAGACTTTAGCAAATAAATCTTCAATTTGAGCATTCAGTTCATCCTTTTCTTTAGGAGCCATTCTCCGGGGAGGAAGAACTACTGGTCGGGCACCAGGAATAAGGTCAATGCGGAATTCGATTTCCCACGGAGGTGGTGGAGAATTTACTTCTCCAAATACATCAGAAAAGAATTGAACAACTGGAGTAGAGCTTAGTTCATTTGGATGGGAGTCAAGTGAGAATATAAAACTCCCATCATATGCTTGAGGTGATTTGCCTTTAATAACTAAAGGTATACTCTTGTCGTCGATAAGAGAGACGGTTCGAGCTTTGCATGAGATATTGGCTTCGAACTTCCGTAGCCAATCAATGCCCAATAGTATATCAAATGCCTCGAATCCGAGGACATAGAAATCCCAAGTGAAACGGTGAATGCCATGCATAAGAGTGACATATTTGCAAACCCTTTTAAGGTTAGCGGGCCCTCCAATAGGGTTAGATACACATAAGGAAATAGATGCAAGAGTGGGTTCCAAACCAAGTTTATTGCACAAATCAATAGATATGAAACTATGTGTTGCACCAGTATCAAATAGAACTTTAACGGGTAAAGTATGCAACATAAAAGTACTCTGTAATGTACCTTGGTTATCAGTAGGAGCAGGTGGGGTAGGTGGATCACGGGTGGAAGAAGTCATAGCAAATACTCCAGCCGTCTTTCCCTTTTTATACATAGGACAATCCCTCTTGAAATGGCCCGGCTGCAGACATACGTGATAGAGGTCGTTCCTGGTATTATGAGGGGGCGGAACAGCGGCACCGGCAGATGTTGGACAGCTGTTGGCGTAGTGACCCCTCTGGTCACACTTGAAATAAGTGATGGAAGATAAGTCAATAGGCTTCTTCTGAGAATAGCCAAGCCCGGATTTCTGCTGCCAATTCTTCTTCTGTTGCTCAAAATTTTGCTTCCTCTTTCCTGACTGATTAGCTGGTGTCTGAGTAACTGGAGCTTTGGGGACAGATGTTCCCTTTGGCTTTCCCTCGTATCGAAGAGCAAAATCCATCAACTCATTGAAAGTTCCATGTATATGAGCGGTGAGGAGCTCGTAATACTCTAGGCGTGCGCCATGTATGAGCTTCTCGTTCTTAAGCAGAGGTGTGTCGATCAAACCGGGTCCGAACTTAGATAGTTCATTGAATTTCCTTTCATACTCAGTGAAGGTCATGTTGCCTTGCTTGAGATCCATAAAAGACCGATAGAGTTGGGCCTTCCCAGCAGCTGGCATCCACTGAGCCATAAAGGAATCCCTATTTACAAGTGATATAAGGTGAGTCAAAAGTTTTGACGAAAATATAAGGAATTATTTTGATGAAATTTGGGTAGATTTCTACCTAAACTGGGCCCAAGTGATGGTTTCCTCATCGGTACGAGAAGTGACGGATTCCCACCAATCTTGTGCTGCATCTTGCAGCTGCCAAGCGACCAACTTACGCTTCTGAACGTCTGTGATCTCCAAGCCAGTAAAGATCCTTTCCAAACCCTTTAGCAATTGTTGTGCTTCGATGATACTCTCGGAGCTAGTAAATTTGACTCCTCCAAGCTGAGTATACTCCTTGCTAAGAGTGGAGAAACGGACTGCGGGAGCTGGAGCATGTGGACCAAGAGCATTTCCACCCCTGCCTCTAACATTTCTTCTGGTAGCCATCCTGGAATACCAAAAGGGATTTAGAATCAAAGATAGAAATTTATAGAACTTAAGGAAATTCTATTCAATGAATTCAATAAGAAAGATGAATCAAAGGATGTGGATTCTGAAATGATTCTCCTCATTCTAGGGTATGTTTACCCTATCTCTAATGAGCTTTAACTCCATAGGCTAAGGTTATCGGGAACCAAAGCTCTGATACCAACTGTAACAACCCGTATATTTGGACCATTTAAATTGACAATAATCCACACATGTCAACTTAAATAGTGCAAAACACGAACCATTAATGGAGTATATGTATATAAATGAGAATCATCACAGAATCACAGAAAATACAACATAATAGAATAGTGCAGCGGAATTACAACAATGTCATAATAGTAGTTCATGAAGCTACTAAGTAAATACAACAATGTCACAAGCAGATAGTGAAAAGAAATATATAGATGTCCGACACAATAACAAAATAGAATAGAGCAGTACTGATAAAGATAAATGATAGTCTTTAAGTCTTCAGCTTCCAATAGCACAACAACAGAAATCCTCAGTCTGATCCGAGCATATGCACAAACAAACACTCGAATCAGGACATATATTCTTAAACAGATAATATGGTTCAAAATTTGAAATAACAATAACTCAAAGATGATTGGAATAAACATCTTTCAGGATCCGATAAACTATCTATACATAGTAGTGTACGATAAATAGATAATGTCTAACAGTAATGTAAAATATCAAGATAGTGTTAAGGCATCACCATTATTCCCCTTAACACATTTTATATAAGCATCATAGTCTATACAGCAATGTAAACTCCACCGTAAACTAGTGGGATATCATGGAGTACTCCATAGGTATAATACAAAACAAATTCGTAGTGGTCGCGTATATGGGAATACTAGTATGACAAGGCACATGAGGCAATAACCAAGGTAGTGACACTACCGTTTGCCTGATCCGGACTGGTGAGAACGCAACGCCGCAGCGATCGCAACACCGCGAAACAACACTCCCAAATCAAGGGTGCGCACCAATCAATCACAAAGTAAATGAATAGTTTACGAAGAAGTGTGTTCGCTTGAGGTAGCTAATCCTCCATTGGCCCGGCATGGCTCCTGATTTAGTCATTTCCAATTTTACACAAGTGTCAAGGCTATCCATTATCATTCACTTTCTTCAATCATCAACGTTTGTCAATCCAACCACTTCATTCTGGATCACACTCCACGTATAATTATTAAAGTGGTTTCCGGTTTAGACAGTGAGTATGTCCCTAACCGATTCCGGTTCCTTTAATAACCTTCGTAATTAATTTTCTGATTGGTTGCTTAATATATTCCAAAACCAATTCAATTTAAATTTCAATTCCAATTAGAATTCGTAAATCAACATTTCGGTGGTCTTTCTAAATCAGTTTCCAAAATTTACGTTTCATAACTTCCCAATTCATTTCAAAATTTCTATAATTCAATTTCAAAGTTTCAATTTAAAACAATTCGAATATCCATTTAATTTTTGTATATAAGTTCATTCCAAAATCAGTTAACTAAATTTAACGTTCAAAACGATTTAAACTCAATTATCGATTTCATTCGATATTCATTCAATAAATTTATCATTAAAACAATTTCAATTAAATTTCAAATTCATTACATTACTTCTTAAGTTCATTTTCATTATCAAAGTTTACAACTTTATTTAAATTACATTTGTCGAATCCAATTCTTTAAATTACAAGTCTTTCATTTGTTTCGATAAAGCGCATTCTATTTCTTATTAATGAAATTCATTTCATTTATTATTTATTTAGTTACAAATTTCAAAACTCAATTAAAGAAACTTAGTTTCGCTTATTCAATAATTCAATTTCTCTTAAGAAAGATATTCAATTCAATTTAATTATAATTCGATCTCATCAAATTTTCAACAATTTCAAATCTTAATTATTAATTATTTCAAACTCATTCATTAATAATTCCAAACTTAATTATTAATAAATACAAAATTAATTATTAATTATTTCAAACTTCGTTATTAATAATTTCACAACTTAACTATTAATAATTTCAAAAGTTAATTATTACTAATTTCAAAACTTAACTATTAATAATTTCAAAAATTTATTGTCAAATAATTCTAAATTTAATTATTAAATAATTTAATTTTAAACAATATTCTATTGTCAGTTACTACGTTAATATTTGTTTCAAATTCAAATATTCACATTTACATTCATTCGAATTTAAATTCCAATTTATTCAAAACCTTGTTCTTAGTCAAATAAACTTTATTTTATTTAAATCAAAACATTGACCAATCGGGTTTAATTTAATTTTCTATCCTAAGTCAAAGTTATTTGGGTATTTATCATTTCAACCCGATTCCATTTCAATTCAAAAATCAAAGCATACAAAGGGAACTTGCAGTGTGATAACTGGGATGATGTCAAAGTAAATAAACAAGCAATAGCATCCATCATAACAATTCAACAATTATTCAAATAATCCCGAAATAATCGTATTAATTTACATTTGTTATTTATGCAAATTAATATAATTATTCCTAGAATCTACACTATCATTTCATGTAGATTAAAGATTATTACGTTACGGTTTTCACTTGTCATTCAAATTCCAATTTCAATTTAATACTACATCAATTTTATCCAATATACGTTCAAAGGTTCAAAGTGTAATTTATCAATTTTACGTGTCAACTAACTTACCAATTAAAATGGGTCATATTTAACTAATCAAAATTCATCATATAAAGGGGTCAAGTTTAACAATTCAAATTCAACATATAATTCGGTTTACATTAGATGACTATCCTATATCAACTTCAACTTGCAAATTATTTTATCACTTAACAATACAATTAACATCCAATTCAACATCACATAACAATCATTCATCATCCAAGCTTGTATAAGAATATAGTCGTGAAAATTAATTCACCTTTCGTGGATAAAGAAACTGACGGCGAAACAAAATAAGCACGAAAGAAGTCGGAACAATACGAACAACGAACACTGCAATATCGACCAAAGAGACGATATTAATACAATGAATATCATATATAATTTGTAAAATTATATAAATACGCTTACCAACGACGGAGAAGGACGAAAGCTGAAAATCGATGCTGCTGCAAAAGCTTAACCGGTCGCTTCTGCACACAGCGAGAAAGAAAAGTCGGTTACTATTTTGGCAACCAGAATAGATATTTACGTAAATACTTTCTGCAATATCAAAAACTATTTACAAATCTCAGTTTCGATTTTCTTTTTTTTTCCCCTTTTTTTTCTTTTTTTTTCCGAACACCAACCCACGCACATAACTTTTCCCATCTTGTTGCCAACCTCCAACTCACGTACAACATATTTCTCCCACCAACTTTTTTTTTTAGAACATGAACGTGACTTCTCATCGCACTCCCATCCTCAACTACAACACACACACACACGCAAACACTACCACACCACGCACGCACACATCAACTCACGGCACACACTCGGCACACGCAGGCTCATCATTTCCCTTTGTTGCAACTCACGCACGCTTGGCCATGCGCGGCTGGGAGAAGAGGAGGGGACGGTGATGCAGGCGGTGACTGGTGGTTGGGTGGTGCGAAGGGAGGCGGAGGATGGTGGTTGGCTGGTGGGTAGTGCGAAGGAAGGCAGAGGATGGCGGTTGGCTGGTGGGTGGTGCGAAAGGAGGCGGAGGATGGTGGTTGGCCGGGGACGATGGGCGGAGCAGGCGGAAGTTCCGGTGGAGGGGAGAGGTGAACGTATGGATGGATGCTCCTTTGCAAAAAGAAAGGCTTATTTTTTTCCCAGAAAGAAAACAAGAATACCGAAGAAGATAGAAGGGGAGGGATACCTGAAGCTTCGAAATGTTGTAAAGTGGAATAGTGAAGGTGGATTGAAGTGATACGTCTCCTTTAAGTTTTAAAATTTTGATTACAGTGCTTTGATTATTTTGAGATTCCAGAGGTTACGTATATTTCCAACCTTCCGCCGAATTCCCAAACGTCTATTACTATTCCCTAGCCAAAGTAATCACTCCATCTTTCCAACTACATTATTTATTTCTTTCAGCTACAACTTTATTTACAAAAATTTTGAATGTACACGGGTTAAAATTTTTGGGCTGAACATTATTTAACCGGTCCGTCCGGAACCGATAAATTAACACGAATAATTTTTACGTCAGACTCCGATTTACACGAATGAGTATACCGTTTTGATCAGTGCGACGACGCGCTTACAATGGTACACAGATTATGGTGGTATGATTTTTATTACAAAATTTCAAATTTTATATTATCGGAAAAATGCAGGAAAAACGCCGAAAAATAAGATCGACGGAGCTAAAGAAGTCCGAATTTTGAAAAACGAAAAATGACGTCTTGCTCAAAAGATGGTTTAGAATTTTTCTATGTAAAAATATTCGGGTTCAGAAGATAAAAATTTTCCGCGTTTTAAAATGAACTGTTATACAATAAAATGCGAACGAAATTTTCAGTGATATTTTACGACGAAACTTTACCACTATCAATAACCAACTAGGCGGATTTTATAAACAAAGTTTGGATGTTAATTGAGATCGTTTAGAAATTTCAAAATTTTATATTAAAACATTGGATTTTTAAAATTTTAAATTGGGTCGGAAATTCAGGGTCGTTACAAATAAATTATTCGACTTATTAATTCTACTTATTAATATTTAAAATCAATTAAATATTCGAATTTCAAATATCAGAAATTCTGGGTCGTTACAAATTTCTAATTCAAAAATATTTTCGAAAGGTTTTATATAGTTGAAAATATTTAAAAACTATGTTGAAATTACTTTACAAAGTATAGAATTTTCAAAAAAATTTAAAAGAAAAGTATTTTCAAAATTCACTAAGGTATGTCGATACACCTTGTCCTTATATATCGACATACATTCTGCCAAATGGTTTTTCAAATTTTGAATGGAAGAATCTATTTGACATAACCTTTCACGAATGGACACATCTTTTAATTTACTATATAAAGGGAAGTGCAAACGAATTTTTTAACAACTAATTACTTACTTTCTTCTGTGACGACTACCCATGACCCCTGCACCGAACCTAGAGATAGTGCGTTGTAAAGTGTGCCAGGCGACCATGGACGATTGCTAGGGTAAATTTAAACAACAGAATCTATCGTATTACTCACAGCGCATGGACAAAATACAATAGAACATATATATAGTGAAGCTTCACGGAATAGAATCTCATCAATAAAACTTCATAATAGTTGAATACAAACATCTGAACAGTCAATACATCAAGCCTCACTACATAACACTCAGAGAATATACAAGCAGCGGAACATCCAGTACATATAGTAAGAAGATAATATGCAATCCTCCAGCTCGTCTTCGACATCAGCACCGTGGAAAGCAAGAACAGCACCTGTCACCTGCTACCTAGTCTGCCCGTCCCAAATTGGACGAACAGCCCAAGGCAATAAGAGTTAAAACATAAAGCCTTGAGTCAGACAACAGTCTTAGTGAGCGGTAATTAACTAACAACATACCAAAAGAGCATAAAGGAAAAAGGAATAGGAATCCAACCCTCCCACTCCACCTCTTTCTACAGTGATAGCCCCCAGACACACACTAAGCAGAAGCAAACATAGCAAAGCATACAATTTAAAATAAAGAAATTATCACTCGAGTCAAGGGTGATGTTTTCCAAGTACAAACCCCCAAGGCCTAAACCAAGATCAGATAAGCACCCAGAAAATACCGCTCTTGAGACCGAATGATGATACAACCAAACATCCATGACTCTGGCTATCACTGTTATCATTGCTTCGATATCATCGTTAATTGAATGACCGGCTCTTTATTTCATCCGTCCGTCAAGGGCTAATGGAAACCCCGGTTCTAGACATAACTCTGCACGTCGTCGTGACCCGTGCCTAGGACTATCGAATCTGCCCAGAGTACTTGACTACCAATCAGTAGCCTTCAGGGACTATCGAATCTGCCCAACGTACTCTTGCTTTGAGCATGCTAGAACCTTCAACAACGATGAGATCTCAGCCTTCTAGTCATCCTCCTTGACGACTATTTCCATACTAGCTCAAGCGCCTCTCGAGCAAACCATTATCCTCAAACTCGAACCATATCACCGAGTTATCAATCTGCTTGGAATGATCCCGTCTGGATTAGACCAAGGCTATCTCATATCATACTTCGCCTCATCATCATCATAGCAAAGCTTCATCTCAACATCATCATCAAATCTATCCATATGAGCTTCATCATCTGCTACATATGCCACGAGCAGCTTTTCCAATTCAAGAGCCTTTCCCTTAGCTTTTGAATCATCTTCGGTCTAAATCAAATCATCAATTCATCTAATTCATAGCAATCAATCAAGTCAAACATTAATCCAAGTAAACAAGCATTCAAATATGATCTAAATAGACAATTATAACAATAATGGCAATTTCGTAAATAAAGAGTCAAAAGTCTAACAAGCATGAAAACATGAGCAATATCTCTATAATCTTGATGAATGAACTTGCATAGGTTAACATGTAGTAAATGGTTACCAAATCATTATGAACAATGGATCTATATGGATCTATACTTAGGATTAAGAAAATGTATGGAAATCACTACTTTAGCACAAAATCAAGCCAACGATCCGATATACTCCTTTGGATCCGTGTGAGAGATAATCACCACTCACCAAATCACCTAAATACTCCAAAAGCAACACACTTTAGATCTGGACAGCGAAGGATCTAACTCGATCTATCACAAATCCGCTTCAAACGATGAAATCTCTCTTCAATGGATGAAGATCTTCAATCTAAGCTCTTGGATCTTCAATTTGATCTTCGATTTGGATGGAAGGAATCACAAGATTATAATGGAGAAAAGAAGTGAAGAAGTGTAGAAGTCGAACTCTCAAAATGGCAGCACTTCGTCGCTTCGAAATCCGGATTCCAAAAATGAAGAAAAACCCTCCTATTTATAGGCTGAATTCTCCTTAGGTCGTTCACTCGGAGTTAGGTCGTCCACGACCTAAAAACCCTACGACCTAAAATCTTCGACCTAACAGCCCCAAGCCTCTACGCGACCTACGACCTAACACTTAGCAGACCAGCGCATTCATACAACCTACGACCTAACGAATGCGCATCCATGCGACCTACGACCTAACCCAGATGCGCTTCCTTGCGACCAAACGAATGCGCATCCATGCGTCCTAACAGATCCAACGACCTACGCGCATCTGCGACCTACGACCTAACAAACATGCGACCTAACACACACACGCGACCTAACCAACTTAGCCAGGATACGACCTAACTCCTTAGGTCATCTAATGACCTAACTACGCTAACTCGCTAACTCTCTTAGGTCGCTGCCTGTCCTTAAGTCGCTCAACCCTTAGGTCGCCAACTTCCTATAGGTCGCTAACTCCTATAGGTCGCTCACTCTCTTAGGTCGCCAACTTCCTATAGGTCGCTAACTCCTATAGGTCGCTCACTCTCTTAGGTCGCTCACTCGACCTAACTATTACACGACCTATCTATCATACGACCTAACTTCTTAGGTCGTTCCAATCCTTAGGCCGCTCCACTCCACTAGGTCGTCTACTCCTTAACTCGCCATCTTCCTTAGGTCGCTCCAAACCCTCATACGACCTAAGACTTGGACTCTGGACGACTTATCAACAATGCGACCAAATGTCAACTGTTTTACGATGTTTCGATCCGTAAAAATACGGGTCGTTACATTCTCTCCGCCTTAGGAATTTCGCCCCCGAAATTCCAAACAAACAGAGCAATCAAAGACTATTCTGCATGCCTACCATCCATAGCAATCAACAAACCATGCATCCAATTCTAGCTTAGCATGTAGAATTCTAAAACTTAGAACAAGTTACAATGTCGTTAGATGACACGACACCTTAGGGCCATACCTTGAAGAGTTCAGGATGAGATGCTTTCATCCTCTCTTCCACCTCCCATGTACAGTCGTTATCATCATCACTCCATTGTATCTTGAGCAACTTAACTATCTTTCTCCTAAGTTGTTTCGTGTCGGTTTCCACAACACGAAGCGGCTTACGAGGTCTCCTATCGACTGGATCAACTTCAAAATCTTCACATCTATCAGCAGAAACCACTGTATTCGAGTCGTGCACATACTTCCGTAGATATGATACATGAAAAACATTGTGCACACCCGACATCTTTTATGGTAACTCCAATCTGTAGGCGAGCTTTCCAATTCGCTCGATGATCGGGAATGGTCCAACAAATCTCGGAGTCAATTTCCCTTTCTTCCCGAGTCGAATAACATTCTTCAGTGGAGAAATCTTCACAAAAACCATATCACCCACGTCGAATTCCAAATCCTTACGACGCTTATCGGCATAACTTTTCTGACGGTCTTGGGTTGCCTTCATTCGTTACCGAATGATCTCTATGCAATCCGAAGTCTGTCGAATCATTTCTGGCCCAAGTATAAGCTTTTCTCCTGTTTCTAACCAACATGTCGAAGAGTTACACGGTCTTCCATACAATGCCTCATACGGTGCCATACCAATGCTGGACTGGTAACTGTTATTATACGAAAATTCCACCAAATGAAGATGATCTTCCCATGATCCTCCGAAATCCAGAACACATGCTCTAAGGAGATCTTCCAAAACTCGGTTGACTCTCTCGGTCTGACCATCTGTTTGAGGGTGATAAGCTGTACTCAAACACAACTCGGTTCCCAAAACTTCCTGAAAGCTCTTCCAAAATCCACTAGTGAACAATGGGTCTCGATCGCTCACTATACTCTTCAGAATACCATGGAATCGAACTATCCACTTAACATACAACTCAGCCAACGTAGATGCAGTCCTAGTCGATCGAACAGGAATGAATCTTGCACTCTTAGTCAGACGATCTATAATGACCCAAATCCCTTCATTTCCCGTTCTTGTTCTAGGTAGTCCATCAATAAAATCCATCGATATTTGCTCCCACTTCCATGTAGGAACTTCTAATGGCTGAAGCAATCCACTTGGCTTCTTCTGCTCGGCTTTTACCAACTGGCAGTTCATGCACTTGGAAATAAAATTTCCAACATCTTTCTTCATGCCTTCCCAATAATAGGTTCTCTTCATATCCCGATACATCTTATTTCCACCTGGATGAATTGTCAGCTTCGAGTGATGACTTTCCTTCAGAACTACATTCCTCAATTCATCGATATCGGGAACAACTAGTCGTCCTTGCTTCCGAAGCCAACCTTCTCGATCGACCTCGAATCCTTTATCCTTTTCTGGGTCCAATCCAGATTCCAAATCACGGATAATCTTGACAAGCTTATCATCTTGCTTTTGACTCTCGCCAATTCTTTCCACAAGAGTCGGTCTTATCGATAAGTTTGCCAACATCTCAGGTTCCAATTCACATCTGGGCCTGAAGTCAAATCCAGCTAAATACTCGAGATTCTTCCATTCTGAAAACATGACTCCCAATCCTGCATGTCTTCGACTTAACGCATCTGCCACTGCGTTACCTTTTCCCGGAGTATAGGCTATACCAAAATCATATGATGCTAAAAACTCTAACCATCGTTTCTGCCGAAGATTCAAATCCTTTTGGGAGAAAAGATACTTCAATGACTTATGATCTGTAAACAACTCGAATCGAACTCCCAATAGATAATGTCTCCACATGTTCAGAGCAAATACAATCGCCTCTAACTCCAAATCATGAGTCGGATAATTCCTTTCATGCGGCTTCAGTTGTTGACTTGCATACGCAACAACTTTATATCTCTGCATCAGTACTGCTCCAAGTCCAGTACCACATGCGTCGGTGTAAACTACCATCTCATCATTCCCACTTGGAATAGTCAAAACAGGAGCACTTGTCAATCTCTCTTTCAGGATTCTGAAAGCTTGCTCACACTTATCTTCCCACCTGAACACTTAGTTCTTTTTCGTCAATCCTGTTAACGGTGCAGCTACCTTGGAGAAGTCTTTGATAAACCGTCGATAATATCCTGCTAATCCAAGAAAACTTCTCGCATCAGATGCATTCTTAGGTCTAACCCAATCCTGGATTGCTGCCACCTTAGCGGGATCAACCGCTATTCCATTTCCAGAGATAACATGGCCTAAGAACCTCACTTCACTCTTCCAGAAGTGACACTTCGAAAACTTAGCCTTTAGCTGATGTTTCCGCAAGGTTTCCAAAACAATACGCAAGTGCGTCTTGTGCTCTTCTTCCGTTCTAGAATATATCAGAATATCATCCACGAACACTAGCACGAACTTGCTCAACTGATCTCTGAACACTTTATTCATAAGATCCACAAAATATGCTGGCGCATTAGTCAATCCAAACGGCATTACCAGCCACTCAAAGAAACCGGATGGTGTCCTAAAAGCAGTCTTCGGCACACTATCCTTATCCACTCTTAACTGGTGAAATCCCGTTGCCAAATCCATCTGAGAAAACACCTTAGCTTCGTGAAGCTGATCAAACAAGTCATCTATTCTCGGCAATGGATACTTGTTCTTCTTAGTCACCTTATTCAGCTCACGATAATCCACACACAACCTCAACGACCAATTCGCTTTGGTTGCGAACACAACTGGTGCACCCCATTCGGACACACTACGCCGAATGAATCCTTTCTGTAAAAGGTCATCGACTTGCACCTTCAACTCCTGCTGTTCCCTAGGCGCCATCCGCCTAAGAGGCATCACAACAGGTCTGGCTCCTTCAACTAGATCTATATGAAACTCGATCTCTCTATGCGGCGGTAACCCTTTGACCTCGTCAAAGACATCCTCAAATCCATTTGCGATTGGCAACGATGACAGTCCATCCCGTGGAACAACCAGCGAATACATGAAGCTCATGAAGACGCCTTCTTCATGCTTACATTGTATCACAATCTTTCGCCCCTCCACATTTTCGACTGTCACCTCCAACCTTTCACAATCAACCTTTGCCGCATACTTCCTAAGCCAGTCCATACCCTAAATAATTCCGAACCCCGCAAAGTTTAGAACAAAACAATCACAAACAAAAGAGCAATCATGACTCGATACAAACAGTCCACAGCATAGCATACACAAACAAGACGAACCCCCAACTGGATTAGTCACAACCAATGGCCTATCAACAATATCCGGTTCTAAACCCAACCGGCCTACAAGTTCATTACAAACAAAAGAATGCGACGCTCCAGTATCAAATAACACTCTAACTGGAACACCACAAATGGAGAGAGTACCCTGAACCACCACACTCTTTCCCTTCTCTTCAGCGGTAGGAGCTTTTGAAGATGATGGAACAGCTTCTAAAGCATAAGCTTGCACAATATGCTTGTCCCTCCGTGGTTCTGGATAATTCCTCCTAACATGTCCCAGCTTGTCACAGTTGTGGCACTTCACTGGCACCTTCGGATTCTTGCAATCCCTGGAGAAATGGCCCTTCTGTTGATAATTGAAGCAGGTCACTTCGCCCTTCAGCTTCTTTTGGCCATCCTTACCCTTTTGTTGCTGCTGCTTCCTCTTCTTGTTTCCACCCTGCTGTGGTCTAGACTCCTCCTTGGTCACAGCAACAACAGATCCCTCTTTAGGAAACAGATTCTCATGCCTGAGAGCCTTCTCTACAAGCTTCTCAAATGGATCGTCCAAATGATCCACCAACTGCCTCCCAAGATAACTGTCCAAGCCTGTCACAAACTTCTCATTCTTCTGATACGAAGATTCAATATATGACCGGGCATACTTGGACAAAGCTTCAAACTCAGAAACATACTCAAGAACTGGTCTTCCACCTTGCTTGAGCTCCACAAACTTCTTGACCAGAATAGACTTCTGAGCCGTAGAAATGAACTTAGCTTCAAATCTGACTTGGAATTGCTCCCAAGTAATCTCTTCCTCCGGAGTATCAATAGTGATAGAGTTCCACCAATCAGAAGCTCTCCCTTGAAGCTGCCTTGATGCTAACTTCCTCTTAGTCGCATCCTCAATTCCCAAATCACCAAAGATCCTTCAACAAGCATCTTTCCACCTCTGGACTTCAATAGTTGGTTCTGTTCCCAAGAAAACCTTTCCTCCAAGAGCAGTATAGTCCTTACACAACTTAGCAAAATCCACCGGCTTTGGAGTTTGGACTTGAACTCCAACATCCACTAATGGCCCCAGAGCTGGCATCCTTCTCATTATCGAAGTCATCATATCTTCGAACATAGCAGCATAATCAGCAGCCCCCTCAACAGCACAGCCTTCCCTAGCAGCTGGTCTCCCTCTTCGACTCATTCTTAATATCTATAAAGAGGAATGGTCAAAACATCATGAGAAACAACTACATAAAGGACTCAAACTCTTCTAAGCTACTATATTATATATAGTAATCATCCATCAAAATACAATTACGTCTCTCATACGTAGTTATGTCAGTGAGCGTTGGGTAAAATCGATTAACCAATGCTCTGATACCAAATGTGACGACCGCCCATGACCCCTGCACCGAACCTAGAGATAGTGCGCTGTAAAGTGTGCCAGGAGACCATGGACGATTGCCAGGGTAAATTTAAACAACAGAATCTATCCTATTACTCACAGCGCATGGACAAAATACAATAGGACATATATATAGTGAAGCTTCACGGAATAGAATCTCATGAATAAAACTTCATAATAGTTGAATACAAACATCTGAACAGTCAATACATCAAGCCTCACTACATAACACTCAGAGAATATACAAGCAGCGAAACATCCAATACATCTAGTAAGAAGATAATATGCAATCCTCCAGCTCGTCTTCGACATCAGCACCGTGGAAAGCAAGAACAGCACCTGTCACTTGCTACCTAGTCTGCCCGTCCCAAAATGGACGAACAGCCCAAGGCAATAAGAGTTAAAACATAAAGCCTTGAGTCAGACTACAGTCTTAGTGAGCGGTTAATTAACTAACAACATACCAAAAGAGCATAAAGGAAAAAGGAATAGGAATCCAACCCTCCCACTCCACCTCTTTCTACAGTGATAGCCCCCAGACACACACTAAGCAGAAGCAAACATAGCAAAGCATACAATTTCAAATAAAGCAATTATCACTTGAGTCAAGGGCGATGTTTTCCAAGTACAAACCCCCAAGGCCTAAACCAAGATCAGATAAGCACCCAGAAAATACCGCTCTTGAGACCAAATGATGATACAACCAAACATCCATGACTCTGGCTATCACTGTTATCATTGCTTCGATAACATCGTTAATTGAATGACCGGCTCATTATTTCATCCGTCCGTCAAGGGCTAATGGAAACCCCGGTTCTAGACATAACTCCGCACGTCGTCGTGACCCGTGCCTAGGACTATCGAATCTGCCCAGAGTACTTGACTACCAATCAGTAGCCTTCAGGGACTATCGAATCTGCCCAACATACTCTTTCTTTGAGCATGCTAGAACCTTCAACAACGATGAGATCTCAGCCTTCTAGTCATCCTCCTCGACGACTATTTCCATACTAGCTCAAGCGCCTCTCGAGCAAACCATTATCCTCAAACTCGAACCTTATCACCGAGTTATCAATCTGCTTGGAATGATCCCATCTGGATTAGACCAAGGCTATCTCATATCATACTTCGCCTCATCATCATCATAGCAAAGCTTCATCTCAACATCATCATCATCAAATCTATCCATATGAGCTTCATCATCCGCTACATATGCCACGAGCAGCTTTTCCAATTCAAGAGCCTTTCCCTTGGCTTTTGAATCATCTTCGGTCTAAATCAAATCATCAATTCATCTAATTCATAGCAATCAATCAAGTCAAACATTAATCCAAGTAAACAAGCATTCAAATATGATCTAAATAGACAATTATAACAATAATGACAATTTCGTAAATAAAGAGTCAAAAGTCTAACAAGCATGAAAACATGAGCAATATCTCTATAATCTTGATGAATGAACTTGCATAGGTAAACATGTAGTAAAATGGTTGCCAAATCATTATGAACAATGGATCTATATGGATCTATATTTAGGATTAAGAAAATGTATGGAAATCACTACTTTAGCACAAAATCAATCCAACGATCCGATATACTCCTTTGGATCCATGTGAGAGATAATCACCACTCACCAAATCACCTAAATACCCCAAAAGCAACACACTTCAGATCTGGACAGCGAAGGATCTAACTCGATCTATCACAAATCCGCTTCAAACAATGAAATCTCTCTTCAATGGATGAAGATCTTCAATCTAAGCTCTTGGATCTTCAATTTGATCTTCGATTTGGATGGAAGGAATCACAAGATTAGAGTGGAGAAAAGAAGTGAAGAAGTGTAGAAGTCGAACTCTCAAAATGGCAGCACTTCGTCGCTTCGAAATCCGGATTCCAAAAATGAAGAAAAACCCTCCTATTTATAGGCTGAATTCTCCTTAGGTCGTTCACTCGGAGTTAGGGCGTCCACGACCTAAAAACCCTACGACCTAAAATCTTCGACCTAACAGCCCCAAGCCTCTACGCGACCTACGACCTAACACTTAGCAGACCAGCACATTCATACGACCTACGACCTAACGAATGCGCATCCATGCGACCTACGACCTAACCCAGATGCGCTTCCTTGCGACCTAACGAATGCGCATCCATGCATCCTAACAGATCCAACGACCTACGCGCATCCGCGACCTACGACCTAACAAACCTGCGACCTAACACACACACGCGACCTAACCAACTTAGCCAGGATACGACCTAACTCCTTAGGTCATCTAACGACCTAACTACGCTAACTCGCTAACTCTCTTAGGTCGCTGCCTATCCTTAAGTCGCTCAACCCTTTGGTCGCCAACTTCCTATAGGTCGCTAACTCCTATAGGTCGCTCACTCTCTTAGGTCGCTCACTCGACCTAACTATTACACGACATATCTATCATACGACCTAACTTCTTAGGTCGTTCCAATCCTTAGGTCGCTCCACTCCACTAGGTCGTCTACTCCTTAACTCGCCATCTTCCTTAGGTCGCTCCAAACCCTCATACGACCTAAGACTTGGACTCTGGACGACTTATCAACAATGCGACCAAATGTCAACTATTTTACGATGTTTCGATCCGTAAAAATACGGGTCGTTACATCTTCCCTCCTTTTACTCTCTTGAAAAATGTACTATGTTCTCTTCAAAATCACATAAAATCAATTCATACTTTATTACATTTACTCAATACTGCTTTCTTCTTGTTTTGGAAACAACTCTCTCACATTTCAAAGATCAAAGTGCTATCCAAGAGGTTATAGGATCCATTGTATCCAAAGTAAAAGAATTTTTCTTTGGAAAAAATATCAACTCTATTTGTGTTTGCTTGGGTGTGCTTGTAGCCTGTTCAAATCAAATGGGTATGCTTATAGTCCATTCAAATCAAGTGGATGTGCTTAGCATCTCATTCAAATCTAGTGGGTGTGCTTGTAGCTAGTTAAATCAAGCGAGTTTACCTTAGACTCGGAATATAGGAAGGTGTGTCTCATAGCCTTGAAATCGAGATTGTATTTGGGTTTGTCTTCTTCCTGATTAAAGATTTGCATTTGAAAAATAAATCTATACAAGCAATTATAAGGAACTGGATGTAGGAGAAATCTGAACAAGTATAAAGTCTCTAGTGTCATCTCTATAACTCTTTGCTTTACTTTATTGCTTTTATTTTTATTTGTGATTACACCTTTGATTAGTTATTAGTATAATTATGTGCCGTTAATCCATTAATTAATATCAATCTAGAAAGAAAATTACAAAGATATACATAAGTTAGAAAACACTATTCCCCTCCCTATAGTGTTAAAATAACCTTAAGATCCATAATTCTGCAACCTACATGGGCAGCGTCATGGGCAAGGGATGTGGGACCGATACGGTCATGTCCTCAGTCATCAATGCACCTCAGCATGAAAGGGAGAGACATATCACCCAAACTAACAGGACAGGTGGGCAATCCCCAAATAAGGAAGTGAATGCATAGTGATTCAGTCTTGTTGGATAGTCTGGCAATCCCCAAATAAGGAAGTGAATGGACAGTAATTCACCCTTAAAAATAGCTGAACGGTAAGGAAGGGTCCGTTGAATGGCTCACACGGTTCTTATTGGCAAAGTTCGGCATTCCCCAAACAAGTAAATGAGCATGTAACAACTCATCCTTGTTGAATAGTCTATAGAGGTGGCAGTTCCTGAGCAAGGAAGTGAATGCATGATGATTCAATCTCATTGGATAGCCTGGCAGTCCCTAAAAAAAGAAGTGAATGCATGGTAATTCACCCTTATTGGCTAGCTGACTGGCAAGGAGGGGAGGGTTGAGTGGCTCATGCGATCTTTGGCGATAGAGGTCGGTCGTCCCTAAGCAAGGAAGTGAGTACATAATAACTCACCCTCATTGGATAGCCAAAGTGATTGTGTCGAACAAAGTTGGTTTTCAAGTCTTTGTTTTATGCATCACAAAAGATGTATTTTATAGCCTTATAATTATGGCTAGCTCATAAATGATAAGCCCAGGGGTGTGCGATGTTCCATGTAACGATCCGGAATTTCACTACTTTGATTAGTGGATATTTATTTGATTTTTAAAATTCAATAATGGGTTTTATAATGAAAATAAACTCATTTTAATAAATTAATAATGATCATAAAATCATTTTCAAAATTTGTTTACCAAATTAAATAGTTCGTAGAAAAATAGAAAATGTGATCGAAGAACGTTTTTCGAAATTTCGATACCGGAAAGTTATCGGGAACGTTGTTCGTCTTTGTGCGCCATATACACATATATATAAGAGTTCATTAACTACATAATAATACACTTAGAAACAAATTATCTTATGTTAATTTGAATTAGTAAGGGATGTGACAAGACATAGTTTTTAAAATAATAAACTTATATATATAAATATATATATAAGTCTTGTCACATCTTAGGTTTTATATATATATATATAAATATATATCTTATATTGTAATCATTAATCATCATTATCTTTTTTCAGGTCTTAACTTTAATTAATAATTTAACTTATATATATATACACATATACATACATATATCTATATAAAGAAACTGATGTGACCAAACACAATAATTATATACATATAAAAGAAAGTGATGTGACTAAACAAATTATATATATATATAAGAGTGATGTGATTAAACATAATTATACATATATATGTAATAAAATATTTGTGATGTGACTAGATATAATTGTGACAAGTTATATTATTTAATTCATTTTTCCTATGTATATACCCACCTATTCTTTTTCCTTTCTCCTTACTTACATTTCCTTCTTCTTCTTCCTTGTTAAATATTTTCATGGTTTCTTCTTTTATTCCTGAGAGAAGAAAAGATAAAATCAAAAAAAAGGAAAAAAAAGGAAATCCTTAGAAAATTTGTTTAAAATCCACTCAAAATCTTCTCCATTTTCATCTTAATTCCTTCGGCCATAAGTTCTGCCTATCTTCTCCAAATCATGATTTTGTTTTTTTCACACCGTATATAAATCCAGTGGCTACAACTTTCATGTTGACCACTTCCTCATGTTTTTGGTCTAGCTATGTCAAAAATGCTTGTCTTTAAGACCTATTTTTGGAACTATGTTTTGAAGGCCAAAAATACCACATATTCTTTTGACCATAACTTTCTCAAAAATAAGCCAAATCAAGCGATTTTTTTAAACTGATAGTGAAAATAATTTTCTAAAAACTACTGTTGACAACTTTTCAAAATTATGATATTATCATATCGAAAAGCCGAGGGGAAGTTCAGCTATTTTCTGATTGCTTTTTGATTTTTTCAAGTTTACAAGTTCTAAAGCATTCAAGTTTAGGAAGGCTTTATGGTGGGGAAAGATTTAATCTATGTATATGTTTGTCATTATGGCTAAATGGATGATGTTTGTCGTATGGATTATGACTTGGTTTTGATAGACATATATGTGCTAATATGTGGTTAGCATTACATATGAAAACAATGGTTTAAGTGCTATGTTTGGATATAAAGTTGTGAACTTGATATGTTATGCAAATGATATGCTTGTATATGTAGGATCTTGGATTTTGGTCGAATGGTTATGGAAATATTTGTAGTTTGGAATGTTCAAAGGACTTGAGATCCATTTGGAAATCTAATCATTTACTAGTTTTGAGTTAGTAAATGTTTTTTTAAAATTCTAACTCGAGTTAAGGTTTTCAAAACCCTTTCTTTTATGTATTAAAAGATAATCCAAAGTGGAAGGTTAAATTTTAGATGGTAACTTAGAGATGCAAATTCTAAGTTATTGCGTCCAGAGCGATAGTCGCTATGGATGTAGTTCAGAAAAGTTTGATTTCTAACTTTAAAGTTTTCTTTTAAAAATGATTTGAAAACCTATTTTCAAACGTAATTAGCAACACATAAGTTAATTATAACTTGATTAAATATGTTTAATAATTTATTTATTTATTAATTAAGGATAATTATTTATTAATTAATCGGTAATTAAGTTAAGTAATTAGTGACTATTTGCTGATAATTAAGTAAGTTATTAAGAAGTTTTAATTACTGATTAATTAAGTTAAAAAGGGTATTTATTTTTATTTAATCAAGTTTAATTATTTTAATTATTATTTAACTAAAGTTTAATCATTTAATTAATTATAATTTAATTACAGATTAATTATTTATTTACTTATTACTTAATTAGGGATTAATGTTAAGTAAATGTTTATTTATTTAAAGTTTAATTATTAATTTACTTTTAATTAACTAAGACTTAATTGTGATTTGATTTTGATTATTTAAGATTTAATTAAGCTTTAATTTATATTAAATTATGATTTTATTATTAAAAGTTAATTTAAACTTTATCGGTTATGTTTTAAGCTGGGTTCATTTCTAAGTGGTTTGATTTAAACCAAAGGATCTCTTGCCCATGATATTAAATAAACAAAATACTGTGAATAAGTTAGAATGTGATTGTTTGTGTTGTATGGACATTCATTAGCAGAATAAAACACCGTTCTACTGTAGGATAATTGTTTGAATTGTTTGGACATGTTTTTAGCAGAATAAATCCTCATTCTGCTATTAATTGATAAAATTGTTTTGGACATCTATTTAGCAGGATAAATCACCATCCTACTATTATGTTGTTTAGGCATGTATATGCAAGTTTAGTTGTATCGACATGTTATTCCATGATTTGATAATTGGTTAGATTTACATATAGATTCCCTAATTTGATAATTAGTTGGATTTACATATAGATTGACCTATGTAAATAATTAGTAAGTGCCTTGGAATTAAATTGAAATTAAATGGTAACTTAATTCAGTACCATTGGGACTGCTAAGCCTCATTTGGAATTTATAAAGTATAGTTTTGAGTTTGCTTAAATTCTTTAATCAATTTGAGACTAAGGGTTTAAAAATGGGTTTTCAAGTTATATAATTCTTATAAAGGTATTTATAAATGATAACTTTTGTATATAAAGGGGTTTTACTATCGGAAAGGGTTATTAAGGTGTTTTACAAATGATGTTTTGTAAATGATAATATAAAGAGTTTTAAAAATAGGAAAAAGGTTTATAAATCATTTCAGAGATTTGGAAAGAGGTTTATAAATTAACTTATAGGTTTATGAAAGTCGGTTATAACTTTATTTTGAAAGTTATAAGTAATTGAAATATGAGATGAGCTTTTAAAAAGGGAATTTTTGATAAAGGATAACCATAATGTTTTATTTGAAATAAATGTTTGGTTATTTAATCTGTGCAGTTAAAGCGCTCGGTAGATTCAATGCGGTGGAGGTGCAAAAAGTCATAGCGGGGATACAGCGAGGATATAGCGGGATATAGCGGATGACTCTAAAATAACATATAAAACTCATACTTAATGTTTTTACAAATAATAAATGGTAATTACATGAACAATTAGCATTCAATTGAATAATACTTAATACATAAATAATTTTAAATAAAAACATGTGTGAATATACTGTAAATAAACGTAATATTGTTATATATCATAATTGAATTTAGTTGAATATCAGAGTATTTTCTTTTCTGAAAAATATATTAAAAATTCAATTAAATAATTTAATTTCATAATTTTTATAATGTATAAATGTCATTTTTAAATTCATTTCTTTTAAAGAAGATATAGCGGAAATAGCAAAATATAGCGGAAATAACGGGATATAGCGGAAATAGTAGGGCTTAAAGCGGAAAGGCTATATTTGGGGCTATATGGAAAAATCGTAGCGGTAGAAATCCGCTATGAGATATAGCAGGGTTGTAGCGGGGTAATAGCGGGGCATTAACTACACAGTATTTAATATGGGATTTGGAAAGAAAAAAACTTTGAAAAGTTTGTAAATGTACTTATACTGGTAAGATAAGTTTATGATTTTGTTTCAAGGCATGAAAAGTAAAATGTTTTGGCAATATGCTTATAACATTAAGATATGTATATAAATGTTTCCAAAGTATAAAAGGAAATGTAAGGGTTTGGGAATAATGTTTTGAAAAGATCTTTTGATCAGGTTTTATAAAGTGGTTTTATTAATTAAAGAGAAATAATATAGGCTTAGTGGATCCCATATGAAAATTAAATCATGATTGGATGTTTGTTTATTTGATAGTGAAATAACCAACAATTAAATCTGGAGAAAACGTAAAATTGGTAATATCTAGGAGAAACATGAGAATTTTATGGTATAGTTACCGTCAAAGGTGATATACTGTACGTATAAACTCGTTTCGTTCTTCTATGATGAATGAGAAGGAAATCCATCCATAAATGGTTAGGAGGTGAACTCCACTCTTGTCATTTATCTGTTTATTTCCTAAAGAATCGGGGTTGAGTTTACCGGAAATATCGAAAATTGTTTCGAAGAGACCGGGATCAGATCTTTTTCCATTGGTTTGATTAATGTGATAGGGGGTTCTCGCTTTCTGTTTGGTGGCAAGCAAGAGACTCTTACCCATACGCATCCCGGAGAGGTAGTATAAGGCCTTGATGGTTTGGTTTGCTAGGTGCTTACAGTTGCGAGGCTGGCCGTAAAAGCATATTCAAGGCACCAGTATAATGCCCCGGTGGTGCTGGAATGGTTGAAAAGCCTACCGGTAGTCACTGTTGATGGTTGGAAAGCCTAGACCATTACAGTTTGTATCAGAGCTGAAGGTTAAGCGAGAACCTTGGCTTTGGTAGGGTTAACTCATTAGAGATAGGGTAAGTGACAACCTAGAATGATTTTGGGTGTATATATATGAGCTCGTATTTCTTAGTGATTATCAAATGTTTTATATTGTGTTGATTTAACAATTTAGTGGCTTATGAACTTTGGTCGATACAGGGTGTACAACTATATAGATAGGGGTTTCTAAACACTTAAACTAGGCAAATCGACACAATTTTGTTTTGGAATTGGGTAATAATTTTACCAGGGTATATTTTATATATATAAAAGAATGATTTTCACAAATAGTGTAATATAGTTGGTTGAGATGTTAGGAGATAATAATATGTTATTATTATTATCATTTAGAGTTTGTTTAATCATGCTCTTCTAGTTGAGCATTTACTATTGTTATTATGTTCCCTTTTTAAGATATGGGTTGGGTAGATAAGGATTGAGAAAAATATGGAAACAAACACCTTATGAATTAAATTTCACAGTTTGACTAAAAGGCGTTCGATGTTAATGTTAAGGTAGAATTTGATTTCAAAGTTAGAATATTTTGGGATAAATATTTAAAAATGGTTCAACAGAAGTGATTTATAAAATGGGTTTATAAAAATGTATCATTTAAGTCGGAAGAAATTTAGGTTGAAAACTTGAGAACCTAAATCCCGGTGCTTTTCAAAAATGATTTTCAAGGTTTTGGGAAAATAATAATAATAATATTTGAAACCAATTTGGTTTGAATGTAAATTTTTGGGAATAAAAGTGTAAGTAAGAAGTGTTATCTTTGGATTGGTACAGGGAACAAGTCTTGATTGTTTTATGATGATCAGAATAATCTTCTAAGTGAGATAAAATGTTTGCCTAGGTGAACGTTGTGGGGTACTTAGTTAATTATTCTCTTTGTCATTGTACGATTGAAACAAGTTCAACCCGAACAAACCCAAAGCGAGTTGGTGATATATGTTGTTGGAAAATATAAAGTATTATTCCAAAAATGAGAATTTGGAAATAAAAGGAATATTTTTATGTTAACCAGTTCGAGAGGCTCGAAAGTAACTTAAAATTGGGAAAGAGATGTGTTCAGATTGTAAACACTTCTCTTGAGTATTACCCTTCTTAGTAAGGAAATGTATGATACTATTTGGTGATACACTGTAACAACCCATAAATTTTATAAATATTTTTAAATTAATTTTTATTTTGAAACTTTGATTTTTAAATAATTTTAAATTGAAGTTTGGAATTTTTCCAAGAGATTTTGGATTTTTGTTTCTATTTTTATTCTTCCAAATATAATTAAATATTGACTTTCCGGAAATGTTATATTTTGTCAAACTTTGACTTTTATTTAAATTAATTGAAATTTTAATCTTTTCTTTGGAACAGTAATTGGTTTTGATATCTGTTATGCTTTCTGTTTCATCGAATTCCGTTTTAAACTTTGATAAATTCTGCATTTACACGCAAAATTTTATCGGTATTGTATTATTCATTTTGATATTCTAATTGCAATCTTTTATTTTGTTTTGGACTTTGAATTTAATTCTCTGAATATGTTGAGTTATAATTTTCCTAAGTTAATTGTATTTTGTTTGCAATTTTTAAAGCTAGTTTCTATATAATAAGCTATTTTCTTTATTTATTTTCCTATTTTTCCTAAAACAAATTACTTATTTTCTTTTCTTCACTTTATTCAGTTTGTTTTATTTTATTTACTGAGTTTTACTTTATTTATTTTGTATAAAAGATATTAAGGGACAAAAGCTTTAAAACATTGACTTTTCATGTGCTAGACTCTTCACTTTTTGGACCGTTCAACACTTTATTGTTGCCGTGAGTTTCTTATTTGCTTTTCACATGAAATTTACTTCTCATTCCAACAAAATTTTGGCCTATCATCTATGAAAAACATTTTGGTAATGGCTTCCATCTTCTCTTCATTTTCCCTTGCTTTTCCATTGAATTTTGCCTTGATTTTTGCCTTGACTTCACACATGTTTGCTCGACCTATCACCTCACCATCTCCACCACCGACCACCACCACTTCCTTCCCATCATCCACAGCTGCAGATCATCCTCCTCCTCTGACCTATACTAGCCGTGACCTCCCTTGAACAAAAACTCCACAAAAAGTTGCAAAAATCCTTGAAACTATGCCTAACCGAGCCCTATATGCAACACCACCTTCATTGCTTGCCACAGACACCTCCTTAGCCACCACCACCAGCAAGCACCACCTCTGAACACCTTCACTAACCTCTAATCTGACCTGTAGTAGCCTCTGGCTGAGCCAAAATATGCCTTTGACCGAGCCCAAGTTGAACCAAAACCATTTCTAGCCTTGCCTTTTGACCTTCCTCACTTTGTAGCACTCAAACCCTTTTCATTCTCAAGCCTAGCCTTGCATTTCCAGTCCAAACCAGATCCATTCCACCTGAAATAATTTTGTGGCTGAACCAATTAACATGTATAGCCGAGCATATGTGAGTTGTGATCAAGCAAATTCGATTTAAAAGCTTTGTGAAGTCATTTGTCTAATTCATTTTCCATTCTTGTTCAATTGATCATTGTATTGTAAAGGTATATTTATTTTGCTTTGTTTTATTTGTGAATACAAGATTAACATCTTGGCTCTCCCTCCATTCAAATCTAGTCGTGCTTTCTGGATTTTCATTTGTGTGTTTTATTTGCAAACTCCAGCGTAAAAAGGTGAGTATTCGCACATGACATTTATACTTATATAATTGTGAAGTGACAACAAGTGAATGCGTAAACTACTATATCATGTTATACCTGCCTATGATGTAAATTATATAATGTTAAACCCTGTTATTAACTTGTCACATCATCTGTTATATTTTATTTTATTTTACTGTTTATTTATTTCTGTTAGTCACACTACAAGTTCCCTGTAGAATAGAATCACTATGGGTTGAAATGATACATATCCAAATGGACTTTAGAATAGGGAAAAATCATTATGGGCTGAAATGATAGGCTCGAGTGATTTTATTAACTTGGGATTGCGGGTTTGAAATGATAGAACCCGGATTTTTCTTTGTAAGTTACGGATTGAAATGATATATTATCCGTATCACTTGACAGGTTAGAAAATAGTATACAGACCCGTGGTTATTTTATATATTTCTCTGTATATTTTTAAGTATTTTAAAAATGTAAATCATGACATTTTGATTTAATTGGAATTTAAAATGATTTATTAAAGTGTTATTGATTTTTCTATGAATATAAAATGTTAAACAAATGGATGCTTAAAATGGTAATTTGGAATTTTAACTTGACTTGGAATTGTGAGATTTGGTTTTTAAAATGGAAGTTTAAGTAAGAAAATAAAATGGAAAATTAGTTTTATTTGTGAAATGATAAATTAAATTAAAGTGTTAGGTGAATGTAAAGAATAGGAAAATTGTACACTTGAATTTAATAAGTGAAGTGATGAAAATCTGATATTTATTTGTGGAATTTACTTTATAAAAATCATAAGTTAAAGGGTAATTAAATAACCATTTTAAAATGGAAAATTATGATTTTTATATAATTAAAATGGTTTAAATTGAAGTTTATTTGTTACTGAAATTCTATTGTAAATCTGGAAATGTCTTTAGTAGCACTTCAGAAATGCTATCGTTTCTGAAAACTAACTAAAATCTGAACTAATAAGAATCTGCAGCACTTTGTAAGTGCTGTAGTTGTAGAAGTGAACTAAAAGGCTAAAATTAACTAAGGGCTATGACAGCACCTTGTAAGTGATGTGGTTGCTGAATTAAACTAAAATCTGAAACAAATAAAAAGGCCACAGTAGCACTTGATAAGTGTTGTCTTTGTTGAATTGAACTAAATTTTTAAAATTGAACTCTGAATTACTGCAGTAGTTTATAAATGCTGTCTTTTCTGAATTGAACTTGTTTTCAAATGAAACTGAACTACTACAGCAGTTTAAAAATGTTGTCTTTACTGAATTGAATTGTTTTCAAATATAACTTACCGTAGCATTTTCTAAATGCTGTGAAAGCTAGAATTTTAATGTTTTAATGTATTTAAGTGAATAAATGAGCTCAGAAAGGGTCAAAAATTTGGAAAATTAATATTTATTTGAAGGTATAATGACTTCACTTTTAATGGATTAAATGAATGATTTTAATTCGAATTTTTAAACCATTTTGAAATATAACCACGGGTACACTAATTTGTATGCCATTTTATTTCCTTGTGATTTATTTGGCTGCACACTTTAATTTGAGAGTGTGGCTAGAGGTGGACGATTATTGCAGCTCTGCGCTACCCTAGTCACTTTAACGTTGTTATTTGCATTGTTTACTTTTATATGGATAGTTCTTTGATAGTGTTTATTACTGCTTACTTGATGGTTTAAAGGGCCCTTAGAGGATGGGCGATCTCAAGCATCCTTTAAGTTATTGTGCATTGCCATTACAGTTCACTTGAGTTGGTTTACATTGTATAAGTATGTATGTCCTGACTCGAGTGTTTTGTGTTTTACTTTACGCTCGGGTCAGCCTGAGAATCACAGCTTCGGATTCACCTTCTGGAGCTAGAGATCTATTGGAGCTTATTTGTCTATCGGTTCATCGATTTCTATTCCAGTTATTTCCTGTTCAGTATTATCTCTGTATTATTGACTTATGTATCCTGACTTCTATTATATTTATTTGACTATGAGATTTTGTATATGTTTCAGAGTTTCTATATAGTAGCTTCATGAACAACTATGGTATTTTATTTCCGCTGCGAGTTATTCTTATATTCTGTGTCTATGATTCTGTATTTGATTTTATTTGCTCCAAATTTTCTTTACAATCCACTGTTTTGAAGTATTCAAGTCCGACATGTGTGGATTTATTGTCGACTTGAATGGTCCAAAATAGTGGGATGTTACATTTGGTATCAGAGCTTTGGTTTTAGGCAAACCTTAGGCTACGGAGCAAAAACTCATTAGGGATAGGGTAGAAATACCCTAGAATGAGTGAAATCAATCTCAGAATCATTTCTTTGTGAGGGAACGTATTTTCGAAGTATAAAATGATTTACAAATGATTTTAAAGAATTTTCAAAGATTATTTTGATATAATTTTTCTTGCTTTGAATGTAAAAAAAATTTAAACTTCATTCCTTTCGTATCCACCTTGTTAGTAATTTCTTTGATTAGGATCCTCTTAAATTTTGAACTTCTAACTTGTTTGTTCTAGATTCATTGTTGATAGAAATCTATTTTGGGTATGGAAAAATCAGTAGTATGTTAGGTTGCTTTAAGTGAACTCTATTCTATCTTTTGCTTAGCTGAAGTTGTCCAACTAAAGATATCTATGCTCCTGTTTTTCGTATGATAGGAATTTGAGTCTTTTCCAAATTTTGAATGGGAATTCTTTTGTATTAATATAGGTTGTATATCCCTAATCTTGGGTTGGATTCTTATCGATTAGGATTCCTTTGAACTTTGGAATGCTCCCACTTGTTCTGTAATCCATTCATGTCTCCTCTATCTGTATTCTTTTGATTTTGGAGCACTGCATAACTTCCTTTGAATGACCTCTATCAAGATCAGTGATTCCGCCAATCTATGAATGATTTGTAAAAAGGGTGAAACTCCCTTATAATTGGCATTGATTCACCGGAGATTTCTGTATCCTTGGTTTACGATGCTATCTATCTTCCGCTATACCTGGATTCCATCTCAAGCGATCGAAGGTCGATTTGCCTTAAATTTTTGCATCGATTATATTTTTGAAGTCAAGGTTGACCGGTTAAGGTCGCCCGCGATTTATATAAGCTTATCCATCTTCTATTTGGTAATTTAATTATCTCAGCTTCAGTCGAGCTTATCTTTGAATCAGAATTCTATTTGATTAGAGTTCCTCTAAATTTGAATCTCTGTTTTGTTTTGAAATCCATCCTTGAATTAACCCTTGGAAAAATTTGTGGTTAATCGTATTTTTTTGGAAATTTGTGTATTCATTGAAGTTATTATTTTGATAAGGATGACCATATTTTTATATAAAAGAGAAATGTTTTCGATAAGGATTATATACCCTTTTAAAATGAGAATTTTGAAGTTTCAAAAGGATTTGAAAATTTTAAAGTTATATAAGAAATGGTTTCATATAAAATAATTTATAACTGAAGGTTTTGAATTTGAATTTTGAGAGATTGAACTCCGGCATTTTTGAAACTAGTTTTAAGATTTTTAAATAATAAATAATATGATTTGAAAGTATTTTCCGAATATGATATGTTTCAAATGATTTTATTGAGTTTCAAATGATTTCAAAGAAATTTCAAAAAGAAGTTTGAGAAAATAGAAGTCCAGAACCCACTTATGTCGCTGGAAAATAATTTCGGTGATGAATGCATGCATCATCGACATTGATTTTCAAGTTTCAGAGAGGGGGATATGCCATTTCGGTAGCATTGCTATGCGATTGATTTGTGAAACCAATTTTTGATTTCAAATTCCGAAGTGTGATGTGATATTCGAAAGATATATGTATATATATTTGAACAATTTGAAATGAGCCGGTGTTCAGTCCTTGAGTTTCAGATTTGATTGATATAACCCTATCTTCTGAAATTGATTTATTGAGTTGTTGGTGATTTCCAATTCGTGGATTGAAAATATGATTTCTTCGACTATTTTGAAGGTTCGAGCACTTCCAAATCAAGGTTCTTTTCAAAGCTAAGTAATTTTGAAAAGTATAAAGTGTTTGGTATGTATGTTTAAGTATGTAGTAATATGATTTAAATAAGTTGAAACTGTTTTGTTAAGTAAATGAATAAGGCTATTTTGAATTTTTCTAATATGAAATTTAGATTTGAAATGTTTTCAGAAGAATTTGGTCTTCAAAATATTTTGTATAAAATTTAGTAAATGTTTTAACTTAGTAACATTTTTATAAACTATATAACATGTTGGAATAGATACATAGGTTGTACGTATGCTGTTTTAATCGCATAATTAATTTGATCCAAGTTTGAGTACACAAATTCGAGGTGAATTACACCATTTCTTGTTAGGATTTTTCATTCAATTCTTGATGGTGAATATTTGATATGGATTTTGGGCTTGATTCTAGAATTCTCTATCATAGTATATGGCTATGCAAGGAGACTGATGGCTTCTAGTCGAGAAACCATATCGAAGTCCGCATTAGGGAAGTCGAATGGACAATACTAGTTTGAAAGCGAACTTGTGTGATCGAATGAACGATCGAATGTAATGTTGCGAAATGATGACATATGTACATCTTATATTCCAATATCATTGATATACTTGACTCTAAAATTGGAAGTTGTTGGGTTGGATATCTTTGTAATTTAATTAGAATTTTTCTTTTATGAAAAACTACTATCAATTTAAAACCATTTTTCAAAACTATTTTTCTTTTATTCTTCTTAAACAAACTGTTTTATTCTATTTTACATACAAAATATTTTACAAACTATTTTATATACAAACTATTCTAAATTAAAAATCTTTTATAAAGCAAAGATGTTCAATCCCATATGGCTCCTCATGCAGCGAAATTTATTTTGAAAATTTTGACCCTAATATAAGATGGAGCTTATGCAAATATAAGATGATGTTGAAATCCATTGATTTTGGAAATAAATTGTTTGACTTAAATTATATTTATTTAGAAACTTGGATTATTCTCCAAACCTATTATTTTGGAAACTTTGAAACTGAAGATATTTAAATTGAGAAGAAATATTTTGGTGGGATTGTATATGATTTTGAAACTGAACTGATATTGAAACAAATTGAAATTTTAGAACCTTGTGTTACTAAATACTTGATTTGGGAGTTATCGAACTTATATAAAAATTGGTTTGTATAAGTATGATGTTGATTCGAAAACTATAGATTTGAAAAGGTACTCAATTTGAAAAGTGAATTCTTATATAATTGAAGTCAATATAAGTGTGATTTGATATACTTTTGATTTTGGAAAGGTATTTGATTTGGAAATAAAATCTTATATATAATGGACTTTATATAAGTATGACATTTGAAAGTGATTTGAAAGGGTACTATATGATACATATTTTCGAAGTAAAGATATGGACAGTGCTTTCTACTTGATATCCGTTTTGTGGCCACATTGTGGATTCATTCTATCGATATTTCTCTGATTTTTGGTTTTTCGGATATGATACTCGAGTGTCCATCGAATTCCATGGCGTTACCCATGGTCTTACGAGCACGACTGTATAGCGTAATTCACCTGACTGGATGGCCTAGGGGTACGGATTGTTTCCTGGGGGATCCAGGCGTAACCATTGTGTATCCTGCATTCTACTAGTCATCATGGCGTAACTCGCAGGGCTGAGAAAGCTTACGAATATGGACTGTTTCCTGGGGAATCCAAGCGTAACCATTGTGTATCTGCGATCCATGGTTAGACAAAGGTTTTGGTTGTTTTGTTTGGATTGTACTTTCCATATCTGTTTTTTAAAAAAAACGGTTTTCCAGTATTTTCACTAGGTGTTGAAACAAGTCTAAGAAGTACTTGGAGAATTCTAGCTTTGCGCCTGATCAACGCACTGCCAGAGTCTGCAGGAATGAGGATAAACTTGTTAAGACATCGAGTTATAAAAGTATTTTGATAAAGTATTATATAAAGGACATTTTGATCGGTTATTTTTCCTTTCTAAAAGATTTTAAAGTGTTTTAAATACTGTTTACCTCTTTAACTAACAATTTGAATTAAATGACTTTTATGGATTTAATAAAATGGATTTAACCAAGTTACTAAATATTAAAGAATTCTGATTGAATTTATATGGTTTTAAACTAATGGCTCATCCTTGTCTTTCGACCTATTTTCCCTCCTAGCTATCCCGATTCACCATTTTTCCTACTAGCTATTCCTATTCCCCTGTCTTCTTCTTTTTCGAGGACGAAAAGATTTAAGTGGGGGAGAGTGTAACAACCTATAAATTTTATAAATATTTTTAAATTAATTTTTATTTTGAAACTTTGGTTTTTAAATAATTTTAAATTGAAGTTCGGAATTTTTCCAAGAGATTTTGGATTTTTGTTTCTATTTTTATTCTTCCAAATATAATTAAATATTGACTTTTCGGAAATGTTATATTTTGTCAAACTTTGACTTATTATTTAAATTAATTGAAATTGAAATTTTAATCTTTTCTTTGGAACGGTAATTGGTTTTGATATATGTTCTGCTTTCCGTTTCATCGAATTCCGTTTTAAACTTTGATAAATTCGGCATTTACATGCAAAATTTTATTTGTATTGTATTATTCATTTTGCTATTCTAATTGCCATCTTTTATTTTGTTTTGGACTTTGAATTTAATTATGTGAATTTGTTGAGTTATAATTTTCCTAAGTTAATTGTATTTTGTTTGCAATTTTTAAAGCTAGTATCAATATAATAAGCTATTTTCTTTATTTATTTTCCTATTTTTCCTAAAACAAATTATTTGTTTTCTTTTCTTCACTTTATTTCAGTTTGTTATATTTTATTTATTGATTTTTATTTTATTTATTTTTTATAAAAGATATTGGAAATTCGAAGGGACAAAAGCTTTAAAACAATGACTTTTCATGTGCTAGACTCTTCACTTTTTGGACCGTTCAACACTTTATTGTTGCCGTGAGTTTCTTATTTGCTTTTCATGTGAAATTTACTTCTCATTCCAGCAAAATTTCGACCTATCATCTCTGGAAAAAAATTGGTAATGGCTTCCATCTTCTCTTCATTTTCCCTTGCTTTTAAAATTGAATTTTGCCTTGTTTTTTTCCTTGACTTCACACATGTTTGCTCGGCCTATCACCTCACCATCTCCACCACCGACCACCACCACTTCCTTCCCATCATCCACAACTGCAAATCATCCTCCTCCTCTGACCTATACTAGTCGTGTCCTCCCTTGAACAAAAATTCCACAAAAAGTTGCAAAAATCCTTGAAACTATGCCTAACCGAGCCCTATATGCAACACCACCTCCATTGCTTGCCATAGCCACCTCCTTAGCCGCCACCACCAGCAAGCACCACCTCTGAACACCATCACTAACCTCTAACCTGACCTATAGCAGCCTCTGGCTGAGACAAAATATGCCTTTGACCGAGCCCAAGTTGAACCAAAACCCTTTCTAGCCTTGCCTTTTGAGCTTCCACACTTTGTAACACTCGAACCCTTTTCATTCTCAAGCCTAGCCTTGCATTTCCTGTCATGGCCCGCAAATCCGTACCTCTTGATTAACCACTAATCTCCATTGATTAACTCAAAATGAACGGGAATACGAACTATGATGGTTTAAGAAGAAGAAAAAGGTAGAAGAAGAAGAAAGAACAACACATCAGAACAGAAAACAATATCAGAATCTTACCCATCGCAGCGGAACAATATATAATAGATAAACACTAGTCTTTTAAAACAAAGAACTATATCAGTTTATATATACATCAATCAGAGTCAATATACAACTCAATACCACACAGCACATCAATGGACAGTTATATAAACTTGTCCTCATACAGAATACACAGCGGAATAGATACTATCAGATACAAATACTACTTCTCGTCATCCAGCTTATCTCCAAGCTCCAGAATATCCAGAATATCCTGATAATCTAACTCTAGACTGCCCGTGTGGAAATTTGTGGGCACCCAGAGTTTAGAAGGGAAACAATAAACTCCGAGTCAGTCATGGTGACTGGTGTGAGATCGTAAAACAGTTATTTTATCTTTAAAATAAACAACAGAAAATTTTTAAAGTAAATTCGCAATGCTTTTGGAAAATGAAACTACCATAAGACCTCCCGCCACATACACAATGCAAACGCAGACTTGGAGGAGATTTCTTCTTATGATAGTCAAAGATGCTTACTACGCAAAATCAAATTCTTTTTGATATTATTATTAGTGCATAGTGTAGAAAACATTTCGAAAGTAGAATATAAATCTTAGCCAGCATAGGTACCATTATAGTATGCTTGCTATAGCTACCATATTAAATGGCAGGTTCTACAACTAAAACCGTACAAGGCTCGTATTGTTTCTTTGGATTTCCAACAAATGGTCAGGCTAAGGAAGTTCCTATCCACGATGGGTACGTCCCTGGAATAGACGACCCGAGAACCTAACCGGATCTCTGCCAACACAAGGCCGGGTTACCTCTGCAAAAATAGGTAACTACTGACACGCGTATGCCATCCCCCGATCGTCACCGATCTTCCCGAGGATCCCCGATTCGCAACAAACCACATAGATAATAATAATGCAGTAACCACAGAGGTTAAGTATCTGGGCTCCATACCATGATACCACCTTTATCCAGAAGGAATGACATACACTAAGGGGCGCTACTCCCTAGAACCTTGCCGCATCCTTCCTGTTTCGACCATTTCCGGGGTGTGAGGCTCGACGAAGTCTCGTCCACAAAGCTACGCTTTCTCAAAAAGCCCTGCTTCGGGTCAAACAAAAATGATCAACCTATGATCACAAAGATATAAGATCAAACAAATGATCATATCACAAATGATCAAACACTGATCATTTCACAGCAACACTCAGTATGCCCCATTACCAAATTGGGATATATCGCTGATAAATTTCAACTACATAACCTCTGAGCTCGTACGTCTCAGAGAAGGGTGTTAAGCTAAGAGAATAAATTCTCCGCCACCAACAGAAATGTATTTGAAAGAAATCAGCTTAATATCTCAAATTGTAACGTCAGACACACAATCCATACAAGTCTGTTCCGGGATCGAACAGAACCGAAGGCACTTCTCACGAAGCCCTTGCATATCCGGATAATTTTCAATCACGTCAGGACTTCCCGTCACTAAGGGTGATAAAAACCTCTAAATCGAAGATCAGTCGATGTAGAGTAACTCGACGGTAATCCTTCCGTTTTCAAAAATATCCGGTCTTCAACACCGGTCTTCAAATGCGATTCATAACGACGTATCACATATTCGGAATGGGTTATACGACCCCATGGTCCTTTCCCGGCTAACCCGAATAGTGAGCGATTATTCAAAAATAAGTGTGGCATTCATATTCATCCAATTCACAACAAATACCTATCTAAAGGTAATTATTGATAGTCGGTTATTTAACTATCAATAAAGATGCGCAACATCATCAGATTCCAAATAATTTTCCCAAATTATTTATTCTTCAAAAATATCTTTATAAGATATAAAATTCCCACACTTAACCATTTGAAAACAAATTTCAAATATTCACATTTCAATTTATCTTTGAAGATAAAATCTCAAAACCATTCATTTCATATTAGAAAAACATTCCCATACTTATTTAAAATAAGTAATTCACAAAATCATTTATTTTCAACATTTGAAAATATTCGATATACTTAAATCAAATTAAGTATATATTCATTCTTTAAGGAAAACATTCTTTTAACACCTTTATTTGAGTCAAAACGAATGTTACGTAAAACATCGTTACGACGACTCAAAATCACTAGTATAGGGATTCGAATTTTAAGATAGATATGTAAATCCCAATACTAGATAAAACCATTTCCTTTCGGAAGTCATTTACTATAACAACTGTGTTATAGTCCACCATTTCCTTATATTTCTCGAAAACGTCTATTTCAACAATGAATGTTGAAATCTATGATTTCGGTTCATAATACATTTTAAAACATCTTTAAAACGTTTAACTTTATTTTTAATATCCCTTTTTCGAAAATAAGTCCATTTTACTTAACAATATATTCACTGTCCAAAATCGTGAATATACTTCACTAATCACATTTCGGTATTTAATTCATCAAATTCAATTGATTTTGAATTTATAAAACAACGCTTATAAATTACATTTCTGTTTTATAACAACTTCGGTTTATAAATCTTCTTTATTAACAATTTCGATAAATATCCCACTTAAAGGCAAAAATCCAATTTACAAGTAAATTTCTTATCAGCCTTTATTCTACAATTTCATTCATTTTATAACTTCATACTTTATAAATCTATAAACTTCAAACTTCACAATTCTATAAACTTCAAACTTCACAATTTATAACCCTATAAATTTTCTATCTTCCCAAGTTATAATTCTATAAGTTTCATATCTTTACAATTTAACACTTATAAAGAACTCGTTTTAAAATTCCAAAAATTTTAATTGATAAATATCAATTTTATACATCTTTTATATACCTCGTTTTTAATAATTCAAAAATTCAAATTTTAAACTATTTTATAAATTACTTAACTGTTTATTTCAAAAATCACCTCTCGGTTATATTTCACCAAAATCTTAACCTTTATAACTTTAATAATTTTAACGTTTGTAAATTAATTCAAAAATTTAATAACGTATATTTACAAATAATCACTTTAAAAATCTCTTTTAAAGTTAAAATCGTTATTTTAAAACTTCAAAAATTGAATCCAATGATGCAACGCATCATTTAGTCAATCACAACATCAAACATCATATATCATCATATGATAACAGAATATATAACAACATCTGTAAATAAATAAATACAGTTGAGGAATCCAGTTGGATCCCTCCAACCTGTTTCCCTGCATCCAAAGACGTTAGCACAATACCATTCCACTTCGAGGTGGAATATCGCGGTATATGGGTTTTTATAAAAATCCGCTTACTAACGGCGCAATAGGGTCTCATCCGCTATACGAGGCGGGAATCAATCAATCCAATATATACATATGCCAATATGTATATACTGCTATATATATAGATATATCCTATCATATCTAATAGCACATCCAATAGCAATCAATCAAATCAACAAATAACTGATAATTCCACTTTTCAATTGAGTGAGAAAATCTCACCTTAGCTTTATATTTTGCCATCCATTTTCCATTTCAGTTTTGTTTTCTCGATTTTTAACCTGGTATAAATAATTTGTACCATTCATTAATATTCAATATAAATCGAATAATCAACTTTTCGTTTTGATAGTTTTAATTAACCATTTTCTCCTTCTATAATTTTATTTAACTACAAATTTAAAGTTGAGACTAAATTTTCTTTTAAAAAATATATATATATATACTTTCTAGTCACCAAAATAATTATATAGGTTAACTAAATAATTTAGCCATTAAAATTTATTGTTTTTTCAAACTTACTGTACATACAAATTTATATTTTCCTTGTACAAATTTTGAATCAACAATTATATCAACTTACTAAATTTAAAACAATGATATACCAGTTAAATGAATAAATAAAATTTTAAAATCAAAACAAGATTATTTTTTTATAACTTACAGTAAATGTAAAATTTAACTTGATAAAATCTTCTCTGTTTTATAGCAACTGTTAATTCAAACAAATAGTCTTGCAGTTTAAACTTTGAAACATAAACTAAATTCCCTCAAAATAGACTACCTCACTATCGTTACCTGAGAGCAACCACCAACGCACGCGAGCCTCGACTCGAAACCTAGGTCCAGAAATCGTGACTCCCCAGCTCGATCGCGACCCAATCCATCATCGCAATAACGAACTCGCCAACCACCATGAACACGCCTCGAACTGCAACAGTCGCCTCTTCGAACACTCCACCACGAGCCCTGAATCGAGACTCCTGCCTTCCTTTACTCACGTGCGATCCTCCCCTTACTGATGCACCTCGTCGAGTCGCGGCTACAAAGGATTGACGTCGATCTCGCGATTACCCACAACTGCTCACGCGCGCCACCGTACGCGCTGCCTTGCCGAGCCTTCCACGCGAGCGCGATGCTCGTTCGCGACTAGTCTTCACGCGAGTCGGAGTCGCGATGCCTGACTTGTCTTGCTTCGATTTGAGAATTTGAAAATTGGGAGCTGGGTTTTTGAATTCGATTGGGAGAATAGAAGTGGTGTCTGCCATTTATTTTGTTTTCCTTTGATTTTCTTCTCGTTTGAAAAAAAAATGAAGGAGGGAGAGACAAAAGAACATGATTTACAGGAGAACGTGTTTTGTTCCGTGATTCTTTGCGTGGTATTAGGCGTGATAAATGGAAAGAACGTGGTGGTGTTGACCAATTCAAGATTTAAAATTTAAATTTAAAAATTTAAATTAAACTCGATTGAATTTCAATGCGTTTACTCACCGTACGGTCACATATCAATTCCGATAGATACGAAATTTGAAATCCGACAATAATTCAATATTACGGACCCAATGGAACTGGTTTCGTCGAATTCCGAGACTGTTTGAAAAATGACTAATTTTAAATATCGGTTAAACGATATAAATTTCAAAACTGAACAGAACAGTTTAAAATCAAATTCTGAAGCTTCTATCATCTTCAGTATTATAAATACGAATTTTAGAAATTTTCGAAATATTTTTCTTCAACTGTAAATTGAAGATTTAATTTTTTATTCAACTTTCAATCGATAAATTTTAAAGTTTAATCGTCAGATTCAAAATTATATCGGGGATTCAAATTAAATTATCGTTCAAATATTTAAAATAAATTAAATATTCTCAATTTAATTCGTTCAAAATTCTGGGTCGTTACATTTCCAGTCCAAACAAAATCCATTCCACCTGAAATAATGTTGTGGCTGAACCGAGTAACATGTATAGTCGAGCATATGTGAGTTGTTATCAAGCAAATTCAATTTAAAAGCTTTGTGAAGTCATTTGTATAATTATATTTCCACTCTTGTTCAAATGATCTTTGTATTGTAAAGGTATATTTATTTTGCTTTGTTTTATTTCTGAATACAAGATTAACATCTTGGCTCTCCCTCCATTCAAATCTAGTCGTGCTTTCTGGATTTTCATTTGTGTGTTTTATTTGCAAACTCCAGCGTAAAAAGGTGAGTATTCGCACATGACATTTATACTTATATAATTGTGAAGTGACAACAAGTGAATGCGTAAACTACTATATCATGTTATACCTGCCTATGATGTAAATTATATAATGTTAAACCCTGTTATTAACTTGTCACATCATCTGTTATATTTTATTTTATTTTACTGTTTATTTATTTCTGTTAGTCACACTACAAGTTCCCTGTAGAATAGAATCACTATGGGTTGAAATGATACATATCCAAATGGACTTTAGAATAGGGAAAAATCATTATGGGTTGAAATGATAGACTCGAGTGATTTTATTAACTTGGGATTGCGGGTTTGAAATGATAGAACCCAGATTTTTCTTTGTAAATTACGGATTGAAATGATATATTATCCGTATCACTTGACAGGTTAGAAAATAGTATACAGACCCATGGTTATTTTATATATTTCTTTGGATATTTTTAAGTAATTTAAAAAATTAAATAATGACAATTTGATTTAATTGGAATTTAAAATGATTTATTAAAGTTTTATTGATTTTTCTATGAATATAAAATGTTAAACAAATGGATGCTTAAAATTGTAATTTGGAATTTTAACTTGACTTGGAATTGTGAGATTTGGTTTTTAAAATGGAAGTTTAAGTAAAAGAAAATAAAATGGAAATTTAGTTTTATTTGTGAAATGATAAATTAAATTAAAGTGTTAGGTGAATGTAAAGAATAGGAAAATGGTACACTTGAATTTAATAAGTGAAGTGATGAAAATCTGATATTTATTTGTGGAATTTACTTTATAAAAATCATAAGTTAAAGGGTAATTAAATGACCATTTTAAAATGGAAAAATATGATTTTTATACAATTAAAATGGTTTAAATTGAAGTTTATTTGTTACTAAAATTCTATTGTAAATCAGGAAATGTCTTTAGTAGCACTTCAGAAATGCCATCGTTTTTGAAAATTAACTAAAACCTGAACTAATAAGAATCTGCAGCACTTTGTAAGTGATGTAGTTGTAGAAGTGAACTAAAAGGCTAAAATTAACTAAGGGCTATGACAACACCTTGTAAGTGTTGTGGTTGCTGAATTAAACTAAAATTTGAAACAAATAAAAAGGCTACAGTAGCACTTGAGAAGTGCTGTCTTTGTTGAATTGAACTAAATTTTTAAAATTGAACTCTGAATTACTACAGCAGTTTATAAATGCTGTCTTTTCTGAAATGAACTTGTTTTCAAATGAAACTGAACTACTACAGTAGTTTAAAAATGTTGTCTTTACTGAATTGAATTGTTTTCAAATATAAATTACCATAGCATTTTCTAAATGCTGTGAAAGCTAGAATTTTAATGTTTTAATGTATTTAAGTGAATAAATGAGTTCAGAAAGGGTTAAAATTTTGGAAATTTAATATTTGATTTGAAGGTATAATGACTTCACTTTTAATGGTTTAAATGAATTATTTTAATTCGAATTTTTAAACCATTTTGAAATCTATAACCACGGGTACACTTATCCGTATGCCATTTTATTTCCTTGTGATTTATTTGGCTGCACACATTAATTTGAGAGTGTGGCTAGAGGTGGACGATTACTGCAGCTCTGCGCTACCCTAGTCACATTAACGCTGTTATTTACATTGTTTACTTTTATATGGATAGTTCTTTGATAGTGTTTATTACTGCTTACTTGATGGTTTAAAGGACCCTTAGAGGATGGGCGATCCCAAGCATCCTTTAAGTTATTGTGCATTGCTATTATAGTTCACTTGAGTTGGTTTACATTGTATAAGTATGTATGTCCTGACTCGAGTGTTTTGTGTTTTACTTTACGCTCGGGTCAGCCTGAGAATCACAACTTTGGATTTACCTTCTAGAGCTAGAGATCTGTTGGAGCTTATTTGTCTATCAGTTCATCGATTTCTATTCCAGTTATTCCCTGTTCAGTATTGTCTCTATATTATTGACTTATGTATCCTGACTTCTATTATATTTATTTGACTATGAGATTTTGTATATGTTTGGGAGTTTGTATATAGTAGCTTCATGAACTACTATGGTATTTTATTTCCGCTGCGAGTTATTCTGATATTATGTGTCTGTGATTCTGTATTTGATTTTATTTGCTCCAAATTTTCTTGACAAACCACTGTTTTGAAGTATTCAAGTTCGACATGTGTGGATTTATTGTCGATTTGAATGGTCCAAAATAGTGGGATGTTACATACACCGTTCCTTTGTATCATTTTGGAGTTACTCAGGCGATGTCTATATATTTGTATGATTTAAAGTATAGAGTTCCATTTCAAAAAGTTTTTTAAAATAAAAGCCAGGTATTCGGATCTTGAATTTTCTTAGGAAAATAAAAGCAAAATGGAATAATGAAATTAGATAGGGACATACGTTCTTAGGATGTAGTGGAGTGGCATACAAGTTGAACCTAAGAATAGTTTATGAAATGTTTTCATAAATAATTTGGTGGAAATAGAATTGGTATTAGGGATAACCAATCAAGTAAGTGCGTAAGTTGGACATAGATCATTTCTCTTTCCATATAGAGCGATCCATTATTCGAGTACATGGCTTTGAGGTGTTGCACCATTCCAAATAAGGATTTATTACTCGACCTTTGACGGCAAGCACTTGAAGAGGGTTCATGGTGTGGGACCAAGGTTTTCTATCATAGTTACAACTATGTAAGGAGAATGGAGGTCCCAAATCAAGGAGCCTGATAGGAGTCCGCACTAGAGAATCAGGTGAGCGATACTAGTTCGGAGGGAAAGTTATGTATTTGAGTTGAGATCGAATCAGATTTTGCAAAAGAATGTTCTATGTACATCATACGATGATGTATAGTGTTAAGTGTTTTCTGGGATAGGTCGAGGTGTAATTTCGGGGATGAAATTCTTTTATGGGGAAGAATGTAACGACCCAGAATTTCACTGCTTTGATTAGTGGATATTTATTTAATTTTAAAAATTCAATATGTAGGATTTATAATGAAAATAAAATCATTTTATAAATTAATAATGATGATAAAATCGTTTTCACAATTTTTTTACCAAATTAAATAGTTCGTAGAAAAATAGAAACTATGATCGAAGAACATTTTCCGAAATTTCAACCTTTCGACACCGGAAAGTTGTCGGGAATGTTGTTCGTCTTTGTGCACCATATACACATATATATAAGATTTTATTAATTAAATAATAATACACTTAGAAATAGATTATCTTATTTTAATTTGGATTAATAAGTGATGTGACAAGACATAGTTTTAAAAATAATAAACTTATATATATATAAACATAAGTATTGTCACATCCTAGGTTTTATATATATGCATTTAAGTATTATCACATCATAGATTGTAATCATTAACAGTCATTATCTCTTGTCACGTCTTAGCTTTAATTTATAATTTAACTTTTATATATATAGGAAAGTGATGTGACTAAACAAAATAATTATATATAAAAGAAAGTGATGTGACTAAACATAATAATTATATATATACATAGAAAGTGATGTGACTAAACATAACTATATATATAAGATTGATGTGACTAAACATAATTATATATATAATTATATATATATATATATATTTATATATATTTATATATGTTACAAAAGATTTGTCATGTGACTAGACATAATTATGATATGTTATATTATTTAATTCATTTTGCCTATATATATACCCACCTATTCTTTTTCTTTTTTTCTTGCTTACATTTCCTTCTTCTTCTTCTTTGTTAAGTTTTTCATGGTTTCTTCTTTTAGCCTTGAGAGAAGAAAAAGAAAGAAAAATAATAATCCTCATAAAACTTGTTCAAAAACCACACAAAATCTTCTCCATTTTCATCCTGATTCCTTTCGCCATAACTTCCCTGCTCCAAATCATGGTTTTCATTTTTTCAAACCGTATATAAATCCAGTGGCTACAACTTTCATGTTGACCACTTCCTCAAGTTTTAAGTCTAGCTATGTCAAAAACGCTTGGCTTTAAGACCTATTTTCGGACCTATGTTTTGAAGGCCGAAAATACCACTTATTCTTTTGACCATAACTTTCTCAAAGTTAAGCCAAATGAAGCGATTCATTTTTAAAATGATAGAGAGAAGAATTTTATAAAACATTACTGTTGACAACTTTTCAAAATTATGATATTATCATATCAAAAAGCCGAGCGGAAGTTGAGCTATTTTCTGATTGCTTTTTGAGTTTTTCAAGTTTACAAGTTCTAAAGCATTCAAGTTTAGGAAAGCTTTATGGTGAGTAAATTCTTACCTTTTGCAAAAGATTTTATCTATGTATATGTTTGTCATTATGGCTAAATGGATGATGTTTTTTGTATGGATTATGACTTTGTTTTGATAGACATATATGTGCTAATATGTGGTTTGCATTAGATATGAAAACAATGGTTTAAGTGCTATGTTTGGATATAAAGTTGTGAACTTGGTATGTTATTCAAATGATATGCTTGTGTATGTAAGATCTTGGATTTTGATCGAATGGTTATAGAAAGATAAGTTGTTTGGAATGTTGAAAGGACTTGAGATCTATTTGGAAATCTAATCATTTACTAGTTTTGAGTTAGAAAATGTTTTTTTAAATTCTAATTCGAGTTAAGGTTTTCAAAATCCTTTCTTTTATGTATTAAAAGATAATCCAAAGTGGAAGGTTAAAGTTTTAGATGGTAACTTAGAGAAGCAAATTCTAAGTTATTGCGTCCATAGCGATAGTCGCTATGGATGTAGTTCGGAAATGTTTGATTTCTAACTTTAAAGTTTTCTTTTAAAAATGACTTGAAAACCTATTTTCAAACGTAATTAGCAACACATAAGTTAATTATAACTTAATTAAGTATGTTTAATAATTAATTAATTTGTTAATTAAGGATAATTATTTTTTAATTAATCAGTAATTAGGTTAAGTAATGAGTGACTAATTAGTGATAATTAAGTAAGTTATTAAGAAGTTTTAATTAATGATTAATTAAGTTAAAAAGGGTAATTATTTTTAGTTAATCAAGTTTAATTACTTTAATTATTATTTAATTAAGGTTGAATTATTTAATTAATTATTATTTAATTAAAGATTAATTATTTACTTACTTATTACTTAATTAGGGATCAATTTTAAGTAAATGTTTATTTGTTTAAAGTTTAATTATTAATTTACTTTTAATTAATTAAGACTTAATTATGCTTTGATTTCGATTATTTAAGATTTAATTAAGCTTTAATTTATATTAAATTATGATTTAACTATTAAAAGTTATTTTAAACTTTATCAGTTATGTTTTAAGTTGGGTTATTTTCTAAGTGGTTTGATTTTAACTAAAGGATCTCTTGTCCATGGTATTAAATAGACAAACAACTGTGAATAAGTTAGAATGTGATTGTTTGTGTTGTATGGACATTCCTTAGCAAAATAAAACACCGTTCATCTATAGGGTAATTGTTTGGATTGTTTGGACATGTGTGTTGCAGAATAAATCCCCGTTCTGCTATTAATATATTAAATTGTTTTGGACATCTATTTAGTAGGACAAATCACCATCCTGCTATTATGTTGTTTAGACATGTATATGCTAGTTGAGTTGTATTGACATGTTATTCCCTGATTGGATAATTGGTTGGATTTACATATAGGTTGGCCTATGTAAATAATTGATAAGTGCCTTGGAGTTAAATTGAAATAAAATGGTAACTTAAATCAGTACCATTGCGACTTCTAAGCCTCATTTGGAATTTATAAAGTATGGTTTTGATTTTACTTAAATTCTTTAATCAATTTGGGACTAAGGCTTTATAAATGGTTTTTCAAGTTATATAATTCTTATAAAGGTATTTATAAATGATACCTTGTGTATAGAAAGGTGTGTTACTATCGGAAAGGGTTATTAAGGTGTTTTACAAATAATGTTTTGTAAATGATATTTATAAAGGAGTGTAGAAAGGTTTATATAAAGAGTTTTAAAAATTGGAAAAAGGTTTATAAATCATTTCAGAGATTTGAAAAGTGGTTTATAAATTAACTTAAAGGTTTATAAAAGTGGGTTATAACTTTATTTTGAAAGTTATAAGTTAATTGAAATATGATATGAGCTTTTAAAAAGGGAATTTTTGATAAAGGGTAAGCAGAATGTTTTATTTGGAAGAAATGTTTGGTTATTTAATATGGGATTTGAAAAGAAGAAAACTTTGAAAAGTTTGTAAATATACTTATATTGATAAGATAAGTATATGATTTTGTTTCAAGGCATGAAAAGTAAAATGTTTTGGTAATATACTTATCGCATTGAGATTAGTATATAAATGTTTCTCAAGTATAAAAGGAAATGTAAGGGGTTTGGGAATAGCGTTTTGAAATGATCTTGTCATCAGGTTTTATAAAGTGGTTTTATTAATTAAAGAGAGTTAATAAAGGCTTAGTGGATCCCATATGGAAATTACACCATGATTGGATGTTTGTTTATTTGATAGTTAAATAACCAACTATCAAATCTGGACAAAACGTAACTTTGGATATATCTAGGAGAAACACGAGAATTATATGGTACAGTTACCGTCGAAGGTGTTATACTGTACTTATAAACTCGTTTCGTTCTTCTAGGACGAACGATAAGGAAATCCATCCACAAACGGTTAGGAGGTGAACTCCGCTCTTGTCATTTGTCTGTTTATTTCCTAAAGATCTGGGGTTGAGTTTACTGGAAATATCGAAAGTTGTTTGAAGTGACCGGGATCAGATATGGTATCTGAAAACCACTTCGATCCTACTCAAGCATTTTGAAATGAAGACATCTTGAAGCATAGGATCTAAGACGGAGCCATTGAAGTGCAAGGGCTGCTTGCTACTAATCGTGAGGGTGGTTTCCAAAATGGATGTAGTATAAGTAGTGCCTTTGGTTTGTCCTTATCCTAGACAACCTATATGGATGAATGTTGGCATTACATTGCCACCTGGAGGGCAGTGTTAGCATTCCAAGATGGATTGTTATTTAGAAAGGTAAGGCGTAGCCTCAAGGCTCACAACCGGGAGGAATGGCAAAAACAGGGCATGCAACAGAGCTATGTGGTTAGTTTCCATTGGGAGCGGTTACCCCATTCTAGATGTCCCATTCAGAGTTGGTTTGTGTGCAAACACCGTGGTAGTATAATGCCTTGTTGTCAAGGGGGTGAGGTAATCTAGTCTACCATGTTAAAGGGGCAGCCGACTCTATGTTAGCATAAGTGCATTTTCTAGAGGTGTACCGTCGGAAGGTAGTCCCTTACCTTGCCATTGTTGGAATCCAATCTCCAATACATGCCTTAGGTTTTTGATTGTAGAGACTAGTATGTTGGAATGTGAGATGCAAGCATTTTAGCTATTGTATCTATTTACTTTAAACCTAGACACTATGATAATATCACTAGATTTTGATATAAAATGTTTTGGTTATCGTAAGATAAAAACTCATCTGTTTTTATGTGCGTGTGGTCTTACGAGATACCCTTTGTGAAAAGTTGTCAAATATAGAAATCAGTTTGGTTGTTACTTGTTATCGAGTTTTACTCACGCTGGTTTACCTGACTGACCCGGGCGTTATTCCATGTAATGTTCGGGTCAGACCGAGCATGTTTTTCCCAGGTTAGCTGGATACTTTGGAGTTGGAGAGGAGCTGGATAGTCAAGATGTATTCACGTATATTTTTCTTCCGTTGTATTATAGAGTTTGTATATTTGTCAATGTAAGGACCGGTTTCTATAACTATCCAAATTTAGGATAAGTCTAGTGTACTCTAATGTTGTATATATGAATAAAGATGTTTCCTTTTTGTAAAGATCATTGTTGTATTGTATATTATTCGCTGCGTTGTGAGATTCTGTTTTTTTAGTTTTCTTCTATCTTCTACCTTCTTCTTTCACCCTAACAAATCGGTATTTCCGGCACTTGAATGTTCGGTATAAAATACAGTGGATGTATTAGTGTCAACTTTTGAGGGTCGAAAATCCGATTCGTTACATTCTAAGTGTGGGGAATGTGGATTTTGTCTAGGTGAGAGAGGCAGTAGGCACTATTGTCAAGGCAGCTCTGATAACATACGGCCCCTCCCAATTTAGGCAAAGCACTCTTTTCGTCGGGTTCTTTGTATTTATGAATATCTGATGCAGAACTAGATTACTGAAATGAACTGTCAGAGCTTTACCCTTGAGTTATAGTGCTTGGCTATCTTCCTCATGTAGGGTTCAGTGTGGAGTTTGGCTTTAGCTCTTCATTCTTCTACATTGTTGTAGCTGAGCTTGATAGCTGGTCATTTGGCTTAGGCTCATAAATAAGACGCCAAGGTGAGAGGATGTCTACTTTAGTTGGTAGCATGGCTCCGTCCACATAGGAAAGGAAAAAGGGTATGTCAGTTGTAGTGCAGTTGGATGTGCGATAGGACCAAAGAATAAGCGGTAGTTCTTCGGCCCAGTTTCTCTTAGATTTTACAAGGCGTTTCTTGTTGATGCCTCAACTTGTCCATTAGCTTGAGGATGGGCAACGAAAGAGAAGCATTTCTTAATCCCAATCCTTGAGCAAATGTCTAGAAAGTGGCTACTCTCAAATCGAGTGTCGTTATCCATGTTAATTGTAACACCCCTAATTTTGATTAACATTATTTAGGATATTTAACTAGATAAATAAAATAAAATAATGTATAATGATAAGGAGAATGAAATTTAATAATTAAAATAGGTCGTACCTAAATTAACAAGTTAATTAGGTTGGTTATAACTTAAATAAGAAGGAGGAATTCATGTGAAGGGAAAAATGGGAATATGCCATATTTCCTAAATATAAACCCTTACATTTTCTTCTCCCTCATTTACATTCACCCAAACACTATCAAACTCATGGCCAGATATTACTAAGGAATTCAAGAGAAGAGGAAATCAAATCAAATTCAAGGATAGATATCTAGGAAACAAAAGGAAAGTTTAGAGGAAATCAAATCAAAACTTAAACCTCGTTTCCCTTCATCGAATCAAGTGAATAATGGTTACCCATCTCACTATTACTTCTTTATTTCAGTTTTATGCCTAAACCGTTATAATATTTGTTATTATGCCGTGTTATTGTTGATTAGTTGATTATATGTTTGAATGATGAATTATAGGATTTATTATGGAATTGTTTAATAGGTTTTAAGAGCGAAAACCTACTTTACGACATGCAATTGACAAAATATTGGATATGATATTCATGACATTATTTTAGAAGCAATTTTTTAATTTCATAATTTTCCAAGCAAGTATGAATATTTTATGAATTTCTTAAATAAAAAAATGATTTATTTTGGATTTTAATTATGAAAAATAATTAAATAATTTTCTTGGTCCCGAAATATTTAAATGTTTAAGAATATGTTAATTCTGATTTATTGTGATTTTCGGAGATTTTTTTCAAGTGTTTATGAATTATTATGAATTTATTAGCTAGAAAAGCTTAATAATTATATTAAAATAATAATATAAAATTATTGATTTGAAAAATTATTTTAGGAATGATAATTTTGATATATAGCAGTTTTGGAAAAAGGATTTGATAAAGAAGTTTATTATCCAATAGAAGTTTGACAAAGGAATGGAGTTGGTGAAAAGAAATTGTATTTTAAAGAAATAAACAGTTTTTATGTTGATTAAGAGGTCGCCACATCATTATTAATCAATGTCGAAATCCCTCTATGCTGTAGCTATTAATGTCGCTAATATTGCTTTAAAGATAACGGTATTATGGCAACAATGTCACATATTTCATCTCGGCTATCGTAATCCCGCAAGTTTTCACCATGGTTTTATACAATGTCGCATGCTTCCTATTTGATGCCATAGCTTAAGGCAGCAATGCCGCAAGTTGTAGTATTGACATTAACTACTTTAGGTAGCAATACCGCATGTAAACCTTCAACATTGATATAAATGGCAATGATGCCGCCTATTTTCTATATCGACATAAATGATATTAACGACTCTTTGATATTGATGTCGAAAATTATCAATGTCAGCATTCCCATATTTCCAAGTTTTAAAACTTTATAGTATGCAAACCAAAGGCTATGCCACTTATATTCGACAACTTATGCATTTATGTTCAATGACACAAATGATTTTTATCTTACGGCCTTATGCATTATTAAATCGGATGCTTTAACATAATAGCGACATAGAGGGGTGTGATAACCCACAACGGCTATACCAATGCCGCACTTTATCAACTCAAATGGTTTTATTATATATGGCCTCATAGCCTAAGGTTTTGAGGTGCAAAAACCTCTGAATGGTTTCGAAGTTCATCAAAGCTATTTTATAAAATCGTATATCTTAGCATAATATTTTGGATAAAATAAAAGGCTATAATTTCATATTTTACGCATGATTTCAAGCGTTAAATCATTAGTAAAAAATTACATTTTCAAGGAAAAAAGAGGGTATTTAACCTAGAATTTAACTACTAAAATTATTATTCTTATCACCGTTAGATAAATTGTGATAGGATAAATTGTCTTAAGGATTAGAGAATAGAGAACCAGATAATGGAAATGGTGTAGGGTAGCGCCCTATACTTCAACTATTAGCCCCTAACAAATCTTGGTCCACAATTCCAGTGCATAAGGCTTTGTTAAGGGTAAAACTAAAAGTAGGTTTACGCACAAAAAGGAATATAACTAAGATTGGTTATTGGTTGGCCTGTAAAACCATTAGGTTCATAGTGGGCCTAGCAAAACTATGAGATTGATAGACAGTCATGTAAACACTCCGATCTTTGTGTTTGGACGGACAGTGCAGTTTACTCCTAACTGTATGTTGAATTTTGGTATATCTAGTAGGCTCGAGTCAGCCATTGGTTTGTAGTAATCCTAGAAAAACTATGAAGTGGAGAAAGATAGTCAATTAATTGGGACAGAGTGGTCATGTTACCTATTGTAATGACCCTAATTTTTAGTAACATTATTTAGGAGATTTAATTAGTTGAATTAAATAAAATAATGTAATGATTAAGGGATTGAGATTTGTGTAACTAAGGGGTAGTCGTGCCGTGTATCCAAATGAACTAAGTAAATTGAGATGAAACACAATGTTAGGAAATAGACAAGGGCAATATAGGAAATAGTATTATTCTTATACCCTAAACCCCTTAACCCATATTCTATACGTTCATTTCATTTTCACAAAACAAAATATAAACTTGAGGCCGGCCACCATTAATGGAAAACCAGAGAAGATAAAGCTATGATCAAGAGAAAAGCTTAAGCAACATCAAATCTCAACTCCTTAATCTCAAAACTAAGGTGAATAATTACTACATCTCATAATTTTCTTGTTTTCGGTTTTATGATGAAATCCGAATTATTTTGCAAAGTTATTTGCCATGTTATCGATTGTAGAAAAGGAGATATATGCTTGTTGATGATTTATGATAATTCATATAGGTTTTATGATATGTTTTAGATTAAAAAACCAATTATATGACATCCAAATGCCTAGTGATTTTAGTATATGATCAGAAATGATATTTTAGAGATGGGTTTTCGTTCTCACAATTTTCTAAATTAATGTTAATTTTATATTACTTTTATAGTGAGGAAAATGGATATTTGGGTTTAAAATTATTTACGGCTAAATAATATATGTTTTGGGTCTGAAATTTATATATGTTGGAAAAATATTAAAAATGATTTATAGGAATTTTTGTAGAATTTTCCTAAGAGTTTTAATGAATATATAAAATTATTTAAGGTATAGGACTTAAATATTTTATATATTTATAAAAGGAGAAAGGGGTATTTTGTAAATAAATTAAGTTATTTATTTCTGAAATATTGGCAGCACTTTTAGAAAAGAAATTAGCAACAAATGACATTTTGACAAACAAGGCAAGTTAGTTGAAAAAATTACTTTAAAAAGCTAAAATCAGTTTAAACATGCATTTTACATGTTTCGCCACTTTCGGCACTTTCCTTCCGACGTCTTACTTCCGACTCCTTCTCAGTCGAAAACAATGTGCCTAGTATTAATACTTGGTGCGTAGTGAATTGGACTAAGGTGGAAGTTATGAGGTCGAAGCATGGGGTTCCGTAAGGGTCAGAGCATGTCTTCATTTTTAAAAGAGAATGCGCCTGCTTTGTATTCAACTTAATTAGCTTGACTTAGTTATTTTTCGTGTGGGTTAAATTGTTTTAAAGGAATTGTTGCACCTTTTTGTTTTAAGTAATGGCTTTCGACTAGGTCTAAACCCCCCTTGCTTCTGCCTTTTTCCTTTTGATGCAGTGCGTTCGAAAGGTCATTTTGTTTTAAAATCCAAGCCACTTCTCCATTACTTTCGAAGGGAATGGTTTCGACACCATCACTTCTTTTACTTAGAGATAGCTTTCGAAAGTGTTGCTTTCGACCCTGTTCTTTTGTGGCCCTTTTGAGATTTTTAAAGATAAACCCAAAGGTTTCGAATAACCTAGTTTTGAATGGTTTCGAAAGGTTGTTCTACATGTTTTACTTGAACCCAAATGCTTTCAATAGGTTTGATGGATTTAATGCTTCCGAAAGGTTTTAAAAGAAAGGTTTCGAAGGGGTGGTTTCCCAATGATTTTGAAAGGTTTTAAATGGAAGGTTTCCAATTTTTTTGAAAGGCATATTTAAAGTGTTTGGAAAAAGAAGGATGTTTAAGGTTTGTAAAGCTTTCGAAAGAGATGGTTTTAATGTTTTCGAAAGGACTATGTGATTGGTTTCGAAAGGTATGTTTTGGCCTTTCGGCATAAGGTTTTACTTGATCGAAAGGGGTACTTTCAAGGGTTCGAAAGGGGTACTTTCTATGGTTTTAAATGATATTGTTTAAAGGTTTAAACAAAGGTTTAATGGTTTCATCAACATTATTTTTGGGAGAAGCATATATAACATGGCAAAGTGATTTGAGTAAAGCATAGTATATTTTCCTTGTTTAAGTATGGTTTAAAAGGATTAAATCATTCTGATAAGAAAAGGTTTTAAAGGAAAATTTTGGGTAGATGACCCTAAGTAAAATGACTCGGATATTAAAGTACCAGATGGGATTGGTATAGGGTCACGCCTTATACATTAGCTATTAGCCCCTAGCTAATTTAGTCCAAAATTCCAGTGTATAGGGCTTTGTCACAGGTAAGACTAAAATGATGTTACCACATAGAAAGGAATATATACAGAGAGAAGAAATGTTATTAGTGAGCTCACAAAACCATGAGGATCAGTTGACCTGGGAGGATTAAGTTAGGGATAGACCGTCCAGAAGAGGAGTATCTAACATAAGTTAGATTATTTGTTTATTTTGCCTGGTAGGCTCGAGTCAGGCAAAGGTTAATAGTTAGCCAAACAAAACTATATTGTTCGGACAGATAGTCCATTTGTTACTTGATTTATATGCTTTCATGATATTGATATTATTGTTTTAACCAGTTTTGGTTGCAGGATTAAGATTTGCAAAAGATATGATTTAAAAGGATATTAGTGAGGGGAAACCCATTCCTCTAAGCAGCATGGTCTCGTTTAATATCAAATAACCTAGACGTATAGTATTATACACATCAGACTTTATGTTTGTCTCGAAGTTTATGTTTTTTCCCTTAAACTCTCGAGTGCTCAAAATTGATTTGAGTAGGCTAAGTGTTAAGGATTTACAGGTTTTTAGTAGTTGGACGAATAAAGTTGTTTTGTTTGTTTATTCCGTTGTGTTGTATTAAGTCAGTTATGACTATTTAGTACTCTAGTCATCCAAGGGGGCATCTTCATATATCGACATTGGCGTATTTTGTAATAATTATATTTGGTCTGAACCTAGGAAATGTTTGGGATTATGTAACTTGGATATGAAATGTTATTTTGAAATGTAATTAGAAAAATGTTTTATTTGATCTGAACTTGGGAAACATTTGGGATTATGTAACTTGGATATAAAATGTTATTTTGAAATGTAATTAGAAAAATGTTTTAATCCGTGATGATTTTATTTCATATTCAAGTGCTTCTGATATCATGGATACCATTAACATTACCATATTTAGTCACCGGAAGTTAATACTATGGATGACTGCAGCATCTGTAGTGCTTAGCTTCGGCCCTCCAAATAGGGGATGTTACATCCATACAACATGCATGCATATGATTGTTTATGTTTATTTAACCATTGTGAATGCAGGAGCATGATTGTGATTGCTATATTTTCTGAAGACACTAGTAAGGGGAAAACTCGTTCCACTCTGTGGCATGGTCCACTAGATATATATCATCAAGATGGCATGTTATTATTCACACCAGACTTTTTGTCCCTAAAGTTTTTGTTTTTCCCTTTTAACTCTCAGGTACACAATTGAGTAGTTGGAGAGTAAAGTTTCCTGGTTTCAGGTTTGACAAATAAAACTTCAGAAGACGTGTAGGAGGCAGAGCTAGCTATATAGGGGTCTATTTATGTCCGACATGTTATCATTTTGTTTGAATGTATGTAATGGCAGAAGTTATATTAGTCTAATAGTAAACTCTGATCAACCAAATGGGCATCTTCATACGTCGCTCTTGGCGTATTTTGTAATAATTAAATTTTTATCTGAAGTTAGGTAACATTTAGGATTATGTAATGAATATGGAAATTAATTAATGAAATCTGTGTTTTGGAAAATTTTCATATTTCTATGCTTTGACGTTAATGAAACTATTAACTGATCTCATTTGTTACCGAAAAAAATACTATTGATGACTGCAGCATCAGTAGCGCTTATTTTCGGGCCCTAGAATGAGGGATGTAACAACTTGGTATCAGAGCAAAGGTTTATGTTAAACCAAAAGAATTTTGAACTTTAAAAGATTTTTTGAAAACATAATCCAAATGATTAAAGAATGAGATTGGGATATGGGATAAATCTATAGTAACATACTTGTATTCGCTATATATATTTTATCTTTATTCTTCACTCTCTCTCAGACTGTTCTTCTGTATCTTACTAGGTTCGAATGCAGATTTAAGAAAACTAAGATATAGAGGCAAAAAGTGGAAGAGTGAATCTCGATGGAGGAAGTACCACAACCAATGGAAATATCAAGCAGAACACTAGGAGGAATCTAGGTTGACAACAGCTGTTAATGTGGGTGTCGGAACACCGCCGATAGACATAGGAGATATGTGCCAGTTCTTTGTCAAAATGATGCAAGCTGGAGTTGCAGTTGGATTTGTTGGTGGTAATGCTGGAGGAGAAAGTCTTGAAGTTTCGGTTATCAACAATTATGACGTGCTGAGTCGGGATTATGCAAGACTCGAAGGAAAGTCATTTATTGGAATGGAGGATGCTATCGAAGTTGAGAATTGGCTATTGCATTATGAAAAGTTTTTTGCTAATTTAGTCCTAAAAGATGAGTAGAGGAAGAGATTGGCATCCATGCAACTGCTAGGAGCTATGTTGTACTGGTGGAATGGTGTGACTATGGGGATACCAGAGGAGAATTTGACTTGGGCAGAGTTCGGAAGGAGGTTTGAAGAGAGGTTAATGCCTTAAATAGCCAAGTCAACTTTACTTAGGAAGTTTGCTGAGTTGGAACAAGGTGATATGTCAGTGCTTGAATATGCTATCAGATTTGGGGAGCTGTCCAGATATGGATATGCCATCGTAGATACGGTAATTAAGAGGAACAGAAAGTTCATTAAAGGATTGAAACCAGAGCTTGCCAGAGCAATTTTACCGCACCTAAGAGACCCTTGTGATGTAGTAGTGAATATGGCACTAAGGAACAAAGAGATGCTTGCATTGTTATGTAAAAACAAGCCGGTAGAGGCTCGGAGCGGTCAAAGTCAGAAAAGAAAGTCGTTTGACAAAAAGGGAGCTCAGAAGGGTGGAGCTGTTAAGAAGGGAAAAGCTGATATTGTTTGCTTCAAGTGTGACAAGAGAGGACAATTTTTTCATCAGTGTAGTTCTGAGGATTGAAAGAAGGTCATTGGAAAGAAGAACAGAAAATGTTTCAACTGTGACCAGATAAGGCATTAAAAGAATCAATTCAGAGAACCTGCTATGGTTGATAAAGGAAAAGTGTTTGTTTGGAATCGTCTGCATTGAGACCTATAGTGGAGGAGAAAGGAAAGTCCATAATGGGAGGCACACTTTTGATTCATGGCATACCTGTTAGAGTATGATGCTAGGATATTTTTCCAAAATAGGGAAATATCACTAAGACACCCCGATAGTAGTGATCGGATTATATACTTAGTAGAGAACTCGAATTTTGATCTTTGCGCTTTATTGTGTAACAACCCGCATATTTTTACGATAATATATTTAAATGATTTATTTAAATATAGCATCGTTGGTTGAATTTAAAAGTCCAAAATGTGACTTTCTGTAAACGGTCGAATTCGGACTCGAGACCACTTCCATTGAGTCCAAAATGGCATTTGCGACCTTTTTGAGTATAAACATCGATATGTTTGGAGCTGAGTAGAATTCTGCTATTTTTCTATTGGGCTTTGGGTTTGGGTTTCAGCCCACTAAGAGAACCCAACTCCTCGACATAATAACTCCCACTCCACCCCTCTACTCTTCATTCATTTCATTTCCAATTTCCTAATACTCAAGCCCTAAAAGAAAAATGGGGGAAAAGAAAAGAAATTAAAATTCCTAAGCCCTAGATTCTTAGGAAATTCAAGATCCAAGCTCCAAAATCAAAGAGAAGCTTAGGTAAGCATCCTCTTCTTCTTCTCCATCTCAATCTCTCTCCAATTTCAGAAATTTTCTATAACCTAACATAGGAAATATTTTCTTTTGATCTTAGATTGGAGCTTCTAGAGTTGAAGTTGAAGAGTAGTTGATCTTTCCTTTGTTTTTGAGCTTCTCATTCGTTGTTTTTGGGTTTAAAGGTGAGTTTTTGAACTCACATCTATGTCTATACCTTTGATAGTTGTTAGGTATGAATTCCTAACATCTATTTCATGTTCATTTGCTTTTGAATTGAATTGGTTTGGCGAATTTTTCAATTTTTGGTATTTTGAAGTTAAAATCGATGAAAACCTTAATATGGATGTTTGGACATGTTGTTCGGAGTGTATTGATGAGCTTATAGGGCTGGGTAGTTGCTTGGCGAAAATTCCTATCCATCGTCACTCGTCTGATCGCTTTTGATATGATTTGGCCATCATTGCCCTAGGCAAAATATTGCCCTAAGCTTCAGCTCAGACATCTAGTATTAAGGTTAGACATATGGAGCTACGGGAATAAAATTCCAGTCTTTCAGCTCAAATGTCTGCGCTTACTTCCCAGACGTCTGGGCGATCTGGAAGAAAATTTCCAGCCTTTCAGCTCAGACGTCTTGGAAGTCTACTAGACGTCTGGAGCTACTTATTTCAGCCAAATTGCCTATTTTGAGTGGATTTCTGTTTTAATCGATTTTTGGTTGATCTGATTTGTTGTTAACTTATTATCAACTTTGATGACTTCTTTTTCTGGATTTTTGGGAATATCCATTTGATGGAATTGATATCGATTTTTATGGTTTTGATTCACGTTGTCGAATGTGAATTTTGGTGATTGATTGTTTCTACGGTCATTTCTGTGGTTTGTCACTTTAAAATACAAAGGTTTCTATACTAGTAGTAAATACTCAAACTCTTTCACAAAAACAATTTCAACACTACTTCTAAATACAAAGCTCGTTTTTAAAACCGTTTTCCAAATCTATCAGTATATACAAACCTTTACCTCATTCGTACGAGAAATCCAATTAAACGACTTAGAGAAACAAGTGGTATGAAGCACTTGTGTTTACTTCATCGGTTAATTCTTAGACTTGTTCGATTGAAATCTTGTGACAATTTTCGAGTGGAAATCTACAATTTGTTTGTAAATATTTAAGTTAAGCCAGTGGTTATGGGACATGAAGCTAAACTCATTTATTTACAAGCTTAGTGTAATTCACACTTCTTATTGATCGCTGGCGATCATTTTATGGTTTAGACTAGCGATATGCGAGGTCTCCTTGTCCGCGTGGGGGACTATACCCCGTTTTGTGGAGCTTCGTCTCATTTTATGGGGCTAACAACCCAGGGTCGTTTGACCGTTCGTGGAGCAATCGGCTCGATAAGATGGTGCATGTGGCGTATCTTTTAGGTGCGTCGATGTTCGACTGTACATGGGGCGTATCTTTTTAGGTGTGTCGATGTTCGGTTATGCATGGGGCGTATCTTTTTAGGTGCGCCGATGTTCGTTTATGCATGGGGCGTATCTTTTTAGGTGCGTCGATGTTTGTTTACACATGGGGCGTATCCTTTTAGGTGCGTCAATGTTCGTTTATGCATGGGGCGTATCTTTTTAGGTACGTCGATGTTCGACTGTGCATGAGGCGTATCTTTTTAGGTGCGTCGATGTTCAGCTCATTTTATGGGTTAGCGACCCATAGGATAACATCCCGTTTATGTTAGGCCTACCCCTTCTTTGTTTTTTCTGGATTTCTAATTATTGATTTCTGGAATTTGTGTTTCACCGATTTTTGCGATTGGCATTGATATGTTTTGTCAATATTAGATGTTTGGTGAGTAAGCTAAGAATGTGATATTCTTTTTGGATATTTGAGATGATTTGAGATATTGTATGATTTTTGTTGTTATCAAATGTATGCTTGTCAAAGCGTGGCATTATTGTTATCATATATTTTTGTTGTATCTCTTATCATATCTCATCTTATATGATATTTATTCCTAGACTGATCTGTTTATTATTTTTCTTCTTAAATAATACTCGGGTCAGACCGAGGTGTTACAGGTGTTTTCACTTGACTTCTTAGCAGGGGCTAGATTCTGACTTTTGGCTAACTACTTTAGCTTAGTAGTTTTTGCTTTTATACATTTGAGATTAAGACTCCTTGATGTATACTTATTCCTTTGTGATGTTGTGGATCTTGTTTGACCACTACTTTGATGTACACTTCTATGTGTTATATTCATATCTATTTCCGCCTTAGTGATATGAATATTTGTGACTGATTCTATGTTTTGCTTATTTTATATTTGTTTCCGAAGGCCTCATAGCCACTATGTAGTAGATTTGAGTTTGGTTTTGGAATGTCGGATTTCCACTTGAAATGAAATGCATGATATACTATCTGATATATCGGTTCTCGCTCAAAGCAATTACACAGATGGTCGCTCCTCAACAGCCTTATTCTTCATACTAATTGATATCATTACCCAGTAGTGTCCTTGGTTAATGTGAGTATAGAGGTGGGGCATCACATATTGGGTGCAATGGAGGAGGAAGACGAGTCAAATCGAGTTTTTGTCATTAGAGAGTTTGCAGATGTCTTTGAACCAGTGACAGGATTACAGTCAAAATGTGCTATTGAGTTCCGAATAGATCTTGTACCTAGAGTTGAACCCATAAGCAGACCGCCTAGCAGAATGACACTTACATAGATGAAGATTTAAAGGTGCGGCTAGTGGACTTAGAAAAAAAGAGTTTCATTAGACCAAGCAGTTCGCCTTCGGAGGGAGGCGGCCGTGGTGTTTCATTAAGAAACCAGATGGGTCATTGAGATTATGTATCGATTATCGTAAGTTGAATGAGAAAACGATAAAGAATAGATATCCCCTTCCAAGAATAGATGATTTATTTGATTAGCTAAGTGGAGCCAAAGTATTTTCCTAATTGGATTTGGCGATAGGGTTCCATCAGTTAAGTGTGGCGGAGGACAGTTGTAATAACCCGAATTCCAATGGGTCTAGATTTTTCGCAAAAATGCTAAAACCAAGCCCACTGAAACCCAAGTTTGGAATCTGGAATCCTGCAAATAGGCAAAGACAAATATATCAGTGCTCAATTGAATATCTCACATCGGAATTGACTAAAATATAATAGTAAGTAAATACTCATCAATATAATAACACTTTCTAAACAAGTGTCTTAAAGCTGGGAAGTCTCTACCATCTACCTAACATGTAGGATGTTATGAGGAGGGGGTCGGAACTAAAGTTCTGGTGAATGGACAAATTGTACACTTCTAGGCTTAATTCTACATATATTGTTTTATTTCCATTTACTCTTATATTAGGTTCATTAGGTTACAATACTCTCACCTCTATTCGTGAACCGTGCCCATCTACTCCATAGTATATTAAAACCTAATAACTAATATATACATATATGTAGCTATATTCCCAATGACCATATTGGTCCTAGGTACCACCTATGGTACCTTCCGTATCCTCCTCGAAAGGGCTCCATCATCTTGCTTCGAGAGCGTTCTGTAACTACATCTGTAAAGGACTGCTTCGTAAGGTCTACAATACAGATGCTCCATCGTCTTGCTCCATAGCTATATTTGTAAAGGACTGCTTCGTAAGGCCTACAATGCAGATACTCCATCGTCTTGCTCCACGAGCGTTCCGTAGCTACATCTGTAAAGGACTGCTTCGTAAGGCCTACAATACATATGCTCCACTACTTACTATGAAAAAGTAAATCGTGCTCGCACTAGTCTATGCTAGTGCTCGGACATCCATAATGTACCACCCAGTGCATATATTGAGGACTACGTAATGGTTCTATCTACTAACAGAATCCCACCAACAAGGTCTACCCTGTACGAAATTCAGTCGGAGATTTTCTATATCTGTAAAGGGCTGCTTCGTTAGGCCTACAATATAGATATTCTAGTTGGTTTGTCTCCTTTTCATCGTATCTATGGCACCACGCAGCCACCCCTCAACTAATCGAAAGACATCTAAAGAGTTAAGTGGTCGTGCCCTACTGCAAACAATCTAACATCCAAATGGCGGTGCCCCCTCATTCAATGTCTCAATAGTGAAAGAATCATTAGCCTGTTGGTTTAACTCTAGTCTTTCTCAAAATTTATCTTAGTCTTGATGCTGGCCGATATCTGCATGCGACAATCCTTAAACTTACTTCCAAGTACTGGACATACGAATACCCTACTCTGAACACCAAGCCCTTCTGACTGCCTACAAATGTCTGCTTCATTAGGCCTACAATGCAAATGTAGTCAGGGCATACTCTTTTGATGGAACACCTACATACTTGCCTCCGGAGATGCACCTTCATTAGGCCTACCCAGAGGGCCATCTTAGAGTATCCTCACGTCTCGTTGAAGTCTCGTACTTCCTTCTAGCCCAAAATAAGTAAGTTGGACGTGCTTCTCCTTTGCTGAAATTTGTGCTGAACTGCTTCACTAAACGCTTCTTCCTTTAGGCTGCTCCAAACGCATCTCAATTCTTTTATTAGACCCTAAGTCTAATCTTTTAATTTGCGTTTAGTTTACTTTCTTATTCTATTGGCTACTTATTTACCCTAATTAGCATATTCTAGCCCTCATCTCACGTCTATCTATTGTGAGATTTCCATTTATTTAACAGGGAATGTTGTTGGTATGAGCCACATTCATTATCTTGCTTATTTATCTTAATATAAATCTTAAGTTCATTAAAATAAGCCTCTTTTATCATTCCTGCTTTATTTGCTTATTGACTTAATATAAATTCTTTAAATAAGCTTCGACCATTATTATTGCTCATTAATTTATTCAAAGTCTCAAAATAAGCTTTTCCGTTCTTATTACTTAATTATAACCTATGTTATAATTCTACCTGTAATTGTCATTTCTTCTTCTTTTATAGTCCGTACATAATTCCATCATTTCTTTTCTGTTCTAATCTGCCTTCTTTTATTGTGATATAGAATATTCTTTTATTCTCTTATATTATATAATTCACTTACACAATAACTATCTTCTTAAATAGCCTGCGTAGTGAATGCAAACCTAGGTTCATTATCGTTTACAGCTTCAAGTTCTTATCCAATAATTTACTTGATTCATGTTATACATTGCTTTATTATCTTCTATTCTACGAAGTAATTCTATTTTATTTGGTTGGTTATGAAAACTGTGTTTAAAAATCCATTTCCATATTTTAATATTAAATAATACTATAAACAATAATCCGTAACTGCTACATATTTCGTTTACTATTTTGGAATAGTGTAAAATACAGTGGTTTCTCTATTTTACACTAATTCTCTTTTTCTTTCTTTTATTCTACAATTACGTTCATTGTTGTATTTTAAATATTAAATTATAGAAATATATCCTATTTTCTAAACCAACCAATTAACCTTTTAGTTACTCCTAAATCCAGTTATTAGATTAATTAACTTTTCTAATTTTAACGTTTTATTACAGTAATTCCATTCCTTAAACTTTTATTACTTTACATCTTATTTCCTTCATTTCAGTATTCTTAGTTATTTAATTCACATTCATATTTAATCTATTCTAATCCATACGCAAAGAAAGAGGAGAAAATAGAAGAAGAATGACGCTTGCATAGAAATTCCAAACGTAGAAACAAATGTAAATAAATACTAATACTGTAAATAAACTGTAAATTCCCTATAGTTTAGCACAACTTAATTAATAGGATTAATTATTGAATAAAATTATCTAAATGGGAATTTAACGATAATATATCTTAAACTTAAAAGATATATAAATAAATCCACTCACATTGCTAGCTTTCCAAATCTCCCTGATTTGTTTGCGCAATTCTCTGATTTGCTTGTATGTATATCCTTGCTTAATTTTATTTTTTGTTTGGGAAAGATTTGATTCATAGAGGAGAAAGGAAGACGGAGAAGAGAAGAGGAGTTTGCTATAAATGACAGCTGCTGATTCAGAGAAAATAGTGTGGGCTAGGGTTAAGTTATGTTCAATTTATAGGTGTAGTGAACAATTATGAACCGTCCGATTAACACTAAAAACAATCCTCACCATCATTTATTGATTTGTTTACGTTGGCTTATAACATATAATTCTCCAATGTTATTCATTTATTCCTTTGTTATACGACCCTATTAATTCACATTTCCTTCTAAACAAGATTCTCCCATTAATTACCCAATTAATTTGATCATACATAGATATATATATATATATGTATATATATATATATATGTATATATATGTATATACGTATATCCTATATTAATTGATTCTTATACGTTATAATTTCTTACCTATTTGAACACTTCAATTAATACCTCTATTAATTTATTGTACATAAAAGTTATACTTTTTAATTTATTCTTATTAACTTACTTTCATCATAAACTTAATTACTCCATTTGATTTTTGTACGCATTCCAATTATTTTCTTTTTGCTTTTTAACATGGAAACAAATAATTCTATAACTGGCGTTTTCTTCTAGCTAATTAATTTACATTATTTGCTATTGTAACAAGGGCATATTCTTTGATTAATTGACACTCTTTTTAAAATGCTCAATTGATTGCCAATTAATTAATTAACACATTTTCCCATTTTAATCGATGTCCAAATTAATTCCTATGCTTCACTCAATCACACATTTATTAGTTATATATATTTAAACCGCCAATTCATTACCCAATTAATTGACATATAAGTTTCCCTTTTTTATTAATTGACGCTTACTTAATGTCTTTAATTAATTTCATAATTAATTGATTGCGTCAATTATAAATTAATATATGTATGTTATCATTTAATTTATTCCCCACATACATTTCCCCTTATTAGAAGATCCCTTAATTAATTAATGTTATAAAAGTGACATATTCTCTGACTAATTGAGGCCTCTATGTCTCTTAATTAATTCCCTTTTTAATCGATTGGTGCGTCAATTAATCACATACTCATTGCTTGCATAAATCTATGTAACCTCTTAATTCTTAAATGCATATATTTGACATTTATATTCTGTTTTGCAATTATGTTAATTCAATTGATTTTATTTAATTATATAAATTGCGGGGTGTTACATTCTCCCACCCTTTTGGAAATTTCGTCCCCGAAATTCGAGAAGGGTAAAATTATGTAATTCCTCGCATCAATCACATCCATTTTGTGTACATCCAATTTTTCGACCACCCGTGCTCTTGTGCAAAAGTATTATTCAATACAAAATATATGCATGTACATGAATTTCTAAGCGGTACCTTCTATATGAATGCCTTTTGTTTTAGAAATTCCTTTTAAAACATGATGCACGCATCCTAAATATACTTGCAATTTCTACATGAATGCAATCTTTTGAAAACTAAAAACATTTTTCATTCAAATTTCCCCACACTACTACTGAATATGAGCATAGTTCAACAAATATTTACGTCCAAACCTACCACACAACTTTTAATTTTCGAATTTTAGAAAATTCTAATTTTCAAAATTTGATTTCTTATGTTATAAAGAAGGTGGAAAATGGAAAAACATCATATTTCTCCGATTTTCTTTTGCGTACTTCTTCCTCCGTACTTGGGATTTAGGCTACTATTCTAAAAAAAATTATTTACTTCCCCAAGCACAGTTTACATAAGAAAATTTCTCTTTTTAAATTTTTCTATTGACGCTTCTGTCGCTTTCATTATATTTTTTATTTTCCTTTTAGTTATATTATTCTGCTTTTACTCTTTTTTTATATATATAACAAATAGACATAGCTATTATCTAGGGAAAGGAGGTCTAGGACTATGTCCACTTTGACACAGAAAGGTCCTATTCTAGGAATCCAAGTAACTCATATGCTCCTCCTGCCGACTATTACTTGTTACCAACTTACGATGTATTACTCATGACGAATAAGATCTATTCATCTCTGCTATTCCATGCTCAAAAAGGAATCACTATGTCTCATTTACTGCAATGGATAAGGGTTTCAATCTATGCAGTCTCTATCTAAAAAGACAACTAAGCTTGGGGAAATTTTCTCTTTACCTTTCATTTTTCCCCAACTAAGGTCTACCTATCCCAACCACGTGTATCTTATCATCTTACTAATATCATTTCACTATTCTTCTATAGTCTACACACATGAAGCAATATTTCTAGGTTTTCACTAGTGTCCTATACACCTTACGAGAACTTTTATTATTACTAAGAGTAATTACTGCAATAAACTTATACTTTTCCTGTTACACCTAGGAAATGATTCCTATCTACTCCATATTTAAAAGTCTGATTTGGTTTGGTATTTATCAATTTTTCTTCAAAAATTAAAACTTCTAAATTTTATCATTTCAAAAACATATTTACTTTTCCACCAAACCATCTTTTTTTATTAAACATGTCTTGCTTGTTCTTAAAACTTTTTTCTTCTTTTTGACTTTAAAAAAATGTCCTCACATGTTTTCAAAATATACTTCTTCTTTTTTTTATAGATTTTCAAATTCACTAAAACTGGGGTAAATAAGAACAATTATTTTATCTAAAATCTCTTAACTTTCCTACTCTTCCAATTACTTAACCTTGAAAGAGTTACTAACTTACTACACTTAATGGTTTTATAACTTAATTTATTGGAATTACTTTCTCTTATGAGAAACTATTAACGCTAAAACCTTCTATGAATCCTTTAGAGGAGGATTTCATGTTTATGTGAAATTATAAGGAATTTATTTTATATTTTATCGAAATAGGCTATATAAAATATGGTGCTTTCCATATCTTGTACATCTCTTTCACATATTGTAATAACCCGTTTTTCCGTACCCCTTGAATAGACACTAATCTCCATCGATTTACTCAAGGTGAACGAAAAACCGAACCATTAGGGTTTTAAAAGAAGAGGTAGAAGAAAAAGAAAAGAAGAACAACAGAACAACATCAGAAACAGAAACAATATCAGAATCTCACATATCGCAGCGGAACAATATATAATAGATAATCACTAGTCTTTTAAAACAAAGAACTATATCAGTTTATACATACATCAATCAGAGTCAATATACAACAATGGACAGTTATATAAACTTGTCCTCATACAGAATACACAGCGGAATAAATAAAATATAGGTGATACGTTTCGCCATCCAACTTGCTTCCAAAGCTCCAGAATATCCTGATAACATAACTCTAGACTGCCCGTGTGGAAATTGGTGGGCACCCTGAGTTTAGAAGGGAAACAATAAACTCCGAGTCAGTCATGGTGACTGGTGTGAGATCGTAAAACAGTTATTTTTCACAAAGAAAATAAATCAGATTTGCAATGCTTTTGGAAAAATGAAACTACCATAAGACCTCCCGCCACACACACAATGCAAACGCAGAATTGGAGGAGATTTCTTCTTATGATAGTCAAAGATGCTCACTACGCCAATCATTGGATTATTATTATTAATGTCTAGTGTAGAAAACATTTCGAAAGTATAATATTAATCTTAGCCAACATACGACCAGTATCGTATGCCTACTATAGCTACCATCTAAACAGTGGGGCGCCACCATAAGTAAATGGCAGGTTCTACAACTAAAACCGTACAAGTTTCCTTTCCCCTTACCGAATAGGATCGCCTCTGGCTGGACGTCCCGAGAGACAAACTGCTCTCTGCCAAACAAGGCTGGGTTACCCCTGTAACAGGTAACTCACGAATATGTCATCCCCCGGTCCTTTGGGACCTTTATCCGGGCGCTCGATAACCAACATCACACATAATAAATAAAGTGTGTCCACATGAGTAAGTATCTGGGCTCCATACCATGATACCACCCCTTTCCAGAAGGAAATGACATACCCTAAAGGGCGCGACCCTCATAACCTTGCCGCAACATTCCTGTTTCGACCATTTCCGGGTTGTTGAGGCCCTGACGAAGTCTCGTCCACAAAGCTACGCTTTTTCAAAAAGCCACGCTTTGGGTCAACAGATGATCAACCTATGATCACAAAGATAAATAATCATATCACAAATGATCAAACACTGATCATCACACAGCAACACTCAGCATGCCACATTACCAAATTGAGAATATATCGCTGATAAATTTCAACTACATAACCTCTGAGCTCGTACGTCTCATAGAAGGGTGTTAAGCTAAGAGAATAAATTCTCCGCCACCAACAGATATGTATTTGAAAGAAATCAGCTTTATATCTCAATTTGTAACGTCAGACACACAATCCATACAAGTCTGTTCCGGGATCGAACAGAACCGAAGGCACTTCTCACGAAGCCCTTGCAAATCCGGATAATTTCCAATCACGTCCGGGCTTCCCGTCACTAAGGGTGATAAAACCTCTAAATTGGAGATCAAGCGATGTAGAGTAACTCGACGGTAATCCTTCCGTTTTCAAAAATATCCGGTCTTCAACACCGGTCATCAAATGCGATTCATAACGACGTATCACATATTCAGAATGGGTTATACGACCCCATGGTCCTTTCCCGACTAACCCGAATAGTGAGCGCTTATTCAAAAATAAGTGTGGCATTCAATTCATCCAATTCACAACAAATACCCATTCAAGGTAATTATTGATAGTCGGTTATTTAACTATCAATAAAGATGCGCAACATCATCAGATTCCAAATAATTTTCCCAATTATTTATTTTCCAAAAATATCTTTACTAGATATATAATTTCCACACTTCAAAATTAAATCAACATTTATTTTTAAAACGAATTTCCATTTCTTTTATAAATTCCATAGTGAATTTATATTTTCAAAATATCCACTGATATACGATTTTCGAATCGATGTCAATATTCACTTTCGATTTATCTTTACAAAGATAAATTCTTAACAAACGTTTCATTTCATTTTGGGAAAACATTTCCCTACTTATTCAAAAATAAGTGATTCACAAATCTATTTATTTTCAACCTTTGAAAATATTCGATATACTTAAGTCAAAATTAAGTATGAATTCATTCTTTAAGGAAATCATTTATTATAACAACATCTATTTGAGTCAAAACGAATGTTACGTAAAACATCGTTACGACAACTCAAAATCACTAGTACAGGGATTCGAAATTAAGACAGATATGTAAATCCTAATACTATATAAAAACATTTCCTTTCGGAAATCATTTACTATAACAACAGTGTTATAGTCCACCATTTCCTTCTTCCTCGAAAACGTCTATTTCAACAATGAATGTTCAAATCTATGACTTCGATATTAAACACTTTTGAAAACATCGTTAAATCGTTTTCATTCTATTTCAATATCACTTTCCCAAGACCAGATTCATTTTACTTAATAATATATATTCACTGTCCAAAATCGTGAATATACTTCACTAACCAAATTTTCAATATTTTCTACACATTTTATTTCAAGAATTATCCACTATCCAAAATCGTGGATAAAATTCCCAACCAACTCTTATTATTTACAACATTTAACTTAAAGGATAATTCGCTGTCCAAAATCACGAATATATCTCCTTTAATAACTTCTACGTTTAAAATTACCAAATTCAATTGGTTTTGGATTTATAAAACAACGTTTATAAATTCACCTTTATATTTCATAACAACTTTGATTTATAAATCTCCTTTATTAACAAATCCAATCAAGATCCATTTAAAGGTAAAAAATCAAATTTATAAGTTAATTTCTTATAAATCTTTCATTCTACAATTTCATTCATTGTCAACTTCACAATTTATAAATCTATAAATTTCATACACTTACGAATTCCATAATTATTTCATTTTTAACACTTATAAAAACTCGTTTTATAATTCCAATATTTTAAATTTATAGATATCAATTTTATAAATCTTTTTATACAAATCGTTTATAGTTATTCAAAAATCCCAACTTAAACCATTTTATAAATAAATCAACTTTTATTTCAAAAATCACACTTTGGTTATACTTCACAAAAATTCATAATTTCTATAACTTTAAAAGTTGAACGTTTATAAATCAATTCAAAAATTAAATAACGTATACTTTCAAAAATCACTTTAAAAATCCTTTTAAGGTAAAGTCGTTATTTTTAAACTTCAAAACTGAATCCGATGATGCAACAGCACCAACTAGTCAATCACAACAACAAACATCATATATCAATATGATAACAGAATATACATCAATATCTGTAAATAAACAAATACTGGTGAGGAATCCAGTTGGATCCCTCCAACCTGTTTCCCTGCATCCATAGACGTTAGCACAATACCCATTCCACTTCGAGGTGGAATATCGCGGTATATGGGTTTTTATAAAAATCATCCGCTTACTAACGGCGCAATAGGGTCTCATCCGCTATACAGTGCGGGAAATCAATCAATCCAATATATACATATGCCAATATGTATATATTGCTATATATATAGATATATCCTACTATATCTAATATCATATCCAATAGCAATCAAATCAATTAATCAATAAGTGCAAAACAAAATTTTCCTTCGAGTGAGAAAATCTCACCTTTTATTTGCAATCCATTTTCCATTTTGACCATTTCTCCATTTTTAACCTTGTATTAATAATTATACAATTCTATTAATATTCGAATAAATCGAGCAATTAATTATTAATACATTGGTTTTAACTATTAAATTTGTTATAAATAAATTTCCTTTTGAATAAAATATTTGGACTAAGTGAAAAATCACTTACCATTTAATAACTTAATTAACTAATGCTTCCGTTTTCAAACTAATAATTTTTTTTCTTTACATATTTTGCTGTTAATTTCCGACTAGAGAAATAATAATCCTTTTTTTTCTTTTTAAAAAAAATCGGTTTTATTTTCCTGTGACTAACAACAGTAACTGTAATTTTATATCATTGTTTACTTGAATGCCAAAATTCCTAATCTACATATATATACTTAGATTAGGTTTACAGTTAAAAATAAGTTGTTAGGAGAAATACCTCACTGCCAAAACGATTATTGATCTCGACGTCATTGCCGAACTATGCGTTTGCGTCGTTTTATGACCAAACCCAAAGTCATGAACAGCGAAACCCCTGCCGATACTTCTACTCGTGCGCGAATTCGCCTCGACCCAAACAGTCAAACAAAATCGACTATCCTTTCAACTAAATCAACATCTCCCAGCGACCACGCGAATCCCTCAACCTCATCGCCCAGCGTGCTCGATCTCTCGTACGCGAGCCTCAGGCAGTCCCCATCACGAATCTCCACGGTTGTTCGCTCGAACTCGAGCTCGACGAACTGCCCCACCGCGAGCCCTCGCCATCGCCGAAGTTGCCACTTGTCGACCACACCAAACCCAGTCGCGAGCCTCCATTACAAAGCCCTAGTCCCGAACGCACCCTGCAGCAACCTCCCCAAGCTTCACGTCGTCGATCGCCCTTCCGCCTTTCATCGATTTCAAACCAAATCGCGATACTCCAGATCGCGATTCCGACGTGATGCCATTCGAGATTTTTTTTTTCACCTTCGATTCGAAAGAAGTCTGACGTTTTGATTTGGAGAAGCAGCCATTTCTTTTATTTAAACGAAGGAGTTGCGTTCGATTTAAAGCTGAGGGGATCGGTTATTTAAAAAGTTGAAGGAGGGATGTTTTGCATGATTTATTTCGTGATTTCAGGCATGGGTTAAGGCATGATTTAAGGGAAGAGAAAGCGGCTGATGTTGACGTAATTTAAAAATTAAATTTAAATCGAATCTCGATAAAAATCCAATGTGTTTACTTACCGTACGCTCACATATCAACTCCGATAAATACAAAATTTGAAATCCGGTAATAATTCAATATTACGGACCCAATGGAACTGGGTTCGTCGAATTCCGAGACTGTGCCTCGGACGGCTATTTTTAAATATCGATTCGAACAATAGAATTCAAAACTGAACAGAACAGTTTCATATTCAATTCTGAAAGTTCTATTACCTTCAGAATTATCAATATAAATTATAAAAGCTTTTGAAATATTTTTCTTCAGCTTAAAATTGAAGATTCAAATTTTTTATTCAACATTCAATAGATTAAATTTTATAATTTAATCGCCAATTTATTCTGATAATTTGAAATTCAAGTCAAACCATCGTTCAAATATTTAAAATTAATTAAATATTTTCAATTTAAATTGTTCAAAATTCTGGGTCGTTACACATATTCCTTATAACTTGCACAAAACATCTTTATTTATGATTCATAGAAAATTATACCATTATTCATTTCATTCCAATAGAGTAAAGTATGTTTACTCTATATTCACTTAGATAAGATATTTCCTACTAAATTAATTAATTTATCGTACATTATTTTTTTCGAAAGAACTCATTTTCAAAACTGCTTTATAACTAGAAAATATTTTCATATACTTATTTAAATAATAAGTGTACATACAAACCACTTCAGAAATTATCTCCAAAACTCATTTGGGTCAAAAAGATGTTGCGTAAAACACCGTTACTCCAACCCAAAAATACTAGTTTATGGATTCAATTAAAATAAATATTAATAAATCCCATATGCTATGTTAAAAACATTTCCTTTAAGAGTCACCTACTATAACAATAGTGTCGTAGTCGATGTTCCTTTATTTTTATTGAAAACATCTATTACAACAATAAATGTTGTAACCTATGCTTTCGATACTCAACACACTTTAGGTTTTTATATTTAAAATCTTTGTTCACCTACAAGGAAACTAGCGAGCTATACATGCTCTATAATTCTTCAAAAAGAATTTCACTTTTAACAAAATTTACATCAAATAAAAACCAATTTAAATTTCATCCCACTTTTTTTTTCAAAAACCCAATATTTACTTCCTCAAATATATTAATAATTATATTTTTCAACTTTTCAATTCCAAAAGTTTCATTTTATTGGGCTAGACATAAAGTGGATTTTCTTCTTACTAAAACCTCTTATTTCTTTCAAAATAAAAACACTCTCCCTACTATCCCTAGGGAACTTCTCCACTTCCTATAACATATGGATACCAATCTTCTCTCAAAACATGGCTTATTTGTATGCTATAAATCGGTAATTAACATAAGGCTCAACATACTTGGGTCATCCCAAACCCAACTAGCAAACTATGCACAAATATACTTCTAAAAACTTTCCATATGTTAAAATCTATGATTAGGGACTATTTGGATTTTAGTACATAATATATTTATATTTTATTCAAAAATACAAATACGTTCACTCACTATCTACCTACGAACCCTAAACCTAGGCTCTAATATCAAATGTAACAACACGAATTCCAGTGGGTCCGGATTTTTCGCAAAAATGCTAAAACCCAAGCCCACTAAAACCCAAGTTGGGAATCTTGGTATCCTACAAATAGGCAAAGACAAATATATCAGAGCTCAATTGAATATCTCACAGCAGAATTGACTAAAATATAATAGTAAGTAAATACTCACCAATATAATAACACTTTCTAAACAAGTGTCTTAAAGTTGGGAAGTCTCTACCATCTACCTAACTTGTAGGATGTTATGAGGAGGGGGTCAGAACTAAAGTTCTGGTGAATGGATAAATTACACTTCTAGGCTTAATTCTACATATATCGTTTTATTTCCATTTACTCGTATATTATGTTCATCATGTTACAATACTCTCGGCTCTATTTGTGAACCATGCCCATCTACTCCATAGTAGATTAAAACCTAATAGCTAATATATATATATATATATGTAGTTATATTCCCAATGACCATATTGGTCCTAGGTACCACCCATGATAACTTCTGTATCCTCCTCGAAAAGGGTTCCATCGTCTTGCTTCGAGAGCATTCCGTAACTACATCTGTAAAGGACTGCTGTGTAAGGCCTACAATACAGATACTCCATCGTCTTGCTCCGCGAGCGTTCCGTAGCTACATCTGTAAAGGACTGCTTCATAAGGCCTACAATACAAATGCTCCACTACTTACCACGAAAACGTAAATCACGACCGCACTAGTCTATGCCAGTGCTCGGACATCCACAATGTACCATGTTCGTTGATGGAAATTCTATCGGTTTAGAAAACCATCGAACGAATTTAAATTAAAAATAACCACAAGCGCACGGTGTACGAATGTAGCACGTAGCGAATACGGGTCGATCCGCAGGGAATTGATGATTTTAAAATTCTATTCAATCAAATTATACCAAAGTCGAGTGAAAGTTAAGCAAAAAATGTAGAAAACTAACAAAAGAAAATTGATAAAAATATGAGAGTGTTAAGACAATTTAGAGGCAATTCCACTCTCTAGATCACATAAATCAACAAAATGAAGTTATGATCTCTCTTTTCTTGTCATTAGTGAATTAGTTGATGTGTTTATCATAAGTATGGTATATTTGTGCTATTAATTAGCCCAATATAAACCATCAAACTATAACACAACTACTAATACACTTTTAAATCTCATAAAATTTGACAACAAAGTTGAAAGCAAAATCTATTTTAAGCATGGCCTATTAACTATTAATTAGAAATATAAGCCATCAAATTTTAATTTCAACATTCACTTCTTTGCCATAATCTTATGTAGATGAAGAGGCAATTTGTGTTTTGTTTGTTTAAGCATAGCCTATTTGTTATGAACAACATAGACTATCAAATTCAAAGCTAAACAACATCATTAAACCACTTCAATCATTCTCATTAAGCACAAAAGAGAGCATAAAAAACAAAATGTTGGATCTACATACTAGAGAGCTTCATTACCCCTAAATTGAAGGGATTAAGCTTTCATATTTGTTACCATATGAACAAATGTAGAAAGCCACATGAAACAAAAAGAGAAAAAGAGAGCAAAAATGAAAGGAAAAATTATTCTACTTGCATAAGTAAACTAGATCTACACTACAACATGAAAGGAAAATAAACAAGAGAAGAAAAGAGAAATATATTAAAGTTGCATAAAAAAATTACATGAAACAAAATGGCTAAGTAGCCATGGAAAAAGAAAAGAGAAGCTTTCTTTTATTTTGAGCCTAAACTAAGCTAAAGAGAGACTAACTAAGAGAAGAGGGTTACATGAAGATATGGGGTATTTATACAAGTGTTAAACCCTAATTTATATTTTTGGGGAATGCCCAAAATGCCCTTGTAGGAAGTGTGGTGGCCAAGTTATCATTAGCTTCAATAATCCCTCACTTAAATGTACATGAAGCCATTAATTCCATAAGCATGTGCATTAGCCTCTAATTTGTACATTAAGGTAGGTGGGTAGGTGGGGTCCTCCATTATCTTCACTTTGAATTATTTCCATCTTCATTTGTTCTCTTCACTCTTGTGCATGCATATATCATCATGTAACCACTTGTATATGACCATTTTGCCCTTGGATGAAGATGAATATGTGACGATTTGAAAGTAATATGAATTTTGGTTTAAACAAGTTAAAATACCCAATATGATCATTTATTTAATTTAAATAGATTAAATATGGTGGTAAAAATATACACATTTACGTGGACATCATACCACCCAGTGCGTACATTGAGGATTACGTAATCGTTCTGTCTACTATCTGAATCCCGCTAACAAGGTTTACCTTGTACGGAATTCAGTCGGTGATTTTCTATATTTGTAAAGGACTGCTTCGTTAGGCCTACAATACAGATATTCTAGTTGGTCTGTCTCTTTTTCATCGTGGCTATGGCCCCACGCAGCTACCCCTCAACTAACCGAAAGACTTCTAAAGAGTTAAGTGGTTGTGCCCTACTGCAAACAATCTAACATCCAAATGGAGGTGCCCCTCATCCAATGTCTCGATAGTGAAAGAATCATTAGCCTGTTGGTTTAACTCTAGTTTTTCCCAAAATTGCTTTTGGTCGTGTGCTGGCCGATATCCGCATGCGACTATCCTTAAACTTACTTGCAAGTACTGGACATACGAATACCCTACTCTGAACACCAAGCCCTTCTGACTGCCTACAAAGGTCTGCTTCGTTAGGCCTATAATGAAAATGCAGTCAAGGCATACTCTTTTGATGGAACACCTACAAACCTGCCTCCGGGGATGCAGCTTCGTTAGGCCTATCCAGAGGGCCATCCTATAGTATCCTCACGTCCTCTTAAAGTCTCGTACTTCATTCTAGCCCAAACTAAATGAGTTGGACGTGCTTCTCCTTTGTTGAAATCTGTGATGAACTGCTTTGTTAAATGCTTCATCCTTTGGGCTGCTCCAAACGCATCTCAATTCTTTTATTAGACCCTAAGTCTAATCTTTTAATTTGCGTTTAGTTTACTTTCTTATTCTATTGGCTACTTATTTACCCTAATTAGCATATTTTTTCCCTCGTCTCACCCCTATCTATTGTGAGATTTCCATTTATTTAACAGGGAATGTTGTTGGTATGAGCCACATTCATTATCTTGCTTATTTATCTTAATATAAATCTTGAGTTCATTAAAATAAGCCTCTTTTATCATTCCTGCTTTATTTGCTTTTTGACTTAATATAAATTATTCAAATAAGCTTCTACCATTATTATTGCTCATTAATTTATTCAAAGTCTCAAAATAAGCTTTTCCGTTCTTATTACTTAAATATAACCTATGTTATAATTCTACCTGTAATTGTCATTTCTTCTTCTTTTATAGTCCGTACATAATTCCATCATTTCTTTTCTGTTCTAATCTGCCTTCTTTTATTCTCTTATATTATATAATTCACTTACACAATAACTATCTTCTTAAATAGTCTGCGCAGTGAATGCAGACCTAGGTTCATTATCGTTTATAGCTTCAAGTTCTTATCCAATAATTTACTTGATTCATGTCATACATTGCTTTATTATCTTCTATTCTAGGAAGTAATTCTATTTTATTTGGTTGGTTATGAAAACTATGTTTAAAATCTATTTTCATATTTTAATATTAAATAATACTATAAATAATAATCCATAACTGCTAGATATTTCTTTTACTATTTTGGAATAGTGTAAAATACAATGGTTTCTCTTTTTTACACTAATTCTCTTTTTCTTTCTTTTATTCTAGCAATTACGTTCATTCTTATCTTTTCAATATTAAATAATAGAAATGTATCCTATTTTCTAAACCAACCAATTAACCTTTTAGTTACTCCCAAATCCAGTTATAAATTAATTAACTTTTCTCATTTTAACGTAATTTATTACAGTAATTCCATTCCTCAAACTTTTATTAATTTACATCTTATTTCCTTCATTTCAGTATTCTTAATTATTTAATCCATATTTATGTTTAATCTATTCTAATCCATACGCGAAGAAAGAGGAGAAAATAGAAGAAGAATGACGCTTGCGTAGAAATCCAAAACGTAGAAACATATGTAAATAATTACTAATACTGTAAATTCCTTATAGTTCAGCATAACTTAACTAATAGGATTAATTATTGAATAAAATTATCTAAACGGGAATTTAACGATAATATATCTTAAACTAAGAAGATATATAAATAAATCCACTCAAATTGCTAGCTTTCCAAATCTCCTTGATTTGTTTGCGCAATTCTCTGATTTTCTTGTATGTATATCCTTGCTTAATTTTATTTTTTGTTTAGGGAAAGACTTGATTGATAGAGGAGAAAGGAAGAGGGAGAAGAGAAGAGGAGTTTGTTGTAAATGACAACAGCTGATTCAGAGAAAATAGTGTGGGCTAGGGTTAAGTTACGTTCAATTTATAGGTGTAGTGAACAACTACGAACCATCCGATTAACACTAAAAACAATCCTCACCATCATTTATTGATTTGTTTACGTTAGCTTATAACATATAATTCTCCAATGTTATTCATTTATTCCTTTTTTATATGACCTTATTAATTCACGTTTCCTTCTAAATAAGATTCTCCCATTAATTATCCAATTAATTAGATCATATATATATATATATATCTATGTGTGTGTGTATGTATGTATGTATGTATATGTATATCCAATATTAATTGATTCTTATACGTTATAATTTCTTACCTATTTGAACACGTCAATTAATACCTCTATTAATTGATTGTATATAAAAGTTATACTTTTTAATTTATCTTATTAACTTACCTTCATCATAAACTTACTCTATTTGATTTTTGTATGCATTCCAATTCTTTTTTTTCTTTTTAACTTGGAAACAAATAATCCTATAACTGGCGTTTTCTTCTAGCTAATTAATTTACATTATTAGCTATTGTAACACGGGCATATTCTTCGATTAATTGACACCCTTTTTAAAACGCTCAACTGATTGCCAATTAATTAATTAACACGTTTTCCCATTTTAATCGATATCCAAATTAATTCCTGTGCATCACTAAACCACACATTTATTAGTTGTGTATATTTAAACCGCCAATTCATTACCCAATTAATTAACATATAAGTTTCCCTTTTTTATTAATTGATGCTTACTTAATGTCTTTAATTAATTTCTTAATTAATTGATTGCATCAATTATAAATTAATATATGTATGTTTTCATTTAATTTATTCCCCACATACATTTCCCTTTATTAGAAGATCCTTTAATTAATTAATGTTATAAAAGTGACATATTCTCTGACTAATTTACGCCTCTATGTCTCTTAATTAATTCCCCTTTTAGTTGATTGATTCTTCAATTAATCACGCACTTATTGCTTGCATAATCTATATAACCTCTTTATTCTTAAATGTATATATTTGACATTTATATTCTGTTTTGCAATTATGTTAATTCAATTGATTTTATTTAATTATATAAAAATGCGGGGTGTTACAACAGTATTCCTTTGACAGCGTTTTGAACAAAATATATTTCCTATGAGTGGTTAGTAATGTCATTCGAGTTGACTAATGTGCCTGCTTTCTTCGTATATTTCATGAACCGAATCTTCCGAGAGCATTTGGATAGGTTTGTGTTACTATTTATTGATGACATCCTAATGTATTCTAGGAATGAGCAACATCAACAAAAAGCGTAGTTTTCAAAATATCATTTTTGGAAGAAAGGAGTGAAATTCCTTGGTCATGTAGTTTCAGAATAAGGGTTGTCAATAGACCCAGCTAAGATTAAGGCTATTAATAATTGGAAGAGACCCGAGACGGTGACCGAGATAAAGAGTTTTCTTGGATTAGTTAGCTATTACCGGAGATTCATGAATGACTTCTCTCGTGTTGCAACACCGATGACTAAACTAACAAAGAAGGACATGAATTATGCTTGGACCGGTAAATATGAGGAGGCATTCTTGAAGTTAAAATATTTATTGATCAAAGCACCCATGCTAGTTGTACCAGATGACAATCAGGATTTGGTAGTCTATACGAATGTGATTGATGAAAAAAGTAAAGTGATTGCATATGCTTCTCAACAGCATAGACTGCATGAAGTTATACATCTGATTCACGATTTGGAGTTGGCAGCTGTAATTTTGCTTTGAAGTATGGAGACATTACCTTTTGGGAGAAAGATTTAAGTCGTTTATGGATCATAAGTCTTTAAGGCATTTATCTCTCAAAAGGAGTTGAATATGAGATAATAGAGGTGGTTAGAGTTCTTCGTATCTTATGATTTTGGTATTGAGTATACACTAGGGAAAGGAAACAAAGTAGCTAATGCACTTAGCAGAAAACATCAGAATGCATTATTAGCCATAATAGAGGAGTGGTAATATTTAGAAGCATTGACTACTTGTAGTGTGCAGTTAAGATCGACGGTTAGTTCTAATCAGTATACTGCTATGTTGTCTTGTTTAGAAGTTCGACCGGTAATGAACGAATGGATTGCTTCTAAACATAAAGATGATCCATTAATAGCTGAACGAACTAGAAGACTCAAAGTTGAGTTGAGTAGGATGATTTGAAATAATTTTATCTTAACCAAAATGGATGGTTAAGAAAGAAGGGACGATTGTGTGTTCCAGATGTGAGAGAGCTAAGGAAGAAAGTTCTTATGGAGTGTCACCGATCAAAGTTTACCATTCACCCTAGAGGAGCAAGATTGTACCAGGACATGAAGAGAATCTTCTAGGAAGGTATGAAAAGGGATGTAGGATTATGGGTAAAGCAACGTTTAAATTGTCAAAAAGTGAAAGCCGAGCATCAGAAGCCAAGTGGATTGCTTCAGTCTTCAAATATACAAGTGTGGAAATGGGATTCTATATCTTTGGATTACATTGATGGGTTTCCAAGGTCGAATAAGAAAAATGAGAGTAGTTGTATTATAGTGGATAGACTGACTAAGAGTGCACATTTCATTCTCGTCAAGTTGACAAGGATGGCACCTATTTTGGCTAAGTTATTTATGAAGAGTATTGTTTGACTGCATGGAATTCCTAGTAGTATTATCAATGACATAGATACCTTAATTACTAGTGCATTCTGGAAGAGTCTATAAGAGGTTTTGGGCACCAAGCTCCAAATGAGTACCACTTACCATCTACAGACATATAGGCAAACAGAAAGAGTTAACAAAATCTTGGAAGATGTGTTAAGAGTTTGCGTGGTAGTTTTTGGAGGATTGTGGGAATACCATCTACGCTTAGTCGAATTTTTCTATAACACTAGTTATTAGACCAGTATAGTGATAGCACCTTTTGAACCTTTGTATGGAAGGCCATGTAAATCACCCATATGTTGATTAGAGACAGGAGATAGACTAGTTCTTGGTCCAGATTTAGTGAGAGAAGCAACAGAAAAGATTGAGTTGATCCAAGCGAGAATGAAGGAAGCTCGATCTAGGAAGAAAAGTTACGTAGATAAGAGGCGTAAGGATTTAGAGTTCTCGGTTGGAGACCATTTTTTTTGTTAAAATATCACCGATGAAGGGTGTGGTACGATTTGGAAAGTCAGGGAAATTGGAATCGATATATGTTGGACAATTTCCTATTACAGAAAGGATCGTAAACCTCACTTATCAGATAGAGTTACCAAGCAGTTTGGTGGGAATCCACAATGTTTTCATGTTTCTCATCTTAGGAAGTGTAATCGTGATCCGAAGACTACTATCACTCCAACCGCATTGGAAGACTTAGTAGTAGAACTTGACATGGCAATTGTTAGGAACTAGTTCGTATTGTGGTTGGGGATGAGAAGAAGTTAAGAAATAAGAGAGTCAGATTATTAAAGGTCCAGTGGGGTGACAACGTGAAAGACTATACTTGGGAGACAGAGGACATATTAGAGACACTTATCCTGAATTTTTTGATCGTATGTTTTATGTCCATAATTATGTTTTGTACCTTATCATAATTTCAAAGATGAAATTCTTTAAGGAGGGGAACCTATAATATCCCTAATTATGATAAACATTATTTATGATATTTAATTAAATATAAAATAATGTATAATGATAAGGAGAATGGGATTTGATAATTAAAAGTCGTGGTGCCTAAATTAATAATTTAACTAGGATGGTTATAACTTAAATAAGAAGAAGGAATTTATGTGTTGGGCAAAATGGAAATAGGCCATATTTACTAAACATAAACCCTTACATTTTCTTCTGCCTCATTTACATTCACCCAAACACTATCAAACTCAAGGCCCAACATTACTAAGGAATCAGGAGAAGAAAATGCTAGGAAACAAGAGGAAAGCTTAGAGGAAATCAAATCTAAACTCAAATCTCATTTCTCTTCATCAAATCAAGGTGAATAATGATCACCCATCTCAATATTGCTTGTTTGTTTCGGTTTTATGTCTAAACTGGGATCATATGTTGTTATCATGCCATGTTATGATTGATTGGTTGATTATATGTTTGAATAATGAATTATTGGATTTATCATGGAATTATTTAATAGGTTTTAAGAGTGAAATCCTAATATATGACATCCAATTGACATGAAATTTCAACATGATGTTCATGAGATTATTTTAAAAGTGAGTTTTTAATTACATAATTTTCCAAGCAATTATGAATATTTTATGAATTTCCTAAGTGAGGAAAATGATTTATTTCGGGTTTTAAATATATAAAAAATTAAATAATGTTTTTTCCTCGAAATTTTTTTATGTTAAAGAATATGTTAATTCTGATTTATTATGATTTTTGGGGATTTTCCACAAGTGTTTATGAATTATTATGAATTTATTAGGCTAGAAAAGCTTAATAATTATATTAAAATAATAATATAAAATTATTGGTTTACAAATTATTTTAGGAATAATAACTCTGATCTATAGCAGTTTTCTGAAAAGGATTTGATCAAGAACTTTATTATACAGTGGCAATTTGACAAAGGATTGAAGTTGGTGAAAACAAATTGATTTTTAAAGAAATAAAATAGTTTTTATTTTAATTATGAGATTGCCACTTCATTATTAACCAATGCCGAGGTCCATCTATGTCGTAGCTATTAATCCCGCTACTATTGCTTTAAAGATAAAGATATTATGGCAAAAATGCCTTATATTTCATATCGGCTATAGTAATGCCGCAAGTTATCACCATGGTTTTAAACAATGTCACATTTTTCCTATTTGACACCATAGTTTAAGGCAACAATGCTGCAAGTCGTAGTTCCGACATTAATTACTTTAGGCAGCAATGCCGCTTATAAACATTAATTTCAACATCGATATAAATGGCAATGATGCCGCCTATTTTCTATATCGACATTAATGATATTAATGACTCGATGATATTGACGCCGAAGGTCATCAATGTCGGCATTCCCATGTTTCCAAATTTTAAAGCTTTATACTATGCAAACCAAAGGCTATGTCACTTATATTCGACAACCTGTATATTTATGTTATACAATATAAATGATTTTGGCCTTATGGCCTTATGCTTTATTAAATCAGATGCTTTAAAATAATAGCGACATAAAGGGGTGCAACAACCCACATCGACTATATCATTGCCGCACTTTATCGATTCAAATGGTTTATTATATATGGCTTCATAGCCTAAGGTTTTGAGGTGCAACAACCTCTGAATGGTTTCGAAGTTCATCAAAGCTATTTTATAAAAGCGTTTATCTTGGCATAATATTCTGGATACAATAAAGGGTTATAATTTCCTTGTTTTAAATATGGTTTCAAGGGTTAAATCATTAATAAAGAATTATGTTTCGAGAAAATAAAGAGGCTATTTAGTCCAGAATTTTACTAGTAAAATTATTGTTCTTATTACCATTACATAAATTGTGATAGGATAAACCGACTCAAGGATTAGAGAATAGAGAACCAGATGATGGGACTAGTGTAGGGTAGCGTCCTATACTTCAACTGTTAGTCCTAAGTTGATATTAGTCCACAATTCCAATGCATAGGGCTTTGTTAAGGGTAAAACTAAAAGTATGTTTACGCACAGAAAGGAATATAACTTTGATAGGTTATTGGTTGACCTTTAAAATTATTAGGTACATAGTGAGCCTAGCAAAACTATGAGATTGGCAAACAATCAAGTAAACACTTAAATGATTTTATTTGGATGGACGGTCTGGTTTACTCCTAATAGTATGTTGGATAATTTTGGTATATCAGCAGGTAGGTCCGAGTCGGTTTGTAGTAACCCTGGAAAACCATGAAGTAGAGAAAGACAATCAATTAATTGGGACAGATTGGTCAGGTTACCCATATAGCTTGCGTGCATATGATTGTTTATGTTTATTTAACCATTGTGAATGCAACAACATGATTATGATTGATATATTTTCAAAAGATATTAGTAAGGGAAAAACCCATTCCACTTGATGGTGTGGTCTCACCAGATATATATATTACCTAGATGGCATGTTATTATTCACCCCAGACTTTTTGTCCGACCCGATGTTTTTGCTCTTTCCCTTTAACTTTCGGTTACTCAATAATGTAGTTCGAGAGTAGGGTTTCTAGGTCTTAGGTTTGACGAATAAAGCTTCCGTAGATGTATAGGAGGCAGAGCTAGCTATATAGGAGTTTATTTATGTCCGCTATGTTATCATTTTGTTTGATTGTATATAATGGCAAAAATTGTATATGTCTAGTAGTAAATTTGATCAACTAAAGGGCATCTTCATATGTCGCTCATTGCGTATTTTATAATAATTATATTTTATCTGTACCTGGGCAACGTTTGAGATTATGTAATGAATATGGAAATTAATTAATGAAATCTATGTTTTGGAAAATTTTCATATTCTTGTGCTTTGATGTTAATGATACTATTAAATGATCTCATTTTATCACTAGAGAATAATACTATCGACGACTATGGCTTCAATAGCGCCTATTTTCGGCCTCGAAATGGGGAATGTTACAATAATCATTTTTTGCAAGAAGAAATGATAATTAATGTTTTTGATGACGAAGTTGAGTATCTTAAGCGTGGTGACCCTAGTGAAGAGCTCAGCCTCAAACCACTTGGTGAAGTAGTCAATGGAGACTGTGGCATGATTGTACTCTCCCTTGGTATTTGGTAGCTTTCCTATCAAGTCAATCCCCCATGTGTCGAATGGCCATAAGGAAGTCATAAGGGTAAGGAAGGTAAGAGAAGCTCTAGGGATCATGGAGAACCGTTGACATCAGTCGCATTTCTTGGCATAGTCCATTGAGTATCTTTGATCATATTATGCCATTAGTAGCCTTGCCATGTGGCTTCCATGCGGTTCTTCCATGATCTGGTCAGCTTCATCTTCAAACACCGCTGAAGTGGTATGGACTGCCAAATCGTCTGTAGAGCTACCCATTTGTAATCGTGTAATAAGGAGCCTAGTAGATAATCTTCTTTCCTTCTTTTCAGTTGGCAAGAAGTTCTTTACTTGTTAAGTACTTAATCAGGGTTGCCATCCAGTTGTTCTTGGATGGAGTATCAATCTATATTGTTGTTTCCCCTAGCTCATAGCAAGGGGTGCTTTGAATCTCGAATGGGACCCAAGAAGTGGCTTTTTCCATGTTTCTTACTGCCTTGGTCGACTGATTGGCCATAGCATTCTAATCCCTAGGTATCTTCTCCAACTTAAACTCAGCAAACACGCTTGTTATATTCTTAACCTCTATAACATATAAGGCCAGTGTTTTTCCCTTGACTTTGAAACGCTCGCCAATTTGATTAGTGACCAATGATGAGTCACTGAATATGTGGATGAAATATATGTTTAACTCCTTTGCTATCCTGAGGTCGGCCTAGACAACTTTGTAATAGGCTTCATTATTGGTTGTATTGAAAGTGAGGAGCGCTTCAAAACAAAGTTCTCTTCTTATGGGAGTGACAAGGATCATACCATCCCCTACCTTTAACGACCTGTATTTTTAACTATTTTAAATTATTAAATTTAATATGATTATTGAATAAAAATGGTTAGAATTAAAATTTAATGTTTTATTTATGTAATTTATTTGATATGGACTTGAATAAAATTTTGAAATAACCAATTTCGAAGATTTTGGCAATAACAAGTATTGAAATGAAATTCTATGTATTGGAAGTGTTTATAATCAATAACTGGAATTGAATAATAGATATTGAATTATTTAGATAGAAATAAAATAATGGTTGATAATTAAAATTTATTTGCAATTTAATAATTATTAATATAATTTATTGGATAATTAAATTGTTTAAATTTAATATTGAAAATTGTTTAAATAGTTGAATATTGAATTTAATATGAATGAAAATGATATCGGAAATTAATTTAAATTTTATTTAAACAAGAATGAAGATTGTTTACTTTTAAAATTGAATTTAGAAGTGAATAAATTAAAATTTGAAATTACTTGTTTTATTTAACGAGTACAATAGCCATTTTGGCCACTATCTCGGATTTCGACGAAACTAGTTTCATCTAATCCGTAATAGTGACTTATTATAGGATTTCAAGTTTCGTAGCAATCAGACTTGTCGTTTGGCCGTGCGAGCTTGAAACACGTAGAAATAAATTAAATGAATTTAATTAAAATAATTTGATTTTCAAAGCTATCTTCTACATACGATCGAATTAGGCCTCGAAACTAGTTCCATTGTGTTCGGAATGGCGGTAAAACATATAAAGCGCCAGACAACACGCTTCGTTTTGAGTTTGGAATTTCATGGGCCAATCAAGTTAGATATTTTCCTTATTATAATATTATATATTTACCTTTCTCCCAACATATCGTACACTCAGCCGAAAACTTGTCTTCCCCATTCCCCTTTCTTTTCTTTCTCTCATTTTAAATAGCAGATGTTCGAACATAAAAAAAAAGTAAAAGAAAATAAATATCGCGAGCATCGAACGATCGCGTGCGTGCGATGGTGGCTAGAGCAGCTCGCTAGTGGGTGGAGCGCGCGATGGGAATGGAGGGAGCGGCGGCTCTAGGGGAGGTTGTGCTCTAAATTTAGGGTTTTGAGTTGGGTTTTCAAGTTCTTGGGTCGTGCGCACTGGTGATCAGGTCGGAGCTAGGCGATGCCTGTGGTGGTTGTAGGCGTTGGCAGCGTACGATTTAAAAGAAATACGAAGAATGAATCGGTACTGGGAGAGGAGATGGAGATGGCGGCCTGGGTTGTGGGTGCGTGATGAGGGTATGATTTAGGTTAGTTAATTTAATTATTTATTAATTATACTGATGATAGTTTTAATTATTTCAAATGCTAATAAAATCCGTAATTTTTCCATACGAGGTCCGATTCGGACGAAACAAATTGCTTGGGATCGTATCGACATCATCTACGTTAGGGAGCTAGTTTGGAATTTATTTGAAGCTGAAATATTTTTAGTTTCAAATAAAAGGTGAGCGTTTTATAACGCTCACGGCGTACTAAAATAATTTTTATGTTAGTTAAATTTATATTGTGAAGTGATTTAAATTTATTGACTGTTGTTTGGTAAATTTAACTAACATTTCAATTGATATGAATTAAAATGATAGGAATTTGAGTTGACGGTTCAAATTTGAAATGGGAATTAAATTGATAGTTAAATTCCCGATTATCGATAACTAGTAAATTGTTATGATATTTTGACTGATTTGGATGTTGATTGGGATGGATGCTATTGATTGATATTTTTGATGATTTGGATGTTTATTTATTTTGATATATCCTGTTATCACCCTGTATATTATTTGACAGTATATAAAACTGTTAATTGAATTATTTCGAATAAATTAAGAAATAGGTTGAAATGATATATACCCATGACATTTATTTTGGATTGAAATGATATATCCAATCCTGAAATTAAATTAAATAACTAATCACCTTGTCATAGGATAGGAAATTATATATGGACACCGGATTGGTTATATTAAATGATTTTAAAATTCTTGGTTTTGGAATTATTTAAATGATTTTGATTTAAAGAAATAAAAATCGAATTTATGGAAATCGAAGTATTTTCGAACTTGAGAACGAAATGTTGAGATTGAAATTTGTTAACAGGAATTGTTTAAATAATCGAATTGAAATTTGAAGTTATAATTAAAACATGATTTAAATTATGGAAAATGATTTGTTTAAAAGGTTTAAACTTTTATTCGGACTTTGAAATAAATCCAGGAAAAAATAATTTAAATGGGTATTTCTAAATTTGACTCGAAATTGAATTATTTTAAAGAGTTGAACCTTGAATTAAATATTGAAGTTTAAAATTTAGTTTAAGTGATTTAAATCGATATTTTGAAATCAAGTCCGAAATTGATATAAATTTAAATGGTTTAAAACAGAGAATTGAATTAAAACTTGAACTATTGATTAAATCAATGAAATTGAAATTGGAATTAATTCGAATTGAAATCAAAATTGAAATTGAAATTGAGATTGAAATTAAAATCGAAATTGAAGTTGATTTGGATTGATGTGGAAATTGAAGTTAATTCGAGTTGAAATTGAAATTGGATCGATTTGAAGTGGATCGAGATTGAATGATTTGAATTGAAAGATTTGGAATTGAATCAGTTTGACGTTGAAACTATTTTAAATAAATTATTTTAGTATAAACTGTTTAAAATTTATATTTCTAAATATTCAAATTATTTTGATTTTACAAACTTTTTGTTTTATAAAACATTTTAAATACTTAAATCATTTTATATCAAAGTATTTTAACAATTTAACTATTTTTAAACTATTTAAAAAAATTCAAACTATTTTCTAAAATTCATACTGGTCAGAGTGGGAATCGTTTACATTTAAATCATAAATTTAAATGCGAATGAGGCTAAAATGAAGTTATAACCTAAATTGAAATTCGAATTGAATTCTGGAGTGAAATGACATATTGAACTGAATATGATTTTTGAATTAAATATGATAGTTTTGAAATAAAATTGATTTTTAAGAGAATATGATATTTTGATATCAAGTATGAATTGTTTTCGAAATATAAAAGTACCAATCGGTGTGTAAAACGACGTTTGGTTGTTAAAGAGACCGGGGCCTCTTATTGGCATACTCTCTGTCAATATTGTAACCACTTTAAAAACTGTGTACGCGAAGGAGACTCCATAACGAAGTTGTTGGATTTGGCCTCGTTTGCTGGATTTGAAGAAAGAGAACGATGATGGATAGACCCCGGCACTTGTGCCAATTTGAAATGACTAAAACAGGACGACTTGATAGGGCCAAGTGGGCTAGAAACCCCTAGCGGACATCTGTTCTTCGATTTTCTTGGGCTTGGTCCATATTATTACCCTTGTTGTTGGTTTCGATTGGTACACCTTGATTTTGGGATAACCTCCCTTGACTCGATATAGGATGGATGGACGTGGTGGGCGGTCGTGGCTACGATGCGTTACCACCAGCTCTACGACCCGAACTGGTGGTATCTTACCTTGGGCATTGCCTCATGTGCCTTGTCATACATTTATCCTTATACGCAACCACTACGATTTTGTTTTAGTATTGTCTTGTCACGGCGCCTCCCTGACACTGATGTTACTAGTGGTGTGAAACGACCCGATCTTCCAAGCCGGAAAATCGAACCATTAGGGTTCAAGAAAAAAGAGGTAGAAGAAGAATGTAGAAAACAACATCAGAATCTAACCATCGCAGCAGAATAAAATATAATATATATTAACATATCTTTACCCAAATCAAAACTATATCTGTTTTATACAATATCTCATCAGAGTATACATCAGAGAACACATAACATACAACTGGACAATAATCATGTCATGTCCTCAATACAACAGAGTACACAACTAAACAACACAGCGGAATATACATACACAAGTATGAAAATACGTATCTCCATCCAGCTCGTCTCCTGAGCTCCACAGCATCATATCATGTATCCTATAATACTCGGTTTGACCCGAGCATTATAATAAAATACACCCGAGTCAGTCTGGAATACCAGCGTGAGAAAATCACACTCAATTTATTATTAAAGTTTCAAAAATCATTTGAAACAAAAGCATCTCGTAAGACCACGCCACAAATAAACATGTCGGGTTTTTACCTTACGATAGCCAAAACACTTTTATCAAATCCATCTGATATTATAATAGTGTCTATATACAAGTACTTATTCAAATAGCTGAAATTGTTACATGATTAAATTCCATCTAATAGGTATACAAACAAAACCGTAAAGGCACGTAGGGAGAATGGATTTCCATCAATGACTAGGAACTGGGGTACCACCTGTCACAGTACCTGGTATAAATCAGCGTACCGAGGACCCACCCTAAGTCCCCTGCAACACAAGGCCGGAACTATCCCTTACTAGATAATTCCGAATAAAATCACCCCACAGTTGTGATCAGCAACCGCACCACTAAGCCGAAATAAAATGGGACATCTAGACAGGGATGACCTTACCCTCCAGTGGGAGCTACCCCGAAGCCTTGCTGCATAACCCCTGATTTTCAGTCATTCCCGGTTGATGAGGCTTGAGGCTAAGCGTTACCTTTTAGAACACATCCCTTAGAATGCCCATCGTCCGCCGACGATGTTTCGAAAGCATTCATCCATACAAGTCCGTCCCGGGTTCGAACGGAACCGAAGGCACTACTCCTACTACATCCATTTTGGATATATCCTCAGGATTAGTAGCGACTAGCCCTTGCACTTCACTGCTCCATCTTCGACTCTGAAATCGTTTCCACGAAACGTACAAACTAGATCGAAGTGGTTTTCAAGAAATAAATCTCGATCCCGGTCTCATCGAAACGATCAACGCATTGGCCAATATTGATAGTCGGTTATTTAACTATCAATTAACATTCACAACATTCATCAAACAATAAATAATTTCCCAATTATTTATTACCCTCAAATATCTTCGCAAGATATATTTCTATTTTCAATCCTTTGAAAACAATTTCAAACAGTTCCCTTTCACGGAATGCATTTCCCAAATATTTATTTCCTCTGAAACACCAAGTACAAAATACTTTTAGATTTTAAAATTATTTTAAAAACACTTTACTATAAATATAATTTATAATATTGAAATTTAAAAACTACTTTAATACTTTACTAGAATATATACTTTAAGAATATTTAAAATAAAACCACTTTATAAATATAAACTAAATTTCTCTTTTAACATAATACTAAGTCACTTTTATATAATTATTACAATAATAGGTTTTGAAAATCTTACTTTGGGATTTAACATTTAAAAATAATCAATTTTCTAAAACATGCTATTTAAAACTCAATTAGAACTTTTAACTTATATTTAAAATTGCTTTGAAAAACGTACTTGGCTATCCAAGGAAATACACTTCTCTTTACATCCTTTTAAAAAAAAATCAACGTTTATTTTTAAACCAATTCATATCCCTTTATAAATTCCCACCTTGAATTTATATTTTCAAATATCCACTGATATTTTATTTTACTTTATAAACCCAGTTTATAAATTCCAAAATCTCACTTCTCTTTTAAAATTCGAATTTTAAACAACTAAATCAATTTCCAATTGAATTTCCAATTTACTTTACTTTACTTTGAAATAAATTTCCTTTGCTACTTCATTTATTTCAAAATACATTAACTTTTAGATTTAATTCTTTATTGTGAATTAAAACCCTTTCTAAATGAAATTACCAATTTCAAACTTCCAAAATGCTTTCTTTATCCTTTAATTAGATTTAATCCTTAATTTCAAAAATAAATTCTTTATTCTTTATAATAATATCACTTTAGTTTTTAAGTTTATATTTTCCCTGTTAATTTAAAATTCCCTTATTCCAATTCACATGAATTATTTACTTAAAATTTACTCTTTTATTTCTTTCAAAATCCAATCCTATAGAATTTAATAACCCATTATACTTAGATATTCAATCCAACAATATCTTCCAATATTTCAATCAATAATAAAATCATCACAGGATATCAATATTCATAGCACATAATATCAAATAATCTAAATAATTTTGAGGAATCCAGTTGGATCCCTCCAACCTGTTTCCCTACATCCACAGACGTTAGCACAATACCAATTCCACTTTGAGGTGGAATATCACGGTATATGGGTTTATAAAATATCATCCGCTATTATGCGGCGCATAGGGTCTCATCCGCTATAAAATGCGGGAATCAACATGTAACGCCCCACTCTGAGACCCACAGTAACAAAGAGTATTACGGGAGTAATACTGTCTGTTAAAGCGGAGAATAGAGTATAGTGGAAGCGACCATTTATAATCAAGCTATAACTATCTACTGAATACGTCGAAAGGATGGTATCTATATATATTTTTCAAGTGGTTCGACATATTCAATAAATATTTATAACGAAATTACAATGGCTAAAGACCTATCAGAATAAGCATAGTAATAAATGATAAAACATCAAAGAACAGAATCACATAAAAGATATAAAATCCCAGAACAATACATCGTCAATACAGATCCAAATACTATAAATGGGTACAAAGCCACTGCCCACACATGTGAGTCAAAAATATATACATATCAAAGTCTGAATAATAACAGAGTAGCGGAAGAGTGGATAAATAAAAGCGCTATCTATCAGCATAGCAGATAATGTCCAAGCGGAAGCACAGAAGCTAAGTCTAGAGACCTAACCTGAAACAACTTGGTCTGACCCGAGCGAAAACACTCGGGTTAGGCTAGCTAAACAATCAGTAATAACTGAGATATATAATAATGCGGTACATAAATAAAACAGTACTTTTCCTAAGAGAAGAGTATTTTGGACCACATGAATATAATGACGGTCCCTAATCATCAATCAACGGTAAAAATCTCCAAAGAGAATATCAGCACCAAAGTGTTGAATAAATAAAATCGCCTCATTTCATCGGCGTAGCCAAAGCTATATAAAGTTGCCCATAGGCAATAATCCCAAGAATGACCAGAGTCTGTAATCAATGCCCAAGTAAAGATCGATGCTCCAAAGAGCAATGGGGATATACTGAAAAGTCAATGAAATCAAACAATGAAAAGCAGTGTCCAGAGACACTGTGAATCCATAAGGTAATCGCACTTACATCGTATGGTCCCATAGAACCAACACCGAATGGCGGTACTCGAATGGATATAAAAATCATCAGATAATACAAGTATAGCACGTGCAACGACCGGAGTCGTTATTGCCAAGTATTGTAGAGTTGTGATCGATCACTCGCACAGATGCGGAACGCGCGAGACGGCCAGATCCTTCCCAGAAGGATAAAGGCCCAGAGGCACATGCCGAAAAAGTAACTGCTCCATAGAACAGGTGTCCAGAGACGGTTGCCCAGAGGCGTGGTGACCCAGAGGTCCAGTACTGGCTGCCCAGAGGCTAATGTGTCACAAACTTCTTGGAGAGGAACCCGTAAAGTGTTAATAATGAGTCCCATACCCCACGTTCGCACTAAACGGTTTACTAACCAATAGCAAGCTCACATTTCAAACAATAAAAAGTCCACCTCGTATCATCGGTAAACTAGACCCAAAGGTCAAAACGATCAATCGAATAGGTCGGGGATTAACCGGAAAGAAAATACACACGGTTCCATAGGCCGGAGATTTCCTAACCGTTTAAGCACCTTTCAAATTCGCTCGACGTGCTAAAAGTGAGTGTGAGATTTTTATTATAGAAAATAATGGTTCGAAACGGATTTATAATTGATTTTGAGAACACTTTAAAATGGCTTTTGAAAACTCTCATATTATGGAGTAAATAGTTTACTAATTAAAAATAATATTATATAATAATTTCGAAAGCCATTTCGAAGTGAAAAATTCTTTTAAAACCTTTTTATAAGGCCCGTGTATGAAATCCAGAGGCAAATCTCAAAGAAATCGATAAAACCAGAAAATCACTGAAAATATTCCAAGTGTTGGAAAATAGTCCAAAACTGACGCGAACCCAAGTTCGGAAAATTATTCGGACCAGCAAACTGAATCCGAATGGCATGAAATTTTTTAGGAACGTAGTCTGACATTCCTACTTCAGAACGCAAAAAGAATTACTCGATTCCGACTTGAAACGAAGAAACGGCGTCGTCTCAAAGTCGGACAAAAATCACAAAACTCTACTGTGTCAAAACAGTGCAAAGGTCCCACTTCGATGACATGGTCGAAGAGTCACATGAACTCAGATCTTGATAAAAATTTGCAGGAGCATATAAAAGTACTCCTACTTTGATATGCAACAAGAATCGTTCAGTTCCGACTTAAAACGAAGAAATGACAATGTTTCAAAGTTGGTCCGACGATAATTGAAAATGATCACTATTGTACAACAATTTCTGGGTGCTACTTCGGCAATAGAAACAAAGTATCTAATACACCCAGATCTAAACCAAACTTTGCATGGTTGAAGATCTCGACCTCATATTTTTAACGAGACCAAAAATAATGAAATCCGACAAAGGACGAGCTCGGTATGGCGTCGCAAAGTTGGGGTTCTGCGCTGAAAACAACGAGAGCAAAGAGACTAAGGCATGTAGCTATGCACTAACAGACCAGAGATGAAAAACCACAATTTTGGCATAGTAGACTTCCAATTCTGACATGATGAATAAAATAAAATTTGTAGCTTAGTTTCTAAGCTTTCCGGAATGACCAAGATCGTCAAATTCCGATCGGGGATGAAAATTCTATGACTAAAACAATTCTCAGATCTAAATTCCATATCACTGTCGTTGTGCTCTCGGGACAGTGGTAAGAATGCACAGTTTTGACAAAATTAACTTCGAAATTTCATGAAACTCAAAACATGAAACTTTTAGCCCTAAATCTAAGCTTTCCAAAACATCCAAAATTATTAGATTTGGATAAGAAACGAGTAACTTATGGCCAAATCAATTTCAGGTCAGCGACAAACAAACGTGATTTTGACCATTCAAACCTCAAAATTAGGCAAAGCACAAAACATAAAAGTTATAGGCTATAGAATAAGCTTTCCAGAACATGAAGAAAATCTTAATTTCGATTTAAGATGGATAAGATATGCCTAATTTACTAACAGCAATAAACTAATTATAATTTCAACTAGCATATATTACAACCACCTTATGTGCACACCCCAAAATGAAAGCAAAGATGATCAAAGAGATATGATTCACATGTTACATAATAAAACATTTGTTACTAACTGATTACCGAAATCAAAAGATGATGAAACACATATTATAAGAGGTTTTTAGAAATATACCTCTCTAGAAAGCAACAAAGACCACTATAGTATCAACCCAAGTTAGCAAAAGATGATTAGGAGGCTATAAGATCAAAAAAACACATAAAACATGTGTTACCAAATAAATTTCAGAAATTAGAAAGATATAAAAACTGATTTGAGGTGGGTATTTGCATTACCTTTGCATAGAATGACTTGCATAAGCTAAAACTAGAAGGAGATGAAGATAGAGGCCATTTTTGTTAAGAAGCTTTAGGAAATGATTAGGGTTTTGATTAGGGATGAATGAATGAGGTTAGGAGAGTTTGAGATAATTTATAGAGGAGGTTTAGGGTGGGTTATTGGGCTAGGTTTAGTAACCCAATAAGAAGAGAGTTATTTACATATTTCCAAAATTTAGTCTAAGTGTTCGTATATGTTTATAAAACTCATTTTTCTTATCCAAACCCGTTTAAAAATCTCTCTTAAAATATTTAACTTTCCAAAAATAACATTTTATCCTCATTTTAAATCCCATATTTCCCATTTAATTAAAATAGCCTTTTTCAAATAAATTTTTGTTATTCCAAATCCTTTTATGCTTCATTAAAATAAATAAAAATCCTAACTTTTATTTATTAATTGGTAATGCAAATCCTGGGTTGTTACACAACAATTCCAATATATATATATATATATATTGATATATATACTACTATATATACTATCAAACCAATATTTAAATTTAACTATTTAAATTTAAACAGCAACCAGATGAGTGAGATTAACTCACCTTTGCTATTATTTGCAATCCATTTCCATTCCAGCTTGTTCCTCGATTTTAGACCTTGTATAAATATTTACGGTTTATTACTATTCGAAATAAATCGAACAATCGATTTTAATTAATATTCATTTTAAACTTTAAATCATTGGGTTAATAAAATTCCAATTTTACTTACTATTAAATCCCTGGTAACAAATTAAATGAATAGTTTTTATCATTAGATTGAAATGTTAAAAATAATCTAATCAACTAATGATTTTAATTCAACTAATAGTTTGATAAAATAATTTTAGTGACTATTCATTAAATAAGTTAATTATCAAACTAATTACCATAATACATTCCTAGATGTATTTATATTATAAATTTCTTTCCTGTAAATCAAATAGTAATTATGCTTACCGTACAAACAAATGTACTTATTTATCTTATAAATTGGAAAATAGCAAAATGTTGTCTTACTGTAAAAATGCTTTTATCTATAAATATATCTATAAAAATACAGACTTTATATATATTTATATATATATATTTTTTAAAAACCCTATTGTAATATATACATATTCATACTTATATTCTCTTCGAAATAAACGCAAAAATTTAACTTATGAATTACAATATGATAGACAGAAGAATACCTTAAGCTTGTAAAAACTGATAATCGCCTCGCCTAAGCGATCCATCAACACTCGAGCGTAGCATCGACCTTGCGAGGCTAACGGAGCCACCCACGAACCCATCCTGACCAAACTTTAATCGCGAGCCACCACCTAGGCTTCATCGCTGCAGCCTCGCTTCCATCCATTCGCAACTGAATCCCCAACCTTGATCGAATGCCTCCCACTCGAGCCCCAACTCATGGCCACACTCGCACTTCGCGACGACGACTCGGTCTCCTCCTTCTTTCTCTGAATCGAACCATCTTCGATTCTAGGTTGAGGAAAGGGGAGACAAAGAGGGAACACGCGACTGAAAATTTTCGAATCGCGGCATGAAAAAGGAGACTCACAAATTTGAATTCGAACAATCATTCGGCAGTTCGATTTGGTTTTATATTTTTTTTTATATACGAAACTGGGAGGCTTCGATTATGATTTGGAAAAGGGAGGGCCGGCTTTGATTTGAATAGAGAGTAAAGGAAGCCTCGGCTTCGAATAGAAGGGAAAGATGGAAAGGAAGCTCGCGATTTTGTGATCTGAAGGGGAAAAATGAACGAATTTGAACCTCGTTTGAATGATTTTCAAAAAACGAAGAAAAGGAAAAGCGTGCTGTCATATAGGGAAGTGGCTTCTAAAGAAAGATAGCAGCCTCAGATTTTTTTCTCTGCTTTGATTTGAACGAGGGGAAATAAAGTTTTGACGTGATATTAATTTGACTGGTTAACTAATATTTTAATTTGATTTAAATTTAAATTTAAATCGACTCGAATTACACAACCTAAAATCTCGACCTCTTATCGCAACGTGCCGCTAGGCGTTTATAATGTTAAACCCCTATTTCGAACACAATGGAAAAAGTTTCGAGTCCTAATTCGATCATATGGGGAAGATAGCTTTTCGGATCCATTTATTATATTAAATTTCGATTTAATTTTCAGCGCGTTTACTTATCGTACGCTCACACAACAACTCCAAATGCTATGAAATTTGAAATCCGATAAAAATACGCTATTACGGATCAAATGGAACTGGTTTCGTCAAATTCCGAGACTGTGCCTCGGAAGGCTACTTTTAAATTCAATTTAAACAATATTTTTTTTTAGAATTTAACAAAACACTTCCAAATTCAGTTTCAACACTTTTACTATCTTCGGTACTATCAATATAATTTTTACAAGCCTTTAAATTATTTTTAACAGGCTTAAAATTCCTAATTCACCATTTTAACCAATTTCCAAGTATTTAATCCAATAATTAAATTACAAAATAAATAGTGATATTTGAAATTCAAGTTAAAATTACCCTTTTGAATATTTAAAATCAATTAAATATTCCCATTTCAAATATCCAAAATTCCGGGTCGTCACATTCCTCCCCCCTTAAAAAAATTTCGTCCCCGAAATTACTAGTTAGGAAGAATGATCCATAACCCATTAACTATTTCTTCAACTCCAAATAGCTTTTAACAACTTGCCAAACAAATCTTTTTATCACAAACACACTAACCATTTTCTAACCTTTCAACTTATCCATAAGTTCCCAACAACATAACTTACTTATCAATTCAAATTTAAATTTGAAATCAAATTTTGAATTATCAAAATTTTCTCAAAATTTTTCTAACTCTCTAAATTTCCGAAAAATTTCACCAGCGTCTCCTTTGCGCGGCTAGCTCGGTACAACTACAAAATGGCTCTACGACCTCCCAATCTCAAAAAGAAAACAAAAAGCCAAGTGGCTGGATCAAAAACCCAATCAAATTTCATATAGAAATTCAAATACATACCTTTTGTCGGGCCATTAAATTTTATCTTCTAAAATCAAAAATCCCAATTTATCCATTGCTTTTATACACCTGCATATCCTACTAAGCAATAATATTCAATCACAATTCCAAAGTCATTTTATACTTTTCTTTACAAATTTCCAATATTTGTTTTGCTTAAGCCCGTACGATGCACATATATCATCCGTACGCAATATCAAATCCGATCGCTTACTCTATTACACAATTTCACTTCCGAACTAGTATTGTCCACCCGACTTCCTAGTGCGGACTCAGATCTGGTTTCTTGATCAGAAACCGTTATTCTCCTTGCATAGTCACCAACTATGATAGAGAATTACCAGAATCAATCAACAATCCATATCCAGGTTCGCCGTCGAAAATCGAGTGAAAAATCCTAACTCGGATCGGTATAACTACCTCGAAATTCTGTGCTCGAATCTAGATCAAATAGCTATGCGAATAAAATAATATACGTACATCCTACGTATTAATTTCAATTGATTATCAGCTATATCAATTCTCTTTTATTTCGCATTCCTTTTGATTGTTATCCACTTATTCACAACTTTCCCATCTCACAATTTACAGTTTCAACCTCAATTATTCACTTAGCATACTTTCAGTACCAAATTTTCTTAAGAATTCACTATTCATTTCTTAAGTTCAAGATAAACATTTTATATACTTCTTGGATTTGTTTCACTTCATTCTTGAAGTTTATATAAAATTTTATTCACTTTTGTCTTTACAATTCCATTAGATTTCAATTTGGTTTCAAACCCTGAATACTGAATTTTTATTCATCTTATCTCAATCAATATTTAATTGACCATTTTCTTTAGTAGTTTCACTTGCTAATTTGTTTTCATATCTCAAATAAAAGTTTGTTTGCAACCTTTTCTTTCTTCAATTTCTTTGATTTCACCTTACTTTATATACACACTTAAATTAGATTTCCATATTCAGTTCAATTCTTTATGCTTATCAATTTTAAATCATTTATCGTTAATGAAAATTTTCAAACATTTCAAAAAAAATTCTAACTCCCAAAATTTACGGAAAATTTTGGCAGAGTCTCCCTTGTACGGAGGGGCTTCTGCGATATCGTAGGATGCACAAATATATATATATATATATACATCAGCCTCAGGCCGGAAATCATAATATATATCAATATATGCAGTTCATATCTCCTATTTTGAATTTTTGCGTAAACGTACCTTATTTTAGCATTTTTAAGAAAGCAGCTATTTGTTTTAGCAAATTTCGCAATCAAATCCAGCCAAACGGCTTCCCGGTACCTGTACTAACTCAACTTAAACAGGTAAGTGACCAATATACAAAGTTTATTAACATTTCACTTAATTACAATAGCTAAACACCTGTATAACATAAGCAATATACCCAAAATAATTTTCATAAGCAATTTATATGGTTTCGACACCAATTTCAATTGCATATTAATAACCATTTCCTAAGTAATTGAACTCAAACTTTTATTTATTGGACTTTCATTTTCATCCGAAGCCAAGCTTCCATAAATTCAAATTTAAATTAATTTACTTGAAATCATTTCAATTTCATAACTTAAGTTCATTCTCATTTTATTTGGGCAATATATTTATTATTCCATAAACAGTTCTAAATAAGATTCCAGAGTTTAAACAATTTCCCATAATTTCAAAATCACCTTTGAAATCAACTATATCCAAAATCCCTTTAAATTTCAAAACCAAACCCAGTTTTGCAATCAAACACCAGCCCAAAACATCCAGGTAGCAATTCCTCTTTTGGAAACTCGAAAATGAACACCGATGATGTACCGATGATGTTGCGATCATCATCGGAATTATTTTCCAGCGACCACTGAGAGTTTAGTGCTTTTATCTCTTTTTTAAAAAAAAAATATTTCAAATATTTTTAATTTCCAAATCTGTCCAAAACTTTTGAAAACTGCTTTCAACTTCCAAGGGATCTAAACCTTTCTCAAAATTCCAAATTTGAAACCCATTCCGATTTATTTCCAAATATTTCTCTGGAATCCTATTCCCAATTATAAATCATATTTATAATTCACAGTTACAACTTTCACTTTATTATCTAAATTTATTTTCTTAACTTTGGTTATAAGTTTTCAATTTCTTATTCAATTCCCTCCTAATGATAATAATTTATTATCATCATTTAACAACCAAACATCCAAATATAACTATAATAATTTATAAAAATTATTTATTTCATATACAAAAATAATTTAGGTAAAATTATTTCATTTACCCTATTTTAAAACAATATTGTGTCGGTTTATCTTGTTTAAGAGTTTAGAAACCCCTATCGATATTGTGGCGTCCGACACATCGACCAGAATCCATAAACACTCAACCGATAAGTCAACACAATATAAATCCATTTTATATTCACTAACAAATACGCGCCCATATCTATTAATACTCTCAAAATTACCACCAGAGCCAAGGTTATCGCCAACCATCGCTCTGATGCCAAATGAAACGACCCGATCTTCTAAGCCGGAAAATCGAACCATTAGAGTTAAAGAAAAAAGAGGTAGAAGAAGAATGTAGAAAACAACATCAGAATCTAACCATCGCAGCGGAATAAAATATAATATATATTAACAGATCTTTACACAAATCAAAACTATATCTGTTTTATACAATATCTCATCAGAGTATACATCAGAGAACACATAACATACAACTGGACAATAATCATGTCATGTCCTCAATACAACAGAGTACACAACTAAACAACACAGCGGAATATACATACACAAGTACGAAAATAGGTATCTCCATCCAGCTCGTCTCCTGAGCTCCACAGCATCATATCCTGTATCCTATAATACTCGGTCTGACCCGAGCATTATAATAAAATAACACTCGAGTCAGTCTGGAATACCAGCGTGAGAAAATCACACTCAATTTATTATTAAAGTTTCAAAAATCCTTTGAAACAAAAGCATCTCGTAAGCCCACGCCACAAATAAACATGTCGGGTTTTTACCTTACGATAGCCAAAACACTTTTATCAAATCCTTCTGATATTATAATAATGTCTATATACAAGTACTTATTCAAATAGCTGAAATTATTACATGATTAAATTCCAGCTAATAGGTATACAAACAAAACCGTAAAGGCACGTAGGGAGAATGGATTTCCATCAATGACTAGGCACTGGGGTACCACCTGTCACAATACCTGGTCTAGATCAGCGTACCGAGGACCCACCCTAAGCCCCTGCAACACAAGGCCGGAACTATCCCTTACTGGATAATTCCGAATAAAATCACCCCACGGTTGTGATCAGCAACCGCACCACTAAGCCGAAATAAAAAGGGACATCTAGACAGGGATGACCTTACCCTCCAGTGGGAGCTACCCACGAAGCCTTGCTGCATAACCCCTGATTTTCAGTCATTCCCGGTTGATGAGGCTTGAGGCTAAGCGTTACCTTTTAGAACATATCCCTTAGAATGCCCATCGTCCGCTGACGATGTTCCGAAAGCATTCATCCATACAAGTTCGTCTCGGGTTCGAACGGAACCGAAGGCACTCCTCCTACTACATCCATTTTGGAAATATCCTCAGGATTAGTAGCGACTAGCCCTTGCACTTCACTGCTCCATCTTCGACTTCGAAATCGTTTCCATGAAACGTACAAACCAGATCAAAGTGGTTTTCGAGAAATAAATCTCGATCCCAGTCTCTTCGAAACGATCAACGCATTGGCCAATATTGATAGTCGGTTATTTAACTATCAATTAACATTCACAACATTCATCAAACAATAAATAATTTCCCAATTATTTATTACCCTCAAATATCTTCGCAAGATATATTTCTATTTTCAATCCTTTGAAAACAATTTCAAACAGTTCCCTTTCACGGAATGCATTTCCCAAATATTTATTTCCTCTGAAACACCAAGTACAAAATACTTTTAGATTTTAAAGTAATTTTAAAAACACTTTACTATAAATATACTTTATAATATTGAAATTTAAAAACTACTTTAATACTTTACTAGAATATTTACTTTAAGAATATTTAAAATAAAACCACTTTATAAATATAAACTAAATTTCTCTTTTAACATAATACTAAGTCACTTTTATATAATTATTACAATAATAGGTTTTGAAAATCTTACTTTGGGATTTAACATTTAAAAATAATCAATTTTCTAAAACATGCTTTTTAAAACTCAATTAGAACTTTTAACTTATATTTAAAATTGCTTCGAAAAACGTACTTGGCTATCCAAGGAAATACACTTCTCTTTATATCCTTTTAAAAATAAATCAACGTTTATTTTTAAACTAATTCATATCCATTTATAAATTCCCACCTTGAATTTATATTTTCAAATATCCACTGATATTTTATTTTACTTTATAAACCCAGTTTATAAATTCCAAAATCTCACTTCTCTTTTAAAATTCCAATTTTAAACAACTAAATCAATTTCCAATTGATTTTCCAATTTACTTTACTTTACTTTGAAATAAATTTCTTTTGCTACTTCATTTATTTAAAAATACATTAACTTTTATATTTAATTCTTTATTGTGAGTTAAACCCCTTTTTAAATGAAATTACCAATTTCAAACTTCCAAAATGCTTTCTTTATCCTTTATTTAGATTTAATCCTTAATTTCAAAAATAAATTCTTTATTCTTTATAATAATATCACTTTAGTTTTTAAGTTTATATTTTCCCTATTAATTCAAAATTCCCTTATTCCAATTCACATGAATTATTTACTTAAAATTTACTCTTTTATTTCTTTCAAAATCCAATCCTATAGAATTTAATAACCCATTATACTTAGATATTCAATCCAACAATATCTTACAATATTTCAATCAACAATAAAATCATCACAGGATATCAATATTCATAGCACAGAATATCAAATAATCTAAATAATTTTGAGGAATCCAGTTGAATCCCTCCAACCTGTTTCCCTGCATCCACAGACGTTAGCACAATACCAATTCCACTTCGAGGTGGAATATCGTGGTATATGGGTTTATAAAATATCATCCGCTATTATGCGGCGCATAGGGTCTCATCTGCTATAAAATGCGGGAATCAACAATTCCAATATATACATATTCTAATATATATATATATATTGATATATATACTACTATATATACTATCATATCAAATCAAACTAATATTTAAATTTAACTATTTAAATTTAAACAACAACCAGATGAGTGAGATTAACTCACCTTTGCTATTATTTGCAATCCATTTCCATTCCAGCTTGTTCCTCGATTTTAGACCTTGTATAAATATTTACGGTTTATTACTATTCGAAATAAATCGAAAAATCAATTTTCATTAATATTCCTTTTAAACTTTAAATCATTGGGTTAATAAAATTCCAATTTTACTTACTATTAAATCCCTGGTAACAAATTAAATGAATAGTTTTTATCATTTGATTGAAATGTTAAAAATAATCTAATCAACTAATGATTTTAATTCAACTAATAGTTTGATAAAATATTTTTAGTGACTATTCATTAAATAAGTTAATTATCAACCTAATTACCAAAATACATTCCTAGATGTATTTATATTATAAATTTCTTTCCTGTAAATCAAATAGTAATTATGCTTACCGTACAAACAAATGTACTTATTTATCTTATGAATTGGAAAATAGCAAAATGTTGTCTTACTGTAAAAATGCCTTTATCTATAAATATATCTATAAAAATACAGACTTTATATATATTTTTTTTTTTTGAAAACCCTACTGTAATATATACATATTCATACTTATATTCTCTTTGAAATAAACGTAAAAATTTAACTTATGAATTACAATATGATAGACAGAAGAATACCTTAAGCTTGTAAAAACTGATAATCGCCTCGCCTAAGTGATCCATCAACACTCGAGCGTAGCATTGACCTTGCGAGGCTAACGGAGCCACCCACGAACCCATCCTGACCAAACTCCAATCGTGAGCCACCACCTAGGCTTCATCGCTGCAGCCTCGCTTCTATCCATTCGTAACTGAATCCCCAACCTCGATCGAATGCCTCCCACTCGAGCCCCAACTCACAGCCACACTCGCACTTCGCGACGACGACTCGGTCTCCTCCTTCTTTCTCTGAATCGAACCATCTTCGATTCTAGGTTGAGGACAGGGGAGACGAAAGGGGAACACGCGACTGCAAATTTTCGAATCGCGGCATGAAAAAGGAGACTCACGAATTCGAGTTCGAACAATCATTCGGCAGTTCAATTTGGTTTTATATTTTTTTTATATACGAAACTGGGAGGCTTCGATTATGATTTGGAAAAGGGAGGGCCGGCTTTGATTCGAATAGAGAGTAAAGGAAGCCTCGGCTTCGAATAGAAGGGAAAGACGGAAAGTAAGCTCGCGATTTTGTGATCTAAAGGGGAAAAATGAACGAATTTGAACCTTGTTAGATTTATTTTCAGAAAACGAAGAAAAGGGAAAGCATGCTGTCATATAGGGAAGTGGCTTCTAAAGAAAGATAGCAGCCTCAGATTTTTTTCTCTGCTTTGATTTGAACGAGGGGAAATAAAGTTTTGACGTGATATTAACTTGACTAGTTAACTAATATTTTAATTTGATTTAAATTTAAATTTAAATCGACTCGAATTACACAACCTAAAATCTCGACCTCTTATCGCAACGTGCTACTAGGCGTTTATAATGTTAAACCTCTATTTCGAACACAATGGAAAAAGTTTCGAGTCCTAATTCGATCGTATGGGGAAGATAGCTTTTCGGATCCATTTATTATATTAAATTTCGATTTAATTTTCAGCGCGTTTACTTATCGTACGCTCACACAACAACTCCAAATGCTATGAAATTTGAAATCCGATAAAAATACGCTATTACGGATCAAATGGAACTGGTTTTGTCAAATTCTGAGACTGTGCCTCGGAAGGCTACTTTTAAATTCAATTTAAATGATATTTTTTTTTAGAATTTAACAAAACACTTCCAAATTTAGTTTCAACACTTTTACTATCTTCGGTACTATCAATATAATTTTTACAAGCCTTTAAATTATTTTTAACAGGCTTAAAATTCCTAATTCACTATTTTAACCAATTTCCAAGTATTTAATCCAATAATTAAATTACAAAATAAATAGTGATATTTGAAATTCAAGTTAAAATTACCCTTTTGATTATTTAAAATCAATTAAATAATCCCATTTCAAATATCCAGAATTCCGGATCGTCACATTCCTCCCCCCTTAAAAGAATTTCGTCCCCGAAATTACTAGTTAGGAAGAATGATTCATAACCCATTAACTATTTCTTCAACTCCAAATAGCTTTTAACAACTTGCCAAACAAATCTTTTTATCACAAACACACTAACCATTTTCTAACCTTTTAACTTATCCATAAGTTCCCAACAACATAACTTACTAATCAATTCAAATTTAAATTTAAAATCAAATTTTGAATTATCAAAATTTTCTCAAAATTTTTCTAACTCTCTAAATTTCCGAAAAATTTCGCCAGTGTCTCCTTTGCGCGGCTAGCTCGGTACAACTACAAAATGGCTCTACGGCCTCCCAATCTCAAAAAGAAAACAAAAGGCCAAGTGGCTGGATCAAAAACCTAATCAAATTTCATATAGAAATTCAAATACATACCTTTTGTCGGGCCATTAAATTTTATCTTCTAAAATCAAAAATCCCAATTTATCCATTGCTTTTATACACCTGTATATCCTACTAAGCAATAATATTCAATCACAATTCCAAAGTCATTTTATACTTTTCTTTACAAATTTCCAATATTTGTTTTACTTAAGCCCGTACGATGCACATATATCATCCGTACGCAATATCAAATCCGATCACTTACTCTATCACACAATTTCACTTCCGAACTAGTATTGTCCACTCGACTTCCTAGTGCGTACTCAGATCTGGTTTCTTGATCAGAAACCATTATTCTCCTTGCATAGTCACCAACTATGATAGAGAATTACCCGAATCAATCAACAATCCATATCCAGGTTCGCCGTCGAAAATCGAGTGAAAATCCTAACTCGGATCGGTATAACTACCTCGAAATTCTGTGCTCGAATCTGGATCAAATAGTTATGCGAATAAAATAATATACGTACATCCTACGTATTAATTTCAATTGATTATCAGCTATATCAATTCTCTTTTATTTCACATTCCTTTTGATTGTTATCCACTTATTCACAACTTTCCCATCTCACAATTTACAGTTTCAACTTCAATTATTCACTTAGCATACTTTCAGTACCAAATTTTCTTAAGAATTCACTATTCATTTCTTAAGTTCAAGATAAACATTTTATATACTTCTTGGATTTGTTTCACTTCATTCTTGAAGTTTATATAAAATTTTATTCACTTTTGTCTTTACAATTCCATTAGAATTCAATTTGGTTTCAAACCCTGAATACTAAATTTTTATTCATCTTATCTCAATCAATATTTAATTGACCATTTTCTTTAGTAGTTTCACTTGCTAATTTGTTTTCATATCTCAAATAAAAGTTTGTTTGCAAACTTTTCTTTCTTCAATTTCTTTGATTTCACCTTACTTTATATACACACTTAAATTAGATTTCCATATTCAGTTCAATTCTTTATGCTTATCAATTTTAAATCATTTATCGTTAATGAAAATTTTCAAACATTTCAAAAAAAATTCTAACTCCCAAAATTTACGGAAAATTTTGGCAGAGTCTCCCTTGTACGGAGGGACTTCTGCGATATCGCAGGATGCACAAATATATATATACATCAGCCTCAGGCCGTAAATCATAATATATATCAATATATGCAGTTCATATCTCCTATTTTGAATTTTTTCGTAAACATACCTTATTTTAGCATTTTTAAGAAAGCAGCTATTTGTTTTAGCAAATTTCGCAATCAAATCCAGCCAAACGGCTTCCCAGTACCTGTACTAACTCAACTTAAACAGGTAAGTGACCAATATACAAAGTTTATTAACTTTTCACTTAATTACAATAGCTAAACACCTGTATAACATAAGCAATATACCCAAAATAATTTTCATAAGCAATTTATATGGTTTCGACACCTGTTTATATGGTTTGGATTAATTAGATGAATATTAATAATTGTTAAATGGTTTTCTTGGTTGTAAATCATTGTTATAACTGTTTTGGCTGCATATTATTGTTTGTTGTGAATTGGTGCTAATGTTTATGATTTAGATTCAAAATTCATGCTATGTGGTTCTATTTAACTCATACATGTTTTATATCTTATTATAAGTAACTAATATTCTAATTTGAGTTGAGATAGGTACATACGAAGACCGTTTGGACGTATACGCCGGTTTTTATATGCTTTTTCTTGCTTAATACGAGCAAACTCACTCGTATTAAAAATAATAAGGTACATATCTTGGATTACATACCACATTTTTATATTTTTTTCCCTATGGGATGCCTCATCACTGAGATGAGATGTATATTTGGTATATATTGTGTGATATATTATATTGCAAAAAATTTCCAATCGAGCCGCGCAAAGGAGACTCTGCCGAAATTTTCCGTAAATCCGGGTGTTAGAAATTTTTTGAGGTTTTAAAATTTAATAACTTGTATTGATAACTAACTTGTAATTTCCGTAAGCCGATCGGAGTTGCTTAGTAGAAGTGTAGTAAAAGTTTTCTAGAAAGATTTTATTATTTATAAGTTAATTATTTTGAGTAAAATATATAGTGTGTTAAATTCTCCACTTAACCCCTTTCGAGGACGAAAAGTTTTGAGTGGGGGAGAGTATAACGACCCGTATTTTTAAATATTTTAAATTATTAAATTTAATATGATTATTGAATAAAAATGGTTAGAATTAAAAATTGAATGTTTTATTTATGTAATTTATTTGATATGAACTTGAATAAAATTTTGAAATAACCAATTTCGAAGATTTTGGCAATAACAAGTATTGAAATGAAATTCTATGTATTGGAAGTGTTTATAATCAATAACTGGAATTAAATAATAAATATTGAATTATAATAAAAATAAAATAATGGTGATAATTAAAATTAATTTGCAATTTAATAATTATTAATATAATTTATTGGATAATTAAATTATTTAAATTTAATATTGAAAATGTTTAAATATTTGAATATTGAATTTAATATGAATGAAAATGATATCGGAAATTGATTTAAATTTTATTTAAAAAAGAATGAAGATTGTTTACTTTTAAAATTGAATTTAAAAGTGAATAAATTAAATTTTGAAATTACTTGTTTTATTTAACGAGTAAAATAGGCATTTTGACCACTGTCTCGGATTTTGACGAAACCAGTTTCATCGGATCCGTAATAGTGAGATATTATAGGATTTCAAGTTTCTTAGCAATCTAACTTGTCGTTTGGCCGTGCGAGCATGAAACGCGTAGAAATTAGTTAAATGAATTTAATTAAAATAATTTTATTTTCAAAGCTATCTTCTACGTACGATCGAATTAGGCATCCAAACTAGTTCCATTGTGTTCGAAATGGGGGTAAAATATTTAAAGCGTCAGGTGGAATGCTTCGTTTGGAGTTTGGAATTTTGCAGGTCAATCGAGTTAGATATTTTCCTTATTATAATATTATATATTTACCTTTCTCCCAACATATCATACACTCAGCCGAAAACTTGTCTTCCACGTACCCCTTTCTTTTCTTTCTCTCATTTCAAATAGCAGCTGTTCGAACATAAAAAAATATATTATCGCGAGCATCGAACGATCGCGTGCATGCGATGGTGGTTGGAGCAGCTCGTTGGTGGGCGGAGCGCGCGATGGCAATGGAAGGAGCGACGGCTCTGGGGTGGTCGCACTCGACATTTAGGGTTTTGAGTTGGGTTTTCGAGTTCTTGGGTCGCGCACACACGATGGTGGAGGCGTGTGCGGGTGGTCAGATCGAAGCTAGGCAATGGCTTTGGTGGTTGTAGGCGTTGGCGGCGTTCGGTTTAAAAAATAATACGAAGAACGAATCGCGACTGGGAGAGGAGAGGGAGATGGCGGCCTAGGCTGTGCGTGCGTGATGAGGGTATGATTTAGGTTAGTAAATTTAATTATTTACTAATTATCCTGATGATAGTTTTAATTATTTCAAATGCTAATAAAATGCGTAATTTTTCCATACGAGGTCTGATTCGGACGAAACAAGTTGTGTTGGGATCTTATTGACGGCGTCTACGTCACAGAGCTAGTTGGGAATTTATTTGAAGCTGAATATTTTCAGTCTCAAATAAAAAGAGAGTGTTTTATAATGCTCACGACGTACTAAAATTATTTTTATGTTAGTTAAATTTATATCGTGAAGTGATTTAAATTTATTGGCTGTTGTTTGGTAAATTTAACTAACATTTCAAAATTAATATTGTAATGACCCGATATTTTCAACCATTCGCATCCATTATAAGTGTATAGGCAGACACCCATGCCGGAGTTGAATTGCTCAAAATACCGCGTTGTAAATAAAATTTAGCAAATCTCAGAATATATAGTAAATAAATATAATCACAGATCATAGACACAGAGTAAAATAATGCAACGGAAGTAAAAGAAATAGTAGTTCATGAAGCTACTATCCAAATATGTCAGAGTTACGTAAGATACAACAGAAGAAATAGAGTACAACAAAAGTCTCAATAAAATAACCAAGTACAAGCTGAGTAGAACAACTGTAACGACCCGGTATTTTGGACCATTCAAATCGACAATAAATCCACACATGTCTGACTAGAATAATGCAAAATATTAGATTGTTAATTTAAATTTGGCAAAACTCAGCATATGCAGTAAATAAATCAATCAGAGAATCACATACACAGAGTAATACAATAATACGCAGCGGAATAGATAAAATAGTAGTTCATGAAGCTACTATATAAACATCAGAGTTAGAAATAAAATACAACAGAATATCTTAATTGCAGTGAAGTCTCCAGTACAACAGATGACTTCTCTGAACAAATCAACTAGAAGAGCTGAAAGCTGAGGCGATAGTTGGATCTCTAAAGGAAGCTCCAAACTCCAAGGGTGAGTCTCAAATGCTGTATCACTCGGTCTGACCCGAGCGTAAAGCAAAACACAAAACACTCGAGTCAGGATTAACATTCTTATATCAATAAATCCAACTCAAGTGAAATATCAACTGAAATACAAGTAACTTAAAGGATGTTTGGGATAACCATCCTCTAAGGATCTGTAGAACTATCTACAAGGTAGAAATATACACTATAACACCGTGGTCATTTAAATTTTATTTATACTTCAAACCCAAAAATCATTTCATTTCAAAATATCTATTTTTCAAAATAGTATATATATATATATATTAAATGATTTAAAAAGTAAAGTATTTAAAATTTCCTCAAGTCTCGCAAATCGATTCAAATCAACTTCAAATTCCATATTCAAATTTATTCAAAGCTCAATTCATCAATTTAATTCAGTTCTAAATATACCATTTATTTTTCAATATATTTCAAAGCTTTAATATTCAACATTTTCAAAGTTAGATTTAACAGTTTCATATAGCTCTTGATTTAACTTCATTATTGTTTAATCAGGGAATATTCACTTAATAGATTCAATATCATTTACTAGCCTTAAATCACATTTTACTAAATATTTCCTTAAAATTTATTTAAACAAGAAATACTCATTAAATTACTTATAAATCAAACCCAAGTTATAAATAATATCTTACATCTCAATTTCAATAAGTTTCTAATCGGTTAAATTAAATAAAATTCTTTATTGAATCAATTTCAACTAAATTCAAATTATCTTCCTAACCTTAACTTATTCAAATTTTTACCAAAATCTATTTGAAATATAGATATAAGTACTTAACCATATTATATATTAAATCAATCTTAATTAAATTTAATATTATAATTTAATCTATATATATATATATATCATTACCATTTATATATAATGATTTAAGAATCAACATTTATTTAACCCATATTTTCTTCCCAAATCCATAGAGTTTATTTTCAAAATATTTATATATATGGACCAACGGTGTTTGTATATATACCTATCATATGGTTAAGTGATACGGATATTTATCATTTCAATTCGAATTTTAAATATATACGGGTAGATATCATCTCGACCCGTAATCCCAATTTCAATTCAAATGAAAATCGCTTGGGTTTATCATTTCAACCCATAACGAAATTCTCCTATTCTAAAGTCCGTTCGGGTATGTATCATTTCAACCCATAGTGAATTCTATACTAACAGGGAACTTGCAGAGTGATAACAAATACTAAAAAAAATATAACAACAGGCATATATCATCAGTATAACTAACAGATACGGGTGTCAGATGTCACAGGTGAACAGATACAAATAATAGTAATAACTGGCATATAATACTAGATACTGGTGTTAGATGTCACAGGTGAACAGTTATAGATAATAGTAATAACAGGCATATAATACTAGATACTGGTGTCAGATGTCACAGGTGAACAGTTATAGATAATAGCACATATAACAATGTGTAACGACCCGGCTTTCTTTGCCCAGAAAGACGCATCGTTATAAAGAAAGAAAGGGATAGAAGAAGAAAAGAAAAGAAGAAAGAACAACAACACATCAGAGATCTCACAGCGGAACGAGAAATATATTATATCACATAAGATATTACATAGTATTATATACATCAGAGTATACAATTTATACAACATAGAATAGACAGTTATAAACTTCTGTCTATTATACATCACAAGTACATCAGTACAATACAACATACACAGCGGAAACTCTATATATCTACACGCTGAAGCCTCCTGCTCCTCAGCTCCTCCAGTATTCGTCAAGACTAACCTGAATCCCTCGACTACTCAATACAATATTGAGTACCCAAGAGTTTAATAAAACAGAAAATAAACACTTGGGTCAGACATGGGTCTGGTGTGAGTAAACGGTTTAAATTGCTTAACTTTGAAAACCTTTGAAAACAAAAGTATCACGTAAGACTCCCCACACATAAACATGGGTAAGTTTTTACCTTACGCTAACTAAAACATTTGATAGGAAATCCAGTTATATTATAATAGGGTCTAGGGTTTCCAAGTAAAATACAGAAATAGCTGAAATGCTTACATCTCACATTCCAACATAGTTGGGCACAACTAATACGTACGGCACTTATTGGAGTTTGGATTCCATACAATGGCAGGGCTACTGGGGTACCGCCCGTCACAGTACGTGGCCTAGATCACCGTACCGAGGAGTACGCCCGCTCCCCTGCAACACAAAGCCGGAACCATCCCTTACTGGATAATCCCGAACAAGATAATCCCGTAGTTGGCGCGACCAACCACACACTAAGCCGAAATATAGAAAGGGACCTCTAGACAGGGATCTATCTTGCTCTCAGTGGGTGCTACCCACGAAGCCTTGCTGCACCTCCCCTGTTTTAGCCATTCCCGGTTGATGAGGCTTGAGGTTACGATTACCTTTAATCAGAACATATCACTTAGAATGCTCATCGTCCGCCTGACGATGTGCTGAAAGCATTCAATCCATACAAGTTCGTTCCGGGTTCGAACGAAACCGAAGGCATTATCTCGTTACACTCGTTTTGGAATCACCCTCAGAGTTAACGACAATAACCCTTGCACTCTGAATCTTCACCTTCACTTGAGATTCACGACCTATCGTTAATTTGGATCGATGTGGTATTCGGGTCTCCAGACCTGGAATACCGGTATACGGAAACCCGATCCCGGTCTCATCGAAATCCAAAACGTATCTTTTAAGGCCAAGTTGTTTAAAGGTTTAAACAATTTAATTCAATTCAATACTTGAATTCACACAGCATTTAACACAGATAAATATCACACATTTATCATAGATATATCAAATATCATATCACAGAATATCACAGCATATCATCAAATAGATATCAACCAAATCAGATATTCTACACAAGCAATCATCCATAAGCAACAATTTATTAACCCTATGTTATAATTAATTTAATTAACTTAAATTAAATTAATTACTTAAGAATTAATTATCTAATCTTGCTTAATCCATCATTAATTAATTACAACCTTTAATTAATTAATTACTCATTAAATATTAACCATCCTTGATTAATTATTCATTAATTACATAAAGTAATTATCCTTTAATTAATTTCACAAATTAATTATTCTTAATCATTAACAGTAATTAACCTTTAATTACTCTCATTAATTACATTAATTAATGATCCTTAATTAATTACTTCCATTAATTAATTAACTATAATTAATTATATTGACCCTTAATTAATTACATTAATTAATTAATCTTTAATTAATCATTTCTATTAATCCACCTTAATTAATCATAAACAGTAATTATCATCCTATAATTACTTACCTTAATTAATTAATTTCTTAATTTATTATATTAATCCTTTAATTAATTAAACCAAATAATTAATCCTTAATTACTTTTAATAAAACTTAATAACACATTAATTAATCCTTAATTATCAATTAATAAAACTTAATAACACATTAATTAATCCTTAATTATCAATTAATAAAACTTAATAACACATTAATTAATCCTTAATTATCAATTAATTAATCCTTAATTATTCTTTATAGATTAATTATCTCTTAATTATTAATTTATAAAACCTAATTATTAATTAATAAACTTAATTAAGTATTTCTTAATTACCAATTAATTTACCTCTAATTACTTAATTAATTAATCTTTAATTACTAAATTAATTAATCTCTAATCATTTAATTAATCAATCTTAATTTCTTAATTTAAAAATCCTTAATTACAATTAATTACCTTTAATTAATTATTTATAACCCTCAATTATAAATTAATTAATCCTTAATCATTAGTTAGTTAAATTAATTAATTTCTCTTAATTAATTACTTAGTTAACCCTTTAAGCTTAATTAATTAAGTTAATTAATTACACTTAAATTTCTTAATTAACTAACATCCTTTAAATATCCATCTTAAGATAAACCATAATTATCTTATCTTTTTAATGCCTTAATTATTATTTAAAAACATTTTATTTTAAAGATAACTTTACTTAATTAAATCATTAATTAAGTTTTATTATACTTATTCAACTTGATAAATTAAAAGTTACCAAATCATAATTTTCTTTAAATACTTAAAACATTATTAAGTAATAGTTTAAAACTTCAAACTAGGTAACAATTTAAAACAACCCGAGCCTAACAAAAGAAAACCCGAAGAAAATACATGAATCACTCGCGTTCACTTCCTACTTCGAGTCATACGCGAGAAAAATCGAGGAAAACCCCGAGCCTAACATCTTCGTTCCCAAAACAACAACTACCCAGACACAAGTGCACACGCGTGCACATGTACAAGCCACCAGATCGCCTCCGACCATCGCTCCAGCCATCTCCAAGTCACCAACGATCTCCTTGATGAATTCGACCCCCTGACCTCGTCGAACTCGCCGCGAAACGAAATCGAACAAATCAGTCGAAACTGGAACTAAAACATCACCAGAAAACTCTTCATTCTCACGTTCTCGATCATCTGACTTCACGCCACCATGTCCTTAGCTTCGCCAGACCTCCACTCCATCGTCCCCAAAACCTCGAGCCACTCGATCAACCTGAGATGCCGCGGTGATCCCATTTTCCGACCACACAAAATCTAGGGTTTAAACCCAATTCGATCGATCATCGATGCCTCAGTGATAAATAAATTCATCTACCATAATTCCGTGAATCTCCACCACCCAAGCTACCCCCAAACTCGAACACGATACCCATTTCAACGTTGATCGCCGGAATTTTCAAAAAGAACCATTTCAGTTCATCTCGAAATTTCGCCATGAATATAAACTTAAAAATCCTGATTTTTAAATCAAAATTCATAATTTTGCATAACATTTCAGTTTATAAAATCTAGAATTGAAATTAACATCAACGATTTAAACCCATTATTGAACTTCACTGTTAATTATAAATTCCCGAAGTACATACTTAATATAAATTCGTGAAGTTATTTTTACAATTGAATTTATAGTCTTACAATCAAATTTTATTTAGAGATCGAAGCCTAAAAAGAATTAGAGGAAGAGAATTTGGATTTTGAATATAATTTTGAAACTTAAAATCAATAACAGAGGCAAACTTTCCTGTTCCCAGACATTCACAATCAAATTTTTTTCCTATTAATATACATATAAGCAAAATATATTCATACAAACATTTTCCACAACTAACTTCAAGAATAAATCACATACACTAGGTTATTAAAACTGATTGGGGTTTTAAACGAAATGGTTTCCTCACTAGGTAAAAAAAAAACAGAGAACATGTCTGTAGATTTCAAATATTTCACTTGCATCACACTATATACATATACATATCAATTCAAGTTTATATTAATGCTAAAAACATCCATGCAATCCAACATTATCTCACACATTCACATGCATCCAAATTATATCTCAGATTTGCACTGTTTTTAAAATAAAATAGGTTTACTCATCGATTTTTAAAAGCAGAGGCTTGAATGCTAGAATTTGAAAACTGAAAGACTTGAAATTTAAGACTTGATACTTCAGGCTTTTGATTTCTTTAAACTGCATGCATGCTACTGAAAATTGCTTGTTATTGGATTTGTTGAAGAGATGGTTTAAGACTTGATTTCCAGGTTGAAAATGAAGAATGCCAAGGCTTGGTCATCTTAGTTTTGAAAGAAAAACAGGAACAGCTTTTGAAAAGTGTAACTGGCTTGCATGCTTTTGATTTGATTTTGAAAACGATTTTTAGAGGATATGATTTCTGGTTTGTGAGGAGGTATAATTATCAGGTTTTGTTTTGAGTTATTTTGGTTTTGAGTTTTTCTTCTTAGCTTTTGAAAAAAAAGGGAAAAAGAAATGGAAGAAAGGAAACATGTTTTATAAAGGCTGAATTGATTTATAAAAATAAAAGAAATTAAAATTAAAACTTGACATTTGTCATATATCTTAGTTTATAGATTTACACATGTTATTAAGGTGTCTTAATATGCTAACACTTGTCTTTTAAGTATTTCTTATTTATTTTTAAATGTAAATAAAAACCCTTTACTTAATTTATTAATTACTTATCTATATATATACTACCTATAAAGAAATAAAACTTAATTATATATATATATAAAGCTTATATTTATAAAATTAAAAACTATTTAAATATTACCCTTTTTAATTTCAAAATTAATTTAAACTTAAATTCAAATTAAATTTGAAAAATCCAATTTAAAGTCAATTTAAACAACACATTCCATTTTAAATAACAATTATATTTACATTAAAATCTATTTATTTAAAAACAAGACTTTATTCATTTATTAAATTTCAAACCAAAGCCAATCTATTTACAATATATATATGCACACCTATAAATATATTATAAATAGAAATCATTTTATTAATTTCTAAAAGATAAATTCACTAATTAAATATCCATTTAATTAGATTATTAAACCAATTCAAATTTGTTATCAAAGATTATCAAATCAATTTAATTATTTAAACAGATTATTAAATTGATATTGCCCCAAATTTCCGGGATATTACATTCCTTCCCCCTTAAAATAATTTCGTCCCCGAAATTTAAGACAAAGGTAATTTAATAATCCATTTAAATCACAACCATAAATTATCATCCATATGCTAACAACCATAGCAAACAATTCACTCAATCAAACAATTCTAATTATCCAGATAAAATTCTGGATAAAATTTCCTCGAGTTTCCCCAGGTATATATATATTGGGATACTCGCTCTACAGAATCCAACAAACAATACTACTAAGCTATAGAGCTTCTACTCTTCTAGATCTACAGAACTAAATAGGATATCAGACTACAAACGAGTCTGACTCAATCAACCAAATCCTCCAGAACTGCTGGTTCCATAACCAGAGATATATCAAACATGTACTCCCTCAGAGATACATGAAACACAACGAAATCCAGTTATCCAAACTGACCATTCAATCCTTGTAGACCAAGCTCTTATCCAAATCAGAACACAGAAGAGATCTAATATTCCTCGGAGCTGACTTCCCAGACTTACCCAATCTTATAGCTCCCATTCACCAGAGAAAACTTCAACAACAACGAAGTCTCCAACTTCGAATTCCAAATTCCTCCGTCTCTTATCCACAAAATCCTTCTGTTAATCCTGGGCTGTCTACAGATCCTTCCTGATCAGATCAACCAAGACCAAGAACACCAACTCTACTCACAAATATCAGAAGACTGAACTAACTTCTCTTATCTGGGAAAAGACAAACAGGAGCACTCGCCAAACTGCTTCCGCTGCACCACTCTGATCTGGAGTGGAATGAAAATGCTGATGAAGAATACAAGCACAAACTGGACAACATATCCCAAAAAATGGTTCAATAGATCCATAAGGAGAAACTCAGATACTCCATCAAAACTTGAGCTGCTTCACCAACTCATCCTTCTACCAGCTGAACTACTGGTACCACTCCTGGAATCCTAGTCGATAAGAAAACTCAATCTCCAGATGCGGACAAACTTCTGACTTCTCTGAAGACATCCAGAAAAATTCTGACAACCCAAGAGAACACTCAGACAATCGCAAGTCACTTTTGCGATCAACCCATCCTAATTCCAAAGAAAACTGTCCTCTCTTTACTAATCAGAATAGCTTACACTTATTTATCCAATCCATCGAAGAAATGGATTCTTTTACTGCTTCTGAACTTCACTTCCAGAAAAACTGCTCATCCAGAAAACTTCCTGCCATCATAGAATACTCCGAGCTGCACTACTGATACTGATGCTCTTATCCAAAGCTCTTCGAGAAACTCGGACTCCAAACCAACAGAAACACCGTGCTGAACTCAGCCACAACACCGAAACAGACACACTTCCTTAATCTTGTTCCAAAGAAAACATCTTCAGGAACATCCATCGTCACTGTATCTCATCATACAGCTACTATTACCTGAGGTATCAAGATACCATCACACACTTCTGTACATCCGACAGATCCAAACTCTACTCATCCAAACTTCAAAGATAAACTCCGAACCATTACAGTTTCCTTCGGAGATCGATGAAATCCTTCACCACAGCAAAGCTTACTCGAGACAGTATTAGGTCTACAGTCTCGACAGATACACTTCCAACCTCAACATTCAAACTCCAACCATTGGTAGTCGTGTTACTCACACACCACTACCCCATCTACCTTTATAACTTATATTGGAAAACCCGAACAGGTAACCCAACAAATAGGTAGATATATATATATATTTAAAATGATACTTTTTATATAGAAATTATTTCTGGGTAAAATTATTTCATTTACCTCTTTAAAACAATATTGTGTCCGTTGGCCTGGTTCAAGTGTTTAGAGATCCCTATCAATAACGTTAGCTATTCGTATTGACCAGAATCCATATACCACTCAACCGATCAATTAACACAATATAAAACCATTTTATATAACTAACAAATACGCGCTCTCGAATATATATACACTCAGACTCAACAGGTTGCTATAGATCCTATCTCTAATGAACAATCCTTCCGAACCTAGGTATTCACTCAACCTAGTGTTCTGATATTCACTTAACCAAAAGCTTAGGCATTCGCTCAACCTATGCTCTGATACCAACTGTAACGACCCGGCTTTCTTTGCCCAGAAAGACGCATCGTTATAAAGAAAGAAAGGGATAGAAGAAGAAAAGAAAAGAAGAAAGAACAACAACACATCAGAGATCTCACAGCGGAACGAGAAATATATTATATCGCATAAGATATTACATAGTATCATATACATCAGAGTATACAATTTATACAACATAGAATAGACAGTTATAAACTTCTGTCTATTATACATCACAAGTACATCAGTACAATACAACATACACAGCGGAAACTCTATATATCTACACGCTGAAGCCTCCTGCTCCTCAGCTCCTCCAGTATTCGTCAAGACTAACCTGAATCCCTCGACTACTCAATACAATATTGAGTACCCAAGAGTTTAATAAAACAGAAAATAAACACTTGGGTCAGACATGGGTCTGGTGTGAGTAAACGGTTTAAATTGCTTAACTTTGAAAACCTTTGAAAACAAAAGTATCACGTAAGACTCCCCACACATAAACATGGGTAAGTTTTTACCTTACGCTAACTAAAACATTTGATAGGAAATCCAGTTATATTATAATAGGGTCTAGGGTTTCCAAGTAAAATACAGAAATAGCTGAAATGCTTACATCTCACATTCCAACATAGTTGGGCACAACTAATACGTACGGCACTTATTGGAGTTTGGATTCCATACAATGGCAGGGCTACTGGGGTACCGCCCGTCACAGTACGTGGCCTAGATCACCGTACCGAGGAGTACGCCCGCTCCCCTGCAACACAAAGCCGGAACCATCCCTTACTGGATAATCCCGAACAAGATAATCCCGTAGTTGGCGCGACCAACCACACACTAAGCCGAAATATAGAAAGGGACCTCTAGATAGGGATCTATCTTGCTCTCAGTGGGTGCTACCCACGAAGCCTTGCTGCACCTCCCCTGTTTTAGCCATTCCCGGTTGATGAGGCTTGAGGTTACGATTACCTTTAATCAGAACATATCACTTAGAATGCTCATCGTCCGCCTGACGATGTGCTGAAAGCATTCAATCCATACAAGTTCGTTCCGGGTTCGAACGAAACCGAAGGCATTATCTCGTTACACTCGTTTTGGAATCACCCTCAGAGTTAACGACAATAACCCTTGCACTCTGAATCTTCACCTTCACTTGAGATTCACGACCTATCGTTAATTTGGATCGATGTGGTATTCGGGTCTCCAGACCTGGAATACCGGTATACGGAAACCCGATCCCGGTCTCATCGAAATCCAAAACGTATCTTTTAAGGCCAAGTTGTTTAAAGGTTTAAACAATTTAATTCAATTCAATACTTGAATTCACACAGCATTTAACACAGATAAATATCACACATTTATCATAGATATATCAAATATCATATCACAGAATATCACAGCATATCATCAAATAGATATCAACCAAATCAGATATTCTACACAAGCAATCATCCATAAGCAACAATTTATTAACCCTATGTTATAATTAATTTAATTAACTTAAATTAAATTAATTACTTAAGAATTAATTATCTAATCTTGCTTAATCCATCATTAATTAATTACAACCTTTAATTAATTAATTACTCATTAAATATTAACCATCCTTGATTAATTATTCATTAATTACATAAAGTAATTATCCTTTAATTAATTTCACAAATTAATTATTCTTAATCATTAACAATAATTAACCTTTAATTACTCTCATTAATTACATTAATTAATGATCCTTAATTAATTACTTCCATTAATTAATTAACTATAATTAATTATATTGACCCTTAATTAATTACATTAATTAATTAATCTTTAATTAATCATTTCTATTAATCCACCTTAATTAATCATAAACAGTAATTATCATCCTATAATTACTTACCTTAATTAATTAATTTCTTAATTTATTATATTAATCCTTTAATTAATTAAACCAAATAATTAATCCTTAATTACTTTTAATAAAACTTAATAACACATTAATTAATCCTTAATTATCAATTAATAAAACTTAATAACACATTAATTAATCCTTAATTATCAATTAATAAAACTTAATAACACATTAATTAATCCTTAATTATCAATTAATTAATCCTTAATTATTCTTTATAGATTAATTATCTCTTAATTATTAATTTATAAAACCTAATTATTAATTAATAAACTTAATTAAGTATTTCTTAATTACCAATTAATTTACCTCTAATTACTTAATTAATTTACCTCTAATTACTTAATTAATTAATCTTTAATTACTAAATTAATTAATCTCTAATCATTTAATTAATCAATCTTAATTTCTTAATTTAAAAATCCTTAATTACAATTAATTACCTTTAATTAATTATTTATAACCCTCAATTATAAATTAATTAATCCTTAATCATTAGTTAGTTAAATTAATTAATTTCTCTTAATTAATTACTTAGTTAACCCTTTAAGCTTAATTAATTAAGTTAATTAATTACACTTAAATTTCTTAATTAACTAACATCCTTTAAATATCCATCTTAAGATAAACCATAATTATCTTATCTTTTTAATGCCTTAATTATTATTTAAAAACATTTTATTTTAAAGATAACTTTACTTAATTAAATCATTAATTAAGTTTTATTATACTTATTCAACTTGATAAATTAAAAGTTACCAAATCATAATTTTCTTTAAATACTTAAAACATTATTAAGTAATAGTTTAAAACTTCAAACTAGGTAACAATTTAAAACAACCCGAGCCTAACAAAAGAAAACCCGAAGAAAATACATGAATCACTCGCGTTCACTTCCTACTTCGAGTCATACGCGAGAAAAATCGAGGAAAACCCCGAGCCTAACATCTTCGTTCCCAAAACAACAACTACCCAGACACAAGTGCACACGCGTGCACATGTACAAGCCACCAGATCGCCTCCGACCATCGCTCCAGCCATCTCCAAGTCACCAACGATCTCCTTGATGAATTCGACCCCCTGACCTCGTCGAACTCGCCGCGAAACGAAATCGAACAAATCAGTCGAAACTGGAACTAAAACATCACCAGAAAACTCTTCATTCTCACGTTCTCGATCATCTGACTTCACGCCACCATGTCCTTAGCTTCGCCAGACCTCCACTCCATCGCCCCCAAAACCTCGAGCCACTCGATCAACCTGAGATGCCGCGGTGATCCCATTTTCCGACCACACAAAATCTAGGGTTTAAACCCAATTCGATCGATCATCGATGCCTCAGTGATAAATAAATTCATCTACCATAATTCCGTGAATCTCCACCACCCAAGCTACCCCCAAACTCGAACACGATACCCATTTCAACGTTGATCGCCGGAATTTTCAAAAAGAACCATTTCAGTTCATCTCGAAATTTCGCCATGAATATAAACTTAAAAATCCTGATTTTTAAATCAAAATTCATAATTTTGCATAACATTTCAGTTTATAAAATCTAGAATTGAAATTAACATCAACGATTTAAACCCATTATTGAACTTCACTGTTAATTATAAATTCCCGAAGTACATACTTAATATAAATTCGTGAAGTTATTTTTACAATTGAATTTATAGTCTTACAATCAAATTTTATTTAGAGATCGAAGCCTAAAAAGAATTAGAGGAAGAGAATTTGGATTTTGAATATAATTTTGAAACTTAAAATCAATAACAGAGGCAAACTTTCCTGTTCCCAGACATTCACAATCAAATTTTTTTCCTATTAATATACATATAAGCAAAATATATTCATACAAACATTTTCCACAACTAACTTCAAGAATAAATCACATACACTAGGTTATTAAAACTGATTGGGGTTTTAAACGAAATGGTTTCCTCACTAGGTAAAAAAAAACAGAGAACATGTCTGTAGATTTCAAATATTTCACTTGCATCACACTATATACATATACATATCAATTCAAGTTTATATTAATGCTAAAAACATCCATGCAATCCAACATTATCTCACACATTCACATGCATCCAAATTATATCTCAGATTTGCACTGTTTTTAAAATAAAATAGGTTTACTCACCGATTTTTAAAAGCAGAGGCTTGAATGCTAGAATTTGAAAACTGAAAGACTTGAAATTTAAGACTTGATACTTCAGGCTTTTGATTTCTTTAAACTGCATGCATGCTACTGAAAATTGCTTGTTATTGGATTTGTTGAAGAGATGGTTTAAGACTTGATTTCCAGGTTGAAAATGAAGAATGCCAAGGCTTGGTCATCTTAGTTTTGAAAGAAAAACAGGAACAGCTTTTGAAAAGTGTAACTGGCTTGCATGCTTTTGATTTGATTTTGAAAACGATTTTTAGAGGATATGATTTCTGGTTTGTGAGGAGGTATAATTATCAGGTTTTGTTTTGAGTTATTTTGGTTTTGAGTTTTTCTTCTTAGCTTTTGAAAAAAAAAGGGAAAAAGAAATGGAAGAAAGGAAACATGTTTTATAAAGGCTGAATTGATTTATAAAAATAAAAGAAATTAAAATTAAAACTTGACATTTGTCATATATCTTAGTTTATAGATTTACACATGTTATTAAGGTGTCTTAATATGCTAACACTTGTCTTTTAAGTATTTCTTATTTATTTTTAAATGTAAATAAAAACCCTTTACTTAATTTATTAATTACTTATCTATATATATACTACCTATAAAGAAATAAAACTTAATTATATATATATATAAAGCTTATATTTATAAAATTAAAAACTATTTAAATATTACCCTTTTTAATTTCAAAATTAATTTAAACTTAAATTCAAATTAAATTTGAAAAATCCAATTTAAAGTCAATTTAAACAACACATTCCATTTTAAATAACAATTATATTTACATTAAAATCTATTTATTTAAAAACAAGACTTTATTCATTTATTAAATTTCAAACCAAAGCCAATCTATTTACAATATATATATGCACACCTATAAATATATTATAAATAGAAATCATTTTATTAATTTCTAAAAGATAAATTCACTAATTAAATATCCATTTAATTAGATTATTAAACCAATTCAAATTTGTTATCAAAGATTATCAAATCAATTTAATTATTTAAACAGATTATTAAATTGATATTGCCCCAAATTTCCGGGATATTACACAATGTAAATAACTACAGCAGCATATTTCAATTGCTATTTCAAATGAAATCAAATTTAAATAGTAAAAGAATGTTAATCGTGAGTGATTGCTCACCTTTCGAGGCTAGAGGAATTTGATAATGACACAAGCTACGAATCTCAGCACGAATTCAAAGGCGAAGCACGATGGACATGAAATCGACGAACAAAGCTGAACAAGACAGACATGAATTTGAAGAACCAAAATATATATACATTTGTATGAAATATACATATATAACTATATAAATCTTATATAAAAAATCAATATTTAATTTAAAGCACTTATAAAATAAAGAATCCTTATGTATGATCTATTTCAAAATCATTATCTCCCAAACCATATGTAATTTAGAATCAAAAATAATGATAATATAGATTACGTTATGTTCTTAAAAACCAATACATGAAATCACTACCTTAAACTCATAAAATAAAACACATACATAAAATGTAAATCAATAGATCGTAGATGACTAATAAAACTTATAGATAAACTAAACATGTTTTGTGTAATACACATATAAATAACAGATTATAATATCTGCATACAAAATTTATATATATACCTTTATAAAAGCCATCATGTATGTAAATTTATAAAACCCATATACATATTACAGGCGGCAAGGTGAATGGGTTGCTGGCAGTTGAGTTTTCTAGGGTGAACGGAGGAAGGACTGGAAGTTGCTGACAGTGGAAAGAAGAGGCCAGATTCACAAAGATAACAACAGTTGATAATATATGCAAACTTTAAATTGTATATTATATTTTTATTCAAAAGAGATGCGATAAGGGGAAATGACCAGATGCTGCAAACAATGGGAAATAGGACATGCAGAAAAGCACGGCGGCAAATTGGACCAGTAGGCGATGCACGAGAGGACGTGGCTGCGACGCGGAGTCGGTGGGCTGCTATAATGGAGTTTGACATGTGTGCTACCATGGATGAGGAGGGGAGCGGAGCATGCTATCGCGGCCGTGGAAGGTGGAAGCCATAGGTAAGGGCTGCCGCGTGCTTCGGCATGGAAGGGGAGGGGAGGCGAACGGAAAAAGGCAGATGACGCGGATGGGAAGACGGAGGTTGGCGAGTGTCGGCATTGCGTGCTGTGGATGGTGATTGCACAGCAGGTGGTGGGGTTGAGAGCTTTGGTGGCTCGGGCGGAGATGGAAGTGGGGCGTGTTGCGTGGCAGGGCCAAGTGATGGAGGAGGAAGACATGCGGTCGAAGGAAAAAATAGGGAGTGGTGGAAAAATGCTTCGGTGATGGCATGGGTTTTGCTTGCAGGAAGGGGGAAGAGAGGATGGTCTCACGTGAAGGACTGGGGAGAGGAAAAGAAAATGGAAAAGATTAGAGAAGGATGAGGACAGAGGAAAGAATTAAAATAGGCTAGAATTAGAATAAGGTAACTTATAATATGAAGGGAAGGGGACAGGGAGACATAAGGAAAACGAAATGACAGAAGAGAAAAAGGGAAAGGAAAAGGAATGTTACGCGTGATTACAGAGAATAAATAAAAGTAACGGCTATTGGTATAAAAGCAAAAGTGCAAAAGAGTCGATATAATAAAAGAAAAGGAACAGTGGACTGAAGGAAAGGAAAGGAAAGGTCATGAAATAATAATTGTGACCCTTAAATTCTAGAAAAAATATAAAAGCAACGACTATAATTTAGCTCAAAATAATTTATGCCTTGATTGGACAGCACGCTTGAATTTTGAAGCGGAAAGGAAAAAGATAAGTCACGGTTTATGGTACCGTTACAACCGACGGTTTATTGTTCCGTCGCATACTGATCCCCAAAACACAGAAATAAATATACCGCAGAGATCAGCACGACGAGACGATCGAAACGGTATACAAATATCAGTGGTACGATCATCCGATTAAAAGTCGATATTCGGTACCAGAAATGCTGCTATTTTGCTAGAATTAAGATAAATGAAGCAATAGAAGTCCAAATTTAGAAAAACGAATTTCGCAGTCTGATTCAGAATGATCTGAATAAATTTTCTCCTGTTGACATATTTTGGTTTCGGAAAACTTTTAAATTCACTGTTATTAACCGGTTTGATTTGAAATGAAATTTCACAGGGAAATAAACTTCAATATTATCAGATGAAAATTTACCAGTTGCTATATTAAAATAGACGTATTCCAAATAATAAATTTTTAATTTCAAATTTTATTGTTTAAAATTTCACAATTTCCAGTTAAATATACTTTTAAAACCATTAAATTTTACGGGTCGTTACACTCTCCCCCACTCAAAACTTTTCATCCCCGAAAAGGAAGGAGGTAGAAGAATAGAAACAACCAGACAGAAAAGATAGATTGAAAGTCAAGATTAAACAATTAATTTAAACTATATAAATTTTACTTGAAATGTTCATTTGAAAACTTCGTTTGCAAATCAATTATTTTAATACTTTAATACTTTTCAAAACTCATTTGTAAAGTTTCTTTCTTTCTTTATAAATACCATTTATATGTTTATAACACCTTTATAATTATATGGAAACTATTTGAAAACAATTATTTACATTATTACTTATATTTACAAAGAAGCTATCTGAAAACATTAATCCATAATTCATAAATTTATTAATTTATCTCATGATACTTTCAAATATTATTAATAAACAAATAATCATTTACTTTAAAAATGTATTATTTAATTAATAACTTCTAAAATATTTATAACACTAAAAAGAATTTCTATTAAACCATATAGTATATAAATAAACAATATTTAAAGGATATAGTCAACAAGGAAAAGAAGGAGGATTTGGAAAAACAAAATATAGGTGAATAAATAAAGCTGAGCAGATAAGGCAGATTCAAAAGAATAGCATCAGGCACGAATAATTAATTTAGAACCATAAGGGTTTTAATTTCAAATATTAATATAGAATTTCTTTGTTAGAAATACTTTTATAATAAAATATTTTTTTATAACGAAACAAATTTCATTTCGAAAATACTTTTATAACTCGATGTTTCGACAAGTTTATCCTTGTTCCTATAGACTCTAGTAGTGCGTTGATCAGGCGCAAAACTAGAATTCTCCAGGTACTTAGTAGACCTGTTTCAACACCCAGTGAAAATACTAGAAAAACTTTTAAAAACAGATATGGAAAGTACAATCCAATCAAAAACACAAACAAAACCTTTGTCTAACCATGGTTCGCAGATACACAATGGTTACGCCTGGGTCCCCCAGGAAACAATCCATATCCGTAAGCTTTCTCAGCCCTGCGAGTTACGCCATGATGACTAGTAGAATGCAGGATACACAATGGTTACGCCTGGATCCCCCAGGAAACAATCCGTACCCCCAGGCAAGACTCAGCCAAGCATTTGCGCTACTATTCGCGACCTACACAGATTGTAGGATACACAATGGTTACGCCTGGATCCCCCAGGAAACAATCCGTACCCCTAGGCAAGACTCAGCCAGGCAGTTGCGCTATGCAGTCACGATCGTAAGACCATGGGTAACGCCATGGAATTCGAAGGACACTCGAGTATCATATCCGGAAAACCAAAATCAGAGAGAATAATATCGATAGAATGAATCCAAGATGTGGCCACAAATCGGATATCAAGCAGAAGGCACTTTCCATATCTTTACTTCGAAAATATGTATCATATAGTACCTTTTCAGATCACTTTCAAATATCTTACTTATATAAAATCCATTATATATAAGACTTAATTTTCAAATCAAATACTTTTCCAAAATCAAAAGTATATCAAATCACACTTATATAGACTTTAATTATATAAGATTTCACTTTCAAATTGAGTACCTTTTCAAATCTATAGTTTCGAATCAATTTCATACTCATACAAATCAAATTTTTATATAAGTTCGACAACTCTCAAATCAAGTGTTTAGTAACATAAGGTTCTCAAATTTCAATTTGTTTCAATATCAGTTCAATTTCAAAATCATATGCAATTTCACCAAATTATTTCTTCTCAAATTAAATATCTTTAGTTTCAAAGTTTCCAAAATAATAGATTTAGAAAATAAATCCAAATTTCCAAATCAATATAATTTAAGTCAACCAATTCATTTCCAAAATCAAATGTTTTTAAAATCATCTTATACTTACGTAAGGTCTATCTTATATAAGGATCAAATTTTTCAAAATAAATTTCGCTGTATGAAGAGCCATATGGGATTGAATATCTTTGCTTTTATGGGTTATATATCTTTGTAATTTTAAATTGGAAATTTTCTTTTAGCAAGCAAGATATTCTAACCTGACAGCTTTCGATTTCAGCATCAAAATATCGATGATAATAGAATATAAGGGGTACATACGCCATCATTTCGTAGAATCACATTTGATCGCTCGCTCGATCACACAAGTTCGCTTTCGAACTAGTATTGTCCATTCGACTTCCCTAATGCGGACTTCGATATGGTTTCTCGACTAGAAGCCACCAGTCTCCTTACATAGCCATATACTATGATAGAGAATTCTAGAATCAAGCCCAAAATCCATATCAAATATTCGCCATCAAGAATCAAATGAAAAATCCTAACACGAAATGGTGTAATTCACCTCGAACTTGTGTACTCAAACTTGGATCAATTCAATTATGCGAATAAAACAGCATACGTACAACTTATATTTTTATTCCAACTTGTTAAATATATAGTTTCATAAAGATGTTACTAAGTTAAAACATTTAAAACTAAACTTTATTCAAAATATTTTGAAGACCAAATTCTTTTCGAAACATTTCAAAATCTAAATTTCATATTAGAAAAATTAAAATTTCCTTATTCGTTTACTTAACCAAACAGTTTTAACTTATTTAAATCATATTACTTCATACTTAAACTTCCAAAACAAACTTATATACTTTATCAAAATACTTTTCAAAATTTCTTAGCTTTGAAAAGTTAACCTTGATTTGGAAGTACTCGAACTTCAAAATAGTCGAAGAAATCATTTTCAAATTCAAGAGTTGGAAATCAACAACAAATCAGTAAATCAATTTTAATAGATAGGGTTATATCAAATCCAAAACTCGAAGACTGAACACCGGCTCATTTCAAATCATTTCAAATACATATACATATATCTTTCGAATATCAATCATACTTCAAAATTTTGAAATAAAAATGGTTTCACAAAATCACTCGCATAGCAAAGCTACTGAAGTGGCCTATCCCTTACTCTGAAACTCGAAAATCAATGTCGATGATGCGTGCACTCATCACTGAAATTATTTTCCAGCGACATAAGTGAGTTCTGGACTTCTATTTTCTCAAACTTCTTTTGAAATTTCTTCGAAATCATTCGAAACTCATTAAAATCATTGGAAACATTTCTTATTCGGAAAATACTTTTAAATCATATTATTATTATATATTTCAAAATCTTAAAACCAATTTCAAAATACCGGAGTTCAATTCTCGAATTTCAAATTTTATAATTCTTTAGTTATAAATCATTTTTATATAAATCAATTTCTTATATAACTTCAAAATTTCAAATCCTTTCAAAAATTCAAATTCTTATTTTTAAAAGGTATATAATCCTTATCGAAAACATTTCACTTTTATATATAGAATATAATCATACTTATAAAATTTCGATATATAAACAATTTCCAAAATACGAATAAACCCGATTTTCCAAAAGGATGATTCAAGAATGGATTTCAAAACAAAGATAGACATTCAAATTAGAGGGACTCTAATCAATTAGGATTCTGATTCGAAGATAGGCTCGAACGAAGATGAGATAATTAATTACAAAACAGTAGATGGATACACTTATATAAATCACGGGCGACCTTAACCGGGTCAACCGTGACTTCAAGAATATAATCGATGCGGAAATCTAAGGCAAATCGACATTCGATTGCCAGAGATAGAATTCGGCATATCAAGAGATAGCAGCATCTAAACCGAGTGGTATATAAATCTTCGGTGAATCAATGCCAATGGTAAAGGAGTTCCAACCCTTTACAATCATTCACAGATTGGCGGGATCGCCTATTCTTATAGAGATCATTCGAAATGGAGTTATGGGATATTCTAGAATCAAAAGAATACCAATAGAGAGAGACAAGAATGAATTTTGGAACCGTAGGGAACGTTCCAAAGTTCAAAGGAAATCGAGTCAAAAGGAAGAGATTAAACTCGAACGAACGTGATTCTGTAAATAAATTTACAATATATGCTAAGTTTCGCCTAGAGCCAAAGCTCTGATACCAACTGTAACGACCCGGTATTTTGGACCATTCAAATCGACAATAAATCCACACATGTCTGACTAGAATAATGCAAAATATCAGATTGTTAATTTAAATTTGGCAAAACTCAGCATATGCAGTAAATAAATCAACCAGAGAATCACAGACACAAAGTAATACAATAATACAAAGCGGAATAGATAAAATAGTAGTTCATGAAGCTACTATATAAACATCAGAGTTAGAAATAAAATACAACAGAATATCTTAATTGCAGTGAAGTCTCCAGTACAACAGATGACTTCTCTGAACAAATCAACTAGAAGAGCTGAAAGCTGAGGCGATAGTTGGATCTCTAAAGGAAGCTCCAAACTCCAAGGGTGAGTCTCAAATGCTGTATCACTCGGTCTGACCCGAGCGTAAAGCAAAACACAAAACACTCGAGTCAGGATTAACATTCTTATATCAATAAATCCAACTCAAGTGAAATATCAACTAAAATACAAGTAACTTAAAGGATGTTTGGGATAACCATCCTCTAAGGATCTGTAGAACTATCTACAAGGTAGAAATATACACTATAACACCGTGGTCATTTAAATTTTATTTATACTTCAAACCCAAAAATCATTTCATTTCAAAATATCTATTTTTCAAAATAGTATATATATATTAAATGATTTAAAAAGTAAAGTATTTAAAATTTCCTCAAGTCTCGCAAATCGATTCAAATCAACTTCAAATTCCATATTCAAATTTATTCAAAGCTCAATTCATCAATTTAATTCAGTTCTAAATATACCATTTATTTTTCAATATATTTCAAAGCTTTAATATTCAACATTTTCAAAGTTAGATTTAACAGTTTCATATAGCTCTTGATTTAACTTCATTATTATTTAATCAGGGAATATTCACTTAATAGATTCAATATCATTTACTAGCCTTAAATCACATTTTACTGAATATTTCCTTAAACTTTATTTAAACAAGAAATACTCATTAAATTACTTATAAATCAAACCCAAGTTATAAATAATATCTTACATCTCAATTTCAATAAGTTTCTAATCGGTTAAATTAAATAAAATTCTTTATTGAATCAATTTCAACTAAATTCAAATTATCTTCCTAACCTTAACTTATTCAAATTTTTACCAAAATCTATTTGAAATATAGATATAAGTACTTAACCATATTATATATTTAATCAATCTTAATTAAATTTAATATTATAATTTAATCTATATATATATATATATCATTACCATTTATATATAATGATTTAAGAATCAACATTTATTTAACCCATATTTTCTTCCCAAATCCATAGAGTTTATTTTCAAAATATTTATATATATGGACCAACGGTGTTTGTATATATACCTATCATATGGTTAAGTGATACGGATATTTATCATTTCAATCCGAATTTTAAATATATACGGGTAGATATCATCTCGACCCGTAATCCCAATTTCAATTCAAATGAAAATCGCTTGGGTTTATCATTTCAACCCATAACGAAATTCTCCTATTCTAAAGTCCGTTCGGGTATGTATCATTTCAACCCATAGTGAATTCTATACTAACAGGGAACTTGCAGAGTGATAACAGATACTAAAAAAAATATAACAACAGGCATATATCATCAGTATAACTAACAGATACGGGTGTCAGATATCACAGGTGAACAGATACAAATAATAGTAATAACAGGCATATAATACTAGATACTGGTGTCAGATGTCACAAGTGAACAGTTATAGATAATAGTAATAACAAGCATATAATACTAGATACTGGTGTCAGATGTCACAGGTGAACAGTTATAGATAATAGCACATATAACAATGTAAATAACTACAACGGCATATTTCAATTGCTATTTCAAATGAAATCAAATTTAAATAGTAAAAGAATGTTAATCGTGAGTGATTGCTCACCTTTCGAGGCTAGAGGAATTTGATAATGATACAAGCTACGAATCTCAGCACGAATTCAAAGGCGAAGCACGATGGACATGAAATCGAGGAACAAAGCTGAAGAAGACAGACATGAATTTGAAGAACCAAAATATATATACATTTTTATGAAATATACATATATAACTATACAAATCTTATAAAAAAAATCAATATTTAATTTAAAGCACTTATAAAATAAAGAATCCTTATGTATGATCTATTTCAAAATCATTATCTCCCAAACCATATGTAATTTAGAATCAAAAATAATGATAATATAGATTACGTTATGTTCTTAAAAACCAATACATGAAATCACTACCTTAAACTCATAAAATAAAACACATACATAAAATGTAAATCAACAGATCGTAGATGACTAATAAAACTTATAGATAAACTAAACATGTTTTGTGTAATACACATATAAATAACAGATTATAATATCTACATACAAAATTTATATATATACCTTTATAAAAGCCATCATGTATGTAAATTTATAAAGCCCATATACATATTACAGGCGGCAAGGTGAATGGGTTGCTGGCAGTTGAGTTTTCTAGGGTGAACGGAGAAAGGACCGAAAGCTGCTGACAGTGGGAAGAAGAGGCCAGATTCACAAAGATAACAACAGTTGATAATATATGCAAGCTTTAAATTGTATATTATATTTTTATTCAAAAGAGATGCGATAAGGGGAAATGACCAGATGCTGCAAACAATGGGAAATAGGACATGCAGAAAAGCACGGCGGCAAATTGGACCAGTAGGCGATGCACGAGAGGACGTGGCTGCGACGCGGAGTCGGTGGGCTGCTATAATGGAGTTTGACATGTGTTCTACCATGGATGAGGAGGGGAGCGGAGCATGCTATCGCGGCCATGGAAGGTGGAAGCCATAGGTAAGGGCTGCCGCGTGCTTCGGCATGGAAGTGGAGGGGAGGCAAACGGAAAAAGGCGGATGACGTGGATGGGAAGACGGAGGTTGGCGAGTGTCGGCATTGCGTGCTGTGGATGGTGATTGCACAGCAGGTGGTGGGGTTGAGAGCTTTGGTGGCTCGGGCGGAGATGGAAGTGGGGCGTGTTGCGTGGCAGGGCCAAGTGATGGAGGAGGAAGACATTCGGTCGAAGGAAAAAACAGGGAGTGGTGGAAAAATGCTTCGGTGATGGCATGGGTTTTGCTTGCAGGAAGGGGGAAGAGAGGATGGTCTCACGTGAAGGACTGGGGAGAGGAAAAGAAAATGGAAAAGATTAGAGAAGGATGAGGACAGAGGAAAGAATTAAAATAGGCTAGAATTAGAATAAGGTAACTTATAATATGAAGGGAAGGGGACAGGGAGACATAAGGAAAACGAAATGACAGAAGAGAAAAAGGGAAAGGAGAAGGAATGTTACGCGTGATTACAGAGAATAAATAAAAGTAACGGCTATTGGTATAAAAGCAAAAGTGCAAAAGAGTCGATATAATAAAAGAAAAGGAACAGTGGACTGAAGGAAAGGAAAGGAAAGGTCATGAAATAATAATTGTGACCCTTAAATTCTGGAAAAAATATAAAAGCAACGACTATAATTTAGCTCAAAATAATTTATGCCTTGATTGGACAGCACGCTTGAATTTTGAAGCGGAAAGGAAAAAGTTAAGTCACCGTTTATGGTACCGTTACAACCGACGGTTTATTGTTCCGTCGCGTACCGGTCCCCAAAACACAGAAATAAATATACCGCAGAGATCAACACGACGAGACGATCGAAACGGTATACAAATATCAGTAGTACGATCATCCGATTAAAAGTCGATATTCGGTACCAGAAATGCTGCTATTTTGCCAGAATTAAGATAAATGAAGCAATAGAAGTCCAAATTTAGAAAAACGAATTTCGCAGTCTGATTCAGAATGATCTGAATAAATTTTCTCCTGTTGACATATTTTGGTTTCGGAAAACTTTTAAATTCACTGTTATTAACCGGTTTGATTTGAAATGAAATTTCATAGGAAAATAAACTTCAATATTATCAGATGAAAATTTACCAGTTGCTATATTAAAATAGACGTATTCCAAATAATAAATTTTTAATTTCAAATTTTATTGTTTAAAATTTCACAATTTCCAGTTAAATATACTTTTAAAACCATTAAATTTTACGGGCCGTTACAACAACAGAATTGAAATAGATAGGACATGACAAGCAGATAATCTCCAGCGATTCAAATCTCCAAGAGAGTGGAAATCCAAATCTGTGAACTCAGGCTGACCCGAGCGTAAAGCAAAACACAAAACACTCGAGTCAGGACAATATATACTTATATAATGTAAACCAACTCAAGTGAACTGTAATAAAGGTACAAGTAACTTAGAAGATGCTTGGGACCGCCCATCCTCTAAGGATCCGTTAAAATATCTACTATGTAGTAATATTCGCTATTATAATAGTGTCTAAATAAGTAAAGTATAATCATTTAGAAAATAACGTTAAGGGGATGGAGAACCTTAACGCGGTCGGATCTTAAAATCATAATCGTAGTAAAGCTCGATATGGTAGGTGACACGGCACAACTAGGCAATGCCAGGGTAGATATACCAATTACGCATCCGGACTAGTGGTGATGCATAGCAGCCACTACCTCCCACCTCGAACTACACTCCCAAATCAAGGGTGGCCACCAAATCAATCACAAGTAATAGAATGGTATCGAAGAAGTGTGTCCGATAAGAGGTGCTACCTCATTGGTCCGTCAATCGCTCCTGTTTTAGCCACCTTATGCCAACTCACGGGAGTTGGGTCCACGTATATACCTTAGGATCGTCGCCACCATCCTACTTCATTCTGGAAACTCCACCGCGTACACAGTTGTCAAAGTGGTTTTCGGTATCGACAGAGAGTATGTCCATATCCGATCCCGGTCTCTTTAACAACCAATCGTTATTATAACCCGTAGTTATAATTTAGAAATAGTTTATACTTCAAAATAGAATATCATTTCAAATCCAAATCTTTATCAAAATAAAGATTAAATCAATTCCAAACCATTTCAATATATTTAAAATATCATATCTTTTCAAAACTTCATTTCAATATATCAAAATATCGTATCTTTACAAAACTTCATTTCAAATCATTTTAATATATCAAAATATCAAATCTTTCCAAAACTTCATTTTCAAACCATTTTTATATAATAAAATATCATATCAGTTCAAATCCAAATATTCAACTTTAAATACCTTTTAAATTCAAAGATATCATTCATTTACTATCATTTCAAATCACCTTTAAATAGTTTATATTCCAATCAAAATAATTCATTTAAACCTTTTAAAAGTGTAATTATTATATTTTCAAATTAAGTATTCGATTTCCAAAGTTTCAACCCATTCTGAGTTCGTTTACTAAGTCAAAAACCCTAATTATTATGATTTCAGCATTTCACAGCATTTGAAAACAACTGCTATAAGTTATATTTGAAAACATTTTTAATTCAGCAAAGACAGCACTTAAAACTGCTGTTAAAACTCAGTTTTAGTTGAATTATAGTTCAAAACAGAAAAGACAGCATTTCAGAAGTGCTGCGGTAGTTCAGATTTCAAAAGGCTTAGGTTGCATTTTTGTGGAGTTTGGTCACCATGGTGGGTTCGGCCATGTCAATTTCAGATCTGTACAGAGGCTAAGGTGATGTATAGTGGTGGTAGCAAGGTGGTGCTGGTGGCTAGAGGTGGTGGCCGAGCAAACAAGCTAGAGAATCAAGGCAAAAGCATAGGAAAACAATGGAAAAAGAAGAGAAAAAGAAGAAAAAGAAGGAGAGGCCATTACCTATTTTTGGATGAAGCCATGAGAAATGAGGAGCTGATTTTTTTCACGTGAAAAGATGAGAAACAAAAAGTGGCGGCTACACTAGGGTTTTAGATGGCTAGGGCAAAATTTGAGGAGTTAAAGAAAATGAAGGGTTTGGACAAAAAAGGGCTTAAGTTTCAAAGTGTTTTACAACCTTTCATATTTCTTTTCTTTTTAATCTTTATATAAACAAAATATTCAGAAAAATACTTTACAAACCGAAATCAATTATAAATATGAGAAAACAAATAATAAATTTTGGAAAAATATAAAAAGAATGAAGAAAATTACTTAAAAATACCAAACAGTGTTCAAAAATTATAAATAAATCACTATCAGTCTTGAAAAACTACACACTTCATTATAAAAATATTATGAAGTGAAAATTTGAATTAAAATAATTTATTTATCATTTTCAAAATAAAATAGATAATTAAATTGGAGAAAATAGAAAAAGGATTAAAGAAAAATGTTTAAAATTTACAAACAAGGCATGGAAATTTGCAAGAAAAATACTACTAACTCTGGAAAAATTCCTACCTTACTTTAAAAATATTTAAAAGCCAAAATATATTTTATATAACATAAATGTACAAATTAGAATAAAATATATCAAATAAAAATGTCATTTATATAATTTTAAAATAAAGAATATTGCTGAATAACCCAATATACACACAATATTGAAAACAATATAACTTTTGCAATTTAAATCCGTTTTCAACGAAACGAAAAGCAGTATTCAAGTTATTAAATCTATTTTTATAATAAAAGATAAAATTCATAAATTTCAAACTTTTAAATTTTCAAGTTAAAAGTCGAAGTTTGACTATTTGACCAAAATTCACATTTTCTGGAAATATTAAATTTAGTCATATTTGGAATTCAAATCCACATACAAAATCAAAGTTTTTATATTTACAATAACAAAATTTATTCTTTTCATAAATAAAGCTTTTAAATCTGGAAAAATCAATTTAAAATTAATTATAAAATACAGGGTTGTTACACTCTCCCCGACTCAAAACTTTTCGTCCCCGAAAAGGAACGAGGTACGGGAAAGCACCTAAAAAGATAGAATGAATAGAATTAAGACAAGATGATAAGAATATTGGAATTACACCTGATAACTATTGTTATAGGCAAGTTTATCAAGTTGGAGGTGATCAAATCAAGAACACAAACACGAAAAAGATTCTCTAGAGTCTGAATCACCCTTTTCACTTGGGCGACGGTCCATGGATGGAAAATAGTGTTCAGATTCCAAAATGAGTAACAAAGATTTCAAAGATTATAAAAAGATTTCTAAACAGACTGGTATAAGCAATAGCCTTCCCATTCTGTAACAAGATAAGAGAAATAAGGACAACCAAAAGATAGTTTGAAAAAAAAAACAAAATAAGATAATAAATTTGAAACAATAATGCTTTGAAATCATAACAATTTAGGGATGTTTATCATTTGGAAATCATACTACTAAAAATCATAACACTTTGGAAATGTTATTCTTAAAAAAGAACATAATACTTAGAAAATCATAACACCTTTTAAAAATAATCTTCATTTAAACTATTTTAATCCAAGATCAAACAATATTCATTTTAAAGTTGTAACATTTCTAAGTTCATTCAATTTTAAAAATTTCCAAAACACTGTATTTTCAAAACAGCATCACTTATAAAATGCTACAGTAGGTATATTAGTACTTCAAATCAGTTTAATTCCAGAAATATTCATTTGGATATCATTTAACTTATGACTTATTAAAACAAACTTTTATGAATGGAATATCCAAATTAAACTATACTTCGTTTATTAAGTCAAAAGCTCACTATTTTACTTAGCTCTAAATTTAACACATACCCTAACACTTTATTTAAAATACCCATTTCATAAATAGATATTCCTTTAATAAGTTACACTTAAAATTTCCATTTGAAAACCAAATTCTCAATTATCAAGTTTTAATGATGTTAAAATACATTTTAACTATTTAAATCATAATTATTCATTTTTCAAGACATATCTATTTCATAAATAAAATATTTATATAGCAAATATAACAATCAAATTTCTTTACACATTTATTCATTTAGACATCAATTAAACTATGAATTCAAGTTAAATAAACTTTATTACCAAAAGTCCAATTCCAATGTATTTTATTTTATCTATTCAAAGATACATTATTTATTATACAACATATTCATTTTAGGAAATAACCTTTATTAAAATTCCTAGGTTAGACTTAAGGTTCCATAGTAAATCAAATTTGATTATTAAGTTATTTCAATAAAATCTCTTTAAATTCCTTTTTCACTATTTGCCTCTGTTAATCTTTTATAACTAAAATTTAAGTGTATAACATGTATTATAACCACTCAAATTTTATTTATAAATCCTTTCTATATTGTATATTATCCAATTTCATATTCAACTTCTATGTAATTTAGGTAAGTTATATTGGAATGAAATTATGTGTTATACAAATAAAACTTTCCAATTCAATTATCTCAAGTTTGAATCATTTATTAAAATTTTTGATTTTCTTCTTATAACTGAAGTTATTTTTTTTTAAAAATAAAATTTAAGAATTAAACTTCTGATTCCTTTCAAACCATTTAGAGATAAGTAATTATATATACATAATATGTCAAATCAAATTTAAATCATATATCTATATATATTATAATCCAGTCATATTTAGAAATTCAAATCAATTAGATTTTCCAAAACAAGGCTGTAGCAAGACGACGGAACAGTCTCTTCACTTCGAAACTCAAAAATGAACGTCGATGATGCTGCAGTCATCACCGAAATTATTTTCCAACGACAAAGAGAAGAGCACTAAATTTTAAACCTTTTAAAATTCTTTGAAAACAAAATTTCTATTCGAAATACTTTAAATAATATATCCTTTTAAAACTCGAAAACACAAGGTTTGAAACCATCGGAAACTTGAATTCTCAAATTCTTGATTCAAATTCATTTCAGTTCCCAAATCAATTTATAAACAACTATTTATAAATTCATTTGTAGAATAATAAATGATAAATCAAGTATTATCATTTCAAATTATCAATTTAAATCAATTTATTAAGTTCCATAAATTTACTTATATATCCAAATTTTATTTCATTAACCAAATTTAAAATAATATTGTGTCAGTTTGTTCTGAAAAAGTGTTTTAGAAATCCTATCGATAGCGTTGATCAGACGAATCGATCGGAAACTCAAATCAACATCAACAATTCAAACAACACAATATAAAACAAAACATTAATTTACAAGTACAGTTCAAAATGTTTGGAAGATAGATTGGAACAAAAGACAAGATGATTAAACAGAGTAGAGAGATGGGTAAGCTTAGATAAATCGCGGGCAACCATAATCGGGTCAACCGTGACTTAATGGATAAGATCAAATGTGGATTTTCCGGGGTAAATCTACCTTCGATCTCAAGAGATAGAGTTTGGAATAATAAAAGATATTAGCATCTTACCAAGGATAAATATAAATCTCTGGTGAATCGATGCTGATTATAAAGGATTTTCACCCTTTTACAAGAAAATTAGAATATTGGCGAGACCGCCAATTCACTATAAAGATCATTGGAAGTGGAGTCATGGGATACTCCAGAATCAAATGAACATGAATAGTGAGGGACAAGAATGAATTTTGGAACCGCAGGGAATGTTCCAAAAATTCAAAGGAAATTCGAATCAAGAGGAAAAGATTCAAACTCGAACGAAAGTGATTCTGTAAATAAATCTACTCCATATGCTGAGTTTTGCCTCAGAGCCAAAGCTCTGATACCAACTGTAACGACCCGATATTTTCAACCATTCGCATCCATTATAAGTGTATAGGCAGACACTCATGCCGGAGTTGAATTGCTCAAAATACCGCGTTGTAAATAAAATTTGGCAAATCTCAGAATATACAGTAAATAAATATAATCACAGATCACATACACAGAGTAAAATAATGCAGCGGAAGTAAAAGAAATAGTAGTTCATGAAGCTACTATCTAAATATGTCAGAGTTACGTAAGATACAACAGAAGAAATAGAGTACAATAAAAGTCTCAATAAAATAACCAAGTACAAGCTGAGTAGAACAACGGAATTGAAATAGATAGGACATGACAAGCAGATAATCTCCAGCGATTCAAATCTCCAAGAGAGTGGAAATCCAAATCTGTGAATAACTCAGGCTGACCCGAGCGTAAAGCAAAACACAAAACACTCGAGTCAGGACAATATATACTTATATAATGTAAACCAACTCAAGTGAACTGTAATAATGGTACAAGTAACTTAGAAGATGCTTAGGACCGCCCATCCTCTAAGGATCCATTAAAATATCTACTATGCAGTAATATTCGCTATTATAATAGTGTCTAAATAAGTAAAGTATAATCATATAGAAAATAGCGTTAAGGGGATGGAGAACCTTAACGCGGTCGGATCTTAAAATCATAATCGTAGTAAAGCTCGATATGGTAGGTGACACGGCACAACTAGGCAATGCCAGGGTAGATATACCAATTACGCATCCGGACTAGTGGTGACGCATAGCAGCCACTACCGCCCACCTCGAACAACACTCCCAAATCAAGGGTGGCCACCAAATCAATCACAAGTAATAGAATGGTATCGAAGAAGTGTGTCCGATAAGAGGTGCTACCTCATTGGTCCGTCAATCGCTCCTGTTTTAGCCACCTTATGCCAACTCACGGGAGTTGGGTCCACGTATATACCATAGGATCGTCGCCACCATCCTACTTCATTCTGGAAACTCCACCGCGTACACAGTTGTCAAAGTGGTTTTCGGTATCGACAGAGAGTATGTCCATATCCGATCCCGGTCTCTTTAACAACCAATCGTTATTATAACCCGTAGTTATAATTTAGAAATAGTTTATACATCAAAATAGAATATCATTTCAAATCCAAATCTTTATCAAAATAAAGATTAAATCAATTCCAAACCATTTCAATATATTTAAAATATCATATCTTTTCAAAACTTCATTTCAATATATCAAAATATCGTATCTTTACAAAACTTCATTTCAAATCATTTTAATATATCAAAATATCAAATCTTTCCAAAACTTCATTTTCAAACCATTTTTATATAATAAAATATCATATCAGTTCAAATCCAAATATTCAACTTTAAATACCTTTTAAATTCAAAGATATCATTCATTTACTATCATTTCAAATCACCTTTAAATAGTTTATATTCCAATCAAAATAATTCATTTAAACCTTTTAAAAGTGTAATTATTATATTTTCAAATCAAGTATTCAATTTCCAAAGTTTCAACCCATTCTGAGTTCGTTTACAAAGTCAAAAACCCTAATTATTAAGATTTCAGCATTTCACAGCATTTAAAAACAACTGCTATAAGTTATATTTGAAAACATTTTTAATTCAGCAAAGACAACACTTAAAACTGCTGTTAAAACTCAGTTTTAGTTGAATTATAGTTCAAAACAGAAAAGACAGCATTTCAGAAGTGCTGCGGTAGTTCAGATTTCAAAACAAGGGTTAAATTTGATTTCAACATAGACTGCAGATCATTATAGCATTTCCAGAGAATGCTATAATAGGCCTGAGTTCAATATTAGCCTACAAGTTCAACTACAGCAACTACAACATTTCAGAAATGCTGTAATAGCTCTTTTTACACAATTTTAGTTCAAAACAGAATCTATAACATTTCTGAATGCTATTAAAAGTTAATTTCAGGTGTTAGTGTATTTCCAGCAATTAAATAACTTTAATTTAAAACACATAAACATTTTAAAAATCATATTTTAACATTTAAAATGTTCATTTACATATCATTTAACATATATCTTTTTTTCACAATAAATTTCTCATAATTAAATCCAATTTTCAACAATTTACTTAATAAGTTTAAGTGTAAAAGTTCCAATCCTTCACATTTCAACAAATAGACTTAACACTTCAAATTTAAATTACCACTTCACAATTTAACAAAATTTCCAATTTTATTTAATTAACTTAAACCTTTAATTAAAACCAAATTTCACATTTCCTAGTCAAGTTATATTTTAAAAGATCACTTTTAAACATTCATTTATTTAACCACTTAAATTCATAGAAAAATCAATAATACTTTAATAAATCACTTAAATTCAAATTTAATCAAATTATCATATTTACCATTTTACAAATATAATTAAATTTTTATTTTTATTTATATAGCTTAAATATCATTTTAACCAAAATTCCAAATTTCCAACTTAGGTTATATTTCAAAAATCCAGTTAAACCATTCATTAATTACATTTTTAACACATAGAAAAAAATCATACTTTCTTTATTTTAAAACATTTCAAAATCTATTTAAATCAAATTCCATAAATTTATAATTTTTAAAATACTTAAAAATATCCAAAACACTTTATAAAATAACCACGGGCCTGTATATAATTTTCTAACTTAGGTCAAGTGATACGGATATGTATCATTTCAATCCGTAGTTAAAAAGAAAAATCCGGGTTCTATCATTTCAAACCCGCAATCCCAAGTTAAAATAATTTAAATAAAAATAGTTCAGGCCTATTATTTCAGCCCATAACAATTTTTCCCTATTCTAAAGTCCGTTCGGGTATGTATCATTTCAACCCATAGTGATTCTAATCTACATGGAACTTGTAGTGTGATAACAGATATAAATAACATAATAACATTAAATAACAGTAACATATGATATAACAGGTGTAATAACAGGTGTGAACATCATATGATAATAATATAAGCATATATAACATGATAATATATTTCTACAGATTCGCAGGGTGTCAATTTACTAGTTATATAGGTACATATTGTCTGGTGATAATAACTCACCTGTTTGTGCTGGAGATATCAAAACCAATGACACAATGGAACAAAAGCACGATGACAAGACTACGGACTTGAGTGGAGAGCAAGATCCAAAGCTATAACTCTTGTATTACAACCCAAAACATACATCAAAACAAACACAATTTCAACGCACTTGAAATGGAATAACTTTTAAACGAAAAGAGATTTGAATGTCAAATCTTTTGCCTTGCTTCCTCTATTTTTTTTTGCATGGTCAAGGGTTGGTTTTTGCTCTGATTTGAACAGGGAATGGCTTAGGTATGGGCATAAGAATGCATGGCCAAAGTGGTGAAGCATGGAGAAGAAGTTGCAAAGCATGAAGGTGAAGGGGCTTATGCAACATAGCATGGTTTTGGTTCACCAAAAGGGCTCAGCCATAGGAGTTTGGGCTTGGCCATTCAAGTCCAGATCTGGACAGAGGTTGGAGTGGTGTGTAAGGGTCTGGTCAGAGATGGTGGTGGTGGCAAAAGGTGGTGGTGGTGGTGGAAAATGAAGTGGTGAAGCAAATAGTGGTCAACAACATTGCTTTTAAGGCTTAGGTTGCATTTTTGTGGAGTTTGGTCACCATGGTGGGTTCAGCCATGTCAATTTCAGATCTGTACAGAGGCTAAGGTGATGTATAGTGGTGGTGGCTAGAGGTGGTGGCCGAGCAAACAAGCTAGAGAATCAAGGCAAAAGCTTAGGAAAACAATGGAAAAAGAAGAGAAAAAGAAGAAAAAGAAGGAGAGGCCATTACCTATTTTTGGATGAAGCCATGAGAAATGAGGAGCTGATTTGTTTTCACGTGAAAAGATGAGAAACAAAAAGTGGCAGCTACACTAGGGTTTTAGATGGCTAGGGCAAAATTTGAGGAGTTAAAGAAAATGAAGGGTTTGGACAAAAAAGGGCTTAAGTTTCAAAGTGTTTTACAACCTTTCATATTTCTTTTCTTTTTAATCTTTATATAAACAAAATATTCATAAAAATACTTTACAAACCGAAATCAATTATAAATATGAGAAAACAAATAATAAATTTTGGAAAAATATAAAAAGAATGAAGAAAATTACTTAAAAATACCAAACAGTGTTCAAAAATTATAAATAAATCACTGTCAGTCTTGAAAAACTATACACTTCATTATAAAAATATTACGAAGTGAAAATTTTAATTAAAATAATTTATTTACCATTTTCAAAATAAAATTATAATTAAATTGGAGAAAATAGAAAAAGGATTAAAGAAAAATGTTTAAAATTTACAAACAGGGCATGGAAATTTGCAAGAAAAATACTACTAACTCTAGAAAAATTCCTACCTTACTTTAAAAATATTTAAAAGCCAAAATATATTTTATATAACATAAATGTACAAATTAGAATAAAATATATCAAATAAAAATGTCATTTATATAATTTTAAAATAAAGAATATTGCTGAATAACCCAATATACACACAATATTGAAAACAGTATAACTTTTGCAATTTAAATCCGTTTTCAACGAAACGAAAAGCAGTATTCAAGTTATTAAATCTATTTTTATAATAAAAGATAAAATTCATAAATTTCAAACTTTTAAATTTTCAAGTTAAAAGTCGAAGTTTGACTATTTGACCAAAATTCACATTTTCTGGAAATATTAAATTTAGTCATATTTGGAATTCAAATCCACATACAAAATCAAAGTTTTTATATTTACAATAACAAAATTTATTCTTTTCATAAATAAAGCTTTTAAATCTGGAAAAATCAATTTAAAATTAATTGTAAAATACAGGGTTGTTACAAATATGATAGGAATTTGAGTTGACGGTTCAAATTTGAAATGGGAATTAAATTGATAGTTAAATTCTCGGTTATCGATAACTAGTAAATTGTTATGATATTTTGACTGATTTGAATGTTGATTGAGATGGATGCTATTGATTGATATTTTTGATGATTTGGATGTTTATTTATTTTGATATATCCTGTTATCACCCTGTATATTATTTGACAGTATATAAAACTGTTAATTGAATTATTTCGAATAAATTAAGAAATAGGTTGAAATGATATATACCTATGACATTTATTTTGGATTGAAATGAAATATATCCAATCTTGGAATTAAATAAAATAACTATTCACTTGGCCATAGGATAGGAAATTATATACGGACACCTGATTAGTTAAATTAAATGATTTTAAAATTCTTGGTTTTGGAATTATTTAAATGATCTTGATTTAAAGAAATGAAAATCGAATTTATGGAAATCGAAGTATTTTTGAACTTGAGATCAAAATGTTGAGATTGAAATTTGTTAACCGGAATTGTTTAAATAATCGAATTGAAATTCGAAGTTATAATTAAAACATGATTTAAATTATGGTAAATGATTTGTTTAAAAGATTTAAACTTTTATTCGGACTTTGAAATAAATCAAGTCAAAAATAACTTAAATGGATATTTCTAAATTTGGCTCGGAATTGAATTGTTTTGAAGAGTTGAACCTTGAATTAAATATTGAAGCTTACAATTTAGTTTAAGTGATTTAAATCGATATTTTGAAATCGAGTCCGAAATTAATATAAATTGAAATGGTTTAAAATTGAGAATTGAATTGAAACTTGAACTATTGAATTAAATCAATGAAATTAAAATTGGAATTAATTTGAAATAAAATCAAAATTGAAATCGAAATTGAAATTAAAATCGAAATTGAAGTTGATTTGGATTGAAGTGGAAATTGAAGTTAATTCTAGTTGAAATTGAAATTGGGTCGATTTGAAGTGGATCGAGATTGAATGATTTGAACTGAAAGATTTGGAATTGAATCAGCTTGACTTTGAAACTATTTTAAATAAATTATTTTAATATAAAGTGTTTAAAATTTATTTTCTAAATATTCAAATTATTTTGATTTTACAAACTTTTTGTTTTATAGAACATTTTAAATACTTAAATCATTTTATATCAAACTATTTTAACTATTTAACTAGTTTGAAACTATTTAAATTTTTTAAACTATTCTCCAAAATTGAAACTGGTCAGAGTGGGAATCATATATATTTAAATCATAAATTTAAATGCGAATGAGGCTAAAATGAAGTTATAACCTAAACTTAAATTCGAATTGAATTCTGGAGTGAAATGACATATCAAATTGAATATGATTTTTGAAGTGAATATGATAATTTTGAAATAAAATTGATTTTTAAGAGAATATGATATTTTGATATCAAGTATGAATTGTTTTCGAAATATAAAAGTACCAATCGGTGTGTAAAACGACGTTTGGTTGTTAAAGAGACCGTGGCCTCTTATTGGCATACTCTCTGTCTATATTGGAACCACTTTAACAACTGTGTACGCGGAGGAGACTCCAGAATGAAGTTGTTGGATTTGGCCTCATTTGCTGGATTTGAAGAAAGAGAACGTTGATGGATAGACCCCGACACTTGTGCCAATTTGAAATGACTAAAACATGACGACTTGATAGGGCCAAGTGGGCTAACAACCCCTAACAGACATCTGTTCTTCGATTTTCTTGGAATTGGTCCATATTATTACTCTTGTTGTTGGTTTCAATTGGTGCACCTTGATTTTGGGATAGCCTCCCTTGACTCAATATGGGATGGATGGACGCGGTGGGCGGTCGTGGCTACGATGCGTTACCACTAGCCCTACAACCCGAACTGGTGGTATCCTACCTTGGGCATTGCATCACGTGCCTTTTCATACTTTTATCCTTATACACAACCACTACGATTTTGTTTTAGTATTGTCTTATCACGGCGCCTCCCTGACTACTGACGTTACTGGTGGTTCAAAGGCAAACTGTACGACAATGCTTAAAATGTGTTAAGGGGGATTAATGTAAAGCCTTAACGCTAAGAAAAATATTTATTTTACTGATTAGACACAATTTATATAGCGTATTCTAATATATAGAAATATTTTGACGAATCCTTAGGATATGGAAAATCCTGTAACATCTCTTGACTTATTGCACGAACGTTATACACTGGATAGGTGATTTAAAACCCCATAAACATCTTTGATGCCACTACACACATGTTATATACGATATCGATTTGACTCACATAAGGATATTTTAGTCCTGACTCGAGTGTTTTGTCTTTTCATTACGCTCGGGTCAACCCTGAGTATTTCAGCACATTGAAGATCATTTTTCTGGAGGACGAAGATGAAGATTTGGTATATTATTACTATTATTATTCCTACATCATGTTGTCTATTGCATTATTTTATTAATCCATGTTGTATATATAACTCTGATGAATGTAGTATAAATTATAATCAAAAGTATAATGTAAACAGCTTCATGAACTATTTATTTGATTATTATATTTTATCGTTCTGCTGCGAGATTCTATGTTTGTTTTCTTCTTCTTGTCTTATTTTTCCTAATTAACCCCATTGATTATCTATGTTCCGGATTGTTTGTGTTGGACATGTGTGGATTATTGCCAATTTAAACCTTCCAAAATGTGGGTCATCACACTACCCCTTTCTCATCTGACACCCTATCCACATATAGGCGCCATGCCTGCTGACTAGTTATGGTCTCTTCTTCATCGTTGTCTCGGCTTAAGTATTTGGCAATGAAGTTAGCAATGGCTTAGCCTTTGATGGAAGAGCGAGGGTGGAAAGAGATGTGATGTTGCTCAAACTCGACGGACCAATTCAGTATCCGGCCCACTATATTAGGCGGTTGAGGATTTGTTTCAATGGCTTGCTGGTTAGAACTTTGATGGGATGAGCTTGGAAATACGGCCGAAGTTTCTAAGTGGCCATGAGTATGTAGAAAGCAAGCTTTTCTAGCCATATGTATCTTTTCTCAGGGCCTGATAGCTTTTTTTGACATATTAGATTGACCATTGAACCTTCTCATTTTACCTGATTAAGGTAGCACTGATCACATGGTCAGATACCGTGATGTAAAGGTAAAGATCTTCCTCGTCGATGGTCTTGGATAGTACCAAGGGTTTTTCTAGGTGCTTTAAGTGCTTTGGCATACTCATCGCTCCAAGTAAACAAATTCCCTTTCCTGATGTGGTCGTAGAAAGATAAACACCGATCGGTTGCTTTAAAAACAAGCCAGCTCAAATCCATAACCATCCCGTTTAGGATTTGTTCTTGCTTCACGATTCTTAGGACTTGCATATCTTGGATGGCTTGTATTTTGTTGGGGTTAGGTTCAATTATCTGCTGCTTACAACATAGTTAGGGAGTTTTCTATACAGGATGATAGAAGAGCTTATTTTTGGAGTTCAGCTTCTTGTTTACTGGCATAGTATATTGAACATCTCGACCAGGTTTCTTAACCCACAAAATCGATCAACACCCTGTATTGAGTGTTAAAGAACCAGCCCAGTTTCTCAGAGCAAACAATATAGAGAATGCATAAAAAAAGAGCCCAAATAGTAAAGAGACAAGAGATTTTTATAGTGGTTCGGCTGTTAACGAAGCATATGTCCACTTTATAGCTTTTATTAACTAACTGTTGTTGCAAGATTGATTTGGATTACAATATGGTTGAATTTCCTAAGTTAGATCAAGCCATCATTGTTAGCAACAACCGGAAGGATCTCAGTTGCCCCTTAATGGTTGTTATGTCGGAGAAGAAGATTGAACAATAACAATGGCAGAGTTGTAGCAGCAAGTCCTAAAGATCTCCTTCCTGTTACAGTTGAGATTGTATTTTTAGGGGCTGGAGCATACTTGGGCCGAGAATTGCTTTGTCAAAAGGCTATAGTCGTTTTGCAGAGAGAGCTCGGAAGGTTTGGAGCTAAAATTAGCTATCTTTTTGGATCTGCAACGATCCGACCCAATTGGGTCGGTACCGATCCAAATCCTTAGCCAATTTTTGGTTCTGATTTATTTGGGCAAGCTTATTACTTCATAGTGATGCTCTCTATATAATTTCATAGCTTGTAAACTTATTTTGATGATGATTCAGATGTGGGTTAGATTAAACTGTATTTTGAATCAGATGAACTTTCACTTATTGAATTCGGATGCTTGGAATGCTACCAAACTTGTTGGGTGAGCTTGGTTGAGGCATAGAGTCACAATGCAAAAGGATTAGGCCACCATGAACCTCCAACTCGGATCGATACAGATCCAATTGGATCGTATCGGTGCCGATCCGAAAAGATAGTATATTTATGGATCAAACTTCTTGGGGTTCTTTGTCTTGTATTTTTGGGCCTTTCCATCAAGTTCCGAGTCGTTCTGGTTTAATCTGAATGTTCTAATTCCTATTGAATTCTGCTGGGTTAAAAACCCGGTTAACATTTTCCCCTAGAGTACGCTTTCGTTAAGAACAAGGTGTGCTCTGGAATTGTTTATCTCTGGGTCTCCATTTTAAGGATTTTCATCGGCCGTATTGGGCCTTCTTGTAAAGCTATCTACGACGTACCGGCTAACGATTCAATCCTTAGTGTGAATCTCCATTGTTCGCAATTACAGAGTGCTCTTGACTTGATAATTTCCAGAATGGATATGAACATCGAATAGGTCGTAAATGGAAAATTTTGAACCATTTGGAGGAGTAAATTTGGATCGGTTCTGATGCAACTGGATTGGATCGGTACCAATCCAAGTACTTGATAATTTTTCCAAACTTTCTCTTCTTTTCTTTTTTTTAAATATGAGCCGACCCCTTACTACAATTCATTTCTATCGATCCGACCTTCATTTCTTCAACCGATCCGAACTCTCTAAACACTAGCTAGCCGATCAAAGCACTAGTCCATTAAGGAGTTGCTGCCTCGATCTCCCTACCAACGCCACCAGCCATCACCGTTCAAAGTGGGTTCTACCGTCGAGATCTCCTCCGTTTTGAGGCATTGCTGATCCAATCCATCAATACCCTAGTTTGGGTTATCTTGAATCAGGGATCAAATCACATTTCTTAATTTTGAAGGTTGGTGATGTGGATTTTGGCGTATTACTACATCAGCGATTGGTGATGAAGTTGTGTTGGTGGCAGATACGATGGAAGATTCGAGCTGATTGCGACTTTATGGAAGAAGATAGCAAACCGAGTCTTGAATTTTTCATTGAACGAAACTAGGGATTTGCCTTGGTGCTCGACATGTTTTGCTATCTTTATCCACAAAGTTAGAATTAACTTGCACCGAGTTACATAGTCGATCCCAGCATAGCGTCTTGCGAATTGATTTTGGTTTTTCTGGGAGGTGATAATAGCTTTTGGTAGCATTTTGTATATAGCTCATGCTTTTATCACTTTCTAGAGAACTAAAATCGACTTAGGTTGAGAATTCACTACTTAATTTGGACACATCGATCTATAGTTGCTTGCTTTGGATTGGTCCTGTCATTGCACAGTCGATGTACCTGGAATAGGAAGGGTTTTCCATGTCGCTTCAGACAACGGGCCTGTTATCGATCGTTGATCGAGAATGGGTAAGTATAGAAGAAATGAAATTAACAGGTGATATGGATCGCTCTTTTTGATGTGAATGGGCCATCTATACAGAATGGTTTGTTCACAGCATTCAGGACACCGAACTCATTCTCACTTAGATTACACATCACAGACACTCCCGGTTAATAGTTGGAATCCGATCGGTGGTTGGTACACATTAATTATCTCCCAGGTTTCAAGTATCAACCACGTAAGGGTCTATAGTTAAGAGATTAGGCATACCTGACCGTTTTGAACACAAGCTTTATTATATAGAATGACGCGTAAATCTTCTCGGTGCAAATCAATTAAGGGGAACTCACCTATTTCTGAAGCGAAGTCATCATCCATCTCAGCTGGTTTTTCCACTTCCATAACTTTAGGTCAATATGGTCGTTTGGTTACAGTCAGTCCCATCATTGATTGCACTCCTCCTAACTTTAGAGTCTTGCTTGATCCTTCGGAGAGAGCTCCTTCAATCCTTACACACAGGATGTTGTGAAGCATTTGCTTGCAATATGGTATCCCAGAGGATGACGTACAACTACCATCAAGAGGATAAATTGCTCATAGGCCACCTTCTAGATACGTAGCCTGCCCCCAATATATGTGCATGTATGGTGCAATGCCCCCATTCAATTACTTCTTAATGAAAACACTTCAGAACTTTGGGTTGGCCCCATTCCAGATTCTTCCAAATGGATATGTCATGCTGACGGCTTATATGTTTTATTCATGAGGACTCTTAATCGTGCCCCAAACTTCGCTATGCTACATTATCTTCTATTGTTCTAGAAGAGAGAGTCTATTCCATCACTTGTCTATATTGAGGCGCAGCATAGCCGGAAACTTATACTGGATCTTCCCAGTAAAGTTCCTTCATTCAAGATTCAGTTCTTTTTTGCAAAATGTCCAGAAGGATTCACCCATTTATGGACGACTGGTAAGTCTCTATCACTATGCTTGGAATTTCCTTTAATCCCTACAAGTTTTCTAAACGATCATATATTCCTTATAGTTCTTCCGAAGATTAACAAGGACCCGGCAATCGGCATTGTTCTTAGCACCTTAAAAGTGGCCGATGCTCAGGAGCGCACAATTAGGTTCTTGCTCATAGGTGAGAACCTTCGCCAATGTGGGCATTTACACCTTGGGAGGTTTGTTGAATTTGTCAGTGCTCCTTCTCGATCTAGAGCCTGAACCCGTTCTGTTTTATTTTCCCATGACTCTGGTGAAATGATGATGATGATGATGAAAAAAGTGGCCCATTCAACGGGTCAGAGAAAACCCCTGAGGTGATCTACATTCAAATCGGGGTCGACAATTCGCTCAAAATGCCATCGATCCCAGAAGTGAAAGAAAAAGAGTTTATTTAATGAATGGGCAAGGCTCCATTTACTGGAGGGAAGGAGCAAGGAGAAATTAGTGAGGAGCATCCTCTAAATAAGGAAGAAATAGATTGGGACACTAATGAGGGTGACGTCAATTTAGGTAGCAAGGCCTCGAAATTGAGCCCTTTACATGCACCCTCGCCTCCTTTGAAAGAGCCTATTGAACGAGCTTCTCCCAAGAATGAGCCAGTACCCAGCACTCTGGTGGAAGGTTCTGACATTGATTTGGGAGATACGAGTGATATTTTTGTAAATATGGGTGACTTGATGGATGACTTCACTTCGGAAGGGTTACCTCCCTAGCCTACTCAGATCATCCCTACAAGAATCAATGTCCTGACATTAGTCGGCAACCGATTTGGTTTGTGTATTCTATTGGAGTTGTTGAACTACAATACACACTTCACTTGGATCATACAATTTATATTATTACTATTCTCTAGAATGTTTTAGTTTATCAAACGCCTCCTTCCTAAATCCATTTTATCTCTTGCTGCAGAAATAATGTCTCATGGTTTTTACAGCGATCTTGATCGATTTTTGGAGTCTCAGCGTTCGTAGGGACACTCTTTAAGGTACCATGCTCCTTGGGAGATCGATAAGGAGAGGAAAAGGAGGAAGGATATGGAGGCGAAAGAGCATCGTCGTGCCGAGAATGATCGAGGCCGTGATATGGGAAGTGGCTATGAAAAGAGGAAGTGCCTAACTGAGCAGGGAGGTCCGTCAAAGAGGCTGAAAAGAGATCAAGAGCGAGAATCCCTTCATAGCCTCCTGCTTCCACTGGGATATACGTCCCTGCTTCCAGTGTGGTGACCTCCTCCAGTCATACTGTCATGACCGCCTCTCCCCAGATTTCTAAGCGTGCATCTTACATTCTTCCCACTGGTCCCCCACATCTACAAGCCTGATTCCCTAATTTGTTCTTAAGGGGGTTTGCTTTTTATAAGCCTAATCTGAAGTCGGTTCATGCCAAATCTTATTCAACCCATCTTCAAGTAATTCAGAGCGGTTTGGAGCAAGCCAAGGGTGGGAAATGATCAAGAAGTAGCTCATAGATCATGATGTGGGGATCGAGAGCCTGAAGAAAGACAGAGATGTTGCCCTCAAGTGGGAGAGCAAAAGTGCTTCTTTACTTAAGGAGCTAAAAGAATCCATTGACCGAGCTGTTCTCATATTTAGAGATGAAATAAAGAAGTACCATACTAATGAGGTGGCTTTAATGGAAAAGTTAAGGATAAGCGAGACGATGGTTGAGAAGTAGAAGAAAACCATCGCCAAGTAGGCTCAAGAAATTGCCACTCTTCACGAACAAGTTTCGAATTTGGATGCTGAGAAGAAACAGTTGGCGGTAGAGAAGGCTAGCATGGATGCCATCTTTTCAGAGCTTCAAGATACCTTTACAAAAAAGATGTAAGGCTTTGATGCTACTATTTTGGGCTTCTATGTCAACTTCGTGCAGCACTAGGGAAGCCTTAGTTACTTGGGTCTGTTGTTCCGTCGTATGCTTGCTGCAGTCTAGGAAGAGATTCTGGCCCGATTTCAAGGCATGGGTGGCGGTTACACCGAAGAGGAGTTGGTTCAGGAATATCTGAACGAAGAGTGCCGCCAAGCTTTAGGGGAGGCCAGGAACTATTGAGACTGGAGAGGGAACGAGAAGCTATTGATGTCGTGGCTACCGCTGAAGTTGTAACCAGGCATTTTTCTTCAGGCCTTGGTGAGCCATCTTCACATCTTTGCGCTAATGAGGGGATCGTTTCTACCTCTCCCATTGTTATGCAGCCATCAAAGATGGGCAACGGTAAAGGCTTTGAAGTTGCAGCGCATGAATAAACCCCCATAGCAGGTAAATTTCTTATCTCTCCCGTACTTGAAACCTTCCAATTTACGTTGGATGAAATTACCGAGATAACCGCCCTTTATTCTAATATTATAGATCAACCCTCTTTTCCTGTCGATTTACCTCCTCCTCTTGGTGTTGGATCTATTGCCATTCTGACCGCATCAACCGTCATCTCCGCATCCGGCTCGCAGCCTACTTCGTGTTCCGAGAAATTTGCAGCGCTGCATGGTTTGCATGACCCCTTTGTATCTCAAGAGGAGGATCTGGCAGCTACTGACACATAGGAGCTGACGGACCAAGCTAGCCAACCATACAAAGTAGATATCGAGCAGCAGATAACCGAGCAGCAGATGGTAGTAGTGGAGAAGGAGACGGTGAAGGTTGAAGGGCAAAAGAGGTCATGGAAGAGATCTCACAAATCCTGCAAGTACAAGGGCAAAGGAGGATCTGCCAGTGGCAATGTTTCAGAAAGTGAGAACGCCTGGGAGGGGAGAAGCTTGAGAAGCTACCGATCAGAGGTAGGAAAGGCGATAGGGAAAGTAGTGCAAGAAGTCATGATCTACCCATGAAGCGGAGCTTTAGCTTTTTTTGGTTGCTTTTTGTATAAGTGCAGAGTCTGCACTTAGCATTTCTTCTTGTTGTTAAAACAGTGGTATTTGTATTTTCTTATTCTTGGCCGATATTATTTGGGTATGGCCCTCGTTGTCTATTGTTGTACATGAAAAACATTATACGTAATAAAATTGTTGAAAATTTGATTGTAACTTCACTTTTCAACTTGTCAACTTTACATGCACCATTTTACTTAGTTCTGTAATTACTGCAAAAATTCTTTGTTTGAAGTAATAGAACTGCGAGGTATTTTCTATTTTGGTTGAGTGTTGGTGTGTGCGCCCCCTAGTTCACGGGACAGTTTACTCTGAACATTTGATACGAGATTGGGTGCCCCTTGTGGTCATCTGGATGCCCCTAGTCGGATTTATACTACCACTCCTATCTTTGGGAATTATTTGGTTGGTGATGCCGGAGTAACACCTATTACTTGAAATTATGTTAAGTGATTCCATTATAATGCTGATGTTAAGGCTATTGTGCATATGTGTCGCTCCTTGGAGTGCTATTTCCTTGGCTCTGGGGGTGGTATGTAGCTTTTTGTAATATGAGAGTTCCTTGTCTTTGGATGCAATTTTGCTGATCCAAGTAGCGGTGTGCGGCTTACAAAATGTGCATAGTGGGATCGAGGCTTACATGGCCGCAATTTTGCGAACCAAAAAGCAATGCGCGGCCTACGAGATTTATGACTTAGGTAATTGTGTGTCGCTTGGTCGTGATTTCATAATCCAAGAAGTGGTGCATGGCTTATGAAATGCTTGGCTTTGATTTTGACTTTCCCGGTGTCGTTGGAGCAACACCGGTTCTCAGAAGGCCGGGATCAAGTTCCGTCGACCAGTGGTTTTGAGTCGATTTGCTTCCGTTAACTTGTTGGTAGATGGGGCGTACTTGAGCGTGGTTCCACTATCTCAAGTAGCGATCGAATGGTTTTGAGTCGACTTCACCCCGTCTACTCGGCAGGTTACTTATGTGAACATAGTTTTATTGGTTCAGAAAGCAATTTCATTAATTGAAATAAAAGCTGGGAAAGTTTTGCTTATTTACAATACTTCCGGTACCCCAGGATGGCTTATTTGTGGAAATAGGAAATACATAAGATAATTCTAGATAAAGTAATGATGGAGCGATTCACTGTTCCAAGCACAAGGAATTTGGGTTTCATCAACGGTCGTTAGCTTGAATGTGCCATCCTCTAGCTTCTCGCCGATTACATAGGGCCCTTCCTAGTTTGGTCTGAATATTCCTGGTATAGGATAGACTCGTTTGAGGACAAGGTGTCCTACTTCGAAAGTACGGTTATGGACCTTGGAATTTAAATGTTGTGCAACCCTTTTCTGGTGAGCGGCAGTCCTTAGCTCGGCTTCTTCCCACTTCTCATCGACCATATCGAGCGACTCGAGCAGGAGCTGTTCATTCTGCCTCTGATTGAAGTTTTGTCTTCGATGAGAACGGACTTCCAATTCGATTGGGATCATTGCTTCTAAACCATATGCTAGGGCGAATGGAGAATGCCCGGTTGTAGATTTGTGCATTTTCTGTAAGCCCATAGTGCAAGTGGAAGTTCACCAACCCAATTTCCTTTGCTTTAGTTAGCCGCTTTTTGATGGTGGACTTGATGTTCTTGTTTACTGTCTCCACTTGCCCGTTTTCCTACGGATGTCCAATAGCTGAAAAGCTTTTCTTGATTCAAAAGCGTTTGCCAAAGTCTTTGAACTCAGCACTTTCGAATTGAGTCCCGTTATCCGTAATGATTCTTTGTGGCACTCTAAACATGCAAATAATGTTTTTGGTGACAAAGTTAATTAAATTTCTTTGTGGTAATAGTTGCCAGTGGTTCCGCTTCGGCTAATTTTGTGAAGTAGTCAACAGCAACGATAGCGTATTTGGCTCCTCCTCTAGCTATTGTCAATACACCAATCAAATCGATCCCCCAAATTGCGAATGGCCATGACATGCCCATATGTGTTAGCTCTATTAAAGGAGTTCTTTTGATCTTACCGAATCTTTGGCATTGGTTGCCCGCTTGGCATAATCTACTGCATCACGATTGACCGTTGGCCAAAAATACCCATATCGGAGAACTTTCTTTGCAAGGGTTTGTCCTTCGGTGTGATCTCCACTGTCGCCTTTATGAACATCCCTAAGGACTCTTCGAGCTTCGTCATTGGTCAAACACATGAGCAAGGGGTAGAGATTCCCCTTCGGTAGAGTATCCCATTCTGTATTATGAACCATGGTCCCTTTTGAAGGATCTTTTTCCATTAATGCTTGTCTATGGGGAGTGTTCCTCTGAGCAGATAGTCCTTGATCGATGTCATTCATGTTTCTAGTTCCTCAGTTGTTTCGAAAATCCAGTCGGCATTCATCTCGCCAGTGCTTGGAAGGGTCAGAGTTTCAACTTGGACCAATCCCATTGACTGAGCTTCTCCGAAACTAGCCAATTTAGCTAGATAGTCCGCCTTCGAGTTTTGTTTCCTCGGGATATGAGTGATGGTGTAATGATCAATGTCGTTCAGCAATTCCTGCACTTTAGATAGAAATGGGACGAGATTCACTCCCTAGGCTTGATATTCGCCTCTCACTTGATAGACGACTATCTAAGAGTCCCTATAGATATGTATGGACTTTATTCCGAGTTCCTTCACAATTTTCAGCTCGGCTATCAATGCTTCATATTCTACTTCATTGTTTGTTGCAAGGAATTCCAAGCGTAAGGCATAGCAAACGAGTTTTCCTTTGAGGGTTTCGAATATGACTTCTGCCCTTGAGCAAAAGTTGTTAGATGCACCACCGATGGAAAACTTCCACTGTGTCTCCACTTCCAGAGTAATTTCTTCTTCGTTATCTCATATTGTAAACTCGACAATGAAGTCTGCCAGCGCCTGCCCGTTAATTCCCCTTCAAGGGTGGTAAGTGATTTCATATTGACTCAATTCAATGTTCCATTTGATAAGCCATCCAGAGGTCTTAGGGCGGTACAATACCTGCTTCAAGGGTTGATAAGCCCGTTAGTACTTCGATCCGGTGTGCCTGGAAGTATGGTCTTAATTTTCTGGATGCGATCAAGAGGCAATCTGCTAATTTTTCCAATTTTGAATAGTTCTTCTTAGCTCTAGTGAATCATTTGCTGATGTAGTATAGGGGTTGCTGGACCCTGGCTTCTTCATGTATTAACGTGGCACTTAATGTGTGGGGTGAGACTGCTACGTAGATAAACAAGTCTTCTCCGTCTACCGACTTGGATAGGATTGGTGGAGTCTCCATATGTTGCAGCAGTTCTTCGACGGCAGCCTGACAAGCCTGGTTCCATTCGAAGTTCTTCTTTCCCTTCTTTAGTGTGTCAAAGAATGGTATACATTTGTCGGTTTCTTTTTAGATGAACTGGGCTAGTGTTACAACTTTTCCATTCAAGATTTGTAACTCTTTCTTGTTACTTGGGGCCTTGACTACCCATAAAGCGATAATTTGTTCGGGATTAGCTTCGATGCCTCTAGTACTTATGATGAATCCCAAGAACTTTCCATAGGCTATCCCAAAGTGACATTTAAGTGGATTGGGTTTCATTCTATATTTGTGGAGGATTTCAAACATTTTGGCGAGGTTATCCAAGTGATTTGTGGCTTTGCGCGATTTAACCAACATATCATCTACATAGATTTCCATAGTCTTCCCGATCTAATATTTAAACATGGTGTTTGCTAGTCGTTAGTAGGTTGCCCCAGCATTTTTTAAGCTGAATGGTGTTTCCATAGTCTTCCCGATCTAATATTTAAACATGGTGTTTGCTAGTCGTTCGTACATCATGTTCTGGTTGTATCTCGAGTAAGCGTCCATAAATGATAGCAATTCATGTCTAGCTGTCCTATCCACAAGTTGGTCAATTATAAGCAGAGAAAAGCTATCTTTTGGGCAAGCTTTGTTTAGGTCTGAGTCGTCGATATAAGTTTGCCATCTTCCATTGGATTTCTTGACCAAGATCGGGTTGGATAACCACTCAAGATAGGTTGCATCGTGGATAAATCCATACTTCATCAGCTTATCCACTTCTTCTCTTAGTGCTTTTGACCGTTCGGGCCCTAGGCTATGCCTCTTCTGCTTCACTGGTGTATACTTGGGATCGATATTGAGTGCGTGGCATGCAATCTCTAGTGACACCCCGCAAATATCATAATGCATCCAAGTGAATATGTTCTGGTTATCGCAAAGAAATTTCGTTAGTTTGTGTCGCATCTTGTTTGCAAGATGTGACCCAATTTTCAGGACCCGAGTTGGGTCATCCATATTGACTGGGACAGGCACCATCAATTCTATTGGTGCTGCCCGATCCTCCCTTAAACTTTTCTTTCTAGGGTCCAAAGCCTTGTCGAATCGACTGTAGTCCCCAAGCCATGGGCGGCTCTATAGTTGGCATTCGGTAGGTTCATGAATGTGGAGAGTTCTCCCTACATTCTTCCCTTTTTCTTTTCATCTAGACTCGCATATTTCTGCGATGTAGCATTCTATAGCGGCACTTTGGTCTCCTTTGATCACCCCAACTCCATTCTCTGTCGAAAATTTCATGGTTAGACACCACTGAGCTAAAGCAATCCTGAAATCTGCCAAACTGGGCCAACCTAAGAAAGCATTATAAGCGGATATTTCATCAACGATCATAAGGCCTGGATGAGGATGACTCTTCGGTCACCTTCCCCAATTTTTATAGGCAAATCAGTTGTTCCGACAAGTTTCTAAGGTTCACCGGTGAATCCCTGGACCTTGTTCAACAAGCGGACACGTCTTTCATACTGATCTTTATCTGATCAAACGTATGTCTGAACAGGGTATTAACAGAGCTGCCACTATCCACCAATACTCGTCGGACCATGGCTAGTCCAATTCCTACCGTCACAACCATGGGGACGAGGGTCGGAGCTTTTATTCCTTTAGTGTCTTGATTCCAAAATACTATGTCATCGTTCACGGTTCTCTGCTACTTAGCAGAAGTTCCATCTTCGACTGTGAAGCACAAATATTTCAAAACATGTCTTAATGAGCTTACATATCATTGCATTTCTCCCCAACTCTTCTGCATGGGATAACGTCCTCCAGATATTGTTCTGATGATCAATCTCTAGTCGGTCCGTCCGGATGCCTTTTCGCTAGTTCTAGCTTGGTTTCCCTGGTCTTTAAGGGCTTGGGTGTAGTAGGCTAGTCAGGATTTTATGGTTTCCTCACGTACTATTGAAGCTTGTTTTCCCGAATCAGCTTTCCAATCAGGTTCTTCAGGTGTCGGCACTCATTCGTGTTGTGACCATGTGTCTCATGGAAGCGGCAGTACTTTTCGGAATGCTTTAGTTGTTTAGTCGCTTCCTTTTTAGGTGGCTTCTTGTACTCTTCTATCCCTTGTGTCGCAAGGTAGATGATTTTCGGAGTATCATTGAGCGAGGTGTAGTATTCAGGCCTTAAGCATTTAAGTTGCTTGCTACCCCTGCTTCGCTTGTTGGAATACTGGCTCTTCCTTTTCTGGTTCCCATTCTTCCGTGCATTTCCCGTAAAGGTTCCGAAGGTGTTTGCGCCTTAGTTAGCTGCCATACCATTCTAGCCAGCCTTGGTTAGTTGTAGATTAGCAGGTTTTCCTTCTAGCTCCTCCGCCTCTTCCAATCTCAAGTACCGGCTTGCCTTTTTGTTAAAGTCCTTCCTAGTGGTAGGTTGTTTCATTTTGATCTATTTTTCGAATTCAGTGTCAGTATGGATAGCGTGGACCAAGGCCATGAAGACGATATCTTCGTTTGGGTTACCTACTTCAATCACCGTGGTATTGAACCAACTCATGAAGGATTTCAAAGATTCATTTCATCCCTGGAATAGGCTAGATAAGGACATCACGTCTTTTGGTTGTGCCGTGTGAAGCCCAAATTGATCAAGGAATTTTGTTGCTAATTCATTGAATGTGGAGATGGACTTTGGTGGGGCCTGGTGAACCACATAGAAGCAATTCCCTCTAGGAAGATTGGGAAATATCTACATCAAATAGCATTTAAAGTTTTGCTCCGTCCATGTACCAACTATACTTGTAAAAGTTAGGTTATGGATCTCTATTTCCATCATAAGAGGAATAATCGGCATAGTAAACTTTTCAAGGTATCGTTCATTCAGAATATCATCAGTGAAGGGAGTCCAACTTGGATTGGATCCTCATTCGTCATCTCTCATATCCTTACTTTCGTCCATCAAGCGCTTGATCATATCCGCGATATATGCATCTGATGTTCGGTAGTCCGTAGATTGGTTGTTAATGACTATACCAAGTGTTTGATTTTGCAAACGATCTTGGTAAGTGGGCTGAAGCCTAGGCTCTCCTGTCTTCGAAAGATCCACTCCCTCAGAGTTCCGTTGGCTTTCGGTTGGTCGGGTAAGGATAGTTTGACCTCCCTAGCGGCATTGATTGCATTAGTGTTTTCTTCCAACTTGTCATTGTCAAATTGCTCACTAGCTTCAGAGTCGGAGAGATCCACTGCTATATCTTCTATTAAGGTTTTCGGCCCCATATTCAAGTTTGTAGCAGTTTGCCTTGTAGTTGGTGGAGTGCTTGTGTTTCCTTCTATGGTGATTCCTGCAGCTCCACCGACTACTCTTTTTGCTTTTGCCTTCGATTTCTCTCGTTTAGGATAGAAATGGAAGAGTTTTCCTACTCCGTGGCAGCCGCAGGCTCTGACATGGTTCTTGGAGCAACCAGTTATTGCAAGGCCAGGAGGGCATTTAATTTGTGCATGAGATCTTTTTGGTTGTTCTCCATTTTTTGATTGATTTCATCGACAATCTTATTTAATTCGCCTTTAGTAACAACTTCATGCTGGATAGAAAATCACAGCACTTGATCTCTAGTGTTTGCTCCAGAATTTGCTTCGATTGATGGATTATTGGTGCTGTTGACCTCAACTTACTGAGGATTGGTCTCTTCTCCAGCTATTACAGCTCTTATGGATCTTCCAGAAGTAGTTCTCTTTCTACCCACCATTGATCTTCAATGGAAAGCTTCAAACTTCCAAGAGCTGATTTGATGGATTTAGTTTCAGGATCTGGCGGATCCAAAGAGGAAGTTCTCAGTTAAAGCACCAAAATGTTAACCTAAAAAATGGATCAACATCCTGTATTGAGTGTGAAAGCACCAGCCCTATTTCTCAGAACAAACAATATAGAAAATGAATAAAAGAAGAGCCTAAATAGTAAAGAGATAAGAGATTTTTATAGTGGTTTGGCTGTTAACGAAGCCTACGTCAACTTTATAGCTTTTATTAATTGACTGTTGTTACAAGATTGATTTGGATTACAATATGGCAGAATTTCCTAAGTTAGGTCAAGCCATCATTGTTAAAGACAACCGGAAGGATCTTAGTTTCCCCTTAATGGTTGTTATGCGGGAGAAGAAAAGTGAAGAATAACAATGGCAGAGTTGCAACAACCAGTCCAGAAGATCACCTTTCCATTGTAGATGAGATTGTATTTATAGGGGTTGGAGAGTACTTGGGCCAAGAGTCACTTTATCAGAAGCCTATAGTCATTACGCTGAGAGAGCTCAGAAAGTTTGGACCCAAAATTGGCTATCTTTTTGGATCGGTACCGATCCGACCCAATTGGGTCGGTACCGATCCAAATCCTTAGCCAATTTTTGGTTTTTATTTATTTGGGCAAGCTTTTCACTTCATAGTGATGTTCTCCACATAATTTCATAGCTTTTTGACTTGTTTTGATGATGATTCACCTTTGGGTCAGATTGAACTGTATTCTGAATTAGATGAACCTTCACTTCTTGAATTCGGATGCTTAGAATGCTACAAAACTTATTAAGTGAGCATGGTTGAGGCATAGAGTCACCATGCAAAAGGATTGGGGCCATCAAGAACCACCAACTCGGATCGGTACCGATCCAATTTGATTGGATTTGTGCCGATCCGAAAAAAGATAACATATTTTTGGATCAAACTTCTTGGGGTCCTTTGTCTTGTATTTTTGGGCCTTCCGATCAAGTTTAGAGTCATTCTAGTTTAGTCTGAATGTTTTAATTCCTATTGAATTCTGCTGGGTTAAAACTCAGTTAACAAGGTTCTACATATTCACCCAGCCTTCTCTGACTTTACTAGCATGCCATCTACTATACTTCCATAGACCAGCTAACTGTTATAAGAACATATGGTGGACAAGCCACCAATATTTGGCTTCCGCATTTCATAACCCAAATGGCATGGCATGATAGCAATATAAGCTAGCATTTGTGACAAATGAGTGTGCTCTTGATTCGGTTTGTGCATGGAAATCTGATTATACCCAGAATAAGCATCCATAAAGGTGAAAAGCTCATGTCCACTAATGGCATTCACTAGGTAGTCAATGTGAGGATAGTGAAAGCTGACTTTGGGCTGGCTTTGTTGTGGTTGGAGAAGTCAATGTAAGTCCTCTAAGAACCAGTTGGCTTCCTTACCAGTGCCGGGTGAGCCAATGAGACTAAATATTCTGCCTCTTGAATGAAGCCATTGGCTAACAGGATTTCTTCCTATTCTTTAAGATCTTGGTACCCTTTTAGATTGAGTGGTCGATGTTTTGACAGACAAGGGAAGATTTAGAATCAATACTAAGTGCTTGGCAAGTGATGATGGAATCAATGTCCGTTGTGTAAGCGTACCTCGTAGTGAAGACATCTTTAATATGTTGCAAGAATGTGACTAACTCGCTTCTAATCTCTAGGCCGAGCTCAGTGTCGATCTGAATAACCTTATTGAGGATGGCATATTCTATGGATATTGACTTCAATAAAGTAGTCAACCCACCTTCAATGTTTGAATCTCCCTTGCGAGGGTCAATTTGGTCGTCATCTGGATCAGAGCTTGTTTCCAAGTTGCATTGATATAGTGCATAAATCAAGCGCTCTATGGCATCCTCGATGGGATAAACATCTATGCTCCAAGTGAGGAGTTGAGGTTTCCCCTAGCACTCATAGACGAGTCTGCGGGTGTTGAGAAGGTTGGACTTGTTGTGTTGGATGTCCCTACTTCCAAACGGCACATGACTTGCTCATTCCATGTTGAGATAGGCTCTTTGGTTTTTTGTAGAGTGGCTAAAGAGATTGGACTTTTGCCACCTAGTCTTCATCATGGCAAGCGGTCTCGGCATGACAATTAATGCTGCTAGGCTCAAGGGTACTTTTGAATGATAAGCAACCAGTTGATATAGCTTCGCTGCTTTGGGTGATTCCGACATGAACTTAAACGCTTATGGGCTTGAGGTTACTCCTGGGTGAAACACCATCTGCAGTCATATCTTCGAAGGCAAGGACGGTTTCAGCATGAGTGTGAGCACTCCAGCTCGAGCACTCTCCTGGGTGACATATTACTAGTTGTTGTTACCTGTGTAGGTTGGTCTTTTCTATATGGGGAGCTACTGATGTTGATGCTTTGGCTTTAAGGTTGAGGGCAATCTCAGCATGATCCTAAGCGCTTACCGACTCGAAGGTTCTCTCGAATGATTGGTCAATGATAGTTGCATGTTCCTAATGATGCATGAGGACACCTTTCTTGGCTTGTTTGAGGGAGGTTCCATAACACCCACAAGCTTTTTGTTGATTGCCTTGGATATCCTCGTTTCTGCCTAGGACATTAACTTATGATGAGGCACCTGTAGGAGATGATCACATTGAGTTTCGCAAGTGCCAATCATCTTATTAAGATATTATAAGTAGATGGGAAATCAACTACTACAAAGTTTGCCTGAATCTTAGTAGCAAAGGGTCTTTCCTAAATATGGTCACGAGGGTGGTAGTACCCATTGTAAGAATGCCTATATAATTAAAGCTGTAGATGGTCAAGGCATATAGTGATAGGCTGGAGGCAGGGAGTTTGAGAGCTTCAAAGACATGGTTGAAAATAACGTTGAATGAGCTACCTCCATACATGAAGGCTTGATGCACATTTGAGTTGGCCATTGCAAGATTGATGACCATACAATCATGGTGGGGGTAAGAGAAAGCCTCCCTATTATTGGCAGTGAAAATAATAAGCTGATCTGTTTCCAAACTGGGTGCTTGGATGCTCGGTGCTCTAGAGAATAAATTTGGTTGGCTAACCCCACTTCTCTCTGATACCGAAACTATGCTCCCAAACTACTTTCGGCTACATTCAACCCCCACATATGGTTAGAAGACAGTTATGGCTAAGACATTTTTGTTGGGTTGTTGGGGTGACGTCAGCTGGTTGTTGTGAGCCATCCTTTGTTCCACGTGATGCCAAACAAACTTTAAAAGCATCTCTTCCTAGATTAGTCTTTCAATCACATCTTTGAGAACCTAGAACTTGTTGGTGTACTGGTGATTGATTTGATGGGACTAGCAGTATTTATTGTTGCCATGAGGTTCCTTACTTCTCCTACCTTTCTGGAGTTTGGTCTTAGGAATTGCACCTGGTCCCTAGTTGTGATATATATTTCTTCACATCCGTGTTCAAAGTTGAATAGTTAATGTACATATGCTAGTATTGGGTACCTTTTTTTGCTCTTTTTAGTGTGGTTCTATAACTATTGGGTAGATGGTCGCCATTTTTAGAGGGACCGGCTTATGCGTCGGGTTTGATTAATGTTGTAGGAATGATCAGCATCCTCCATCCTCATAATTCGGTTTGTCTGTTGATAGAAGTCAGTTAGGGACATAGCCGGCTGGTTTTGGATTTCTTTCCACATTATTGATTTATACCTGGCCCCTAAGCAGAGGACCGCAACTAGGCTATTCTTGTCAACACACCTAGCCTAAGTGAAGTCTTTATTAAAGTGATTCGCATACGACCGAGGACTCTTAGTATGCCCCTATCTTATGTTACCTTGCTCACTGGCCATCATAACATGGGTATTTGAGGTGAAGAACCTTGTCTTGAAGTATGTATGTTGTTGTGCCCTAGAATTGATGCAGCCTCATTAGAGGTGTAGGAACCAACGGGAGGTTGGTCCTATGAGAGTAGGGGGAAGATTAACATTTTTGGTTAGTCAGAAAGCTAGCCGACATGGGTGATGGAGTTGAATGCAATACGATTAGATGGATCAACATTCCAATCGTACTTATTAAAGGATAGCAAGGCATACCACTGGTGGATGTAAGTGTTTAGGATTTCCTCAAAGAACGGCTCTCCATTTTCGTCATTATAAAAATCTTTACCTCAGCATTCGGGTTTCATTCTATTGAGCTGCTGGCAAAGGATGTTCATTTTCTCCTAGAGATCAGCATCGGCTTGATGTACGATTATATGGCCAATGATCGACTTAGGGCTTAGCTGACATCTTTATGGAGTGGGAGGCTGGTAATGAGGTAATTTAGAATGATGGTGATGGTAAGCCAGAGTAGGAGACCTCCTCTCATGAATGACTAACCTGACCCTCCATTGATCTAGGCCTGGCTATACCCCTACGGGGTTGGGAGTGCATCGATGGAAACCCAAGCTCTCTTTCGATGGCATGAATACCACCACTAAGGTTCCCTCAAGTCTCAAGCTCTGTTTGCAGCTCAAAGGCATTCAAAAGCTGACTGTCATTCTACTGAAGCAGAATGGTGATGTCTTGGTTCCCTCTGCGCGACTATCTCCGGGTTAATGTCCATAAGGTGAGTTAACCCATGCATAACATGCACTCTTGGATATGTTAGTCCTTGAGAAGGATGGTTTTGATGACAACAACCTTAGGACTTGTTATAAAATATAAATTTAGATATATATATGTATGTATGTATATGCAGGATATAAACATGCAGGTACGAAGAATGAAGACTGTACAATATAGAGATACAAGACTGATGAATTTAAAGATCAAAGATATCAAGATTGAAGACTCATGAGTATCAAGAAATCAAGTTATCAAGAGTTCAAGATTTTAATAGTACAAGATAAGTATTGAGTCTAGAATTATGTTAAAACTTCATAATAGCATGGAAATCTTCATTCCATATTTCATTTGGGATGGAACCCATTTCCACCTTCTTAGTGGCTTACAAACCCACGACAAGTAGCTTACAAACCTACGACAAGTGGCGTACAAACCCACGAACATCCTGGTTTTGTATTAGTTCTCGAGTCCTGATGTGATGAGATATTCTACAGGAAGAGACTTGCAAAACTACTTCAAAAGGGTTTTTCAAAATGATTTTCAAAACTACTTTTCAAAATGTTTTAGCCTTAAAATATTCTTTGTTTTTGTTCTTAAATAAAATCTTGTTTTAAAGTTCGTTTGTTTTTAAAACTATCTTCTGATTTTTAAATATTCTTTATAATATATATATATATAAATACTTGAGATTTAAAATCAAATTTATATATACATTCTAAAAATATATTTTTCTACTCTTCTTTATTTTAAAACATAGGGAAATTAGTTTATTTTACTCCAGAATCATTTCATCTTGTTTTCCTTTCAATATCATTTTCAAAACAAATTTTACATTATTTTTAACTAGGGTATGTCGACATCATGGGATACCCCATGTCGACATGGTGTCCGTTATATTCAAAATTCAAATTTTCAAAAGAAGTGTCTATTCGTCGTATCCTTTCACGAATAGATATGGCTGTTGGTTTCATATAAATAACAGTAGTTCTAAATGAATTTTTAACCGGATTTCATTAGTTTTCTCTTCTCTTCATCTTCCACATTTATTCTAAAGAATTCCAAACTATACTCTACCGAAATACCAAGTGAATCAAACTTGATTATCTCTTGTTTGATTCTCTTCCACTCTCTCCGTAAGATCTCAGTGCTATTCAGAGTTATAGGATTATTTGTAAATCAAACTGTTGAGTAAAAGGTGAGGTTGAGCCTTGAAATCAATTGGGTGTAATTGTTGCCCCGGAAATCGATTAGGTGATCTTGTGGCCTGGTATATCAAGAGAGTTTGCCCCGGACTCGAATACAGGAGGGTGTACCTCATGGCCTTGAAATCGAGGGTGTAATCTGGGAGATTATTTTTGATAAGAAATTCGTACGTTTGTGTGGGACTGGATGTAGGGTAACTCTGAACCAGTATAAAATCCGGGCATATTCTTTCCTTTACTGCTTTTATTTTGTATTTGCATCTGTGTTTGATTCTGTGATTATATTTGGGTTTGCGAATTGCATTTGTTGGTGTTTAAATTGAATAAAATTCAAAAAGATTTAAAAAATCCATAAAACACTATTCACCTCCCTCTAGTGTTATTCCAGCCTTAAGATCCGTAATCGGCATTTCTCACATTTAGTATATGAGCGAGGTTTTCAAAGTTTTCATAATCTGAATTTTGAATTTTTTTTCAAAAAAGGCTATTTTTGGGGATTTTGTTAATACTGGTTTAAATCTGTTCAAATCATCATTGTCTCATAAGTCTGCATATAATTATTGTAGAAAACCAAGTTATGTACTAAGTTTTTATTCTGTGCAGAAAGAAAAATGTTATATGGCTTTTGAAGAATCAACACTCAATGGACAAATTGTGCAAATCAAGAAAAATTAGTGGATACTTGATAGTGGATGTTCAAGACACATGAGTGGTAATCCAGATATGCTGAATGATATTATCTATAAAGATGGCGGATTGGTTAACTTTGGAGACAACACAGAAGGATATGTGATTGGCATCGACAATGTCGGTAAATCTAAAACTCCTACTATTTCTAATGTTTTATTAGTTAAGAATCTGAAACACAATCTGCTTAGCATTAGTCAACTTTGCGATAAAGAATACAAGATTAAATTTGAAAAAGATAAGTGTCACATCGAAGATAAAAATTCAAATATTATATTTGAAGGAATTAGGAAGAAAAATATTTACATCCTTAGTATGAAAGTTTCAAATGATAACTTATGTCTTTTGGCTAATACAAGTGACCCTTGGATTTGGCATAAAAGATTTGGTCATTTAAATTTCAAACTGTTATCTAGATTATCAAAACTTGACTTAGTTAGAGGTCTTCCCAAGTTAAACTTTAAAGTAGATAGTATATGTGATGCTTGCCAATTAGGAAAACTTAAGAAAAGTTCTTTCAAATTAAAAGATATGATTTCAACTTCAAAACCTCTTGAGTTACTTCATCAAGATTTATTTGGTCCATCTCAAATTCAATCAATAAATCACAATAAATATGTCTTTATAATTGTAGATGATTATTCTAGGTTTACATGGACAAATTTTATGAAACATAAAAGTGATACTTTTGATTTATTTAAATTTTTTACATAAAGACTTCAAAACCAACTTTCTTTAAAAATTATAACTATTTGTAGTGATCACGGTGGGGAATTTGAAAATGAAAATTTTGAGAGATTCTACAATAAAAAGGGAATAACTCATAATTTCTCTTTTCCAAGAACTCCACAACAAAACGGAGTGGTAGAACGTAAGAATAGAACGATTCAAGGGTGTGCTAGAACAATGCATTCTGATAGCAACTTACCTAAACAATTTTGGGCTGAAGCAGTCGCTACAGCTTGTTATATATTAAATAGGATTTTAATTAGATCATTAACTAATAAAACACCATATGAATTACTTTACAATAAGAAACCCATAGTAGCTTATTTTAAAGTTTTTGGTATAAGTGTTTTATTCTTAATACAATAGATAATTTAGATAAATTTGAACCTAAATCTGACAAAGGTATCTTCATCGGATATTCTAATAGAAGTAAAGCATTTAGAGTTTATAATTTAAGAACTAACACTATTGAAGAAACAATGCATGTATCTTTTGATGAAAATTTTAAAGATACTGTACAAATAGAAGATGAAGAATATTTTGTAACTTTAAATAATGAACCTAATGAAAAAAATTGTGAAATCATTCAACCTAATAAAATAATTAGGCTATTAAAAGATCATCCTATAGAAAATATACTAGGTAATATTGAATCTGTTGTTAGAACTAGAAATCAACTAAATAACATCAGTAATGTAGCTTTTATATCAACTATTGAACCTAAAAATCCAAAGGAAGCATCATCGGATGATTCATGGATTCTTGCTATGCAAGAAGAATTGAATCAGTTCACCAGAAATGATGTTTGGGAACTTGTTCCTAGACCTGAGGATAAAAGTATAATTGGAACAAAATGGGTTTATAGAAATAAAATGAATGAACTTGGTGAGGTCGTGAGAAATAAAGCCCGATTAGTCACACAAGGTTATTGTCAAGAAGAAGGAATATATTTTGATGAAACCTTTGCACCCGTAGCAAGATTAGAAGCCATTAAAATTCTACTTTCTTTTGCAAATTATAATAATTTCAAATTATTTCAAATGGATGTTAAAAGTGCTTTTCTAAATGGATTTGTTAAAGAGGAAGTTTATGTTGAACAACCTCCACTCTTTGAAGATGAAAGATTTCCAAACCATGTTTTTAAACTTAAGAAAGCTCTACATGGTCTGAAACAAGCTCCTAGAGCATGGTATGACAGACTAAGATCTTTTTTATTACAATCAAATTTTGAAATTGGTAAAGTAGATTATACTCTTTTCATTAAAAGAAATAAAAATGGTATTCAACTAGTACAAGTTTATGTAGATGATATTATTTTTGGTTCAACTAATCATGAAATGAATAAATAATTTTCTGAAATAATGACAAAAGAGTTTGAGATGAGTCACATGGCTGAACTTACTTTCTCCTTAGGTTTACAAATAAAACAATTAGATAATGGTATCTTTATTAGTCAAGAAAAATATGCTAGGGATCTAGTGAGTAAATTTGGTATGACTACTGCGAGTGGAAAACCCACTCTCATGGCAACCAATGAAGCTTTAAGTAAAGAAGATCTTTCAAAAGATGTAAATCAAAAACTATATAGAGGAATGATTGGATCACTACTCTATATCACTGCAAGTAGACCCGATATCATTCATAGTGTTTGTCTCTGTGCAAGGTACCAATCTCAACCCAAAGAAACTCACTTAAAAGCTGTGAAACGTATCATAAGATATGTTTAACATACTTTTGACTATGGTTTATTTTACCCTAAAAATGATTCATTTGATTTAATTTCTTATTGTGATGTTGACTATGCTGGTTGCAAATATGACCGAAAATGTACAAGTGGAACTTGTCACTTTTTGGGGCATTCTCTGCTGTCATGGTTTAGCATAAAGCAAAATACTGTTTCTTTATCAACAACTGAAGTAGAATATATCTCTGCTGCTTTAGCTTGCTCCCAAGTCACTTATATGCAACAAACTCTAAAAGATTTTGGATTAACAATTTCAAAATCACCAATTTATTGTGATAATTCTAGTGCAATAAATTTGTCTAAAAATACTACTCAGCATGCTAGGACTAAACATATTGATATCAGACATCATTTTCTCAAAGATAATATAAGTAAACAAATTATTTCTCTTGAATATATCAATTCCGAGAATCAAATTGCTGATATTTTCACCAAACCCTTAAATCAGTCTATATTTCTAAATTAAGAAGAGAACTAGGCATTTGTTCAATAACTGAGATATAGAATATAGATATAGTAACATATATATAGAAGAATGTCAAATTTTTCATAAGGATGACGACATACCCCTACCACCCATGTCGACATACAACGGCAAAATTTTATATTTTGATTTTCCCGCTAAAATCAGTTTGGTAGTTATATAAACCTATGTATTTTGAATTTTTCTGTCATCTCACTTTTCTTTCTCTAAAATAAAACTTCTATAAATTAAAATTAATGGCCTCCTCCACTAAATCAAACCAAATTGACACCATTTCTTCCCTTCTCCTCATTCTGGTCCTTTCCAACGCACAACACTGGCACGTGTGATAAATATTGAGGAATCTATGAAGGATGCCATGCAAATGTTGACTGAATTTCAAGTTGTGCAACTAAGGATGGCAAAAGAATAGGAAAAGCAAGGCAAAATTCTTCGGAATTTACAAAAATTCCTAATGGATAATCATGCAAATCCTATCGTAATCGAAGAAGATTCTCCCAACATTCACGTGCATAATCCTTTAGAGCACAGCGAAGAGGAAGAAGAAGAAGAGGAAAAAGCACCTATGGAAGAAGACGACAACGTGGTCTGTGTAGGTGAAGTATGTTTTGACAAAGATGGGAATTTGGTTGAACAACGTGGAAACTTTTGTTTTCATTATCCAAAATTTTCGATTCATAGATCTCCGATTGTCAAAAACTCTCGTTATTATTGTTATTCTATAATTTGTGTACTTAAATATATTTGTATGTTTATGTTTCATATATACATGTAAATATAACATCATATATAATAATATATTTATTCTACTTATTTTACTTCCTTATTATTATTTAATTTAAATAGTGTTAGATTAAGGGGGAGTTCAGGATTAGTATTTGTTGATGACAAAGGGGGAGAAATATAAAATAGAGTAGTTAGAGTAGTTAAGCTTAGATTTAGGGGGAGTTATTAGTTTTAGAGGGAGTTATTGTGAAGGAGAAGTATATTTTATAAACATAGGTCGTCGTCATCAAAAAGGGGGAGATTGTTAGTCCTTGAGAAGGATGGTTTTGATGACAACAACCTTAGGACTTGTTATAAAATATAAATACTAACATTATAGTTTAGATATATATATATGTATGTATATGCAGGATATAAACATGCAGGTACCAAGAATTAAGACTGTACAGTATAGAGGTACAAGAGTGGGGAATTTAAAGATCAAAGATATCAAGATTGAAGACTCATGAGTATCAAGAAATCAAGTTATCAAGAGTTCAAGATTTTAATAGTACAAGATAAGTATTGAGTCTACAATTATGTTAAAACTTCATAATAGCACGGAAATCTTTATTCCATATTTCATTTGGGATGGAACCCATTTCTACCTTCTTAGTGGCTTACAAACCCACGACAAGTAGCTTACAAACCTACGACAAGTGGCTTACAAACCCATGAACATCCTAGTTTTGTACAAGTTCTCGAGTCCTGATGTGATGATATATTCTACAGGAAGAAGCTTGCAAATCTACTTCAAAATGGTTTTTCAAAATGATTTTCAAAACTGCTTTTCAAAATGTTTTATCCTTAAAATATTCTTTGTTTTTGTTTTTAAATAAAATCTTGTTTTAAACTTCGTTTGTTTTTAAAACTATCTTCTGATTTTTAAATATTCTTTATAATATATATATACTTGAGATTTAAAATCAAATTTATATATACATTCTAAAAATATATTTTTCTACTCCTCTTTATTTTAAAACATAGGGAAATTAGTTTATTTTACTCCAGAATCATTTCAACTTGTTTTCCTTTCAATATCATTTTCAAAAAAAATTTACATTATTTTTAACTAGGGTATGTCGACATCATGGGATACCCTATGTTGACATGGTGTCCGTTAAATTCGAAATTCAAATTTTCAAAAGAAGTGTTTATTCGTCGTATCCTTTCATGAATAGATATGGCTGTTGATTTCCTATAAATACTAGTAGTTCTAAACGAATTGTTAACCAGATTTCATTAGTTTTCTCTTCTCTTCATCTTCCATATTTATTCTAAAGAATTCCAAACTATACTCTGCCGAAATACCAAGTGAATCAAACTTGATTATTTCTTGTTTGATTCTCTGCCACTCTCTTTGTAAGTTCTTAGTGCTATTCAGAGTTATAGGATTATTTGTAAATCAAACTGTTGAGTAAAAGGTGCGGTTGAGCCTTGAAATCAATTGGGTGTGATTGTTGCCCCGAAAATCGATTAGGTGATCTTGTGGCCTGGTAAATCAAGAGAGTTTGCCCCGGACTCGAATACAGGAGGGTGTACCTTGTGGCCTTGAAATCGAGGGTGTAATCTAGGAGATTATTTTTGATAAGAAATCCGTAGGTTTGTGCGGGACTGGATGTAGGGTAACTCTGAACCAATATAAAATCCTGGTGTGTTTCCTGGAGATTTGACCAGGCAACTAGTGATCGGCATCTACTAGAACTCGGCACCAGGAGTACTCGGCATCCAGGAGTACTCGGCATCCAAGAGCATTCGGCATCCAGGAGTACTCGGCATCCAGGAGTACTTGGCATCCAGGAGTACTCGGCATCCAGGACCGTTCGGAATCCAGGAGTGCTCAGCATCCAGGAGTGTTCGGCATCCAGGAGTACTCGGCATCCAGGAGCGTTCGACATCCAGGAGTACTCGGCATCCAGGAGTGTTCGGCATAAGAAGGTTTCGGCGTATACAACTGCTCGGCATGGTTGTATTGTTTGTCAAAAGTTACCGTTCGACCAGGGCCATCGTTCGGCCATAAACAACATTCGGTCAGAAGCATTGTTTGGATAAAGCTATCGTTCGGCCAGCACCAACGTTCAGCCATAGACAACGTTCGACCAGGCGCTTCATTCGGCCAAAGGCACGTTCGGCTTCGACTGACATTCATTCCACTCTTCCCACGCATCAAACATACCGTTCAACATAGAGAGGGTGGTTCGGCATCGTTAGCGTTCGGCCTATTTTGTTCGGCATACAGCGACCACTGTATTTGGGCCAGAGTGTTCGGCTGCCGAGCCCACCTGGGAAGTCCAACCCATCTTTGTCTATAAATAGAGGGGCAGGGGCATAGTGAAAAGGACCTATTTTTGGGAGAACACTGGGGAGACTCTGCCATTTTTCAGACTCATCTTCTTTACTTAACAACTTCGTTCAAGCATTTGATCTACGAATTGTATTTGTAATCAATCATTAAGAAGATCAAGAAAGTTTAACCTCAAAGTGGACGTAGGCAATTACGCTAAACCACTATAAACCCGGTGTTCTTACTTTCTGCATTTAAATTAGCATTGTCTTCCTTGTTTAACTGATATTCATCACTTACATCTCTACACAATCTTTCTACGAGGTTAGTGACCATTTTTGGTGCTAACACTTTGGTGCTTTCACTAAGAATTGAATTCTCAGACCTCAAGGATCTGCTTTGAAGCTATTGGATTGAACAAATCCCCCAAAGAAGATCCGACTCATTGATAGGACATCCGTTGATTCTACTCAGAGTTCATACCAATAAATCTACAATGGCAAGGCCACGTACCAGGTCAGCTTCTCATAATGCGAATGCCCACGAGACTGCTAGCGTGCAACAATCAGGACCTAGCAATCAGCCAGCAATTCCGGGAGTAGGAATTGCCGCCCAGGACCAGGCTCCTGTTGTCACCAGAATAGAGTTCAACGACTTGATGAGAGAACTCAGGGAAAGCAGGAGACAGCTAGGAGAACAGATGCAAGCTAACGCCAACCTGATGGCACAACTCACTCAACAGCAGCAACAAAATGCTAGGGGCAATCCCGCTCCTTATTCCTCATCTGACAACTCAACTTCCTCTGACGAACCTCCCAGGCGCAGAGGCCGTAAGACCGAAGCTACGCGGGCAGATGCTGCTGTTCGAACAGCTGGAGACCGAGACTAAGAAGGAGCTGGAAACTTCGGAACCGGAGTGCGGGTGGTGGTTGGAAGCCTAGACCACCAAAACGCTAACGATGTCGAACCTCAAGACGCACGATTGGCAGATCGCCAGGAGAGGAGGCATCAACATGGACAGTCGCGTAGAGCAGACTCTAACCTTCCACCTTCCATACAGACACCAGACCTGACAGCCATGGTCAGGCAATTGATGAAAGAAAATCAGGGCTTGTCGAATGACGATTGGGGAGTATCAAGGAGTCACACTCCGTTCACAGATGTTGTGTTGCAAGCGGCGTACCCCAGAAAGTTTAGTATGCCAACTATCCCTGCGTATGAGGGAAAGACTGACCCCAGACAGCATGTCATGAGGTACGAGTGGATGATGGATTCAGCTAGAGCAAATGATGCCACTAAGTGTAGATGCTTTCCAATTACTCTATCTGGAATCGCTACTATGTGGTTCGCCCGACTTCCTCCGCGGTCCGTATCCAATTTTGAGGAGTTGGCAAAGAAGTTCATTGAGCAGTTCAGGATACACACTACTCGTCCAAAGGATGTAATGTCTCTGTCAAGTGTAATCCAAAGTCCTGGGGAGTCATTGAAGGAATATTTACAAAGATTCCATGTTGCGGCAACTGAAGTCAGTAATCCCAACGATCATGCAATCCTAATGGCTGTGATGAGAGGTGTGGATCCGGATTCTGAGTTTGGAGACTGGTTGGCAGGAAAACCTCCGACTACGCTAGAGCGTTTCTACTCAAAGGCACACCAGTTCATAAGGAGAGAGGAAGCTAGGTGGGTAAGACGAGATAAGGCACCAGGACCTGTCCAAGAGTCCATGAAAAGCAACGTTGCCGTGAAACAGTCCGGGGACAACTCGGGAAAGGTCCAAGTCAATGTCCAGAACAAGCCTGGGCAGCCTAAGGAGTCCGAAGGAAGAAATCAAGGGAAGAAGAGAGAAGCGGGGAAGTGGAAATCAAGAATTCCAAGCCACAACGAGTATACCCCGCTGAATGCGCCTCTTGAGAACATTTACCTATCAACCTGCTATACTTTTCAGTACAGAAAGCCACGTCCAAAAGAATCAACCGAGGAACAGAAGCAGACCGGGAAATATTGCCGCTTCCATGAGACTTATGGGCACAATACGGAAGAGTGCAGACACCTGCACGATGCTATCGAGAAGTTGATCAGGCAAAAGAAGCTGCAAGAATTTGTGAAGGATCCACAGGAAGGAAAACAGGGAACATCCAACCCAGGTCGTGCACCAGCTCCACGTCATCCCGAGGAGCCTGCCCGAACTGTGGGTAGACTAGTCATAAATACAATTATCGATGGACCTCACCCCGCGGTTAAGAATTGGCAAGAGATGGAGCGGTATGCAAGTTCCCTGAAGCATGCAGATTTTGAGTGCTGTTCGAACGTGGAGGATGGGACCCCTGCTAAGCAGCAGCGCGTAATGACAGCCGATATAGTGTTCAGAAACAGAGATGCCAACCAAGTAGAGGCTCCAACCATCGACCCGATGGTCATATCTGCGACGATCGGCCCGGCCTATGTGAAAAGAATTCTGATTGATTGTGGAAGTTCTGTCAACATCATCTTCAAGAAGGCTTATAACCAAATGAAAATGGAAACAAATGACTTGAAACCGTCCAAAGCTCGTATACACGGCTTTAACAGCGCAGCGACCGATGCAATGGGGTATGTTGAGTTACCAGTTGAACTGGGACAAGGCGAGTGTCGGAGGGTGCGAATCCTACCATTCGTAGTTTTGGATGTGGATTCTCCGTATAATGTTTTCTTGGGTCGACCGACCCTGGCTGAGTTTAGGGCAGCATTAGCCTCGTGGTGCTTGACTTTGAAATTCCCAACTGACAAAGGAGTCGATATTGTTCATGGCGACCAAGCAGCTGGTCGTTCCTGTTATGTGGCTGAGCTCCGAGAGGCCCATCGGAGGGAGAAAGGAAAGGTTGCGGACAATCCCGTCCGCATCCTTAATACGTATAATTGACAAGTAGTGCCCGAGCCCTGGCTCGGGCATAATTCTCGGATCTTCAGAGACAAAGATCCGAGAGATGACGATGAGAAACCCAGGAAAGAAAAGGCAGCACCGGCTGAATTAACGGTTGACATTTCAGTCAGCCAAGACGACCCTTCGCGAATACTGAAGATCGGATCACAGCTTGGCCCCGCGATGACTGAAGACCTTAGTGACTTCCTCCGGGCGAATCTTGATGTTTTTGCCTGGACGCATTCTGATATGTGTGGGATTTCTCCCGCCATCACGAGTCACATGTTGAACATAGACCCGAAATACGTCCCGGTTAAACAAAAGAGGAGTGGAATGGACCCGGAGAGGTCCGGTGCTCTTAGAGAGGAGGTGGACAAACTCAAAGCCAATGGGTTCGTCCGCGACGCCCTCTACCCTGAATGGGTATCCAACCCCGTGCTGGTGAAAAAGGCGAATGGGAAATGGAGAACTTGCGTAGATTATTCCGACTTGAACAAAGCGTGCCCCAAGGACAACTTCTCGTTGCCTAGGATCGATCAATTGGTCGACTCCACTGCAGGACATGAGCTGTTATCATTCATGGAAGCATACTCGGGATACAACCAAATCCCGATACATATTCCAGACCAAGAACACACCAGCTTCGTTACAGATGTCGGGCTATATTGCTATGTAGTAATGCCCTTCGGACTGAAAAACGCAGGAGCGACTTATCAGCGTTTGGTGAATCGAATGTTCAATGACCAGCTTGGTAGGACGATGGAAGTCTATGTGGATGACATGCTCGTGAAGTCACGACAGTCAAACGACCACATTCGAGACTTGGCTAAAATGTTCGACATACTCAGGTATTACGGGATGAAGATCAACCCTCTGAAGTGTTCCTTCGGCGTTGCATCGGGGATGTTTTTGGGATTCATCGTCAATGCTAGGAGAATTGAAGCTAACCCAGAAAAGATCCAAGCTATTCGAGATGTGCAAGTGCCCAGGACTATAAAGCAGGTACAGAGCTTGAATGGAAAAGTAGCTGCGCTAAGTCGATTCATATCTAGGGCAACTGACAAATGCATCCCTTTCTTTGATATAATAAAGAAAGGGAAGAGGAATTTCGAATGGACGTCTAGTTGTAAGGAGGCATTCCGGGATCTAGTGAGGCATCTGGAGAGTCCACCAGTGCTGTCAAAACCAGTAGACCACGAGATGTTGTACGTATACTTGGTTGTATCCCCACATGCGATAAGTGCGGCTTTAGATCGTGAGGAGGAACGAATCCAGAAGCCGGTGTACTATGTTAGCAAGCGTTTAATGGGGGCAGAAAGAAATTACCCTAAAATCGAGAAATTGGCCTATTGCTTGGTGATTGCATCACGTAAGCTGCGCCCATACTTTCAAGCACACTCAATCAGTGTTTATACCGATCAACCCCTGCGGCAGGTACTCTAACGACCAGAAACTTCTGGAAGATTGCTAAAATGGAACATCGAGTTGAGCCAATTCGATATCACCTACTTACCACGAAGAGCCATACAAGGGCAAGCATTAGCAGATTTCATCGCTGAGTTTACCATACCCGTCGAACCAGATAATCACGACGTCATTCCCCCCGTTCTATGGAAATTATACACTGATGGGGCATCAAACGACCGTTGCTCCGGCGCGGGTGTAGTTCTTATAACTCCGGAGAATTGATCAATCTGTTATGCTTTGAAGCTCAATTTCCTAGCTACAAATAACGAAGCAGAATATGAAGCACTGATTGCTGGCTTGAAACTCATCGGAGAACTCGAGATCAAATCAGTTTAAATCTTTTGTGACTCATAGTTGGTGGTTTACCAATTGCGGGGAGATTATCAAGCAAAGGGACAAAAGCTTGCTCCGTACCTTGTTCAGGTCCAAGAACTACTGTCAAATCTTGAGCATTATGACATTTCGCATGTCCCGCGCGAACAGAATAAAGAAGCCGACTTGTTGGCTAAGTTTGCGAGCACAGGCGATGCACAGCAGATGGGATTATATCCCGTTGAGGCCTTGCACGCCCCAAGCATAGACGAGATGAAAGTTGATTATGTATTGGAAACGGAAATCGAGAAGGAATCGTGGATAACCCCATTCAAACTGTACCTGACAACCGGGACTTTACCAGAAAAAAGAAGCGAAAGACGACAGGTCCTTCGAAAGGCCGCGCGATACGTGATGCAAGATGGATTAATGTATCGAAAAGGGTTCTCAGTCCCATTATTACGGTGCATCGCTCATGACGAGACAAAGCGGGTCTTAAGGGAGGTTCACGAAGGGGAATGCGGCGACCATAATGGGGGGCAAACGTTAGCAAAAAAGATCCTCCGCTATGGATATTACTGGCCGACCGTAAATCGGGATGCTGCAGAATACGCAAGAAAATGTGACAAGTATCAAAGATATGCAAAAATCCCGAGGACTCCATCAACGAAACTCACACAAATGGTTAGTCCCTGGCCATTTGCAATCTGGGGAATCGACATAATCGGCTCTTTGCCTATATCCAAAGATGGTGCAAAATACGCGATAGTCGCAGTCGACTATTTCACAAAATGGGCTGAGGCAGAACCTTTGGCCACGATCACCTCTAAGAAGGTCATTAACTTCGTTGTACGAAGCATTATATGCCGCTTTGGCCTTCCTCGCACCATCATTACGGACAACGGGACGCAATTTGAAAGCAGAGAGTTCAAAGAGTTCTGTTTAAAGTATGGCATCGAGAAGAAGTTCGCCGCCGTTGCACACCCGAAAGCTAACGGACAAGTCGAGGCCGTTAACAAAATAATCAAGTCCATACTGAAGAAGCGTTTGGAGAAGGTTGGAGGCAAGTGGGTAGATGAACTCCCGACAGCACTATGGGCTTATAGAACTACCCACAAGAACGCGACCGGCCACACTCCGTTCACCTTGGCATACGGCTCGGAAGCCGTTATACCCGTGGAACTTGAAGTTCCATCACACTGAGTGACATATTATGATCCCAAGACGAACCAGGACCTCTTGTTGGAATCGCTGGACTGCATCGATGAAAAGCGTGAAGAGGCCGAATTAAGGGCGGTAGCGCATAGACACTGAGTCAAGCGTTACTACGACGGCAGAGTCCGCCCAAGGACTTTTGATGTGGGTGATCTCGTTCTGAAACGAGTTTTCCCAGTACCATCACGTATGAATCCCAGATGGGAAGGTCCGTACGTCATTGAACGGAAGCTTGGAGAGGGAACATTCAAGCTAGCGATCGTTGATGGCACGACACTCCCCCGAGCGTGGAACAGTGAACATTTGCGTCATTATTACATTTAGCATGTTTACTTTCTTTTTTTAGGCACTGTTATTTCCTGTATGTTTTCGTTCAGTCGTAACTTAGTTTCTTTTTAACTATGTAATCAAGCAGCTTAGTTGTTTTTCATTAATAAAGGCTTGAAGCCGTATTTTCCACGAATCACTAATGTTTCTATATCTCATAATCGGATGACGAACCACATTAATCCTGTACGATGTACGGACTCGTATAAACGACCTCAAATCTCTGAATCCCCAGAGCGAGAAACGGAGTACTCTAAGTCCCCGGAGCGCGGACTAGAGTATAAACGATTTCAAATCTCCGAATCCCCAGAGCGCGGAACGGAGTACTCTAAGTCCCCAGAGCGCGGACTAGAGTATAAACGATTTCAAATCTCCGAATCCCCAGAGCACGGAATGGAGTACTCTAAGTCCCCAGAGCGCGGACTAGAGTATAAACGATTTCAAATCTCCAAATCCCCAGAGCGCGGACCGGAGTACTCTAAGTCCCCGGAGCGCGGACTAGAGTATAAACAATTTCAAATCTCTGAATCCCCAGAGCACGGAACGGAGTACTCTAAGTCCCCAGAGCGCGGACTAGAGTATAAACGATTTCAAATCTCCGAATCCCCATAGCGCGGACCGAAGTAGTCTAAGTCCCCAGAGCACGGACTAGAGTATAAACGATTTCAAATCTCTGAATCCCCAGAGCGCGAACCGGAGTACTCTAAGTCCCCAGAGCGCGGACTAGAGTATAAACAATTTCAAATCTCCGAATCCCCAGAGCGCAGACCAGAGTACTCTAAGTCCCTAGAGCGCGGACTAGAGTGTGAATGATGCGAACCTCCGAATCCCCTGAACGCGGATCAACTTACTCTAAATCCCTGGAGCGCAGATTTGGAAAAAAGTCCAAGTACTCAAGAAATGTGGAACAAGAAGTATGCCACGTCTGGAAATGTTCGAACAACACGAGAATGGACTGAGAAATAATGCAACTCATAAGAACTTGAGTTATGGCCATAGTTAGTCAGCAAACCGAAGAAAAGCGGGAGAATCATTCTAGCAAAAAAGAAACTAAACTTCATTCAATAGTTCAAAATGGGGTTACACAGTTACTCCTCCAAAATTCGGAGTCAAAAACCTATCTATACAAACTATAAAGACAAAAGATGAAAGTAATTACAAGACTTTAGCAAGGAACTCGTTGAACGAGTGTAGCAATTATTTCTTCGGTTTCTTCTTCTTGTCTTCTTTTGTTTTTTCCAACGACTCCTCTCCCTCACGCTTTTTCTTGGATTTCTTGCTCACTAAAGAAGCGGAGTCAGGAGTAGGAGACGGAACATCCAGTGGTTTGGACCTACCCGGGAGAATGATTTTCAAAGGTCTGTTCCGTGGATCGGTAAGTTCCAGTATTTCGGGCTCAACTTTGACCTCGGCCTTTTTCTTCTCCTCTTCGGCGAGGCATTCCTTCATGCTCATCTTTGAGGTATGCTCGGAGGCACCAGTGATTTCGATTTCATCACTCCCTTCGGCAGGAGATGAAGTGTCAAGCTTATCATCAGCTAACACCCCGATCACTTGAGCATCAGGGCCAGGAGTTACTCCCGCATGAGCAACATCGCTTGTTTTCTCCGCCTCCTCCTTGGCGTCATGGCTCCTCGGAGTTGGTTCGGGGTCAGAGCAGCCTGCATGAAAACATAGAGAATGAGCGTTAGAACGAAAAACCACTGCTGGAAAATGACAAGATCTTTCAACTTCTAGAAAAGAAGAGTTTCCTACCGGGTTCTGGTTGGCTATCGGTTGCGCGTGGGGTTTCACCCTCCAGAATAGGAGATAGCATATGAACGCCAAGCCCGGGATCTTCAGGATCATAGCCGGCGTGCTTCTCGAATGGGTTAAGTGTCGGCCGACCGGCCGGTTAAGCAGCGGGAGGAGAAGCAATATGAGGAGCCATAGTCTCAGCCCTAGACGGGCCAGCTTCATCACTTTTCTCTTTTGGAAAGGGAGAGACTTTGTTGTAAAGCGCCAAAGCTGCGGATAAATCCGCTGGCTCATTCCCCCTAAGAAACTCCTTCACCAAGGCATCCTCATCGACCTCTTCAGAGCCCGACTCGATTTTCCTAATCTTCACTAAGGTTTCCCAGGCCTCAGCTAGGGATTCGAGATAGCCATCGCCCAAGAATGTTAAGTCACGATGCATAAGAACGCGGGCTCCATACTCAACAATCAACGAGTCAAACATGCATTTGACCTCTTCCCTGCCGGCTTCTGCGGCCGCCTCGAGGCGAGAGTCCATCTCCTCCACAGCTTTTCTTTTGCCCTCCTCACGGGCTTCGTCCTTCATTTTTTCAAACTCAGCAAGTTCGTCATCGAGCTTCGTTTTTAGGAGCCGAGTAGCAACGATTTCATCACAGTATCATTGTGATTCTTCTTGAGCGGCTACCCTATCCTCTTTCTCCTTGGAGAGTAATTCTTTCAGCTCTCTGACATGTATGACGAGCGCGTCCCTTTCTTTTTGGATAGAATCTTTTTCTAGGGCAAGGGCACCGCTACGCTGGACTGCTTCATCAAGTTCCTTCTTGTGAGCCATCTCTAAACGAGTAACTGCCTCAGCAGTATCTTTTGCGCTTTGTTCAGCGGCTTCCAGCTTCGACTTATACGAAGCAAACTCTTTGTCTTGATGCTTGATGATGTTCTTGTCACAGCCGACCTCCAATTTCAGACGATCAATCTCATATTGTCGCTCAACGGACACCTCCGAAATCTTTACAACCAAGTGTACAAACGCGTCATGTTGAACATAGACGTCGTTATTACAGGCAATGGCACTCTGCTTCACGTGCCCAGGGATATAGTGAATAGCCGGGAGGAATTTCAGACCATCGAAGCAAATTTTTGGAAACTTGGCCTTAAGATCGACCATCTTTTCCGCTACAGTTGGATCAACCGCGGGAGTAGGGGGAGGAGGCCTTGGAAGTTCTGCTCTTTTTCATTGCTCCCGAATTTTCCTTGTACTCGATGAACCGGAGTGTTGTTCTCGGGGAGCATCAGGTTGGTACCTTTTCTGTGAAGACTTTTCTCTATCCTGCTCAGTTGGAAGAAGAGGATCACGGGACTGTGAAGATTGGGAATATGCCTTCTTACGATAAGACGAAATCGCGGGGATGGTTGTCTCTATCTTCATAATCATCTCTGTCCCTGCGTCTGCCCGAACCTGAATCCCATCCGAAATGATGAAATATGGAAGAGCCGTGAAGGCGATCGAGTCCGTGAGAGCGCCCCATGTCACCAACAAAGAGTAGAGATAACAACGAGTTAAGAAAGATCCGGGAAACAAAAAAAACTTGAAGTGAATGATGGAATGCGTATGTGCGTGTGTGTCCTAGTGTTCCCCCCGACAGACCAGTTCTTTTGTCTTTACTAATCGGAGTATTGTCTCCCTGGACTGGGAGTTGAACTCCCGCATTGCCTCTAGAGAGCGAAGAAAACTTGAGGGCTTCAGGATCGTCAAACCCGTAGTTAAGTATATCGTCGGGGATAGAGAGATTCGACAAACCCCTTAGAGAACTCTCTAGGTGCTGTGAGGAAGCCTCTTTCTCTGGCGGGATAGGCATAACTTTTGAAGTGCCGCTAACTTTCTCCTTCCGAATCTTGTATTTTAACCTCTTCTTTCCCTTCGAAGGGGAAGATGACGTTTCAATGTCATGAACTTCGACCGCCGGATTCCAAGCGGGACCCACATTCTCGCCTTGAGTCTTAGGAGCTTCATCCTCTTTGTGCTCACCATCTTCATGCGTATCGGGAGTACGGCGTGATGACGATCCAGCCTGTTTTTTCCCTTTACCGGATGCTGGCTTGGGAATGGAGACGCCCTCCAAGAGGCTAATCCGACGACCTGGGGCTAGCAAGCCGAACCTTGACAATGATTCATTCGAAATGATGGTTCGGATGTCTCGTTCCTCGGCAGGAACAGCTCTAATGGCCTCGACGGCCTCAGAATATCCTCGGCCCTCCGGACGCGGGTTGATACCTAAAAAGATGAAACGAGGAGTTAGAAAAAGCATGACTCTAATTAAACGCGAATGATGACTCAACGAAGAGACTTACTGCCTTCAACCCATCTCCTCACAAAACCAGGAGGGCAACGCACGTAGAACCATTCCTATTTGTACAGGGCAAATTTACTGCATGCTCCTGTCAAGATTTGGCATTTGTGGTACGGCTCGAGGAACATGAAGGAAGGGCTATCTTTCCGCTTCTTGATCATATAGATGTATCTGATGTCGCCGGAGGTTGGAGGTCTAGAGAAGACGGCCATGAAGAGTAGATAGGTCCCATATAGACACGCGTGACCGTTCGGATGCAGCTGCGATGGAGCAATGTCGATGTACTGCAACATGTCCCGGAGGAATAAATTAAACGGAGGCACGCTGCCCATCCAACACATGAACTTGTTGCAGGTGGTATATCCGACTAGGGGCAGGTAAGGACGATCGTGTCGCGAAGGGACTAACACATCGGCAAAAGGAATCCCGTGAATGGAGCATATCCGTCGAAGTGCAGCTTCATTGATCTTCGAAGCTTGTGAATCGATCGGGTTGTCTAAAAGAATTGTTGCCTCCAGGGCATCGGGTGCTAAGTTATGGGCAGGGGAAGTCAACGGATTTGAAGTATCAGCGGCTTCTTGCCTTGATGACGGCCCAGGCCTGTCAGATATGGTGGCGGAGCTAGACTTCATAGACATCCCCAATAAATATTGAATCTGTTTAAGTGCATGCGAAAACTATACCTGAAAAACGTCGAACGTTAGAGTTAACAACACAAATATCCCCCTCGTGTGGTGTGTGATCTAGTGCAAGCAATCGTGTAAAAGCATTGAAAGTTTGAAGGTCGCAAAGTTGTTGCTATAAAACTGAGCATCAAGTCATCGCCTTCGGAGACCGTCATCGCTGACCGTCCCCAGAAGCCTGCCTTTTGGCGATTACGATTCCAGATCCAGAAAGCGTATGGTAATCTAAGATACAGATTTACGTTTACGGAAGCTAAGAAGTTGGTGATCCAGGTCGGCTTCACATATGCTAGAGTGCTTGGGCCCTATTTCTTGTTTTGCTATACGAGTAGATATAGTTAATAAATGTTCAGCGTTTGCGACTATTCGGCTAAGACGTTGTTCGGCTAAGTCTATTGTTCGGCTAAGACATTGTTTGGCTAAGACATTGTTCGGCTAAATCTATTGTTCGGCTAAGTCTATTGTTCAGCTAAGTCATTGTTCAGCTATGTCATTGTTCGGCTAAGTCATGGTTCGACTAAGTCATTGTTCGGCTAAATCTATTGTTCGGCTGAGTCTATTGTTCGGCTAAGTCATTGTTCAGCTGTAACAACCCTGTATTTTAAAATTAATTTTAAATTGATTTTTCCAGATTTAAAAGCTTTATTTATGAAAATAATAAATTTTGTTATTGTAAATATAAAAACTTTGATTTTGTATGTGGATTTGAATTCCAAATATGAATAAATTTAATATTTCCAGAAAATGTGAATTTTGGTCAAATAGTCAAACTTCGACTTTTAACTTGAAAATTTAAAAGTTTGAAATTTATGAATTTTATCTTCTATTATAAAAATAGATTTAATAACTTGAATACTGCTTTTCGTTTCGTTGAAAACGGATTTAAATTGCAAAAGTTATACTGTTTTCAATATTGTGTGTATATTGGGTTATTCAGCAATATTCTTTATTTTAAAATTATATAAATGACATTTTTATTTGATATATTTTATTCTAATTTGTACATTTATGTTATATAAAATATATTTTGGCTTTTAAATATTTTTTAAAGTAAGGTAGGAATTTTTCAAGAGTTAGTAGTATTTTTCTTGCAAATTTCCATGCCCTGTTTGTAAATTTTAAACATTTTCTTTAATCCTTTTTCTATTTTCTCCAATTTAATTATCTATTTTATTTTGAAAACGATAAATAAATTATTTTAATTCAAATTTTCACTTCATAATATTTTTATAATGAAGTGTATAGTTTTTCAAGACTGACAGTGATTTATTTATAATTTTTGAACACTGTTTGGTATTTTTAAGTAATTTTCTTCATTCTTTTTATATTTTTCCAAAATTTATTATTTGTTTTCTCATATTTATAATTGATTTCGGTTTGTAAAGTATTTTTCTGAATATTTTTGTTTATATAAAGGTTAAAAAGAAAAGAAATATGAAAGGTTGTAAAACACTTTGAAACTTAAGCCCTTTTTGTCCAAACCCTTCATTTTCTTTAACTCCTCAAATTTTGCCCTAGCTATCTGAAACCCTAGTGTAGCCGACACTTTTTGTTTCTCATCTTTTCACGTGAAAACAAATCAGCTCCTCATTTCTCATGGCTTCATCCAAAAATAGGTAATGGCCTCTCCTTCTTTTTCTTCTTTTTCTCTTCTTTTTCCATTGTTTTCCTATGGTTTTGCCTTGATTCTCTAGCTTGTTTGCTCGGCCACCACTTGCTTGCCATTGCCACCACCTCCACTACCTCCTCCTTGTCACCATCACCCACCTACCCCTCTGATTTGACCAGGCCACACCACTCCATGATGAACAACTCTATAAAAACTATGCAACATGCCTTGAAAACCCTTAACTATGCAAGCCATCACCTTATCACCTCCTCCCCTTCATTATACACCACCACCACCACCTTTGGCCACCACCACCATCTCTGACCAGACCCTTACACACCACTCCAACCTCTGTCCAGATCTGGACTTGAATGGCCAAGCCCAAACTCCTATGGCCGAGCCCTTTTGGTGAACCAAAACCATGCTATGTTGCATAAGCCCCTTCACCTTCATGCTTTGCAACTTCTTCTCCATGCTTCACCACTTTGGCCATGCATTCTTATGCCCATACCTAAGCCATTCCCTGTTCAAATCAGAGCAAAAACCAACCCTTGACCATGCAAAAAAAAATAGAGGAAGCAAGGCAAAAGATTTGACATTCAAATCTCTTTTCGTTTAAAAGTTATTCCATTTCAAGTGCGTTGAAATTGTGTTTGTTTTGATGTATGTTTTGGGTTGTAATACAAGAGTTGTAGCTTTGGATCTTGCTCTCCACTCAAGTCCGTAGTCTTGTCATCGTGCTTTTGTTCCATTGTGTCATTGGTTTTGATATCTCCAGCACAAACAGGTGAGTTATTCTCACCAGACAATATGTACCTATATAACTAGTAAATTGACACCCTGCGAATCTGTAGAAATATATTATCATGTTATATATGCTTATATTATTATCATATGATGTTCACACCTGTTATTACACTTGTTATATCATATGTTACTGTTATTTAATGTTATTCTGTTATTTATATCTGTTATCACCATTGCAAGTTCCCTGTAGACTAGAATCACTATGGGTTGAAATGATACATACCCGAACGGACTTTAGAATAGGGAAAAATCGTTATGGGCTGAAATGATAGGCCTGAACGATTTTTATTTAATTTATTTTAACTTGGGATTGCGGGTTTGAAATGATAGAACCTGGATTTTTCTTTTTTAACTGCGGATTGAAATGATACATATCCGTATCACTTGACCTAGGTTAGAAAATTATATACAGGCCCGTGGTTATTTTATAAAGTGTTTTGGATATTTTTAAGTATTTTAAAAATTATAAATTTATGAAATTTGATTTAAATAGATTTTGAAATGTTTTAAAATAAAGAAATTATGATTTTTTTTTCTATGTGTTAAAAATGTAATTAATGAATGGTTTAACTGGATTTTTGAAATATAACTTAAGTTGGAAATTTGGAATTTTGGTTAAAAATGATATTTAAGTTATATAAATAAAATGGATATTAAATTTTATTTGGAAATGGTAAATATGATAATTTGATTAAATTTGAATTTAAGTGATTTATTAAAGTATTATTGATTTTTCTATGAATTTAAGTGGTTAAATAAATGAATGTTTAAAAGTGATCTTTTAAAATATAACTTGACTAGGAAATGTGAAATTTGGTTTTAATTAAAGGTTTAAGTTAATTAAATAAAATTGGAAATATTGTTAAATTGTGAAGTGGTAATTTAAATTTGAAGTGTTAAGTCTATTTGTTGAAATGTGAAGAATTGGAACTTTTACACTTAAACTTATTAAGTAAATTGTTGAAAATTGGATTTAATTATAAGAAATTTATTGTGAAAAAAAAGATATATGTTAAATGATATGTCAATGAACATTTTAAATGTTAAAATATGATTTTTAAAATGTTTATGTGTTTTAAATTAAAGTTATTTAATTGCTGGAAATACACTAACACCTGAAATTAACTTTTAATAGCATTCAGAAATGCTATAGATTCTGTTTTGAACTAAAATTGTGTAAAAAGAGCTATTACAGCATTTCTGAAATGCTGTAGTTGCTGTAGTTGAACTTGTAGGCTAATATTGAACTCAGGCCTATTATAGCATTCTCTGAAAATGCTATAATGATCTGCAGTCTATGTTGAAATCAAATTTAACTCTTGTTTTGAAATCTGAACTACCGCAGCACTTCTGAAATGTTGTCTTTTCGGTTTTGAACTATAATTCAACTAAAACTGAGTTTTAACAGCAGTTTTAAGTGCTGTCTTTGCTGAATTAAAAATGTTTTCAAATATAACTTATAGTAGTTGTTTTTAAATGCTGTGAAATGCTGAAATCTTAATAATTAGGGTTTTTGACTTAGTAAACGAACTCAGAATGGTTTGAAACTTTGGAAATTGAATACTTGATTTGAAAATATAATAATTACACTTTTAAAAGGTTTAAATGAATTATTTTGATTGGAATATAAAAAATTTAAAGGTGATTTGAAATGATAGTAAATAAATGATATCTTTGAATTTAAAGGGCATTTAAAGTTGAATATTTGGATTTGAACTGATATGATATTTTATTATATAAAAATGGTTTGAAAAATGAAGTTTTGGAAAGATTTGATATTTTGATATATTAAAATGATTCGAAATGAAGTTTTGTAAAGATACGATATTTTGATATATTGAAATGAAGTTTTGAAAAGATATGATATTTTAAATATATTGAAATGGTTTGGAATTGATTTAATCTTTATTTTGATAAAGATTTGGATTTGAAATGATATTCTATTTTGAAGTATAAACTATTTCTAAATTATAACTACGGGTTATAATAACGATTGGTTGTTAAAGAGACCGGGATCGGATATGGACATACTCTCTGTCGATACCGAAAACCACTTTGACAACTGTGTACGCGGTGGAGTTTCCAGAATGAAGTATGATGGTGGCGACGATCCTAAGGTATATACGTGGACCCAACTCCCGTGAGTTGGCATAAGGTGGCTAAAACAGGAGCGATTAACGGACCAATGAGGTAGCACCTCTTATCGGACACACTTCTTCGATACCATTCTATTACTTGTGATTGATTTGGTGGCCACCCTTGATTTGGGAGTGTTGTTCGAGGTGGGCGGTAGTGGCTGCTATGCGTCACCACTAGTCCGGATGCGTAATTGGTATATCTACCCTGGCATTGCCTAGTTGTGTCGTGTCACCTACCATATCGAGCTTTACTACGATTATGATTTTAAGATCCGACCGCGTTAAGGTTCTCCATCCCCTTAACGCTATTTTCTATATGATTATACTTTACTTATTTAGACACTATTATAATAGCGAATATTACTACATAGTAGATATTTTAACGGATCCTTAGAGGATTGGCGGTCCCAAGCATCTTCTAAGTTACTTGTACCTTTATTACAGTTCACTTGAGTTGATTTACATTATATAAGTATATATTGTCCTGACTCGAGTGTTTTGTGTTTTGCTTTACGCTCGGGTCAGCCTGAGTTATTCACAGATTTGGATTTCCACTCTCTTGGAGATTTGAATCGCTGGAGATTATCTGCTTGTCATGTCCTATCTATTTCAATTCCGTTGTTCTACTCAGCTTGTACTTGGTTATTTTATTGAGACTTTTGTTGTACTCTATTTCTTCTGTTGTATCTTATGTAACTCTGACATATTTAGATAGTAGCTTCATGAACTACTATTTCTTTTACTTCCGCTGCATTATTTTACTCTGTGTTTGTGATCTGTGATTATATTTATTTACTGTATATTCTGAGATTTGCCAAATTTTATTTACAACGCGGTATTTTGAGCAATTCAACTCCAGCATGAGTGTCTGCCTATACACTTATAATGGATGCGAATGGTTGAAAATATCGGGTCGTTACAGTTGGTATCAGAGCTTTGGCTTTGAGGCAAAACTCAGCATATGGAGTATATTTATTTACAGAATCACTTTCGTTCGAGTTTGAATCTTTTCCTCTTGATTCGAATTTCCTTTGAATTTTTGGAACGTTCCCTGCGGTTCCAAAATTCATTCTTATCCCTCACTATTCATGTTCTTTTGATTCTGGAGTATCCCATGACTCCACTTCCAATGATCTGTATAGTGAATTGGCGGTCTCGCCAATATTCTAATTTTCTTGTAAAAGGGTGAAAATCCTTTATAATCAGCATCGATTCACCAGAGATTTATATTTATCCTTGGTTAGATGCTAATATCTTTTATTATTCCAAACTCTATCTCTTGAGATCGAAGGTAGATTTACCCCAGAAAATCCACATTTGATCTTATCCATTAAGTCACGGTTGACCCGGTTAAGGTTGCCCACGATTTATCTAAGCTTACCCATCTCTCTACTCTGTTTAATCATCTTGTATTTTGTTCCAATCTATCTTCCAAACATTTTGAACTGTACTTGTAAATTAATGTTTTGTTTTATATTGTGTTGTTTGAATTGTTGATGTTGATTTGGGTTTCCGATCGATTCGTCTGATCAACGCTATCGATAGGATTTCTAAAACACTTTGACAGAACAAACTGACACAATATTATTTTAAATTTGGTTAATGAAATAAAATTTGGATATATAAGTAAATTTATGGAACTTAATAAATTGATTTAAATTGATAATTTGAAATGATAATACTTGATTTATCATTTATTATTCTACAAATGAATTTATAAATAGTTGTTTATAAATTGATTTGGGAACTGAAATGAATTTGAATCAAGAATTTGAGAATTCAAGTTTCCGATGGTTTCAAACCTTGTGTTTTCGAGTTTTAAAAGGATATATTATTTAAAGTATTTCGAATAGAAATTTTGTTTTCAAAGAATTTTAAAAGGTTTAAAATTTAGTGCTCTTCTCTTTGTCGTTGGAAAATAATTTCGGTGATGACTGCAGCATCATCGACGTTCATTTTTGAGTTTCGAAGTGAAGAGACTGTTCTGTTGTCTTGCTACAGCCTTGTTTTGGAAAATCTAATTGATTTGAATTTCTAAATATGACTGGATTATAATATATATAGATATATGATTTAAATTTGATTTGACATATTATGTATATATAATTACTTATCTCTAAATGGTTTGAAAGGAATCAGAAGTTTAATTCTTAAATTTTATTTAAAAAAAAATAACTTCAGTTATAAGAAGAAAAACAAAAAATTGAATAAATGATTCAAACTTGAGATAATTGAATTGGAAAGTTTTATTTGTATAACACATAATTTCATTCCAATATAACTTACCTAAATTACATAGAAGTTGAATATGAAATTGGATAATATACAATATAGAAAGGATTTATAAATAAAATTTGAGTGGTTATAATACATGTTATACACTTAAATTTTAGTTATAAAAGATTAACAGAGGCAAATAGTGAAAAAGGAATTTAAAGAGATTTTATTGAAATAACTTAATAATCAAATTTGATTTACTATGGAACCTTAAGTCTAACCTAGGAATTTTAATAAAGGTTATTTCCTAAAATGAATATGCTGTATAATAAATAATGTATCTTTGAATAGATAAAATAAAATACATTGGAATTGGACTTTTGGTAATAAAGTTTATTTAACTTGAATTCATAGTTTAATTGATGTCTAAATGAATAAATGTGTAAAGAAATTTGATTGTTATATTTGCTATATAAATATTTTATTTATGAAATAGATATGTCTTGAAAAATGAATAATTATGATTTAAATAGTTAAAATGTATTTTAACATCATTAAAACTTGATAATTGAGAATTTGGTTTTCAAATGGAAATTTTAAGTGTAACTTATTAAAGGAATATCTATTTATGAAATGGGTATTTTAAATAAAGTGTTAGGGTATGTGTTAAATTTAGAGCTAAGTAAAATAGTGAGCTTTTGACTTAATAAACGAAGTATAGTTTAATTTGGATATTCCATTCATAAAAGTTTGTTTTAATAAGTCATAAGTTAAATGATATCCAAATGAATATTTCTGGAATTAAACTGATTTGAAGTACTAATATACCTACTGTAGCATTTTATAAGTGATGCTGTTTTGAAAATACAGTGTTTTGGAAATTTTTAAAATTGAATGAACTTAGAAATGTTACAACTTTAAAATGAATATTGTTTGATCTTGGATTAAAATGGTTTAAATGAAGATTATTTTTAAAAGGTGTTATGATTTTCTAAGTATTATGTTCTTTTTTAAGAATAACATTTCCAAAGTATTCTGATTTTTAGTAGTATGATTTCCAAATGATAAACATCCCTAAATTGTTATGATTTCAAAGCATTATTGTTTCAAATTTATTATCTTATTTTGTTTTTTTTCAAACTATCTTTTGGTTGTCCTTATTTCTCTTATCTTGTTACAGAATGGGAAGGCTATTGCTTATACTAGTCTGTTTAGAAATCTTTTTATAATCTTTGAAATCTTTGTTACTCATTTTGGAATTTGAACACTGTTTTCCATCCATGGACCGTCGCTCAAGTGAAAAGGGTGATTCAGACTCTAGAGAATCTTTTTCGTGTTTGTGTTCTTGATTTGATCACCTACAACTTGTTAAACTTGCCTATAACAATAGTTATCAGGTGTAATTCCAATATTCTTATCATCTTGTCTTAATTCTATTCATTCTATCTTTTTAGGTGCTTTCCCGTATCTCGTTCCTTTTCGGGGACGAAAGGTTTTGAGTGGGGGAGAGTGTAACAACCCTGTATTTTACAATTAATTTTAAATTGATTTTTCCAGATTTAAAAGCTTTATTTATGAAAAGAATAAATTTTGTTATTGTAAATATAAAAACTTTGATTTTGTATGTGGATTTGAATTCCAAATATGACTAAATTTAATATTTCCAGAAAATGTGAATTTTGGTCAAATAGTCAAACTTCGACTTTTAACTTGAAAATTTAAAAGTTTGAAATTTATGAATTTTATCTTTTATTATAAAAATAGATTTAATAACTTGAATACTGCTTTTCGTTTCGTTGAAAACGGATTTAAATTGCAAAAGTTATATTGTTTTCAATATTGTGTGTATATTGGGTTATTCAGCAATATTCTTTATTTTAAAATTATATAAATGACATTTTTATTTGATATATTTTATTCTAATTTGTACATTTTTGTTGTATAAAATATATTTTGGCTTTTAAATATTTTTTAAAGTAAGGTAGGAATTTTTCCAGAGTTAGTAGTATTTTTCTTGCAAATTTCCATGCCCTGTTTGTAAATTTTAAACATTTTCTTTAATCCTTTTTCTATTTTCTCCAATTTAATTATCTATTTTATTTTGAAAATTATAAATAAATTATTTTAATTCAACTTTTCACTTCATAATATTTTTATAATGAAGTGTATAGTTTTTCAAGACTGACAGTGATTTATTAATAATTTTTGAACACTGTTTGGTATTTTTATGTAATTTTCTTCATTCTTTTTATATTTTTCCAAAATTTATTATTTGTTTTCTCATATTTATAATTGATTTCGGTTTGTAAAGTATTTTTCTGAATATTTTTGTTTATATAAAGATTAAAAAGAAAAGAAATATGAAAGGTTGTAAAACACTTTGAAACTTAAGCCCTTTTTGTCCAAACCCTTCATTTTCTTTAACTCCTCAAATTTTGCCCTATCCATCTGAAACCCTAGTGTAGCCGCCACTTTTTGTTTCTCATCTTTTCATGTGAAAACAAATCAGCTCCTCATTTCTCATGGCTTCATCCAAAAATAGGTAATGGCCTCTCCTTCTTTTTCTTCTTTTTCTCTTCTTTTTCCATTGTTTTCCTATGGTTTTGCCTTGATTCTCTAGCTTGTTTGCTCGGCCACCACTTGCTTGCCATGGCCACCACCTCCACTACCTCCTCCTTGTCACCATCACCCACCCACCCCTCTGATTTGACCAGGCCACACCACTCCATGATGAACAACTCTATAAAAACTATGCAACATGCCTTGAAAACCCTTAACTATGCAAGCCATCACCTTATCACCTCCTCCCCTTCATTATACACCACCACCACCACCTTTGGCCACCACCACCATCTCTGACCAGACCCTTACACACCACTCCAACCTCTGTCCAGATCTGGACTTGAATGGCCAAGCCCAAACTCCTATGGCCGAGCCTTTTTGGTGAACCAAAACCATGCTATGTTGCATAAGCCCCTTCACCTTCATGCTTTGCAACTTCTTCTCCATGCTTCACCACTATGGCCAAGCATTCTTATGCCCATACCTAAGCCATTCCCTGTTCAAATCAGAGCCAAAACCAACCCTTGACCATGCAAAAAAAATAGAGGAAGCAAGGCAAAAGATTTGACATTCAAATCTCTTTTCGTTTAAAAGTTATTCCATTTCAAGTGCGTTGAAATTGTGTTTGTTTTGATGTATGTTTTGGGTTGTAATACAAGAGTTGTAGCTTTGGATCTTGCTCTCCACTCAAGTCCGTAGTCTTGTCATCGTGATTTTGTTCCATTGTGTCATTGGTTTTGATATCTCCAGCACAAACAGGTGAGTTATTCTCACCAGACAATATGTACCTATATAACTAGTAAATTGACACCATGCGAATCTGTAGAAATATATTATCATGTTATATATGCTTATATTATTATCATATGATGTTCACACCTGCTATTACACTTGTTATATCATATGTTACTATTATTTAATGTTATTCTGTTATTTATATATGTTATCACCATTTGCAAGTTCCCTGTAGACTAGAATCACTATGAATTGAAATGATACATACCCGAACGGACTTTAGAATAGGGAAAAATCGTTATGGGCTGAAATGATAGGCCTGAACGATTTTTATTTAATTTATTTTAACTTGGGATTGCGGGTTTGAAATGATAGAACCCGGATTTTTCTTTTTTAACTGCGGATTGAAATGATACATATCCGTATCACTTGACCTAGGTTAGAAAATTATATACAGGCCCTTGGTTATTTTATAAAGTGCTTTGGATAATTTTAAGTATTTTAAAAATTATAAATTTATGAAATTTGATTTAAATATATTTTGAAATGTTTTAAAATAAAGAAATTATGATTTTTTTTCTATGTGTTAAAAATGTAATTAATGAATGGTTTAACTGGATTTTTGAAATATAACTTAAGTTGGAAATTTGGAATTTTGGTTAAAAATTATATTTAAGTTATATAAATAAAATGGATATTAAATTTTATTTGGAAATGGTAAATATGATAATTTGATTAAATTTGAATTTAAGTGATTTATTAAAGTATTATTGATTTTTCTATGAATTTAAGTGGTTAAATAAATGAATGTTTAAAAGTGATCTTTTAAAATATAACTTGACTAGGAAATGTGAAATTTGGCTTTAATTAAAGGTTTAAGTTAATTAAATAAAATTGGAAATTTTGTTAAATTGTGAAGTGGTAATTTAAATTTGAAGTGTTAAGTCTATTTGTTGAAATGTGAAGAATTGGAACTTTTACACTTAAACTTATTAAGTAAATTGTTGAAATTTGGATTTAATTATAAGAAATTTATTGTGAAAAAAAAGATATATGTTAAATGATATGTAAATGAACATTTTAAATGTTAAAATATGATTTTTAAAATGTTTATGTGTTTTAAATTAAAGTTATTTAATTGCTGGAAATACACTAACACCTGAAATTAACTTTTAATAGCATTCAGAAATGCTATAGATTCTGTTTTGAACTAAAATTGTGTAAAAATAGCTATTACAGCATTTCTGAAATGCTGTAGTTGCTGTAGTTGAACTTGTAGGCTAATATTGAACTCAGGCCTATTATAGCATTCTCTGGAAATGCTATAATGATCTGCAGTCTATGTTGAAATCAAATTTAACCCTTGTTTTGAAATCTGAACTACCGCAGCACATCTGAAATGCTGTCTTTTCTGTTTTGAACTATAATTCAACTAAAACTGAGTTTTAACAGCAGTTTTAAGTGCTGTCTTTGCTGAATTAAAAATGTTTTCAAATATAACTTATAGCAGTTGTTTTTAAATGCTATGAAATGCTGAAATCTTAATAATTAGGGTTTTTGACTTAGTAAACGAACTCAGAATGGTTTGAAACTTTGGAAATTGAATACTTGATTTGAAAATATAATAATTACACTTTTAAAAGGTTTAAATGAATTATTTTGATTGGAATATAAACTATTTAAAGGTGATTTGAAATGATAGTAAATGAATGATATCTTTGAATTTAAAGGGTATTTAAAGTTGAATATTTGGATTTGAACTGATATGATATTTTATTATATAAAAATGGTTTGAAAAATGAAGTTTTGGAAAGATTTTATATTTTGATATATTAAAATGATTCGAAATGAAGTTTTGTAAAGATACGATATTTTGATATATTGAAATGAAGTTTTGAAAAGATATGATATTTTAAATATATTGAAATAGTTTGGAATTGATTTAATCTTTATTTTGATAAAGATTTAGATTTGAAATGATATTCTATTTTGAAGTATAAACTATTTCTAAATTATAACTACGGGTTATAATAACGATTGGTTGTTAAAGAGACCGGGATCGGATATGGACATACTCTCTGTCGATACCGAAAACCACTTTGACAACTGTGTACGTGGTGGAGTTTCCAGAATGAAGTAGGATGGTGGCGACGATCCTAAGGTATATACGTGGACCCAACTCCCGTGAGTTGGCATAAGGTGGCTAAAACAGGAGCGATTGACGGACCAATGAGGTAGCACCTCTTATCGGACACACTTCTTCGATACCATTCTATTACTTGTGATTGATTTGGTGGCCACCCTTGATTTGGGAGTGTTGTTCAAGGTGGGCGGTAGTGGCTGCTATGCGTCACCACTAGTCCGGATGCGTAATTGGTATATCTACCCTGGCATTGCCTAGTTGTGCCGTGTCACCTACCATATCGAGCTTTACTACGATTATGATTTTAAGATCCGACCGCGTTAAGGTTCTCCATCCCCTTAACGCTATTTTCTATATGATTATACTTTACTTATTTAGACACTATTATAATAGCGAATATTACTACATAGTAGATATTTTAACGGATCCTTAGAGGATGGGCGGTCCCAAGCATCTTCTAAGTTACTTGTACCTTTATTACAGTTCACTTGAGTTGGTTTACATTATATAAGTATATATTGTCCTGACTCGAGTGTTTTGTGTTTTGCTTTACGCTCGGGTCAGCCTGAGTTATTCACAGATTTGGATTTCCACTCTCTTGGAGATTTGAATCGCTGGAGATTATCTGCTTGTCATGTCCTATCTATTTCAATTCTGTTGTTCTACTCAGCTTGTACTTGGTTATTTTATTGAGACTTTTGTTGTACTCTATTTCTTCTGTTGTATCTTATGTAACTCTGACATATTTAGATAGTAGCTTCATGAACTACTATTTCTTTTTACTTCCGCTGCATTATTTTACTCTGTGTCTGTGATCTGTGATTATATTTATTTACTGTATATTCTGAGATTTTCCAAATTTTATTTACAACGCGGTATTTTGAGCAATTCAACTCCGGCATGAGTGTCTGCCTATACACTTATAATGGATGTGAATGGTTGAAAATATCGGGTCGTTACATCAGCTATGTCATTAGTCGGCTAAGTCACGGTTCGACTAGGACATTGTTCGGCAATGTCATTGTTCAGCTATGTCAGTGTTCGGCCAAATTTTGGTTCGGCCAAGTCATTATTCGGTGTGTCAGTCGTGTTTGGCCTTATTTTGTTCGGCATGTTTTAGCCTGAGTATGGTAAGGTGTCTATGACTGTTCGGCTGAGATGACAATCGGCACGCTGTCCTTAACATTGGCCTCATCTCTTCCTCCATCCACACCGAACCACGAGGGCACATCGTTTGGCAAGTTGCGCCAGACCATACCGGTCGATGCCCCTGATCATCTCCTATTTCCTCCATGTTTCTCCTTCCACCAATCTGGTCCGGCATAAAATACTTATGCCGAACCACGGTGTGACTACCTATGATTTCCTACCACCCTCGTCGCGTGACTCGACACTTTAGTCAAAGCTCGATTTATCCCATCAATTAAGGGAGTTCGAGCGTAAAGGCTGCAGTTAGGTGAGAGGATCAGTACCTAGTGGGTAAGGTAAAGACTTGGGAAGAATCGGCTAGTTGTATGTTGGCTGGTAACTTCGGCAGGTGCAAGGTAGAGGTTAAAAGTGTGAAAAGAGAAAGAAGGGTAGAGGTGCTGGCTTTTATATGGAAAACAGAAGAAGTCGAAAAGGCTACATCCGGTGGAACCGGTCAAAGCCATATCGTTCGGCTTCGGCGCATAATGATGTCCGGCACTAAAGGATCGTTCGGCCAAAAAGCATCGTTCGGTTACGAATGTCTTGTTCGGCATTTAGAACACGCTCGGCACACACCTAAACAACTGGAATTCTCAAAAAGGCATCTCCGTTCGAGGTTAGTCAAGGATTTAAAACAAGACGAAAAGGTTACATGACTCAAAGCGTACCACGTTCGGTCACGTGATACACTTTGGGGGGCAAGTGTTTCCTGGAGATTTGACCAGGCAACTAGTGCTCGGCATCTACGAGAACTCGGCACCAGGAGTACTCGGCATCCAGGAGTACTCGGCATCCAGGAGCGTTCGGCATCCAGGAGCGTTCGGCATCCAGGAGCACTCGGCATCCAGGAGCACTCGGCATCCAGGAGCGTTCGGCATCCAGGAGCGTTCGGCATCCAGGAGCACTCGGCATCCAGGAGCACTCGGCATCCAGGAGCGTTCGGCATCCAGGAGTACTCGGCATCCAGGAGCGTTCGGCATCCAGGAGTACTCGGCATCCAGGAGTGTTCCGCATCAGAAGGTGTTCGGCGTATACAACTGCTCGGCATGGTTGTATTGTTTGTCAAAAGTTATCGTTCTGCCAGGGCCATCGTTCGGCCATAAACAACGTTCGATCAGAAGCATTGTTTGGATAAAACTATCGTTCGGCCAGCACCAACGTTCGGCCATAGACAACGTTCGACCAGGCGCTTCGTTCAGCCAAAGGCATGTTCGGCTTCGACTGACATTCATTCCACTCTTTCCATGCATCAAACATACCGTTCGGCATAGAGAGGGTAGTTCGGCATCGTTAGCGTTCGGCCTATTTTGTTCGGCATACACCGACCACTGTATTTGGGCCAGAGTGTTCGGCTGCCGAACCCACCTTGGAAGTCCAACCCATCTTTGTCTATAAATAGAGGGGCAGGGGCATAGTGAAAAGGACCTTTTTTTGGGAGAACACTGGGGAGACTCTGCCATTTTTCAGACTCATCTTCTTTACTTAACAACTTCGTTCAAGCATTTGATCTACGAATTGTATTTGTAATCAATCATTAAGAAGATCAAGAAAGTTTAACCTCAAAGTGGACGTAGGCAATTACGCTGAACCACTATAAACCTGGTGTTCTTACTTTCTGCATTTAAATTAGCATTGTCTTCCTTGTTTAACTGATATTCATCACTTACATCTCTACACAATCTTTCTCAACGAGGTTAGTGACCATTTTTGGTGCTAACATGGTGTGTTCTTTCCTTTACTGCTTTTATTTAGTATTTGCATCTATGTCTGATTCTGTGATTATATCTGGGTTTGTGAATTTCATTTGTTGGTGTTTAAATTGAATAAAATTCAAAAATATTTAAAAAAATCCATAAAATACTATTCACCCCCCTCTAGTGTTATTCCAGCCTTAAGATCCGTAATCTGCATTTCACAGGATAAGCATGAACATCCACGACCGGGGTTTCAGAAACTACCCTATGATGGGTCTCAGTGGTCTTCATGAGGTTATAAGAATTAGGGAGAACGAGTTTATAAGGAATTAATCCAACCACTAGAGGAGATGGTGGAACAAAGTTCACAGTTGTTTGAGTGTCCAGCCTCGTCCTTAGTTCATTTACCTTGCAGGCTAGAGTTCCCACATTGATCAAGCTTTGGAGCACACTTCATCATACTTCATTGCTAAGCTAAGGATTTGACTAGCAGCATCGACGATAGTGTTACCGTAGTCTCATGGTCATTATAGTTGATGAGTTCATTCTCACCAATAGGATATGACATGGTGGTACGTAAAAAGAGTGTGTAGAGAAGAAAAAGTGATAAAAGACAAGAGCTTTAGGGGAGGTCCTCCTTCTAGTTCCAAAATATGGACTAATAAATTAGCAAACCTTGAAATTAAACTAATGCATCTATGAAAGCAAAGGTCACTTGCTAACGCTAAACTTAAAAACGTAAAATAAGGGAAAAAACAAAGCAAATTAAAGTAAATGACTCAAATATATAGAGTGATTCAGCTAAGCTTGTTTATGTCACTATGAAGATCTCTTACTGTGTTTCTCTCTTACAATTACAAGGTAAACACTTAAGACTAAAAGGTTGCTAATCTTAAGAGCTTAGAGCTTTAATTTGTTGTAAGGAGTAGATCTGAGCTGAAAATAATGAGCATTTGACTAGATTTCAACCCCTTTGATGTTGTATGGCATTGGATATCTATAGCAGCTGTAATAGATGATGGATGGCTGAGAATGCACAGTAAAACAGGTGGGAAGCGCTCCTGGTCGTCGATCTGGTTGCATGGCATTATGGAGAACAGTTATAAAGGTAGTGGAATGTATGGTTAAGAAGTATAACAACTATCACTCCTTATTAGGCACGTGCTTTACATTTAATGCACATTTAATATGGCGCCATGCTACAGGAGTAAGAGTGCTTCTGGCAAGCTTGCTACAATACCTAGTACAGTTAGTCGTACTAAGTGTCGTCTACTTTGGCTTTCCTAGGTGGGCAAGGAGAATGGGAAGCTTTGTGGTTGGTTGCTTGTGTTGAAGATTGCTTAGTGGAGCTGAATATTACTAGGACCAAACGCAAGAGGTGTGCCAAGCCATTCAATGGATGACCAGACGGGTTACCTGAAGGTGGGCTAAGATAAAGCTGAGCAAAATACAGGTCTGCTTGAGCCGAGTCCAATCGAATGAGTTGGTTGTGTCAACCTGTTGGATAGAGTTGTTGAGAACAAAGCTAGAAGTTCTAAGACTAGAGCATGAAGGGATGGGTTGAGACATTTTTTCAAGACGGGCTCCTTGGGACTCGTCGTAGGCAAATTGTGAGAGCCGAGCAATTGGCAGGTTGCTTTGAGCTAGGTCTAGTCAAAAGAGGTGGTCTATCTATGAGTTGCATGCTAGATTTCTAAAGTGAAACTGTGTTAAATGCTGGCCGATTGGAACTGGACTTGGCTATGCATTGGTTGACTTGGACTTGGGTCGGTCCTTGATGTGCTGACCTTCCTAATCGTACTTGCAAGAATTTAAGCAACGCATGGTAATCTGTATTGTCGCATTATTGTTGCAATATATGATCATTGAACCATCAATGCTCAGGATCACCCATAGATCTAAAATGAATATATGCATCCATGCTGCTTCTTTTGTGGCATATTTTAAGGCGATGTACTAAGCTTCCATGGTTGAATCGGGTAAAACTTCTTGTTTGGAACTTTTCCAACTAACGACCTTTCTGTTGAGGGTAAATACGAATCCTGAGACTGATTAGCTATCGTCGACATCACTCTGTAACTCTAACCCAAGTAGCTCTTCATATGGAGTTCATTGTTTCCATATGATAAAAAAATCCTTAGTATTCTCAAATACTTTAGGATGATTTTAACCGATGTCCAATGATTTTCACCCGGAATTTATGTATATTACCTAACTACACCTAATACAAAAAACATATGGCCTAGTACATAGCATTGCAAACATAATGGATCCTATTACCGAAATATAAGGGACTATACTCATATGTCCTCATCTATAGATAGAGAATCTTTCTTAGAAAGAACAATTCCATATCGCATTGAAATATTATGCATTTGGAATGTTTCCTAACTAAAACTTCTTAGTACTTTACCTACCTATATTAATTGAAACAATCCTAATAATCTTCCAACTCTATCTTTGTAGATCTTTATATCTTGTCTAAATGGTGCCTCTCCTAAATCATTCATCAATAAATTATTGGATAACCAAGTTTTTCACCGATTGTAACATCGGCACATCGTTACCAATCAGTAGTAAATCGTCAATGTATAAAACTAAGAATGTGATAGCATTATTTTGTTCTTTCTTATACACACACGCTTCCTTTATATTTTTACTAAAATGAAATTGTTTGATTATCTTATCAAAACGTTTATTCTAACTCCTTGACGCTTACTTATGACCATAATCTTAAGAGTCTATACGCCTTATCGTCGCTCCCAATAACTTCAAAACCATCTGCCTACAACATATAAACAGTCTCTCCTAGATCACTATTTAGAAATGTTTTTTTAAAGTCCATTTTCCATATTTCATAGTCATAATCAGCAGTGACTGCAAGTAGAATACAAATTGATTTAACCGTAGCAACTGGATAAAATATTTTTCCATAATTAACACCTTGAATTTGATGAAAACCTTCCACCATCAACCTTGCTTTATGGGTGTCGACCTTTCCATCTGCACTAATCTTTTTCTTAAAGATCAATTTGCAGCTGATGGGTTTTATCTTTCGAGTACATTTTCCAAAGTCCAATCTTCATTCTTGTACATTGAATCTATTTTGTATTTCATCGCATCAAGCCATAAGGTAGAGTCTTTACCCTCAAGTTTTATCGGTATGTAAGGGGATCATCTCTATAGATGATCCAATTCACTTTCTCGCTATTAGGGACGATAATTAGGCGGGTTTAGGCTCTAAACCCGATAGACCCACCCCTATTTCGATGCACCAAAACTCTCTTTATTGGATCATTGGGACAGTTAAACCCATGACCTGTTTTTGAGAGCTTCTGGTCTAGTATAGATCAGGAATCGACTAACCCACCCCAATCCAACTCGCATTACTGAAATCTTATAAATTGCTTTGCTACAGTGATGATTTGTTAATCTTTTTAGACAATAGTGATTAAAACATGGATACTATAATGTTAAACGAAATAAGTTATAAGACTTTTATAGTTTTAAGTTGTGTCACCAATAATTATACTATAAAAATGCATATTTTTTTGAATTGTCATTGTACACCTCATTTCTGTAGTCTTCCTTTATATAACCAATTGTTTGTTATATTTAATGTATCATTTAGTTATAACACTTCTTTAAAATTAAAAAAATAAGTATATGTACATTAATACACAATTTCGAATGAATATATAGAACTTTATCGGGTCTTGGTGCGGGGCGAGTCAACGGGTTACAGGTTCAAGGCAAAAATCCAGACTTAAGCAGAGTCTATGAGGCGGATCTGAAGCGAGGTTTAAAAACCTGGATCAAGTTTGGGGCACAGAAAACCTACCGTAAACAACCTTATTGCCATTCATACTCGCCTTCAGTGAGAAATCAATAGTATCTCTCTGGCATGCGTGATTCCCTACTAAACCTTCTAATAGGTTGCATGTCTACTACAAGCGTTAAACTACGACCTAAATTTCAATTTCTATGGAATTTTCTCAAATTTTAGCTAGGTCTATCTTATTGCCAATAATTTTTCATGATAGAAATTCCTTTTCCAAAATGGTGGCATATTACGAAACAAACACTTTTTGTCCCTTGGTACAATATAATATGTTTCCATGGAAATTTCTAGGTTAACCAATAAACTTTCTAAAACTGACCTTACCTCAAGTTTAGTAGGTTCCTAACATAATCCAGGCAACCCTATACCTTAAGATAATTAAGGTAGGGATTTTTCCAGTCCATAGTTCGTATGGGGTATTAGGCACATATTAAAATGGTATAGAATTAAAAATATATGTTGTGGTTTCAAGTGCATATCCCCAAAAGAGAAGAGATAAATTGTTATCACTAATAATCGATTGAACCATATCTAACGGAGTTTGATTTCTCCTTTCCAAAAATATTGTTGTATTGAGTGTTATAGGAAGAGGTGATTTGAGAGAGAATCTTGTTCTTTTTTAGGTACTCATAGAGCTCATATCCAATTTAGTCACCTCTTTGATCAGATTAAAGTATTTTAATTTTATTACACCTTTGGTTTTCAACTTCATTCTTATATCCTATGAATTTATCATAGACCTCTAATTGTTGTTTCATTTGGTACACATATCCATATCTAGATAAATCATCAGTTAACATTATGAATTATGAGAATCCATCTTTGGTGGTTATACACATAGGGCCACATACATTAGTATGTACTAGTCTTGAGAGTTCAGTAGCTCTTTCATCGCTCCTATTGAATAGGTGCTTGGCTCTTTGCCCATGCATAATGTAAAAATATAAAATGATCAAGAATAGAACGATGATACAAACCCTTTGGTTTCTCAACTTGTTCAATCTTGTCTTACTTATATGGCCCAGTCTACAGCTGTTACACCTGTTCTTACTACAAACTATAGTGAAGGAAAATGGGCATACTTAAAGTCAGGAAAGCTACTCTCGTTCCAATAAGATTGAAGGAAAAGAAGGAAATATATATATCAAATTCGCACTGAACAGGGAACCAACTCGAAGTCACGGCACCAAACCCGACGTAATGACCCTAATTTTAGTAACATTATTTAGTAACATGTAATTATGTAAATTAAATGAAATAATGTAAAATGGTTAAGGGATTGAGATTTCTGATTAGGAAGGGTAGCCGTCCCATGTTAACAAATGAATTAAGTAAATTGAAATGGAATAAAATGTTAGGAAATAGACAAGGGCAATATAGGAATAAGTATTATTCTTATACCTTAAGCCCCTTAAGCCATATTCTATACGTTCACTTATATATTCACAAAACTAAAACCAAAGTAAGAGGCTGGCCACCATTAAGGGAAAACAAGAGAAGAAAAAGCTAGGATCAAGAGGAAAGCTTAAGCAACAAAATCAAAGATCAAATCTCAACACCTTAATCACAAAGCTAAGGTGAATAATGACTACATCTCATATTTTTCTTGTTTTATGATGAAATCCAAATTATTTTGCAAAGTTATTTGCCATGTTTTGATTGTAGAAATGGAGATATATGCTTGTTGATGGTTATGATAATTCATATAGGTTTTATGATATGTTTTAGGTTGAAAAACCAATCATATGACTTCCAAATACTAAGTGAATTTAGTATATGATCTGAAATGATATTTTAGAGATGGGTTTCAATTTTCATAATTTTCTGAATTAATGTGGATTAAATATTAATTTTCTAGTAAAGAAAATGATTATTGGGGTTTAAAATTATTTACGGGTAAATAATATATGTTTTGGGTCTAAAATTTATATTTGTTGGAAAATATATTAAAAATGATTTATAAATTTTTGTAGAATTTTCCTAAGTGTTTTAATAGATATATAAAATTATTTAAGGTATGGGACTTAAATGTTTTATATATTTATAATAGGGGAAGGGGTATTTTGTAAATAAATTAAATTGTTTATTTCTGAAATATTGACAGCACTTTTAGAAAAGAAATTAGCAACCAATATATTTTGACAAACAAGGCAGGTTAGTTGAAAGATTACTTTAAAAAGCTAAAAATCAGTTTAAACGTGATTTTTACATGTTTCACCACTTTCGACACCCTCCTTCTGACGCCTTACTTCTGCCGCCTTCTCAGTCGAAACCAATGGCATGCTATCAATGCTTGCTACGTAGCGAATTGGACTAAGATGAAAGGTATGAGGTCGAAGCATGTAGTTCCGAATGGGTCGAGGCATGTCTTCATTTTTAAAGAGAATGCGCTTGCTTTGCTTTTGACTTAATTAGCTTTCGACTAGGTTAGTTTTCGTCTAGGTTAAATTGTTCTAAAGGAATGGTTGCGCCTTTTTGTTTTAAGTAATGGCTTTGACTAGGTCGAAACACCCCTTACTGCCACCTTTTTCCTTTTGATGCAGTGCGTTCGAAAGTTCCTTTTGTTTTAAAATCCAAGCCGCTTCTCCATTGCTTTGAAGGAAATGGTTTTGACACCATCACTTCTTTAACTTAGGAAATACCTTTCGAAAGTGTTGCTTTTGACACTGTTCTTTTATGACCCTTCTGATATTTTCAAATATAAACCCAAAGGTTTCGAATAACATAGTTTTGAATGATTTCGAAAGGTTGTTCCACATGTTTTATTTGAACCCAAATGCTTTCGAAAGGTTTAATGGATTTAATGCTTTCGAAAGGTTTTAAAAGAAAGGTTTAAAAGGGGTGGTTCCCAACGGTTTAGAAAGGTTTAAAAGGAATGTTTCTAATGTTGGTGAAAGGAATTGTTGAGTGTTTTAAAGATAGGATGTCTAAGGTTTTAAAGCTTTTGAAGGTGGTGTGTTTCAATGGTTTCGAAAGGTTGATTATGAATGGTTTCGAAAGGTTGTTTTGGCCTTTCGGCCTAAGATTTTACTTGATCGAAATAGCTACTTTCAAGGGTTCGAAAGAGGTACTTTGCATGGTTTTAAATGATATTGTTTAAAGGTTTAAACAAAGATTTAATGGTTTAATCAACATTATTTTTGGGAGAAGCATATATAACATGGCAAAGTGATTTAAGTAAAGCATGGTATATTTTCCTTGTTTAAGTATGATTTAAAAGGATTAAATCATTTTGATAAGAAATGGTTTTCAAGGAAATTTTTGGGTAGATAACCCTAAGTAAAATAACTCAGATATAAGAATACCAGAGGGGACTGGTATGTCGTGCCCCCTTAGCTAATTTAGTCCAAAATTCCATTGTGTAGGGCTTTGCCACAAGTAAGACTAAAATGATGTTACACACAGAAAGGAATATATAGAGAAAGGATAGGTTATTGGTGAGCCCGCAAAACCATTAGGATCAGTTGACCCTGGAGAATTAAGTTAGGGATAGAACGTCTAGAAGAGGAGTATCTAACAGAAGTTAGATTATTTGTTTATTTTGCCTAGTAGGCTCGAGTCAACCAAAGGTTAATAGTTTGCCAAACAAAACTATATTGCTCGGACAGATAGTCCATTTGTTACTTGATTTATATGCTTTCATGATATTGATATTATTGTTGTAACCAGTTTTGGTTGCAGGATTAAGATTTGCAAAAGATATGTTTTAAAAGGATATTAGTAAGGGGAAACCCGTTCATTTAATCGGCGTGGTCTCACTTAATATCAAATAACCGAGATGTATAATATTATTCACACCAGGCTTTATGCTTGACTCGAAGTTTATGTTTTTCCCCTTAAACTCTCGGGTGCTCAAAATTTAATTTGAGTAGGCTGAGGGTTGAGGATTTACAGGTTTTTTGAAGGTGGACGAATAAAGCTTCTGAAGACGGGCAGAAGGTTGAAGTTATCTATTTAGGAGTTGTTTTGTTTGTTTCATTCTGTTGTGTCGTATTAAGTCAGTTATGGCTATTCAGTACTCTAGTTAACCATGAGGGCATCTTCATATGTCGCTCTTGACATATTTTGTAATAATTATATTTAATCTAAACCTGAAAAACTTTTGGGATTATGTAACTTGGATATGAAATGTTGTTTTGAAATGTAATTAGAAAAATATTTTTAAAATATGATGTTTTGTAACGACCCGTATTTTTCGATAATTAAAAATATTAAAGAAATAAGATTTTAGAATTTAATATTGTGTAAAATTAAAAATTTATGATTTTTTAATGAGAAAAAAATTAGAATGTAATTTAATAATGTTTATTTAATGTAATTGATAACTATTTTAATGTAATTTCAATCAAGTGAAATAATTGTAAAGTTAATTTGGAGATAATTGTAAATAAGGAAATAAATTAAATGCTGTATTAAATGGTGAGATTGTATGTAATTAATTGAAATTGAATATGAAATCAGTGATGTGTAAGTAGTTATACATTTGGTTATAAATATGATTAAAGTACTTAAAATGAACAATTGTTTATTTATCATCCCATTTTAATACGTTGAAATAATTTGGAAATCAATAAAGTAAAAATTTAATGTAAATCAAATATTGCAGTTAATATGAATTAAGATGATAACTGTACAATATTGATGTAATAAAATGTAAACTAATGTTAATTATATCCATAAGGTGATAGTTGATATAATAATAAGAGTGGAAATCAAAATAAAAGAATTTGTTCGACTTAAATTATAATTAACCGAAATTTATTACAGTTGTAATTGGATGATAACATTAATGTAATGTTAACTCTTGAATTTGACATGGAAATTTTATTTTAATGGATTATAAATTATGTGTAATCAAGAATGATAAACTTTTTAACTTTTAAATTTGAATTGAAAAGTGATTAAACAAATTTAATAGTAATTTATTTAATTAACATGAAAATTCGCCATTTTGACCACTGTCTCGATTTCGACGAAACCAGTTTTATTGGATCTGTAACAGTGAATTAGTGTAGGATTTCAAGTTTTGTAGCGATCAGACTTATCGTTGGATCGTGCGGGCTCGAAACGCGTATAAATCAATTAAATGAATTCAATTTAAAATAAGCAGATTTTAAAAAGCTAACTTCTGTATACAATGGAATTAGGGTTTGAAACTAGTTCCATTAAGTTTAAAAATATCGAAAACCTATATTTTGATATGTTGGATGACCCATTTTCGTTTTGGAAACGAAACGGGCATTTCGGGTGGTCGTTATCGTTTTGACCCAATTTGATATGTCCATTTGATTCTTACCTACCTTTGCCTATATATAGGCTGTTATAAACCCTAGCAGCCTTTTCATTTTATATTGTTTGTACATACATTTTCTTCTCATCTCCTCTTTCTTCCCAATGGCTGAAAACCCTAATTTCATTTTTAAAAAAAATTGGTTGCTCAAAGTTTACTTCGAGTCAGCAAGAGGTTCACTTCTAGTCAGAGACGAGGTTTCTTTGGCTCCCTATGTGAATAGCTCCGGGTCAGTGAAGATGGTAGCAAGGGGTTTGCAAGTGATTGGCATCGGGTCGCGTTATGGGTTCCAGAGGCGAAAACCCTATAGCGACTTCGGGTCAGGAACCAAATGACACGGGTCTCGGGTCGTTTTGGCAAAAACTCAGAGCAAGCACCGGGTATTTGAGGTGGCGGACCGAAGTAAGACTCGAAGTCGAAATTTTCCAATCTTCTAACGTTAATAGCTTTTGCATACGAGTTCGGATTCACATGCGGTTTTCTCCATTGCGATTGTATCGAAACTCCGGACATTATGTAACTGGTTTGGCTGCATTCTAAGACAGTTAAATTTTTGGGCTAATTTTGGATTTTAAATCGACGACAAATCAAAGGTGGGTGTTTTAACCCACTCACAAATGCTAAACCATCTTATGTTAGTTAGATTAAATTTATGATGTGGTTAGAAATTTATTGATTGTTGTTTGGTATTTTACATTGTCATTTAAATTTAATTTGAATTTATATTGAATTAACTTGAATTTATATTGAATTGAAAATTGTTAGTTAATTACCTAATAATGATAACTAGTTAATTATTGTGACTTATTGGTTGATTTGGATGATGATTGTGATGGATGCTTAAATGTTGACATTTTGGATGAGTTGATGTTACGTTTATTTTCTATATTGTTATCACAGTGCAAGTTCCCTTAGTTATTGTTAGGAAAATCAGTATGGGTTGAAAGGATACATACCCGATGGTGTTATAGATTAGGGAAAAATCGTTATGGGTTGAAATGATAGACTCGAGCGATTTTATGGATTTCGAATTTTAACTCGGGATTGCGGGTTGAAATGATATATACCCGTAAATTTAAATTTCTTGCGAGTTGAAATGATATATATCTGTATCACTTAACCATAGGGTAGAAAATTATATATGGACACTGGATTGGTTAAATTAAATGATTTTAAATCCTTAAATTTTTGAATCCAGTTAAATGATATGATGAAATAAAATTTGTTTTATATGAATTGAATTTTTTTAAATTCAAGCTTTAAAATGTTGAAATTGAAATTGGTTTTAATGAGTTGTTTAAAGAATTTAAATTGAAATTTTAAAGTTGAATTTTGAAATATAAACGAAATTTATCAAAATTGAGTTATCGTAAACGTTGAATATTTTAAACTTTGAAATCTATCAAATTTGAAGTGGTTTAAATTTGTTGTTCAAACATGGATTTGAAATTGATATAAATTGAAATGGTTTAATGAGAAATTGAATTGAAAGTTTAAAATTGAGTTTTATTGATTTGAACCCTAGATATGGTCCAGATTTATTGAAATGAAGGAAACAGTTTGATTTGATACTATTTCAAAATAAATTATTTAATATAATCTGTTTTTAAAAATCTATTATTTTAAAATTTAGATTATATAGAATTTCAAAACTATTTACTACTATAAACCATTTCCAATAATTAAACCATTTTATACTAAACTATTTTAACTATATTAAAATCCTTACACTATTAAAACTAATTTAACTATTAAAACTATATAAAACTATTTTTAACTATTTTTAACTATTAAAAATATAAAACTATTTTAAAACTATTTTTAACTACTTTTAACTATTAAAACTATTTTAAAGCTATTTAAAACGATTAAACTATTTAAAAACTATTTCAAAGCTATTTTAAACTATTAAACTATTTTGAAACTATTTTAAACTATTTAAACTGTTTAGGACTATCCAAACTATTTTCTAAAATTCAAATGGTGCAAGGTTGAATCGTTTATATTTAAATCCTTGATTTAAAAGTGAATATGGTTAAATGATGTTATAACCTACGTTGGAATTTGAAATGATATTTTCTAGAGAAATGATAATTTTTGAGTAAATATGATGATTTTGAAATGAGAGTTTAACCTATTTTGTGGATATGATTTCGAAAGTGAATAGGATTTCGAAACTGTTATGATTTCGAAACTGAATAGGATTTCGAAAGTGATATGATTTTGAAGTAAATATGATATTTTGATATCAATTATGAATCGGTTTTGGAAATGTAAAAGAACCATCTGGTGTGAAATAAGTGTCTGGTTGTTAAAGAGACCGGGATCAGATATTGTCATAATCTTTGCCAATACCGAAAACCACTTTAACAACTGTGTACGTGGTGGAGAATCCAGAATGAAGTAGGATGGTTTGGCGAATGCTACTGTATGAGGTATGAACGTAGCCTTAACCGCCTCGGGTCAGCTTGATATGACTAAAACAGGAGCTATACCAGGCCAAGTGAGGTCGCTCCTCCGATCGGGCACATTTCTTCGATACCATATTTATTACTTTATGATTGATTTGGTAGCCACCCCTCGATTTGATTATGGCAGTGTGTTCCGAGGTGGGCGGTAGTAGCTGCTATGCGTTACCACCAGTCTGGGATTGCAAATGGTAGAATCCTACCATGGCATTGCCTCGCGTGCCATGTCATATGCCTTATCAAGCCCATTACGAGTTTGGTTTGTGTCGTACCTATGGAGTGCTCCCTGATAGCCCATCGGTTTGGTGGAGTTTATAGTACTGTATAGACTACGACATTTATATAAAATGTGTTAAGGGGAATATGGGTAATGCCGTAACGCTATTTTAATATTTTACTTTACTGTAGACATATTATAATAGCATAACTGTACTATGTATGTAGATAGTTTAACGGATCCTTAGGAGATGGAATCCTGAACATCTCTTAAGTTATTGCACGCACGTTAGACGTTGGATATGAGATGTGAAATCTCATAAACATCTCTGAAGCCGTTACACTCATATTTACTTATGTTGATTTAATTACATATGATCTTTTAGCTCTGACTTGAGTGTTTTTTCTTTTCATTACGCTTGGGTCAGTCTGAGCATTTCAATGTTGAAGACTATCTTTCTAGAGGACAAAGACGAAGATTTAGTTTATTCTTACTATTTATTATATTTATTCCACTGCATCATGTTGTTCGGTTGCATTATTTATTTATTCCTACTATATGTATAACTCTAATCTGTATTATAAAAGTGTAATAAAATGTTATTTGTAAAACAGCGTCATGAACTGTTTATTTGATTATTATATTTTGTCATTCTGCTGTGAGATTCTGTGTTTTGTTTTTTTCCTTTCTTTTCTCTTCTTTTTCTTATTTACCCAATAACAATCCTCCCTTTTGAATGGTTTGGATTCGACATGTCTGGTTGATTTTCGATTATAAACCATCCAAAAAGGCGGGTGGTTACAAGAGGTATCAAAGCTTTGGTTTAGCGATAACCTTAGCTTTGTGGGTTCTTACTCATTAAAGATCCGGTAGTAATACCCTAGAATGAGTTGTTTTGAGCGTATATATATGAGACAGCGTACTTGTTAGTGTTATAAAATGTTTTTATATTGTGTTAATTTGTTCTTTTTAGTATTTATAAATTCTGGTCGGTACATAGGGCACTATGATATCGATAGGGATTTCTAAACACTTAATAGGGCAGACCAACATATTATTGGTTTTGAAATATATTAAATGAAATAATTTTACCTAGTATTATATTTTGTATATAAAAGAAAATTTTATAAATGGATATAGTTGTATATGATATGTTTGTTTGTTAGGAAGTGAAATTTTATAAATATTAGTTGCAAAAGAGGATTTACAAATAAAATGAATTTAATTGGAAATTTGAGAACTTAAGTTCCAAGGTTTTGAAATAGGTTTTCAAAAGAATTTGGAGTATAATATTAGTATTATTTGGAAGTATTTTTAGATATAAATATTTTCAATGTGATTTGAAAAAAAATGTTTTAAAGGAATTTTAAAAGGAAATAAGTTATGTACTCCCCTCTTTTATCGCTGGAAAATAATTTCGGTGATGATGGCCGCATCATCGACATTCATTTTCGGGTTTCAAAGTGGGAAGGCCACTGTTGTAGTTTTACTACACATTTTTTTTGATAAACAAATCTTAATTTTAAAATTTCTAAATATGATTTGGTATATAAAAGCTATGAGTATATATATTATTTTATATGATTTGAAATGGAACTCGGAATTTAGTTCTTAAAACTTTCTGATAATTAGCAGTTTTCAGTTATTGTAATAGAATGGAATCTTAACTATTTTAATAATTTGAAGCTTCTAAAATGAAAAACAAGAATTTGATGCTAGGTGATTAATGAAATATATAAGAAATTAGAAATTTGTAACTTGTATATCAAAAGATATGAAAATTTAAAAGATATAATTATTGAACATTTTTGTTAACTAAAATGAATAAGATAAACTTATGTAACATTCAATTACATTCTTAAAACATATATATAACTTACCAGAAATGTTTAAAAAGTTGTAATGTTAAATAGGAATATGCAATAGAATATTATACAAGTAAAATCTTAATAATAAAATGCTTCAAATGAACAAATGTTTATAAATGTAGAATTTGATGTACAGGAAATGTTATAAACATGAGTTAATGTTTTGAATTGCTTAACAAATTAAATTGAATAGTAAAGGTGAACACTATTTAAATAAATGAGTATAAACTCAAGAAAATGATTAAAAAGATTAACTGATGAATATTAATATTAAAATGGATATCAAGGATTATAAGTAAATAATAAATGTGAAATAAACTAAAATAAAATGTATGTAATACTGAAATAATGAATTCATTGATGATTTTAAATAGTGCATGAAAAGAAAATTTATATAAGTAAATGAATGAAAGAGGAAAAATGACATTGTATGAATGAATGAAAATAAATGAAAGTAAATGATGAAAAAGAAAAGAAAAAAAACAAATCGAGTAAACTTAAATAATGTGTTAAATTCTTTGTTGTTTGGCTTATGGGATGTTTGGGAAATGATACTTCGATTTGTTTAAGGTTGTATGAATAATCTATTACGTTATTATCTAAGGTTATTGAGCGTATGGTACACTTAGTGGTTTATTTATCAACTTTGTATGATTAAAAGTTTCTGAACCTGAACAGACCGTTAATTTTGATTGTTATGGATGTATGATTGATTCCATTGGTGCATATAATGGTTGTATTGTTTTGTTTGCATATGTTCATTGTTGATTTGCTTTTGTTACTAATTGAAAACAACTAAATATTTGCACTTTTACATAATTCTCTCTCTTTGGATTATATAAGTGAAATACAAGTTATGGAAGCAATAGCTACTGCTTTTGGTTTCATAAATAAAGTTGTTTGCCCGACAAATAGGTACGTTTCCGGATTACGGTTTTATAGTGATATTTTATAATTTTTCCCATGGTTTGGGATGTTTTATTTTGAAATATGATATATATATACATATATATTGTTATTATTGAAATTATAATTTTTTTGGACCTATCCGTACAAAGGAGACTCTGCCGAAACATTTCGCGAATTTGAGACTTAGAAATTTTTTGTGGAAGTGAAAGTATTTTCAAACTTTTATTAAACTAGAATATGAAGATTTAATTGTTTATTAAATTGATATATTTTATTTAAAATACTTAATTATATGAGTTTATAAATTAATCATTTTGAATAAAAATACATTAGTTTCTTAATTCATTCTTGTTCCTTTTCGAGGATGAAAAGTTTTGAGTGGGGGAGAGTGTAACGACCGTATTTTTCGATAATTAAAAATATTAATCAAAATAAGATTTTAGAATTTAATATTGTGTGAAATTAAAAATTTATGATTTATTAATGAGAAAACAGTTATAATGTAATTTAATAATGTTGATTTAATGTAATTGATAACTATTTTAATGTAATTTCACTCAAGTGAAATAATTGTAAAGATAATTTGGTGATAATTGTAAATAAGGAAATAAACTAAATGTTGTATTAAATGGTGAGATTGTATGTAATTAATTAAAATTGAATATGATATCAGTGAGGTGTAAGTAGTTATACATTTGGTTGTAAATATGATTAAAGTACTTAAAAGTAACAATTGTTTATTTATCATCCCATTTTAATACGTTGAAATAATTTGGAAATTAATAAAAATTTAAGGTAAATCAAATACTGCAGTTAATATGAATTAAGATGATAACTGTACAATATTGATGTAATAAAATGTAAACCAATGTTAATTATATCCATAAGGTGATAGTTGATATAATAATAAGAGTGTAATTCAAAATAAAAGAATTTATTCTAATTAAATTATAATTAACTGGAATTTATTACAGATGTAATTGGGTGCTGACATTAATGTAATGTTAACTCTTGAATTTGACATGGAAATTTTATTTTAATGGATTATAAATTATATGTAATCAAGAATGATAAATTTGTTAACTTTTAAATTTGAATTGAAAAGTGATTAAACCAATTTAATAATAATTTATTTAATTAACGTGAAAATTCGCCATTTTGACCACTGTCTCAGATTTCGATGAAACCAGTTTCATCGGATCTGTAATAATGAATTATTGTAGGATTTCAAGTTTCATAGCGATCAGACTTATCATTGGATCGTGCGGGCTCGAAACGCGTAGAAATCAATTAAATGAATTCAATTTAAAATAAGCAGATTTTAAAAAGCTAACTTCTGTATACAATGGTATTAGGGTTTGAAACTAGTTCCATTGAGTTTAAAAATATTGAAAAACTATATTTTGATATATTGGATGACCCTTTTTCTTTTCAGAAACGAAACGGGCTTTTCGGGTTGTCGTTATCGTTTTGACCCAATTCGATCTGTCCATTTGATTCTTACCTACCTTTGCCTATATATAGGCTGTTATAAACCCTAGTAGCCTTTTCATTTTATATTGTCTGTACATACATTTCCTTCTCATCTCCTCTTTCTTCCTAATGGCCGAAAACCATAATTTCAATTTCAAAAAAAAATTGGTTACTCAAGGTTTACTTCCAGTCAGGAAGAGGTTCACTTTGAGTCAGAGACGAGGTTTATTTGGGTCTCTATGTGAATGGCTCAGGGTTGGTGAAGATGGTAGCTAGGGGTTGGCAAGTGATTGGCATCGGGTCACTCTTCAGGTTCCAGAGGCGAAAACCCTAGAGCGACTTCGGGTTAGGAACCTAATGACTCGGGTCTAGGGTCGTTTTGGCAAAAACTCAGAGCGAGCACCGGGTATTTGAGGCGGCGGACCGCAATAAGACTCGAAGTCGAAATTTTCCAATCTTATAATGTTAATAACATTTGCATACGAGGTCGGATTCACACACGGTTTTCTCCATTGCAATCGTATCGAAATTTCGAACATTATGGAACTGATTTGGATGCATTCTAAGACTGTTAAATTTTTGGGCTAATTTTAGATTTTAAATCGACGACAAATCACAGGTGAGTGTTTTAACCCATTCACAAATGCTAAACCATCTTATGTTAGTTAGATTAAATTTATGATGTGATTAGAAATTTATTGATTGCTGTTTGGATTTTTAAATTGTCATTTAAATTTAATTTGAATTTATATTGGATTAAATTGCTATTTAAATTCATATTGAATTGAATTGTTAGTTAATTACCTGATAATGATAACCAATTAATTATTGTGACTTATTGGTTGATTTGGATGATGATTATGATGGATGCTTAATTGTTGACATTTTGGATAAGTTAATGTTATTTTTATTTTATATATTGTTATCACACTACAAGTTCCCTTAGTTATTGTTAGGAAAATCATTATGGGTTGAAATGATACATACCCAAATGGTCTTATCGATTAAGGAAAAATTGTTATGGGTTGAAATGATAACTCGAGCGATTTTATGGATTTTGAATTTTAACTTGAGATTGCGGGTTGAAATGATATATACCTGTAAATTTAAATTTGTTGTGGGTTGAAACGATATATATCCGTATCACTTGACCATTGGGCAAAAAATTATATACGGACACCGGATTGGTTAAATTAAATGATTTTAAATCCTTAAAGTTTTGAATCCAGTTAACTGATATTTTGAAATAAAATTTATTTTATATGAATTGAATTTTTTTTAAATCCAAGCTATAAAATGTTGAAATTGAAATTGGTTTTAATGAATTGTTTAAAGAATTTAAATTGAAATTTTAAAGTTGAATTTTGAAATATAAATGAAATTTATCAAAATTGAGTTATTGTAAACGTTTAGTATTTTAAACTTTGAAATCTATCGAATTTGAAGTGGTTTAAATTTGTTGTTCAAACATGGATTTGAAATCTATATAAATTGAAATAGGTTAATGAGAAATTGAATTGAAAGTTTAAAATAGAGTTTTGTTGATTTGAACCCTAGATATGGTCCAAATTTGGTGAAATGAAAGAAAGAGTTTGATTTGATACTATTTCAAAATAAATTATTTAATATAAACTATTTAAAAATCTATTATTTTAAAATTTAGATTATATTGAATTTCAAAACTATTTACTATATAAACCATTTCCAATAATCAAACCATTTTATATTAAACTATTTTAATTGTTTTAAAATCCTTAAACAATTAAAACTAATTTAACTACTAAAAGTATATATAAAACTATTTTGAAACTATTTTAAACAATTAAAATTAGTTTAAACTATTTTTAAACTATTTTAAACTATTAAAACTATATAAAACTATTTTTAACTATTAAAGCTATTTTAAAGCTATTTTAAACTATTAAACTATTTTTAAACTATTTTTATCTATTAAAACTATTTTAATGCTATTTTAAACTATATTTAAACTATTTTTAAATATTAAAACTATATAAAACTATTTTAAAACTATTTTTAACTATTAAAACTATTTTAAAGCTATTTTAAACTACTAAACAATTTTAAAACTATTAAAACTATTTCAAAGCTATTTTAAACTATTAAACTATTTTTAAACTATTTTAAACTATTTAAACTATTTATGACTATCCAAACTATGAAAATTCAAACGGTGCAAGGTTGAATCGTTTATATTTAAATCCTTGATTTAAAAGCGAATATGGTTAAATGATGTTATAACCTACGTTGGAATTAGAAATGATATTTTCTGGTGAAATGACATATTTTGAGTAAATATGATGATTTTGAAATGAATGTTTAACCTATTTTGTGGATATGATTTCGAAAGTGAATAGGATTTCGAAAGTGATATAATTTCGAAAGTGAATAGGATTTCGAAAGTGATATGATTTTGAATTAAATATGATATTTTGATATCAATTATGATTCTGTTTTGGAAATGTAAAAGAACCATCTGGTGTGAAAAAAGCGTTTGGTTGTTAAAGAGACCGGGATCGGATATTGTCATACTCTCTACCAATACCGAAAACCACTTTAACAACTATGTACGTGGTGGAAAATCCAAAATGAAGTAGGATCGTTTGGAAAATGCTATTGTATGAGGTATGAACGCAGCCCTGACCTCCTCGGGTCAGCTTGATATGACTAAAATAGGAGTTATGCCGGGCCAAGTGAGGTCGCTCCTCCGATCTGGCACATTTCTTCGATACCATATTTATTACTTTGTGATTGATTTGGTGGCTACCCCTCGATTTGATTATGGGAGTGCATTCCGAGGTGGGCTGTAACGACCCGATATTTTCAACCATTCGCATCTATTATAAGTGTATAGGTAGACACTCATGCCGGAGTTGAATTGTTCAAAATACCGCGTTGTAATTAAAATTTGGCAAATCTCAGAATATGCAGTAAATAAATAATTTCAGATCACAGACACAGAGTAAAATTATGCAGCGGAAGTAAAAGAGATAGTAGTTCATGAAGCTACTATATATATAAGATATATCAGAGTTAAATAAAATACAACAGAAGAAATAAAGTACAACAGAAGTCTCAAGACATAGAAGTCTACTAATACAAGAGCTGAAATAGAACAACAGACTGAACAAATAAAACCAGATAGCAGCTGGATAAGGATGATCTCCAGTAGTCCTAGCTCCGTGAAGATGAAGTCCAACTGATACTCAGGCTGACCCGAGCGTAAAATAAAACATAAACACTCGAGTCAGGATATACATACTTATACAATGTAAACCAACTCAAGTGAACTGTAGTAAAGGTACAAGTAACTTAGAAGATGCTTGGGACCGCCCATCCTCTAAGGATCCATTAAACTATCTACTATGTAGTAATATTCGCTATTATAATAGTGTCTAAATAAGTATAGTATAATCATATCGGAAAATAGCGTTAAGAGGATGGAGAACCTTAACGCGGTCGGATCTTAAAATCATAATCATAGTAAAGCTCGATATGGTAGGTGACACGGCACAACTAGGCAATGCCAGGGTAGATATACCAATTACGCACACGGACTGATGGATACGCATAGCAGCCACTACCGTTCCACCTCGAACAACATTCCTAAATCGGAGGATGGACATCTAGTCAAATCACAAGTAAGAGTATAATATCGAAGAAATGTGTCCGAGAAGAGGTGCTACCTCACTGGTCCGAGATCGCTCCTGTTTTAGCCACCTTATGCCAACTCATGGGAGTTAGGTCCACGTAACATACCTTAAGAACGTCGTCACCATCCTACTTCATTCTGGAATCTCCACTGCGTACACGGTTACCAAAGTGGTTTTCGGTAAGACAAAGAGTATGTCCATATCCGATCCCGGTCTCTTTAACAACCCAACGTTATTATAACCCGTGGTTATAAGTTTTAAAAACAGTTTATACTTCAAAATAGAATATCATTTCAAATCCAAATCTTTATCAAAAATAAAGATTAAATCAATTCTAAACCATTTCCATATTTTAAAAATATCATATCATTTCAAAACTTCATTTCAAATCATTTTAATATTCCAAATATCATTTGAGTTCAAATCTAAATATTCAACTTTAAATACCTTTTGAATTTAAAGGTATACTCATTTATTATCATTTCAAGTCACCTTTTAAATAGTTTATATTCCAATCAAATAATTCATTTAAACCTTTTTAAAAGTGTAATTATTATATTTTCAAATCAAGTATTCAATTTCCAAAGTTTCAAACCATTCTGAGTTCGTTTACTAAGTCAAAAACCCTAATTATTAAAAATTTCAGCATTTCACAGCATTTAAAAACAACTGCTATAGGTTATATTTGAAAACAATTTATTCAGCAAAACAACATTTAAAAACTGCTATAACAGTTCAGTTTTAAACAAAAATCATATTTCAGCCTACTGCAGTCCTTAACAAGTGCTACAGTAGCCCTTTTATTAGTTCAGGTTAAATTTTAGTTTCTGCTACAACAGCACTTACCAAGTACTATCATAGCCTTAGTTCATTTTAGTCTTTTGGTTCACTTATATAATCCACAACACTTAACAAGTGCTACAGATTCTACCTTGTTCAGACTTATAAAATCATACATTAAAATGTTCATTTCGATCCTTTAACTGATTTATTTTAAAGAGAAATTTTACAAGTTAAAACCAAAACTTACAAATTTTCTTATTACATTCATTTCAACATTTAAAATTAAACTCCATTTTTCCACCAATTTAAAACTAAATTTTCATTTCAATTTAATTAACTTAAGTTTCCATCTTTTCTTTTAGTCAAAATTTCAAATTTAAGTTTCGTTTTAAAATCAATATTCCTCCATTTATTTATATTTATCACATAGAAAAATCATTTCTATTCTAAATAAATCACTTAAAAATTCGATTTAAATCAATTTAATATTATTACAATATTTAAATTATTTAAAAGTATCCAGAAAATACAGAAAAATAACCACGGGTCTGTATAATATTTTCTAGCCTAAGTCAAGTGATACGGATACTATATCATTTCAATCCGTAATTTACAAAGAAAAATCCGGGTTTTATCATTTTAAACCCGCAATCCCAAGTAAATAAAATTTAATTGAAAATCGTTCAGGCCTATCATTTCAGCCCATAACGATCTTCCCTTATTCTAAAGTCCGTTCGGGTATGTATCATTTCAACCCATAGTGATTCTATTCTACAGGGAACTTGCAGTGTGATTTAACAAAATAGAATAACAGTAAATAAGAACAGAATATAACAGATGATATGATATGCAGTTTTAACAATCTAACATCAACTATAAATAAATCACAGGTGGTTATAACATCATTTATTTATTTATTTATTTCTATACATTCAGTTGTGGTCGTTTCACAATCATATAAGTATGAATATTCGTGTGAGATTTACTCACCTCTACGGAGCTGGAGATCCGAAAAAAGAGAAATACGATGTAAATCGAAAGCACGTGGATAGCACGATCAGTTGTTAGCGGATGCACCAACTAGATTCAAACCAAAAGCACAATAAATAATCGAATCTAAAATTGCATGAATAACGAATTTTCAAATGAAGCGACAAACGAAAAAAAACAAGTTGAAAATTGAAAGCACTAGCCCGACCACCTTTAAAACATAGATTATAACTTTTAAATTTGCAAAGTGACAAAACAATTTTTTTTTTCACAAAAGTCAGAGGCAAGATATAACTAAGGTTCAAAACAAAAAAAACAGAGGTGACAACATAAACTTTTTCGTTTCATTTTTTTTTTCTTGCTTCAATTGGCAGGCTCGGCCAAACATATACCAACAGCTTCAACACAAAATAACAACAACTCATTTATTCCCTAGTTCCAAACAACTCAGTGGGATATATATCCACATACCAAAATACAAGGGCACGGTGACTAACAAAACGAAGCAAGGTTTTTTTCTTTTCGAAATTTCACAACTACAGGCTCGCCAAGGGGTTTCGGGACTGGAGGTGAATGGTGACAATCTCGGCATGGGCTGGTGGAGAAGCTGGAGCCGTGGTGGGTGGGCTGGTGGCGTGGTGATCTGATGGCGAAAGGGGTCGTGGTGGCACCGTAGTGGTGGGTTCGGCATGGTGGCCTGGGACGTGATGGTGGAGACGTGGATGGTCTGGCACGGGTTGGATGGCCTTGTGTGGGGTCTCTGGGTTCGGAGGTGTGGACCTGCACGGGTTCGGCGTGGGGTCGTGGTTGGGTGGCTGATGGGTTCGGGGTGGTGGTTGGTCTCGTGGTGGGTGCTGGTGGTTGCCGTGGTGTCGGCATGGAGGCAGATGGCAGGGGTTGGCTGGAGAGGGACGTGGGTGGTGGAATGTGGTGATGTGGTGGTGAATGGTAGGCCGTGGGTTTCGGCATAGGGTGGGTGTAAATCTCAGTGGAGGAAGGGATAACAGCAAAAGAAATAACAAAATGAAAAAGAAGTACAGTCTTTACCTTGAGATGCACGAAAGTTTGAAAAGGAAGCACAGAGAAAGTGAGATCTGGATATATTTGTTTGAGAACGTGGAAAGTAAAAAAACTGCTCCCAATTTGAAGAGAGAGAAGGCAAAAGCAAGGTTTTGATCGGTTAGAGGAATTTAAGGCAAAAATAAATGTTGAACGAAACGTAAGGGAGGTAAAGGGGTAAGTGGAATAATTCTCACGGCAAAGTAAGGCAAGATTTGAAATTTTAAAACTGAAATATACAGCTGAAATTAACGGACAATGAAACAATGCACGTACAGTGTAACGCCCGAAGTAACGTACAATTTGTTTTATTTCTTTTATCAATTAAAAATTGAAACAAATGCTAACGGTTCCTAAAAAAATATAACTTATCATTTCACACTAAAAATTAAATAGCTATTATCATCAATTAATAAAATTTTGATTGTTAAATATAAAGTTAAGAAATGATATAAATACACGTAACAAAAAGTAAAGTTCTGTTTCACACAAATTATTACACTTTTAATTTAAATCAATATTTCAAAATGTTTATTTTTAAATAAAAATTTCGTTAAAATCTTTGGGCTGTTACATGGGCGGTAGTAGCTGCTATGCGTTATAACCAATCTGGGAGTGCAAACGGTAGAATCCTACCCTAGCATTGCCTTGCGTGTCGTGTCATATGCCTTATCGAGCCCATTACGAGTTTGGTTTGTGTCATACCTATAGAGTGCTCCCTGATAGCCCACCAGTTTGGTAGTTTACAGTACTGTATAGACTGCGACATTTATATAAAATGTGCTAAGGGGGATATGGTTAACGCCTTAACGCTATTTTAATACATTACTTTACTTTAGACAAATTATAATAGTGTATTGTACTATGTATGGAGATAGTTTAACGGATCCTTAGAAGATGTAATGCTGAACATCTCTTAAGTTATTGAACGCACGTTAGACACTGGATAGGAGATGTGAAATCTTATAAACATCTCTAAAGCCGTTACACTCATCTTTACTTATTTTTATTTAACTTACATAAGATCTTTTAGTTCTGACTCGAGTGTTTTGTATTTTCATTACGCTCGGGTCAGTTTGTGCATTTCAGTGTTGAAGACTATCTTTCTGGAGGACGAAAACGAAGATTTAGTATATTGTTATTATTTATTATATTTATTCCACTGCATCATGTTGTTCCGCTACACTATTTATTTATTTATTGCTTTATGTATAACTCCGATCTGTATTGTAAAAGTGTAATCAAATGTTATTTGTAAAACAGCTTCATGAACTATTTATTTGATTATTATATTTTATCATTCCGCTGTGAGATTCTGTGTTTTGCTTTTTTCCTTTCTTTTCTCTTCTTTTTCTTATTTACTCCATAACAATACTCCCTTTTGAATTGTTTAGATTCAACATGTGTGGTTGATTTTCAATTTTAAACCGTCCATAAAGGTGGGTTGTTGCATGTTTTTATTTCATATTCAAGTGCTTCTGATATTATGGATACTATTAACATTACCGTATTTGGTCACCGGAAGTTAATACTATGGATGACTGCAGCATCTGTAGCACTTATCTTCGGGCCTCCAAATAGGGGATGTTACGCCTAACCCGAGCCTTACAACAATAGGAACCACTGCAAGAGACAATACCGTATGCATTAGAAAGTAGTGGCCAGTCATAAGGGCTACATCTAAAATCAAAAGCAAAAGTGAAATGCTATGCCGAGGCATAGGAAGCAATACAAGATGTACTGAGGTAACCAAATTTCTAAAGCTCAAGCTTTGTCAATACCTACAGGACACATCTGCTCTAGCACATACTAAAGGCAACCTAGACAGTGTTGCACGAGCCCAAAAGCACTCTAAAGGGGGTTGTATACAGGGCCACTCAAAATATGCCTCAACGTAGAACCAAACTTACAGATAAACGACAAGTGTAAAGTTCCTCCTCTCTCATCAGCAACCAAAACATACTGGCAAAGAGGAAGCTCAAACTGCACCTAGCTTAAATCACAAATAGTCTCAAGCACAATCCATATATATATATGCCTAGTCAACTCACAGAGTAAAAAGGGAAATGTTGCTTCGTTTTGACCCGACACATTATCAAGTCAAGCAAAGGTATCAGTAGGGGAGTTCAATCTAAACGCCAGGAAATATTCACCACTACATCCCTTTATATGCATCAATAACATATCGAAGCTTTAGGGTGGTCCACTACCTTTCCTTTCAAGATATTTGTCATCCCAAGAGAGAGGAGAATGATCCATACAGGCTTGGGCTTTCCACCAAATATCCCGTTTTGAATTTCCAAGAACCTATCAGTATCATGATTTTCCACCAAAAACCCATCATCGATTCAGGCACAACCAATAGGTGTTGTAGATGATGACAAGTGGCAAAATTTAAGGATGGAGATTGGAGAAAAAAGATCGAAGGCAATCGCAACAACTAGCAATACACTTTTCATACTATAAAAGGAAACACCAAAGGACGAAGAAAGTGGATCTTTTTCTTTAGCTCCTTCTTCAATAAAAAAGGAAAATCTAAAATAAGAATATTGTATGCCTCTGGATCATTGTAATTTGTATCAAAACGACAAATATCTAGTGGATTGTCCTATGGACGTAGGATTGACAATAATCTGAACCACGTAAAAATTTATGTGTTGTTTACCTTTATTATTCTCCTATTTGATTTTTATTGCCATTTATTTACCAAATCATTTCGACATTTCAACAAACAGTTGAAGTGTGACTACTTGACTATGTAATTGTTCAGCAACATAGTCGCTTCCCAAAGGCGAATTTAACATATATTAAATTTTTCGATTCCAATTCGTGGAAATAACAAATCGCCAAATTGCTCCATGATCTAGTTGAGTGTGGTGAAACCAAAAAACTTCACCAACACTTTTGGCGCTAGAAGAAAGGCCTGAACTTCTGTTCCTCTTTCCTTAATCTCCAGCAAATTGTCGAACCTCTGTTCCCTTTTTTCCTCATTCCCTGGAACATTTTCCAAACCTCCGATTCCAACTTCCTCTCTCTCCAGTTAATAGTATCTCTCCCATCCACAGTTCATCGCCGTCCCTCACCAATCATGCTTGTTCTACAGCGGGTGAGCGACTGCGGCACTCTTAAGAATGAGAATGGTGAGACCGCCATAAACTACTTGATAGATTGACTCAACCAATCTTCGATGGTGACGAGGAACAACCGTGATTGCAGTAGATCTTGACACGTTTAAACTTTTCATCTTCCTTAATTTCCTGATCTACCTCATCCAGTCCACCTCCGTTACCAGCCAATAACCGCCAGACGTGCGGAGATATATTGTTGTTGACAGCGACTCCGATAAAGTAATGGGAGGATCTGGGAGTACATTACTGCAATCAGGTCGATGGATGTATCCACACTTCCTGCCCGAAGAACAGAGAATTCAATTGCTAAGTCTTCAACATCAACTATCGTCCTGCTCGAACAACATGCGAAGGTGATTGAGTTGCAAATCGATTCGAAGATTTCAAGCGGGAGCCACACCAAGGACACCAGAGTTCATCTAGAGTAGCTCATACTACCAAAAAAATGTATATATATGTATTGATGTATTAAATTGGTCATAGGATTCTAGACAGCTCGAACCAGTATAAAAATATTTGTATTATTTCTCTTTGAAAAAGCTAAATACACTTTTGAAGTTCACTACATATATTCGCTGATTAAGCTTAATGCGAGGTCAGTAGGAAAAAATGGCACTCTCAACACAGAGAATGGTGATACTGGTTCTACACACTTGGACTTGCATCAACGCGAGTCTGGCTCTTCAACCAAAATACTACACTAGATGGGATATTAGACGGCCCTGACCCAGTATGAATATTCATATGATAACAATCATAGAAAACTGGTTGTAGGATATTGGACCTCTTGAACCAGTATAAAAAACCCCTCTGTGTCAGCTAATTCAACATAGCATATTGGACATATGGATATTAGACAACCAGAACCAGTACAAAAAGTGACCCGACTTCTCAGTCTAATCTTCTTTTAATCCTCCTCCAAACAGCGAGTAGGACCATGCCAAGCGCACGAAAAAAATATCCTTCATAGCTCACTCGCCACTGATCTAAAGGTGTAGTATCACCTACGAGCGACAAAAGAAATCTCAGAAATGAGAACAGCAATGCTAAAGAAGGATGTGGCTCCGCGTATGTATGACATTACACCCTCCAAACAGGGGGCAGGTCATACTTAGCATGCAGCTAAGGACATTACGTTCCCAAATAAGGGGGCATGTCATACTAGGTATATGGCCAAGAATATGGCATAGGACGTCATGCCCTCAGAGAATGGGGCAGGTCATACTTAGCCTGCAACCAAACTAGAAATGGACATTACACTCCCAAATAAGGGGGCAGGTCATATCACACATGTTGTCAGATCGATGCTGGATTGTAACGACCCGTAAATTTTAGTGGTTTTACTTATTTAATTAATTGAATTTTTGTGAAGTCTTAAATAATTGAATTTTGAAATAAAAATTTGATATTTGAAATGCTTCTAATTAAACATAGCAACTGGTAAATTTTCATCAGATAATATTGAAGTTTATTTTCTTGTGTAATTTTATTTCAATTTAAATCAGTTAATAACAGTTGAATTTAAGAGTGTTCCGAAACCTAAATATGTCAACATGAGAAAATTTATTTAGAATACTCTGAATAAGACCGCGTAATCCGTTTCACGAATTTCGGACATTTCTAGCTCCGTTTGGTTTTTTCCATACGGAATAGCAACGTATATCAATGTCCGTATCGACTTTTGATAGAATGGTCCTACCACTGATATCCGTATACCATTTTAATCGTCTCGGCATGCTGATATCTGTATACCATTTTAATCGTCTCGGCATGCTGATATCTGCGGTATATTTACTTCTGTGTTTCGGAGTTCGGTACGTGGCGAGGTCTGTGTAACTTTTAGCCGTACCGGTTCAGCATTCGAAACTTTTGGTTTACTCTGTCCCTTCGTTATCCACTGTGAAACCAATAGTCACTTGATATTAATATTATCTGAAATCAACGTTGGTGCCTTTACATATTTCCATTTGTATTTCCGGTTGCTCACTTGTTTTTGTATGCTCTTAAATTATTTGTTGTGGCTTTTAAATTGTGAACGTGCTCAAATTTGCACTTTCAATCTATTGCCACTTAGCCTTCCTTCATTAGTCTGTGCATTTATCATTGTGATAAATAAAAGCAAGCATGTTCATGTTTTCAAAACCCATTCACTTCCATCTCAGATCCACTTTTAAAAAAAAATGAATGAGATAAAGGATGCAGCCGTTCCTCTCGCCGTTCCCGCCAACCCATGCTTTCACCACCAATCACCGCTTCATCTTTTCCCTCCGCCCGACCTGTTGCTGCAGCCTTCCCATCATCTTCCCTCTGGCTTGAGACCACCCTCTGACTGTCTACTTATGGGCTCGGCCTTTGCTCTCAGGTAGTCAACTCCTCTACTTTTCTACTTCTATATAAATATATTTTATTACAAGTTTTATAATCTTCTTACTAAGTTAGAATATGTTCTGCTTGTTTTATATATATAAACTTTGCTACACATATGTATGTTATAATAGAGATTTATGATAATATTTCTATGAAGTTTATATATGTTTTCAAATCTGTGAGTTATATTAGTTTACAAATGTTTGATTATACGTATATTGTATACATTCGTTTATTTATAAATTTTATAATATCACATTTATAAGTTACACATATAGTTAATTTATATACATTGCGGTATGCACTGTTATATATATATATATATATATATATATATATATATTTCTATAGGCTAGTATAGTATGGTATGTGTATAGTATTTGTATATATTGCTGTTGTGCGTATTTAAAACTGGTGCATACTTTATTTTATATACGTATGCAGAATTTCGAAAACTGTTACATTAAAGCTTGCTTGTTTATATATTTTTCTTTTACTCACAGTTTAGTTATATATTAGAATTTATATATATATAATGTTCTATGTATATATCTGTTAGTATTATATGGTTATATTACGTTGATTATTTGTAAGTTTGGTGTGTTGATTATATATTATATATAAGAGTTATAAACATGTGCTATATATATATATTAGTAATATATACCCTGTTGAGTTTTGTAATAGGTAGGATTATAGATATCGGTTTGTATAAATTTGTTGGTATAACCTGATTTCATATGTCATTTATAAGTATGGTTTTTCTAGTATATACAGTAGGTTATATATGTATAGATTTCAATATGTATAGGTTTATATTAAGTTGTATATAATATGTACGTATGTTTGATTTCAATGTATATATATATTTATAAATATTTAGATTTAAGATTTATTTAAAATGTATATGTATTTTAAATTGAATATTGTGTTTAAGTGAAATAATAATATAATATACATCTCGTCTAAATTTCATATCAAGCTAATCTGATTCGTTCCCATCAATTTCTGTTATCAGATCTATTCGTCAAATTCGTGCCAATCTTGCTTTGATTTGGAATTTCGTGCTTGGATTCGTAAGTCGGCTCGTTCTCGTTCGTCTCTAACCTCGAAAGGTGAGTTATATCACTCTAGACATATGTACTTATATTATTGTGAAATGATGACAAGTGAATCTGTATAAATTGATATGTTATTCATACATGCCTGTGATATATTATATGATGTTAAATGCTGTTTATATACCTGTTACATTACCTGATATGTTATTATATGTTATACTGTTCATTTTAATTACTGTATCTCACACTGTAAGTTCCCTATCACTATGGGTTGAAATGATACATACCCGAACAGACATTAGAATAAGGAAAAATCATTATGGGCTGAAATGATAGGCTTGAGTGATTTTATTGTAATTTATTTGACTTGGGATTGCGGGTTTGAAATGATAGAACCTGGATTTTTCTTTTTAAATTACGGGTTAAAATGATACATATCCGTATCACTTGACCTAGGTTAGAAAATATTATACAGGCCCATGGTTATATTTTTAAATAATATTTTCCTAAAATTTATTAAGTATTTTAAATGTTTTAAATATATGAAATTTGAGCTGAAAGATTTGATTTAAATGACTAAAATATAAGAAGGTGTTGGTTTTCTATAAGTTAAGATTTTATAAGTCTATAAGTGGCTTTAATTGAAATTTTAAAGATGTGTTGGTTTTAAATAGAATTTAAAGACATTTATTGATGTTAAATAACTTAATAATATAATTGGACTTAATATGGAATTTTAAATCTAACCTAGTAATTGTTATGAATTTTTTATGAAACAGACATGTTTTGTGTAATAAATAATGTATTTTAAACTGATAAAATGAATACAGTTTTAATTGGACATTTGTAATAAAATTTATGACTAAAAAATCATAGTTAATTGATGTCTAAATGAATAGATCTAAAAGAAAAAGATTGATTGTTATATTAACTATGATAAAATATTCTTTTGTGAAATGTTATGTTTTGTAAAATAAATAGTTATGATTTTTAAATGGAAAAAAAATGTAACTTGAATTATGACCTAACTGGATAATTGGAAATTTGGGTTTTCAAATGGAAATTGTAAGTTAAGTAAATAAATAGAAATTTAGTTTTATTTATGAAATGGGTATTTTAAAATAAAGTGTTAGGTTAGTGGTAAAAAGATAAAAGTTAAGTAAAATAGTGTATTTTGACTTAATAAATGAATTATGGGTTAAATTGGATATTTAATTATAAAATTCTATTTTTATTAAATCATAAGTTAAATGATATCCAAATGAATGTTTTTGAAGCATGAAGTATGATTTTTATAAGTTAAAAAGGGCTAAAATTGAAGTTTTAATGTTTCTAAAAAGTTATAATAAAATCTCGAATTTTATTGGTAGCATTTATAAAATGCTGTGGTTTTAAGATGGCATTGTTAAGTGCTGTCATTTCTGAAATTTAACTAAGTTATGGAATAACCAAATACTATTACAGCATTTTAGAAGTGCTGCTGTTCTGAAATTTATCTATGTTTTGAAAAACTAAATACCTATTCTAGCACTTTATAAGTGCTGTTGTTTCTGAATTTGAACTAGTTCTGAAAATAACTGAATAACTACTACAACACTTTATAAGTGCTACTGTTTTAAAACTGAACTGTTTGCAACACTAAAATATCAACTGTAGCATTTTATAAGTGCTGCTGTTTTGAATTTGACAATGTCTTTGAAATGTTAATATATCTACTGTAACATTTTATAAGTATTGTTGTTAGCTGAAAATACAATGTTTTGGAAATTTTATAATTGAATGAATGAACTTAGAAATGCTACAACTTTGAAATGAATATTATTTGACGTTGAATTTAAATGGTTTAAGTGAATATTGTTTTAAAGGTGTTATGATTTTCTAATATTATGATTTTCTAAGTATTATGATTTTCAAAGAATAACATTTCTAAATTGTTATGATTTAAAAATATTATGGTTTCAAAGTGTTGGGTTTCAAAGTTGTTATAACTTTGAAAGGTACTATGGTTTTGAAAATGAAATTGTGTGAAATTGTATTTTAATAAGAATTGTCTTTAACTATATTAACGTGAAACTTATTGAAATTGAAGATTTAAGAATGTGACTTTAATAAAGTGGTTTGTTTAAGATGATTTAAAGGAATATTTCAAGTTTAATAAAGTTAAGGAAATATTCAGTGATTTGGAAATTTGGGTTTTATTTAAATGATATATTGATTTGGTTTTTGGAATTTAAATGATATATTATTGCTTTGGGACTTGAAATGGAAATGATATATTGATTTGGCTTTGAAATGAAATAATATAGTATTTAGTTTTGAAATGGAAATGATATATTGATTTGGCTTTGAAATGAAATAATATAGTATTTAGTTTTGAAATGGATATGATATTTTGGGTTTTAAAGTAAATGATTTGAAATAAATATCCATGGGTTATAATAACGATTGGTTGGCAAAGAGACCGGGATCGGGTATGGGCATACTCTCTGTCGATACCGAAAACCACTTTGACAACCGTGTACGCGGTGGAGATTCCAGAATGAAGTAGGATGGTGGTGACGATCCTATTGAGGTATGAACGTGGACCTGATTCCCGTGAGTTGGCATAATGTGGCTAAAACATGAGCGATTCTCGGGCCAATGAGGCAGCACCTCTGATCGGACACATTTCTTCGATACTATTCTATTACTTGTGATTGATTTGGTGGCCACCCTTCGATTTTGATTGGGAGTGTGTTCCGAGGTGGGCGGTAGTGGCTGCTATGCCTTTCCACCAGCCCGGATGTGTAATTGGTATATCTACCCCGGCATTGCCTTGTTGTGCCGTGTCACCTACCATATCGAGCTTTACTACGAGTTGGGTTTTGTGCCGTAGCCTGTGGAGTATTGAGGGTAGCTCCCGATCTGGGGGTACGCTGATACTGGATAGACTACTGGGACTATTATGTGTTAAGGGGAATATTGGGTCACTCCTTAACGCTAATTAAAATTAAGTTTATTTTACTATTAGACATTTATTATAATAGCGAATATTGCTACATAGTAAATAGTTTAACGGATCCTTAAAGGATGGGCGATCCCAAGCATCCTTAAGTTACTTGTACCTTTATGTTACAGTTCCCTTGAGTTGGTTTACATTGTATAAGTATGTATGTCCTGACTCGAGTGTTTTGCGTTTTGCTTTATGCTCGGTTCAGACTGAGTTGTACCACTATTCGACTCGCCTTTGGAGTTGGAGCTTCGCTTAGATCCATCCATTGATTCTGCTTCCAGTCATTCAGTTGATTCCAATGATGTATTTAGATCTTGTATTTGACTATTGTATTGAGACATCTTTGTATCCGTAAATTCTGATGTACCTTGTTTAACTCTGTTATATATATACTAGCTTGATGAACTACTATTTCTTTGCTTCCGCTGCATTGTTATATTACTCTGTGTCTGTGATCTGTGATTTATTTACTGTATATTCTGAGTTTTGCCAAATTTATATTTACAATCTATTGTTTTGAATTATTCAAGTCCGACATGTGTGGATTTATTGTCGATTTGAATGGTCCAAAATAGTGGGTCGTTACATGGATACTACACTCAGACAAGCGATCGGGTCGCATCAAATATGCAAGAGAAAGGTTGCGGTCTATGGATCATGACCAGGGGCATATTCTATTTTGGGAGCTCATCCTAAGATTGGCAAGAGGGTATAATCCATGGAATGTACCGTAAGTTATTAATCAGGTATGAATCCAGACACCACTCAGGACTTTCCAGTTATATATATCAAAAAAGTAGGTTATCAATACATAGTTATGACCCTTGCATGCTTATCAAAAATATTATTATCTATTTTACATATGCGTATAATCTATAAAAGATTACAATCTAGGTAGTATTACAAAATAACACCCCTTAATGGAAAACTAAGTTACTAATCTGATTCAGAATCAGAAGACGAAGTAGTACGACCGCTTCGCGTTGATGTGACCGACATGAATGCGACATTGTAAGCTAAGATGGGCCATCTGCTAAATAACAAGTAGAAAATTAGTTTTCCAACTAAATAATCATGACTGATTATTTGGTACAGGAAGCCCTACTGTGAGTGGTGTCGCGGTACGAAACGCGGGGAGCATAATTAGCATGGACCCATACATTTTCATAATCCCAAGATCTATATACATAATCGGCCTGATTATATAAGAAGGAATAATTGAGTCCAGGCCAGAAATGTTTAAAAACATCAATTTCGCATTGCTGGCCAATTTTCATAATTTTTGTCTTCACCTTCTCTTTATGAAGCTCTTCTAATACAGACGCCATATCCATCTCACCTTGAGAAACTACGATGGAATCTAACTAGGCCTCACACTCCAAATTGTAATCTTTTTTTCTAAGGCATTTACTCGCCTTATAGCCACTTTTTTAGTTTTCTCTATCTCATATAAGAGATGCTCCCTCTTTTGGTTGGTATTCCTAGAAAAGGGATCGAAGAGAACATCCTCAGTAGAATAGAAGGGTGAAACTCGAGTATCTAGTGTCCCCAATTCTCCCTTATAATAATTCTCCAACTCTTTAATCCTGGCCTCCTAACGAGTCTTGATGTCATACTTCCATTTGAGGACCACGTCCGGGTCAGTCCCTGAGGGAGGCATAGGAATGGAGTCTAACCCGAGGAAGGTGCATGCAATAGAAGTTATCCGAGGATCCTCTGCTACCCTCATGTGCGATGCCATCTCTTTATTTATCGCCACAATCCTTTCCCGTAACTTTTTTTATTTCATATCTATATATAACCCAGTATATACTCTTGGCATTCTTTAATAAGTCTTCTAACTCTGCTACTCTAAGCTAGGCAAAATTTTACTTCCTTTGAAGAACGACGACTTCTGAATTATTATCGAGGGTAGCCAGCCAGAGAGATTAAATAAATTCACAAATGCCAGAATTAAATAATAAAGTAAATAAGCAAAATGCGACCAACAAAAGTTTTTAAATTTTATAAAGAAAAGTTAGTCCACAAATTTCTTGTTTAACGATGGTATTTCTATCGATTAGAAAACCGTCGAAATATATCGTTATAAAAACCCAAGCGCAAAGCATAAAATCGTAGTACGTATGCGAGTACGGGTCGAACAACAGGGAAAGAGTTAAATTCTAAAATTACTCAATCAAATTAGCCCAAAAATTAAGAGGAGATTTTGCTAAAATTGTAGAAAAATTGAAAGTAAAACTAGAGTAAAAGTGGAATAAAACTATGAGATTAAGGGGAAATTTAGAGGTAAATCCACTTTCAATCATTCATATAAATCAACCAAAAATTTAGTATATAATCTCTTTTTAAATTCAAGCAGAAATGATTGATATGCTTATTATAAGAATGACATATTTATGCTATTAATTAGCACAACTTAAACCATCAAACTCTAGCACACCATTCAAACCCACTTCTAGAATCTCATGAAAATGATCATGAAATTAAAAATAAAATCTATTTTAAGCATGCTCTATTTACTATGAACTAGTAACATAGATCATCAGATTTGAATCTAGTTTGACTTTCATTATCAAAATCATATTTGTTAAATAATGATGTAACTTGTGTTTATATTTGACTAAGCATAGCCTATTTGTTAGGAACTACATAGGCTATCTAATTCACTAATAACTTACATCAACATCTAAATTTCTATTAAGCACAAAATAAGAAATTAGAAACCATTCTATATAGATTCAATATGATTCATGAGAGCTTCATTACTCCTAAATTGAAGGGGTTTAACTTCTCATAATTGAATTCATGTAAACATAAAATGATTTGAACATAAAAAGCAAGGAAAATGAGAGCTGATTAAAAGAAAAGAAAAGAGAACTAACTACTTGCATGAAATAAATCTAAACTAATTGCATGAGTTAAAAGAGAGCATAAAATAAAATAACAATAAAAATAGCATGAAATGAAAGTGCATGAAAGTAAAGAACAAGGCTAAGAAGCCATTAAAGAGATATTCTATTTAATATTGATTTTGTGCTACAACTTTTCATAAAAGAGAAGAACTCATTACATGAAACATAAGGGGTATTTATACATGCCTAAAACCCTAATTCTATTTTTTGGGACTACCCAAATTGCCCTTGATATTGTGTATCCTCCAAGTAATCATTAAGGAATTAATTAATCCCCATTAACATGTGCATGTGCTTTTAATTGGTCCATTAAGTAGTTTGCATGTGGGCTCCTCCATGTTGCATTATTTCTTTTCTTTTCTATATTCATTTGGCCTTGAATACTTGTGCATGCATAAACCATGAAGCTCCATCCAATTTGCACTCAACTTCCTACAAATAAAAATATGCAAATAAATTTTCTCAAAATTAATTCATACACAAAATTTCTATTTTGCCCCCAAATGAAGATGAATGAATGATGATTTAAAAACCATTTATATTTTGGTTTAAACATGCAAAATTCCCTAATATGCTCGTTTATTTTAATAAAAGAAGACTAAATATGAGAGTAAATATATACCATTTTTACATGCACATCAAATACCCTCACACTTATCTTTTTATTCGTCCTCGAATAAACTAAAACCAGGATAAATCCATTTTCATAGGAAACACGATTGCATTGAGTGTATGCAATAAGCCGTTAAACCTCTAGGTGTCCCTAGTAGGAAGAGTGTTGTCTCGTGAGGGTTTTCAATGGATACTACGCACAAAATCCAAATGCGATATGCAAATTCTAATGCGACTACATGGTGCAAGTTTTTGAAAATATTTACAAATGAAGAATTTACTTATAAGTTGACGGGAGTAAGTTAGATATAAGTTTTGGTTATTATCAAGAAATTTTAGTCTTTTCACTCATCAAAACTTTCAACAAAAATTAATTTATCATCACAATTAGACTCTAGTTTGGCTAGTTGTTTCGGTTGATGACATAGCACAACAATGAAATGAATCCTTTAGTTGATTATCAAAGTTTTGCAAAGTGGTATTTCTATTTCGTTTGAACAACAAATAAAATCAAATAAGTGAAGATGGTGCTTGGGTTTCAATTGCTTTCTCCCTCTATTTTGAAAATATTAACACTATTATTTATACACCTAACTCAGATGTATTGAGGCCAGTTATACCGAGCATGCACTATCTTTCGGGCGTACGTGAAAACTGTACAGAGCGTGGCAAGTGTACACACTTGCGTATAAACACATGACTCTAGGTATTTATTATTATTATTTTAATTTTACTTACATATACCTACTCAGATATACTAAGGCCAGTTATACCGATCATGCACTACCTTTCGGGCTTATGTGAGAAGGGTATAGAGCGTAGTGAGTGTACACACTTACGTGTGAATACATGAATCTAGTAGTTTCTTATTTTCATGAAATATTTTTTTCCTTTTTTGAAAAGAGAGAGTTATGAAAAATCATCTTAGTACCACTTAACTTAGAAGATCAAAAATGTTATCGCATTTACTTTAAATCAACTACTCTTTTAAACAAAGATTACAATTAGGATATACTTCATAATTATCACCTATGAATCTTCCTATATACTAGTTACACCATAGTTACTTGTAATCGAACTTTTTTTTTGTTAAGACAAGTAAATTTTCAAAAATTTCAATTTATTAACCAAAAACGTATACTTATTCTATAGTGTTTCTTTAAAAGCAAATCAATATGCTAATTTTTATTTTTATTTTGGTTTTTTCAATATTTTTTTGGAAAGAAAATGCAGAAATAAACCATGAAAAATCAAAATAAACATGAGACTCCCCCCACACTTGATTTTTGACTGTGTCACCACAGTCAACGCATGATATAATGAGTGTAACAGAGAAAATATGTACATATTTACAGGAGAGGGTTAAAAAGCTTTACTAGACATAGTGTGGCTCATGAAGAATCATGAGCTCCTCCTCTCGATCACTCGCCAACTTCAGGTAAGGTTTTAAATGATGACCATTGACTTTAAAAATCGATCCATCCCCTTGATTTTAATTTCTCAGGGAACAAATGAAGTCGAGAGTCATACAAAAGAACTCTTTGATTTGGCAAAAATGTTTTTCTTAGGATTGACTTGTCATGAAAGACTTTTGTTCTTTCTCTGTAAATTTTCTCATTTTCATATGCGTCGTTCCTAATCTCCTCTAATTCATTGAGTTGCAATTTTCTATTTCCGCCAGCTTTTTCAAGATCAAAATTTATGTTCTTAATCACCCACAACACTTTATGTTCAAGTTGGATAGGTAAATGACACACTTTACCATAAACTAACCAAAAAGGAGACATCCCTAGATTAGTTTTATACGCAGTTCTATAAGCCCAAAGTGCGTCTATTAATTTTTATGACCAATCTTTTCGATTTTTATTTATAGTTTTCTTCAAAATTTGCTTGATTTGACGATTTGAAACTTCAACTTGACCAAAAGTTTGAGGACAATAAGGGGTGGATAACTTGTGGGTTATCGAGTATTTCTTCATTAGAGTTTCAAATGATCGATTACAGAAATGGGTTCCATTATTGCTTATTATTGTGCGAGGTGTTCCAAACCTCGAAAAGATGTTTTCTTTTATGAATTTCACAACAACTTTATGGTCATTTGTTTTTCATGGAATTGCTTCAACCCATTTAGAGATGTAATCAACAGCAAGAAGAATGTATAGATTTTTAAAAGAGTTGGGAAATAGTCCCATAAAGTCAATACCCCAAACGTCAAAGGTTTCGATCGTAAGAATGGGATTCAAAGGCATCATGTTTTGTCAAGAGATTTTTCCTAGTATTTAACAGCGATCACAAGTTTTACAAAACTCAAATGCATCTTTGAAAAGTGTAGGCTAGTAAAAACCACATTGAAGTACCTTTTCTGCTGTTTTCTTTGGACCATAATGACCACCACAAGCTTGGTTATGATAAAATGAAAGGACACTCTTGATTTCGCAATCAGGGATGCAATGTCGGATGATTTGGATGGAACAATACTTAAACAAGTATGGATTATCCCAATAGAAGTACATAACTTGGAAATAAATTTATATTTATCTTGTTTCGACCAAAAAGAAGGAGTTTCCTTAGTGACTAAATAGTTCACTATATCAGCATACCATGGATCAATGGAAACGGAAAGGAGTTGTTCATCAGGAAAGTTCTCGTTGATCCATAAAGAAGATGGTGCACTTGGAAGATGCGACAGATGTTCAACAATGACATTGTCGGATCTGTTTTGTCTTTGATCGTAAGGTCAAATTCTTAGAGTAAAAAAATCCAACGGATCAAACGAGACTTAGCATCCTTTTTAGGAAAAGGTACCTAAGAGCGTAGTGGTCAGTGTAAACCATAATGTGTGAGCCAATCAAATAAGATCGAAACTTTTCAAGCACAAAGACTACCGCTAGAAGCTCTTGTTCAGTGGTCGTGTAATTGAGTTGAGAATCGTTTAAAGTCATACTAGCGTAGTAGATGACATGAAGAATTTTGTTGATGTGTTGTCCTAAGACAGCACCAACTGTGAAGTTAAAGGCGTCACACAGTATTTCAAAAGGAAGATTCTAGTTGGGTGAGCAAATGATGGGAGCAGAAATGAGTTCATTTTTGAGATGTTCGAAAGCAGAAACATAATCAGAATTAAAGTCAAATGAAACGTCTTTTCCAAGAAGAATTATCAGAGGTCGAGTATTTTTACTAAAGTCTTTCACAAAGCATCAATAAAAAACAACTTGTCCTTGAAATGAATGAATTTCCTTGGCAGATTTAGGAATGTGTAGATTTACAATTACGTCAACTTTTGCTTTATCTACCTCAATGCCTTTGTTTGAAATGACATGCCCAAGAATAATGCCACGTTTGACTATAAAATGGCATTTATTTCTAATTTAACGTTAAGTGTTTGTCCTTACATTGATTTAGAACAATTCGAGTTGGTGTAAACACTCGGAAAAAGAATTTCCAAAGATGGAAAAATCATCCATAAATACTTCTAAAAAGCATTCGATCATGTCGGAAAAGATGCTGACCGTGCATCTTTGGAAAGTAGCAGGAGCGTTGCAAAGACCAAATGGCATACGTCGATACACAAAGGTGCCAAAGGAACACATGAAAGTCATTTTCTCTTGATCTTCGGGAGCGATTAGAATTTGGTTATAACCAGAATAACCATCGAGAAAGCAATAGAATTCATGGCCAGCTAATCGTTCAAGCATTTGATCGATGAAAGGAAGAGGGAAGTGATCTTTATGTGTTGTAGCATTTAATTTTCGATAATCAATGCAAACACGCCAACATGTTTGAGTACAAGTTGGAATGAGTTCATTAGCATCGTTCATGGTAACAGTAAGTCCGAAATTTTAGGCACGACATGAATTGGGTTAACCCACGAACTATCAGAGATGGGATATATGATTCCATTATCGAAGAGTTTAAGAACTTTGTCACGAAATGCATCCTTCATTTTGGAGTTATGCCTTTGTTGCGTGTCAAGAACTGGCTTGGCTTCGTCAACTAAGTGGATGCGATGTTGAATAAGAGCGGGACCAATTACCTTAATATTGGTAATCAACCGTCCAATTGCCTCTTTGTTTTTCAACAAAATTGAAAGAAGGGAAGCTTCTTGATCAAGAGAGAGATTTGAAGAGATTTTGATAGGAAACATTTCATTATCACCTAAATAGCGTACTTAAGATGATCAGAAAGAGGTTTGAGCACCAACCTAAGAGGTTGCTTAATCAAAAAATCGGTTGAAGTTTTGACTCAATGATGAGAGGTTCATACGGAAGTGCGTTTTCAATCTCGTTAGGCTCATCTTGAAACAGTTGTTTGTATTTGGTCTCACGTTCGTTGTTAAGGTCAACTGTTTCATTGTTAAAATTTTCTTGAATGGAGCTAATTTCCAATGTTTGGTCAAGTGATTCGTTTGATTGATTTTCGAGATTGAAGATGTTAAGATCCAAAGTCATGTTTCCAAAAGAAATTTTCATTGAACCATTTCGACAATTGATCAGGGCATTAGAAGTGGCTAAGAAAGGTCGTCCTACAATCAATGTAATTTGACTCATCGGATTGTTCACTGGTTGTGTCTCAAGGACGATGAAATCGACGAGGAATATGAATTGACCGATTTTGAAGAGTACATCCTCAATTTCTCCCATGGGTTTCTTTATCGAGCAATTGGCAAATTGAAGAGTTACTTTCGTCGGTTTTAGTTCATCCAAGCCAAGTTGCTGGCAAACCGAATAAGGAATCAAGTTGACACTTGCACCTAAGTCTAATAAGCATTTGTTAATCGTCTTCTCTCCTATCGTGCATGAGATCATTTGACATCCAAGATCTTTGTATTTTATGGGAATTGATTGAGATAAGACTTCGCTAAGATCGGCAGCTAAGAAAACTTTCTTGGGTACATTAGTGTGTCCTTTTGAGTACGCAAGTCCTTTAGAAACTTAGCGTAAGTTGGGACTTGTTGAATGATATCAACGAGAGGGATGTTTTTTTTGACTTGTTTGAAAATTTCTAACATCTTTTCCATTTGGTCGGATTGTTTCTTAGGTCGAAGTCAATGTGGAAATGGAATTCGATAATTAGCAGGTCGGTCTACTTGAGTAGAAGAAGAATTTGGATTGGAATTTGATTAGATATTTGACTCGATGTTTTCTTTAGATACCGATCTGTCTAACCTCATCCTTTTAATGTCTGATCCCTAGGGTAGGTTCCGTAGGGTCCTTATATCTTGCTCTTCAAATTTCCTAGGCATCTTGAGATATTGATTGTTTTCCACAAGAATGCTCTTATACTTTGAAACATGTTGATCCCTCTTGTTGGAGCCAACCTATATCGATCCCTCCTATGTGTTGATTCATATTTCATACTTCGAACATTCTACATTGCCCCTATATCAATCACATTCAATCCTGACTTCATATGTACTTGACTTCTGGGCTCCACCATCATTACTTTAGAGTCATCAGCCTTGATGGCAGCCGAATCTAACTCGTGCAATCAATTCAATATAGTCGGGCTAGAAAGCTAGATAACACTTGGCCCCCAAAGTACGTCTTGTGATGAACATGGCGTGCTTTGAATCGAAGTAGGTTAGAGTCATCGGAGATAAATCCATCCAGCTTCCTGAATAGTTGTTATCCCTTTGTTGAATTATTTTTCCAAGGTGTAAATTTCATATTGATAATCATAAGGCTTGGTCGATTTCCTATAGTACAAATCCAGGGCTACACTCCATTAGTTGATACAAGTAAGTCCAGCACCGTAAGACTAACAAGCTTTGGTTATTTGGTCTAGCTTCAAAATTGATGGCTTCAGGTTTGATTTCAATTCCTGTTAATTCCAAAAATTGAAATTTCTAGGTCATATACGTGTATGTTCGTGTACACGTTCTTGTCGTTGGCTCCCGGACATGCTCGTATGTTCACGGGTCGTCGCCAACTTTCAATGCATTTTGTATGTTCATGTTTTTTTATTATATTTTTCATGCTGATATTAAATTGTGTGTATGTTCATGGCCGATCCCTCACTCCCTATTCCCCCCCTTGTTTTTTTAGAAGCTTTTGTATGGATCAGCATACGTTTTGTCGATCCCTTTTCTCTCACCCCTTTTTTTACGTGCATGCTAATAGGAATCAGTATGCTTTTAACTGATCCCTCCCTATCTTACATCAAACTTACAGACATAAACCGATCCCTTGCTTCCATATATTAGCTAACATTCCATCCCTTTACTTTTTTTTCATTCCTTTCTTTTCCATCTACTCTCCCACAACCGAACTCTTCCTTACCTTAAAAAGAAAAAACTGATCCCTTTCCTTCCACTCAACCATCGCTCTAATCAGTAAATCCATCTTCCTACTTAATTTTAGATAGTTGCTCCACCTTCCAATCGAACCGTAACCCAACCTTTTTTCTTCCCACAGTTCGTCTTCGATGTATTTAGGTAAGCTTCCCACTTTGCTTTTATTTTAAGACGAGACAATGGATTCTACTCCATCGGCTATTGTTTGATGTGTAACGTGTTGAATGACTGATGGCATAGGTTGTTTAGGGAAGATGAGGTGTGGAAGGGAGTAGGGCTCGGCAGAATGTTGAGGGAGGAAGAAGAAGAGAGAGTGGAGGAGGGATCGGTAGGGTGGACTTACGTAGGAGGATCGGTGTTGAAGGTTTGGATATATACTGATCCCTCGTTTGATGACTTGGAAAAGGGATTAGTATGGAGGCTTGACGAGAGGATGGTGAAGTAGAGGGATCGTCTAGCTCGGTTTAAGTAGAGGGATCGGTGTAATGGATCGGCCTGGTGGGATCGACATATTTCTAGAGGTTAAAGGATCAGTGTCCTAGGTTTGGAGAGAGGGTTTAGTTGAGTTCCTATGGGATTTGGATCGGCTGATATAAGTCAACACATAGAGTTCGGCATAGAGGGTTCGAGACATAGGGATCGTCAAACATATTCTTTGAACTTGAAACCTAATCCAAATTTGATTGAGTAATTACCACTAATCCACCTCAATGAACTTGAACATAAGACGACGATAAACAGCAGAACTTGCATATTCACTATTAAACTTGAGATTGAACAATCAAATCCTGGAAACTTTCAACATGAACTAAAATTGAATACATGGACCGGAATAATAGATTTCACACTTTGATATGCCGATAGTCGATCCCAAAGCTCTTTCAACCGATCAATTTCTTCGCCATTTGAGACGATCAGCAATAGCGGTCACTCTTGTCGGAATCCAAAGTCTCGTCATTTCACTTCATTTTCTCATTTAAAGTTGTTTATTTCTGTTATACACTACTCTACACCAAACTTTCTCACACTTAGCACGGGGGGAACGGATAATTTTTCTAATCTTGATTGTCTACTGAGTATAGTTAACACATGGACTTCAGACGCTCAAAGCGTTTAGCTACAATATCCTACGCACCAGCCTTGCAACATAGCAATCCCAAAGTAGAGTCGAGTTCCATGACCATATATGGTAGGCTTTCTCCTTGTCATCAAACTGAGCACATTGGAGTTTCTGGCCCATTAGCCATTCTTTTTTCTGATGTTCCCATCCTTTCGGCAGAAGATATAAGTCATGCGCCCAACACTGTAGAAGGTGCTATACTTTTAGATAACCCGATAGATTCTTAGGCCTCCAGAATTGGCGAGGCTGCCCTTCGCAGGATATGTTCCATACACGGAATTCCATTTGAAGACGTCTTTGTTACTTCGATAAATGACATGGCTCATTTGCCCCTAGAGGGGTACACAGCGTGTAATAAATTCATGTGTTGGGCCGGATGCATGCCGCCCTTCAATTCTTTTATTCGGGAAATGTTAAGATATCTTGCAATAGTTCCCACTCAATTTCACCCGAATAGCTACACCTTCCTCCATGGAACTTTTCTACAGTTTATAAGTGTACTATTTCACCCGCTAACTCTAGAGGACATAAGGTTCATTTATAACTTTAAACGACAGTCAGGAAGTCCTTCCTATGCTTTTCTTGAGCCTTCACCTAACTGCCAAGTCTTAATGGGTGCTTGGAATAAACTTTCTCTTTTCAAACACAAGTGGTTCTATGTACGGTGTCCGCCTAGCTTCACAAGACGATGGTTAGAAGGACGTAAATTTTGTCTTCGCTTCACTCTTAAATCCATTAATCCAACTCATATTTTTGAATCAACTAAATATTTACAGGTGTCCGCCCATGTCCTAAGGGAAATAGTTTTTCAAGAGCGATCTCTGAAATTCATGCCATCCCATCGAAGACAGGGACATTAGACTTTTCATAACTAACGAGATGTTACCTCTATTCGGGCTGCTAGAAGAGGGTCACAACATTAGGCTACCTGGAAGTGCTGCATTATTGAGAAAAGTTGTAGAGCAAGAAGGGATGTCAACAACCATGTCAATCCTCCAGTCGAGGGGATTCGGGATGACATTGAAGAAGGCAAAATTAGGGGCGCCCATATCAATGAGCCTAGCGACGCTGATGCAGGCCTAGGCAAGGTGCCTATGGTTGAACCATCATAATGCGCACAATCTCATACGCCAACTAGGAGAAGGAAGAAGCTGGCATATAAACTTCGTAGAAGAAAAACTGCTAAGGATCCTGAATTTGTTATCACTTCTATTAACGAAGAGTCATCTTCCCAACACTTAGAAAGTTCAATGAAAGGATTTTCAAATCTCCAGATCCCCGATGACATTATGACCTATGACTTTCCAAACATCAATATCTAGGGGCTCAATTCTCTCGCCAGAAGTGGTGATGGCATTCTTCCTACAGACAAAGGAGAGAAAACACATATAAGCAAGGCTACAACTACTGGTCTATTGGGAGGGACACTAGGGCACTTACAATCATGTGCACTCCACTACATGCTCTTCATCTATCTTTTGTATAACGATTACTTATACATTTTCGTTTGGACTTTGCAGGTGCTATGACTCAATCTTGAGCTTTTGATCGCATAATGGGCTCTTCGATGCATTATGGATCTAGCCGCGGCTCAGAATCAGGCAGGCAAAGGGAAGGAGACAACAGCCGGGAAAAAAGTCGTCGTTCAAGGGAATCTTCTTCTTCCAAGCTTAAGTCCCAGTCTCAGTCATTCCACCAGGAAGATCGGACCAATCTTCCTGTTTATAGTGGAAATCAGAGTTCCTTCCAGTCATATCACACGAGCAGTAATCTGGTTCTTCCAGCTCCAGGAAATCTTGCCACCGTAGATCGAGAAAGCGTCCAATTGCCACTTTCGATCCATCTTTTCCAACCGCTGCTCATGATACTTCCACAGCAAAGAAATTAGCCAAACTTAAGGCCACTTTTCAAAAAATTTGTTTTGACGGGTTTAAGTTCCTTCCCTCAATTCATATAATCACGGGGAACGCCAATGCAAGCTCTCTTGCATGTGTTAACAATGTTTTCATGCAGCATGAATCGTTCCAGCACTTAATGGAAAAAATCTCTGAGGTGTCAATCAAATGACAATATGAAATAGATCATCTCAAGCTAGAGGCAATCCACGATAAAGATATAATCAAGCACCAAGATAGCGAGATTTCGGAGTTGACAACAATACTAACTGAGGTAGAAAAGAGTGCCAAGGAAACGTCTGAGGCAGTGAGTCGTTTGGAAGTTGCACGTAAGAAGGAACTAGATGTTGCCCTCAATCGCAGCGGTGCACTCGCTCTACAAAAGGATTCCTTGCAAAAGAACTAAGATATATTTGGCCACCACGTTGAGGAGCTTGAAGAACTTCTTAGGAAAAATGGGAAAAAAAGATCGAGGCTCAAGAAGAACCACAGAGATATTGCAAAGAGGCTATTGAAGCCAGGAGTCTGAAAATAAAACTTGACGAGCAACTTGCTAAAATAGAAGCCTGCAAAGAAGAGGCGAGAGAGGCAGGTCGCAAGGAGATTATAGAACAAATTGAGGCCTAGGTGGAGGATGCTAAAGAGTCCATTCGGAATGAAATTAAGGACAGGTTTGATCCCCTGATCATCGAATACAATGCTAAAGTCCTTATCCATCATGGCTTGAGCTTTCTTGGCAAATGTTATCTTGAGTGACTGACTGGGAGTATATTGTCAAGATGAAAAAGAGGGAGCTGGGCAAAGCTGAGTTAGATAAAGAGAAATTAGTGCGGGAGATCCTTTGCAGAAATGAACCATTAGACCTTACCACCGCGAGACTTCAATATTTCGACATTTTAGCGCCTTTCGCTAAAGGGAAAAATATTGTTGACTCCTCATAGTCTGGTCCCAAGGGCCCCTCTTCTTTCCAAGCGGCTGGAGTGTCAGTTTCTTTTGGCCCGAGGCAAGATTTGAGATACAATCCAGATAAAACTGGTTACCAATCTAAAGTGTTGAGCTATTCTGGAAGGGGCACTCTGGCGACAACGATGGAAGCGCGACATGGAGGAAATCGAAGGTGCGAGTTGGATAAAGAGAAATCGAACGCGACAACGATGAATGCAACCAAAGTGAGTTTACTCACTCTCTGGCCCGCTTATATTTTATATAAGTAGGAAATATTTATATATGATGATTGATGCATGTTTGGATGATATATGATATTATATATATATTAGTTGGTTTGGATATATTCCCGCCGATTGAAGCGGATGAGACCCTATTGTGTTCCCATGTATGAGCGGATGACCCTTTGTATAGAATCCCACGTCGAAGCTGTTGATTTTACTTATTTGATTATATGCTCTCGGTGATGCAAGGGGACAGGTTGGAGGGATCCAACAGGATTCCTCACCATTGTTGATTTATTTTGATATATATGATGATATATGATTGATTGGATATGATGATGATGTTTTTGATGTGATTTGACTTATTTAGTGTTATGGTAGAACTAGGCCTTATTTTTGACTTATTTTAAAGGAAAGGAATTCATTTTTAAATTAAAAGTTATGGTTTTGATGTTTTAAAACTATAGTTATGAGAAATACATTGAAAATGGATTTTTGAATAAGTTTATATAAAAGATTTATAAGGTGATATTTTATAAATAAGGAAGTTGATTTATAATTGGAATTTATAAATGGTTTTGAAGTTTTTTAGTAAGTAGATTTAGAAATGGATTTTATAAATAAATTTGATTTTTTAAAGAAATGGATTTTATAAATGGATTTCGGTAATAAAAGGAGTTTTAAATTAAGAATGGATTTATAAATAGAATTTTGTAAATAAAGGAATTTTATAAAATATAAGTTTTATAAAATTGAAAGGAGATTTATAAATAAAAAATGGTTTTATAAATATGGAGATGTTTTGTGTTGAGATGTAAGTATGGATTTTTATTTAAAGGAGTTTTGAAAGTGATATTTTGATGAAGTAATGGTTTTTAAAGTAAATTTGTCTTTTGAAAGTAATGGTTTTGGGAAAAGATGGTTTTAAATGGATTTACAGGGTTTTGAAATGTTTTAAAATGAGATATGCATCGGAAACATAGATTTTAACATTTATTGTTGTAATACACGTTTTTCGAGAAGTAAGGAAGGCTTGGACTATAACACTGTTGTTGTAATACACGTCTTCCATCCCAACAAACGGCTTTCCCCCCAGACTGATATTGTCTCTACTCAGCTTAGCATAGTTATATCCAACCGGAAATACAGGATTAGCTCCTTCCACATTATCAGCAGCTCCAGCTTGCAAAAGATTAGCCAACAACTGATAGACATCACTGCATCTACTGGCGGATTTGTAGCACCTACATTGGCCTCAGCATTTTGATTAGCTTTAGCCTGTCGACCATGGTTCCACCTGATAGTCCATGAGTTGATGGTTTTGATGACAACAACCTTAGAATAAGATTATAAAATATAAATACTAACATTATAGTTTAGATATATATGTATATGCAGGATTTAACCATGCAGGTACAAAGAATGAAGACTGTACAGTATAGAGATTCAAGATATCAAGATTGAAGACTCATGAGTATCAAGATTATCAAGAGTTCAAGATTTCAAGATAAGTATTGAGTCTAGAATTATGTTAAAACTTCACAATAGAACTGAAATCTTCACTCCATTTTTCTTTTGGGATGGAACCTATTTCTACCTTTTTAGTGGCTTACAAACCCACGACAAGTAGCTTACAAACCTATGACAAGTGGTTTACAAACCCACGAACATCCTGGTTTTGTACAAGTTCTCGAGTCCTCTCATGATGAGATATTCTGCAGGATGAAGCTTGCAAAACTACTTCAAAATGATTTTCAAACTACTTCAGAATGATTTTCAAAATTGTTTTTCAAAATGTTTTAGCCTTAAAAATTATCTTTTCAAATGATTTTCAAAAAGATGTTTTAGCCTTAAATATTCTTGTTTTTAAACTTCGGTTGTTTTAAACTATCTTTTAATTATAATATATTTATACTTAGATTTAAATATAAAATTATAGTAAAATTTTATATATATTATTCTTTATATTCATCTATGTATTTTATCTATAGTCAAGTATATTTATAAAGTTTAAAATAGTTTTAATATAAGATAAAGGTTATTTTCAAAGAAAAACAAAACATCAAAATTTCCTTTGGGATGTCGACATGCCCTAGTACCCCATGTCGACATAGTGTCAGTTAGATTCAAAAATTTGAATTTCAAAAGAAGTGTCTATTCGCCATTACCTTTCACGAATGGACATGACTGTTGTTCTTCTATAAATAGGAGTTAGTTTCAACGAATTTTATATCAGTTTTTCTGGTTTTTCACTTCTCTTCTTCTTCCACATTTTCTTATTCAAAATCCTATCATTACTTTTCCGAAATCAACATTGAATCTAACTAGATTATCTCTGGTTTGATTCTCTATCACTATCTCAACAAGATCCAAGTGCTATTCAAAGTTATAGGCTTCTTTGTAATCTATCAAGCGAGAAAAGGTGTGATTGTAGCCATGGAAATCAATCAAGCGAGAAAAGGTGTGATTGTAGCCTTGGAAATCAATTGGGTGAACTTGTTGCCCCGGAAATCAAGTATCTCTACCCAGAGGATTGTTATTCTGGAGGGTGTACCTCATAGCCTTGAAACCGAGGGTTGTAATTGTTGAATTGCTTTTGAAAGGAAATCCGTACTTAGTTGTGCGGGACTGGATGTAGGGTAACCCTGAACCAGTATAAAATCCGGTGTGTTCTTTCCTTTACTGCATTTACTTTAGTTCTGCATCTGTGATTGTTTCTGTGATTAAATCTATGTCTGAATATTGCATACATTTGTGTTCAAATTAACATAAACTCAAAAAGATTTAGTAATTTCTTATAAACACTATTCACCCCCCTCTAGTGTTATTCCTAGCCTTAAGATCCATATTCCGTATTCCTCACATTTGGTATCAGAGCAAGGTTTTCAAAAGTTTTCTAAATGGCTACCAACACTAGTACAATTTCTAACACTAGTTCATTTGTAGAAGGTCAGTCTACTGCCAGACCACCACTTTTTAATGGTAGTAACTATGCATATTGGGCATGTAGGATGAAAATATATTTACAATCTGTAGATTAGATACTTGGAATATCACACAAACTGAATATTCTAAACCCACAACTAATTTTGCACAGTGGACCACTGAGCAAAAGACTGTTGCACAAAATAATTCTAAAGCAATGAATATTCTGTTTTGTTCACTTGATAGGAATGAATTTAATAGAGTGTCAGTTTGTAAGTCTGTATATGAAATCTGGAAACTTTGCAAGTTACTCATGAAGGAACAAGCAAAGTTAAACAGACCAAAATCTCCATGCTCACAAATCAGTTTCAGTTATTTAAAATGAATAGTAATGAGTCTATTTCAGATATGTATAGTCGATTTCAAGATATTGTGCATTCTTTAATATCCTTGGGAAAGGAATTTTAGGAAGAAGATCAAGTCAGAAAAATTTTAAATTCTCTCACTCCAGAATGGGATCAAAAGACACTTGCAATTGAAGAGGCAAATGACATCAGTACTTTAAAGATAGAAGAATTGATTGGAAATCTAATGTCGTTTGAAGTTCAAATGATTGGGAGAAGAGAAAGCAAAGCATCTGAAAAGAAATCAATGGCATTTAATGCATTAACCGACGGAGCAGACTCAAACAGTGATAATGATGAAGAGACAGCATTTATGACCAGGAATTTTCGGAAATTTCTGAAATACAGAAAGATGAATAATCTCGAGAGAAACAACTATAAGAATTCTGGAAATCAGAATGTAGTGCCAAACAATGTCAAATGCTTCAACTGTGATGAACCAGGCCATATCAAAAGAGACTGTCCATATCCAGAAAGGCAGAATCCTCCTATACACAATGATTCAGTAAAGAAATGGAAGAGTTCATTTACTGCTATTCTAGATGACTCAGACTCGTCCTCAAGCGATGATGATCAGAAGACAGATAACTCAAATTTGTGGTTTACGGCAGTTCATGACTTCAACAAATTCAAGGAAACAGACTCAGAAAAAGGTACACATTTACAATACAATTGATTTAAATTGCATGCTTAGAATTAGATTATTGATTGCTTGATTGATTGATTTTGAATTGGTGTGTTGATTGAATTTTAAATTTATTTTTTATTTCTTATTATTATAATTTTATTATAATTTTATTTTTATTTTTATTATTTTTAATATAATAATATTTTCTGGAATATACTATAAGAATACTCCAGATATATATATATATACATTAAAATAATAAGTGTATATATATATATATATATTAGAATACTTAGGAAAATTAAATCTTAGAAATTCACAGGCACATGTCGACATGGTCCCTACAATGATGTCGACATGGGTACAAATTTTGAAATTCAAAATTTGAATTCAAATGGTTGAATTTCCCTCCATTTTTTCACTTCATTCAATACTCTGAAAAGGCATCTTTTGACCAGAGAACATGTCTTTCAAAAATCTATTTATTCACTATCTTTTATCACAACTTTTCACTTTCATTTTCAAATTCAAACTCTCTCTTCAAAACTCCAAGCTCTCTATTCTCTACTTTAATGGCTTCTTCAAGCAACCCCTCCACCATGAGACTCTCTAGAAACTTGAAAGAGCAACTCTTCAATAATCCAGAGGCAATAAAAGCATACATCAATTATGCTAACTATGGAAAAGTCCATCCCGGAAAGTTTGTTATTTTCCAAGATTTTGCTTCTTATGAAATTGATACTCTTTTTGCAAACAATCAAATTCTTAGTCTTGTTGATTCTTCTCAAAATGATTTTGTTTGTTACCCAAATCTTGTTAAAATTTTCTATGCAAATCTCAATCGAGAATTTTATGAAGGAAATGATAATGAAATTTGGAGTAGTGTCAAAGGCACTAGAATTATTTTAAATTGTGATCTTTTGGGTACCATTCTCAATTGCAAAAGCACAGGAATGGATCTTTCTAGTTTTCAAATCGATGAACATGATCGTGAGACATTTCATCATATTTTTGAAAGAGATGAAAACTTTGAATTTAAAAACCGAAACTTTCGACCTAAAGATAGAATTGTCAATCTTCTTTTACAACATACTTTGACCCCAAGATCGGGAAATTTTAACAATCCTACCTCAAAAGTGTGCAAAGCACTCTTTGTTATTTTCGGAAATTATGATATCAATTGGGCGCAAGTTATTTTGGATGAACTTCGTCCTAAAAATTTTGAAATGGGAGAAAACACTTTATATCATGGAGTTTACCTTACTCGAATTTTCAACTATTTTGGAGTAACTTTCAAAAGAGAAGAATTTATTTCTAGAAATTTTTTTAATATGTCAAACATTTCTCTAATGAAAATCCCATATGTTTTTCAACCTTATGAGACTCTTGCCGAAAAGGAAGAGCGTTTAGCTCATGAAGAAATGGAAGAGGAAGAAGAAGAAGAAAGGGATGAAATGGAAATAGAAGAAGAAGAAGAAGAAGGTGAAACATCCCTAGAAAGTATTGAATATCCATCCAATCCTACCAACAAAACCCTTCTCAAAAACCAAAAGATTATTGTTGAGAAACAACGGGTTCTTAAAAGATCCGTTAGTAAGAAGTTGTACAAAATATCATCCAAGATGAACAAGTTTTTCTCCAAAGTCAGCAAGAAACTTGGATTATCTTCATCTTCATCATCCTCTAACTAGTTCTATATCTTCGTATCATATCGAATTAGTTTAAGTTTGTTTTAATTTGAGTATTTATGTAGTTCTTTATGATTAATCTTTGTATCACTCTTCTATGCAATGAAATTGAATTTCCTTTTTGTTATCTAGCTTATCTTATCTCTTGAATAAATGTTAGTATATTATATAAATTTATATATATACACAATTATTCACAAAATCAAAATAACCATCAAATTTCACTATAGTATGTCGACATACCCTCCTTGACCATGTCGACATATACTGGTCAAAAATGACAATTCATTTTGAATTTGAAATTTGAATAACTACCATATGTCTATTCATTTCAAACGAATTCCTACACCTATAAATACCTATTTCTTCCAAAAAATTTCACTCAATATTATTTTATATCTTCTTTATCTCTTATTCTCGTCACAAATTCAAAAATGGCAAATCCTACTCACAATTTAACCGAGAATCTTGAAGAGACTCTTAATTCGTTCAAGAAAATACCCTCGTTCATTCTTCGTAACCAGCGACACTTAGAGTTGAGTCAAATGTAGATGATCAAGGAGCAAGAAAGGCATTTCGATGCAATTCGATGGATGATTTCTTCCCTGCACAAGGATGATAAGAGGCACATCCTCTTGTCTCTCTCACAAATGATAATGAAAATTGGGATGCCATCAAAGCAGACCCTATTTTCGGAGAAGAAGGATGGATGGAAGTTCCCCGTAACGTTTAATTTGTTTGCTTTATTTAATTACTTTGTTTGAATTGATTGTTTTGATTGAAATTGGTTGTTTTGATTGACTTGATTTATACATTGGTGTGGTTTGATGATTGTATAAAATATACATTAATATATTTATAATCGTTGGTTGAATATCATGTCTATAAGTATAGTTATTTCTTATACATACTCTATTATATAGTTTATTAATGCAGATACTTGAGTACAAGAATGAGGGGGAGTTGTATAGTTTAGAGTTTGTTTGTTTTTTGTTGATGACAAAGGGGGAAAATATAAAATAGGAGAGTTAGGCATAGATTAAGGGGGAGTTATTAGATTTAAGGGGAGTCAATAGGATAGAAGTAATATTTTATAAACAAAGGTTGTCATCATCAAAATGGGGGAGATTGTTAGTCCATGAGTTGATGGTTTTGATGACAACAACCTTAGAATAAGATTATAAAATATAAATACTAACATTATAGTTTAGATATATATGTATATGCAGGATTTAACCATGCAGGTACAAAGAATGAAGACTGTACAGTATAAAGATTCAAGATATCAAGATTGAAGACTCATGAGTATCAAGATTATCAAGAGTTCAAGATTTCAAGATAAGTATTGAGTCTAGAATTATGTTAAAACTTCACAATAGCACTGAAATCTTCACTCCATTTTTCTTTTGGGATGGAACCCATTTCTACCTTTTTTGTGGCTTACAAACCCACGACAAGTAGCTTACAAACCTACGACAAGTGGCTTACAAACCCACGAACATCCTGGTTTTGTACAAGTTCTCGAGTCCTCTCATGATGAGATATATTCTGCAGGATGAAGCTTGCAAAACTACTTCAAAATGATTTTCAAAAGTACTTCAGAATGATTTTCAAAATTGTTTTTCAAAATGTTTTAGCCTTAAAAATTATCTTTTCAAATGATTTTCAAAAAGATGTTTTAGCCTTAAATATTCTTGTTTTTAAACTTCGGTTGTTTTAAACTATCTTTTCATTATAATATATTTATACTTAGATTTAAATATAAAATTATAGTAAAATTTTATATATATTATTCTTTATATTCATCTATGTATTTTATCTATAGTCAAGTATATTTATAAAGTTTAAAATAGTTTTAATATAAGATAAAGGTTATTTTCAAAGAAAAACAAAACATCAAAATTTCCTTTGGGATGTCGACATGCCCTAGTACCCCATGTCGACATAGTGTCAGTTAGATTAAAAAATTTGAATTTCAAAAGAAGTGTCTATTTGCCATTACCTTTCACGAATGGACATGACTGTTGTTCTTCTATAAATAGGGGTTAGTTTCAACGAATTTAATATCAGTTTTTCTGGTTTTTCACTTCTCTTCTTCTTCCACATTTTCTTATTCAAAATTCTATCATTACTCTACCGAAATCAACATTGAATCTAACTAGATTATCTCTGGTTTGATTCTCTATCACTATCTCAACAAGATCCAAGTGTTATTCAGAGTTATAGGCTTCTTTCTAATCTATCAAGCGAGAAAAGGTGTGATTGTAGCCTTGGAAATCAATCAAGCGAGAAAAGTTGCGATTGTAGCCTTGGAAATCAATTGGGTGAACTTGTGCCTCGGAAATCAAGTATCTCTACCCAGAGGATTGTTATTCTGGAGGGTGTACCTCGTAGCTTTGAAACTGAGGGTTGTAATTGTTGAATTGCTTTTGAAAGGAAATTCGTACTTAGTTGTGCGGGACTGGATGTAGGGTAACCTCGAACCAGTATAAAATCCGGTGTGTTCTTTCCTTTACTGCATTTACTTTAGTTCTGCATCTGTGATTGTTTCTGTGATTATATCTGTGTCTGAATATTGCATACATTTGTGTTCAAATTAACATAAACTCAAAAAGATTTAGTAATTTCTTATAAACACTATTCACCCCCCCTCTAGTGTTATTCCTAGCCTTAAGATCCATCTTCCGTTTCCTGCCTCCATATCCTCTTTCTTGTAAATCTGCATACGAGCCTTAGTAAGATATAGAAGAACGGTCTAAGAGAGAGGGGAATACATACTTAGATATATCCTACTTGTATTTGTTAACGCTATATTAACCCAAACCCCGATCATATTTATAAATTTGTTGGATTATGTTTGAAAAAAAATTTAAGTTTTACTTTTCTTTTAAAGGTTCATAAACCTATGCTATGATACCAACTTGTAACGTCCCCCTATTTGGAGGCCCAAAACTAACAGCTACGGATGCTGCAGTCATCCATAGTTATTAATTTTCGGCGATCAAATACGTCGATGCTAGATATATTGATACACAGATCACAGAAATATGGAGAAATCTTGACAATTCAAAAACATATTTCCACATTCAGATTAAAACATTTCATGTTCATTACATAATCCAAAAATACGTTAACCACGTTCATCAAAATATAATTATTATAATTACGCCAAGAGCGACATATGAAGATGCCTCCTTGGTCAATCGGAGTATATAGTATAAGTCTGCCTTTACATCCAAATACACAACGGAAAAGAAAACTCTAAATAACTATCTGCCTCCTGCACGCCTTCGGAAGCTTTATTCGTCAAAGAAGAAAACCTGAGAACCTTAACTCTTAAACTACTCAAAATCAATTGAGCAACCGAGAGACTAAGGGGAAAACAAAAACTTCGAGTAAGACAGAAAGCATGGTATGAATAATAATCTAACATCTCAATCCTTTTAGATATCTCGCGAAAGCATGCCGCTTAGAGGAATGGGTTTTCCCCTCACTAGTATCCTAAAACCTTTATAAAGCCATACACTGTGCTCCTACATCCACAATGGTTAAAACATACATTTTCAAAATATTATAATGATATGCATACTTGAAAACTGTAACGACCTAGTTTTTTAGTCGTCTGAATTTGGAATATTTTATTGATTTTAAATATTCAAAAGTAAATTTTATAAGTTGAATAACTTATATTTCAAATATAATGATTTATTTGATAATTAAATTATTTATTTTAATATTTGAAATTGTGGAAATAATTGAAAAGAGAATTTAATTTGAATGAAAATGATTTATAATGTTGATTTAAATTCTATTTAAATTAGAATTGAGTTAGTGAACTTTTAAAAATTGATTTAAAAGTGAATAAGTGGAAATGGAATTTATTTGATTTAATGGACGAGTAAAAATAGCCATCCGGGACACTGTCTCAGAATTGGACGAAACCAGTTTCATTAGATCCATAATAGTATTTTATTATAGGATTCCAAATTTCGTAGCTATTGGACTTACGGTTTGATCGTGCGAATTAAAAACGCTCAGAAATTAATTAGAGGAATTTTAATTAAAATAACTTGATTCGAAAACCTATCTTCCAAATACGATGGAAATAGCCTTCGATACATATTTCATTGTGTTCGGAATAAGGGTAAAACATTAGGAATGCCAGGCGGCACGCTTCATTTGGCGTTCAAAATTTTTGGACGTGAATAGTGTTTTGAACTTGCCTATATAAGGATGTTAACAACCCTAAACTACAAACCCTAAAGTCAAACGAGAGCTGTCGCCATCTCTATATTGAATGGCCAGAAAATGCAGAGCTTCTCCCTCAATTTTCTCCCAATCCATCAACAATTAGCAAAAACTTTCTAAAGCAATATTGAAGAGCGTAATGAGATCTTTAAATCCATATGGATGAATCGTGTTATCGTTATCAATGGGGGGAGAAATCTGCTCGTTTCTTCACTGCGTTCGAACATCAATTTCGAGGTGTGGAGTTGGTTGAGTTGAGCGTGGCTCTGGGCATGGGTGGAGTTCGTGATGGGCAGGCTCGGCCCAAGGGCAAGGCAAGCGAGACCTTCGCCTAGGGCAACACCGCCGGAGATGGCAAAAGGGGCAACAAAATGTTCCGGATGCTTTTGTAAAAAATAACTTTGTTAAGTAGCAGGGCAACAAATTTTAGAAATCTTATGTAGTGCAGTGGTTCAAGCCCTTCTTTATGTACTTAACCACCTAGGTTCAATTCCTGGCATCAGCTATTAATCTTTCTTTTTTTCCGGTTTCGATTCCCCTAAAATTTGGCCTAGGGCGGCTGATATGCTAGGGCCGGCACTGGTGATGGGCTTCGATGTGGCGGTCTACGATCATCTTCTAGTGGCTCGTGGGTGGTGTGGCACGTGGAAGAAGAGTGTGTGCATATGGGTTTAAACGCGCGTGTATAGACCTGTACATGCGTACTGAAGGGAGGTAATGGAAGGGATAAAGTTTCTAAATTCAATTATATTAAGTTAATTATATAGTTAATTATCGAATGCTATTTAACTCGTAACTTTCTCATATGAGGTCCGTTTTGCACGAAACGAATTACGTTGGATTCGTATTGTCAAGAACTACGCATAGGAATTGGATTGGAGTGATTTGGAGCTTGAAATAATTTTGGGTTAAATTAAATGCTCGTTTGATTTTATTCCAAATAAAAAGCTGCAACGACGACCGGAAGCAAAGTGAGTAAAACTCACTATCTCTGACCCGCTTATATTTTTATATAAGTGGGGGTAAATTTATTATATGATGTTTGGTGATTGTTTGGATGTTATACTATATTATTAATAGGTGGATATATTCCTGTCTATTAGAGAAGATGAGACCCTACACGTTCCCGTGTATGAGCGGAAGACCCTTTGTACGTGTGTCTGCCTCGAAGCAGACATTGTACATATTTTTCTCATATGTATATTTGTTGTAGGTTAGAGGGATCCAACTGGATTCCTCAACATTGTTGATTTTTATTTACACATATTGTTGTATATGTTGTATTATGTGATGTTTGATATGATGGATGCCATGTTTGCTATTATTGATGTGAATCCCCTTATTTAGTATTTCTGCATCATTGGGCCATATTTTTGGAAATTTAAAATATTAAAACGATGATTTCAGTTTAAAAAGGATTTCATGGTGATTTAGAAAATATATGTATGTTTTAATAAATTTTCGAATGATTAAAGAAATGAATTTATTTTGAATGAATAAAAAGTTATAATTTTTATGTTATAAAAATTATGGCTTTGAGAAATATACTTAAATGTGATTTTTGAAATATGAAGTTAACTATTTTGTAAAATAAGTTAAATTGAGAATTTTGAACTTATTAAATGGTTTATATATAAGATTTATAAAATTGATATTTTATAAATAAAAGTAATGGAATTATAAACGAGATTTATAAGTGTTAAAATGAAAGTTTGTAAAGGAATGCTATTAATAAAGAGATTTAATGAAATGGATTTTTATAAATAGTGTTTTATAAAAATTAGAAATGGATTATAATAAAATTTGTAAATTGGATTTGCAATTGAAATTTAGAAATGAATTTATAATGGACTTTATAAATAATGAGACTACAAAAGAATGAATGTGTAAATAAAGAGATTATAAGTAAATAAGCTTATAATGGGATTTTGATATGTAAATGAGGTAAACGGGAAATTGGTTAATAAAGGAAGTTTATAAATGGAATGTTTTATAAAATAGAAATGTGAATTATAAACACTGCTTTATAAATGTGAAATCAATTTAATTTGATGAGCTAAATATGGATTTTTATAAAAGGAAACATAATTCACGTTTTTAATGTGAAAAATCCTTAAAATGAATGTTTTTGAAAGTGATATTATAAAATGGAGTTTAAATGGTTTGAAAATACAATAAGTTGTGAATTCACTTATTATTAAAATAAGTATATGGAAATATTTCCAAATATTGAAATATTGAATGGTTTTGGAAATATATCTTTTAAAGATAATTTGAAGTAAATAAATTGGAAAGTGAATTGATTTATAAATGATTTAATAAATTAAACCTAGTGACTGTTTAAGTGCTAAATTATATTTTTGGCCATTTTAGTTTCTCTACTTGATGTGGAAACTATTTAGTCGTACAGTATGTAGCCATCTATGCAGGATTGATTATCGTTTGGTGTAAATAATGTTGGTTCGAGTAGTGCGGAGTGATTACCCTAATCTACCGAGCTTCCTTCTTGGCCGAAGGATAGCAAGTTGAAAGTTGGAAACGTGATAAATCTACGAGCTTGATTTCTGTATGAGATTGAGTAATGCTTTTGCGTTGTTGGTGCGAAGAGAACGGGATCGGTTTATTCGAAAACCACTTTGGACCAACTTATATGCAACGATTGTGCAGGTTTGTTGATGGTACTGATACTTAGGATTTTCATAGTGAATGACTGCTTGTTGATCATTTGGGCTTAAAATCCTAATATACCTATAGTAGCAGTAGTCTCTAAGTATGTGGTGAATGTATGACTCGGGTACCCGTTAAAAGTCGGTAACGACCAGGGTGATGACATATTCGGTACTATCCAAGAAGGGGTAGGTCGGTCCTGTGTTGGTTCAGGCGGGCAGTATCTGCTCCCTAGGTGCATCCCTTTAAAGGTGTAATGTACAGAAGGTAGTCCCTTAGCTTGTCATTTGTATGGAATCCAATATCCACTACGTGCCTGTCATTTTGCTTGTAAACCTATTATGCTGGAATTTAATAATGCAACAATTTCAGCTATGTTGATTATTATTTGTGCAGTAGACACTATTATAATATAACATGATTTGATATGAAAAGGTTTTGGTTACAGTAAGGGAAAGACCCATCTGTGTTTATGTGTGGGCGTGTCTTACGAGATACCTTTGTTTTGATAAAAGAACGCTTTTATAAACTTTAAAATAAATTCAGTTGAGATATGGTTTCTCACGCTGGTTTACCAGATAGATCCGAGCATTCTTCCCTTTCAATGCTCGGGTCAGATCGAGTATATTTACAGGTTCAGATTTAGTGCTTTTGGAGCTTCAGCAAACGAGCTAGAGATCTTCATGTCGTATACACGTATCTGATTATTTTCCACTTCATTGTTGTTGTAAATTATTAGCATTTGGGAGGACAGGTTGTTATAACTGTCCAAGCTGATAACTATTTATTCATGTACTCCGATTGATGTATGTATATTACAGTTTCTCTTTTGTAAAGATTATTCATCTAAGTTATATGTTATTCCACTGCGATGTGAGATTCTTTATTATTATGGTTCAGTTTCTTTCTTCTTCTTCTTCTTTCTTTCTTCTCACCCTCTCTCTTCTTTCTCATAACTTTTCGTCATTCTGTGCTTTTTGGGTTGGACATGTGTGGTTTATTGTCAATTCAAAGGGTATGGATTTGTAGGTTGTCACGGTGTGGTATCAAAGCTTTGGGTTTAGCGATAAACCTAGGCTTTGATGGGTACTCATTATAGATATGGTTAGTAATACCATAGAATGAGTCTGAGTGTATATATATATAAGAGTGCGTATTTGTTAGTGATATAAAAATGTTTTATATTGGGTTGTTTGATTTGTTAAGTTTGAATTTTGGGTTATGGTCGGTGCATCTAGCTAATGTCATCGGTTGGGATTCCAAAACACTTGAGCAAGCAAACTAACACAGTATTGTTTTAAATTGGGTAAATGAATTAATTTTACCTTAATTATATTTTATATATAAAGGAATAATTTTTTTCAAAAACTATTATAGTTATATATGGATTGTTTGGTTGTTTATGCAATGATAATATTCATAAGTAAAATAGAAGTTGTTATAAATATAATCAAAACAAAGATGGATTTAAAAGAAATAAAAAGCACTGAATTCACTACAGTCGCTAGGAATAATTCGGATGATGACGGCCGCATCATTAGTATTCATTTTTGAGTTTCTAAGTGATGGATTTGCTATCTTAATAATTTACTAATGAAGTTTAGATTTGTTTTGATACACAAGTTTTGATTTTAAAATCCAAAGTATAATTTGATAAAAGTGTAAGAAAATTAGTTATTGAACTTATCAATTGAATTGGTATGTATCGGAAAAAGAAAAATTAAATTGAGATATGAAATTTAAATTTTAACTTAAGTGAAGTTAAATATATTGAGTTAGTATAATGAACTATATGAATTGAAGTTTAACCAAAGAAAAGTTAAATAAATTGAAATGGTATTTGAAATGAATCAGATAGATATTTGGAATGGATCAAATAAAACTGAATATAAACTTATGTAGTGAAGTGATTATATAACTATGAATTGAAATTGTAAGTATGTGAATAACTTAAGTAAATATTCACGGAATCTGAAGTAAATAAGTTGTATAAGTTATAAAATGAGAAAATATAAAATAAAACTAAATATTAAAATGGTTAAACAATTTTGTTAAGCAAAACAAAATCTAAATTTGAATGATGATATGAAATTTGACTTAAGTAAAAGTTAAGTAAAATGACTTTAGAAATAAAATTTAAGTTAAGTGAAATAAAATGATGTTTAAAAAGGAATTTAACTTAAGTAAAATTAAATGAAGTTGATTTTGATATTCAAAATGAATTAATAAATGGAAGCTAATGAAATGAATAATGATCTTGAGTTATAAAATAAAATTCAACTTAAGTTGCAAAATAAATTAAGTTGAACTAATGAAATAATTAGTAAATGGAATATGGTTTGGAATGATTGTTTGTTAAAATTGAAAATAACTTAAGTTGTGAATTGATAATAAACATAAGTAAGTGTTGTATAAAAATGTTAACATGAACTTAAGTGAGAATCTATGTAATGGTTGTTAAGTGTTAATGGCATTAAAAAATGAATGTAAATGTAAATGAACCTGATTGTAAACTCATGTAAATAATAAAAATGAATGTGAATATGAAATTAAATATGGAATGAGATGTTGCTAAACATGAATTGAATTTAAGTGAATATTAATAAGTGGAAGTTAATGAATGTAAATTAATTGAATGAGAATTAATTGAATGTGAACATAATGAATTTGAATTGAATGTAATCATAAGCGAATGTAAATGAGATGGAAACTAAATGGTAAATGAATGAATTTAATGGATGTTATTTGATTGGATGGTTTCTTATGTTGCATGTGTTTCTTTTGCATATGATTGTTGTATAGTTATGTTGTATATTGATGTTATTTTCTATATACATGTTTCTCATATGGTTTGTTGAGTGTTTAGTAGATGCGGATGGCGTTTGCTTCGCATTTGGAGCTCGCTTTCACGCTAAATTGGTTGTATACGATTGCTAATAATATATAAGGTATATATCTCGGATTACATATCGCACTTTTATATTTTTTCCTTACGAGATGCCTCATCCTCGAAGATGAGATATATATTTGTGATATATATATATAGTGATTCTATTACGATCGAACCGCGCAAAGGAGACTCTGGCGAAATTTTTTTGAAAATTTAAGGGGTTAGAAAATTTTTGAGAATTTTGGAAAAATTTGATTTTGAGTTATAATTTGAAATGAGATGTGTTGGTTTTTTTGAAATGATGTTAGTTGATTTATGGAATGGTATTAGTAAATAACTAAGTATGAATTAAGAAACTTAAGAAAAGCTTTTATAAAAGTTGTAACTAATTGATTTTGGAAAAGTTAAGCACTTAAAAGAATTTGGTAATCTATTTTAACTAATTCGTTTTGAAAATTTAATGGAGTTGTAGCATCTTTCTATGATATCCCGGAATTTCAAGGAGTGTAAAATGTGATAATCTCTTAATTTAAATTATTTGAAATTGATAAAATTGATATTTTCAAATATCAATAACCAAATAATAATAATGTGATGTTTTAATTATGGTTATAGATTGATTTTAATAAGAATAATTATTTAAATTATGATATAAATTTGATTTTTAAATTGACTTATCATTTTCAAATTTAATAAGTATTGTTTAAATATGTATATATATGCCTTGAGTTGTTTTTAAATGAAATAATTAATTTCAAACTTAACAATGTGTTTATTTAAAAATATAAATGTTGAGTTGATTTTCAAATTGGATTTTAAAAGTAAAATTTGAATTTGAATATGGATTTAAATTTTAATCTTTAAAAGATAATTATTTTAATATATTTTGATATGAAATGTATGAATAAAGTTTTTATTAAAATAAGATTTGTTTTACAATATTTTCTTTAAAAGAAATTTTATTTATATAAATTAAGGAAGTGTTTATTTAATAGTAATAAATATAAAAGGTATATTTACACTTAAAAATGAATTAAATATATTAGATATGATTTTATTAGAATATGATTAGTTTCTATTTTATTTTCTTTTAAAAGGATTCATTTATTTATAATATAGAAAAGCATTTATAATTAATAAATGTATTTATCTATTTAGGAAATAAATATAAAAGCTTTTAAACTCTTTTTAAAAATAATACAAAAACAATTAAGGACAAGTGTTCAATTTTTAAAACATCTTAAATACATGTGTGAGATAATTAACCAATGTATGAGACAAGTGTCATGGTTCATTTTTATTTTCTTTAATTTTAAAGCAAATCTAAATGAATTTATATAAGACAATATTATCCCTCTCTTTCATTTCCTATTTTTAAATTCATACATCCTCAAAGACAACCAAAACCAGAAACATTCAAACCGAAATAATGATCTCCAAACCAAACTGAAATCTTCTCAAACAAAAAAAAAATATACAACCTGAAAATCATTTCCAGTTCAAAAACCCTGTAGCCTTCCTCAAAACAAACCTGCAATGTTTTTCAAAGCCTGTAACATTGTCAAGAATTCATGCAAGTAAATCTGAAGTTTTCAAGAGCTTCTCAAATTTTAAAAGAAATCAAGGGAGTCAAATTGAAAGCAAGTGCAGTTCAAAAGTTTCCAGTTTTCTTTCAAAAACTCTCTGCCCCTTTGAAAGGTGAGTAAACATTTTTTCAAAAGTTAAAAATGAAATTAAATTTTGCTTTCGAATGATTTCTGAATGGAGTATATTTGCATGTTCATTTATATGTGTGTACTCTGTATGTATGTGAGAATTGAAGTGTGCATGTCTGATTTAATTGTTAATTGCTCTGTTCATTTTTAATTTGAGTAAACTTCTCTTTTATAAGACCTTAAACTTATATATCTTGATTCCAGTAGTATGCCATGAGATGTACTTGAATGATTTAGTGAATTTTGGTTTGCATGTTTATAAATATGTAGATATAAAGATATGCATGTCTGAACATATATCTGTCTCTGTTTTATCTAAGGACAGGCTTCAGATTTTTAATTAGAAAATTCATATCTTTAAATCCATTTGATTTTAGTCTAGGATTTGTAAATAAAAAGGGTTTCTAACAATGTACTTTAAATTTTAAAAATAGATTCAATGATATGTAATAAATATTTAACTCAAAATTTAAAGATCACAGTAGAAATCAAAGAAATGGGTAAAATTCAAAAATATTAATTTAAATCTTTGATTTTATAATCTGATTTATGCTTGGAAATAATGAATTTAGAGGAAGGAATCATGATTTTTAAACAAGTATATAGTGAGAATTTCTGAGTTGAACGGATTTGAGTTTATCGACGTTTTCTGACGAACGGCATTTTGTGGAAGGCTGTGGTTGGTGTCGAGGGAAGCTTGATGGTTAGTGAACTCAGGAAAATTGGTGGTCGAATTTTCTGATCAATGGTGAGGCGTGGCGTCGTTGATCTAGGGTTTAGTGGCAGTTTTGGTTGTCAATGTTTATGGGGTAATGGCGACAGTTATGGTGAATCAGAAGTGATCGCATGGAGGGGGAACTAAAGATTGGAGCTCGAGGCGTCTTTGGTGAAGTCGGCGAGGTTCATCGTGATCGAGATCAACGGTGAGGGAAGGATTTCCATTGGTGGTTGTTTCCAGATTTTCAAGCGTTGGGTTCGATTTGGAATCGTGGCTTCTGGAAGTGTTTGGATGATTGCGATGGGTTGCTGGAGAGTTCGTGGGTGTGTGGGAAGCTTTGGCGATGGTCGGAGGATCACCGTTGGCGGTGCACGGTGCACAGTGGCACAGCGTGTCAGTGTTGATGAGTTTGGGTTCGTAAGTTTCTTTTTCTCGAAGTGGGTCTCGGGAAGAAAGGCTTTGGCACGGGTTGTTTTAGGGTAGTACGCGAGAGAGGAAGTGATAACTGTTAAAAGTTTTAACAGTTTTAAAAAAAATTTAAACAAACAGTTTAAAAATTACTCGGGAAGAAAAGGTTTTGCCTCGGGGTTTTTGTAAGGTTGTACGCGAGATTCTTGAGTGAGCTGTTAAGTTTTTAAACAGTTTAAAAGTTTAAACTAAACAGTTATAAAACAAAGAGGAAAATAAGAAGAAGAATTACTTTGTTTTGATCAAGTACAGATGGGTTAAACCCAAGGTTATTGTTAAATCAGTTTTTAAAAATTTAAATAAAAGGTAAGATTTTAAATTTTTAAAATAGGCAAGTAAATCAAATTGTCTTGGAAATTCATTTCTTTGTAATAAATGTTTAAATAAATTTAAGTTGTATGAATTTATTAACTTAATTATATTAAGTTAAAATCTTAAGTTACTTTCAAACTTAATTGAAAATGTAATAAGGTAATTATTGAGAAAATGTTTTATCTTAAAACTTAATTTAAGTTGATAATAAATGGAATAAATAAAGAATGATTGATTAATTGAATTAATTAATGGTTATTTATTTTAAAACTAAATTAATGATTTAATTAAGTAAATTTAATTACTAAGATCAAATGTTTAATGATAATGTTTTATCTCAAGATTAATTAAGATTTTCAATGAGTTGAAATTAATTAATTTAATTAAGAATTTAAGTTTAATTAATTAATTTAATTAGCAAGGATTAATTAAATAATTAAGGGTTAATTAAACTAGTAATTAAGAAGTACTTAATAAAGTTTTATTAAGTAATAATTAAGTTTTCTTAATTAATAATTAAGAGATTATTAATCTAAAATTAAAGTTAATTAAGGATTAATTAACTGTTATTAAGGGTTAATTAATTATCATTCAGGATTAATAAATTGGTAATTATGGATTAATTAAATTGGTAATTAAAGTTGTTAATTAATAATTAAGTTTTATTAATTAATAATTAAGAGGTAATTAATTAGTTAATTAAGGTTAATTAATTAATTATAAAAGTAATTAGAGATTAATTACTTTGTATTAAAAGATATTGATTAATAATTAAGGTTTATTAATTAATATATAGTTAAAGAATTATTAATCTGTAATTAGGGATTAATTAATTTGTTTAAAGGGTAATTAAGGATGAATTACTCAGTTATGATTTATGAAATGAATGTGATTTATTTAAGTTAATTAATTTGTTAATTAATTAAGGATAGTCACATGGTAATTAATTAAGTATAATTGCTTAATAAGATTTGTTAAATGTAATTACTTAGTGTAAGTAATTGATAAATGAATTACTGGATGTAATAGGGGTAATTAATCAAAAGGATTTATGAAAGTAAATGATAAATAATTAAGAAGTAATTAAGAATAGTTAATTACTATTAATGATTATTTAAGGTTGAGTTATGGAAGTAATTAATTAATGCATGATTAATTAATGTAATTAATTAAGGAATAATGTAATTAATTATAGTTAATTAATTAAAGAAAGGAATTAATTAAGGATCATTAATTAATGAAATTAATAAGAGTAATTAAAGGTTAATTACTATAAAGGATTAAAGATAATTAATTTGTGAAATTAATTAAAGAATAATTACTTTATGTAATTAATGAAGAATTAATCAAGAGTGATTAATATTTAATGATTAATTAATTAAATGGATTGAAATTAATTAATGATTGATTAAGCAAGGTTAGAAATTAATTCTTAAGTAATTAATTTAATTTAAGTTGATTAAATTGATTATAATATAGATTAATAAATGATTGCTTATGGATGATTGTTTGAGTAGAATGTCTGATTTGGTTATATCTATTGGATGATATGCTATGATATTCTGTGATATGATATTGGATATATCTGTGGTAAATGTGTGATATTTATCTATGTTAATGCTATGTGAATTCAAGTATTAAATTGAATTGAATTGTTTAAACCTTTAAACAACTTGGCCTTAAAAGATACGTTTTGGATTTCGATGAGACCGGGATCGGGTTTCCAGATTTGGATATCCGAATACCACATCGATCCAAAATTACGATAGGTCGTGAATCTCAAGTGAAGGTGAAGATTCAGAGTGCAAGGGTTATTGTCGTTAACTCTGAGGGTGATTCCAAAATGAGTGTAACGAGATAATGCCTTCGGTTTCGTTCGAACCCGGAACGAACTTGTATGGATTGAATGCTTTCTGCACATCGTCAGGTGGATGATGAGCATTCTAAGTGATGTGTTCTGATTAAAGGTAATCGTGACCTCAAGCCTCATCAACCGGGAATGGCTAAAACAGGGGAGGTGCAGCAAGGCTTCGTGGGTAGCACCCACCAAGAGTAAGGTCATCCCTGTCTAGATGTCCCTTTCTATTTCGGCTTAGTGGTGCGGTTGATGTACACAACCGTGGGGTGATTTTATTTGGAATTATCGAGTAAGGGATGGTTCCGGCTTTGTGTTGCAGGGGATTGGGAGTGATCCTCGGTACGGTGATCTAGGCCACGTACTGTGACGGGCGGTACCCCGATAGCCCTGCCATTGTATGGAATCCAAACTCCAATAAGTGCCGTACGTATTAGTTGTGCCCAACTATGTTGGAACGTGAGATGTAAGCATTCCAGCTATTTCTGTATTTTACTTGAAAACCCTAGACCCTATTATAATATAACTGGATTTCCTATAAATGTTTTGGTTATCGTAAGGTAAAAACTTTTCCGTGTTTATGTGCGGGGAGTCTTACGTGATACCTTTTGTTTTCAAAGGTTTGAAGTTAAGCAAATTTAAACCGTTTACTCACACCAGACCCATGTCTGACCCAAGTGTTTATTTCTGTTTTATAAACTCTTGGGTACTCAAATTTTTACGAGTAGCCAAGGGATTTAGGTTTGCTTTGACGAATTGTGGAGGAGCAATGGAGCAGGAGGCTTCGGCGTTCGTAGATATGTAGTATTCCGCTGTGTTAGTTCTGTATTGATCTGTGATAGTGTCTTGTATGTATTTGAGTTGTAATGTCTAGACAGATGTTTATAACTGTCTAGTATGTGATGTATATGTTGTGTAACTCTGATAAGTGTTGTATACTATGTAATAATTTATGTTATTAATATAATTTATTTGTTCCGCTGTTGAGATTCTGATGTTGTTTCTTTCTCTCTTCTCTTCTTTTCTCTTTTCTATCCCTTTCTTTCTTATCGACGATGCGTCATTCTGTGGAATGAGTGGCGGGTCGTTTCATTTGGTATCAGAGCGATAGGTTGAGTGAATACCTAGGCTCTGGAGTGGTGTCTATCTTGAGAGAGCGTATTTGTAATTTTTATATAAATATATATATATATATATATTTCTACCTATTTGTTGGGTTACCTGTTCGGGTTTTCCAATATGAGTTATAAATGTAGATAGGGTGGTGGTGTGTGAAACACGACTACCAATGGTTGGAATTTGAATGTTTGAAGTTGGAAATATATTTGTCGAGACTGTAGACCTAATACCGTCTCAAGTGAACTTTGATATGATGTAAGAATTTCATTGATCTCTGAAGGAAACCTGTTAAGGTTCGGAGTTTATCATTGAAGTATAAGTTTGATCGCGCTCGTGTGAGCGGATTTTTGAGAGTTTGGATCTGTTGGTTGAGCAGAAGTAAGTGATGGTATCTTGATACCTCAAGAAATTGTAGCTGTGTGATGAGACGCAGTGACTATGGATGTTCCCGAAGATGTTTTCTTTTGGATCAAGTTTAAGGAAGTGTGTCTGCTTCGGTGTTGTGGCTGAGTTCAGCATGATGTTTGTGTTTGGTTTGAAGTCCGAGTTTCTCCAGAAGCTTTAGATAAGGAGTCTTTGGCATCTGTGGCAGCAGTGCAGCTCGAGTGTTCTGTGTTCCTGCTGGAAGATCTTTTGGCTTAGCAGTTTTCTTAGAGGTGGAGTTCAGAAGCTGCGGAGTAAATTCATTTTTCAAATGGATTGGTCAAGCACTAGACTGTTCTGATGGGTAAAGAAGGAACAATATTTTTGGATATTGGATGGATAGGATCGCAAAAGTGACTTGCGATAGTTTGAGTATTCTCTAGGGAAATCTTTTGCTTAAGTTTGAGGCATCTCTAGTAGATGTTGGAGTTATAGAGTTGTCAGAGATTTTCTGGAATGTGTTGGTCTAGTTTGTGTTCGAGTTCATCGACGGCATCCAGATCAGAGTTGAGCAGCGAAAGCTAGGTAGTAGTTGTTCTAGAGTGGAAGCAACCGGAAGTTGCAGTGTTTGGATTAGAGGGTTCCTACAGGAAGTTTTCAAGATCTGAAGGCCAAATTGGTGAGAGCATCTGTTTTGTCTTTTCCGGATAGGAGAAGTATTTGGAAACTACCGATGATTGTGGAGTAAGGTTTGTGTTCTGGATTTCTGTATATCTTGAGAGGATCCGTTTATTGGATTGTTTTGGTCCTGTTTATTTCGAGAAGCATCAGCAAAGGTTGGTTGAGCTGATCAGGAAGGATGAAGGCAGCCCAGAATCGTCAGAAGAGTTCTGTGGATTAGGGGTGGAGGATTTGGAATTCGAAGTTGGAGACTTCGTTGTTATTTCTTCGGTAAAGGGAGCAAGTAAGATTGGGTTAGACTAGGAAGATAGCTCCGAGTATATTGGATCTTTCTGAGTTTTTGTGAGGATAAGTGCTTTGGCTTCGGTATTGAATTACCAGTTTGGATTTAGTAGAGCGAGTAACCTAGTATTTGTATCGGGGAAACTCGGGATAATTTTAGGTAGTTTATCCGGATCTATGTTCGGATAGCTAGAATTGTTGTTTGTATGAATTGTTTGTTTGGATGAAATTGTTTGTTTGGATGAATGGTTGTTTGTTTGATAGTATATGGTTGATGTGTATGCTTGGATTTTTGAAAATAAATTAAAAACTTTTGGATTATCTTTTGTTTTAAATTTCGAGGACGAAATTCTTTTAAGGGGGGAGGAATATGATATCCCGGAATTTCAAGGAGTGTAAAATGTGATAATCTCTTAATTTAAATTATTTGAAATTGATAAAATTGATATTTTCAAATATCAATAACCAAATAATAATAATGTGATGTTTTAATTATGGTTATAGATTGATTTTAATAAGAATAATTATTTAAATTATGATATAAATTTGATTTTTAAATTGACTTATCATTTTCAAATTTAATAAGTATTGTTTAAATATGTATATATATGCCTTGAGTTGTTTTTAAATGAAATAATTAATTTCAAACTTAACAATGTGTTTATTTAAAAATATAAATGTTGAGTTGATTTTCAAATTGGATTTTAAAAGTAAAATTTGAATTTGAATATGGATTTAAATTTTAATCTTTAAAAGATAATTATTTTAATATATTTTGATATGAAATGTATGAATAAAGTTTTTATTAAAATAAGATTTGTTTTACAATATTTTCTTTAAAAGAAATTTTATTTATATAAATTAAGGAAGTGTTTATTTAATAGTAATAAATATAAAAGGTATATTTACACTTAAAAATGAATTAAATATATTAGATATGATTTTATTAGAATATGATTAGTTTCTATTTTATTTTCTTTTAAAAGGATTCATTTATTTATAATATAGAAAAGCATTTATAATTAATAAATGTATTTATCTATTTAGGAAATAAATATAAAAGCTTTTAAACTCTTTTTAAAAATAATATAAAAACAATTAAGGACAAGTGTTAAATTTTTAAAACATCTTAAATACATGTGTGAGATAATTAACCAATGTATGAGACAAGTGTCATGGTTCATTTTTATTTTCTTTAATTTTAAAGCAAATCTAAATGAATTTATATAAGACAATATTATCCCTCTCTTTCATTTCCTGTTTTTAAATTCATACATCCTCAAAGACAACCAAAACCAGAAACATTCAAACCGAAATAATGATCTCCAAACCAAACTGAAATCTTCTCAAACAAAAAAAATATATACAACCTGAAAATCATTTCCAGTTCAAAAACCCTGTAGCCTTCCTCAAAACAAACCTGCAATGTTTTTCAAAGCCTGTAACATTGTCAAGAATTCATGCAAGTAAATCTGAAGTTTTCAAGAGCTTCTCAAATTTTAAAAGAAATCAAGGGAGTCAAATTGAAAGCAAGTGCAGTTTAAAAGTTTCCAGTTTTCTTTCAAAAACTCTCTGCCCCTTTGAAAGGTGAGTAAACATTTTTTCAAAAGTTAAAAATGAAATTAAATTTTGCTTTCGAATGATTTCTGAATGGAGTATATTTGCATGTTCATTTATATGTGTGTACTCTGTATGTATGTGAGAATTGAAGTGTGCATGTCTGATTTAATTGTTAATTGCTCTGTTCATTTTTAATTTGAGTAAACTTCTCTTTTATAAGACCTTAAACTTATATATCTTGATTCCAGTAGTATGCCATGAGATGTACTTGAATGATTTAGTGAATTTTGGTTTGCATGTTTATAAATATGTAGATATAAAGATATGCATGTCTGAACATATATCTGTCTCTGTTTTATCTAAGGACAGGCTTCAGATTTTTAATTAGAAAATTCATATCTTTAAATCCATTTGATTTTAGTCTAGGATTTGTAAATAAAAAGGGTTTCTAACAATGTACTTTAAATTTTAAAAATAGATTCAATGATATGTAATAAATATTTAACTCAAAATTTAAAAATCACAGTAGAAATCAAAGAAATGGGTAAAATTCAAAAATATTAATTTAAATCTTTGATTTTATAATCTGATTTATGCTTGGAAATAATGAATTTAGAGGAAGGAATCATGATTTTTAAACGAGTATATAGTGAGAATTTCTGAGTTGAACGGATTTGAGTTTATCGACGTTTTCTGACGAACGGCATTTTGTGGAAGGCTGTGGTTGGTGTCGAGGGAAGCTTGATGGTTAGTGAACTCAGGAAAATTGGTGGTCGAATTTTCTGATCAATGGTGAGGCGTGGCGTCGTTGATCTAGGGTTTAGTGGCAGTTTTGGTTGTCAATGTTTATGGGGTAATGGCGACAGTTATGGTGAATCAGAAGTGATCGCATGGAGGGGGAACTAAAGATTGGAGCTCGAGGCGTCTTTGGTGAAGTCGGCGAGGTTCATCGTGATCGAGATCAACGGTGAGGGAAGGATTTCCATTGGTGGTTGTTTCCAGATTTTCAAGCGTTGGGTTCGATTTGGAATCGTGGCTTCTGGAAGTGTTTGGATGATTGCGATGGGTTGCTGGAGAGTTCGTGGGTGTATGGGAAGCTTTGGCGATGGTCGGAGGATCACCGTTGGCGGTGCACGATGCACAGTGGCACAGCGTGTCAGTGTTGATGAGTTTGGGTTCGTAAGTTTCTTTTTCTCGAAGTGGGTCTCGGGAAGAAAGGCTTTGGCACGGGTTGTTTTAGGGTAGTACGCGAGAGAGGAAGTGATAACTGTTAAAAGTTTTAACAGTTTTAAAAAAATTTAAACAAACAGTTTAAAAATTACTCGGGAAGAAAAGGTTTTGCCTCGGGGTTTTTGTAAGGTTGTACGCGAGATTCTTGAGTGAGCTGTTAAGTTTTTAAACAGTTTAAAAGTTTAAACTAAACAGTTATAAAACAAAGAGGAAAATAAGAAGAAGAATTACTTTGTTTTGATCAAGTACAGATGGGTTAAACCCAAGGTTATTGTTAAATCAGTTTTTAAAAATTTAAATAAAAGGTAAGATTTTAAATTTTTAAAATAGGCAAGTAAATCAAATTGTCTTGGAAATTCATTTCTTTGTAATAAATGTTTAAATAAATTTAAGTTGTATGAATTTATTAACTTAATTATATTAAGTTAAAATCTTAAGTTACTTTCAAACTTAATTGAAAATGTAATAAGGTAATTATTGAGAAAATGTTTTATCTTAAAACTTAATTTAAGTTGATAATAAATGGAATAAATAAAGAATGATTGATTAATTGAATTAATTAATGGTTATTTATTTTAAAACTAAATTAATGATTTAATTAAGTAAATTTAATTACTAAGATCAAATGTTTAATGATAATGTTTTATCTCAAGATTAATTAAGATTTTCAATGAGTTGAAATTAATTAATTTAATTAAGAATTTAAGTTTAATTAATTAATTTAATTAGCAAGGATTAATTAAATAATTAAGGGTTAATTAAACTAGTAATTAAGAAGTACTTAATAAAGTTTTATTAAGTAATAATTAAGTTTTCTTAATTAATAATTAAGAGATTATTAATCTAAAATTAAAGTTAATTAAGGATTAATTAACTGTTATTAAGGGTTAATTAATTATCATTAAGGATTAATAAATTGGTAATTATGGATTAATTAAATTGGTAATTAAAGTTGTTAATTAATAATTAAGTTTTATTAATTAATAATTAAGAGGTAATTAATTAGTTAATTAAGGTTAATTAATTAATTATAAAAGTAATTAGAGATTAATTACTTTGTATTAAAAGATATTGATTAATAATTAAGGTTTATTAATTAATATATAGTTAAAGAATTATTAATCTGTAATTAGGGATTAATTAATTTGTTTAAAGGGTAATTAAGGATGAATTACTCAGTTATGATTTATGAAATGAATGTGATTTATTTAAGTTAATTAATTTGTTAATTAATTAAGGATAGTCACATGGTAATTAATTAAGTATAATTACTTAATAAGATTTGTTAAATGTAATTACTTAGTGTAAGTAATTGATAAATGAATTACTGGATGTAATAGGGGTAATTAATCAAAAGGATTTATGAAAGTAAATGATAAATAATTAAGAAGTAATTAAGAATAGTTAATTACTATTAATGATTATTTAAGATTGAGTTATGGAAGTAATTAATTAATGCATGATTAATTAATGTAATTAATTAAGGAATAATGTAATTAATTATAGTTAATTAATTAAAGAAAGGAATTAATTAAGGATCATTAATTAATGAAATTAATAAGAGTAATTAAAGGTTAATTACTATAAAGGATTAAAGATAATTAATTTGTGAAATTAATTAAAGAATAATTACTTTATGTAATTAATGAAGAATTAATCAAGAGTGATTAATATTTAATGATTAATTAATTAAATGGATTGAAATTAATTAATGATTGATTAAGCAAGGTTAGAAATTAATTCTTAAGTAATTAATTTAATTTAAGTTGATTAAATTGATTATAATATAGATTAATAAATGATTGCTTATGGATGATTGTTTGAGTAGAATGTCTGATTTGGTTATATCTATTGGATGATATGCTATGATATTCTGTGATATGATATTGGATATATCTTTGATAAATGTGTGATATTTATCTATGTTAATGCTATGTGAATTTAAGTATTAAATTGAATTGAATTGTTTAAACCTTTAAACAACTTGGCCTTAAAAGATACGTTTTGGATTTCGATGAGACCGGGATCGGGTTTCCAGATTTGGATATCCGAATACCACATCGATCCAAAATTACGATAGGTCGTGAATCTCAAGTGAAGGTGAAGATTCAGAGTGCAAGGGTTATTGTCGTTAACTCTGAGGGTGATTCCAAAATGAGTGTAACGAGATAATGCCTTCGGTTTCGTTCGAACCCGGAACGAACTTGTATGGATTGAATGCTTTCTGCACATCGTCAGGTGGATGATGAGCATTCTAAGTGATGTGTTCTGATTAAAGGTAATCGTGACCTCAAGCCTCATCAACCGGGAATGGCTAAAACAGGGGAGGTGCAGCAAGGCTTCGTGGGTAGCACCCACTGAGCGTAAGGTCATCCCTGTCTAGATGTCCCTTTCTATTTCGGCTTAGTGGTGCGGTTGATGTACACAACCGTGGGGTGATTTTATTTGGAATTATCCAGTAAGGGATGGTTCCGGCTTTGTGTTGCAGGGGATTGGGAGTGATCCTCGGTACGGTGATCTAGGCCACGTACTGTGACGGGCGGTACCCCGGTAGCCCTGCCATTGTATGGAATCCAAACTCCAATAAGTGTCGTACGTATTAGTTGTGCCCAACTATGTTGGAACGTGAGATGTAAGCATTCCAGCTATTTCTGTATTTTACTTGAAAACCCTAGACCCTATTATAATATAACTGGATTTCCTATAAATGTTTTGGTTATCGTAAGGTAAAAACTTTTCCGTGTTTATGTGCGGGGAGTCTTACGTGATACCTTTTGTTTTCAAAGGTTTGAAGTTAAGCAAATTTAAACCGTTTACTCACACCAGACCCATGTCTGACCCAAGTGTTTATTTCTGTTTTATAAACTCTTGGGTACTCAAATTTTTACGAGTAGCCAAGGGATTCAGGTTTGCTTTGACGAATTGTGGAGGAGCAATGGAGCAGGAGGCTTCGGCGTTCGTAGATATGTAGTATTCCGCTGTGTTAGTTCTGTATTGATCTGTGATAGTGTCTTGTATGTATTTGAGTTGTAATGTCTAGACAGATGTTTATAACTGTCTAGTATGTGATGTATATGTTGTGTAACTCTGATAAGTGTTGTATACTATGTAATAGTTTATGTTATTAATATAATTTATTCGTTCCGCTGTTGAGATTCTGATGTTGTTTCTTTCTCTCTTCTCTTCTTTTCTCTTTTCTATCCCTTTCTTTCTTATCGACGATGCGTCATTCTGTGGAATGAGTGGCGGGTCGTTTCACTTTCTTACTTAGTAATTTCGGGGATGAAATTCTTTTAAGGGGGGAAGTATGTATCGACCCAGTTTTTCAATCATCTAAATTTGGAATATTTAATTGATTTTAAATATTCAAAAGTAAATCTTATAAGTTGAATAAATTATATTTCAAATATAATGATTTATTTGATAATTAAATTGTTTAATTTAATATTTGAAATTGTGGAAATAATTGAAAAGAGAATTTAATTTGAATGAAAATGGTTTATAAAGTTGATTAAATTCTATTTAAATTAGAATGGAGTTAGTGAACTTTTAAAAATTGATTTAAAAGTGAATAAGTGGAAACTGGAACTTATTTGATTTAATTGATGAGAAAACATAGCTATTCGAACACTGTCTCAGAATTGGACGAAACTAGTTTCATTGGATCCATAATAGTATGTTATTGTAGGATTCCAAATTTCATAGCGATTGGACTTACGGTTTGATCGTGCGAATTAAAAACACCCAGAAATTAATTAAAGGAATTTTAATTAAAATAACTCAATTCAAAAACCTACCTTCCAAATACGATGGAATTAGCCTCCGATACATATTCCATTGTGTTCGGAATAGGGGTAAAACATTAGGAACGCCAAGTGGCATGCTTCGTTTGGAGTTCAGAAATTTTGGACATGAATAGTGTATTGAACTTGCCTATATAAGGACGTTAACAACCTTAAACTACAAACCCTAAAGTCAAATGAGAGCCGCCGCCATCTCTATATTGAATGGCCAGAAAACAAGGAGCTTCTCTATCAATTATCTCCCAATCCATCAACAATTAGCAAAAACTTTCTAAAGCAATATTGAAGAGCGTAATAAGATCTATAAATCCATATGGATGAATCATGTTGAGGGAGGGAGAAATTTGCTAGTTTATTCACTGCGTTCGAATGTCAATTTCGAGGTGTGGGGTTGGCCGAGGCAAGCGTGGCTCTGGGCATTGGTGGAGTTCGTGATGGCTTCGATGTGGTGGTCTCTGATCATCTTCTAGTGGCTTGTGGGTGGGGTGGCGCATGGAGAAAGAGTGCATGCATATAGGTTTAAAGGCGCGTTTATAGACCTGTACACGCGTACTTGAGGGAGGTAATGGAAGGGATTAAGTTTTTAAATAAAATTATATTAAGTTAATTATATAGTTAATTGCCGAATGCTATTTAACTCGTAACTTTCTCATACGATGTCCGTTTCGCACGAAATGAATTGCGTTGGATTCGTATTGTCGAGCACTACGCATCAGAATTGGATTGGAGTGATTTGGAGCTTACAATAATTTTGGATAAAATTAAACGCTCGTTTGATTTTATTCCAAATAAAACGCTGCAACGACGACTGGAAGCAAAGTGAGTAAAACTCACTCTCTTTGACCTGCTTATATTTTTATATAAGTGGGAATAAATTTATTATATGATGTTTGATGATCGTTTGAATGTTATACTATATTATTAGTAGTTGGATATATTCCTCCCTGTTGGAGCAGATGAGACCTTATACGTTCCCGTGTATGAGCGGATGGCACTTTGTATGCGCGTCTACCACGAAGCAGACATTGCACATATTTTTCTCATATGTATATTTGTTGCAGGTTACATGTTGGAGGGATCCAAATGGATTCCTCACCATTGTTGATTTTTATTTACACATATTGTTATATATGTTGTATTATGTTATGTTTGATGTGATCGATGCCATGTTTTCTATTATTGATGTGAATCCCCTTATTTAGTACTTTTGCAGCATTAAGCCATATTTTTGGAAATTTAAAATATTAAAATGATGATTTCAATTTAAAATGGATTTCAAAGTGATTTGAAAATATATATGTTTTAATAAATTTTTGAATGATTAAAGAAATGAATTTATTCTAAATGAACAAAAAGTTATAATTTTTATGTAATAAAAATTATGGCTTTGAGAAATATACTTAAATGTGATTTTTGAAATATGAAGTTAACTATTTTGTAAAATAAGTTAAATTGAGAATTTTGAACTTATTATAAATGGTTTATATATAAGATTTATAAAATTGATATTTTATAAATAAAAGTAATGGAATTATAAACGAGTTTTATAAGTGTTAAAATGAAAGTTTATAAAGGAATGCTATTAATAACGAGATTTAATGAAATGGATTTTTATAAATAGTGTTTTATAAAAATTAGAAATGGATTTATAATCAAATTTGTAAATTGGATTTGCAATTGAAATTTAGAAATGAATTTATAATGGACTTTATAAATAATGAGATTACAAAAAAATGAATGTGTATATAAAGAGATTTATAAGTAAATAAGCTTATAATGGGATTTTGATAAATAAATGAGATAAATGGAAAACTGGTTAATAAAGGAAGTTTATAAATGGAAGCTTTTATAAAATAGAAATGTGAATTATAAACACTGCTTTATAAATGTGAAATCAATTTAATTTGATGAGCTAAATATGGATTTTTTTAAAAGGAAATATATTCACGTTTTTAAATTGAAAAATCCTTAAAATGAATGTTTTGGAAAGTGATATTATAAAATGGAGTTTAAATGGTTTGAAAATACAATAAGTTGTGAATTCACTTATTATATAAATAAGTATATGGAAATGTTTTCAAATATTGAAATATTGAATGGTTTTGGAAATATATCTTTTAAAGATAATTTGAAGTAAATAAATTGGAAAGTGGATTGATTTATAAATGATTTAATAAATCAGGCCTAGTGACTATTTAAGTGCTAAATTATATTTTTGGCCATTTTAGTTTCTTGACTTGATGTGGAAACTATTTAGTCATTCACTTAGTATGTAGCCAACTGTGTAGGCTTGATTATCGTTTGGTGTAAAGGATGTTGATTCGAATAGTGCGGAGTGATTACCCCAATCTACCGAGCTTCCTTCTTGGCCGAAGGATAGCAAGTTGAAAGTTGGAAACATGATAAGTCTACGAGAACTAGTTTCTGTATGAGGTTGAGTAATGCTTTTGCATTGTTGGTGCGAAGAGACCGGGACCGGTTTATTCGAAAACCACTTTGGACCAACCCATATGCAACGATTGTGCAGGTTTGTTGATGATACTAATGCTTAGGATTTTCGTAGCGAAGGACTGCTTGTTGGTCATCTGGGGTTAAAAACTCAATATACATATAGTAGTAGTAGTCTCTTCGTTATGAAATATCCAATGAAAGGACTATTCGCTACTAATCCTATGGATTTCTCGATAGGATGTGGTAGGAATGTACCTTCGGTTTGTCATGTACCTTGACAACTGGTATGGATGGATGTCTGACATTGCATTTCTAAGATTACGTACATTAGTTTTTACAAACATACATTTGTGGTGGAGTAGAAGCCAACTTCTCTTAGTTTAACACCCTTGTTGAGACATACGAGCTAAAGGGCTGTATTTTTGTGGAAGACAATTTAGTAGTCGATGGAAATAGCAATGTGGCATTCAAAGATGATGTGATATGTGATATGTGAAAGTTATTTGATACCTCTTTTGGCCTCACACCCAGGAAATGACTAAAACAGGGTAGAAGAAGTAAGGCTAAGTGGGTCGCTCCCATTAGGAGATGTCATCATTCTTCTAGATTTACTCTACACATGTCTAAGTATGTGGTGAATGTATGACTCGGGTACCCGTTAAAGGTCGGTAACGACCGGGGTGATGACATATTCGGTACTATCCAGGAAGGGGTAGGTCGGTCTTATGTTGGTTTAGGCGGGAAGTATCTGCTCCTTAGGTGCATCCCTTTAGAGGTGTACTGTACGGAAGGTAGTACCTTACTTAGTCATTTGTATGGAATCCAATATCCACTACATGCCTACCATTTTGTTTGTAAACCTATTATGCTGGAATTTAATAATGTAACAATTTCAGCTATGTTGAGTATTATTTATGCAATAGACACTATCATAATATAACATGATTTGATATGAAAAGGTTATGGTTATTATAAGGGAAAAACCCGTCTGTGTTTATGTGTGGGCGTGTCTTACAAGATACCTTTGTTTTGACAAAAGAATGCTTTTATAAACTTTAAAATAAATTCAATTGAGATATGTTTTCTAACGTTGGTTTACCAGACTGACCCGGGCGTTCTTCCCTTTCAATTCTCGGGTCATACCGAGTATATTTACAGGTTCATATTTGGTGCTTCAGCATACGAGTTGGAGATCTTCATGTCGTATACATGTATCTGTTTATTTTCCGCTGCATTATTATTGTAAATTATCAGCATTTGGGAGGACAAGTTGTAATAACTGTCCAAGCTGATAATTACTTATTCATGTACTCTGATTGATGTATGTATATTATAGTTTCTATTTTGTAAAGATTATTCATCTATATTTTATGTTATTCCGCTGCGATGTGAGATTCTGTATTGTTATGGTTCGGTTTCTCTCTTCTTGTTCTCCTTCTTCTCTTCTCTTCTTCTCTCTTCTTTCTTTCTTCTCACCCTCTCTCTTCTTTCTCATGACTTTCCATCATTCTGTGCTTTTTGGGTCGAACATGTGTGGTTTATTGTCGATTCAAAGGGTACGGATTTGCGGGTACACAAAAACAATTAGGATTTCCCATCCCCCATCTAATATGACACCGTGTCCTATCCATAGTTTTTATGGGATCGCTAAGAAGCTATAGGCTCCTGCCAGTTATCTTAATTAATTCATAGGTTTCTTGAACCTATTATTTATTTCAATAACTAATTACCTCATCCTAGTTTTCATGGGTTGACTAAGAACCTATGGATTTCCAGTAACTAACTTCATATCCTAGTTTTCATGGGTTGACTAGGAACCTACGGATACTTCCATTAACCACTGTCTTATCCTAGTTTTCATGGGTTTACTAGGAACCTATTGACTGATGTCAAATTTTAATCCGGATATAGTTTTCATGGGTTCACTACAATCCAATTAGCCTCTGCTAATTGTCCTTAATACATAGTTTTCATGGGTTAACTATGAACTTTTTAGTTTACTCCAATAACTACTTAATCATAGTTTTCATGGGTTTACTACGAACCTATTGGTGTACACTAATAATTACTTAATCATTGTTTTCATGGTTTACTATGAACCTATCGGTTTACACTAATAACCATAAAGTTTAGGCATCCTATATTTTTGGTCACCCTAACTCCTTGGTTGCAATTCTACTCATTCGGGAGTTTGGGTAATTTATATTCACTGTTGAGTTAACCTAGCTGGTTCTTCTACCCCTTTTTCCCTAAAATACAGTTATGGGTTATCATGTGAATATATTCATATTTGAAGAATCAAAGCAACAATTTAACAATACCACTCCTGTGGATATAAAGTCCTTGAAATACATTTCATAAAACATAGTTAACCCCTTTAACTTATATCTTTATCAATGCAATACTTCTTCAAAATCCCAAGCCTAAAGTTATTACAAAACTCCTTTATATATACCGTTGGTTTTCCTTTAAAAATTAGAGTATGGATTTTCAAACCTTTCGACAACGTCGAAAGGTTACACTTTCAACCTCTTCGAAAGGTTTAATCATCTGCTTTAAAAACAATAGGCTCCAGCCCTTTTAATATTTTGAACACTTCCTTCGAAACCTTTCGACCTTGATAAAGTATTACTATATATAAGTGTAGAACCTTTTGAAACCATTTAAAAGTAAACCTTTTGAAAACATTGGAAAGTATACTTTTCGAAAACATTGGGTTTATGCTTAAAAATATTACTTTGGGTCATAGGTGAAAGTTTTCTAAACCACTCTCTTCTTTATAAAACATTGGGGAAGACAATTAAACCTTTCGACCCCTTCGGAAGGTTTGGGAAGTGGTTTGTTTTAAAGAAACCATTAAACCTTTCGATAAAGTCGAAAGCTCCTACTTTCAACCCCTTTGAAGGGTTTGAAACAAAATAAAGGCGACGGCTCTTTTCAAAATCCTCTTTGAAATAACCATACGAAACCAAACCTTTCGACCTTATCGAAAGGTCTTATAAAAACAACCTTTTGTCACCAAACCTTTTGACATTATTGAAAGGTCTTTAAAACAACCTTTTGAAACTATAGCTTTCGACCTTTTCGAATGGTCTTTAGAAAACAGGCAAGTGATTTTTATTTTTCAAATCAAATTAAACTAAGGGACTATCTCCTTCGAAAGCGACCCTTCGAATGCAATCCTTCGACACCATACCTTTTTACTTGGTCCAATTCACTACATACCATCTGAATGATATCATGTGCATTGCTTTTAACCTTGTTGGTTAATGAAGTCGAAAGGTCTTGGTCGAGAGGTCAAAGTCAAAAGTTTTGCCAAAGAAGGTGGAACCATCTTTTCTAGGTAAAAGCCGATTTTGCCAAAATAAGTAAACTTTTTGTAACAAACTTGCCTACATGTAAACATTTGATTGGCTTTCGCAAACTTTTAAATAGTTTGGATAATATTTGCCGCATTATCTCAGATCTAAAATCAAGTTAACCTTTAATGAATAAGCCCTTCCTCTTATAAAAATAATTAAATCATTTAGGACCTCCTTTCGAAATAATTTATTTTCCACACTAAATCACTTAGTAAAAATCGCCAAAAATTCCAGAAATTCACGTTAATCATGTCATCTAACATACTAAGATTTCAGACCCAAATGCTTAATGTATTTTCCAAAATAAATTTATAAACCCAAATAACCATATTTTCCTTTAAAAATTCATAATAAATTCTCCACGGCTTGGAAAATAAACCCCATTCCAAAATTATTTTTTCTATAACATAAAATTCTCCCATGGCATTTAGAAATCATTAAGTCTCGATTTTACCCTAAAACCATATATATCTCCTTTAAACGACCTTGTTTAAATCATATAAATCATAAATCAAGCATATCACCAATCCGTATATATCATAAAATAGATTTGTGATTAAATCTGAAACCATATGATAATAAAATCAAAATGGAGATGTAGAAATTATTATTCACCTTAGATTGGATAAGGAAATTGAAGTTTGATTGAGATTGATTTCTTCTAGCTTGATCCTAAGCTTTTACTTTGATTTTCTCTTCTCTTCCTAATGGTCGGCCTTACTCTTCTTCTTACAGTTACTATTTTGTTTGAGATAAAAATGAATGTGTATAGCCTAATGAAAATGGTATAGGGGAAATGTGGGTGGCAATTTACCCGAATGCCCTTATGTTCAATTGCTTAATACTTAACCATTTATAAATTCATTAGTTTATATAAGCACGACCACTTAATTTATTAATCAACCTCAATCTCTTTATCTACATTATTCTATTTAACTTATTCTAATTAAATCTCCTGAATAATGTCAATAACATTAGGGGTGTTACAGACCTCCTTCGAAAGCATAAGATTCTTTTCAAAACATAATAAACATGCCTTTCTAAGTCCTTGTTAAATATTCACTTTCGAAACCAATGGTACCTTTCGACGGTATCGAAATACTTTTTAAAACATAGCTTTAAAACAAATAAAAGTACTCTATCGAAAGCATTGGGTTTACTCTTTAAAAACGTCCTTTGAGTCAAAATGATTATATAAGAAAGCAACTCTTTCGAAACCAATTATAAAATTGTTTTGGGGAAAAAGTTGATGGTGTCAAAACCATCTAGTCAAAAGCATCCACCTTTAAATTAACATATCAAAGGATAGAGTCGAAACCCCCTTTCGACTCCATTGCTTTCGAACCCTCAACCCCTTCGAAAACATTCAGGAAAAAGGCTTAGTTTAAGTTAAAACAAAGAGAACCCTTCGACAGCATAGATGGCTTCAATACAGTCGAACGGAGAAAATTTGCGGCTGGGTTTCGACTTGGTCAAAACCAATCCTTTCGAAAGCTAACACCTTTATGTAGCATGGAAACCTTCTTTGAAAGCCATTCATAAAACCTTTCCGAAAGCATGCGTTTCGACTGATGGAACTATGTTCTTGGAAGTGATATGCATTCGTCCTATTTAATGGAGGAAATGCGTCTTACTCTCCGAATAAGAAGCATGGACTCCAAAACCCTCAAATCAACGAAAAATTAATTCTTATACTCACTAAGTACTAGTGCTACCCCGACAACATTAGGAAATCCCTCTATTTTCAAGTTATCGATGTTACTTCGGTAACTCTGACAGTTTGTCAAAATTTTCCAAGTACCGGCATCACTCTGACAATGTCAGGAAACTCATCAACTGCAAGATTGGTTGGAGTCGATCCCCACTATCTAAAAAGATTGAAGTTACCCTGGCAATGCCATGTAAATTCCAAACTACAAGTCTTGCAAACATTTCGAATTGCAAAGCTGATTAGGAAATCGGCATACACCAACCAAAACTTGACATCGCTTAGAGATAGTCGTAGTCAAAGGAGAATCCAAGGGATTGAGCAGTCCATAGGTCTCTAGAGATAGAAACTAATACATGGATAGAATCTTAATACCGAACTTGTGAAAAGTTGATCGCGATTAAAGTATGAGATGCTCGGAATCGGTGATCTAAGCCATGAGTTCTCGAAGATAAGAGCTGCAATATGACTTTGACTGGGGGCAAACAGAGAATCACCTAGAGTGTCCAGTAGCTCCATTAGCTTTCATTTCCTCTGGCAGTTCTAATTTGTATGCTAATGGTGAAGATCCAGTGGAGTCTTGATCCAAATGATTGCACATGGGAGTTAGAGGACAAGATTACGATAGATTATCCTAAGCTTTTTGCAGATTAAAGGTAATTTTAAAATTTCTGGAAAATCTAATATATATGGTTGTTATGATATAATTTGTTTGCTTATGCATATGTTTGATAGATTCCCTAGAATCAGTAAATTTTTGTTATAAGTATTAGTGAAATTGTGAGGACACAATTCCTAAAAGGAGGGGTGAATGTAATGCCCCAAAATTTTGAGGAAAAATATTTTAATAAAATAATTCAGTTCTAAAATATTTAGACTAAATGTTGAAGGATTTCTTGATGAAATGATGTGCAAGAGTATGTGTGCACATGCACACTGGAAATGGCACAAGGAAAAGGTTTAAGATCTCTGAAAAATAAATGATGATAATAAAATAAATAAAGAAAGAAAGGAAGCATTTCAAATATAATTTTGAAATGTGAATTATCAATCCAATTAAAATATGTTTTTCTGTATACATTGAAATTAAATACTCTTTATGAAATTGGATATGTATACATACTGAAATTAAAAATATTAGTATATTGAAATTAAAAATATGAAACATATACATATGAATATTTTTATAGGAAGTAAGGAAGGATTAAATAAAATACATATACGTCTATACACAGGTACATTTTCTTTGAAGCAGGAATATATTGGAACTAAGCCAGAAAAATAACATAAAAATGGTATGAGATATAATATAAGTAAGTAAGTATGTGTAGGTAAAAATAATAAAGAGGATTTTCAGAAATGAATAAAAATATAAAATATGACTAAGTCACACCTTTAACATGACTTGAGCAAGTATTCAAAAATAGCCATTTTCTAGAAAAACAAAAGGAGGAAAGTACTGACCTTAATTAACTAGTATGGTCGGGGTATTAAGGATGGAAATGTGGATACAAAATGCATGATGCTAGCTAGGACAGAAATGGAATTTTATCTTGATAAAACCCTAGTGAAAATGCTTATAAATAAGTAGTTATAGCCAGGGAAATCATTTTTACCCGAGATACTTAAAATAAGAAAGGAAGAAAACATTTTAAAGGAAGGGAAAAATACTCAGGGATTTTCTGAATCAACTAGAAGGGGATACTTAGGTGAGTAATCTCACTAGATTCATGGCATTAAGGCCTGATATGAGGCAGCCAAACCTTTATGTTGCTATTGATATTTTCTGGTTTTTGTTAAACACAGTTTTATTAATATTCTTTGAATGGTTTCGATTTGATGTAATGTTTTGTTATGGATGCTCTTTGGTTGGCCTTGATTTGATAAGATGTTTTATTATGGATGTGCAAGCTACTGTTTTATTATTCTGAAAAGCTAAGGCATCAGATCTTGAAATCAAGGGAAGAATACTTATATCTGATATGGAATCATGGCAAGTAAATCTCAACAGAGAAAATAAAATAAGTTCCAATATACATTGTATAAGTGCTGAGGCTTTAGAAAAGATATTAGGGGTGCAATAGAGATTTCTATATGTTGAGTCCCTGATCAAATAACAAAATCTACAAGACAAAAATTATGATTCAGCTAGATCTTGAATCTGGCTCAATCATAGTTATTTGCAGATCATAATAAATTCATTATGCCATGTTTCTATTCTCAGTGTAAATATTCTTGTACTTGATTCAAAGACAAGATATATGTTAGCAACATTCTTGAAAATAACTATTTGTTTGCCTTTGGAAAATATGCTTGCAGTATTATAGGGGTGTTTCAATGAACACAGTGACATGTTCACTTACCTATCTGATGATAGGATTAAATAAATATAAATTAGTAAATGAACTAAGAACTATGAGCCAAGAAGGCTGCTGGAATGCTTGTCATATTTGAAGTATGCAAGTTTGGCACATGGTTTGTTTAAGCCCTGAGATCTTTGTGCAATGATGTGAACTAGTTCATTGCAATGTGTCCCTGTGAGTCCTTGATAGCAGATGAGGCTATGATTAAAGTGATATATATGTAAAGGCTATGCAAAGTTATGAAATAAGAATATGAGTATTTCTTAGATTTTTTGATTTGGAACCATGAGTGTTCCAGGGCATCTGAGTGCTGCAGATTGATGTGAATGCTTGCATAAACATGCTTGTGCTAATGGTTAATTTATGAAGTCATTGCATTTGCATAACAATTTATTTGAAACATAGTAACATAGTTGATTTAAGAAAATTGCTAAAGCAACTGGCTAGTATTTATGTATCATTAATGATGCTTAATATCATGAATATATTGATGTTGCTCATACCAGATCATTGATCTGACCCTTATTTGCTCATGGCATATGGGGGTGTCTCATTTCAAACTGAGGCAGCCACCAATGCACTTTCAGGGGATGCAAGACTTAAGTAGGAAGGAAGATGATGGCTAATGAGAAAAATGGATGAGCATGCTTGTTAGTTTTAATAAGAGTATAGAATGAGATATATGCATGTATTCATGGAAATAGAGTTTTTAAATTTTTTGTTATGTAATGAATTTGCTATGTTTGTCTGAACTGGTTTTTTTTGTTATATTTTGTTATGTATTAAGGTTTGAGAATTGAAAGATTATCTGAGTTATGAACAAGAGAACAAGCTTAAAGTATTATCCATCAAAATCTGAAAGAATATATATATATATATATATATATACTTGAGCAATTAACTAACATATTCTATACTTTGCATTAGACAATCTGGTGTCATTTAAAAGCATTAAGTTTGGGGTAAATTATGGTTTAACCTGGGGTAATCTTTCAGGTATTTAGTTACCTTTCATTGGAGAATTTTGTAAAAGAATTCAAGTCCATTTGTGAGTTGTTTTGTGAAATGTATATATTTTAAATAAGACATCAAGTAGTTTGCAAATGAATAACATTTTAAAAAGACATGGTTGATGTTTGTCTGGTTGGTCATATTGGTCTGTAATTCAGTAGTGAAATGCACTACAAACCCTTTGTCCATTTAGCAAGTGTTTAACCTAAAACTTCCTTTCAAATGCTATAAATGTATGTGCATTTTGGAACTGGTTTGTATTATCAAACCAGAGAACACTCTGCAATTAAACCTGGCTCACCAAAAATCCAGGGATTGCACCATTTACAAACACTTCCAGAAAATTTAGAAACCAACATGCACAAGAACAAAACATGGTGTGATTTATAGGCTAAGTTAAAAGCAGATGAATTTCAAAGAAAAATCATGAGCCAAAAATGATATATATAAATATCATTTTCTGGCCTTAATCAAATATTAAACATTTGAATTGTACAAAAAAAATATAATCTCAAGCATTCAGAGATTATCTTGTCAAGATAAATTATTAATAAATCTTAATTTGAATAATCAAAGTTATCATTATAAATAAATATGAGCAGGATCTACTCATATACTATAAGTATCAAGAACATGAAAATCAATAATGGGATGGGAAATTTAAAATTCAATTCAAATCAAACAGAATATGCTCTTGTTTACAAAATTTAAATATATATATATATATACTCTAATTTAAACAAGAGGGACATATACATCATCATATGTATATGTATATTTTTATGATTAAACTAATATACTTATATTAGTAGGAATTTTAAAATCCTGGATAAATTGTTTGAAAAGAAAATGACTCTGAGAATTAAATATAGAAATGTAAAAAAAAATTCACCCAAAATTGAGGGCAAATTTGGAGGGTCATTTCAGTTGGTATCAGAGCAAATGGTTGCATTGATTGTTGAATACTATAGAAATGTATTACATCTGTTTGTTTTGGATGAAATAATTTAGATAAGAAAATATTAATTATAGAAAATACTCATAGTACACTAATACTATTTGCCCATAACTTGGTTAGCAAACCATGGTAGGAAGGGGATCACATCATGCAGGAACAAGTGCACCACAAATGCTTCATATGCAAGAGTTTGTAAGAGTTTTAAGGGATGGAATTGGGCATAGGCCTGAGAATCCACATGAGGAACTTTCAAAACTATTAAAGGCTTATACAAACTTGGGAGGCAAAAGTTTTGAAGGGACTGCGAATGTGATGGAAATTCAAGCATGGTTTTGGACACTGGATAGGATTTTCAATGACATGCAGCTTGATGATCAGAGGAAGAGGCAAGTGGCTTCAAGATAGCTGAAAGGAGTAGCTTTAGGCTGGTGGGAGGTGATCATAGCTGGGAGAATTGAAAATGAAATCACTTGGAATCAATTCAAGGAGATGTTGGAGGCAAGATTTGTACCAGCATCAGCTAAGACCACATTACTTGAAGAATTTATTAGACTCAGGCAAGGAACTTTGAATGTCACTGAGTATACTCAAAAGTTTGAAGGATTATCCAAATATGGAGCAATGCTAGTGGCATATGAAGCATCCAAAAATGATAGGTACATTAGAGGTTTGAACCCAGGACTTAGCAGAGCCATGCTACCATATGTAGATAGGACTTTTGATCAAGTAATAGATCTGGCATTGAAATTGGAATAGCATGACAAGGAAAGAGAGAAGTACATGAATTTTAAGAACCAAAATAACAAGAAGAATAAGGGAAGATATCACCCTTATGATAAAAAGAAGGAGGAGACAGACAACAAAAGGCCAATGACACCAAGGCTAATGATGCTAAGAAGAAATTGGTCTGCCATCATTGTGGAAAGGAAGGAAACATTAAACCAAGGTGTCCAGAGTTAAAAGGAGGAGCCTTCAAATGCTACCTATGTGGGAAAGAGGGCATATGAAGAGGAACTGTCCCGAGTACAAGCAACAAGGGAAGTTAGCAAATCTGGATGGCAAAAGCAAATCTACAGTGGAAATTAATGCTGAAAATCATAGCCAAGTGGAAGGTACACTACTTATTTGTACCATACCCATAGCAGTAGTATATGATACTAGGGAAACTCACTCTTTGATTTCTTATGAATTAGTTAAAATGCTAAAATTGAATTGCATATTGGTTGAAACTCCATTGCTTATACAAAGTCCACTGGGGAGTTCTAGTGTTTTAGATATGATTTGTGTGGATGTGGAATTAAACATAGGTGGAAACATTTTCATTTCGAATTTATATGTTTTAAACTACCCAAATATAGGTGTTGTATTGGGGGTAGACTGGTTAAGGCAATTTAAAGCCATAATTAACTTAGAATCATCCACCATATCATTGCAAAATCTTAGGGGCCAGAGAATCATAATTTTATGTGAAGTGGCTAAAGAAAGGAAATTATATCATCTAATTGACTTGGAAAAAGATTCCGGTGAACTTACTATTGAAGAAATTCCCATAGTCAATAAATACTTGGATGTGTTTGGGGAGGTTAAGGGTGTTCCACACCATAGACCAGTAGAGTTTCAAATCAATCTTATTCTTGGAGCAAGCCCAATAATAAAGAAGCCCTATAGAATGGGGCCAAGTGAACTGAAAGAATTGAAAAATCAGTTAGAAGAATTAGAAAGCAAAGGATTTATAAGGCCAAGTAATTCACGCTGGGGTGCTCCAGTAGTGTTTGTAAGAAAACATGATGGTACTTTGAGAATGTGTATAGATTACAGAGAGCTAAATAAAGTTACTATTAAGAATAAATACCCATTGCCTAGAATTGATGATCTCTTTGATCAACTCGGTGGAGCTAAAATATTTTCTAGGTTAGACTTAGCATCTGGGTTCCATCAGATGAAGGTTGAGGACTCAAGTGTTAAGTACACTGCATTTAACACTAGATATGGTTTGTATGAGTTTCTAGTTATGCCATTTGGGCTGACAAATGCCCCTTCATATTTTGTAGATTTAATGAATAGAATATTCAGAGATTATTTAGACAAGTTTGTGCTAATTTTTATTGATGATATTTGGTTTATTCCAAAACAGTAGAAGAGCATAAAAATCATTTGCATCTGGTTTTGTCTAGATTAAGGGAAAAAGATTTAAAGGCAAAATTTTCAAAATGTGCATTTTGGAAAGAGGAAGTACATTTCCTTGGCCATGTTATTTCTGCAAAAGGAATTTTAGTGAACCCCAATAAGGTTGTAGCAATTCAAGCATGGAAAAGACCAAGAACAGTGAGTAATGTAAGATCATTTATGGGGATGGCAGGATATTATAGGAGATTTATAAAAGATTTTTCTAAAATGTCATCACCACTTACAAATTTAAGTAGAAAGAATCAAGTATTTATATGGACTGGAAAATGTGAGCAAGCTTTTATCAAAATAAAGGAAACCTTAGTTAATGCACCAGTGTTGAGAGTACCTGAAGGAAATGAGGGATTAATTGTGTATACTGATGCAAGTGGCTTTGGGCTAGGGGCTGTGTTGATGCAACAAGACCAAGTAATAGCCTATGCATCTAGGCAATTAAAGCCACATGAAACTAGGTATGCAACCCATGATCTTGAACTAGCAGCAGTAGTGTATGCCTTGAAGCTTTGGAGACATTACTTATTAGGTGCCAAATTTATTTTGTACACTGATCATAAGGCACTGAAATATCTATTCTCACAAAAAGATTTAAACATGAGGCAACATAGGTGGGTGGAGTTTCTAGCTGCCTATGACTTAGATATACTCTATACACCAGGTAAAGCAAACAAAGTTGTTGATGCTCTAAGTAGACAACATGCTAAGTTAGCTATGATGATGATAGAAGAGTTTAAAGACTTGTCTTTGCTTGTTGAGTTAGAAATTGGGGAGAATGGCTGTGTGCACATGGATGTGCATGTGCATGGTGCACAGGAAAATAGAGGGAAGTTGAGCTTGATGACACTTCAATCTGAATTAATTTTGAAGGTAAGTAAAATGCAAGACCAAGACCCTATTATAGTTGAGAAGAAAATTCTCATATCAAAACGAGAAGAAGTGACAAATTACCATATTGATAAAAATGATTATTTAAGGAACAAGAATATGATATGTGTTCCTGAAAACACAGAATTGAAGGAGGAAATTTTAAATGAATATCATAGGAGTAAGTACTCTATACACCTAGGCAGTACAAAAATGTATCAAAATTTGAAAAGAAATTTTTGGTGGAAGGGAATGAGATCAGGTGTGGCCAAACATGTTGCAAAGTGTATGACTTGCCAACAAGTTAAAGCAGAAACACAAAGACCATCAGGATTGTTACAACCTCTAAGCATACCATAGTAAAAATGGGAGGATATATCTATGGATTTCATAGATGGCCAGCCTAGATCTAAAAGAGGAAACACAAGCATATGGGTAATAGTGGATAGGCTAACTAAAGTAGCACATTTTATCCCAGTGAAATCAGAAAGAAATGCACCAAAATTGGCTCAAGTATTCATGAAAGAGGTGGTAAGATTACATGGCATTCCCAAAACCATTGTGAGTGATAGGGATACCATCTTCACCTCAAGATTCTGGAAAAGTTTTCAAGAGGCCATGGGGAGTGGGTTATGCTTAAGCACTGCCTACCATCCACAATCAGATGGAAAAACTGAGGTGGTGAACAAAGTTCTAGAAGACTTATTGAGAGCATGTGCATTGGATTTTGGAGGCAACTAGGAGGATCATCTCCATCTAGCCGAGTTTACATACAATAATAGTTATCAAAGCACCATAGGGATGGCTCCATTTGAAGCCTTATATGGCAAGCCATGTTTATCACCTGTATGTTGGGTAGAGACAGGAGAGAGGGCTGTTTTAGGACTTGAATATGTAAAAGAGACTACAGAGAAAATTGGGCTAATAAGAAAAAGGATGGCAGCAGCTCAAGATAGGCAAAAGAAGTTTGCAGACATGAAGAGAAAGCAGGTGGAATATGGAGTGGAAGACTTTGTTTTTATCAAGGTTTCACCCATGAAAAAGGTTCTGAGGTTTGGCAAGCAAGGAAAGCTCACACCAAGGTATGTTGGACCCTATAAAATTTTGGAAAGAATAGGCTCATTAGTATACAAATTAGAACTGCCAGAGGAAATGAAAGCAATGCAAAATGTGTTTCATGTATCATAACTTAGAAGATGGGTACATGATAAGGAAGAGATTTTGGAGAAAACTACTCAAGTCCAGATCAACCCTGACATGGTTTATGAAAAGGAACCAGTGGGGATTTTAGCTAAAGAAGAAAAGAAATTAAGAAGTAAAACTTTGAAACTGGTGAAGATCCAGTGGAGTCTTGATCCAAATGATTGCACATGGGAGTTAGAGGACAAGATTACGATAGATTATCCTAAGCTTTTCGCAAATTAAAGGTAATTTTAAAATTTCTGGAAAATCTAATATATATATGGTTGTTATGATATAATTTGTTTGCTTATGCATATGTTTGATAGATTCCCTAGAATCGGTAAATTTTTGTTATAAGTATTAGAGAAATTGTGAGGACACAATTCCTAAAAGGAGGGGTGAATGTAATGCCCCAAAATTTTGAGGAAAATTATTTTAATAAAATAATTCAGTTCTAAAATATTTAGACTAAATGTTGAAGGATTTCTTGATGAAATGATGTGCAAGAGTATGTGTGCACATGCACACTGGAAATGGCACAAGGAAAAGGTTTAAGATCTCTAAAATGATGATAATAAAATAAATAAAGAAAGAAAGGAAGCATTTCAAATATGATTTTGAAATGTGAATTATCAATCCAATTAAAGTATGTTTTTCTGTATACATTGAAATTAAATACTCTTTATGAAATTGGATATGTATACATACTGAAATTAAAAATATTAGTATATTGAAATTAAAAATATGAAACATATACATATGAATATTTTTATAGGAAGTAAGGAAGGATTAAATAAAATACATATACGTCTATACACAAGTACATTTTCTTTGAAGCAGGAATATATTGGAACTAAGCCAGAAAAATAACATAAAAATAGTATGAGATATAATATAAGTAAGTAAGTATGTGTAGGTAAAAATAGTAAAGAGGATTTTCAGAAATGAATAAAAATATAAAATATGACTAAGTCACACCTTTAACATGACTTGAGCAAGTATTCAAAAATAGCCATTTTCTGGAAAAGCAAAAGGAGGAAAGTACTGACCTTAATTAACTAGTATGGTCGTGGTATTATGGATGGAAATGTGGATACAAAATGCATGATGCTAGCCAGGATAGAAATGGAATTTTATCTCGATAAAACCCTAGTGAAAATTCTTATAAATAAGTAGTTATAGCCAGGGAAATCATTTTTACCCAAGATACTTAAAATAAGAAAGGAAGAAAACATTTTAAAGGAAGGGAAAAATACTCAGGGATTTTCTGAATCAACTAGAAGGGGATACTTAGGTGAGTAATCTCACTAGATTCATGGCATTAAGACCTGATATGAGGCAGCCAAACCTTTATGTTGCTATTGATATTTTCTGGTTTTTGTTAAACACAGTTTTATTAATATTCTTTGAATGGTTTTGATTTGATGTAGGATGCTCTTTGGTTGGCCCGTATTTGATAAGATGTTTTATTATGGATGTGCAAGCTACTGTTTATTATTCTGAAAAGCTAAGCATCAGATCTTGAAATCAAGGGAAGAATACTTATATCTGATATGGAATCATGGCAAGTAAATCTCAACAGAGAAAATAAAATAAGCTGCAATATACATTGTATAAGTGCTGAGGCTTTAGAAAAGATATTAGGGGTGCAATAGAGATTTCTATGTGCTGAGTCCCTAATCAAATAGCAAAATCTACAAGACAAAAAATATGATTCAGCTAGATCTTGAATCTGGCTCAATCATAGTTATTTGCAGATCATAATAAATTCATTATGCCATGTTTCTATTCTCAGTGTAAATATTCTTGTACTTGATTCAAAGACAAGATATATGTTAGCAACATTCTTGAAAATATCTGTGACGACCGCCCATGACCCCTGCACCGAACCTAGAGATAGTGCGCTGTAAAGTATGTCAAGCGACCATGGACGATTGTCAGGGTAATTTAAAACAGCAGAATCTATCGTATTACTCACAGCGCATGGACAAAATACAATAGAATATATATATAGTGAAGCTTCACAGAATAGAATCTCATCAATAAAACTTCATAATAGTCGAATACAATCATCTGAATAGCCAATACATCAAGCCTCACTACATAACACTTAGAGAATATACAAACAGCGGAACACCCAGTACATATAGTAAGAAGATAATATGCAAGCCTCCAGCTCGTCTTCGATATCAGCATCGTGGAAGGCAAGAACAGCACCTGTCACCTGCTACCTAGTCTGCCCGTCCCAAAATGGACGAACAGCCCAAGGCAATAAGAGTTAAAACATAAAGCCTTGAGTCAGACAACAGTCTTAGTGAGCGGTAAATTAACTAACAACATACCAAAAAAAGCATAAAGGAAAAAGGAATAGGAATCCAACCCTCCCACTCCACCTCTTTCTACAGTGATAGCCCCCAGACACACACTAAGCAGAAGCAAACATAGCAAAGCATACAATTTAGAAGAAAGCAATTATCACTCGAGTCAAGGGCGATGTTTTCCAAGTACAAACCCCCAAGGCCTAAACCAAGATCAGATAAGCACCCAGAAAACACTGCTCTTGAGACCGAATGACGATACAACCAAACATCCATGACTCTGGCTATCACTGTTATCATTGCTTCGATATCATCGTTAATTGAATGACCGGCTCTTTATTTCATCCGTCCGTCAAGGGCTAATGGAATCCCCGGTTCTAAACATAACTCCGCACGTCATCGTGACCCGTGCCTAGGACTATCAAATCTGCCCAGAGTACTTGACTACCAATCAGTAGCCTTCAGGGACTATCGAATCTGCCCAACGTACTCTTGCTTTGAGCATGCTAGAACCTTCAACAACGATGATATCTCAGCCTTCTAGTCATCCTCCTCGACGACTATTTCCATACTAGCTCAAGCGCCTCTCAAGCAAACCATTATCCTCAAAACTCGAACCATATCACCGAGTTAACAATTCTGCTTGGTATGATCCCGTCTGGATTAGACCAAGGCTATCTCATATCATACTTCGCCTCATCATCATCATAGCGAAGCTTCATCTCAACATCATCATCCATTCTATCCATATGAGCTTCACCATCCGCTACATATGCCACAAGCAGCTTTTCCAATTCAAGAGCCTTTCCCTTAGCTTTTGAATCATCTTCAGTCTAAATCAAATCATCAATCATCTAATTCATAACAATCAATCAAGTCAAACATTAATCCAATTAAACAAGCATTCAAATATGATTTAAATAGGAAATTATAACAATAATGGCAATTTCATAAATAAAGAGTCAAAAGTCTAACAAGCATGAAAACATGAGCAATATCTCTATAATCTTGATGAATGAACTTGCATAGGTTCACATGTAGTAAAATGGATGCCAAATCATTTTGAACAATGGATCTATATGGATCTATACTTAGGATTAAGAAAATGCATGAAAATCACTACTTTACACAAAATCAAGCCAACGATCCGATATACTCCTTTGGATCCGTGTGAGAGATAATCACCACTCACCAAATCACCTAAACAACCCAAAAGCAACACACTTCAGATCTGGACAGCGAAGGATCTAACTCGATCTATCACAAATCCGCTTCAAACGATGAAATCTCTCTTCGAAGAATGTAGATCTTCAATCTAAGCTCTTCAATCTTCGATTTGATCTTCGATTTGGATGGAAGGAATCACAAGATTAAAGTGGAGAAAAGAAGTGAAGAAGTGTAGAAGTCGAGCTCTCAAAATGGTAGCACTTCGTCGCTTCGAAATCCGGATCCCAAAAATGAAGAAAAACTCTCCTATTTATAGGCTGAAATCCACCTTAGGTCGTCCGCTTCTCTTAGGTCGTCCACGACCTAAAACCCCACGACTTAACAACCTCCGACTTAACAACCTAGCACCTGCGCACGACTTAACGACATATGCGCATCCGCGACCTACGACCTAACGACTTAGCAGATAAGCGCATCCACGACCTAACGACACTCCACGACTTACGACCTAACGCATGTGCTTCTACGACCTACGACTTAACCCAGATTTGCGCATATACGCAACCTACGACTTAACTAACCTGCGACCTAACACACGCTTCCTCGCGACCTACGACCTAACACATACGCGACCTAACACACATAGAAACCCACGACCTAACTAACTTAGGTCGTCTACGACCTAACTCAACATAGCTCCTTAGGTCGTCTACGACCTAACTACTAGGTCGCTAACTCCTATAGGTCGCTCACTATCTTAAGTCGCTAACTCTCTTAGGTCGCTCACTATCTTAGGTCGCTAACTCTCTTAATCCCTTAGGTCGTTAATTCCTTAAGTCGTCTATCCCTTAAGTCGGTAAATTCCTTAGGTCGTTAACTCGCTCAACCGACCTAACACTTAACCCATCCACGACCTAACTCTTAACTCGTCCATTTTCTTAGGTCGCCCCAATTCTTAAGTCGCACACGACTTACAACATACCCTAGGTCGTTCACGACCTAAGACTTGCACGAATTCTGCCCAAACTTTATAACGACTTATCGACTCTAATAATACCGGATTTTTCGATCCGTAAAAATACGGGTCGTTACATTCTCTCCCCCTTAGGAATTTCGCCCCCGAAATTCCAAACAAACAAGAGCAATCAGAGATTATTCTACATGCCTATCATCCATAGCAATCAACAAACCATGCATCCAATTCTAGCCTAGCATGCAGAATTCTAAAACTAGAACAAGTTACAATGTCGTTAGATGACACGACACCTTAGGGCCATACCTTGAAGAGTTCAGGATGAGCTGCTTTCATCCTCTCTTCCACCTCCCATGTATAGTCGTTATCATCATCACTCCATTGTATCTTGAGCAACTTAACTACCTTCCTCATAAGCTGTTTCGTGTCGGTTTCCACAACACGAAGTGGCTTACGAGGTCTCTTATCGACTGGATCAACTTCGAAATCTTCACAGCTATCAGCAGAAATCACTGTATTCGAGTCGTGCACATACTTCCGTAGATACGATACATGAAAAACATTGTGCACACCCGACATCTTTTCTGGTAACTCCAATCTGTAGGCGAGCTTTCCAATTCGCTCGATGATCGAGAATGGTCCAACAAATCTCGGAGTCAATTTTCCTTTCCTCCCGAATCGAATAACATTCTTCAATGTAGAAATCTTCACAAAAACCATATCACCTACGTCGAATTCCAAATCCTTACGATGCTTATCGGCGTAACTTTTCTAACGGTCTTGGGCTGCCTTCATTCGTTGCCGAATGATCTCTATACAATCTCTATAGCCTCGGGTTTGGACTCGGGAAAGGTTTGGATTTGGCTTGAGTTAGTATCGGGTAGTTCGCGAGTGTTTTATCAGTTGTAATAGTTTTTAAATAAAATAATAAATAAAAGGTTGTACGTTCTTATATATTCATCTCTACTCCTACTCTTTCATTTTTCTTTCATCTCTTAAAACCAAAACTAAACTAGAGAAAATATATAGAAAACTAAACAACCTCTTTCAAGCTTTCAATCTGAATCAAGCAAGCTAAATTCAAGTTGCAGTTCAAATTCAACTATTAGTTCAAAATCAAGCCCAGTTTTCAAAAGCTTGTTCTCTGCTCAACAAAATACAGTGAGTAAACATACCCTTTTAAAGCTAAATCTGTTGTATACGTTGATGCATGTGATAAATTTTTTGTAGTAATGTTGTGAATAATGCTTTGCATTGATGAATGAAGATGTTTGCATGTATATAAATATGAAGTACTGTGTGTGCATGTCTGTATACAGATAACTTGTCTTTGTTTTGTTTTTAACAGACTAAAACAAGTTCAAAAATCCAAATCACTTTCCCCAATCTCTTTTAGGATTTGATCTCTAAACGAAATATGTTAGTATTAACTAAATTCTATTTTTAAGTGTTTTGAAAATTTAAATAAAAGAGTTAAGAGATAAAAATATTTAAGAATAATTTAACTGATAATAAGCATTATAATTATAATTCTTGCTTCGTTCCTTTTCGGGGACGAAAAGATTTAAAGGGGGGAGGAATGTGATGACCCGGGATTTTGGTAATATTTATTTGATAATATTCTTATATATTTATTTAAATTGAAAAACTTATTCTTTTCAAACAAATAAAATATGTGTTTTCAAATTACTATTGTTTATATATATATATATGTAGATTGTAAATAGAACTTGGATTTGAAATTCAAAGGTAAATATCTTAAAAATAAATTAGATTTAAAAACTCTACATTTTAAAAAAACACTAAAGTATATATACATAGTTATTAATTAAAATACAAAATAGCTTAAGCCAAAATAAGAACAAATAAATAGGCTTAATATTTTTCTTTAAAGTTATATCAAATAAGTAAAAAAGAAATGTAAATAAAAAAATATAAAATATAAAACATAAATAAATATAACATACATGCATTAAGACAATTGTAAGTTAAGTATAACATGCAAATTACAACTGTCGAAGTCGAGCATCTCGTACCAAACTGGAACAAAACCGAACCACCCAAAATCACCTCGACCCGACGCCTTCGACCACCACCGTTCGAAACTTCGTCCATAGATTTGCGACCAACCACGCACCTATTCCCCTACCTCCGATCAACTCCGGTGCTTCGATGACGATGCAGTAGCCTCTCAAACCCAGACGACCAACACAGGGAACTAAACCCTAAATTGATGCCGTATTATCGCCACGGTGGTCAGAAAATCAACTGACCATTTTTCCCGAGATCGTCAACCTCCCCGCTACCTCCAACAATGATCCCGACCACCCAGCTCACTCCGATCACCAGAAAATGCCCAAAACACAAACTCCATTCAACCCGAGATTCCTCACTCGAAACAACATTAAAAATCAGGATTTTACCTTTCAAATTCATGAATTTCGAAGACGATTTAGATCACATAGGTGAATCAAAGAATCATGATATTCAAATTTGAGATGTTTTAGAGTTTCACTATATTTTCCCATTTTCCAGAAAATATTCAAACTAATTATACTTACAATATTTTTAAATCTTAGATCTCGTTAATTCAAATAAGCTTTCTTTATATATATTAACTTAAAAGTGAATGAAGGAAGAGATTTAAATTTTTGAACTTGTTTTTAGTCTATAAATTCAAAACAGAGACTTATATATATATACACAGACATGCACACTCAAACAAATTCCTATTTACATACATGCAAGCATAATATACATTCATGCAAACATCCATCACATCATCATTTCAAATATCCATCACATGCAACTAGTTAAAACAAGTTTAAGCTTTGTTTACTCACCTGTTGTTTGCATAGAGAAATAGCCTTGAGATTTGGAAAACTGGAATTGCATTTGATCATTGAAACTGCTGTTTGATTTTGATCTGTAGCTTGATGTTTGATTTGAATCCATTTTATGTTGAGTTGATCCTGAATCTACTATGTTACTTTAGCTCAGTTAAATAAATTAATTAATAACAATTAAGAAGGGTTATAAGTAGTTAATATAATTTGTGTTAAATTAAATTAATTATAAATTATGTGATTAATTAATCTTGCTTATGGATGATTAAATTGTATTGAATGCTTGGATTGATTAATATATCTGGTATGTTAATCTGTGATATTCTATGATATGAAATGCTTTGGATTGAGCAGTTGATAAATGTGAGACATTTGTTTAAATAGATATCTATGATGGAAATTTCTGTATGAGTATGACATTCTGAATTTAAATTGAATTGTTTTCCTTAAACAACTTGGTTTAAAAGATGGCATTGAATTCGAAGAGATTGGGGTCGGATATCAGTAATATCCGGAACCACTTCGATTAGTAACTATCTATAATTCTTTATAGATTTGATTATAGAATCAAATAGGCTGGAATGGAATAAATTAAGTAAACTGGACCACTGATAACTAAGTACGGTACTTAGATATCATTTCATGATATAAATGTTTGATTATAAACAAGATAAGAATCGTAGAGAGATACGAGTTACCCTGGTTTGCAATTAAGTTTTATAGCTCAGTATTTTCTAGTTATACGGGTTTACTCACGCTGGTTTCTAGCCTGACCCGGGTGTTACTTTATTGTAATGCTCGGGTCAGACCGAGTATTATAGATTTTCAGGTTAGGACGTTCTGGAGCTCAGGTGGCGAGCTGGATGGCAGGGACGTATGGAGTATATTCCGCTGTGTATTTGAGTTGTTTTTCTGGGACAAGTTGTTATACTGTCCATTTATGTGTGAATGGTTGTACTCTGATGTATTGAATGTAAATTGACAAATCAGCTTTTCTTTGTATAAATGCTATTATTTGATATTATATTTTGATCCGCTGCGAATGTGAGATTATGTGCTGTTGTTTTCTGTTTCTTCATCTACCACTTTTTCTTCTTTACCCTAACAATCTTGATTTCCGGCATTCGATTGCTCGGCACTTCTATAGTGAACGTATTAGTGTCGAATTTTCGGGGTCGAAAATTTCGGGTCGTTACATTTGGTTTTCTTTCAACTTTTAAAACCAAAACTAAACCAGAGAAAATATATAGAAAACTAAACAACCTCTTTCAAGCTTTCAATCTGAATCAAGCAAGCTAATTCAAGTTCATCTCAGCATAGATTCAAATTTCCACTTATTCAAGTTGCAGTTCAAAATCAACTATCAGTTCAAAATCAACTATCAGTACAAAATCAAGCCCAGTTTTCAAAAGCTTGTTCTCTGTTCTCTGCTCAACAAAATACAATGAGTAAACATACCCTTTTAAAGCTAAATCTGTTGTATACATTGATGCATGTGATAAACCAAATGTAACGACCCGAAATTTTTGACCTCGAAAATTCGACACTAATACGTTCACTGTAGAAGTGTCGAGCAATCGAACGCCGAAAATCCCAAATTGTTAGGGTAAAGAAGAAAAGGAGGTAGAAGAAGAAACAGAAAACAACAGCACCGAATCTCACAATCATAGCGGATCAAAATATAATATCAAATAACAGCATTTACATAAAGAAAGTTGTAAATGTCAATTTACATAAAAAATATCAGAGTAAAATCATTCACAATAAACAGGACAGTTATAATTAACTTGTCCCTGAATACAATCAATACAAGTTCTAATACACAGCGGAATATACTCCATACGTTCCTGCCATCCAGCTCGTCTCCAGAACTCCAGAATGTCCTAACCTGAAAATCTGGGATTTCCGGCATTCGATTGCTCGGCACTTCTACAATGAACATATTAGTGTCGAATTTTCGGGGTCGAAAATTATGGGTCATTACATTTGGATAATAGTGTCTACAGAAAGTAAAATAGAATCTAGCTGAAATGCTTGCATCTCACGTTTCAGCATAGTTGGGCACAATCAAAACCCTACAGGCACTTATTGGAGATTGGATTCCTACATTTTAAAAAAAATTATTTATTTATTTCAAAATATCTTCACAAGGTATATTCTACACTTCAACCCTTTAAAAATTTATTTCCATAGGGATTTGAGAAGAAGGAGAAGAAGATAGCCTCGGGTTTGGACTCGGGGAAGATTTGGATTTGGCTCGAGTTAGTATCGGGTAGTTCGCGTGTGTTTTATCAGTTGTAACAGTTTTTAAAACAAAACAAAGTTTAAAAAGAAAAAAAAGAAGGAAAAGAAGAAGAAGGCCTTTGAATCAGGTTTGCGTGTGGATGTGCACTGGGTTTGGCTTGGGTCGGCACTAGGGAATTAACAAGGTTTTTAAGTAAAACAAAATCAAGTTTTAAACAATTTTCTTAATAAATTTCTTTAAATAATAAATGTTTTATTAAATATTTGGTTAGTTAAAAGTTGTATAATAATTTATTTTAATTAAGTTTAGAGTATTTTATTGTACGCCTATTATTTTAAATTAATCCTTAAGTTTATTTAAATGAAATTAAATGGTGTAATTAAGTAGTTGTTTAAAGGAAGTAAAATGTTTTTAATCATTAATTTAAGGATCTTAGTTGTTTTATATGCTAATAATGAATTAATTCCAAAGGTTTGTTAAATAAAATTTAAATGATAATTAAGTAAAATGATTAAAGATAAATGGGTTTATACTTTTAATTAATTAAGATATTAAGTAATTATGAATGATAATTAATTAATTCCAATAATCAATTAAAATAAAATAAATGGCTTGAAATTAATTAATAACAATTAAGAAGGGTTATAAGTAGTTAATTTAATTTTTTTTAATTAAATTAATTATAAATTGTGTGATTAATTAATCTTGCTTATGGATGATTAAATTGTAATGAATGCTTGGATTGATTAATATCTCTGGTATGTTAATCTGTGATATTCTATGATATGAAATGCTTTGGATTGAGAAGTTGATAAATGTGAGACATTTGTTTAAATAGATATATGTGATGGAAATTTCTGTGTGAGTATGACATTCTGAATTTAAATTGAATTATTTTCCTTAAACAACTTGGTTTAAAAGATGGCATTGAATTCGAAGAGATCGGGGTCGGATATCAGCAATATCCGGAACCACTTCGATTAGTAACTATCTATAACTCTTTATAGATTTTATTATAGAATCAAATAGGCTGGAATGGAATAAATTAAGTAAACTGGACCATTGATAACTAAGTACGGTACTTAGATATCATTTCGTGATATAAATGTTTGACTATAGCAAGATAAGAACTCGTAGTGAGGTACGAGTTACCCTAGTTTTCAAAGAAGTTTTATAACTTAGCATTTCAAGTTATGGGTTTACTTACGCTGGTTTCCAGCCTGACTCGGGTGTTACTTTATTGTTATGCTCAGGTCAGACCGAGTATTACAGATTTTCAGGTTAGGACGTTCTGGAGTTCGAAGACGAGCTGGATGGCAAGAACGTATGGAGTATATTCCGCTGTGTATTAGAACTTGTATTGATTGTATTCAAGGACAAGTTAATTATAACTGTCCAGTTTATTGTGAATGATTTTACTCTGATATATTGTATGTAAATTGACATTTATAGTTTTCTTTGTGTAAATGCTGTTATTTGATATTATATTTTGATCCGCTGCGATTGTGAGATTCTATGCTGTTGTTTTCTATTTCTTCTTCTACCTCTTTTTCTTCTTTACCCTAACAATCTGGGATTTTTGGCGTTCGATTGCTCGGCACTTCTACAGTGAACGTATTAATGTCGAATTTTCGGGGTCGAAAATTTCGGGTCGTTACATTTGGTATCAGAGCAGAAGGTTAAGCGGAAACCTTGGCTCTGGTGGGTTTACTCATTAAGGATAGGGTTAGTAGTACCCTAGAATGAGTTGAGTGTATTATATATGAGGGCGTACTTGTTATTTTCTTATATAAAGATTTTAAAACGGTTTTAAAAATGATTTGCATATAAGCCTATATTTTGATATATAAAGCAATAATTTTTCTAATTATTATATATATTAAGGTAATTGGTTGTTGATTATTGAAATTAAATATAATAAGTTTAAGTTCAAATGGGAATTGATTTGAATTGGAATTGAATCAATTTAATGGGATGGGAAATTGATTGGAAGTGGAGATTGGGAAATTGAACCAGTTTGACTCTGAAACTATTTTCAAATAAATTGTTTTAATATAAACTGTTTTAAATCTATTTTCCTAGCTATTTACTATACAACCTTTCTTTTTAAAACCCAAACTATCTTATACTTATTTTACAACTATTTTGAAAACTAATTACTATTTTACAACTATTTTTGCAACTAACTATTCTACAACTATTTAACTATTTTACAACTATTTTATAATTACTTAACTATTCTATTGCTATTTACAACTAATAACTATTTTACAACTACTTATCTATTTTAAACTTTTCAAGCTATTTTCTAAATAAAACTAGTCAGAGTGCAAACTGTTTATAATTAAACACCAAGTGAGATAAGAATCGAAATGATAACCCAAATGGAAATTGAAGCAATTGTGAATAAGTGAATGACAATCAAAATGAATATGAATAAAAAGAAAGTTGATTTAGCTAATAATCAATGAAGATAAGTACGTAGGATGTACGTACTTATTCTATTCGCATAATGATTTGATCCAAATTCGAGCACAGAATTTCGAGATAGTATATCGATCCGAGTTGGGATTTTTCACTCGATTTTCAACGGCGAACCCTGGATATGGATTTTTGATTGATTCTGGAAATTCTTTATCATAGTTATGGCTATGCAAGGAGAATGACAGTTTTTGATCAAGAAAGCAGATCTGAGTCCGCATTAGGGAGTCGGGTGGACGATACTAGTTCGGAAGTGAAATTGTGTGATCGAGTGAGCGATCAGATTTGATATTGCGTACGGATGATATATGTACATCGTACGTGCTTAAATGAAATTGATATTGGAAATTTTGAAAAGAAAAGTAAAAATGATTTTTGAAAGGAAAAGTATATTTTGAGAAATACATGATGAATAAAAGTGGAAATTGGATATCTCTATAACTGGAACTCATTTTATAAAAAGTAAGTAATGTGGCAAGTAACTTTATAAAGGAAATCGAATTTGAATATTTGATTTGGCATAAATAAGATGTGTGTGTGTGTGTGTGTATATATATATATTTGTTATATATGATAAACTCCCCTTGTTAAATCTATAACCAGAGGAAAAGATCTTTGAAAAATATTTGAAGTATAAAAAGGAATTTATATAAGTAGGAAGTGATCTTTAAAAAAATATTTTGTTCTAGTTAAAAGAATAAACTTATATATATCTATATATATAAATGATTTTATGAGAATGATTTTAGGAAAAAGGTTTTTGGAACCCATTGATTTTGAAAGGCTTTGATTTTTGGGGAAATCAATTTTGGAATTTTGGAAAGCCAAGTTTGAGAATTATCGATTTTGGATATCGATTTTGTGTAAAGGAGATTTATATGTGAGACATATAAAGAGTATGATTTGAAAGATAATATATGTGTATAGTATAAAATGTTTTGAGAATCGCTGTGGGGAAAAAGGCGCTCCCATTAGAGTTGAAACTTCTAGTAGGAGATCCACGGGGTGGTTCTGCCTTGAGCCCTAAGGGGGGTTCTAAATTTGATCATGGAAGGAAGTCCGGACAAATTGAAGATCCTAAGGATTGTGTTGGGGTAACGAAATTCGAGGGCGCTGACGCCTATAGAGACATTTGGGTTATGCTGTGATGGCAGTGTAACTCGGTGTAACTGCGATCTACTGCGCTCCATAGCGGAAGTCGAGGGGCAGTGATTGCCTAAGGTCAACATTTGATTTTGCTAGGAGAGCGACGTAACATCGGCCGACTGCGATCTATGAAGACATAGCAAAAGTCATGTGGTAGTGAGTGCCTACAGGCTACATTGGGACTCGACTGATGTAGTCTGCGATCTATGTGGTCTGAGTGGTGAAGTTTCATTTGGCAGCAAAATTCGAGGGCGATGATGCCTACAGTTACATGGTTTTTACCGTGATGGCAACGTAACCCTGGGTGTAGCTGCGATCTGTGGCGGTTCCATGATGTAATCGAGGGGCACGAAGGCTTACAGTTTTCTATGGTTTTTCTGGGATGGCGACGTAATCATCAGGCTAACTGCGACCATGGAGGGGGTGATGATTTCCAAAGCATTCTCACCAAAAATGTTTTCTATATTTTCACAAAAGTTTTCTAAGTATTTTCACTGGGTGTTGAAAATGGGTATGCTAAGTACTTATAGATTTTCAGTCCTACGCCTGATCATCGTATGACCGAATTCACGTGAGAACAAGGAGGGACTTGTTGAGACATCAAGCTATAAAAAGTATTTTTTTATAAAAACTATTTTGATAATAATATGTAGATTTTTTTAAGTGTTTTGAAAATTTAAATAAAAGAGTTAAGAGTTAAAAATATTTAAGAATAATTTAACTGATAATAAGCATTATAATTATAATTCTTGCTTCGTTCCTTTTCGAGGACGAAAAGATTTAAAGGGGGGAGGAGGCTGATGACCCGGGATTTTGGTAATATTTATTTGATAATCTTCTTTTATAATTATTTAAATTGCAAAACTTATTCTTTTCAAACAAATAAAACATGTGTTTTCAAATTACTATTGTTTATATATATATATATATATATATGTAGATTGTAAATAGAACTTGGATTTGAAATTCAAAGTTAAATATCTTAAAAATAAATTAGATTTAAAAACTCTACATTTTAAAAAAAACACTAAAGTATATATACATAGTTTTTAATTAAAATACAAAATAGCTTAAGCTATAATAAGAACAAATAAATAGGCTTAATATTTTTCTTTCAAAGTTATATCAAATAAGTAAAAAATAAATGTAAATAAAAAATAAAAAATATAAAACATAAATAAATATAACATACATGCATTAAGACAATTGTAAGCTAAGTATAACATGCAAATTACAAGTGTCAAATTCAATTATTTTCTTCATTTTCAAAAATAATAAATAAAAGGCTGTACATTCTTATATATTCATCTCTACTCCTACTCTTTCATTTTTCTTTCATCTTTTAATACCAAAACTAAACTAGAGAAAATATATAGAAAACTAAACAACCTCTTTCAAGCTTTCAATCTAAATAAAGCAAGCTAAATTCAAGTTGCAGTTCAAAATCAACTATCAGTTCAAAATCAAGCCCAGTTTTCAAAAGCTTGTTCTCTGTTCTCTGTTCAACAAAATACAGTGAGTAAACATACCCTTTTAAAGCTAAATCTGTTGTATACGTTGATGCATGTGATAAATTTTTTGTAGTAATGTTGTGAATAATGCTTTGCATGGATGAATGAAGATGTTTGCATGTATATAAATATGAAGTACTGTGTGTGCATGTCTGTATATAGATAACTTGTCTCTGTTTTGTTTTTAACAGACTAAAACAAGTTCAAAAATCCAAATCTCTTTACCCGATGTCTTTTAGGATTTGATCTCTAAAATAAATATGTTAGTATTAACCAGATTCTATTTTTTAAAAACATTTCTACGTATAATTAACAAGTAGATTTACTGGAAAAAGAAATTACAGTGAAAATCATTTCAAATTAGAAAAATCAATTATCTTAGTTTCATGTTTTGATTATAGAATTAGATTCGTACTGGAAAATGGTGATTTTTGATAATAATATTAAGATTTTTAGATTCGTATTTGTTGAGATTTTTCGAGGTGAACGGAAATCAAACTTTCGTCGATTTCTGGCGATCGGGGAAGAGATGAGCATCATGATCGATGCTGAAGGTAGTGTGAAGGATGGAGATCAAGGGAAAAATGGTCTCTGGATTTTCTGATCATCATGGTGGCGGCACGGCATCGTTGTAGGGTTTTAGGAACTGTTTTGGTCGACGTGGGTTTCGAGGCTAGTTCGTCGACGAGGAAACATCAGACTTGACTGGAGTAGGGGGGATGGAAGCGTGGGTCAACGACGAAGCTCTGGACGCGGTGACGAAGGTTCTGGTGACCGGAGGTGGCAGCACGAGGTGATTGTTGGTGATCAGGTTCGTTCCAGGAAGTTTTCGTTTTTGCTCGTTTTCGATTTTGGAGGTCGCTCGAGGATCTGGTGGTCGGAATCGAGGGAGGAGGTCGAAGTCGATTTGCTGGCAATGGCAGCGATGGTCGGAGCAGTGGCGTTCGTCTGTGCATGTGCACGTGTGTCTGTGTGTATCTATGTTGCTGTTGGATTTGAGAAGAAGGATAAGATGATAGCCTCGGGTTTGGACTCGGGGAAGATTTGAATTTGGCTCGAGTTAGTATCGGGTAGTTCGCGAGTGTTTTATCAGTTGTAATAGTTTTTAAATTTAAAACAAAACAAAGTTTAAAAAGAAAAAAAAGAAGGGAAAGAAGAAGAAGAAGGCCTTTGCTCTGGTTTGAGTATGGATTTGCACTGGTTTGGCTCGGGTCAGCACTAGGGAATTAACAAGGTTTTTAAAGTAAAACAAAATCAAGTTTTAAACAATTTTCTTAATAAATTTCTTTAAATAATAAATGTTTTATGAAATATTTGGTTAGTTAAAAGTTGTTTAACAATTTATTTTAATTAAGTTTAGTGTATTTTTATTATATGCCTATTATTTTAAATTAATCCTTAAGTTTATTTAAATGAAATTAAATGGTGTAATTAAGTAGTTGTTCGAAGGAAGTAAAATGTGTTTAATCATTAATTTAAAGATCTTAGTTATTTTATATGCTAATAATGAATTAATTCCAAAGGTTTATTAAATAAAATTTAAATGATAATTAAGTAAAATGATTAAAGATGAATGGGTTTATACTTTTAATTAATTAAGATCTTAAGTAATTATGAATGATAATTAATTAATTCCAATAATTGATTAAAATAAAATAAATGGCTTGAAATTAATTAATAACAATTAAGAAGGGTTATAAGTAGTTAATTTAATTTGTGTTAAATTAAATTAATTATAAATTGTGTGATTAATTAATCTTGCTTATGGATGATTAAATTGTATTGAATGCTTGGATTGATTAATATCTCTGGTACGTTAATCTGTGATATTCTATGATATGAAATGCTTTGGATTGAGCAGGTGATAAATGTGAGACATTTGTTTAAATAGATATCTGTGATGGAAATTTCTGTGTGAGTATGAAATTCTTAATTTAAATTGAATTGTTTTCCTTAAACAACTTGTTTTAAAAGATGGCATTGAATTCGAAGAGATCGGTGTCGGATATCAGCAATATTCGGAACCACTTCGATTAGTAACTATATATAATTCTTTATAGATTTTATTATAGAATCAAATAGGCTGGAATGAAATAAATTAAGTAAACTGGATCACTGATAACTAAGTACGGTACTTAGATATCATTTCGTGATATAAATGTTTGACTATAGCAAGATAAGAACTCGTAGTGAGGTACGAGTTACCCTAGTTTTCAAAAAAGTTTTATAACTTAGCATTTCAAGTTATGTGTTTACTCACGCTGGTTTCCAGCCTGACTTGGGTGTTACTTTATTGTAATGCTCGGGTCAGACCGAGTATTACATATTTTCAGGTTAGGACGTTCTGGAGTTCAGGAGACGAGTTGGTTGGCAGGAACGTATGGAGTATATTCCACTGTGTATTAGAACTTGTATTGATTGTATTTAGGGACAAGTTAATTATAACTGTCCAGTTTATTGTAAATGATTTTACTCTGATATATTGTATGTAAATTGACATTTACAGCTTTCTTTGTGTAAATGCTATAATTTGATATTATATTTTGATTCGCTGCGATTGTGAGATTCTGTGCTGTTGTTTTCTGTTTCTTCTTCTACCTCTTTTTCTTCTTTACCCTAACAATCTGGGATTTCCGGCGTTCGATTGCTCGACACTTCTACAGTGAACGTATCAGTGTCGAATTTTCGGGGTCGAAAATTTCGGGTCGTTACAGCTTCTCTCTCTTCTTCTTTCTTCTCTCTTTCTTCTCACCCTCTCTTTTCTTTCTCATGATCATCTGCAATCGGTGCACTTTGGGTCGGACACGCGTGGTTTGGTGTCGGATTCAGTGGGTGCCATGTGCGGGTCATCACAATATATATACATATAAAATTAACATTTTCAACACCAAGGGCAAGAGCATGGTATGAATAGTTGAAAGAGAGAGGGAGGGGAAATAGAGTGGATGGATTTAAGGGGGGAGGAGTATGGTGATGCATGCATGTATATATTTTAATATAAGCACTTAAATATATTTTTAATTAATATCCTAAGCCTGTAAATACCCCTTTATCTTCATGTTCTCAATTTTACAACCTTCTTCTTCATTTCAATATCCTAAGAGCTTAAGTAAACTTATCTATGGCTTCCTCTTTATAATTTCTAAAGTGAGAAAAATACAACTTCTTTATGGAAAAATCCCTCATTTAATTCATTAAACCACCTCTACATCGCCTACAACACTTTCCCTACCAAAATTCAAGCAAAAAAACCCTCCGCACACCATGGCCAAGCCAAAACCCATGATTGCAGAGCCCAAACATCACTAGGTCATCCCAAAGCCACTTGGTCGAGCCATTTTACGTGTTCAAGCAACCAAAAGTTCAATTTTTGCAAAGTTTCTAAAGTGTTTTCAAGTTTTGGAAATAGTTCGCTTTGATTTAGAAAAGTTTCTGTGAGTAAAACTTTTGTTTATGGAAAAGAAATTAACTTGATTTTGATGGACTATATGTTGTGAAAATATGGTGGTTGTTATGTTGAATTATCATGTTATGTTGGATAGCATATGATTATATGTTTATATTTGAGTTTGGATTTGTGATTTAGTTGTTAAATAATTTGTTGGATATGATTCTGTAAATGATTGGCGATGATATGATGGTAGTGTGGTTATGAAGCCAAAATCAAGTATATGTGATGAATTGTTTGAAATTAGCACGTTGAAAAGTGGCAAAAGACTTGAGATCCGATTGTAAAACTAAAGTTTATTTTCTAGTTTTGAATTTTGAAAACGTTTTCTAAGTTTTCACCTCTTTTTAAAGATTTCAAAACTTTTCCATTTTTTTTTCCAAAGATGTAGTAGCTAGAGTTAAGGTGAAGTTTTCACCTAGAAATCAATTCTAGCAAACTACGCTCATAGCGATAGTCGCTATGGATGCAGCTCGGGAAATTTCACGATTTCAAGTTTTAAGTGTTTTCTTTTAGATTGTTTTTGAAAACTCATTTCAAACTAATTAAGTAAGTCAAAAAGTTTAAGGTTGTAATTATATAATAATTTATTTATTTATTAATTAATTATGGGAATTATTAATTAATTAAGTAATTATGTAAAATAATTAAAGTTTAAGAAATTATTAACTAAGTTAATTATTTTTAATTAAGTTTTAAATAATGATTAATTAAGATAAAAGAAAATTAATTTTATTTAATCAAGTATTTTCTTTAATTAATTATTTAATTAGGGTAGTTATTTAATTAATAATTTTTTAATTAAAGGTTAATTATTCACTTAATTTGGATTTATTTCTTAAATAAATACTATTTAATTAAAGTTTAATTGGAGATTAACTATAAAAAAAATTAGGGTTATTAATGATTAATTTTGATTTAATTAAGATTAATTAAAGTTTAATTGAGTTTTAAACTTATGATTAAGTCGAGGTTTATTTATTTTAAAGTTTCTTTTAAAACTCTATTGGTTATTTATTTTTAACCAACTTTCCTTTTTAAGTAAATTGTTTTAAAAAAAAGGATCTCTTGTCCATGCTATTAAGTAGCCAAATGAATTAAATTAGTTGTAATAAAATGGTGACACGTTTTATTGAAAGTAAGTCGGCTTGTACTTATCACAAATACCGCACTTTGGGAACGTGATGAATATAAGGGAGTTAATTTCGATAACCAGGTCACGATAATCTAAGCATATGGAGCATATATCCATGTGAAAATATTACACCATAATAGTGGAGTAGTCCACTATAAACAACTTGACCCTTTAAAATTATCGAATGTTGGTTTGGAGAGACCGGAAAAGGATATTAGTTGTTTTCTAAAAACCACTTCGAACCAACGTAAATGTTTGAATTCGAAATAGTAAAGGCAAGATCCAAGATGAAGACTTTGAAGTGCAAGGGCTATTTGCTACTAACCCTGAGGGTGATTCCAAAACGGGTGTAGTGGAGATAGTACCTTCGGTTCGTTCATCTCCTGAACGACTTGTATGGATGAATGCTGGCATTGTGTGAACATCTGGAAGGCAAAGTTAGCATTCCAAGTGGCAGTGCTATAATAAAGGTAAACGTATCCTCAGGCCTCATCAACCGGGAATGACTAAAATAGGGGAGGTGCTGCAAGGCTAAGTGGGTCACTCCCATTGGGGTGAGGTTATCCCTATCTAGAGTCGCCACTATCAATTCATGTATGCTTCAGTACGGTTGTTGATCCCAACCGAGGGGTGATCTTATTTGGTACTATTCCACAAGGGGTAGGCCGGTCTTATGTTGGCAGGGGATCCAAGCGAGGTCCTCGATGTTATTTTATCTAGAGATGCACCGTGATGGATGGTACCTCAGTTTCCTAGTCATTGTATGGAATCCATTCTCCAAGAAGTGTCGTACGTTTTTAGTTGTGCCTAAATATGTTGAAATGTGAGATGTAAGCATTTCAGCTATGTTCTATTTTACTTGAAACCCTAGACATTACCATAATATCACTAGATTTCTATATAAAGTGTTCAGGTTATCGTAAGGTAAAAACCCATCTTTGTTTATGTGCGGCGTAGTCTTACGAGATGCCTTTGATTTTCAAAGTGTTTTATAAGAGTAAAAATTAAGTTGTTTGAGTTTACTCACACCAGACCCATGTCTGACCCGGAGTTTTATTTTCCTTTTCTAAAACTCTTGGGTACTCAAATTTTTATGAGTAGATAAGTGATCTGGGTTTCTTACGGAAGCATTTTGAAGGAGCTGGAGCAGGTGGCTTCACCGTTAGCTAATTATTATCTTATTTTGCTGTGTTTTATGTATGACCTATTTATTTTGTATATGCAGGTATTTATAATTGTCCAGTTGAAGTAGTAATGTAATGATTATGATGTATTTTTATTATGGAAATGACTCTGTAATATCCTATGTTATATATTATTTGTTGTTTTGATTCGTGGTGAGATTCTATGAATGTATAGTTTCTTCTTATCTTTCTTTTTATTCTACCCTTAATGGCTCGTCTTTTGGTGCAAGAAAGGCGGCCGTTACAAAAGGAAGAGCTCAAGAAAGTATGGAACCCAAAATAGGCTAAGTCCTCAACTCGGCTCGAGTTAGCCACTTAACTCGATATCGACTCTAAATGCCGAGTCTTGCCATTTTCATATTTCTAGCAAGTGATCCATGAGTCTTTCTATGCATGCTCAAGAAGTTTCATAAAGTTCTAAAGAACTAATCGTAAGAAATGAAGACATGGCAGTCCAAACTGCAGGATAATCCGTGTCATGGAAAAATGATTACCAAAACGCATCGATAACCCACCAAATTACATAAAGGAAATCTAGACGAAGCAAGGAACTCAAAACAAGAGGATTTAGTCGAATGTTGGCCAATGATTAAACTCGGCCCCGTGTTAAGAGCTTGACTTAGTACCAAGTTTAATTGTTAACTCGTATCGTCATGATATTTTTTGTGCTATTTTGCGGCTATCCCTAGACTTCTCTAGAAGCGGGATTCTGATCCAATATGACCGCTACCCTTATATATACAAACCATAGAGCAATCAAGAGAGGATCTGGATTCTACTATCACTACGTGGGAACCTCTTCAATTCTTCAGCTCTTTCATATACATCATAGTCACCAAGGCAGCAACTATAGACATTTCTAGGACTTGGACCTTGACTAGCTCCTGTACTTGACTTATTCAATCTTAAACATCTTGTAATCTCATTCAAACTAGATCAAACCAATAATCGAAGCTATAAAGTGGACGTAGGCTTAGTTAACAGCCGAACCAATATAAAAATCTTTGTGTCCCATTTACTTTTATGTTATTCTCTATATTTGCTCGGTTCTAACAGGGCTGGTGCATTCACATCATACTCCAGGATGTCGACCCATTTTTGGGTTAACGCTAGATATTTGGACTTCAAGTTGACTACCAATTACAATGATTACTAACCTCTTATAATGAAGGAGACCAATCATCACTTGAGTAGTATTTCACTTCAAGTAGTTTAATGAGTGTTCAATTATGGTCATAACAAGACTAAATTGTCGTGTGATGGGCCATGATCAAAAAGAGGAACATTAACTGAATTCTGAAGAATGTTGTACGTCGTTACATGAGATCTTCCATTTTGATTTAGTTGTATTGACCTATAGAAGACTCTGATGAGTCATTCTATGATTATTCCAATGAACAACAAATACGTAATCTTTTGGTGCCTCCAACGGTTATGAGTAATTCATCGTCCAATGTATAGAGAGAATTATATTCACTAGTATCAACGTATGTATTGATATCCTTTTCTCGATATATCTTGCTTAGGAACATTTAAGGACTCAAAACTCATGGCTATGAACATATTTGCAACCACAATCAATAAATGTTTTTTATAAAGATTTTCTATTTATATATATTTAACGTATTAATAACATTACTTATATTACGATATAACAAAACAAATAAAAGAAAAAAAACCAAAAGCATACTTTCTTTCGAACAAGATTTTGTTACAAGAGTTAAGTTAAATAATAGTTTGCGTAGTTGCCTTTAGGGTATACCCTTAACCCTACAAGACAGGAGGCTGTACCTTCTTCATGAGTTATTCCTATCTTGCTTGCATATATTTGATTTGGTGTTATGATTTGTGTTGGACATGATGTGGTTCAGATATGTTTGTAGTGAATTTGTTGTAGTTTTAACTTGATGCACATTATATTACTTATGTTTATGATGGTTATGTAATGTTCATGTTCGTTATTACTTATCTGTGATTATATATATATATATATGTATGTATGTATGTATGTATATGTATGTATGTATGCATGCATGCATGTATTTAATTATTATAAAATTGTGGATTAGGGATCATAAAGCTAAATTAACACTCGAGGGGGGGTGAATAATGTTTTCTAATTTATATGAATCTTTTTTGAAATATTTTGAAATTATACTTAGAATAATGAGATTAACAATCACATAATCAAAACACGGATAAACAGTAAATGCAGTAAAAGTAAAAGGAAAGAACACATTAGGATTTTATACGGGTTCGGAGTTACGCTACATCCAGTCCCATACCATTCTTTGTAAGGATTTTTTTCAACTAGTAAATGCAAATACAATCTCGATTTCAAGGCTACAAGACACACCCTCCAAAATCATGGCCTCTAGGTAGAGCCGCTTGATTTTCAGGCGACAAGCACACCCATTAGATTTACGGGCTATAATCACAGCACAAGTATATCTGTTTGATTTTATAAAGATTTACAAACTCAAAACTTTAATTTTGATTACAAATGATCCTATAATCCTTGAATAGAAATTAGATCTTGATTCGAGTGAGAGAAATGATAGAAATCATAGAGAAAATGATAGAGAATCAAACTAATCACAATGGAGTTTGATTCTGGTTGAAATTTGGCAGAGTATGGCTATAATTTTTTTTAGAAAATGAGAGAGAAGGAGGAGATAAGAACAGTGAAAAGTAATTGGAAAATTCATTGGAAATACAAGTATTTATAGATGATTCTTTGCTGCTTTGAAGAGGATTATGAATGGCTAAATTCGCGGAATCATTTTCAATAATTTTGGATTCGTAGGATTATCCAATAGATATTTCTAAAGATTACGTAGAATCCTACTCTTTTCTCTTGTTCCTTCGACAAATGAAGTTGTACGACTTGAATTTCAGTCAACACCTCCAGAATATTCTCCATATCTTCCTCCAATTGGATAACTTTTGCCATAGTAGTGTTTTGGAATGGTCTGGGGTAAGAGAATGGTAGGAAAATGTTGAATTATGGTTTGGATTTGATGAGGATGCCATGATTTATTTATTTTAGAAGTAAAGAACAATGAAAAGGCAGAAAATAAGAAGAAAGTCGAATTTAGTGTTTATATAACCACCAAATTAAATTTTAGAGGGAAAAATTAAAAAATGAATTTTGCCGTTATATGTCGACATATAATGGTCGTGTATGTTGACATACATTAAAAAAAATTATTTTATTTTTCTTATTAATTATGTAAGTTTATGTTATAATTTTTTAAATTTCCGATAGAGAACAAATACCTAATTTTCTTCTTAACTTAGTAAAGGATGTTTGATTCAATGGTTTCGTTAAAATATCAGCTACTTGATTTTCAGCGTTTATAAATTCAGGTGATATAACTTCTTTATGTACATTATCTCTTAGAAAATGATGTCTTACATCAATATGTTTGGTTCTAGCATGATGAGTTGGATTTTTAAGTAGATTAATCGCACTCGTATTATCGCAATATATTAGCGATTTAGTAAAATTTAAACCAAAATCCCTTAGAGTTTGTTGCATATAGATAACCTGTAAACAGGCTAATGCTGCTGAAATATATTCTACTTCTATCATAGACAGAGAGATAGTATTTTTCTTTTTACTAAACTAAGAAACCAGAGAGTGTCCCAAAAAGTGATAAGTTCCACTTGTACTTTTTCGATCTAATTTACAACCAGCATAATCAGCATCACTATATGAAATTATTTCAAATTAATCATCTTTTAGATAAAAGAGTCCATAGTCTAGTGTGTTATTAACATATCTTAAAATTCGTTTTATAGATTTTAAATGAGTTTCTTTAGGTTGAAATTGATATCTTGCATAGAGACAAACACTATGCATTATATCAGGTCTACTAGCAGTTATATAGAGTAGTGATCCAACTATTCCTCTATATACTATTGATCTATGTCTTTTGAATTATCTTCTTTGGTTAATTTTTCATTAGTTGTCATTGGAGTTGGTTTACCGCTGATATTTTCCATACTAAATTTTTAACTAAGTCTTTAGCGTATTTTTCTTGACAAATAAAAATTCCATTACTTAGTTGTTTAATTTATAATCCTAGAAAATAATCAGTTCTCCTATATGACTCATTTCAAATTCCTTAGTCATTAATTCTGAAAATCCTTTATTTAGATTTTTGTTAGTAGATCTGAAAATAATATCATCCACATATATTTGTATTAATTGGATATCATTTTTATTTCTTTTAATAAAGAGTGTACTATCTACTTCGCCTATCTCAAAATTTGATTGTAATAAATAGGATTTAATTTTATCATACCAAGCTTTGGGAGCTTGTATTAGACCATATAAACCTTTCTTTAATTTGTAAACATGATTTGGTAATTTTTCATCTTCGAAAAATGGGGGTTGTTCAACATAAACATCTTCTTTAATGAATCCGTTTAAAAATGCACTTTTAACATACATTTGATATAATTTAAAATTATTATGGTCAGCAAAAGCAAGTAAGATTCTTATAGCCTATAATCTTGCTACAGGTGCAAAGGTTTCATCAAAGTCTATACCCTCCTCTTGACAATAACCTTGTGCAACTAATTGAGCTTTATTTCTTACGACCTCCCCATGTTCATTAATTTTATTCCTATATACCCTTTTAGTGCCTATAATAGACTTATCCTCAGGTCCTGAGGTCTTGGGACTAATTCTCATACATCATTTCTAGTGAATTGATTCAATTCTTCTTGCATAGCAAGAATCCATGAATCATCAGTTGATGCTTCCTTCGGATTTTTAGGTTCAATGGTTGAAATAAAAGCTACATTACTCGTTTTGTTTAATTGATTTTTAGTTTTAACAATAGATTTAATATTACCAAGTATATTTTCTATGGGATGATCTCTTAAGTATCTAATTCTTTTATTTGGATATAAATTTTCATTATTATTATTATAAGTTTCAATGTTCTCATTACTTTTAATTTCATTATCAATGTTTTCTTCTTCATCAATATTTTGATTATGAATTTTGAAATTTTCATCAAATGAGACTTGTAGTGTTTCTTCAATGGTATTATTTATAGTATTAAAAACTCTATAAGCTTTACTTTTATTTGAATATCCAGTAAAAATTCCTTTATCTGATTTAGCATCAAATTTATCTAAATTATATTTAGTATTTAAAATAGAACATTTACTACCAAAAACTCTAAAATATGATACTTTAAGTTTCGTATTATAAAATAGTTCATAAGGAGTTTTCTCAGTTAATGATCTTATTAAAATTCTATTTAGTATATATCATGCAGTACCAACTGCCTCAACCCAAAAATTCTTTGGTAAATTACAATCATTTAGCATAGGTGTAACACACTCTTGAATCGTTCTATTTTTACGTTCTACTACTCTATTTTGTTGTGGTGTTCTTGGAAATGACAAATTATGGGTTATACCTTTCTTATTACAGAAATTCTCAAAATTTTCATTTTTGAATTCTCCACCACAATTACTTCGAATAGTTTTAATTTTTTTGGACACTTGATTTTGAGTTCGTTTAATAAAAGTTCTTAAACATTTCAAAAGCATCACTTTTAAGTTTTGAGAAAATCGTCCACGTAAACCTAGAATAGTCATCTATGATTATAAATACATATCTACTATGATTTATAAATTGTATTTGAGAGGGACCAAAAAGTTCTAAGTGAAGAAGTTTAAGGGGATGAGAAGTAGAAATCATGTCTTTTGATTTAAATGAACTTTTTCTAAGTTTACCTAATTGACATGCATTGCATGGATTATTAACTTTGAAGTTCATTTTGGGAAGATCTCTAACTATATCATTTTTAGCAATTTTATAAATAAGTTTGAAATTCAAATGGCCAAATCTTTTATGCCAAATCCATGGGTCACTTGTTTCAGCCAAAAGACATAAATTATTATTTGAGATTTTCATACTTAATATATAAATTTTCGTTTCTTAATAATACCTTCAAAGATAATATTTGACTCATTATCTTCAATGTGACATTTATCTTTTATGAATATAATTTTAAAACCTTTATCACACAACTGACTAATACTTAATAGATTATGTTTTAAATTCCTAACTAACAAAACATTGGAAATAGTAAGAGTTTTAGAATTACCAACATTGTCTATGCCAATCACATATCCTTTAGAATTAACACCAAAATTGACTGATCCTCCATATTTGCAAACTATATCTTTCAAAATCTTCGAATTTCCAGTCATATGTCTTGAACAACCACTATCCAATAACCATTTATCCTTATCAATAGATCACGTGGCTTTTCATAATGAATAGATGCAAATCTATGAAACATTGTAAAGATGATTATACAAATTATCCTTCTAAAAATAGTGTTAAAGATATCATTAAAGAACGCCATTAAAACATTTCAAAAATCAATTTATGAATGCTTTTGAAACCAAGGCTCTGATACCAAATGTAAGATTGCGGAATAGGGATCTTAAGGATAAATTAACACTAGATGGGGAGTGAATAGTGTTTTCTAATTTATATGAATCTTTTGAAATTATACTTAGAATAATGAGATTAACAATCATAGAACAAAACACAGATAAACAGTAAATGCGGTAAGAGTAAGAGTAAGAGTAAAAGTAACAGTAAATGCAGTAAGAGTAAAATTCCTTGTACGGATTTCTTTTCAACTAGTAAATGCAAATACAATCTCGATTTCAAGGCTATGGAAGAATCCTGGTCTTTGGGTAGAGCTGATTGATTTCTGGGCTACAAGCACATCCACTAGATTTACAGGCTACTAAGCACACCCAATTGATTTCATGGGCTACAATCACACCCACAAGTATATCGGTTTGATTTTATAGAGATCTCAAAACTTCAATCTTGATTACAAATGATCCTATAATCCTAGAATAGCACTTAGACCTTCATTGAAGCGAGAGAGTTGATAGAAATCAAAGAGCAAATGATAGAGAATCAAACTAATCACAATGGATTTTGCTTCTGGTTGAAATTCGGTAGAGTATGGTTATAATTTGTTTTCAAAAATGAGAGAGAAGAAGGAGGAGAGAAGAACAATGAAAAGTGATTGAAAAATTCGTTGTAAACACATGTATATATAGAGGAATAACGGTCATGTCTATTCATAAAGAGGTACGATGAATAGACACCTCTTTTGAAAATTGATTTTTGAAATTCATGGCTTGTATGTCGACATATAGGGTTAGAGTATGTCGACATACTCATTGTAATTTTGAAAAATACTTTAAAATAGTATTTTGAAAATGTATTGTTTTGTGAAATAATTTTATACTTTGTAAGTATGTTTAAATATAATATATATACATTATAATCATAATAAAACTTAAGTAAAACTATTTGATAAGAATTTTGTAAAATAAACTAATATAAATCAAAATCTAATAAAAACAATAACTTAGTAAAATATTAAAAACTAAAATAATAAGTATAAGAATTTTAAAACTATTAAACGCTATTTTGAAAAGAATATTTAAAAACCAAAACATTTTAAAACTTAAAATAGACAAAGAGAGAGAGAGAGAGAGAGAGATCAAGTGCTATTAGAATTTTAACAAACATTCTAGACTCTATAACTTATTTGGAATATCTTGGAACTTGAACTCTTGAATACTCTTAAGTCTTCATTCTTGTGTCTCTATATCAACATGTTTAACTCTTCAATCTCTACTTGATATTGTACAGTCTTCTTATATCAACACCTATCTAATATCTTGCACTATATACTATATACCTTGATAAAACATTAGTATTTATATTTTATATGATTTCCTAAAGTGGTTGTCATCAAAATCAAATCCTTAGGTACTAACATTTATGTATGTATGATATTCCTATTGTGGTTTATGTTGGATGGAGTAATATCCAGCAAAATTGTGACAAATGTTTTCTTTAGGATGGCATAAGGAAAATTCCTTTTTGCATTTTTAAAAATTAATATGGAATGCATAGGGAAATCATAGGCATATGGAAGGCTAGGGAATGTGACAAGGGAAAACATAAGTTAATATATAGAGAATGTAGGAAAAGGAAAGCTGTTGAGGTGAGGGGAATTTATAAGCAATGTGTGGCATAGAAATAATATATGGAGTCTTGATGTAAGGAAGAGTAGGGAAGAAGGCAATGGATGGAGTAGGGAAGACATGGGTAGTATTTTTATGATGCATTATTTCCCAACTAGTATAAAACTATAGCTTTTCATATATTTTTCACACATGTCAGGCATACTGTTAATCAATAATGTGGTATGGTGTCCCGATTTTAATTTTAAGATCAGTTTATGATGAAGTTATTGATCATGACTCATGATAGGTCTTCTTGACATAATAATAATTTAAAGTTGAGCAAGTTGAAGTTAGGAAAAATATTCCTCATAGGCAATGAAGATTAAATTATATTTGTGTCCATAAAGTTGTAGCAAATCATTGAAGGAAGAAGATGAAGGTGGATCCTTATGTGTCAGCAAAAATCTATATATTGGTGTTAATTATGATAATAGAATTGGTACTGAATGAAAATTTAGGGTTAAGAATCAATAGCTTATTATCAATGTCATAGCGCTTCAAAATGAGGTTCTAGATTTTATAGGTTTGAAACCTAAATACATCAAAATGAGTCATCTGCTTGAATAAAATTAACAACACATTTATTTGAAAACACACACACACACACACATAAGGAAATCCCAGTTTAGGACCAATCATGTTTTATGTGAGGAAGAATATATATGTATGCGTGTGTGTATGATTGTTATAATGAAATTAAGTTTGAAAGTAGTGGATGTAAAATTTAGCTGCATGTGCATTGTATTAACAAGTTCGTTGTTATTCGTATGTTCTAATATGTACATGCCTAAGATAGTGAAATTTAAAAAATGTATTAAAAATATAATTGTCCCAACTTTACTGAAACAACCCATCATCTACGATGTCACAGCCCACGTCTAAAAGTAAAATGGGCCTCATGGATGTCGTACACGGCGGATCATTTTGAGGTAAAATATAAAACATATCACAAAGCTATCTTTAGAAATATCTATGTTTTCTTAAAACTCACATCGGAAGGAATATACATAATACTGAAAAATACCATAAGTCTGTTGATTCATGAGTTTTGATTCATGACACAAGCTTCAGAGATCATACGACAAAATACAAAGAGAATACTATATGAAAGCGACAAAAAGAGAATAAGTGCATATTGTGTACTACAAAGGAGACAAGACTACAATCCAGAGATTAGTAATGAATATTTTATTTTATTGAGTCTTAGAATATTGTTAAAATCATTCCTCAAATAGTCACACACACACACACACAAAACAATTTATATTAAAACTGTGTACACTGTGCAAGTAACGCCAGGTCGGCCGACCGACCAGGATCCTCGATCGACCGACCCTGTGTTATGTGCACAGTGACTTTCTGTTTTGTATACGGTTTCAAACTCAGCTGACCGGCCAGGTTTTCCGGTCGACCGACTAGAGAATAACGGCTAGTTTTCTGAAGAGATGCAATCATTTCATGAAGAGGAATGTCCTCTGTTTCAAGAGATATGGACACAACTATTGACTGAAACTCTTCATGAAAGATTATAACTCTTCTACAATTATATAAACACATTCAATTCATTTATACAATAACCGATTCTTGTTTATAATTCTGAAATCTATTCTCTATTCATTTCTGCAAATAAAAGCAATCATTCTTATTCAATATCACTAGAATCCTTGATTTAATTCATATACTTCGATTCTACGTGATTATCTTCCTTCTAAATCTTCACACACATACATACTCTTGAGGATTTGATTATAGGAAAGTTGTACTATCAAAAGACAATCAGTGTTATTCAGAACACATTCGTCAACAAACTATTTGTATTAAGTTGAAGTCCTCTTCTGCTGTTGAGGCGGAAAAATTCCTGTTCGGTTGCTCGGGTGTCGTATACTTATTCCTCCGGGTTAAGTGAGGGGTTTGGTTTAAATCCAGAGGGTATTCTGGGACTGGACGTAGAACGGGAAGTTCGAACCAGTATAAAAATTCCTAGTGTGCTTACTTTAATTTTTATTTTACTACTATTATTAGCTTCCGCATTTATATAACATATTGCACGATCCTTAGTACTACACATACACTTTCATTTGGTATCAGAGCTTGGTATTCTATCGATCCTCACAACATCATAGAATAATGGCTAGAAAAAGATCCGGTCGAAGTACAGCAAGCAAAAAGCTTGAAACTATCAGAGCAACGACTAACGAGGACTGTAAAAAGGTACATTCTGATTTACAAATTTCAGTAAGTAGTAATAATGAATTAATTAGTTTATGCGATAAAATCTCAAAGCATAATTTTATTATTTTAGAAAAGATGAAATCTGTTGAACTTGAAAATGAGAAATTGAAAACTGAGAAGTTAGATTTAGAAAATCAACTTGGTGTTTTAAAAAGTAATTTTGAGGCTCTTACAGATTTTCTAGATAAACAAAACACCATATTTGAAAACGAGAGAGAAAAATTTTCCAAAGAAAATTTTGATTTGAAAAGACAAAATGATTTATTACAATCCTCTTTAGATAATTTAGAATCTCAAAATTTTCTTCTCAAAAATGAGAACGGTACGTTAAAAAATGAGAATTCTGAATTAAATGAGAAAATTGATATTTTAAATAATAGTAGTATTTCTTTTGAAAATAATAAGTGTGACTTTAAAGCTAAATTTGATAAACCTAACACTGAAGTCGTAAAATTTAATAAAGGTCAAAATGATTTAAACATGATTTTATCTAGTTCTAGACCTTTACATAATAAAAATAGTTTACGGTATAATCATAGAAATAGCACTAGATACGCTTTTATATATAATAAAAATGTTAGTGCTACTACTAAATTTCGAGTAAAGTCGAAATCAAATTTTCATCGAAATTCAAAAACTGCTATGACCAATAATGTTTATAATTTCTCTAGAAGTACAAAATCATTAACGGGAAATATGAATAAAAATTATCTAAGTATTTGGGTTCCTGTTAATTGGAAAAATAGAGAAAAATGCATTAATAATTATTTTGATATGGTAGTTAATAATGAAAATTATATTTATAAAGGTACAACCACACCCAAATGGGTATGGTTCCCTAAAAATTAGGAAATTATAAGAACCTTGGGTATCGCATGCTTTAAATGTTCATTGTTTTCTGATACCTTACAAGTAGTAATTATTTTGTTCTATTTTGTTAACACTTATAACAAATATAATATTCGTTATCATATAAAATCTCCTTTTCGTCAATGACAAAGGGGAGAAAGATATTGCTCTAACACAATTTTCAGAAATAAACAATGCAAGCACAGATTAAGGGGGAGAAAAGTAAGTATTACCTTAAAACTCTTATTTGTGATGATGCAATGTATGAATGCTTGTTTCTTTTATTACTATGTTTTGAATATCTATACATGCATCATATTGTTTTACAACTTGCTATTTCATAATTTCAAGTATTCTATTTCTTTTACATATTACATCTAGTAAGTATTCCTTTTTGTCGATGACAAAGGGGGAGAAATATATGAAAGCTAACATATTTTTGCAGAAAAGTCGCCATATATTCAGGGGGAGAATTATAATATAGATAAGTCTTACTTCGTCACATAAGTATTGTCATCAATCAAAAAGGGGGAGAATGTTGATTCATGAGTTTTGATTCATGACACAAGCTTCAGAGATCATACGACGAAATACAAAGAGAATACTATATGAAAGCGACAAAAAGAGAATAAGTGCATATTGTGTACTACAAAGGAGACAAGACTACAATCCAGAGATTAGTAATGAATATTTTATTTTATTGAGTCTTAGAATATTGTTAAAATCATTCCTCAAATAGTCACACACACACACAAAACAATTTATATTAAAACTGTGTACACTGTGCAAGTAACGCCAGGTCGGCCGACCGACCAGGATCCTCGATCGACCGACCCTGTGTTATGTGCACAGTGACTTTCTGTTTTGTATACGGTTTCAAACTCAGCTGACCGGCCAGGTTTTCCGGTCGACCGACCAGAGAATAACGGCTAGTTTTCTGAAGAGATGCAATCATTTCATGAAGAGGAATGTCCTCTGTTTCAAGAGATATGGACACAACTATTGACTGAAACTCTTCATGAAAGATTATAACTCTTCTACAATTATATAAACACATTCAATTCATTTATACAATAACCGATTCTTGTTTATAATTCTGAAATCTATTCTCTATTCATTTCTGCAAATAAAAGCAATCATTCTTATTCAATATCACTAGAATCCTTGATTTAATTCATATACTTCGATTCTACGTGATTATCTTCCTTCTAAATCTTCACACACATACATACTCTTGAGGATTTGATTATAGGAAAGTTGTACTATCAAAAGACAATCAGTGTTATTCAGAACACATTCGTCAACAAACTATTTGTATTAAGTTGAAGTCCTCTTCTGCTGTTGAGGCGGAAAAATTCCTGTTCGGTTGCTCGGGTGTCGTATACTTATTCCTCCGGGTTAAGTGAGGGGTTTGGTTTAAATCCAGAGGGTATTCTGGGACTGGACGTAGAACGGGAAGTTCGAACCAGTATAAAAATTCCTAGTGTGCTTACTTTAGTTTTTATTTTACTACTATTATTAGCTTCCGCATTTATATAACATATTGCACGATCCTTAGTACTACACATACACTTTCATTTGGTATCAGAGCCTGGTATTCTATCGATCGTCACAACATCATAGAATAATGGCTAGAAAAAGATCCGGTCGAAGTACAGCAAGCAAAAAGCTTGAAACTATCAGAGCAACGACTAATGAGGACTGTAAAAAGGTACATTCTGATTTACAAATTTCAGTAAGTAGTAATAATGAATTAATTAGTTTATGCGATAAAATCTCAAAGCATAATTTTATTATTTTAGAAAAGATGAAATCTGTTGAACTTGAAAATGAGAAATTGAAAAGTGAGAAGTTAGATTTAGAAAATCAACTTGGTGTTTTAAAAAGTAATTTTGAGGCTCTTACAGATTTTCTAGATAAACAAAACACCATATTTGAAAACGAGAGAGAAAAATTTTCCAAAGAAAATTTTGATTTGAAAAGACAAAATGATTTATTACAATCCTCTTTAGATAATTTAGAATCTCAAAATTTTCTTCTCAAAAATGAGAACGGTACGTTAAAAAATGAGAATTCTGAATTAAATGAGAAAATTGATATTTTAAATAATAGTAGTATTTCTTTTGAAAATAATAAGTGTGACTTTAAAGCTAAATTTGATAAACCTAACACTGAAGTCGCAAAATTTAATAAAGGTCAAAATGATTTAAACATGATTTTATCTAGTTCTAGACCTTTACATAATAAAAATAGTTTACGGTATAATCATAGAAATAGCACTAGATACGCTTTTATATATAATAAAAATGTTAGTGCTACTACTAAATTTCGAGTAAAGTCGAAATCAAATTTTCATCGAAATTCAAAAACTGCTATGACCAATAATGTTTATAATTTCTCTAGAAGTACAAAATCATTAACGGGAAATATGAATAAAAATTATCTAAGTATTTGGGTTCCTGTTAATTGGAAAAATAGAGAAAAATGCATTAATAATTATTTTGATATGGTAGTTAATAATGAAAATTATATTTATAAAGGTACAACCACACCCAAATGGGTATGGTTCCCTAAAAATTAGGAAATTATAAGAACCTTGGGTATCGCATGCTTTAAATGTTCATTGTTTTCTGATACCTTACAAGTAGTAATTATTTTGTTCTATTTTGTTAACACTTATAACAAATATAATATTCGTTATCATATAAAATCTCCTTTTCGTCAATGACAAAGGGGAGAAAGATATTGCTCTAACACAATTTTCAGAAATAAACAATGCAAGCACAGATTAAGGGGGAGAAAAGTAAGTATTACCTTAAAACTCTTATTTGTGATGATGCAATGTATGAATGCTTGTTTCTTTTATTACTATGTTTTGAATATCTATACATGCATCATATTGTTTTACAACTTGCTATTTCATAATTTCAAGTATTCTATTTCTTTTACATATTACATCTAGTAAGTATTCCTTTTTGTCGATGACAAAGGGGGAGAAATATATGAAAGCTAACATATTTTTGCAGAAAAGTCGCCATATATTCAGGGGGAGAATTATAATATAGATAAGTCTTACTTCGTCACATAAGTATTGTCATCAATCAAAAAGGGGGAGAATGTTGATTCATGAGTTTTGATTCATGACACAAGCTTCAGAGATCATACGACGAAATACAAAGAGAATACTATATGAAAGCGACAAAAAGAGAATAAGTGCATATTGTGTACTACAAAGGAGACAAGACTACAATCCAGAGATTAGTAATGAATATTTTATTTTATTGAGTCTTAGAATATTGTTAAAATCATTCCTCAAATAGTCACACACACACACAAAACAATTTATATTAAAACTGTGTACACTGTGCAAGTAACACCAGGTCGGCCGACCGACCAGGATCCTCGGTCGACCGACCCTGTGTTATGTGCACAGTGACTTTCTGTTTTGTATACGGTTTCAAACTCAGCTGACCGGCCAGGTTTTCCGGTCGACCGACCAGAGAATAACGGCTAGTTTTCTGAAGAGATGCAATCATTTCATGAAGAGGAATGTCCTCTGTTTCAAGAGATATGGACACAACTATTGATTGAAACTCTTCATGAAAGATTATAACTCTTCTACAATTATAAACACATTCAATTCATTTATACAATAACTGATTCTTGTTTATAATTCTGAAATCTATTCTCTATTCATTTCTGCAAATAAAAGCAATCATTCTTATTCAATATCACTAGAATCCTTGATTTAATTCATATACTTCGATTCTACGCGATTATCTTCCTTCTAAATCTTCACACACATACATACTCTTGAGGATTTGATTATAGGAAAGTTGTACTATCAAAAGACAATCAGTGTTATTCAGAACACATTCGTCAACAAACTATTTGTATTAAGTTGAAGTCCTCTTCGGCTGTTGAGGCGGAAAAATTCCTGTTCGGCTGCTCAGGTGTCGTATACCTATTCCTCCGGGTTAAGTGAGGGGTTTGGTTTAAATCCAGAGGGTATTCTGGGACTGGACGTAGAACGGGAAGTTCGAACCAGTATAAAAATTCCTAGTGTGCTTACTTTAGTTTTTATTTTACTATTATTATTAGCTTCCGCATTTATATAACATATTGCACGATCCTTAGTACTACACATACACTTTCATTTGGTATCAGAGCCTGGTATTCTATCGATCGTCACAACATCATAGAATAATGGCTAGAAAAAGATCCGGTCGAAGTACAGCAAGCAAAAAGCTTGAAACTATCAGAGCAACGACTAATGAGGACTGTAAAAGGTACATTCTGATTTACAAATTTCAGTAAGTAGTAATAATGAATTAATTAGTTTATGCGATAAAATCTCAAAGCATAATTTTATTATTTTAGAAAAGATGAAATCTGTTGAACTTGAAAATGAGAAATTGAAAAGTGAGAAGTTAGATTTAGAAAATCAACTTGGTGTTTTAAAAAGTAATTTTGAGGCTCTTACAGATTTTCTAGATAAACAAAACACCATATTTGAAAACGAGAGAGAAAAATTTTCCAAAGAAAATTTTGATTTGAAAAGACAAAATGATTTATTACAATCCTCTTTAGATAATTTAGAATCTCAAAATTTTCTTCTCAAAAATGAGAACGGTACGTTAAAAAATGAGAATTCTGAATTAAATGAGAAAATTGATATTTTAAATAATAGTAATATTTCTTTTGAAAATAATAAGTGTGACTTTAAAGCTAAATTTGATAAACTTAACACTGAAGTCGCAAAATTTAATAAAGGTCAAAATGATTTAAACATGATTTTATCTAGTTCTAGACCTTTACATAATAAAAATAGTTTACGGTATAATCATAGAAATAGCACTAGATACGCTTTTATATATAATAAAAATGTTAGTGCTGCTACTAAATTTCGAGTAAAGTCGAAATCAAATTTTCATCGAAATTCAAAAACTGCTATGACCAATAATGTTTATAATTTCTCTAGAAGTACAAAATCATTAACGGGAAATATGAATAAAAATTATCTAAGTATTTGGGTTCCTGTTAATTGGAAAAATAGAGAAAAATGCATTAATAATTATTTTGATATGGTAGTTAATAATGAAAATTATATTTATAAAGGTACAACCACACCCAAATGGGTATGGTTCCCTAAAAATTAGGAAATTATAAGAACCTTGGGTATCGCATGCTTTAAATGTTCATTGTTTTCTGATACCTTACAAGTAGTAATTATTTTGTTCTATTTTGTTAACACTTATAACAAATATAATATTCGTTATCATATAAAATCTCCTTTTCGTCAATGACAAAGGGGAGAAAGATATTGCTCTAACACAATTTTCAGAAATAAACAATGCAAGCACAGATTAAGGGGGAGAAAAGTAAGTATTACCTTAAAACTCTTATTTGTGATGATGCAATGTATGAATGCTTGTTTCTTTTATTACTATGTTTTGAATATCTATACATGCATCATATTGTTTTACAACTTGCTATTTCATAATTTCAAGTATTCTATTTCTTTTACATATTACATCTAGTAAGTATTCCTTTTTGTCGATGACAAAGGGGGAGAAATATATGAAAGCTAACATATTTTTGCAGAAAAGTCGCCATATATTCAGGGGGAGAATTATAATATAGATAAGTCTTACTTCGTCACATAAGTATTGTCATCAATCAAAAAGGGGGAGAATGTTGATTCATGAGTTTTGATTCATGACACAAGCTTCAGAGATCATACGACGAAATACAAAAAGAATACTATATGAAAGCGACAAAAAGAGAATAAGTGCATATTGTGTACTACAAAGGAGACAAGACTACAATCCAGAGATTTGTAATGAATATTTTATTTTATTGAGTCTTAGAATATTGTTAAAATCATTCCTCAAATAGTCACACACACACACAAAACAATTTATATTAAAACTGTGTACACTGTGCAAGTAACACCAGGTCGGCCGACCGACCAGGATCCTCCGTCGACCGGCCCTGTGTTATGTGCACAGTGACTTTCTGTTTTGTATACGGTTTCAAACTCAGCTGACCGGCCAGGTTTTCCGGTCGACCGACCAGAGAATAACGGCTAGTTTTCTGAAGAGATGCAATCATTTCATGAAGAGGAATGTCCTCTGTTTCAAGAGATATGGACACAACTATTGATTGAAACTCTTCATGAAAGATTATAACTCTTCTACAATTATAAACACATTCAATTCATTTATACAATAACCGATTCTTGTTTATAATTCTGAAATCTATTCTCTATTCATTTCTGCAAATAAAAGCAATCATTCTTATTCAATATCACTAGAATCCTTGATTTAATTCATATACTTCGATTCTACGCGATTATCTTCCTTCTAAATCTTCACACACATACATACTCTTGAGGATTTGATTATAGGAAAGTTGTACTATCAAAAGACAATCAGTGTTATTCAGAACACATTCGTCAACAAACTATTTGTATTAAGTTGAAGTCCTCTTCGGCTGTTGAGGCGGAAAAATTCCTGTTCGGCTGCTCAGGTGTCGTATACCTATTCCTCCGGGTTAAGTGAGGGGTTTAGTTTAAATCCAGAGGGTATTCTAGGACTGGACGTAGAACGGGAAGTTCGAACCAGTATAAAAATTCCTAGTGTACTTACTTTAATTTTTATTTTACTATTATTATTAGCTTCCGCATTTATATAACATATTGCACGATCCTTAGTACTACACGTACACTTTCAAAGTCTCCATTTATAAAATGACTCTAAATGCTAAAATAAATAAATAGTCTAAATATCTTGGAAAATGTCTAATAAATAGATATTAGATAGCTAATAAGTGTGATGCAAGTCTCCATCGTACTACTGTGTCTTCAAACCACCATCAGTCCTTTCTACCTATCTGTAAGAGTAAACGAAAGAAGACATGAATAGAGGGGATCGAACATACGTTCAGTGAGTTACGCATCATATAAGTGCATAATATTAATAAGTTAGGAGAACAACACTTATGCTAAAAAAACATGCCTTAACTTGTGTCACCTACACCCAACAAGTCAACTAAACACAATATAATGATATGACAACATCATATGCAAAGGTCTCGCTAAAATATATCACATGCTTAATCACATGCATATGATTGACCCTAAAACCTCAAAACATTATCGCCAAATTGTATATTGAGGACTCGTCTTGCCACGGTCATGATGCCGCAAACCACACATGAAACAGAGGTCGTATGTAAGAGATATAAACGTTAAAAGATAATGGCGTTTTTTTATTCAAATTGAATTAATTAATTAATTCATTATTTTATTTCATTTTCAACTATGCTACAGTAAACCAACTCCCTCGACTTGCCAAATTCCTTTTACCAGCCACCACATTTTTGCATTTCCACCATTATTATGGCCACCTAGCCCAGAATCCAACACCACTAGAGAACTCCCCACACTCTATCAATCCCGACATAGCCTGTGACTCCGCCTCCGAATGCCCATCTTCACTACCACCGTTGGTGACTTTGATGGCGAAGTCCATCCATATTCGATTTAGATTGATCGACAACCGTCACGAGAACCTGCTCGACCTCCTTTACACATCTATGCCTCACGATTGTCATATCGTCATCGTTTTACCAACGAATTGAAATGGACAGTCCATGTTTATCAAACATCCAACATGTTTCCTGATAAATTTGTACATCCAATCAATGGACGAACATCACCAATGAATTCGTGTCATCGAGAAATACAATTTAGATATATAATATATTAAATTTGGAACACTTATGTATTGAACACTTTTAATTAGATGGAGATTGACTTTTGCTAATTACAATCAAAATTATCCTTTTACTTTTTAACCATCTAACCAAGGCATACTACATCGTAGTTAAGTGTATAAAAAATTTACTTTTAATTATCAACTTCATCACATATATTTCGATTTACGACCATAAGAGGTTAATTAATATAAACGCAAATAGGAAGAGTCTCACTCACCGATTAGTCATGCATCCTCTCTGATTCAACTTGAATCCTCCTTCTTCTTTGCTTGAAATTCCACACCTTCAAATCTCCCAGTCTCATAATTACTTTTAATTATTTGCTTAGCTCTCTTTATGTTGATTGGTTTATATTAATTTATTTAATTTGGAATTGATTTGGAAATTTTGGTTTGATTTTGTTTGGAGATTAGATGGAGATTAGTGTTAATATTTTTAGGTTACAGTAGAATTAGAAAATAGAGTTTACAATTTTATTTATAGGCTAGAATTAACTCATGTTTAGTATAAATCTTGTAACTAATAATTACAAAAATGTCATTGGGTTTGACTTCTTCTAATTTCTGGTCTATTTAACAAAACTCAACAAGTGACATGTGTATTTTGACTGTAAACGACATTCTGGAGAATGGAATAGGTCCCGATGCTTAATTCTAGCTCTTTAAAAAGTTTATAATTTTTGCCCTTTATAAAAATTATGATTTTACCCTTTTAACTTAATTAATTAATTTTATAAACTTACGGGGTGCTACATTCTTCCCCCTTAAAAGTCCCCAAAATTCCAAGAGTGGACAATGCAACTCCCTTTACATTGTACATAGATGAAATAAACATACTTATATCCATCTAACATCCATTATAAAACACAAGTAAAACCACAACCAAGAGTATATGACACATATAGTTGATAAAATAGGATGATATGATATAAGAAGAGTGCAAATACTACTAAATCGGCCTCCTATATGAATGCACATGTAGTGCAACAAATATGTGTGCAAACATACTAAAATATATATATATATATATTACTATATGTATGTCCATCCTTACATCCATATGCAACATCTATATCTCAGTATAAGTAAATAACCGCGCTCATAAACATAATATGTAAACGCATATATAAGGAAACAATAAATAGCATATATAAGATATATATATATTACTATATGTATGCCCATCCTTACATACATATGCAACATCCATATCCAAGTACAAGTAAATAACCGCGTTCATAAACATAATATGTAAACGCATATATAAGGAAACAATAAATAGCATATATAAGATTCTATTTCATAAATTAGAACATCTAGCTATAGGTACCTACCCTAGGTTGGAATGTATGTACATATAAACCGACAGGATATGAAATAAACTAGTATAAACTCAAACAAGCAAACATAGCAACCAAAACAGATCATAACGATGTGCAAACAACCAATCTTAACACTCATCCATGCCTATGTCAACTTAGCTAGCTAAAGCAACCGTGCAAACGAATAACAACCTAACAAGATAATCATCCTACAAACTAACTAAAAGTGCAACTTATTGGAAGAGAGCTCATGATGGGGAAACTCATATTCTTTACTCGAGTTCCCATGTACTCTCATCTAAACTTTTTCTTCACTGTACTTGGACTAATTTCATTCCTTGTATCACATCAAGTCCTAAGATGGTAATACACCTAAAGCATATTCAAGATTCCATCTCTACATTCACCTCATCAAGCTGATTAGGCTCTAACATAACCGCTCAATCATCAACATACGTTCGCAAATGGGAAAAATAAAATGCATGTGAATACCCGCCAACTTTTTAAGAAGCCCACTCAAATGTGATGACTTCCCTACTCTCTATAAAATTGGGAAAGGCCTAAAAACTAATGGCATTAGCTTTCCCACATAACATATCTAAAGAGTAAGTCCTTCACCTACACTATGCCACCCATTGCGAACTCTCTATACATGCCTTTCCAATGTTGTACACATTCCTTTGCATACCACTTCAACTTTTAGTAAAGTGTCACTAATCATATATTATCCAAGTATGACTTTAATTTAAATATACTTTACTACTAACATATCTCTTCGTGAAATACCTTGTAGCATATTTTTCCCCTTCTTCATCCTTAGCCAATAAAAGACCTTCTTCGTATCCTTTGAGATACCCCCACTAAACTCTTTATTCAAGTCTATAAGCATGACATTATGATAACGGACGTTGTGTTCCTCTAAGTAGACTAACGGTTAGGACTCTCAGGAGAACCCCATACTCCATCACCATTTAATTTATAGATATCATAAATGGATAATGCCTTATTTTTAGTGAATATGATATCACTATAACAAATTCATATACGAGGTTGTGCACTTTTCACTTATTTTTCACGTGCATCGGAACTGAAAATAAGTTATGCACAAAAGGTCAACTTTCATAAACTTGATTTCATAAGATAGTGCTTTCAATTCAAGTGATAACTTAAAAGAACTAATCTTATTACTTGTCAATTTTCTTCCTAATCACCAAATCTCACCTTCCTTAAAATCTCCTTCGTACCTTAGTATATGCAAGTCAAGACATTTACTTCATGTCATTAAATCATAAACACTGGATAATTTAAAAATAATATTAATTCCACATGCTTGTGAAGACATATAAACTAACATACGGCTAGAATACCTTATGTACATTTTCATACTCCATAAATACTTTACATAGACAAGTATAGTCATTCTCTATCGATGACTGTCTTATACAACAGATCTTCTATTATACTATCATTTAGGAAACTTTTCACTCAATGGCGTTCTCATGCTTCTCAAGGTCTTATGAAAGTGTACAACAACCCTTAACCCTTAATCTAAATATACATATACATATATATACATATATATATATATGTTAATTTCAAACAACATTTAAGCACATATGTCTCGACAATTCAAAATGATAAATTTATACTTGGTGTTACACCCGTTCTTACCATGAACTACAATAAAGTAAAATGAGGCAGAACGTAAGATCAGGGAAGCCACCCTCGTGTCAAAAAGATTAGAGGAAAAGAAAAGGAAAGTGAATCAATTAAGTTTGTACTGAACAGGGAACCAGTTTGAAGTCACAACACCTAACTAGACCTGAGCCACGCAACCAAGGGACCACGGAAAAAGACAAATACTACATGCATTAGGAAACAAGGGCAGACCGTAGCGACCATATTGAAAATCAATGACATAAAGTGAACCGAGGCATAAGAAGCTATACCAGATGTACTAAGATAACCAAAATTCTAAAGCTCACATTTCTGTCAATGCCTACAGGAATAGGTCTACTCCAGCACATACCAAAGGCAACCTATACAGTGCCGCATTGAGCCAAAAGCACTCCAAAGGGGCTGTATGCAGGGCCACTTGGAATACGCTTCAACAGGGAACCAAACTTTCAAGCTAACGATAGGTGTGAAATTCCTTCTCTCTCATTAGCAGTCAAAGCATACTTGCTTAGAGGGCGACTCAAACCACGAATATCCTCAAGAATGATCCAGGCATAGGCCTAGTCAACCCTCAGAGCAGAATGAAAAACTGCTACTCTATTCCGACCAAACATGTTATAAGGTCAAGCAAAGATAGCAAAAGTATTACCAAGGTAGTGCGATCTGAAAACCAGGCAATATTCACCACTACACCTCTTCATACACATCAATAAAATAACAAAGCTACAGGGCGGTCCCCTACCAATTCCTCTCAAGACATTTTCCATTCCAAGAGAGAGAGGAGGCTGACCCATACAGACTTGGTCTTCCCACTCAAAATTTTTAGGCATCTCACACCGAATTTCGAAGATCCCGCCAAAGTCATGATTTCCCACCAAAAACCCATCATCAATCTAGGCACAACGAATAGGAATTGTAGATGAATGGCAAGTGGAAAAATCAAAAGGTGGAGATTGAAGAAAAAAGATCAAAGATGATTGCAATAACCAACGGTGAACTTTTCATACTACAATAGGAAATGCTAAAGGATGAAGAAAGGAAGGAATCTTCTTGTTTAGCTCTTTCTTCTTCCAAAAATAAGGAAAATATAAAAATATTGTATGCCACTAGGCCATTATAATTTGTAAAAAAAGGACAAATATCTAGTGGGTTATCCCGTAGACGTAGGATTGACTAGAATCCATGAACTCTAGTCACAGTGACATAGAGATTCCATTTCCATGACCCGCGACACACATTTCAATCACTTCAGCATGCGGCAAGCCGAAGTGATTGAGATGCAGACCGATGTGAAAGACTAACTACCGCCCCTTCCCTACGGAGGTCGAATCCAGCTGCTCGCATAGGGATTTTTAAATCCCATTTCAGTACACCAGAGTCAGAACAATAAATGCCTGGTGAATAAAAACCTCGAGTCTTACCATTTCAGTACTAGGGCAGTATATTTTAAAATGAATATGTCTACGTACATTAAACCATTTAATACTTCTCATAAGGAAAGGAGGTGGGTCCACAATCAACCACTTAATACTTTCCATTTCCCAAGCAAGTTTCTAAATCTCATATCCCAAATCCCATGTCATAAATATTTAACAATTCGAGAGATAATATCCAAGCCACTTAATACCTTTTATTGGAAAATAGGCAGACTCTAGTCATTTAAGACCTCAACCGAGGCTGACCCCATCATTTAATACATATTCCCAAGGCGGACCCCTCAAAGGTGACTATCTAGCTGACATCGCATGGAATCTCTTGAGCTACTTAATACCTTTTTATGGAATGGTAGACCCTAAATCAGTCACTTAATACCTTATCCTGAAGTGGACCCCTATAGAGATACCACATGTCGTGCCTAATAACTACCCCTGTGGCATTTAATACTTCATTTGAGGAAAAGAGGCGGCCCTCAAACAACCACTTAATACCTCAAGACCCCTAAGAAGGCCCTTCATATTATGACCCATACTCATAATGACGTCTCACATTAGTCCGACTATTCTTAGGAACTGGTAGCCAGATTAACAAGACAAGTTTACCCTATAGAATTTAGGACTAACCTCACGTTATCATAAATATTTATCATAGGAGATGTCTCACATCAATAGGAAGTATACACAACTACTAGTAGCCTTAAAGTGAAAGGCAAACTTCTATCATGCAACTCTACTGACCTAGCAACCCTATGATTTAGCCATAATTTAATACTCTCCAGAGATATAATATTCATCTTAGCGTTTCATAATTAAGGTCTTATAAGGAATCTTCCTTATTACGCCTTAAGATATTAATTACCTTCCTAAAGGGGGAAATTAATGACAATTACTACCAAATTAACTATGCAATATACGCCATAATTATACGTTTATTATGCTAATAGAAATAAATATATGTTCGTGTCTAATCAATTCTAGCTTGCGGTTTATATGCCGCAAACTAGCGTTAAATTTCAGTTCTTTTAACCATAATACTAATACAAGTCATTTCCCTTTAAACTTCCAAGATTTCAAAAACCATAATAATGGATTCTAATATTCATAAAGAGGATGAAATATCTATAACCAAAACTACAATAAATGGACTTGTAAATAGAAATAGAAGCCCAGTTTATTACATCAATTCAACGGAATATCCTAAACAATAGGAATTGCAATTCTAACCTCATATTCTATTCAACTCCTCTTTTCAAAGAGATAAACAAAGGAATTCCGATGGAATAACTGGTGTAAACTATGAATAGAATTCGTACTCTAAACATTATTTTATTACTAAAGAACAATAAGGAGGAGAAGTCGAACAGACTATGAAATTATTAAAAATCATATAAACAATATAAATTCCATCAATTAATACAAGGACAAATTTTCAAAAGAGGCTGTTTTTCAAAACCATTTGCACAAATAGGCCAAGTTGAAAACAATTTGCAGATATAGGCTAGTTTTGCCACCTCAGCGATGAGGTGGCCTTTTTTTTTAAAATAACACGGGGCGCATTTGTGAAATGCGCCCCTGGTAATTTACACTGGCGCATCTGCCAAATGCGCCAGTGTAAATGCAGGTCTAAAACCTGGACAACAAGCTTCATATTCAAATCCAAATACACAAAATTCAAATCCAAACGAACAATCTTAAATGATAGCAAATGTTTATCTACATAAAAGCAAACAAATAAAACTACCAGTAAATAAATTCTAGCATAACATAATTAATATTCGATTACATTCAAATTAAAGTAGAAGTTATAGTTCGGTTACAAAAGCAAACTAATAGTTCGGTTACAAAAGCAAATAAAAATAGGAATACTCATGGTTGAGTAGGATCGTCTTGAGTAGGTGGGGGTTGAGAAGGTCCAGCGTCTTGCGATTAGTGTGTATCTTGCCTTCTTTTAGTTCTTCGCTCTCTAGTCCGCATAGCTTGTTCGGAAGAGCTTGGCCGTGTTAATCGATTTCTAAAAAGTAGTGTGTCAATAAGTTTCTTGAAATCAAGACAACGTGGTTGAACTTCTCGTTCGGGTACTCTACCATGTCCGATATCGTCCAATCCTCTTCCTACCGTCTTTAGTACGTCGACCTACAAGTTGCAGTTATTTATTCAAAATTAGAAACATGATTCAAGTGAACGAACTTAAAATATCACGGTAATGTGAAGATTTACCACGTCTCGCTCAAGCGGTGCACGAGCGGTGTATGCTCGTTCGTGAGCAGTCCGATCTGCAACAATGAATCTTCGAGTAATCGACCAGTACCAAGTCATGTATCTCGAAATAGGAATGGTAGGAAACTGTTGGTGGACGATACGGTTATGTCTATCGTTCCACTGGACGATAGCAAACTCCAGCCAAATAGCTGATAGAAGTAATCCGACTAGAATATGAAAATGAAAAGTAGAATATGAGAGGATGGACATGTGAAAAGTAGAATATGAAAATACCCCAAATTGAGCTAGGGTTTGAGTTTAAAAAATAATTTTACCTTCAAATTGATGCCAAATAGCTGATAGAAGTAATCCGACTAGTAATCCTTGTATATTTTGGGATTTTAAGTAGATGTTGATCAATTTTTGAGCTGAGTGAAAGATAGGTTCGAAATTGGATGTTGGAAAAGAATGTTTTAGTTTGAGTGAAAATAATGAGAGGGTACTGCTTTCAGCTCTCTGGTTTAGAGATAATAATTTACACTGGCGCATTTGGCAGATGCGCCAGTGTAAATTACCAGGGGCGCATTTCACAAATGCGCCCCGTGTTATTTTAAAAAAAAGGCCACCTCATCGCTGAGGTGGCAAAACTGGCCTATATCTGCAAATTGTTTTCAACTTGGCCTATTTGTGCAAATGGTTTTGAAAAACAGCCTCTTTTGAAAATTTGTCCTTAATACAATAATTAAGAATCTCCACCTAGAATTGACGTTTCGAAATAAAAAGGAATTTTGGTGGATTTATCTATATTGTTTTTGAAATCCCAAAATTTCTAAGGCATATTCATCCATAGATATACCATTGAATTACTGAAGAAGAAATACCAAGGTTTCCACTCATAGATTATCCTTAGCTCTTTTTGTACGGATTTGCAACACCAAAGCGACTCTTTTCCAAATCTTCGTCTTTTGATATATATACACAGCGAAGGATAGGTGTATATATATATATAATTTTGTTAGATTTCAAAGATGATGGAAAAGAAGTGGATAAATTAAAATAATAATTAGAAAAGGATTAGAATCCTTACTAGATTTCTAATTGAATTTCTGAATCTAAATAAAGAGAGAAAATGGCAGAGGTTCGAGGTATTTTCCAAATATTTATGAATAAAATGTATAGGGGATAGGGTACTATTTACAGGAGTTGAGACGCACCAGAACTGTAGGATGAATTTAGGTGAAAACGGATAAATTTGGAGCGTTTAAACATTGAAAAACCCCAGCCGCCAACTTGAATAAGGGTCGACCATCGCTTATAGATCGGTCGCTAAGGGTCGACCGCTTAAGGTTAGAGGTGTCGACCTCTTCACTTATTTGGGGTGCACTGATCTATTTCCATTGCCTGATTATTTTATTCCTTAATTAACTTTAACATTAATTGTTTAACTTAACGGTTACTTAACTCCCAAGTAAACCTACAGTTAATTTTTGAAATTCAACCCTAAATTTAAATACTCATTTGAATTCAAACTAAATTAATTTAAATTTGAAAACTTTAAATGCCAATAACTTCTTTGTTTAAGCTTTGTTTGCAGCATATTATATATAGAAACAGATCAGAATTTCACGAACGCAATGGAATAACTTTCGTGGTCAAATTCCAAATTTGGTAAATTTCCATTTTAAACACTACTTAATTCACTCAATTAACCTATGGTTGATTTACGGGATGTTACATTCTCCCCCTTAAAAAGGATTTCGACTCGACAAGGGGCGAATAGCATAACGTGTAATAACATCCATGTTACACAACAAGTTGTCTATAGAACCATCTACTTAACCAAAGTGCAATTTGATTATGTACTGGACACATACTAAAATGAGCAGATTCCTAGCGTGAGTGTGTAAATCGTGTCATGCAAGTATGTCTGCAAATACCCAAAACATGCATAAAAGTTTCTTCATTAGTCTAAAGTGGTTGTGAAAAACTGTGGCATCTATATCCTACCATCCAATCTAGCAACCACGATGCAACCAAAATCCTAATTTTGGAGAGAAAATTTATCAGTGAAAAGCTCTAGATGAGTGATCTTCATCTTCTCTTCGATTTCCCATGTGCTTTCCGTCGAGTGTTTCTCCCCATTGTACTCAGACCAACCTAATTATTCTATTGTGGAGTTTCCTAGTTCCATTCTCCACAATACGTGCAATGGCACGGAGTACTATTGACTCTGTCTCTAATTCCCTTAACTAATCAGGCTCAACACTAATAGCGGTGTCATGAAGGCATTTTCTAAGCTGAGAAACATGGAAAACATTGTGGGCTTCTGCCAATCTATCGGGAAGCTCCATGCGATAAGCAAGTTTTCCTAATGTTACTACCATCATTGTCGTCAAAGGAGTTCGACGTGCTATATAACCTCAACGCTGCTTCAATAAGTAGTGCCAAAGTAATAGTGTTGACACCAATGTAAGAGTTATGATGGATGAAGCCGAAGAACCACGGGATGACATTAATACCATTAGCGCCAATGAAGCTCGGTACTTTAAAGAATTGACATCGCCTTTCATGATGTAGAGCTGCACTTTGTTCACATTGTTTTCCATCATTATTATCGAAGACATGTAATCAGCGACACACTAACGGTGTCATTGATCAACAACGAGAACTTAAGGATAGATCAGCATCGAAGGAATAGGATTCCACTCTTCATCGATAAAAGAGTGCAATGGTATCGAATACAATCAAACATCGTAAGCCATCAATGAGTGTCGATGTAACCTATAGCGCATTTCATTGATGCTGAATTCTATCGGTGCCACTATTCATTTGTTGCTCGTCGACAATGTAACTCCTCCATATCAACTACCAAGTAATGTTATGTATGTTGCCGCACTTCATCAGCCACTGAATGTTGACGCCAAGAATCATTGGCGGCAATATTTTACTAAAGCAGGTTATTTTTTCTCAACATTCACACCGCTCATCATTAGTGCTCAATGCCACTTTCAAATGATGCCACTAAGCAACGACAGCACCATCAATTATCGATGTCGCCATTAGTCAACATCGCACTTTGTCTTTCATACAATGCATTTCATCAACATTGGGGGAGGCTAGGCATCCATGCAAGTGATGTTTATGGTGGACGCTGTCAATATCCTCAAAAACTACCAATGCCGCCTTTTGTTGGAATTGCTTCATACTTGCATCAACTCAAACTAGTATCAACACCTACTCATCAACGATGTCGACTATCATGATAGAAGTTGTCAATGCCATAGTCAATTGTATCATAAATCTCCACTAAAGAATAGAGATGAGGCCCAACCCTATTCAACATTCATGATTTTTGAAGCTAAGCACGTCAACGCCAAGCATGCTGAAGTCAAGTTTATCAAAGCCCATGTCGCTTGTCTACCTCTATAAATATGGGCCTAAGGGCTTTGTGGAGGGGGAATTCATTCTTTCTAGACTTCTTACATTTTTCACTTTGTAATCCTAAATCAATTTGGGGGTTTTACCGATTGTAACACTTGAACATTGTACTCATAAGGGATTGGATATTGAACAATTGCATAGCATATTGACTTCTTGTGGATGCATATCAATTTGGTACGACTCATAAATTGTGTATTAACTCGTTTATGACTTGAGACTTGCATAGCGTATTTGACAAGTTAACTCTTGGATTGAGACTTGCATATTGACTCATATATTGACTTGCAAACTAACTGAATATGATTCTCGGCATGACCCTGTGCAGTTAAAGCGCTGGGCAGATTCAATGCGGCGGATGTGCAAAAAGTCATAGCGGGGATACAGCGAGGATATAGCGGGATATAGCGGATGACTCTAAAATAGCATATAAAACTCATACTTAATGTTTTAAAAAATATATAAATGGTAATTAAATGAAAATTTAACATTCAATTGAATTATAATTAATACATAAATAATTTTAAATAAAAACATATGCGAATATACTGTAAATAAACGTAAAATAGTTATATAACATAATTGAATTTAGTAGAATATTAGAGTATCTTCATTTCTGAAAATATATTAAAAATTCAACTGAATAAATTAATTTCATAATTTTTATAATGTATGAATGTCATTTTTCAATTCATTTCTTTTAAAAAAGATATAGCAGAATATAGCTGGAATAACGGGATATAGCCGAAATAGTGGGGCTTAAAATGAAAAGGCTATATTTGGGGCTATATGGAAAAATCGTAGCAGTAGAAATCTGTTATGAGATATGGCAGGGTTATAGCGGGGTAACAACGGGGCATTAACTACACAGGCATGACCCAAACTTTAGCTTCGAATGTGCACGACATCGGCATGGATTTGATCTCAAGGCATACCAACGACTTAAACTAGTCTTGCTATAACCTCCCCTCGATAGAACTCGACTTCCTATATACTTTGGGGGTTAACGAATTTATTCGTTAACATTAGCGCATGAATGAGGACCTAAACCTTTGTTTTTGTTAAAACCCTAAGAACTACCATAGCCTGCATATTTAGGGCTTAAAGGACTTGCCCAACCAAGCACATTCCATTCCAAGCTAACCTACATTGCATCTTGATATCATGCTAATTTATCGTGCTAAGATGTCAGAACAAGAATCCTCCTAGCCTAAAATAACTAGGCTCACTTATCAAATCACTAATGATCCCTGGCTTCATGAAGAACAAGTGTTAAGAATCAGGGCATTGAAATCATGGAAAAAAAGAGAAGACAAGTAGCATCTTACAACCCAGGTAAATGAAGCTTGAATCCATTCCATCTAGGCCAATCATTGATTTTCGTTCTAGGAAAATAGCGCAAGAGCGATAATGTCTTCTCAAAAATAAGAAAAGAGGTTAAACTAATCAAAGCCAATAACACCATTTTCGAAAGAGAAATGATAAAGGATTTCGATTGATTCACTAGAAAGTGGAAAAGTATTCTTAACCACTCTTAAGGACTAAATGAAACTCGAGATTCTTTGAAAAGAAAGCTTGTTATAGAAGCTAAGGAGCCTATAATGCATAAGAGAGCCAAATGGAATTCTAAAGGATCAACTTCCAAAAGATCATGGCTTTCAAAGAACTATACTCTTACCACTTCCTATGAGAAAATTTGTCTCTTGACTAAGGACGAACTCAACTATTGGCCTTCGCGAAAGAAACGTCTAAAGAATGAAAGGAATCTTGGAGGGTCATATAGCTATTATCATCAGGCCAATGGGCATAATAAAAACCAATGTCGAAGCTTAGAGAGCTTGATTAATAATTTCTTAGGGTAAGGAAAGATGAGCGAAATTGTCCGAAGATGTTAAGTCAATCATTAATAAATTTAGATCTTATAAGTGTATCTACATGGTTGAGGAGTAAAACTCTCCTAAAATAATGGAAAGCCTAAACCACTGTCTAAGATGGTAGTAAGCATTTAGTTTCATCATCAAAAGCCTTACTAAAGCATCGAACAAGCCTTCGGTGCTGTCATCAAAGGTCTCACTGAAGCGCCTCCTAGAGGGAGGATGGAGTAAGCCTTTAGTGCCCATCATAAGGCCTTACTAAAACACCGAACCAGCCTTCAGTGCCATTATTAAAGGCCTTACTGAAGCACCTTCTAGAGGGAGGACGGGTAAGCCTTTGGCATGTTCAAAGTGCCAAACCAGCCTTTAGTGTCGTCATCAAAAGCCTCACTAAAGCGCTTCCTAGATGGAGGTCGGGTATGTCTTTGGTCCTGCTCAATATAGCTAACAAAATGCACCAGACAACAGACCTAAATCATCACCTAGGACGGTGATAAGTGGTCTGAGCCAAGTAGTACTCCAAATCAATCAATCTTATAGAGGAAGATCTATCAAAATCCGAGCCAAGTAGTGCTCCAAATCAATCAATCTTCTAGAGGAAGATCTAACAAAATCCAAGCCAAGTAGCACTTCAAATCAATCAAATCTTTTAGAGGAAGGTCCATTAAATGTGAGTTATTTATGCTCCTCAACAAACACAATTTTTAGCTACCAAATATGGAATTCTGGTCTTTTATTATGATTTCAAAATATGGATTTCTGGACTTCTATTATTGTCAAATAAAGATTTCTGGTCTTCTATTATTATTGTTGGATAAGGATTTTTGGTATTCTATTATTGCCAGATAAGGTTTTCTGGTCTTCTTCCATTATTGCTAGATAATGATTTCTAGTCTTCTTCTATTAAGTCAGATAAGGAATATCTGGTCTTCTTTTATTATTGCTAGAGAAGGATTTTTGGTCTTCTATTATTATTGCCAGATAAGGATTTCTGCTCTTCTTCTATTATCAGATAAGGAATTTTTGGTCCTCTTTTATTATTGCCAAATAAGGTTTTTTGGTCCATTTGTTGCGGGACAGGTATTCTTGTCTTCTATTACTATTGCTATGCTCTGAATTTCTATTCAAATTGTTGGCAAAAGGATGTCCTGGTGGTAGGGCATTGCTAAATCAATCCTTGATTCAGATTTGAATTCAGTCAATAGGAATCTCTGTTACTAAGCAAGTTGTTGAATATCTACTAATGGAGACAAATATTTATAAATATCAATTTATACATCAAAAGCTCAAAAAGCAGAAAAAGCGAGATATACATCGTCGAGTGATTTCAAGTAAGAATCAGTATTTGATTTGAAACTACAACCGAAGTAATATTCATTCAAATACAAATTTATTTACAATCTAATATATCATGTACAGATTTATAGGTACAGAAATCAGATAAAAGAAAAATCAATTTAAAGCACTCCTAAGGCTTAAGGCTACGTGCAGTTTTCTCTAAATCCTTGGCAGGTAAAGGATCAGTAATGTGGCGAATGGCTACGTCCACAAGTTCTTTGATTTCCTTTTCCTTCCTCTGAACTGTGTTTGCATCATCAGCTAAATCAATTTGAATCTCCAAAGCATGATAGAGAGTCTTGTTGGCTCCTCTTAAAGTTTGAACCATGCTCTTTAACTCTTTAATCTCTCGTTTGAGAACGTATTTCTCATACTCAAGATTTTCAACTTTGCCTTCATAATCATTAAGACGCAGAGATAATTTTTCATTCCACTTTTGTTGAAGTGTTGCATACACTCAAATTTTACTTGTTTGCCACACCTAGACATTACTTCGTTACTTAAGCCAGGAGGTTGGGTTGTTAGAGTGGGAAATTCTTGACTAACAAATGACCAATACCTAGTCGCTCTTTTGGAAGTAAGAGTAGGGAGGCTGGATTTGCCTCCACTCGCAATAAGTTCTAGAGATTGACAAAATACTTGACTCTTCATTAATTCCACTTCAAGGTCATTTATTCGTTGATATAAGTTGGCCATTTCAGCATCAATCTCAACTGAGGGTTTAGAAACTAAAGTCGTGTCAATCTTTTCTCTTAATGCTTGAGATTCTTTGACCTTCTTGCCAATTCGATAATCTAAGCTCGAGGTTACTTCTTTATGCTTTCTAAATGTCGACCTTAACTGATAGTATTTCCTGTGCCACTCCTTCGCATCTAGGTTGTTCGAAAATTGCAAATCTGAAGCCTCATGGAAGGACTTCCTCTTTTCAATGTCAGCAACTAATCTACCTTTAATTCTAATTACTCACGAAAGAACATCTGCAGGATCCGTAGCGAGTGCTAGTTGGTTTTCCTAATCAAAGTGAATAAAAATCAACACATGGGAATAAGCTTTCTCATTGATAATAGTAAAGTTTACAAACAAAAAATTAAATTAAGTTACATCATAATTATCCAAAGTTTTGAAACCGCAATGTTAACTCTTTCAAAAGACCTAGCCGATAAGGTAAGGGTAGAATCAAAGGAAGATTTAATTTCTTTCGAAGTATAGACCAAAGTGAATCGATGATAATCCCATTCAACGATTGGAGAACTAACACGATCACAAATTAATTTGGCATGATAAGTTCGGATTTCGCTAAGTAGTCTATCTTTCTCATCATCCAAGAAGTCAAAGCAGAAATGAGGAAATCGCATGTAGACTTCTTAAAGATCTCTAAGAAAACAGTGTCTTGCTAACTGAGATGTCCTAAAAATTGAAGAATTCTCCTTAAAATCCCTCTTTAGCTTGACAAACGTATTCAATAATTCCATAGAAATAGGACTACTTGAATTTTTCCTAATCTGTGCAAAATATGAAATTAGACTAAACAAAAGAAAAATGAATTGAGAAAAGTTTGTAAGCTACTGGATACAATTATACAATCACTCAAGTTCATATAAAATTGACTTCTTATACAATTCAAAAATAAATCTTTTCCTGTTATATTTGAGTTTTTCCAGAGGAAGAGAATGAGAAGAAAGAGGGATAGATGCAATTTAGGAAGATTCCAGCATACTCCAGGATGAGGATCGGACCTATGCTCATCCAAGTATCTATGATGAAAGCGTTTGAGACAACCCCTACAGTTGTCGCCTAAGTAGGAAAAGTCAATGAACTTACCCCTAGAATAAGCTTTATGAAGAAACTCTTCCAAAATATACCTACCATCAATCAACATCCAAAATAGAGTCATCAGTTCTGCATTTTCTACTAAGATTTTTTCCCAATAGAGGCGTGCTATCTTCATCCATGGAGCAACTTCTCTTTCTTTAAAAAATCTAAGTTTTGACGTGCTAGTTGTAATGTTATTATATTTTTCAGACAACTCATTGTACTCTTTCAAGTGTTTATCCAATTCTTTGTTCAACCGGCTCACTTCCATTTGCTTCTTTTCCACCATAACACCATAATGATATTTCAGTTTTCTCATTAGCTAAAGTAATCAATGTATTAACTAAGAGTTACATGATAACTTAAAGTGTTCGAATAAAGAGATCCAAACTTGAGAAAGTGGAACTGAAGATGAAGAAATCTTCTCTTTTCCCTTGGGTTTCTGGCCTTGGGGAGCGCTGCCTTTCTAAGGAGAATCTTTCCTTAGAGGATCGTGTATATTGGCGGTTTCTACATCCTAAACAATTGATTCTTGATTAGCATCACCAGATCCATCATTATCATTTGGTTTTCCTGAGGGACCCATTTCATCACCTCCACTGTCACCACCATTGTCATCATCACGATCATTGCCGTCATCGCAATCATCATTATTGTCATCAGTATCATCGTCGTCGTCGTCTTCTTCTCTATAGGGATTTGTCTCTTCATCAATAAGAACGTCATCTTTCAATGGTAAATTCTTCTTCAAGAGTCTTCCTGTCCTTTTCATCTTAAGGGTTAACTTTCTTTTGAACTTCTCATTCAACTCTGGAAGAGATGGTAAGTCCAAATCTTGGTATTTTCGGATATTGTTAGCGTAAGCCACATATAAAGTGTTAGCACCAAAATTGGTCACTAACCTCATAGAGAAAGATTGTGTAGAGATATAAGTGATGAATATAAATTAAACAAGGAAGAGAATGCTAATTTAAATGCCAAAAGTAAGAACACCAAATTTATAGTGGTTCAGCGTAATTGCCTACGTCCACTTTGAGGTTAAACTTTATTGATCTTCTTAATAGTTGATTACAAATACCATTCGTGAATCAAATGCTTGAATGAAGTTGTTAAGTAGAGAAGATGAGTCTCAAAAATGGCAGAGTCTCCCCAGTGTTCTCCAAAAAGGATCCATTTCATTGTGCCCCTGCCCTTCTATTTATAGAGGAAGATGGGTTGGACTTCCTTCATGGGCTTAGGAACAAGGTGCCTCTGCCCATAGTGGGTGAATCTGCGCACCAGGCCAGGCAGGCCGAATGCTCTTGCTTTATTGTGGGTCTGACAACTTGCTACCACATCCAGTCTCTCCTTGATCAGAATCTTGTCTAGTGCTAATGATAATTTCTTCAACCGTCCTTTTGTAACCGGGCCAAGATGCCGGTTAACACTTGCCCCCCAAAGTGTGTCGTGTGAAGCAACACAACACGCTTTGAATCAGCGAGTATTCCTTGTCTTCAGAAAGAAATCCACCATGTTTCTTGAATAGTCATTATCCTCCAATTTATCCTCCCAAGGTGTTGTATCCTTCTTTGGTCATCGTGATGCTCGGTCGATTCCCAATATTATAAATCCAGGGTTGTAGTTCATTAGTGGCCATCCGTGTCTGATTCTGCAGAGCTAATAAGCTTCGGCTATATGATCTAGTCTTCTCTTAATAACCCTTAGTGAGAATTCAATTTCTGTTGATTTCAAGAAGTTGAACTTTTTCGGATGTACACATGCACGTTCGGGTACATGTTCTTGCCATTGGCTCTCGGATGCATTTTATATGCTCATAAGTCATCACCAACTCCGTCTAGTTTAATTGCAATTCAATCGCGATTCCTTGTTTGTATTTTCTGTGAAATAAGGGTTGCAATCAGCCACTTGAGGAGTTTTCCAAACCTCTCTTCAGTACAGACTCTATGATTTTGTTCACAGCTTCAACCTGTCCATTTGCAGTTATAATGGATCATGGAAGGTCAGAAGGACAGATGACGTTACAGATAAAGAAGTTGATTATTTTCTTCATCTTGGTCGTGGTTAAGAGTTCTTCATCTGCCCATTTGGTGACGTAATCAATTGCTATGATGGTGTATTTCGCACCACCTTTAGGATCGACAAGAAGATGATTTCAGTGCCCCCAAGTGCCAAACGGCTATGAACTAGCCATTTGACTAATTTCCATCGGCGGGGTTCCCAGATTTTTTGCATACATCTTGCACTCGTCACATTGTCTAGCATGATCAACCGCATCTGGGTTGATAGTTGGCCAGTAATACCTATAACAGAGTATCTTCTTTATCATGGTTTTCCCCCTGATGTTATTACCGCATTCTTCTTCATAGACTTTGCTCAAGATATCATCATGGGCGATATGCTGAAGCAAGGGGATAGATAAACTCCTTTTGACACACGACTTATTCTTAGATTATCTGGCGTGAAGCTTTGAGGAGGATGTGTCGTTTTCCATTCCTCCGTTCAGTAAGAATTCCTCATTGTAGATAGTCTTTGATAGGAGTCAACCATGACACCTTTTCATTTTGTTCGCTGAGTACGTGTGTAATGATGTAATACGTGAAGTCGGTTAGTAGCTCTTGGACTTGGCCGAGATAAGGAGCAAGACAATGCCCCCTAGCAAGATCAACTTCCTTAAATTTGTATACTACCAATCAAGAATCACAAAAGATATGTAAAGTTTTCACTTCAAATCCTCTAGAAAGTTTGAGGCTGGCAGTCAAGGCTTCATACTAAGCATCGTTGTTTGTTACAAGTAAATCGAGTTTTAGGACGTAGCAGATTGATCGTTCCTCAGGAGTCATTATCAAGCCATAACACTGATCATTGGATGCTCCATCTACGTACATTTTCCATCTTATGGTTGGTTCTCTGCTACTCTTCGAGTAGTCATCTGAGGTAGTGAATTTGGGTGTGAGGTCTGCTAATTTCCGTCCTTGGATAGCCCTTCGTGGGAAATAAGTGATATTGAATTAGCTTAGTTCGATATTCTATTTAAGTAGTCTTTCAGACATCTTAGGTCATTGTGTGCCCTGTCGCAACGGCTGGTAGGCATAGACGTTGATGGGGTGAGCCTAAAAGTAAGAGTGGATCTTTCATGATGAAATCAATAGAGATTGTGCTAGCTTTTGTAGCTTCGGGTTGATATCCAATGCATGGCTTGCGATAGTTAATGAAATCACATATGCATGTCAGAATGGGTCCAAGGGAACATATCATCATTTATTCAGAAAAATCCAACTAATTCTTTTATCATCACTGCACTGAGTTGTGATCCGATATTCAGCACCCGGAAAAGGTCGCCATGGTTGGCTGCTATGTTGACCGTCAGCTTAGCAGGTGCCATCCCAGATTCTTTGAGTAAAGATGTAACTATTTTGCATAACATTCAATGTGAAATATGGTTGGGACGGTCAATGTTGATGGTTACTCTGGTCAAATCCTAGAGTCTTGCCATGAGTTGTTAAGTCAAATAATGAAGGGCTCTGAATGCTCTAATTGATTATCTGCAAATGGCCAAAGATCAGGCTTAAAAGCATGTTGAAGGAAATGTCGAGTAGGGGCCAGCCTCGAGTTGCGTGCAACTGCATAGCTGGATCTTGCTATGAGTTTGAATTTGCTTGTATATTCGAGTAACGCATTTTCTATTCAATGCATTCATGATCCTTCACTCGCCCTTCGGGTTGGAGTGACAGTTAGTTGCCCCCCTTTGGCATCGATTTAACGATTCTATCTCTAGGCATCCTTTCGGTCATTGCCTTGAGTAGCTGTAAGCACTATATATAAGTTTTAATACTGAGCTATCGTGGCCAGTTTTTGGATGACCATGCGTCTTCTCCCAGTCTCGGGTTGATAAATGTACTGCATGGACGGTTGAGTCTCGTCCTAGCTATGTTTATGTTTTCACCTAAACTCCAAAGACATAGAGGTGATTGGTGAATAGTCGGTTCACATTCATCTTGCTTCTCGCTCGTGCCCCCAGGTCTAGGGCATATACCGATAAGTAGGAAGGCCAGCCATGCCCACTTTAGCTTTACTCTCTTTTCCGTTGAATCGTGGGATCAGGTAAGTCAATAGGAGACTAGGTCTCGCCTATCTTGGATTTTATCGTGATTTTTCATTCCAAGAGGAATACTTCGATGCCACGTAAGTTTCAGGGCGTAATTTGGACAGTGGATGGTCATCCACGTCCACTTTGGTTCATGCTCTGTAATTAGATCTTGGGGTAAAGTTAGCTACAAATGCAGTCGGGTTATGCTCATCCAGTTTCATACTCCTCCTGACGAATCGAACGAGGGTGCTGGAGAATTTTTGACCAAGTATTCGTGGTTTACCCTCCTTTCCATACTCTGGGGGTCATAGTTTTTCAAAAAACAAACATCCGAGTCACATTCGTATGTGCTTAGTGCGGATTGGCATTGACCCTTGGTCTGAGGTATGATATAGTAGGTTGCTCGTAGCTTTGGATGCCGTTTCGATTGGTTCTGTATTGAGGCCTCCATGCAGTCGCTGCCTCAAGTTATAAAGAACGCCATGCTAGAGCCATAGTAAGCTGTCGTATTCGGCTTTTTAGTGTTTTGTACCCCTGCCCCCAGCATTGATTTGGCCAGGTCACTAGTTGGATGGTCAAACTCCATCCTCAACGGGTTAATAATCCTCCTGTCGATTCTAGGCCGAAGTTTGCGGAATAGAAAATGGTCGGAATCCACTCGTCTATTTATCGATGTTTATACACCACTCTACATTCTGGTGACTTAGTGTTATTCTCCCTCCGGTTTACTCACGCCCAATTTGTGTTCATGCTTCGGTCCACGCTCCGGGGACTTAGAGATTTATCGAATGGTTTACGCTTTAGTCCACAGTTCGAGACGCAGAGATTTTCGTCAACTCGTTTATACTCTAGTTCGCACTCTGGGAACTTAGAGTAATCTGGTCCACTTCTGGGATTTAGGGATTTTTTGAAGTCGTCTATAATCTAGTCCATGCTCTGGGGAATGAGAGTACTGTAGTCCGCACTCTGGGGACATAGAGGTTTTTGAGTCATTTATACTCTAGTCCGCACTCAGGGACTTAGAGTACTTTAGTCCGCATTCTGTCTCCCATTCCAAAGGGTGAGACCTCTCGGATGGCTGAGAGTTTGCCCGAACCTGGTAGATAATACTTCTCTTTAAGGTTCTTTTTAAGATTTCGAAAGTCGTTATTCTTTATGCATGACTATTGCATTCTTGTTTTCCACGATTTTGTGCAGTCCGTTCTGACCCCGAGCCCACTCCGAGGAGCGATGTCGCTAAGGAAGTGGGGGAGAAAACAAGTGAAGCCACTCACGCAGGGGAGGCTTCTGGTCCAGACGCTCAGGTGATCGGAGCGCTTGACGAAGACAAGTCTGAAACCTCCACTCCTACCGACGGGGGTTATGAAGTAGAAATTACAGGTGCCTCTGAGCATACATCCGAATTGAGCATGGAGGAGTGGCTCGAGAAAGAGAGGGAGGAGACGGTCAAGGTCATAGTAGATCCCCGAGTTGTGGAGTTGGACGATCCTTTGAACAAGCCGTTGAAGGTCATTCTTCCTGGCGGGTCCAAGTCCATGGAAGGCCACCGTACTCCTTCAGTTGCTACCCCTCTATCAAAGAAGAGTACCAAGGGTAAATGCTCTGGAGAGGAGCCGTTTGGAAAGAAGTTGAAGAAGCACAAGAAGTGATTACTATCCTCGTTCAACGAGGGTTAGTTTAAGTCATGTAATTATTTTCATCTATTTCCTTAGTCCTTGTAGATAGAATGTCGACTCTGAACTTTGGAGGGGTTGTAATAGAAACTCATTTCTGAATAAGGTTTAGTTCCTTTTTCTGTCTTACAAAAGACTCTTATTGTTCAGTTTTCTTTGTGATTGTGATTTTAATCCAAGCAGTTGTGAGTAACATAGACTTCTCAGTCCATCTTCATATAACTCGGAAACTCTTCGGGAGTCGTTGAACTTCCATTCTGTGCTTCGAGCACTTAGAATACTTTCTAGCACGTATGTCAGGGATTTGACAAATTCAAGTCATTTGTGTCATAGTTCATATTCAGGGAACTTGGAGATCCGATTCGCTTATATTCGAGTCTGCACTCTGGGGAGTTAGAGTACTCTAGTCCGCTCTCTGGGGACTTGGAGGTTTAAGTCATTTATACTCTAGTCCATGCTCTGGGGACTTAGAGTACTCCAGTCCGTAATCTGTTTAAGTCGTTTATACTCTAGTCCGCGCTCTGGGGACTTAGAGTACTCCAGTCCGCACTCTGGGGACTTGGAGTTCTTAGTCATTTATACTCTAGTCCGCACTCTGGGGACTTAGAGTACTCCAGTCCGCACTCTGGGGACTTGGAGGTTTAAGTCGTTTATACTCTAGTCCGCACTCTGGGGACTTAGAGTACTCCAGTCCGCACTCTGGGGACTTGGAGGTTTTAGTCATTTATACTCTAGTCCGCGCTCTGGGGACTTAGAGTACTCCAGTTCGCACTCTGGGGACTTGGAGGTTTAAGTTGTTTATACTCTAGTCCGCGCTCTGGGGACTTAGAGTACTCCAGTCTGCACTCTGGGGACTTGGAGGTTTAAGTCGTTTATACTCTAGTCCGCGCTCTGGGGACTTAGAGTACTCCAGTCCACACTCTGTGGACTTGGAGGTTTAAGTTGAGAGCAGTCGTATTTCCACTCTTTAATTTGTATTCATCTACTGTATCGAGGCTAATGTCGTCGAATGAACAATCGAACCACGTTTGCTCACGGAATGAGATTCTGCCCCCAGGATGAGGGACGAAATTTGAAAAATGGACGATCGATTCTCGTCCGCTTGGTGATTATAGCTCTTCCAATCAAGTCAAGGAAGGAGGTATATGACAGATGGTTGAATCACATCCATGTTGGGTTAGATAGCCAAATCTCTTACAATTTGCTCCGTATCTCCTTCTAGAAAATAAGGATAATAGATTGTTGAGTAGACAAAGTAAGTTGCATATGTTCCAAGGTGCAGTCGTGTCCATATATTGACAGTGATGGTTAGCGAGTACGCAGTCTACCATAGCTACTTCAAGTTGGGCTTTCGAACAACCTTTCGTGTTCAGGGTAGGATTTGATGTGTAGATGATCAAATCACGTCCACTTTTGACGGATCCCGGCGTCACTGAGCTTCATGAGGGGTATCTGTATTTTGTCGAACTTTGTTCTATGACTCGATTGGAGTGGATGATCGGGCCATATTCATTCCAAGCAGTTTAGGTCTCCAAGTCAAATGTGGAGGTTGATGGATGGATGGTCGGTTGTTCGAATCGATCATAAGTTGAGCATACGAACTCGGACCGTCTTGAAACTTGGAACATTGGCTTCCCTGGCTTTGATTGTTATGTCTTGTTAATCGTGGCTCGATCCAGACTCGGACAAAATCCATCGATATCCATAGTGAGCCTTTGTGTAACCGATCTCCAAGACGAACTGTCACTGGTTTCTAATCAAGTTCTTGGTGTCACGGCCTTGCCAAAAGGCGGGATAACATTTTCCCCCCAAAGGACGTCTTGTGTAAACATGACGTGCTTTGAAAAACCGCAGTCTTTCATGCTAAATATTTCCGTTCAGTTGATTGCTTGACAGTCGTCTCTTAATCGTTTCGTTGCAATCTTCTTTTAGACAAATGTTCAACTAGCATGCTTTGCTTTGGTTCTGCCCCCAGTTTTGGGGATGAGTATGGAGTTGATGTATGTTTATACTCCGTCTCGCACTCTGGGAGTACGGAGTTGAGTAGATGTTTATACTCTGTCTCGCACTCTGGAAATACGGAGTTGATTAATGTTTATACTCCATCTCGCACTCTGGGAGTACGGAGTTAAGCGAATGTTTATACTCCGTCTCGCACTCTGGGAGTACGGAGTTGATGAATGTTTATACTCCGTCTCGCACTCTGGGAGTACGGAGTTGATCAATGTTTATACTCCGTCTCGCACTCTGGGAGTACGGAGTTAAGTAGATGTTTATACTCCGTCTCGCACTCTGGGAGTACGGAGTTGATCAATGTTTATACTCCGTCTCGCACTTTGGGAGTACGGAGTTAAGTAGATGTTTATACTCCGTCTCGCACTCTGGGAGTATGGAGTTGATGAATGTTTATACTCCGTCTCGCACTCTGGGAGTACGGAGTTGATGAATGTTTATACTCCGTCTCGCACTCTGGGAGTACGGAGTTGATCAATGTTTATACTCCGTCTCGCACTCTGGGAGTACGGAGTTAAGTAGATGTTTATACTCCGTCTCGCACTCTGGGAGTACGGAGTTAATCAATGTTTATACTCCGTCTCGCACTCTGGGAGTACGGAGTTAAGTAGATGTTTATATTCCGTCTCGCACTCTGGGAGTACGGAGTTGTGCGAAGGATCGTCGTGTATCAACCGATTTTTAGCCTTGATGTGATGGCTTGCCCCCGAGCTCGAGTTTCACTTAGCGAGTGGCTGGTCGTATCGCAGTCGCTCTCTACTTGAATAAATTCCACTTGCAGGATGGAATTCAGCTCTCCGTGCATCGTGATGTTGTACATTGTATTTAATCCATAGCCCCAAATCAAAGGCATATGGTTGATGATGAGCAATAGAATTATTCTCGTCCAGATGTAACTCCACACGTCCGATCATGGTCTGCGTAGATTGGTTGGCAACCAAATCTGAGTACCTGTACACCTGCATCGTTTTGAAAGTAGTTTAGTTCAAGCTAGTCATAGTTCATAGAACAATTGAAATAGAGATGGAAATGGAAATAATTCAAAGAAGATTATGGTAAATCTCATTGATATGTGAAGCACCATCGTGTGCTCGCTATTCGACTCCGCCCCTGGCTCCTTTCAAAGGGATGTTGGCCGTCAACCGTCCAAATGATAATCATAGCCCTTTATTAATAGGCATCAGATATTCGCTGCCCGCCATTCTGCAGGACTTGTACATACTATTGAAGCTTTCCTTTCCAGGATCAGTGAGCATCTGGGAATATACAACATTCCCCTGATTTTCTTTAGACTTTGGTGTACTCTCTCGAGGTTGGTTTCCAGTACCACTCCGAGTCGTGAGTCTTCAAGTAGAGGTTGTCAATTGAATCTTTCCAAGAGCATATGAGCTGAATTCTGAAGTCTTGTTTCGGCTACTGGGATCTACATCCTTAGCCAACGGGCCTTCATTGTTATTTTTCTTAGTCTGCTCCACTCCTCCTCACTTTAGTTCTGATTCATTTTGTAGAAGAAACGATCCATAGTCGTAGGAGGCTCTTTAGCTAACTAGCTGCCAAAATATATCTGGAGGTCGACTTTCCTCAAACGCGATCAGTATGATACCCTTGTTAGTATTTGGAATAAATTGCTTAGAGCATTGGTTTGCTTGGGGTCATTAAATTCGAAGTGCTGGGTCAGCGAAGAATGGTGCTTGGAGTCATCTTGGCGTTTGCTAGAGTCATATCATCTATGTTCTCCAACCTTTGGGAGTACCGTTTGAATAGCGGTTGCTTGTCTGTTCCCTTGATGTCGTTCATAAGCTGCCGCTAGATCCTCTATGCCCTAGTCGATCATGGGATGTCAGGGAAGTAGATAGAATGTTCCTTTATTAAGTTGAGTTTTGAATTCACTATTCGGAGGCACTGCGCTGCGGCTAGGGTTCGGGGGGAAACTTGGGTCGTACCCGAAAAAGATTTTTTTTGTAAATAGGGGTCGTATAAGAGACCGGTGTAACTTAAGTTTCGATCGGCATTGAGGGCCGTTCGGCATGACAAAGTTGCTCGACATACAAGATTGTTCGGCATTCACACTGTTCGGCATTCACACTGTTCCGCAATCCACACTATTCGGTATCCACACTGTTCGGCATCCACACTGTTCGGCATTCCACACGTGTTCGGCATTCACACTATTCGGCGTCCACACTGTTCGGCATTCCACACTGTTCGGCATCCACACTGTTCGGCATTCCACACGTGTTCGGCATTCACACTGTTCGGCGTCCACACTGTTCGGCATTCCACACTGTTTGGCATCCACACTGTTCGGCATTCCACACGGTTCGACATTCACACTGTTCGACATTCACACTGTTTGGCATCCACATTGTTCGGCATTCCACACGTGTTCGGCATTCCACACTGTTCGACATTCACACTGTTCGGCATTCACACTGTTCGGCACAATCGAGTCGTTCGGCATACAATACCGTTCGGCATTACAGAGGCGCTCGACATTCATTCTTGTTCGGCACAACCGAGTCGTTCGGCATACACTACCATTCGGCATTACAGAGGTGTTCGGCCTAGAGGTATGGTCGTCCTGGAAGGGCATTCGGCCTAGAGGTATGTTCGGCCTGGAAGGGCATTCGGCCTAGAGGTATGTTCGGCCTGGAAGGGCGTTCGGCCTAGAGGTATGGTCGGCCTGGAAGAGCGTTCGGCCTAGAGGTATGTTCGGCCTGGAAGAGCGTTCGGCCTACCCCTTTTCTGGAGCGTTCGGCATACACCTTTTCTGGGGCGTTCGGCATACGCCTTTTCTGGGGCGTTTGGCATATGCTTTTTCTGAGGCGATCGGCATAAGCCTTTTCTGGAGTGATCGGCCGAATTGCCTTCAGAGGAGGGTCGGCCTTCATTCAACTTGAGTGTAAACTTCAACGTCCAATCCCCAGATGTTGCGTACATCAGTGAATCCAATCTACGGCTATCAGCTTCCTTTAGATTTCTTTCAAATCTGAGTAGAATAGGAAGTTTTCTAGTAAACAGCTGGATCTATCTCGCGAATATGGAAATCCACTAGTAGATGATGAGATCCAATCAAGCTGAGAATTCAACTCTCAATGAAAGCACCAAAGTGTTAGCACCAAAATTGGTCACTAACCTCGTAGAGAAAGATTGTGTAGAGATATAAGTGATGAAGATAAATTAAACAAGGAAGAGAATGCTAATTTAAATGCAGAAAGTAAGAACACCAAATTTATAGTGGTTCAGCGTAATTGCCTACGTCCACTTTGAGGTTAAACTTTATTGATCTTCTTAATAGTTGATTACAAATACCATTCGTGAATCAAATGCTTGAATGAAGTTGTTAAGTAGAGAAGATGAGTCTCAAAAATGGCAGAGTCTCCCCAGTGTTCTCCAAAAAGGATCCATTTCATTGTGCCCCTGCCCTTCTATTTATAGAGGAAGATGGGTTGGACTTCCTTCATGGACTTAGGAACAAGGTGCCTCTGCCCATAGTGGGTGAATCTGCGCACCAGGCTAGGCAGGCCGAATGCTCTTGCTTTATTGTGGGTCTGACAACTTGCTACCACATCCAGTCTCTCCTTGATCAGAATCTTGTCTAGTGCTAATGATAATTTCTTCAACCGTCCTTTTGTAACCGGGCCAAGATGCCGGTTAACATAAAGCATCTTCATAACATTTTTTAGTGATTTTAGGAAGAGCAACATTAAGGAAGGAAGTGACTTCCTTCCAAGCATCAATGAAAATTTATATAGTAATCTAAGAGACTAAATTCCCTTTGTAGTTAGTTTTCTAGCAATTTGTTCTACTTAACTAACTTAGACTTTTCCTCGATCACCTTCTCAAGACCTGCTTTGAATTTATTAGCCAACTCAAGGTCAGCTTTCATGTTTTTCATTTCCTCTTCCAACGACCACTTAGCTTTCTTTTCCTCATCAAAAGAGGAAGCAAGTTTGTCCTTTTTAAGAATAGCCTCATCTCTTGCCATAGTAATGTCAATCATACTATTTTTAAGTGAAGAGATTTTTTCCTTAAGCTTGGCCACTTCATTGGAGGGCCCCTAAGAAGCATCTCGTTGAAGAAACATATGCTTTCTGACCTAGAATATATAGCCTATCTAAGTTAGAACGGAATTTATAAAGTTAAGATTAATTAAGTGAACAGAAAAACATACCGATATAAGTTGTTTAAGAATAATGAAAAAGTGATCATCAAAATAAGCTGGAGGCTATGATGATCCAAGAGAAGTGATGGATGGAAATAGAATGGCCAGTAGAGCGTGTTCTTCAAAATTCATCACTGAGGATGGAGTCTGACCTTTCAAAGGAAGAGGATCATTTAGAGAAAGAAGCAAACACAAGATCGGCACATATGGAGCTGATGGATTCTAGGGAGGTAGGAAAAGTAATATCTAGGAGGGGATTGGAAGTCTAACCCTCCTTGAGTTTTTCCGAAGATTTATCTAAATTTCCCACCTCAGGACTTGAATCAATGTTTATATGCTCTTCTTGTCCATAATAACAGGAGAGAATTCACTCGCAAGTTTGGACTTCTTTCTCATGGGGAAGGAGGAATGTCAATAAGAGCATCATTGCTTGTTTCTTCTTCTGTGTCTAACACCTCAAGGGTTTTGGCAATGGAGCTTTTAATAGAAACGGGTTTAATTGGTTGAGACAAAACTGAAGCTTCATCTTTGCTCTTCCTCTTCTTAGAAACATCATCTTTTACCCTGGCTTCTTTGAGAGCAACGACAAGGGCAGACAAGCCTGAAACGAAAGGAAAAGTTAGTAAATCGATAACATCAGGGATTCCATTTTAGTTAAATTAAACTTTACCAGCAGGATCGGGCTGAAATAGAGAATTAGTAGTGAAGGATTTTGACTTGGCCATCACCATTGAACATTTCCCCCGAGCATTATATTTCACCATAGGAGGTTCTCCTAGGATCTTATGGTGGTATAAAATATTAGAATATTTAAGAAGCTTAGTTGGAGTTAACAATTTTAGCCTATTCCCTATCTCATGTGCCGCTTGAGTTAAAGACATCGCAGTTGCTTGGTCAAACTCAACTTCTTAAGAGCAGAATCTGAGAACAGACATTTATCAGTAAAAGATAATAAGCAGACATAGCGTAACTAAAGATAAGAATCTTACTAGCAATAGATAATGTACTTCTGATGTTAGTAAAACACTTGACAAAGACGAATTGAGTTTCCCATCCTCTTGCTTTGTTGACACCCTCAGAAATCATACTTTTTGGGTGAGGATGGATTCGGTACAATTGATGGTTTGATTGTTTATCCGCCTTAATAGGGCCAACTATCGAATAAAGAATTTTAGCAGTAAGGGAGAAGAGTCCCATCTTCCGAGCCAAGACCTCTAAGCAAGTCAAATATGTATAGGAGTTTTGCAAAAATTGTATTGGTGCGATGTCCAAATATGCCAGATTTCTTTGGTGAAAGCTAGGAAAAGGAAGATAACGAGTATGCCAGATGTGTATAGGGGTAAAGGCAAAATATCCCTCTAGTGGGTTATAGATGTCGTCTGCAGGGTCGGTCGGGATGACTTCAATCCCCATAATGTTAAACTACTGAAGAATAGAATTCACTTCTTCCTAGGTCGTTATATATGGTGGATTTAAGAGATTATCTCCTTTTTTTACTAACTGAGGGAAGGTTTATGCCCCTTGCTGGACTTCTTGGTGAACATCATACTAATCCATTGACCTTCCATCTTTCTGCCAGCTGATATTATTCCAATATAGGAAAAGAATAATGCTCATATTATCTAAAAGATTTACCACATGTTATCTAAATAATAAAATTTGTGTTACTCACAAGATAACAACTCTTAAATGACTTAAATTTTAGTTCCAATGAGAGATTCCCATGAAGAAGTTATATGAAAATTAAATAAAAATGGTTATGCGATGTTAATAAACATAAGTCATTGGCTATAACAATGATGAATTTCATAAAGCCTTGGTGAACACTACCACAATAACCAATGTTTAAGTAAGTAAGATTGTGATGTCAATAAATAAAATGGAATGAGTTGATAAAGTGCTAGTTAGAAAATAAATGATATCAAAATGAAGCTTAACTTATAATATTAAAGATAGCTACTGAACAATGGTACCAAACAATAAGACTGTCGATATTAAGTTGAACATCGACAACGAAAATAGATAACACCATTTATAATTGAGTAAGGTCGCATTTAACAGTAAAAGGTTAACGTGTCTCATCTTAATGGCTTATAATATGGGAGTTTTGCGTCATTACGGTGATAGTAAGAACCTTATCGACATCGAGTATCATATTGCTTATCTCATAAAGTATTTGTAAATATCGCTGCTATGACTAATATTGAAGTAATGAGGATTGTCAACATTAGTGAATAATGATGACGTGAGCTGATAGTGTTTTAATTAGATAAATGACTTTAAAGATGCTAAAATAATAGTATCGTAAGCACTGATATCGAAATAGTAATAACGAACAGTAAGACCGATGATATCAAGTTATAGCTTCAAAACTCAATAACGAAAGCAAACGACATCATTAAATAATGGTGCATCTAACTGATATACACTTTATCATGACAATAAGGAATCGTTGCATTTCATCTTAGTCAACTAGCAATATAAAAGTTCTGTATTATCGAGGCGATAGGTTAATAAAAGACCTTATTGACAATGAGGGTCATACTAGTAACACAATGCCGACTTTAATCAACGCCGACTTTAATGATGTCGCATCTGATCGACTTAGGCACCCTAAAATAACAATAACTTCTATAACTCTAAGTGGGTCACTGTGTTTCACTCTTATTATTTACAATATAAAAACTTTGTACCAAGAACATTAGCTAAATGGACAAATAAGATAATATAACATTTTATTAATTTCAAGTATCATAGCAGAGTCAAAAACCATCAGTGTCGAACATCATAACAAAATCGTAAATAGTCAATGATGATATAAAATCAATATTGAGTTTCAGGTTTAAATCGATCGGTAAACCTAGAGTGTATTAATTTTCACACCAGTATCGACTAATATCAAAAAACAATTTAGTTAATATTGATTATTTAGTAATAAACCTTCCAGTGGTGTTGTGAATGTCAATACCAACTCAAGTCTAAATAGTAATGGATTCGGGTTTATTAAACTACTTGCTTCATCATTAAGCTAAAAGCCTCAAACATTCAGGTCGACGTCAATGCATAATTAATTAATTCAACGATTATATGAATATATAACATCCAACGATAAAAAATTTGCAATCTCAATCCTTAACACATTGATAATCAAGTTGAAATTAACGAAACCCCTAAATAAAACCCTAATAGAAGCCCTAAAACCTAATTGTTTGAATTGGCAGTAATCAGTTTGAAATGAAAGTTATACCTGAATGAGAATCGAATGCTTAAGAATTAAAGAAGTTTAATTGTTATCGGAAATTTCTAGTTCTTTATTGAGTTATCAAGTGCAGGTAAATGGAGAAAGGAGAAGAGACCTACATATTTATAGAAAGAAACCGATGCATGAGAGCCATTGGATTGATTTAAAAAAACAGTTAAGATTGATGAGGGAAAACCAGAAGGCGAGTAAGGACGATGTCGAGACTATTAACTTGAAAAGTCAATGGCTCATGTAATGACCCGCTATTTCGAACCATTCAAATCGACAATCATCCACTCGTGTCAGACTTGAATTTCTCAAAACAACAGATTGTTAATTTATATTTGGCAAAACTTAGCATATATAGTAAATAAATCAGTCACAAAATCACAGACACATAGTATTATAACAATAAGCAGCGGAATAAATAAATAGTAGTTCATGAAGATACTATAACATCAGAGTTTAAAACAAGATACAACAGAAATCTCAAGTATAAAGAAGTCACTAATACAAAATCAACTGACAATTCTGAACATAAACACTGGAATAAACTGAAATAACTGAATAGCTGAATGGACAAAGATAGATCTCCAAGAAAAGCTCCAAAGGTGAGTCTCAAATACTATGACACTCAGGTTACCCGAGCATAAAGAAAAACACAAAACACTCGAGTCAGGATTAGCATTCTTATACCAATAAATCAACTCAAGTGAAATATCATGTGAAATAGAAAATAACTTAAAGGATGTTTGGGATGCCCATCCTCTAAGGTTCTGTTAAACTATCTACATACATAGTACAATACGCTACATAGATAATGTCTAAAGTAAAGTAAACTATTAAAATAGCATTAAGGCGTTACCCATATCCCCCTTAACACATTTTTATATATTCCTATAGTCTATACAGATACTGTAAGCTCCACCAAACCAGTGGGATACTCAGGGAGCACTCCATAGGTACGGTACAAACCAAACTCGTAGAAGGCGCGATAAGGCATGTGATAAGGCACGCGAGGCAATGCCCAGGGTAGGATACAACTGCTTTGTAGATCCGAACTGGTGGTAATGCATAGCAGCTACTACCGCCCACCTCGAGACACACTCCCATAATTAAAGTTGCACCCAATCAAATCACAAAGTAATAGAATGGTATCGAAGAAGCATGCTCGATCGGAGGTGAGACCTCACTTGGCCCGGCATGGCTCCTATTTTAGTCACATTAAGCTGAATCACGGGAGTCATGGCTGCGTTCATACCTCATATAGGCATTGCCAACCATCCTACTTCTTTCTGGTTTATCCACCACGTACACAGTTGTTAAAGTGGTTTTCGGTATTGGCAGAGAGTATGAAAATATCCGATCTCGGTCACTTTAACAACCAAATGCTTATTTCACACTGTGGTCATTTTATATTTCAAACAGTTCATACTTCATATCAAAATATCATAATATTTTCAAAATCATATCATTTTTGAAATCATATTCACTTTCTAAATCATTATTCACTTGAAAAATCGCATTCATTTCCAAAATCATAACCACAAAATAGTTTAAACCATCATATCAAAATATTCGCATTTAAATCCATTAAATCTAAATCATAACAGTTCCAACTTAAACAATTTAAATACTGAAAGTAGTATATATATTAGAATAGTTATTAATAATAGTTTATATATTTAAAAATAGGTTATAGATTAAAATAGTTTATATACTAAAAATAGTTTATAATTAAAAAGATTTATATCGAAAATAGTTTCAAATTAGAATTGCTTCTTCCTATTTCACAAATCAATTCAAATCAACTTTAGTTCCAAAATCCAATTTTGAATCAATCTCAATTCAACAATTTCAATTAAAAAGGTTAAAAATTCAATTGAAATTCTCATTAAAACCATATTTAATTTATATAATTACTTCCAATTCAATAGGTTTCAAAGTTTAAATATTCAAGCATTTAAAATAACTCAATTTAACCAATTTCATTTATATTTCAAAAATTCAACTTTCATTTTAAATTTTAAAATACTCACTTAATCATTTTTAATAACATTTAAATAAAATCTCCAATTACAAATTTAAATCAAAAATTAAATATTCAATTTTATTTGAATTTGAAAATATTCATTTAATCACCTTTAATTAAATCAAGTTATAAAGTTATACCTTTCAAAATCTCAAAATCAATAAGTTCCAAATCAATCCTTATTTAAATTCAATTCTTAACCAATTTAATTATAAATCAATCCTTATTTAAATTCAATTCTTAATAGATTAAATTACAAATCAATTTCAATTTATCTTCCCAACCTTAATTTATTAAAGTTATTGCAAAATCTATTTCAAAATATTAATAGAAATTCTAAATAAACATTTTAAGTATAATATATATATTTATCCAATTAAATTCTATTAAATTAAATCTTATTATATTAAATATTATTAAATTAAATCTTACTTTATTAAATCTATTTTATGTTATATTTAGCTATGTTTTATATATTTAAAAATAATAAAATTATAAGTAAAATCTTAAAATTTTACCCATTTCAAAACTTAACTTATAAATTTAAAATTTTCCAAACATATAAATTAAAAAAAATCTTTATATTATATTCAAAAATCAATATTTATTTAAAACCCATATATTTCCTTTCAAAACCTTGGAAATCATTTTCAAAAATAGACCAACGGTGTTTGTATATAATTTTCTATCCTTTGGTCAAGTGATACGGATATTTATCATTTCAATCCATAATAATTTAAATTTACGGGTATATATCATTTCAACCCGCAATACCAAAATTTAAAAATCAATAAAATCGCTTGGGTTTATCATTTCAACCCATAACGATTTTTCCTAATCTAAAATATCATTCGGGTATATATCATTTCAACCCATAGGGATTTCCTAAACTATCAGGGAACTTGCAGAGTGAGAACAAATAAAAAAAATGCCACATGTATATATATCAATGACAAGCATATATTATCATTAACAGTTTAAAATATAGTATATATAACATGTTATGGTGTCATATGTCAATTAACATCGGTAAATAATTTAAAAAAATAACATATCATATTCAACAATTAAATTTCTAACCAATTCAGATTTTAACAACATATTTCAATCGTCATTTCATGTGAACTAAATTTACTAAATATAAGAATGTTAATCGTGAGTGATAACTCACCTTTCGAGGCTAGAGAAACAACGAAAATAAGAAAGCGAACACGGATACGCACGGACAAGCTAGAGTTTTGGAAATAATCTCCGGACAGCAATAGAAACGAGCAAAGCAAGGTAGACAAGAGGTCGATGAAAACAAAATATATATTTTATATAAAAAAAATTCTAAAAATCAATATTCAATTTAAAATCATATTTAAAATAAAATCTTCATATTATATTTTTGTTAAAAATCAATATTCATTAAAGCCCATAGTTTATAAAATGCTTCAAATAAATATTTAAACATAATATTTGTATATGTTTAAAATCATAAAAAATCCTTTTCAAAATATTAACAAAACATATTATATATATACACACGTTCCAAAATACTAATATAAACATAATATATATATATATATTCATTTCAAAATTATCAACATAAGCATATTATATATATATATACACACACACATTTCAAAATATTAACATAACGATAAATATAAACATATTGTATATACTTATCTAAAGCTACATAGATGCAGCTGCTATGGCAAGTGGAAAGTGGGTTTGCCACCTGGAGATGATCGGGAAATTGGAGACGGCAAGCAAAGGAAGGGTTGCAGGCTGTCATCGGGCAAAGGGAAAGGCCAGAGGAGGAGGAAAGGTAGGCTTTGGCATGGGAGGACTGGTGGCTATTGGCCGATGGTTTGTCGTGTGTAGTCTGCGGTAGGGTGGTGATGAGGAGGGCTGCTGTGCAGGGGACATGTAACGACCCATAAAATTTCGATAATTAAAATAGCTAATTTAATAAGATTTCATGGTTTAATGTTGGAAGAATTAAAAATTTGTAATTTATTTATTTATAAAAATAACTGGAATGAATTGCAACAATAATTATCCAAGTAATTATAAATAGATTGAATGGAGTTCCAATCTAATTGAATTGACTCAAATGTTATAACTTGGTTATAAAGGAAATATAAGAAAAACAAATGTAAATATTGGGTTAACTATTGAAATAAGATATAGTCAATGGTAATGGAATCTAATTAGTATTATATAGGCATTGGTGACACTTGTTTGTAAATAATAAACTTATAAGTGTGATTAAAAGTAAATGGTGATAATTATTTAACTTACTTGTTATTTAGTCAGTCGAATTGAATTTGGAAACCTATTGCAACAGAAGTGAAATTTTATATATTAGCTGAGTTCATGATCAATAACTGAAGTTAAATAATAATGTTGAATTCATTAGATGTAAATAAACTAATTGATTAGTAATGAGAATTCATTTAAAATCTAATATTGAAATTTGTTGAATATTGAACAATTAAATTGTTTAAATTTAATATTGGAAATTAATTGAATAATTGAATAAAATTTAATAATGGGAATTGAATAACTGTATAATGGAAATAATTGTTCTATAATGTGAATTCGTTTTAAAGATTTAATCTTATAAGTTCATTTTCAAATATTTCAAAAGATAGTGAATTATTGAATAATCAAAATTGTTTAAATTTAATATTACAAATATTTGAACAATTGAATTCTGAATATAATATGATTGAAAATAAAACCGGAAGTTGATGTAAAGTTTATTTAAACAACAATGAAGATTGTTAACATTTAAAATTGGATTTAAAAGTGAAAAATTGGAAATTGAAAATTTTATATTATAATCGACGAGTAAAAATAGCCTTCCGAGGAACAATCTCGGAATTCGACGAAACTAGTTCCATTGGATCCATAATACTGTATTATTATCGGATTTCAAATTTTGTAGAAATCGGAGTTGTCATTTGACCGTGGCAGCTGAAAACGCTTAGAAATTCATTTAATCGATTTAATTTAAAATCGATCGTTTATTTCTATAACTCATGCAGACGATCAAATTAGCCTTCGAAACACGTTCCACTGTGTTCGGAATGCAGGTAAAACATTACGAACGCCTGTTGGCACGTCTCGTTTGGAGTTCGTTTGAAAAGCTTGAATTTTTGGAAATATAATATTTTAATAATATTCTATACGCGTATATACGCATTTGCTCAGCAGAAACCCTAGCTCCATTTTCGTGGCCGCCGTTCTATTGATTAATGGCCAAAACTCTTCCATGTTCTCCCTTCGATCTTCGCTCATCCACTCGTTATCGCCCAAAACTTTCAACTGGAAAGTTGTAGAGCTCGTCGAGCTCGTTATATCCAACGGTGGATCTTTCCTAACATCGTCGTTAGGTGGCGAAATTAGGCCACGTTTACCCTCCGTCTGTGCACGTTTCTCGAGATCTACAGGCAGCCGAGCTCGACGAGCTTCCGGCCGATGGTGGGGTTCGCAGCGCGCTTCGTTGTGGTGGCAATGGATCGTCGAATAGACGAGTATGGGGGAAGCAACGATCAACCCTAGAAGATGGCGATGGGTTTCTGTGTTCGTGACTTGCCTGGTGAACGCGTACGTGAGAGGAAGACGATGTGCGGCCAAAATCTCTTGCTTTGTAATCAACGGCTCTGATGGTAATAAAAAAAAGAGAATTGAATATTAATTATAGTATATAATATGAAATTTTTGAAATTATATAACTCCTTCATACTTTATCAGAATTGGACGAAACTTATTGCGTTGGAATCGCGGCGACGAGCTCTACGTCATGGAATTGATTTGGAGACATTTGGAGCTAACTAAAATTTTAGGTTAAATCGAACGTCGTTCGATTTGATTTAAAATTGAAAATCAAGGTGAGTGTTTTATAACATTCACAACGTACTAAATATCTTTATGGTAGTTAAATTGGATATTATAAAGTGATATGAATTTTATTTGTCGTTGTTTGATTAAAATTTAATTGTCATATAGATTGTCATTTGAATTCACCGTTGAAAATTAAAATTGACAGTCAAATTGAAATTAAAATTGAATTGCGATTAAATTACCTGACATTGATAACTATGAAATTGTCGTGAATTGTATTGTCTATTGGGTGATGTATTTCGATGGATGCTATTGGTTGATATTTAAATGGTTGGATGTTTATTTTCTTATATATATATCCTGTTATACATACATATGACACTGTGATTGGTTTAAGTGATATATATTCATCCCTGACATTTAATTGAAATAAATAATCACTTGGCCATAGGATAGAAAATTATATACGGACACCGGATTGGTTAAATTAATAATTTTAAAAATCGTTGATTTGAAATTCATTTAAATGTTTTGATTTAAAAGTTATAAATAAAATCAATTTATAGAAATCGAATTTATCGCAAATTGAGTTTGGAATGTTGAAATAAATTTTGGTTAAAAGAAATTGCTTAATAATTTAAGTTGAGACTTTGAAATTTAAAATTGGGATATGGTTGAATTTCGAAAATTTATTTGCTTTAAAGATTGAACATTATTTCGAGCTTTGAGTATTCCTAAGTAAAAGTGATATAAAAATGATATTTCGAAATTGAGCTTGAAATTGAATCATATTTGAATTTGGATTTAAAAAGTGAATATTGAAGGATGAATTTTGTTAAGTGTTATGAATTGATATTTTGAAAAATCAAGCTCCAAATCGATATAAATTGAAATTGAATTAATTGAAGGTGAATGTAGAATTGAATTAATTTGAAGTCAAAGTTGACATTCATTTGAATTAAAATCGAAATTGAATCGGTAGAATGGAAATGGAAATTGATTTGAATTAGGAAGTTATAATTGAAATGGTTGGTTTTGAAGATGCTTCAGTTTTGTTTCCAAATTTCTCTGTTATACAAACCATCTTTAAATACTTAAACTATTTCAATCTATTTTAAATCTACTTAACCCAATTTAAATTATTTTAAACTAATTTATCTATTTGAAATCCATTTAAAGATTTTAAGTATGTCAACTATTTTAATTATTTAAAACTACTTTTATACTACTTAAACTATTTTATAAAATTCCAAGCTAGTCAATAAGGTTAAATGTTTATATTTAAATTTTGAATTTAAATACGAATTGGGTTAAATGAAAATGCAACCTAAATTGAAATTCGAAATGATTTTGAAATCGAAATGAGATATTGAGGCGAAAATGATTTTTGAAATGAAATTGTATACTTTGAGTAGATATGATGATTTTGAAATGGATTTGATTTTTGATATTTTGATATCAATTATGAATCGATTTGAAATGTAAAAGAGCCATCGGTGTAATAATACATAGTTATTAAAGAGACCGGGATCGGATATGGACATACTCTCTGTCGATACCGAAAACCACTTTAATAACTAATATACGCGGAGTGTTGATCCAGAACGAAGTGGATGGTTTGGTGAACGCATTGACTGAAGAAAGAGAACGATATTGGATGACCCCTGACATGACTAAAACAGGAGCCGCGCCGGGCCATTGAGGTTCGCCACCTCTAGCGGACACACTTCTTTGATACCATGTCTATTACATTTGTGATTCGATTTGGGTGCACCCCTTGATTTGGGAGTGTTGTTTCGCGGTGTTGGGGTAGTAGCTGCTATGCCCAACATCAGTCCGGATCACGCAACTACTAGTATCCTAGTTGGTATCGCCTCATGTACCTTGTCATACTGATTATCCTATTCGCGACCACTACGTTTTGGTTTGTACCTTTAGTATATGGATTGCCCTCTGGTGACTTCCGGTTTTGGGGAAACTACGGTCTTGTATATGCTCTTGGGAATAAAAATGTGTTAAGGGTGGAATGGGCCATGGCTTAACGCTAGTTTGATATTTTACTTTATGATAGACATTATTGTATATAGCGTATTCTATTATATAATAGATAGTTTAACAGATCCTTAGGAGATGGAAATCCCGAACATCTCTTAAGTTAATGCACGCACGTTAAACACTGGATATGAGATGTAAAACACCGTAAACATCTCTGACGCCGTTACACTCATATTTATTTATGATTGATCTAACTTTCATAAGGATATTTTAGTCCTGACTCGAGTGTTTTGTTTTTCATTACGCTCGGGTCAGTCCTGAGTTTTTTTCAGCTTATTGAAGATCTATTCTGGAGGACGAAGACGAAGATTGGTATACTATTACTATTATTATCCTTGCATCATGATGTCTACTGCATTATTTTATTTGTTCTGTTGTATATGTATAACTCTGATAAATGATGTATAAATGATAGTCAAAAGTATATTAAACAGCTTCATGAACTGTTTATTTGATTATTATATTTTATCTTTCCGCTGCGAGATTCTGTGATTGTTTCTTGTTCCTTTTCTCTTCTTTTCTTAATTACCCCAATAACCATCTGCCCTTTTGAATGGTTTAGAATCAGCATGTGTATTTGATCGTCGGTTTAAACTATCCAAAAGGGCGGGTCGTTACAGGACAGTGGTTGCAAGGGCTCGATGCGGTAGTGGAGGAGTGGAAGGGGTTTTGTGCACGGCCATTGTTCGGGGGGTTGTCAGGTAGGCGGGCCGGTTTCAGGTGAGCAATGGAAAGAAATGCTCAGGTGGGCTGTCAGCTCGGCTTTGGTGGAAAAGTTGCTGGGTGGAGGGGAAAGGAGGTAGGCGCGTGGAAACTGAGTAGTGGGTGGAGAGGCTTGTGTATGGGAGGTGATCTGGGTTTGCCGCATGGGCTCGGGTGACAAAGTGGAGGGTTGATGGTGAGGATGACATGCGAGGAGGAGGGAAGGCATGGCGGTCGGGTCGAGGCTGTCGGGTGAGATTCAAGGCGGCTCTGTAGATGATGGTTTCAGGAAATACATATGTAAACTTAATATTCAAATATATTATTTTCTTTTTATATTAGCATGTAAGAGACGAAGAGAAAGGGGAGAGCCTTAGAAAAGAACCAAAATAAATATTGGAACCATAGGAATGGTAAAAGTCATGACTTAAATTTCTGAAATAATAAAAGCAATGAATGTGTGTTTTCAACCGGTAAATAGATGAAAGGGCACAGGGAAAACCAAAAGGTTCAAAACGGGTACCGATACGGCTAACCGTTTCGCATATTTTTCCATGTACCGGACGCCGAAATGCACAAATGAATATACGGCAGAGATCAGCACGACGAGACGAACAAAATGACATACAGATATCAACAATACGATCATCCTATCAAAACTCGATTTTCGCTGCCAAAACTGCTTCTAATTCACCAGAAATAAAATAAACGGGGCTAGAGCAGTCCAAATTTGACAAAAATATGACGTCCCACTCAAAAAATGATAAACAGTTTTATTATATAAAAATATTCAGATTTCAAAACTAATTTATTTCCATCTATTTTTAACAGATTTAAATTTAAAATTGCAAATTACACAACAGAACTAACTTTCATATTTTCCAATGAAAATCTGCCACTTGCTATGCTTAAATAGATGCATACCAAATATCAAATTTTCATTGCAAAATTTTATTGTTTAAATTTCATGAAAATTTTAGTTAATTATGTTATTAAAAATCATTAAAATTTCTAAGTCATTACAGCTCCTCTCCACTGGGGGTAAATGTTACTACCATCATTGTCATCAAAGGAGTTCGACGTGCTACCTAACCTCGACACTGCTTCAATAAGTAATGCCAAAGTAATAGTGTCGAGATTAATGTAAGAGTTATAATGGACAAAGTCAAAGAACCAAGGGATGATATGAATACCATTAGCGCCAATGAAGCTCAGTGCTTTACAGTATTGACGTTGCCTTTCATGATGTAGAACTACAATTTGTTCACGTCGTTTGCCATCATTATTATCAAAGACATGTAATCAGTGATACATTAATGATGCCAATGATCATCATCAAGAATGTAAGGATAGATCGGTGTCAAAGGAATAGGATGCCACTCTTTATCGATAAAAGAGTGTAATGGTATCGAATATAATCAAGCATCGTAAGCCACCAATGAGTATTGATGTAACCTATATCACATTTCATTGATGTTGAATTCTATCAGCGCCACAATTTATCTTTTTCTCATCACAATGTAACTCCTCCATTTCAACTACCATGTAATGATATGTCTGCTACCACACTTCATCAGCCATTGAATATTGACGCCGAGAATCATTGGTGCTAATATTATACTAAAGCAAGTTATTCTTTCGCAATATTCATGCCGCTCATCATTAGTGCTCAATGCCGCTTCCAAATGATACCACTAAGCAACAACGGCACCATTCATTCGTTGCTTGACCATTAGTGCTTAATGCCGCTTCATCTTTCATAAAGTCAACATTTGGGCGACGTCGTGCATCTAAGCAAGCGATATTGATGGTGGACGCCGTCAATATCCTCAAACACTACCAATGTCGCCTTTTGTTGGAACTACTTCATACTTGCATCAAATCAAACTGGTATCAACACCTACTCATAAAGGACATCGACTATCATGACAGAAGTCGTCAATTCCATAGTCCATTGTATCATGAACTCCACTAAAAGAATAGAGACGAGGCCAAGCCCTATTCAACATGATAATTGTCGTAGCTAAGCACGCTGACGTCAAGCATGCTGAAGTCAAGTCAGCCGAAGCCCATGTTGTTTGTCTAACCCTATAAATATGGGCCTTAGGGCTTAGTGGAGGGGGAATTCATTCTTTCTAGACTTTACATTTTTCACTTTGTAACTCTAAATCAATTTGGGGATTTTTTCCGTTTGTAACACTTGAACCTTGTACACATAAGGTATTGGATATTGAACAATTGCATAGCAATTGACTTAATTTGAACTCGTGACTTGCATATCAATTTGACTACGACTCATAACTTGTGTATTAACTCAATATGGCTTAAGACTTACATAGCAGATTTGACAAGTTAACTCTTGGATTGAGACTTGCATATTGACTTGCATATTGACTCATATATTGACTTGCATACTAACTGAATATGATTCTCGGCATGACCCAAACTTTGGCTTCGAATGTGCACAACATCGGCATGGACTTGATCTCAAGGCATACCAACGACTTAAAATAGTCTTGCTATAACCTCTCCTCGATAGAACTCTGATTTCTATATACTTTTGGGGTTAACAAATTTATTCGTTAACATCTATCCTTTCCAAAACTCTGAATGGCCCAACGAATCTAGGCGCCAATTTTTCCGACTTGCCAAACCTAGCCACTTTTCTAAGAGGGCGAACTTTGACGAATACCATATCTCCAACCTCAAACTAAAGCTCTTTGCTTCTTCTGTTCACAAAAGATTTCTAACAATCTTGTGCTACCTTCGTTCGTTGTTTGATCAACTCTACATTTTCCATGGTATCACGGATCAAATCAGGTCCGAGTAATACTTTTTTGGTGGTTTCCCACTAATAACTTGGTGATTTGCATGATCTTCCATAAAGTGCTTCAAAAGGGGTCATACCAATCGTCGCTTGATAGCTATATTATACGCGGACTCGACCAATGGTAGGTGCTACTCCTAATGTCCTTCTAAATCTAAAACACAAGCCATCAACAAGTCTTCCAAAATCCTATTCACCTCTCTATTTGACCATCATTTTATGGGTGATATGCGGTGCTGAGATTCAAAGAAGTTCCCAAAGCTGCTTGTAGACTCCTCCAAAACTCACTAGTGAATAGGGGTCACTATACATAACTATGCTCATAGGAGTTTCATGCAACCAAACTACCTCCTTAATGTAGATTTGCGCGAGAGAAGTGGCAGTTCTATTGTTCATAACCGGGATAAAATGGGCACTCTTAGTGAATCTATCTACAACAAACTAACTAGCTTCATTACCCCTCTGACTTCTAGGCAATCCTTCCATAAAATCCATCGAAATGTGTTCCCACTTCCAAGTCAGAATTTCTATAGGTAACAGTAATCCACCATGGTTCCGTTGCACATCTTTTACTCTCTGACATGTCAAGCACTTAGCAACAAACTCAGCTACACTCTTCTTCATTCCAGACCAAAAGAAAATCCTCATTATATCCTTATACACATTATCTCCTTCGGGTTGAATGGTCATCGTTGAGTAGTGACATTCCATAAGCACCTCTCCTAATAAACTATCAACCATAGGGACACAAAGCCGTCCATCCCTTCTCATCAACTGAATACCTACTAGCATTTAGAAAGTGCTTTCCTCTCCTCAACTCCTCCAAAATCTCTACAAACCTTTCATCCTTCACTTGCGCAAGCCTTATGCGATCTATTAAGGCTGGCCATTTCTCCATAACTGCTAAAAAGCCTTGGATGGGTTCTGTTGGCAGTGGGAAATTAAAATTTGAGAGGAATTCCAACTGCCTCCATTCATATATAGCACCTAAGGTAGAATGCCTCCGACTAAGGGCGTCAGCGGCTGCGTTTCTTTTCTAGGGGTATACCAAATGCTAAAGTCAAACGACGTTATATATCACATCCATCTCCGCTGCCTAAGATCCAAATCTTTTTGGGAAAATAGGTATTTGAGTGATTTATGGTCAGCGAATAATTCAAACCTTTCTCGCAAAAGATAATGCCTTTGCATCTTCAAGGAAAAGACGATAACTGCTAACTCCAAGTCATGAACTGGATATCTTTTCTCATGATCCTTCAATTTCCTGCTAGCATAAGCAACTACTTTTCATTTTTGCATTAGAACTAGTCCTAATCCTATGCCGCAAGCATCTGTGAAAACCTTCACGGTTTGGTTCCATCGGGAATAATGAGCACAGGTGCACTAGTCAAAAACTCCTTAAGCTTCTCAAATGCCTTAGTGCATTTATCATCCTAAGAAAAGACTAGGTTCTTCTTAGTCCATTGGGTTAAGGGGGCTGCTATTTTTTCAAAGTTCTTGATGAACTTTCTATAGTAGCCTACCAACCTGAAAAAAATTCTAACCTCCGTTGCATTTCTAAGAGTCTTCCATCCTTGGGCGGCTTCCACTTTAGCAGGGTATACTACCAATCCTTACTTAGAAACAATATGCCCAAGAAATATAACTTCTTTTCCCCAAAAGTGGTATTTAAAAAATTTGGCCTTAAGCTGGTGCCTTCTTAAGGTTTCTAATACCTCTATTAGGTGGTTATCATGCTCCTCTTTGCCCTTGGAGAAAACCAAAATATCATCCACAAACACAACTACGAATTTATTGAGTTGCCCTCTAAATACTGTACTCATCAAATCTACAAAGTATGTGGGGGAATTCATCAATAAAAAAGCCATTACTTCCTACTCATAGTGTCCATCCGGTGTGCGAAATGTAGGCTTTGACTTGCTTTTCTCTGCAATCCTCAAGTGATGGAATCCAGTTGTTAAGTCTAGTTGAGAAAAGACTTTAGCTCCTCCAAGCTGATCGAACAAGTCGTCTATTCTAGGAAAAGATTACATTTTCTTCCTTGCCAACTTGTTCAATTCCCTATAATCGATGCAAAGTCTCAAACAACCATCTGCCTTAGTGGTGAAAACAATAGGGGCTCCTCACTCCAAAGTACTCCTACGAATGAATCCTTTCTTTAATAGCTTAGAGATTTTCTTATCCAATTCCCTTCTATATATGGGGGCCATGTGCCTTAAAGGCAGGGCGACTGGCCTTGCGTCCTTCTCTAAATCTATTCAGAACTTAATCTCCCTTTGAGGTGGGAGACCTGAGACTTCCTCGAAGACATCAGGAAATTTATGGACTACGTATACGGATGAAGGCTCTCCAACAATAGATAGACTTAGTGAGTATAAATGGATTAACTCAACTAAATCTTGAGGTGTACAAAGAATTTCTAGGTCACGACCTCCACAGCTTCTTAATCGTACAACCCTCCTATCATAATCAAGAACTAATCCATAATATATTAACCCATCCATACCCAAGATAAGTCCATACCCCTCAAAATTTAGAACGCACACATTACATATGAAATCAACGTTGCGTTTGTCCAACATTAGGTCTTTGCAAATAAAAGAGAGATGTATCGAACCCCAATAGAATTAGAGACCACTATTGGGCTGGTGACAATCTGGGTTTGAAGGTATAAAAAGTTTACTACATTCTTAGATATAAAGGAATGTGATGCCCCTGAATCAATTATGGTACACATTGTAACCCCGGAAATAAGAGTTATACCTTCTAATGTTGCCTTCCCTTGGTCTCTCGGTGGTCTACTTATAATAGGAACGGCTTCAATGGCATAAGCTTGTCCGCTTGATCCTTCCTTTGCCAACTTAGGGAATTGATTCTTGAGGTGCCCTTTCTCATAGCAATTAAAGCACTTCCCTTTAAAAGCTTCCTTCATCAGACTCACCCTGCAATCTTAAGCCTTATGACCTTTCTTCTGGCACCGCTTGCATACCTTACCATCCTAGTTAAACTTCCCCTTCGACTTCTTGTTAGCCCAAAAGCTTCCCTTTTTGGACCCTACTTGCTTTTGGGTAGGTGCAGCCTTCTCCTTTTATGCTTTCTTATCGTCCACATTGGCCATGTGTAGCATTGCCATCTCCACCAACATCTCATACCTGGCACCAATGGGTTCTTAGGTCAACAATATTTCTCTCAACGGGTAATTTTGTCCCTTCACGAACTTCGGGGCTTTTTCGTAGGTGTATCTTATCAAGCTCATCCGAAATTTAGCTAGCTTTGTGAACTTAGCTATGTACTCCTTTAGAGCGGAGTCTCCTTGCCTAAGCTAAATGAATTTCTCCAATTGTAGAGTCACTTCTGCCTTAGACATAAACCTTATCTCCAATCTGTTTTTGAATTCATCCCAAGAGAAAATCTTTCATCGTTTTTCTCAGTCGCCAAGTTCAGCCAATCTAAAGCTTCTCCTTTGAAGTACCAAGCTATCATCCTCCTCTTCAACTGATCTTCCCAAGCAAGCTCTCTAAATATTTTCTTGTTGTCATTAACCCATGGTTTAGTTTCCAGATATCCCTCGATTCCAGAGTATGTCTTCCCTTCCATATTAAGAAAGTCCTTACACAATTAGGAAAGTCAAATGGGCAAGGTACTACATCGGAAAACGGGGCATCAGGTGCCACGTGTGTAGCTGGAATAACAGGAAATTGCTAAACGGTCCTAAGATGTTACCTAAACCATTTGGGCATTCCATGAATGGGAGGTCTTCCATGGGTAGGGATCCCATTTCCGAAAGAAGATTGATTATCGACCATATCAACTATCCGTAGGTTAAATCTTTAGTGGTGATTTCCTAACTAGTATTATATGCTGAAAGAAAAAGGGTTGCCTAGCTTGTGTGTGTATGTTCAAAGAAATAGAGGTATAGATCTATATATATAGTAAGAATTTTTGAAAATCCTTTTCGAAAAAACCTTTCCAAAAATAACAAATATGCCACTCATGCGTATAGTTTCCCTGTTGATCGAGTAACCTAAGCTCTAATACTAAATGTAACAATCCACCTCAGAATAAGCCTAAATTTCGATCCAGAAAAGGCACATCGAAACTTAGATCCATTCTAAGACTGGTTGTTGGTTGGAAAAAGAAGAAACAGTACAGAGCAATAACTATTATTTAAGAACTCACAACGGATGGAATAAAATATATTATCAAATTGTACCCATTTATTTCAAAACCATTTGAAATGTCATAATACAAAACATCATAAAATTGTCGCATAAGATATGTTACATCATTTGTCCAAATACATGGGTACAATATAAAAATATCATAAAAGATAGTAATAACTGCCACAAGCTTAAGCCACTCCACCTTCAAGCATCGTCGGCGTCATCACTCCATCCTTAACCTGTGTTGTAATCAGGAGGGAGTCAAAACAACAAATGTCCGGTGAATAAAAACCTCAAGCCTTACCATTTCAGTACTTAGGCAGTATACTTTAAAATAAGAATATATCTATGTATATAAAACCATTTAATACTTCTTATAAGGAAGGAGGTGGGTCCACAATCAACCACTTAATACCTTTCATTCTCGAAGCAGGTTTCTAAATCCTATATCCCAAATCCCACATCATAAATATCTAACAATGCGAGAGAAAGTACCCAAGCCACTTAATACTTTTTATTGGAAAATAGGCAGACTCTGGTCATTTAAGACCTCAATTGAGGCAGACCCCATCATTTAATACTTATTCCCAAGGCAGACCCCTCAAAGGTGACTATCTAGCTGACATCGCATGGAATCCCTTGAGCCACTTAATACTTCTTTATGGAAAGGCGGACCCTAAATCAGTCACTTAATACTTTATCCCGAAGTGGACCCCTATCGAGATACCACCTATCGTGCCTTGGCCATTTAATACTTCATTTGGGGAAAAGAGGTGGGCTCTCAAACAAGTAAATAATACCTAAAGACCCGGAAGCAGGCCCTTCATATTATGACCCACGATCATAATGACGTCTCACATTAGTCTAAATATTCGTAGAAAATAGTACTTAGAATAATTAGATAGATTTACCGTACATAATTTGGGACTAACCTTGCATCGTCACAAATATTTATCATAGGAGAAGTCTGACATCAATAGGAAGTATACACAACTGTTGGGATCCTTAATGTGAAGGGTAGACTTTTGTCATCCAATTCTACTAACCTCGCATCCCTATGATTTAGCCATAATTTAAATACTCTCCACATATGTAATACTCATCTCATTGTTTCATAATTAAGGCCTTATAAGGAATCTTCCTTATTACACCTAAAAATATCAATTACCTTCCTAAAGGGGGAAATTAATGAAAATTACTACCTAATTAATTACACAATTATACGACATAATTATACATTTATTACGCTAATAGAAATAAATAAATATTCATGCCTAATCAATTCTAGTGTGCGGTTTATACGCCCTAAACTAGTGTTGAATACCAATTCTTTTAACCATGATACTAATACAAGTACTTTCCCTTTAGACTTCCAAGATTTCAATATCCATAACAATGGATTCTTTTATTCATAACAAGGATGAAATATGCATAATCAAAGCTGCAATAAATAAACTTGTAAATAGAAATAGAAACCCAGTTTATTACATCAATTTAACGGAATATCCTAAACAATAGGAATTGCAATTCTAACTTCATATCCTATTTAACTCCTCTTTTCGAAGTGATAAACAAAGGAATTTGTGTGGAATAAGTGGTGTAAACTACGAATAGAATTCATACTCTAAACCCTTATTTTATTATTTAAGAAAAATAAGGAGGAGAAGTGGAATAGACTATAAAATTATTAAAAATCATATAAACAATATAAATTCCATCAGATTAACATAATAATTGAGAATCTCCAGCTAGAATTGACATTTCAGAATAAAAAGGAATTTTGGGGCATTTTATCTATCTTGTTTTCGCAATCCCCAAATCTCTAAGGCATTTTCAAATCAGTATAGATATACCAATCAATTACTGAAAAAGAAATACTAAGGTTTGCACTCATAGATTATCTTTAGCTCTTCCTGTATGGACTTGCAACACCAAAGCAACTCTTTTCCAGATCTCCTTCTTTTGGTATATATACACGGCGAAGGATCAGTATATATAATTTTGTTAAATTCAGAGAGGTTGGAGGAGAAGCGAATAGATTAAAAGAATTATCAAAGAAGGATTAGAATCCTAACTTGAATTTCTAATTGAATTTATAAATCTAACTGAAGAGAGAAAATGATGGAGATTCGAGGTATTTCCCAAGTATTTATGAATAAAAAGTGGAGAGGGTATGGCCCTATTTATAGGAGTTGAAACGCATTGGAAGGATGGAGTTAGGTGAAAAAGAATAAACCTGGAGTGTTTAAATGCTAAAAAACCCTTGCTGCGACCCTGAATAGGGGTCGACCATCTCCCATAGACCGGTTGACCGCTAGGGTCGACTGCTTGGTGACAGAGGTGTCGAGCTCTTCACTTATTTGGGGTGCGCTAAATTTTTTCCCTTGCCTGGTTATTTTATTCCCAAATTAACTTTTAACATTAATTATTTGACTTAAAGGTTACTTAACCCCAAAGTAAACCTATAGTTAATTTTTTAAATTCAAACCCTAAATTTGAATACAAATTTGAATTTAAATTCAAACTAAATTAATTTAAATCTGAAAACTTTAAACGCTCCTACTTCTTCGTTTGAGCTCCGTTTTCAGCATATTATATATGGAAACATATTGGAATTTTTCCACGAACGCAATGGAATAACTTTTATGGTCAAATTCCAACTTTTATAAAATTTCCAATTTCAACCCTACCTTATTTATTTCAATTAACTCAATTTACCTATGGTTGATTTTACAAGGTGTTACAATTATTTGCTTAAAATTTATACACTCTTTAGGAATCATATTACTATTTGTTTAAGTTCCACCTTACGTAATAAATAATAGTAAATGATCGATTCAAAATAGATTTTCGTTATTATTTCAAAATTTTCCCAAAATTATAAATAATGTCATGATTAATTTAAATACAAATCCCTAAATCACAAATCCATAATGTTCATTTATAGCAAGTCCTTAGCATACTAACATATTGAGTATCCTAGCTAGTTCACCGTAATCAATTCAAAATTCAAAGGTGGTGTAATTCTTTTCTAGTTTCAATCAAATTCCAATTGAAGATATCAATAACTTTCCAGTTCAATTTTTAAATCAAAATCAATGGTCTTGTATCTTATTCTTCACAAAATATTAAGATTTGAAAACCATAAAATTCTATTAATTTCAAGCGACGTTTAATTTCGATCATCACACATAAATTCTTTAAGTTCTGCTTAATTTTTTTCCAAAAAGTTGTCATTTCAATGTTTCACATTAAATCACTTAATATTTGTTCATATGTTCTCAAATAAACTACTATTACTTTCGATTTCTATAGCTAATTTCTTTTCAATAATTCTTAAAAATACATCACCTAAAAACATTTAACTTCTATAACTCAATTCTTTATAATTTTGCCAATCCAATATTAATTACTCAAAATATAATTTGAATTGAAATAACTTCGGTTGTTTTCTGAAATACACATACTTCATTTTTACGACATTATTCAATATAATTTACATTTTATCATATATAAAAGTATAAATCATTTTATTTTATAATTAGCCAATTTTCAACACCTTTAAATAATATATCATGTTTATACATAAAAATATATTTTAAACTTTTTTATTTTTGGCTATCAACTCTATTCATATCCAATTTGCAGTTTCACAAATGTTAAATTATTTACTAATGCGCCCATTACAAGAGTTTACATCCCAAATTCTTCAATCTCCACTCAAAAATACATATATATTGAAATTCAAAATTTCAAAAAAAAATTAATTAATAATTTCAAATCATCTTTTTTTCCTATTTGGATTCAAACCAAAATGATTCAAATTTTTTTTAGAAAAAATAAACATGTAAGGTGTACCATATTAAATGTTACCTTTACGAATTTGAAATTTTCAGAAAAGCGTAAAGGAAGTGCAATATTTTATTTTTTTTCCAAAGTGTGATAAATATTTGGAGCACGAAAGACATTCAAAAATTGTTTTTTTACTTGTCAAATTACTTTAAAAAATTTCTTTATCAAAATAGAAGTACACAACAAAATATAAGGGCAACAATGCGCCTCACACAAAAAAAATTTCGAAAATAAAATCTTTAAAAATATTCGTAGAAAATTAGATCTTAAAAAGTTCCACATATTTAAAGTTTAAAATAAAGGGTTATTATTTTAATATATTAAACATCTATATTTTCCAAAAATGTCAAATAAGTTTTCAACTTTTTATGAAAAACATTTAAATTAGTTCAAATACTTTAATTGGAGTAGATCATAGCTTACAAAAGCCCAACTATGTTATTAAGCTAACAAAGCTTCCACTGCGCCTTAGCAACATCTATAACAACCTGGTTTTAAGGGTAATTAATAATAAATATTTAATTAATTTAAAATGGATTTTTGGAATTTAAAATTTTGAATTTTTTTAGAATATCGAATAATTACAAGGTAATTAGTAATGAAATTAAATAGTTTTGGAATAAATGGATATTTAAGAATGGTGGAATAAATTAAATTGAAAGTTGTTTAATATTGGATTTAAAATATGAATTTTTGGGTATTTAAGTTTAAATGAATTATCTATAGAAATAAATTTTATAGATTTTTATAATGGTGGATAAATGATTATGTGCGACTAATATATAATTTTTATTTGGAATTCTAGTGATGATTTAGAGTACTATAAGATATATTTTAAAAAATAGTAAGAATTGTATAAAAAGGAATAGTAATTAAATAATTTAGTTATTTTGGAATATGAAATTATGAATGAATTATTTTGGAAATAATAATAAATTGAAATTTTGTAAAATATAAAGTTTATTTGATAAGGAAAGTAAAGATATTAATATAACTTTGAAATTAGTTGGTGGACGATTAAATTAAAATGATATAATAAATTATAGAAAATTATTTTGTAAAATATATAAAATTGTAATATATTGGAAAGTAATTTGGTAATAGGAGTAATTTTGTAATGGGCTTGAATATAAATTGTTCTATATAAAGAAAGGGAAGAAAGAAGAAGAAAACTTAAAATGAAGCCTAACCTAACTTAGCCAAACAACCAAAAACCCAAGCTCCAAGGTTTCATCATCTTACTATTACAATCCATAGTTTTCAATTTTCGTGATGTTTCTTCTTCATTGATACATATAACTCACACATTTTCTTTTAGGGATAGACTTTAGAAAAATCAACTTTATCCCTAAAACAATCCCCCTCTAATATATTAAATTAAATTCAAATATAAATATATAAATCCCCAAATTCAACTATGTGTTTCTTGACATCAGCATACACTCACGCATGAAAGAGAATTGGATTTCATCAAATTTTTGGATGCTTGGGTGCAAGCGTTCAAAGAGAGAGAGAGAGAGAGAGGAAGACAGTGATGAAGTTAATGACTCAGTGAATTAGTGAGTTATTCACTCACAAACTCTATGTTAAATCCTATGATTTTGTACATATATACAAGAATTAAATTATGTTTGGATATAAATTGTTGTGTGCTTTGAACTGGTGTTGTTAATGGCAATGAAGGGGGTCGAAATAGACATGAGGATGCACGACCTGGAGGTATTTGCTCTAAGCAATGTCCGACCGGTGGACCGGTCAGTGATGACCGGTGCACTGGTGTAACAATGTGTATGTGCAGTTTGGTGAAGCCGTGTGCATGTGTATGTGATGTGGGTGTGTATGTATTGTTGTATTTTTGTACATATTGCTGTGATGTTTGTGTTAGCTGTGTTTTTGTGCAAGTGTGTGTGATCTTGTGTGTACAAGTGCAATTCTATGTGTATGTGATGTGAGTTTTGTTATGTTGTGTATTGCAAGTTAATGTGTGAGTATATGTGTAGGCCTGGGTGATTGTGCATGCGTATGTAGGCTATGATGTATGTACTTGTTGTGTATGAGAGTGTGTATGGCTGTGTGTGTGTGTGTGTATATATATATATATATATGTGTGTGTGTGTGTGTGTGTGCGGTTGTGAATATATTTACATGTGTGATAATGTGTGTTGTTTGTTAATATGTGTTGTGCGTGTGTTAATGTGTGTTGTGTGTGAAAGTTATCGCATGTGCTTATTTGCAGAACAGAGCATGTGTGTGAGCACTCTTGTATAATGCACATCATGGACATGTATATAATTATATACGAAGCGAGAATTAAAGAATTTGGGGCCAAGGGATTGAATGATGACAGCTTGCGGTATATCACATTTATAGCTCATAAGAGTACAATATATGGCATTCATGCAAACAAAACATGGAGTACACAATGAATAGTAAATGAACATGCGAGGGCAATAGGGTGTTTGTGTTTCTGTTTATGGGGGAATGTAGCACTCTGTGTGTGTGTGTGTGTGTGTGTTAATCTGTGTGTGTATTTCTGTGTGTGTATGTTTGTGAGTTAACCTCTATATGTTTGTGTGTGCTATCGTGTTGTGTAACCCTTTGTGTAATGTATTAATACACTGTGTTTTTTTCTAAAGTCATGTGTATGTTGTGTATGATTCTGTGTTTTATGTTCAAGTATTAAGTTTATATATACTTAAACTAAAATCTACATTTATATATATTAAGAGATAAAATAAACTAAAATAAATATACGTAACAAATAAACTTAAAAACTAAGGTGTGTGTGTGTGTGTATGAATATAAATATAACTTGAAGCTTATTAAATAAATGAGTTAAATTTAATAGAATTATTAAATGGAAGATTAAATAGATTAGTAAATTCTTATCTATAAATTATCCAATGAAATTATACAAACTTGTTAAGGTTATATGTTGTGATGATTCATTATTAAATATATTTATTTGTTATTATATACTCATGTTTATTTGAATAATCCATTTTTATATTACAATTCTGGTAATTCTTTTCTTGTTTATTGAATTGAATTAAATGAATGATTCACATTGATGTGGATATTGTTTAGTGATTTGATATGATATGGTGATGACATCCTTCTAAATGGATTTGTGATATTTTATATTGATTTTGTTATTTAATTATGTGCGATGATAAATTTGAATAGACGGAGTTATAATACCATTTGAGATGGAGTATTCGGTAATATTTCTCCAGTTATTCTTGGACTCGTTATATAGAATATTGTAGAGACTGAGTGCAGTTTATGAGCGGTGAATAAACGATTGAGGATCACCCGATGGTATGGGTGCCGATTGGATACTTATTAGGTTATTCATTATAATATATGTTACTTAAGTGACGGGAACTTAGATTATACTTACGTGAGGTGATTCTCGGGGTAAACCAAATTTATTCGCTCAGTATAGAGCAAGTTTATAGATATAGTGTTATGGGGGTGTACCCATATATGTTTATAATATTGAGTTATGGGGGTGTACCCTTATGTATATTATCTATTATGAAGTATTCGGGATATGATTAGGAGTTAGCAGAAACCAGATGGTCGGTGTCCACTTTGGCGCCCTGGTCGTGGGGTCGCGCCTAAGATCTGTGACACTTTGGTTATATATTAGATGTGCATCATGAGATATTAGAGAAAGGTGGAGTAGCCTTTATTGTGGTGTAGCAATAGCCCCTTTAGTCACGAAGGCCAACAGTCTTTTACCATGGGAGCATGATCCAGTTCATGATCAATGTAGAGCGTAGTCTCGCAGCATATTTATGACATACGGTGGACAGAGTCATGATACCAGGTTGGTAACTGAAGACTGTAAGAGCGAATCCGGGCTATGTTGCCCTAGGCTCCTGGAGCAGGCGGGGTAGCTGTCAGTCTCCCTTCTGGTTCTACATTGAATGGTAGATAAGTACATATCATTTATATTTATATACCTAAGTATTAGAGCAGATTCGGATGAATAACCCAAGTGCTTTAGAAGATGGCAAATAGCCATGTTGTGGTTTGACTAGGTGGTATAACCCAGATATTATGAGATTATTGGGTGGTGTAACCCATACGATATGATTTGATTTCCCATCACCATTTATTTCTACATGAGGAGATGAGATTATATCTAGATAGGTGTCTAGAGTATAGTTGATTCGTATGTCTTTTATTATATATGATTTTACTGATATGCGACCGATATTTATATCGACGAGTTGATTTTATGATTCCTGATTTGATGTGATTTATATTGGGTTTTGTGGCGTTTTATGTTTTATGATATTTGGTTTTGGTAGAGATAACATTATTATATTTATACCTAGTATATATAGTGTTCCATAAGTTATTGACATTGGATTTAGACATAGTCTGGCCCTTTTATTATTTATATAATATTCGGGTCAGTCCGAGACTTTTCAGGTGTAGGTGCAGGGACAGTGAGACCAGCTTGTGTTACCTGGGCTTAGAGGAGACTAGTATTCAATATAGTTGTTATTATCTTATATTATAGATGTAACACCCCTAATTTTAATAACATTATTTAGGAGATTTAATTAGATAAATTAAATAGAATAATGTAAATACTAGAGTGATAAGGGGATTGATATTTAAAAATTTAAATTAAAGGCCGAGCTTAATTAAATAAATGGGCTATGAAAGTTTCATATGTTAATTATAAGAAAAAAATTAATGCAAGGGTATTATGGGAATTGCCGCCATCATAATCCCATTACTCTTAAAATTCCAGTTTCATTTCTTTTCTCGTTCATTTTTGCAAAACCCAAAAACGTAAAAACCTAAAGCTCAAGCCGGCCATTACTTAGGAGAAAAAGAGGAGAGAAATTCATCTAAAGCTAAGGAATCAAGCTAGGGAAATTAATCAAGGATCAAATCTCAAATTCCTTATCCTAATAAGGTGAATAATAATCAAAACTATCTCTATTTTTGTTTTTAATGATCGTTTGATTTTCGGTTCTAAGTTTAAATCCATTATGATGATTTTTGATGATGATGATATGCTTGGATTTCATGATATGATATATTCAAACAAGTTTATTTGATAATTGTTTTACACGTTTTTAAGGCTAAAATCATTTATTTTGGATTTCAAATGCCATGAGGAATTTATATGATATGTAAAACATAAGTTTGGAGATGGGTTTAATTTTCTGTAATTTTCCAAGCTATGGAAATTTTATTATGATTTTTTGAAGGAAGAAATGAATAAATTGGGTTTAAAATTATTTCGGCTATTATATGAAGAAATTTGGGTCTGAAATTTTTATATGTTAGATAACATATTAAAAACGAATTTCTATGATTTTTGGGGATTTTTCCTAAGTAATTTACTATGGAAATTAAATTATTTTAGATGGAGGACTTAAATGTTTTATTTGTTTTTCTTAAGGAATGGCTTATTTGCTAAACTATTTTAATTAGATCTGAAATGAATACAGCAATTCTATTTTGGAAAGGCATTTAAAAGTTTATGGCAACCAATTAAATTTTTACAAATAGGTAGGTCAGTTAAAAAGCAATTACTTAAAAAGGCATTAAAACAATCTTTACCCAGTTATTATGTTTCACCTCTTTCAGTAGTACCTTTCGACCCTATACTACCACCTCAACCAAGATCCAAGTCGAAACCTATACTTGGGTATCAATATGTTGGTGCGTAGTGGATTGGAGAAAGGCGGAAGGTATAGAGTCGAAACCAATGCTTTTGAAGGGATCGAATCCTTTGTCTTACTATCCAACGAAATGTGCTTGCCTTGTTTCCAAAAGAATGCTTTCAAAAGGGTTTAATGTAGCTTTCGAAGAAGTTGCTTTCGAATACGTTGCCGCCTTTTTGTTTAAAGTGAAACTTTCGAAAGAGTTGCCTTGTCTTTAAAATCAATGCTTTCGAAAGGATAGTTTCAACCCAGTCGAAACCCTACTGCCGACCTTATGCCTTTCGAATGGATTGAAGTCGTCAACTAGATCGAAAGGTAGCTTTTGTTTTATAAATGAAGTAGGCCACTTCCTAAAGCTTTCAAAAGGGGTTTAATGGTTTCGAATGGGGTTTCGAAGCTATCCTTCTATATGTTTTACTTAAATGATTTAAGCTTTTGAAAGGATGGTTTCGAAGCCATCAATTTTCCCCAAACTCTTTATATGAAGGTTAATGGTTTCGGAAGGGGTACTTTCATTTATATTCACTTTGACCCAAAAGATATTTTAAAGATAAACCCAATGGTTTCGAAAGAGGTACTTTCAAATGGTTTTGAAGCTATGCTTCTATGTATACTTTATTACTTTCGAAAGGATTGTTTTGATGGTTTCGAAAGGAAGGTTTTGATGCATTCGAAAGGTTTCAAAAGTCATATGTTTTGAATGTTTTGAAAAGAGGAATTGAAAGCTTTTGAAAGGTAGATTTTAATGGTTTCAAAAGTAAAGGTCTAAGGTTTCGAAAGCCTTAGTTTTCAAATAAAGAACCAAATCTCATTTTTAAAGGAAAACCATGGCAAAAATAAGGAGTTTTGAAATGGCTTTTAATTATGAAGTTTTTAAAGAAGCTTTCCTTGATAAAGCAATAGGTAAAAGGGATTAACCATGTTTCATATGAAAATGATTTAAAGGATATTAAACCATAGATGTTGGTGTTATTATGTTTGCTTCTTCTAATATACATATTCACTGTAAAATAGACCCATAACTGTATTTTGGGGAGAAAGGGCAGACTAACCAGTTACGTTGACCCAGTAGTGAATATAAATTGAGTTAACTTCTGAATGAGTAGAATTGCATCTAGGAGGTCAGGAAGACCATAATATAGGATGCCCAAATACTGATTGGAGAAGTTGTCAGATAAATAGGTTCATTAGTAAAGCCATGAAAACTATGTTTAGAAAGAGTTATTGGTAGGGGCCAATAGGTTTGCAGTGAAACCATGAAAACTATATCTGGATAAAGTTATTGACAGAAGTCAATAGGTTCTTAGTCATCCCATGAAAACTATGAGATAAGAGGAAGTTATTTGTGATACTAATTGGTTCAAGAAGAACCCATAAATAATGAAGTTATTAGTATGGGCCAATAAGTTCCTAGTGATCCTATGAAAACTATAAGACCGGACAGATAGTCCATAAGCTTTAAACAGGTTATTAGTAAGCCCATGAAAACTAATAGGTTAATAGTGACCCTAGAAACTATAACTGAGATAGATAGTCAAAATGAATAGAGATGGGAAAATCCAGAATTGATTTACTTGTTTACATATCATCATACATTTTGAATTGTTATGTTTTAACCATTGTGGATGCAGGAGCACAATATATGGTTATTATAAATTTTTGATAAGATGTTAGTGAGGGGAAAACCCGTTCCGCTAAGCAGCGGGGTCTCACTAGATATCTAAATGGTTCAAAATGGTAGGTTATTATTCATACCAGGCTTTATGTCTGACTCGGAGTTTATGTTTTCCCCTTAAACTCTCGGGTGCTCAATTAACTTTGAGTAGTTTCAGAGTTGAGGTTTTTAGGTACCTATTTAAACGAATAAGCTTCCGGAGACGTGTAGGAGGCAGGCTAGCTAGTAGGAGTTCTTTTCTATTTTGATTCTGTTGTGTTTTGTTGTAAAGGCAAAGTTGTTTAATTGCCTAGTTATATATACTTTGATCATCAATGGGGGCATCTTCATATGCCACTCTTGGCGTACGTTGTAATAATTATAATTTCTCTGACATGGTTCTCGAACATGGGATTATGTAATAAATTTGAAATGATTTGAAATGGAATGTGAAAGTTGTTTAATGATTTTAAATTTTTTCCATATCCATGAGTTTTTGTTATATCAATGTATCTAACATTACCGAATTTGGTCGCCGAGGATTAATAACTATGGATGACTACAACATACGTAGTTGTTAGTTTTGGGCCTCCAAGTGGGGGATGTTACAATAGAGCCTCTTATATGTATTTAATTGTGCTATATATTGGATATATGTTGTATATTTTTGTATTATATATTATCGCTACAATTCTGCCTCTGTGTTCTCTGATATTTACTGTGTATTATGTATCGTTCTATCCTGAAGTCACATGTTTTTATTGCTTTGGGTCGATATAGTGTACAATTAGCAGTGAGATATATTCGATGTTTAAATACATATCAGTGTTAGCCTAAGGGAATATTCACGTGTATACCTTATATCACCTTATTCACCGTATTATTTGAAAGTATTACTTAATAGTACTCTTGGATAGTGTGCGTATAGAGGTGGGGGCTACAACGTCACACTTATATTCTTCGGACTCAATGGTACTAACCTTCGTTTTATTCATCCTTAGTCTCACAGTTTACTCTACTACTGCTGCATATGAACCCTCTTTTAGCAATTTTTATGGGGTAAATTAGGACAAGTGCGATGGATTTATCTTCCACCCTAAACTATTTAAATCTCAACATTGATTGTCATCTACGACGTCACGACCCATATCTAAAAATAACACAGACATCATGGATTCCATTGACGATGGATCATTTTGAGGTAAAATATAAAACAGATTATTGAGCTATCTACATAAATATCTACCATTTTGAAAACTCACGATAGAGCGGTTAGACATACGTTTGGTAAACGATGTGCATCATATAAGTGTATAATATTAATAAGCTATTAAACAACACTTATGCTCGAAAATCAAACCTTAACATGGGTCACCTGCACTAAACAAGCCAACTAAATACAATATAATGATGTGGTGACATTATATGCTATGGTCTCACTAAAATTTATCTCATACCTAATCACATGCCTATGATAGATCCAAAAATCTCAAACCACTATCGCCAAATCGTATATTGAGGACTCAATCCTTTAACGGTATTGTGACGCCGGATCGAATACTGAGGACTCAGCTCCTTGGACTATGGTATATTAAAGATTTGGCTCCTCAGATTATAATATATCGAGAACTCGGCTCCTTGGACTATGGTATATTGAGGACATAGCTCCTCAGACTATATCATTTTAAGGATTCAACTCCTTAGACTATGGTATATTATATTGAGGACTCGGCTCCTCGGACTATCGTGTCGCCAAATTATGAACCATGTATAATGAACTTGTCTAACTAAGGTAATTTTTTGAAGTAACTCAAGACATAGCAAAAAAACATACCCAAGCATCATGCCTAGTCTTGCCAAGATCATGATGCCATAGAAGCGCGCGTATAATGAAGGTCATATGCGAGAGATATAACCATTTAAAGATAGATGCATTACCAAATCCCTTGACTCGCCAAATATCCTTTGATGTGCACGTAAATGTGTATATTTTTACTTCCATATTTAACCTAATTTAATTAAATAAATGAGCATATAAGGTATTTTAAAATGTTTAAACCAAAATTTAAATTGTTTTCAAATTATCATTTATTCATCTTCATATGGGGGAAAATGGTCATTTTTATGTGTTAATTAATTTGAGAAAATTCACTTGCACATTTTATTTTTATTTGTAGGAAAATTGGATGGAAATTACAAGAGGCTTCATGTATTCATTCATGCACAAGGATGGAAACAAAGGAATGAAGATGGAAATAATTCAAATCATGCATCATGGAGAACCCTGCCTACCCACTTACCATGATCCACTATTAAGAGCTAATGAAGATTAAAAGCACATGCACGTGCTCATGAAAGTTTAAAGGAATATTAGTGGAGATTAATTACATGCTAATGATAACTTGGAGGTCACACTTCCTAGAGGGGTATTTTGGGTAGTCCCCTAAAATATGCATTATGGATTTAGGCATGTATAAATACCCCTTATATTCATGTAATGAAGCTCTTAGCCTCCTCTTTAGTTAGTTTACTTTTAGGCTTAATAATAAACAAAAACACTCTTTTCTTTTTAATGGCTTCTTAGCCTACTTTCGTGTAATTTTCTGAATGCAATTTTAATTCAAGTTCTTTTCTTGCTTAATTTTTCTTATGTTAGTAGTGTAGATTTTTTATTTATGCAAGTAGATTAGTTTTAATTTTATTTTAATTAGCACTCTTCTTACTTAGCTTGCATTTTTCTCTTGTTTTTGTTTCATGTTGCAATCTACATTTTTTGAAATGGTAACAAATATGAGAAGCTAAACCCCTTCAATTTAGGGGTAATGAAGCTCTCTTAATCATCTAGATTCAACATAATTTGCTCGTTTAAGTTCTCTTTTTGTGCTTAATGGAAAGTTGCATGTTGATGTAAGTTTATTAATGAATTTGATAGTCTATGATGTTAATTACATGTAGGATATTCTTACTCAAATAAACACAATTTACATCATCATCTAACTAATTGATTTTGGTAATGGAAGTGGCTTTAGAGTCAAAATTTGATGGTTTATGTTACTAATTCAATAGTAAATAAGTCATGCTTAAAATAGATTTTATTTTTAATTTCATTGTCATTTTCATAAGAGTTGATAAGTGGGTTTGAAAGGTGTGTTAGAGTTTGATGGTTTATGTTGGGCTAATTAATAGCACAAATAGGCCATACTTAGGATAAACACATCAATTAAACTCACTAATGGCTAAAAAAGAGAGATCATAATTTCATGTTGTATTGATTTATGTGATCGTGAGAGTGGATTTATAATTGTCTTTTAATCTCATAGTTTTCATTCACTTTTGTAGTAGTTATTTTTTGCAATTTTGTAGTTAACAACACTCTTAAATTCTTGGTTTAATTTGATTGAGTAGAAATTTTAAAATCAATACTATTCCCTAAGGATCGACCCATACTCGCCACGTACTAAAATTGTACGTCGTGCGTTTGCGGTTATTTTTAATTTAATTTTTTTGGCTATTTTCTAATCCAATGGAAAATTAGTCGTTAAACAAGTTTTTGGAGTCGTTGCCAGGGAATTAATTTGATTTTACTTTTTACTTTTTGAATTATTGTTGTTTCATTTTATTGTGTGTTTGTTTTGTGTGCTAATTTGCATTTTAAAAAATTGTTGTGTGTTTGTTGTGTGAATTTTGCTTTCATTTGTTTGTTTGCTTGTTGTTGTTCTAATTGCATTTGCATATTTATAAAAATAATTTACACGACTTCATTTTCAAAATTATATTCCATTTCATTTTTATTTATTTATTTTTACATTACATTTTTACATCAATTTGCATCTCATTTACAAAAATTTGCATTGCAATTGCTTGCTACCTCCACTTCTCTGTGCAATAGTGCACACAACCACAATCACTGATCTACCTTCCTCAAACTTCTGCACATCTACATTACCAACACCCACTGTTCGTTGTTCCTTTGCCACAATTCAACATCCTATAGTTCAACCTTCCTTGCACACTTCATAACCATCCTATGCACCTTCATGTGCACTGCTATATCAATTCCCTGCACTACATCACAGTTCTATACAACTACTGCACCTACATCCTCCTCACTACAACCACCAATCAAGCTCCTTCAAAAACTACCACAACTCTACACACTCCAACCTCTGTCTTGCTCCTCCTTGCACAACTACTCAACTCTGCACATCAAATCACAACAATCCACATATAAACTACAACATATACAAAACTGCACAAATACACCTAACTCATACTTCTGCCTACTTGCCTTCTGCATACAAACCACCTGACAGCACCATTATACTCTTGCATCACCACTGCGCACTCACAAACATTAGAAACCAACTACACTTCATCCACTGCTTGCAGCCTATACCAAACTTTTGTGCACATCATTTTCAAACTGCCTTGTTTCATCACATAACCACCACCCTGCCATTCCACGAGTACTGCAACACAACAGGGCAACCATATTACATCACTCCTTGAAACAACTCCACCATCTCCTCTGTTAGTAACCACTTTCTCAAACATATATACCAAAAAATCATCATCAACCCACTACTCATTAACCATCACATCATTCAAACTACCAGTGCCATCATATACCCACTGCCGTATCTGCCTCACCTCATACATTAACCATCCCCTGTCACTCCTCAAACCACTCCTTCTCCTCACAAACAAACCATCACTTCCTAGTGCAACTGCATATACAACTCCACCTTCAACTTCAACTACATCCCTCACCAACCCCTTCCTGCATAACTCCTTACCATCATCCCTGCACAACAACTGCCTTTGCTGCCACTCCAGTCATCCACTGTCTTACTACACACACATCCCCTAATACAACAGTTGTGCACATCCACACCTGACCATCCCCTACCCACAGCCTACAAACATCACTATTACCTCACTGTCTCACAACTACTGCCTCATCCCAAAAAAAACTCACCAATCCTTCCTCTACCTTAACTGCCTCTAGCAACCTCAATCGCCACCCCAATTTCAATTCGCGACCGAAATCCCCCAATCCCCTCGAACCCGCAACCATCGCCTGATCGCGACTTGCTTTTACTTCTGGAAAATTGTAGTTGATTTAAGGATTCGAATTTCGATTGAGAAATTTTTTATTTAAGGATTCTTGAATTTGGATTGAGAATTCGCCTTTAACTTGAGTCTCTGCTCTTTTCTTTAGTTTGTGATTTTACTTTTATTTGGGTTGGCCCTTAAGTAAAAAGGAAAAAAAAGTTGTTTTCAATTGGTTTTAGTTTGTTTTGTTTTTCCTTTATTTTAGTTACTTCTTTGATATATTTTTAAAAAAAACATTACAAATATATATATATATTGTTTGTCTTTGTTTTCATTTGACTTTTGTTAAAAATATATATATATATAGTAATAAAAGTAAAAAACTGTATATATCTTGTTCGAAATTTCAGGTTGCCAAAGCAGATTAGGTGAAGAACCGCTTGCCAAAAAATAACTGCTTGCTTGTTTATAAAAAAATCGCTGCTTTAAAATAATTGCTAATAATTCTGCACGCTCTGGTATCATGCTCTTATCATTTGTTTTTATTTTCTTTGCATTGTTGACTACTTGCATTATAAAAAAAATTCAAAAACAAAAACAAAATACATTCGTAGTTGCATCGTTAATTCACGTTCAATTTCTGCTTTGCATTCATCTCATCTTTCTTTTTAAGGGCAACACCCAAATCCACTTAAGGTGGGGGTTTTCATCACCCTTTCCTTAGCCCACAAATTGCATTTCATTCGAGAATTTTTACTAATAATAACGGTTAGACTTCAAACTTAAGGGAGTCACGAGCGCACCTAGGGCTTAATTGTATCTTTACAGTTATCTTTTTTGAACAATTTATATTCTTTGTGTCTAGGCTACGGTAGAGAAATAATCAGTTATAAATATTATGGTGATTCAAATATTATACCAATTGTTTCTCTAAAGGTACTTAAACCTTCGGTTGCATCGCTACGGTGATTCGTGGTGCACCGATAAATCCTGCCCGTTACCTGGCTAAGAACTATCATGTTGGATTAAGACAAAATGTGATTATACAATTTTGGGTTAGGAGCTACTGCTAAAAAAATATAAAAATATTTAATTAAGTCCTTGCATTCATTTAGTTGCATTAGTTCATGCATGTTTAAAAAAAAGAAAAAAAAATTTCAAAATCCAAAACTAAAAAATTGTAAATATTTCTTAACTTAGTTTTTAAATCCTTTGGAACTTTTCAATCAAAATAAAAAATAAAATCGATTAGTTTTTTTTTAGTAAAGCAAAAATCCAAAAAAAAAATTAATAATCTTTTCAAAAACAAAAAAAATGAAAATCCAAAAAAAAATGAAAATCAAATTTCCCTTTTTAAATTCACTTTAGTAAATACTTTTCCTTTTAAAAAAGAATCTAAAATAAAAAAACATTCTTGAAAATGTTTGAGTTTCCCTACTCACATGAATTTTACAATAGTTGTGAAAATCAGTATAATCCATATAATTTCACACCAAATTCTTATGGAAATTTTAATAACAACTATTGTGTAAAAAATTTGAATTTTGATATCACAAAGTTTTCAAAACGATGACCAACCCTCAACTCTTGAAAAAAGCACTGAAACGATTTCGTCTTTACTTGAACTCTCTACACAAGAAAATCAGAGGATAAATGATTTCTGTAATTCATATATGTGCAATAACTCAAGTCAGGGATTTCAATATGATCAAAATTTGAATTCACTTCATAATTCAAATGATTTTGATTATAACCCATGCCAATACAACTTCGAACTTCAAAATGAATTTCAAAATCAAAATGAAAATGGAAATAACTATTTAAATGATTTTGGCAATGGGAATTATTTCGATGATGGTGAAAAATTTTACTCTCAACAATTTCAAATTGAAAATTCTCAAATTAATAATTATAAATTGGATTTTGTTGAGGAAATGGAAGAAAATCACAAAATCACACATATTTGTTGTTTGAAACATATATGAAACAACGTGAAAAACAAAATCAACTCCTTACTTATGACAAGTCAAGTAATAATCCACCTTTTACCAAAATTGATGATTTTCAAATAACAACTTTTGAAATTGAAAATGATAGTCTTAATGAAGTTGTTGAAAATATGGTAATTGAGTTGGATTTCAATTCTTTTGAGAGTGTGGAACCAAATTTAAAATTCGATCTTCCTTTTTCCGATTTTGAAAAATTGAATACAATAACTTTAGATTTTGAACATGATATATGCAATGAAGTTGTTGATAATCCAACAAAGGAAGATGAATTTAGTGAACACAAATTTTTTGGACTTTTCGAAGATGAGTTGTTGAATTCCGAAGGGGAAGATTTAAATCACCATTTTGATTTTAAAATCGATAATTCTGAAGAAGTTTTCAATGATAAGCTTGAATTTCAATTTGGTGAAAATAAACATGAACTTCCTATCTACCTCGAAAATCATCGAAAATAAAACAACTCGCACGATTTTTAATTAAAATTACATTCGTTTTCCCAAATCAACATTCAACTTCGAAATCTTTTATGGTTTGGTTTTTTGTGCTTAAGCTACGTCTCTTATACTTGACGAGACAAATGAACTGGTCTTTGGAAGACCGTTTCATTTACTCTTTAACAATATATTTTCTGATGTCATGTAAATAATAATCGTTTCATTTTCATGTAAATATAGGTCATATTTTTATTTTCATTTGTTTCCTTTCACTTGGGTTGACTATGGGGACACAGTCAAAATCAAGTGTGGGGAGGGGAGCTCATCTTCTTTTTTATTTTTCATGGTTTATTTTTTTTGCATTTTCCTTTCGAAACTCAAAAAATTTTAAAACAAAAAAAATCCAAAAAACAAATTTTCTTTTTTTTTAGCATTTTGATTTATTTTTGGAGAAACATTATAAGATAAGTATAAGTTTTGGTTATTAAATTGAATTTTTGAAAAATTATTTGTCTCAACAAAAATAAAAAATAAAGTTTGATTACAAGTAATTATGGTTTAACTAGTATATAGGAAGGTTCATGGGTGATAATTATGAGGTATATCCTAATTGTAATCTTTATTTTAAAAGTGGTTAAATTAAAAGTAAAGGCTATAGCATTTTTGATCTTCTAAAATAAGTGGTGCTAAGATGGATTTGCAAATATCTCCCTTAAAAAAGACAAAATGGAAAAAAATATAAAAGAAATATATATATATATAATATGTATATATATAAAACATAAAAAAATGGTTTTATAAAAATAAGAAACACCTAGAGTCTTGCGTTCACACGCAAGTGTGTACACTCTCCATGCTCTGTACCCTTCTCACGTAAGCCCAAAAGGCAGTGCATGACCGGTATATCTGGCCTCAGTTTATCTGAGTTAGGTATATGTATATAAAAATTCTTTCATTAATAATGCCTACAGTCGATAGGTGTATACATTTGTGTGTACACTCGCCACGCTTTGTATTCCCCTCACGTAAGTCCGAAAGGCAGTGCATGGGTGGTATATTTGGCCTTAGTTTATCTGAGTTAGACATATGTAAATATTGTTAATATCAATAAAATTTTCAAATAAAGAGAGAGTAAGCAATTAAAATTCAAGCACTATTTTCACTTATTTGATTTGACTTGTTATTTAAAAGAAATGAAAATACCACTTTGAAAAACTTTGATAATCAACTAAGGATCCATTTCATAGTTACATTATGTTATCAACCGAAACAACTAGCAAAACTAGAGTTTAATTGTGATGATAACTTAATTTTTGTTGGAAATTTTGACAAGTAAAAGGACTTAAAAAAATTTATAATGACCAGAACTTATATTTAACTTATTCGTGTTAATTTAAAAGTAAATTCTTCATTTGTAAATATTTTCAAAAACTTGCATTCATCTCTTTGTAAATAATCTTGCATTTAGGAATTTTATATTTTGCATTTGAATTTTGTGGGTAGTATCGCAGAAAACCCTCACGAGACAACACTCGTCCTACTAGGGACACCTAGAGGTTTAACGGCTTGTTGCATACGCTCAATGCAATCGTGTTTCCTACGAAAACGGATTTATCTTAGTTTTAGTTTATTCGAGGACGAATAAAAAGTTAAGTGTGGGGGTATTTGATGTGCATGTAAATGTGTATATTTTTACTTCCATATTTAATCTAATTTAATTAAATATATGAGCATATAGGGTATTTTAACATGTTTAAACCAAAATTTAAATTGTTTTCAAATTATCGTTTTTTCAACTTCATATGGGGCAAAATGGTCATTTTTGTGTGTTAATTAATTTGAGAAAATTCACTTGCACATTTTATTTTTATTTTTAGGAAAATTGGATGGAAATTACAAGAGGCTTCATGTATTCATGCATGCACAAGGATGGAAACAAAGAAATGAAGATGGAAATAATTCAACTCATGCATCATGGAGGACCTCACCTACCCACTTATCATGATCCACTATTAAGAGCTAATGAAGATTAAAAGCACATGCACATGTTCATGAAAGTTTAAAGGCATATTAGTGAAGATTAATTACATGCTAAAGATAATTTGGAAGGCACATTTCCTAGAGGTGTATTTTGGTAGTCCCCTAAAATATGCATTAGGGTTTTAGGCGTGTATAAATACCCTTTATGTTCATGTAATGAAGCTCTTAGCCTCCTCTTTATTTAGTTTAGCTTGAGGCTCAAAAGTAAATAAAAACTCTCTTTTCTTTTTAATGGCTTCTTAGCCTTCTTTCATGTAATCTTCTGAATGCAATTTTAATTAAAGTTCTTTTCTTGTTTATTTCTTCTTATGTTAGTAGTGTAGATCTTTTTATTTATGCAAGTGGATTAGTTATTATTTTATGTTAATTAGCTCTCTTCTTACTTAGCTTGCATTTTCCTCTTGTTTTTGTTTCATGTTGCAATATACATTTATTAAAATGGTAACAAATATGAGAAGCTAAACCCCTTTAATTTAGAGGTAATGAAGCTCTCTTAATCATGTAGATTCAATATAATTTTCTCATTTATGTTCTCTTTTTGTGCTTAATAGAAAGTTGCATGTTGATATAAGTTTATTTATGAATTTGATAGTCTATGATGTTAATCACATATAGGCTAATCTTACTCAAATAAACACAATTTACATCATCATCTAACTAATTGATTTTGGTAATGGAAGTGAATTTAGAATCAAAATTTGATGGTTTATGTTACTAGTTCAATAGTAAATAAGCCATGCTTAAAATAGATTTTATTTTTAATTTCATTGTCATTTTCATGAGAGTTGATAAGCGGGTTTAGAGGGTGTGTTAAAGTTTGATGGCTTATGTTAGGCTTAATTAATAGCACAAATAGGCCATACTTAGGATAAACACATCAATTAAACTCACCAACGATTAAAAAAGAGAGATCGTACTTTCATATTGTGTTGATTTATATGATCGTGAGAGTGGATTTATCTCTAAATTGTCTTTTAATCTCATAGTTTTCAATCACTTTTGTAGTAGTTAGTTTTTGAAATTTTTTGTAGTTAACAACACTCTCAAATTCTTGGCTTAATTTGATTGAGTAGAAATTTTGAAATAAATACAATTCCCTGCGGATCGACCCGTACTCGCCACGTACTAGAATCGTACGCCGTGCGCTTGCAGTTATTTTTAATTTAAATTTTTCGGCTATTTTCTAATCCGATGGAAAATTAGTCGTTAAACACCCTTTACCAACCGCCACATTTTCGCCGTGGTGCCATCTCTATGGCCACCTAACCCCTAATCCGACACCACTAGAGAATTCTCTACACCCTGTAGACCATGACGCACCCCGTGACTCCGCCTTCGAATGCCCATCTTCACTACCACCATCGTCGCCTTCAATGCCGAAATCTTTCCATATTACATCGAGAGAACCTACTCGACCTCCTCTACACAACCATGCATCCCGATCATCGTATCGTCATCATTTCACCGTTGGATGGAAATGGATGGTCGACGTTTACCGAACTTCCATCATGTTTTCTAATCAATCCGTACATCTAATCGATGAACTAACACTAGTTCGTGTTATTGAGAACTATAATTTCAATATATAATATATCTGATTTAAAACACTTTGTATTTCACACTTTTTAATTAGAGGAATATTGGCTTTATTAATTACAATCGACAAAATAAATTTACTTTTTAACCATCTAGCACTACTACAAAACAGGTCATTTGCATCGGTTGTTTACCCCCCTTTTGCATCAGTTCAACAACCGATGCATATGCAACCGATGCAACAGGCTTAACACTTTTGCATCAGTTCTGAAACCGATGCAAAAAGATCCTTTTTGCATCGGTTGTTACTAACAACTGATGCAAAATATCATGGTTGATTGCTTGGACACAGCCCCTTGTTGCATCGGTTGTAATGAAAACCGATGCAACAAAGGAACTTGTTGCATCGGTTGTTGTTGAAAACCGATGCAAACTAATCCCTCTATTGCATCGGTTTTTTATAACAACCGATGCAAACTAATCCCCCTATTGCATCAGCTATTTATACCTAATGCAAAAAAGTCATTCTCAGAAACCATTATTACAGTACTCAAATAGACTATATATATATTATTGATTATAACAAACAATTATTGCATGGAATATTACAATCATTCAAGATGGCAAATACATAATCGGATTTAATAAATAGCATAAGTGCACGGGTTAATACATAATCAGATTTAATAAATACAGTACTTTTAGATTTAATAAGTAGTATATTCGGAACTCTTCTCAAAATGTCTGAAGATGAATACCAATCTCTGACACATTCATCCTCATGTAGAACCATATCTTAAAAGTTGCTTAACTTGATTTGAGGTATCATACATAAGAAGTTAAAATTGTGTATGCATTCGTATACCAACACAAATTCCATATAAACAATGTCACAAATCAAATAAATACTCATAATATTTCCTTAAAGTAAACATGAATTAAAATAAAAAGAAGCTACTTAACTGAACCTCTGAGTAGAAAAACTTACACAGTTATTTGTGAAGATGGTGGACTTTGTACTTCGCAATAAACAACTCTTTTCTACAAAACAATACAAAAATTATTGTAAGAATAACCAAAGAGCAACATACTTAAGATTAATACACCTCTAATGTAAATGAACAGACTAACCCTCATCAATCAATAAATTAAATGAACAAACTAGCCCTCAACACCATTTACTTCAACAATTTCCAAATACTGCCGCCATCTCCTATTCATCCTATATCCATCAATGCTACATGGGTTGCTGATATTTCTATTCGGAATCCCAATGCAGCACTTCTCCAGTTTGACAGTAGTTTGACCACCTTTTACTATTCTGGGGAGGTGATTGGTGTTGCTTATGCACCATGGACTCAGGTTTTATCAGAAAAATGGAAGTACCTGAAATAAATTTTAACAAATTTTAACGAGCATAAATCTAGACCGGAGGAATTAACGCGAAAACTTAAAAATTGGACGGAGTAATAAATTTATGTTCCAAATCCTTACGTGTGCATAAATTACATACAGCTCTTCATGTCATTTATATAGCGTGATATAATTATGTCAAAGTTTTCTTGAAACTAGAATTCTCAACTGTGGAGCCAATAATATTATCTAAACCTGTATAAACTCGATCGATACAGCACTACAAGGCTTGAGTTCTACGCACATACACTAGTTTAACTGAAAGAACAATCTACTACTGTGTAATACACAACACAAACAGATGTATTCTCAACGATATATATATAAGTTATACAAGTACCTGAGAAACGAGGACTGTACGTTACTGCAATATTATAACACTGGTCGTTTTCGGTGAGTATTTGAAAATATAATACCCCCCAAACTGAAACCAGGGTTAAACGGCCCCTACATAACTATGATATACATGCAAATACATGATAGCAGTTTTAATTTATTTATTTATACTAATTGCTGCATGCGCGCGCACACTAAAACACACACTAAGCTGAACTGGATAAAAGAGGACAGCTTGCTATTTGTTCACATTGTGCTCCACTTGTTGGATAGGCTAGCTAACCTAGGATTAATAAGATAATAAAAGAATATTAGCATATAAATTTAAACAGAAGTAGTCGATTTGAATTATTTGGAACATGAAAATGGTATCAGGCATCTATTACTAAACTTGCGAAAATGAAGCCAAGTTTAATGTTACAAATATTTACAATACACTGAGCAACTACGTAGTGTGAAATATGATAAGACAAACCTGTAAATTACCTTCTAATATGGACCAGGAGCACAAGTTCATAGCATAGTACAGTCAGTAATATAAAGAACCTGCTCAAAACATAAAATTTCAAAATGAGATGAAATTTTGAAAGTGTGCATTATTACTACAGTTTCTAATGCTTGAAAATTGTACCTTGCCACCATTCCCCTCTAGAATGTTTAGGGTCCTGGTAGTCATGGCCATCCTTCCCATCTTTCATTTCCTGCTCATGTAAAATTTGGGAATAATCTAATTAGGAAAATTCACAAATTCATAACATTTCTATTCTAATTTAATCAAAATGGTTATTCAAATCCCTCCCTGACTAAAACTAGAGACGAACTTGGCTTTGTGTGCTTTTAAAATAAATAGTGCTCAATGCTATTAAACACTTACTGTAGTGTAGCATGTGATTTTTACTAAAGTTCTTAATGTTTACTTTGCTATAAAAAACCACCTGGATCCAAAACTAAAGAAAGTTTTGGTATTACATCCTTGTAATTAAAAAAAGTTTTGAGTCCATTATTTCAATTTTCTTTTATTGATACATCTGTGTTTTCAAAAAAAAATAGGTGAAGTTCAAAGGGTATTTCGATAATTTTACTTAAAGATATATGTACATATCTGATAATCGTCCGCAATACACATCTTTGACGGGATTTTTAAATTTAGAACAAAAGAAGAAAATAAAAAATAAAAATAAAATATAACTGTATAAAGTAGTTGAATAAAGTTAGGATGTAAAACAAATAAGTTTTTAAAGAGGGAATTGTCTCTAATTTCCATAAAAAAACCAAAAACTAATCAGCATTCACCAACCAATCAATCAGGCTTAAGCTTCTTCTTGAATGTTCAGTTAAAAAAATTTACAGGGAAGAAGGTGGGATGTGCTGTCAAATTTCCAATTGAACAAGAAAGAATCAGATCCTATCACATTCAACTACAGCATATGCAAAAAATTTGAAAATGAAACAGCTGAAGAGAGTGCTTACATAAGAAGTTGTAGACAGATTAGGCTGCGGATTCGGGTAATACTCACGGCACCCATAATCCACAGAAGAGCCCATGGAGCAAGGCAACACAACTGCACTTCCATTTTATCAGAATTGCTTATGTTTGCATTTTATCAGAAAAACTATGACACAGATGATTGTATCAAAACTTTAATGCAAATATACTAATTTATTGGACAAAGTAATGATAAATGTATTTTGTTTTCTAACATGTTAAATATTGAAGTGGGTTGTATCAAATTTTAATGCATCCCTGCATCAAAGTTCTTGCATTTTATCTCATTCACAAGCAGAATGCTGAAGTGTGAGACACAGGATAACTATTTTCCATGACCACACTTTAAATTTTAAGCAAATTTGATAAGCATGCTATAGACACTCCTATTGACTTGATTCAGGAACATGAATATCACAGCACATCCATATGCATGTTCTGTTAATTCACTCACCAATTAGGAAAATCTCGAGATCTAATGACTAGATTTAATTCATGAACTTAAAAATAACACTTTTATATACAAATCAAGTCAACCATTTAGGGACAGTTTTAATAGCATTTTAAAAATTAAAAGTTGAAATTTCAAAGTGGAGATGTAAATGTAATCAAAAAAATTATTATATTAACTTTCACTTTAACCTAAAACAAATGTTTTCGTATTTTCTTGACTTTGATAAGTAATAACTTCGGATATTGAGTATTGAACCAAATTGAGTTATGATATTTCAGTTTCTTAAAAAACAAGAGCAAATTTGCATTTGTTTGCCAAAGATCTCTGAATCTCATCAATCCAGCCAATACAAAATCATTTTTAAAAGGAAACATACAATATTCAAAACAAGCACACCTTGTGAAGGAGAACAGACACTCGGATTTGCGCCCAAAAGAGAAGGGGACTGAGGCGTAATGTAATTCGTCATCACTTCCTGCAAACCCTTAAACGCAGCCTCAACCCTTCGTTTTACCTGATCGATCGCTATCCTATCTTCCTTCAATTTTATGTACTCATCCAATATATCTTCCAATCCCAACAACCCCTTTGGCAACTACATGATTGAAATCGATTCGTGAACACCATCGACCAATCCTGAAACCAATCCACGACCTCGCTGCGAGCATCGACCAACTCATCAATTCCCATACGCAAATTACCAAACACGATTTCGAACTTGAACAACAAGCAGTTGAATTTTTAAAAAAAATCTTATTTGTTTTGTGGTTAAGATTCCTGATTAATGTTGGATCAGAGAATAAAAGTGATAATTGAATGGATTGAAAGGAAAAGATGAAAGCGGGAGAGGGATTTAGGGTTTTCGAGTGAAGGACGAAAAGAAGAGGTTCGCAGTTAAAATGAGAGGGAGACGAAATTATTTACCGCCAACTTTTCATCAGGGCTTTCAACGTGGGAATAACATTTTTGCACCGGTTGTAAATAAAACCGATGCAACTAACACTATTTGCATCGGTATATTTTCTTCGGTTGTTGATGATAACCGATGCAAATTGTATTTTTTTACCATCTACTGCTTTCCACATACCAAATGCATCGGTTTTTAAAACGTAACCGATGCAAATACTTCTATTTGCATCAGTTGTGGTAACAACCGATGCAAATAAGGCGAAGCAACATGTGTATTTTGTAGTAGTGTAGCCATAACATACTACATTCTAGTCAAATGTATTAAAAAATTTACTTTTAATTATCAATTCCATCACATACATTTCAATTTACGACCATAAGAAATGAATTACTATGTCGTATGTATGTATATGCAGATGTGAAGGGTCTCACGGATCGATTAGTTGTGCATCCTCTCATATTTGAAGTGAATCATCCTTCTTTGCTATTAAAAAACTCCTCGCCTTCAAAACTCCAATTCTCGTGATGACTTGAATTATTTGCATAACTCTCTTTGTAGTGTTCAGTTTTTTATTGATTTTATTTAATTTGGATTTGGTTTAGAGAATTTGGTTTGATTTTGTTTGGATATTAAATGAAGAAGAAGAAGATTAGTGATAAGATGTTCAGGCTATTATAGAATAAGACTATAGAGTTTACATTTCTATTTATAGGCTGGAATTAACTCGTGTTTAGCCTAAAATCTTAAAGTTAATATAATATGAAAATGCAACTAGATTTAACTTCGTCTAATTTCTAGTCCGTTTAACTAAAATCATCAAGTTACATATGTTTTCTAGCTGCAAACGGCATTCCGAATGCAATGGAATATGTTCCGAGACCTAATTTCAGCTTTTATAAAAATTTACTAATTTTCCCTTTATGTAAAATTATGGTTTTCACCTTTTAATTTAATTATTTAATTTCATGGATTTACAGGGTGTTACATTTACTATGTTTTCTTAGATTTCAAGTTAACTTTTAGTTGAAATAAACAAATCATTGTTGGATGATATAAATAGATGTGGCTCAATGAAAGAAATTTACTGTTATTGAAGCTTAGAAGAAATTGTTGGTCAAAATTAAAGTTTTAATCAACAACGTCAAAACTAGGGATTTTGTAGCTATGACCAAAATAGGCAAGCTGATATAGTTGGATATGGATCTTGATGTAAAGTAACGGGTAATATTTAGGGGCGGTGGTTGTGGTTTTAATAATGACTAGTGTGAACTCGTGCTTCGCACACGGATGTTGAAAAAATATTGTTGTTGCATAGGTCATATCCAAATGTATAAGAAATTTAATACGGTGGTAATGAAAAAACATTGTTGAACGATAGTGTTACATCATGAATAACAATTTGGTAGGATAAAGAATACATAGATATATTTGGTTATGATAATCACAATTAAAATCGAACAAAACAATTACAGTGAATATGTTAAAGTTCACAGACTATTTAGAGGATAATGTGTTAAAAATTTATCCGCTAATGCATAGATATATTCACTGTGGCATATAACGCCAATGTTGTTGCTTTTGCAATTATACAGCTGCTTCAATGTGCATAGATATAGTTGAAGTATTCACTGTGAACTGCAGACACAAAGACACAGTGCAGTTCGATTCAATTAAATAAGAGTAACAAAAGTTTTTTGCAATGGGGAGAAATATAGTAATAGGATGAAATTTGTAAACAGTCAGGAAAAGTATTTTTCAACAGCTGAAAAAATGGAGCAAAAGAAAAAAGAAAAAAGCAACAGATGTAGTACATGGGAAAAGTAGTAAAACAGAAGATTCAATTGAAATAGAAATGATGATGCAATAAGAAAATAACATGGGTTCCAATATAAATTACTATTGTTCACCGAATCTGATCTATGTCGATGCAGGGTACAAAACACGGCATACAGCTGGTCGCAATAACCAATATTTGAAAATATCCAAAACATACAGAAGAGAACAATTGTGAGAAGTCCATTCATTTTTTAGCCTCAGAAATAACTGCTAGCAACGCGTGTATGATATTGGCTTGAGCGCAAATAGGTGATGTTTTCTTGGCCTTAATAGATGCATTACATCAGTCAATTATTTTAACCATTGAAGGTATTTGTACCTGCAGCCAAAAAAGGCAAAAGTGTCATTGATGCGGTATTATTACTAAATTCTCTCACTGCTCGTCTGACATATTAACTATATCTAATAATCAAACTATGACTACATAATCATCTATACAAAGATACATTCATCAATTGTTTTCTAGAAGTTTTCCGATGGTGGTGGTGCAAGTGATTTTAGAATTTACTGCAAAAAATAAAAAATAAACTCTTTTAGGTGGTTATCAACATTATTCTCACTACAACACATGTTTTGACTCAGCACTTAATTAAACTGTGCATCTACCTTAAGCCCGAATACAATAACTTATATGCTTATTGTTTATTGATCATCGTAATTGTAAACGAAATTGAGTAAACTTAGCCAAATTATGTCATTAAACCTGGAAGCAATGTATTAAACGCTGAGCTGCACGGTTGAATCAAGCATTAATTATGTGAAGTCATTATTTAATCATCTCAAGCTATCAAAAATCAAAAATCATTTTTCAATTATATTTTCATAATGCGGTTAAATAACTATCGTTAACATCAAACAAAATTATCACTACAGCTAAATTAGTATTGCATCACACAAATGCAGTTAAAATATTCAAAAACAATAATTGCTTAATTCCAAAAATACTGCAAAATAATAACCGCTTTTGCTTAATGCATTTAAATTTTAACTACAGTAAGCTCGAATAAATCATCGTGTACAACCAAAATTATTACTGCATCACATAAATATAGCTGAAATATTCAATTTCTACCATGCATAATTCAAAATTGTCATTAAATTATAATTGTATTTTATTAATGTAGTTAAATTTTAATTGTATTAAGATTGAATAAATTCCTGAAATGTAGCCAAATTTATTACTTCATCACATAAATGTGGTTAAAAATCTTCAAATATAGTTAAATTTACCCAAAAATTGCTAGTAAATTATAATTGCATTTTCTTAATTTCATTAATTTATAACTGTTTTAAAATTGAATAAAATTATCAAATATAGTCAAAATCATCAATAGTAAATGCAATAAAAAAAATGCTAACGTAGTTAAATTAATTCAAAAAATGCCTATAAATTATTACACCATTTTTTGATGGGGTTAAATTATAACTGCACTAAGTTTGAATACTATCAAACACAATCAAGATTATTACTTTATTACATAATGTAGTTACAATATTCAAAGGCAACCATAATTGTATAATTCAAAAAAAATATTCCTTTCAAATATGTTAAAAGATAATAAATACATTATAATAATCTAGGTAAAACTACTATGTAATGTTTATGATCATCATAATAATGCTGTTACAGAAACGCGGTACACACCGGTGACACAAAATAATTGTGCAATTAAAGCTGCTATATAAAATTATGATTTTAAAAAATTTATTTTTAGCTATCAACAATGGATATCATTGGAAAGCAAATTAAATTTAAGATTTAGTAGTGAAAACGATTCTTAAATCCAATCAATGTAGAAAAGTTATCACATTTTAAAGTTTGGAATATAAAGAAATTAAAAATACGACTGTTCAGTTGCCAAATTTCAAGGAGGCATGTGTGAGCTTGAAATTCAACTCACTAATAATAATATAGTATAGATAAAATCCCATCAAAGTTGATGCATGCTAATTAAGTGCAAGTAACAAATAACTATCAGGGCATTGTAAAATAAATGACATTGTTTAAGAGACTTCAATTTTGGATAAGAGGAGGCAAATTACAACCGGACTCCATCCAAAAAACAAATTGTTATGAGGACTCCGTTGAATAAAATAATTTACTGTTTTACCACTCGTATGAAGCAAAATTCGATAGCACCACATCGAAAATTAAAATAAAATGATAATGGTTTACCGCGAATCATTTTCGGCGGGATATCATCGAAGAGAAAGTAAAAAAAAACAGCGGTAATGTAATTTTTTTCAATCAGAGGGGACATATTCTTTTGGTACACTCGATATTGGTTTTTGAAAAAATGAAAAAAAGACCTTACCAATGTCGAAAACAAATCAACAAAACATCACTTGTGAATCTCATAGGAAAGAGCATAATTTTATGAACCGACAAAATTTAATTTGTACCATTTTTATGGGGGTGATACGATCAAGATTTTTTTCAAGACACATGAAACTATCATTATTTTTTCTACAAATGAGGTCATGCATTACGCTTAACAAAGTTTTACGTGCACTGTCCAGCTAAACATGAGCAGAATGAGCTAGAATAGGACAGTCCTCGTTTTTGTCCCATTGTATAAAATTATCAGTTTTCATTGTTTATCCTTCTGATTTTGTTAGAGAGTTTGAATTAAACAAGAGAACAAATAAATTGGATTTGTGTCCATTTGAATTGTTTTGATAGTTTTCATCTGTTTCCTAAACAAGTGCACACCTATGAAGCAAACAGTGTCAAATTGTTTGAAGAATTAATCTAGTCTCGATATATATAAAACGCAGTCGACGTACACCCATAAGCAAACAGTGTCAAATTGTTTGAAGAATTACATTGTATATAAAACACAATACACAATGGGGTTCGATCATAAATATATATCCGTCACATTTTGTTTTTTGTTTTTTTTTCAAATAGCCGACTCAATATGTAATATGTATGGAAAATTCTTTATTAAAACACAACTTGATGACACGAAATATCAACCATTAAATTGTCTCTGATTTCAAGCTCAAATGTGAGTACAATAAAATTCAATGATCAAGATATATTGTGTCATATTTTTTATTTTGTTTTGTGTCTAAGTAGCCGATTCATATATATGGAAATTTTTATTGAAACAGAACTTGGTGACACAATAAATCTCAAACATTTGCGTTCTGATTTCAAACCCAAATGTAAACGCAATAGGATCCAAGGATCAAGATCTATTGTATCATATTTTATGTCTGTTTTGTATTCAAATAGTTAGTTATATATAGCGGTAGTGGAAAAAGAGTGAATGAACTATTAGTTAATTCTGAACTTATGGTGGAAATCAAGAGGCGTTTAGGGTATTGTATTGCTTGGAGTGCTATTGAACGCTCCTCATATGTGTGTGTGTGTATAATCAGTTATGTCTCGCTTGTGTCACACTCCAATCTCTCCCGATTTCAACCACATGTTCCAATTTGAATATTTATATTTTCTCTCTTTGTCACTTCATTTTATTATTTAATTTGAAGCATGTGTTTGGACTAGATTTGAGATGTAGCGAAAATGAAGTGTAACCGATTCTTGTCGAAGCTGCTACTGAGATACAAAATAAAACACAAAATTTGACACAACAAATAAGGCACATTGAATTTATAAAACAGAAAATTTGACACAATAAGTAATGCTTATTGAATATATTTATCTTTGTGGTTTGTGTCCAAATAGAATATATATTATTTTGACATATTTTAATAAAAGGAATAATAATTAATTTTCTAAAAATAAAAGTAACACTACATTGAAGCAAATCAATATTTTAAATGTTTGAACTTAAAACCTCGGTCTTAGATGTCTCAACACTTTTATTTGAGCTGGTGGTTCTTGACCATAACAAATATTTTTATCCTGAAACTTGAAAAATCTTCTATTTTACCATGATCCCAACTACTATGCCTCGAGAAACATATTATCATCACATTTAACACAAGCTGATGAAGCGGACCATGATCCAAATCGAAGCATACGTAGCTCAATTGGAACTTTAGGTAACATCACCATAAATATGTTTTATTATTTTTCTGCAACTCTAAAATTTAAGGATCCGTTTGGTTTCAAATTGAGTTCTATGTTTTGGGTTTTCAAATCCAATACAAAATATGGAAAGAGTGAAGGAAAACATATAAAATTTTAAGTCATTACGATGACAATGGAGTGACGGTGGAGGGGATGGAGAGACGGTAGAGGACGACGGAGGGGATGGAGGGATGGCGGAAAGAGACCGTTTTTCGTACTTTTGTTATTCTCCAATACATGCAAAAAAAAATTGTTTTTCATTTTTTATGTTAATTTCATTTTTCAAATCAGTTTTTTTTTTCAAAAAAACATATGCGTCATGCACTTTTTTGTTTGAACAAAGTCCCAAAATTAAAAAACAAACAGGACCTAAAACTTTAAGAGTTTTTTATTTGTTTGCCACTTAAAAAATCTGAACTTTTTACTTTGTATTTGATGGTATAGAATAAAATGTTTTAGCCAACGTGGTCAATAAATTATATAAAAAGCAGTATTATAGAGCTTACACTTTTCGATAGTCCTACGTTTTAGTGTTCCAATTGGGTTTTGAATTAGGTTTGGGTTTTTATTTTTATTTTTACTTTTTGGATAAAATCAAACTGATAGATAAAACATTAAAACTTTATAGCTGGAATGACAAGAAGTAGGGATATTAAGTTTTCGGTAACCATTGCTATAATCTTCTAACTATAACCATAATCAATGTTGACATTTCTAAAGTTTAATCATTGTTATTGCAATCGTGTTTACAATAGTTAATCGTCATATTTTTCTAATTGGATACTTTTTATATGTACAACTATATATGTTAACGTTCATAAATAACTATGATTTTAATTTTTTTTCAAAAACCTAATTTGTTTATTTATAAAATAACATTGTACGTACAAGTGACTAGTGCACGAAGACACATATAATTAGTGCTCCACGCCCATCTTTAAATATGTCGTCACCCCATGGACATTATTCCCTATTTTGAGGTGATAAACATTTTTAAAATATATGTGTGTTATTTACGTTTAATTTTTTTTCCTAAGTAACCAAAAGAAAAGAAAATCATATTACACAAACAACATGCATAAAATAATATTAATAATATTTTTACCACTATATATATATAATGTGAACAAATAATATAATGGCATCTCAAGCAGATTAGGCGAATCTTCTAGGCTTTCGCCACCCCCCACATCGGAGACCGCGAAAGAAGATGTTAAAGGCTGGCAAATGGTTAACCGAAAGGGGTGGCAGAAAATAGAGACCGGAGGAGGAAGGGTTCAAATACATCATAATAATCAAGGATTTAGGCCAAAACAAAACACTTTGAAGATAAGCGGTGGAATTGGGTCTAGATCTTGGGCAAAAGCTTTGGGTAAAGGAGTTGAAATCAAGGAGAGCGTTGAATATCATGATCCAAACTCGGATCCAGAGGGTAAATTTTCAAAATTGACAAAATTGACTATGAGCACTCAAATAAGATGTGGAACAACTCCATGTACCTCTACATGGTTGGTAAAAGACCCTACTATGTATACTTTAATGCATATGTGAAACAGGATTAAAAACCTAAGGGTTCTGGGGAGGTTTTCTCTAGAGATAATGGGTTTTACTTGGTAAAATTTGAATTGGCTGAAGACCTAGAAAAAGTGATTAATATGGGTCCATGGTTTATGGACAGTAAGCTTATTTTCATGAAAAGGTGAGATACTAACTTCCAATTTGAGAGAGCCATGCTAGAAACTTATCCTATTTCGATTAGACTTAAAGACTTACACTAGCTTTATGGAATGCAAGAGGCATTATCAAACTTGCTAGCTTTATTGGCAAGCCTATGGACATAGGTGAAAATACTAGATTAGTAAAATGGCTAAACTATGCTCATGTAATAGTAGAAGTAAAAGCAAATATAGTATCCCATAAAACAGTGCGGGCAAAAGGTAAACTTGATCATACCTACATATAGGAGTTTGAATATGAAATCCCTTCTATGCGCAAGGAATGTAACTGTTTTGGGCACTGTACCATCTAATGCTCAATTCCAAAAAGTATTAACAAGCAATGGCAAAAGAAAACAAGCATAGAAACTCCATCACCTACTATAATTCATAACTCTACAACTCCTCTTGATCACATACATAAAAATGGTCAAGTGCAAGACAAAAACACTGACCACACAGAGGAGTTGCAAACTGAAGAGTTAGTTACATACCCAAAAGGATATACTAATAATCACATAACTACATCAGTACAAGCTAATAAACAGTAGGAGACACCCCCCTCCCCAGTTGAGGGGCAGCCGAGTCAGAAGGTTGATAATGAGCACCGGAAGAAGGATACTGTAATAACACGCATATTTTACGATTATATATTTAAATATTTTATTTAAATATAGCATCGTTAGTTGAATTAAAGTTCGAAATGTGACTTTTTGTAAACAGTCGAATTCGGACTCGAGACTACTTTCATTGAGTTCAAAATGACGTTTACAGCTTATTTAAGTATAAACATCGATATGTTTGGAGTTGATTAGGATTTTGGTATTTTCATTTGGGCTTTGGGTTGGGTTCTAGCCCATTAACCCAACAAGAGAACCCAAACCTTCTACCAAATACCTCCCACTCCACTCCTCTTCATTCATTCCATTTCTAATTTCCTAATACACTCAAGCCTTAGGAAAAATGATGGGAAGAGGAAACTAAATTCTTAAGCCCTAGTTCTCTTAGGAAATTCAAATCCAAGTTTTAAAATCAATGAGAAGCTTAGGTAAGCATACTTTTCATCTTCTCCGTCTCAATCCCTCTTCAATTCTTGATGTTTCCTATAACCTAACTTAGGAAAAACTTTGCATTTGATAATAGATCGAAGATTCTAGAGGTGTAGTGAAGAGGAATTGATCTTTCCTTGTTTTAGAGCTTCTCATTCCTTGTTTTTGAGTTTAAATGTGAGTTCTTGAACTCACATCTATGTCTATAGCTTTTATTGTTATTAGGTATGAATTCCTAACATATATTTCATGTTCAATTGCTTTTGATTTGAATTGGTTTGGCGAATTTCCCAATTTTGTATTTTGAAGTCAAAATCTTTAAAGATCCTATATTAAATATTGGACATATTGTTTGGGGTGTATTGAAGAGCCTATAAGGCTGGGTTGTCGCTTGGAATAAATCCCTAGCCTCCATCACTCGTCCGATCGCCTCCGAATTGATTTGGCCATCATTGGCCTAGGCAAATTCTGCCCAGCTAAGGCAACCAGACGTTTGGTAGACGTCTGGTAGGGGCTTTTGAGAAAAAAAAATAAAAAATGAAAATAAATTTCCAGAGCCTAGGACCGGATGTTTGGTTAAACCGAACCAAACGTCTGGGAGGCTTCAGGAAATAAAAAGAAAAAGGAGAAAAAAATAATAAATTTCCAGAACCCAAGATCAGACGTCTGGTTAAACCTACCAGACGTCTGGTTCTGTTATTTTTTTGCCTATTTGCCTATTTTTGAGTGGATTTCCAATTTTTATCGATCTTTGACAATCCGAATAGCTTTTGTCAATCAATACCGACTTTGATGACTTCTTTTCTGGATTTTTGGTGTTTCCATTTGATGGATTTGATATCGATTTCCATAGTTTTAATTCACGTTATTGAAATGTGGATTTTTGGTGATAGATTGTTTTTACAATCATTTCTGTGATTTGTCACTTTAAAATATAAAGGTTTTTATACTAGTAGTAAATACTCAAACTCTTTCACAAAAATGATTTCAACGCTACTTTTAATACAAAGCTCGTTTTTAAAACTGTTTTTCAACCTATTAGTATATACAAACCTTTACCTCATTCGTACGAGAAATCCAATTAAACGACTTAGCAAATAAGTGGTATGAAACGCTTGTGTTTAATTTGTCAGTTAATTCTTGGACTTGTTCGATTGAAATCTCGTGACAATTTTCGAGTGAAAATCTACAATCTGTTTGTAAATATTTAAGTTAAGCTAGTGGTTATGGGACATGAAGCTAAACTCATTTATTTACTAGCTTAGTGTAATTTACACTTATTTTCGAGTGGAAGTCTACAATTTGTTCGTAAATATTTAAGTTAAGCCAATGGTTATGGGACATGAAGCCTAACTCGTTTATTTACTAGCTTAGTGTAATTTACACTTACTAAACAATGATGATCATTTTGTGGTTTTGACTAGCGATATGCGATGTCTCTTTGTCCACGTGTGAGACTATACCCCGTTTTGTAGAGCTTCATCTCATTTTTATGGGCTAGCGACCCATGGTCTTTTAACCGTTTTATGGAGTTTGGTTCATCGGGCGTATCGTTGTACTACGTCGTTGTTCTGGCTTATTTGAGTTTTAGGTTCATCGAGCGTATCGTTGTTCTACGTCGTTGTTCCGGCTTATTTGAGTTTCAGGTTCCTCGGGCGTATCGTTGTACTACGTCGTTGCACCGGCTCTATGGGTTAGCGACCCATGGGATAGCGTCATGTTTATGATACACGTGTTGGTGAGTTTTCATGCTCCCGTTTATGATACACCTTCCCCTTTTATGTTTTCTGGATTTTTAATTATGGATTTCTGGAATTTATGTTTCGCCAATTTTTGCAGTTTGTATTGATATGTTTTGTCAATATTTGAGGTTTGGTGAATAAGCTAAAGAATATGATATTCGTTATGGGTAATTGAGGAGACTTGAGATACTGTATGACTTTCATTGTTATCAAATATATATTTGTCACAATATGGCATTATTGTTATCATATATTTTTGTCATATCTCTTATCCTATCTCATCTTATATGGTGTTTATAGCTAGACTGATCCGTTTATTATTTTCCTTCTTAAATAATAGTCGGGTCAGACCGAGGTGTACCAGGTGCTTCTACTTGACTTCTTAGCAGGGACTATCTTCTGACTTTTGGCTAACTACTTTAGCTTAGTAGGTTTTGTCTTTCATGTATACGAGATAGAGACTCTTTGATGTATACTTATTCTTTTGTGTAGTACATGTACCTATTCTTTTGGCATGTAGTGGATCTTGTATGACCACTACTATGATGTTCACTTCTATGTGTTGTATTCATATCTGTTTCAGCCTTAGTGATATGAATATCTGTGACTGATTTTATGTTATGTTTATTTTATCTTGATTCCGAATGCCACTTAGCCACAATGTAGTAGATTTGAGTTTGTATTAGATATGTCAGATTTCCTCTTGAAATGAAATGCATGATATACTATCTGGTGTATCGGTTCTCGCTCAAACCAATTACACAGATGGTCGCTCCTCAACAGCCTTATTCTTCGTGCTAGTCGACAGCATTACCCCGTAGTGTCCTTGGCTAGTGTGAGTATAGAGGTGGGGCGTCACAGCTTGGTATCAAAGCTAAACATCGGAACAATATAGAATATTATGACAAGAATCATTGTCCTAAGTCTCTCTTAGGAATCGTGCCTTAGGATTTAATTCGAGTCTTAGGACCCGTTCTATTCTATTTTCTTTTATGATGCTTTGTTTTACCAATCAAGCTTATTTGAATTCATTCTGGGAATAACCTTTTTCCTCTTCGTTCTTTCTTTCTTAAAGAAGAAGAGATGGTTAGACCTGGCAGTCCTAGCACTGGTCAATCCAGTGGTCCTCCTATGGATGGCGTATTTATGTCTGCCCAACAACTTTTGGATCTTGTAAAGAATCAAAGGTTTATCTGTGCTTTGAATAAGAACCCCAAAAAGGTTTTACCTCTGAAATTAGAAGTGCCTTTCTACCAGCTTGTAGATATCACTCTTCGACTTGAAGAGGCCGATAAAGAAAGTGATAGTGATGTTGGAGGTGCCAAGAAGATCCTCAATAGCAACAAGAAGAGGCATATTAAGTTCAAAAGCCCTAATCCCAACGAGAAAGGGAAGAAAGAAACTTTGGTAGTAAAGACTCCTACCCCTAATCGTGAAGTATGCTACAATTGTAGTTCTAAGGACCACTATGCAAATAGGTGTCCAAGGCCCATTTCTTGTCGTTATTGCAAAAGTTCGGGTAATCATATATCTACTTGTCCCAAACTTCAATGCAAGAAAGAGGGAAAGCTGAATGTTGTGCAAACCCCTAGTAACCCTTCTCCTGGTAAAGGTATTTCTCATTCAGTCCTTAATGGCATTATTTTGTTTCGTGATTATCCTATTCGAATTCTTTTTGATACGGGTGCATCCCATTCTTTTATATCAAAAGAACTTGTTGGTATTTTTTCTTTAAATATTATGGGCTTCATAACTTCACTGAGAATTGCGAATTCGGTTGGTGGATATGCAACACTCAGTTTAATTTTTAAAAATGTCGAGATTATTTTATGTGATTATGCTTTCCATGCCGATTTGCATATTATGCGCTACTTAGGTTTCGGAATGATTTTGGGAATGGATTAGCTTAACCATTTTGAAGCCCACATCCTATGTCCCGAGAGGACTATCCATATTTGACATCCCCAATCTATTAAGCAGATTTCTATTGTTCTTAAAGATTCAGATTCCAATTTGGTAGCATCCTTATATTCTCTAAACCCGCATGATGACGATAATGAGGATGAGGAAGATGTCATTTCTCGCATTCACGTTGTTTGTGAATTTCCCTACATCTTTGAGCCCATTTTAGGATTACCACATAAGCGAGCAATTGAGTTCAGAATTAATTTAATCCATGGAGCTCTTCCTATTACTCGTCCTCCTTATTGTGCGTCCAATAAGGAAACTGTAGAGATGCGTAAACAATTATCCGAATTGAAAGCAAAACAGTTTATTCGTTCTAGTTCCTCTCCATGGGGAGCTTCAGCTATCTTTGTAAAGAAATCTGATGGTACTCTTAGGCTTTGCATCAATTACCGCAAGCTTAACGAGTTGACCATTAAAAATAAGTATCCATTGCCCAGGATCGATGATATGTTCGATCAATTGAGTAGTGCTAAGGTCTTTTCTCAGCTTGATCTTGCCACCGGTTCCATCAGCTACGAGTTGCAAAGGATAGCGTTCCACTTACCGCATTCCGCACTCGTTATGATTCTTATGAGTGGCTTGTTATGTCATTCGGTTTGACGAACCCTCCAGCTAATTTCATCCATCTTATGAATCGAGTATTCTGCGAATATCTCGATGAGTACGTCCTTGTATTCATTAATTATGGGTGAAAGCAGCAATTTAAAATCACAAATATTTCTAATAAGATATATTTATAAGTATAATTGGATTTTGTTCTTAAAACGAGTCAATAATGTTCGTAAAATTTTTAAGGGACATGTTTATCATATAGAAGATGATTTTGTGTTGTATTGCCCATTGAGTGCTTTAAGAATTCTGGTCGATGCGCCTGATCAACGTTATCGATAGAAGTCTCCTAAACGCTATGATGAGACAGTTAGACACAGTAAATTGACTTGTAATAAGTAAATTTGTTTTTTAAAAAAAGATGGTTACATAAAGTTAATCATAATTTTGAATGTCTTAGCTTTTCGAGAAAGAGGATCATGAAATAAATGATTTAGCATAGAAGCTGCTTTTCAAAATAAAGTTTAAAAGAACTCCTTTCCGATGCTCATATTCTTATGATTCCCGAAGGGAACCAAGACTTCACTATTTGTACCGATGCTAATCATATTGGTTTGGGTGCCGTTCTCATGCAAAAGGGAACATGTTATCGCTTATTCTTCTAGACATTTAAAGCCTACCGAGACTAGATATGCCACTCATGATCTAGAGCTCGCGGCCATTGTTTTCGCTCTTAGAATTTGGCATCATTATCTTTTGGGGGAGAAATTTGTTCTCTACACCGATCATAAATCTTTGAAGTATTTATTTTCTCAAAAGGAACTTAATTTACGTCAACAACGTTGGCTCGAATTCCTTGCATCTTATGACCTTGATATTCTTTATACTCCCGGAAAGGGAAATCGTATGCCGATGCTCTTAGTCGAAAGCAACAAGCGGTTGTTTCCATGATGATATCCGAATGGAATGATCTCGTGACATTTTCTACTTATGAGATTCGAGTTCGTGAATCCGATTCGTGTTCATCTCTTGTTTTATGTAGCCTTGAGGCTCATCCTGCTCTGTTAGACCACATCCTTGAAACTCAAAAGCACGATCCTGAATTGGCTCAACTTAGCCAAAGTTGTAGGGATAAGAATAATGTTGATGGTTTGAAAGACTTTGAAATCGATACTTGCGGAGGCATTCGAAAATTTGGTAGACTTATTGTGCCAAATATTAGTGATCTTCGTAAAGACATTTTAGAAGATTCTCATCATTCTAAATTTACCATTCATCCCGGAAGTAGTAAAATGTATACGAACATGAAGCGACTTTATTATTAGGATGGAATGACATCTGATATTGCTAACTTCATTAAGTGTTGCATGACTTGCCAACTCGTAAAGGCCGAACATCAAATGCCCGGTGGGTTATTGCAACCTTTAGACATTCCCATTTGGAAGTGGGATCAAATTTCCATATACTTTATTGACGGTCTTCCCCATTCTCATTTGGGTTATGACAGTCTACGGGTGATTGAAGATAGACTTACAAAATCCACCCATTTTCTTCCTATTCGGTCCAACCGGACCGTACCTCTTTTGGCCAAACTCTATGTTAAAGAAATTGTTAAATCACATGGAGTTCCTACTTCTTATGTTAGCGATCATGATCCATTGTTTACTAGTGGTTTTTGGAAAGGTCTTCAAAAAGCTTTGGGAACGAAACTTAATTTTAGCACCGCTTATCATCCTCAGTCCGATGAACAAACAAAGCGTGTGAATAAAACTCTTGAAGATTTTCTTCGTGCATGTGTTCTTGATTTTGGTGGAAGTTGGGAAGATCATATTTCCCTTGTCGAGTTTTCTTAAAATGATAGCTTCCAATCTAGTATTGGTATGGCACCTTTCGAGGCACTCTACGGAAGACCATGCCGATCTCCTTCATGTTGGCTTGAAGCCGGTGAGAAGCAGTTTTAGGTCCAGATTTTATTCGTGATGCCATAGAAAAGATTGACCTTATTCGTCATAGGATGAGAGAAGCTCAAAGTAGACAAAAATCTTATGCCAATAACCGAAGAAGGAAATTAGAATTTTCTGTGAGAGATTTGTTATTTATTCATATTTCACCTATGAAGGGTGTTGTGTGTTTCAATCGTCCGGAAAAATTAGCATCTCGATATATTGGCCTATTTCCCATCACTGAACACATTGGTTCTGTGGCTTATCACCTTTTATTACCAGCTCAATTTTATGCTATTCATGATGTATTCCATGTTTCTCAACTACATAAATGTCTTAGAGATTCCGAGTCTATTCTTGAGCCCGGTGTTATTGAAGAAATTGAAGTTTCATCTAATTTGACTTATGAGCAACATCCTATTCGTATCATTGCTACGGAGGTTAAACGCCTTCGTAATAAATATGTTCCGCTTGTGAAAGTTCAATGGTCCGCAAATCCTTAGGATTGTTCTTGGGAATCCAGAGAATTCATCGAGCAAACACATCCGGACTTACTCTATCGTGCTCCTTAAGGTGAACTTCTCACTTCAAAATTTTCTTTTGTGCTGTTATGCCTTAGAGTGGTTGTTACTCTTTATTTTCTTCTTAAGTATTGCGAGTATGCAATTTCTTTAAGAAGGGGAGTCTGTAACAACCTCCATATTTTATGACTATATATTTAGATGTTTTATTTAAATATAGCATCGTTAGTTGAATTACAGTCCAAAATGTGACTTTTTGTAAACAGTCGAATTCGAACTCGAAACCACTTTCATTGAGTTCAAACGACATTTACAACTTGTTTAAGTATAAACATCGATATGTTTGGAGTTGATTAGGATTTTGGTATTTTCATTTGGGCTTTGGGTTGGGTTCTAGCCCATTAACCCAACAAGAGAACCCAAACCTTCTACCAAATACCTCCCACTCCACTCCTCTTCATTCATTCCATTTCTAATTTCCTAATACACTCAAGCCCTAGGAAAAATGGTGGGAAGAGGAAACTAAATTCCTAAGCCCTAGTTCTCTTAGGAAATTCAAATCCAAGTTTTAAAATCAAGGAGAAGCTTAGGTAAGCATCCTCTTCATCTTCTCTATCTCAATCCTTCTTCAATTCTTGACTTTTCCTATAACCTAACTTAGGAAAAACTTTACATTTGATAATACATTGAAGATTCTAGAGGTGTAGTGTAGAGGAATTGATCTTTCCATGTTTTTGAGCTTCTCATTCCTTGTTTTTGAGTTTAAAGGTGAGTTCTTGAACTCACATTTATGTCTATAGCTTTCATTATTATTAGGTATGAGTTCCTAACATCTATTTCATGTTCAATTGCTTTTGATTTGAATTGGTTTGGCGAATTTCCCAATTTTGGTATTTTGAAGTCAAAATCTTTAAAGATCCTATCTTGAATGTTTGGACATGTTGTTTGGAGTGTATCGAAGAGCCTATAGGACTGGGTTGTCGCTTGGCATAAATTCCTAGCCTCCATCGCTCGTCCGATCGCCTCCGAATTGATTTGGCCATCATTAGCCTAGGCAAATTCTGCCCAGCTCAGGCAACCAGACGTCTGGTTGAACCTACCAGACGTCTGGTAGGGGCTTCTGAGAAAAAATAATGATAAAAAACGAAAATAAATTTCCAAAGCCTAGGACCAGACGTCTGGTTAAACCGAACCAGACGTCTGGGAGGCTTTAGGAAATAAAAAGAAAAAGGAGAAAAAAATTATAAATTTCCAAAACCCAGGGTCAGACGTCCGGTTCTGTTATTTTTTGCCTATTTGCTTATTTTTGAGTGGATTTTCAATTTTTATCGATCTTTGACGATCCGAATAGCAATTTTCAATCAATACCGACTTTGATGACTTCTTTTCTAGATTTTTGGTGTTTCCATTTAATGGATTTGATATCGATTTCCGATTTTGATTCACATTATTGAAATGTGGATTTTTGGTGATAGATTGTTTTTACAATCATTTTTGTGATTTGTCACTTTAAAATACAAAGGTTTTTATACTAGTAGTAAATACTTAAACTCTTTCACAAAAAGGATTTCAACACTACTTTTAATACAAAGCTCGTTTTTAAAACCGTTTTCCAATCTATTAGTATATACAAACCTTTACCTCATTCGTACAAGAAATCCAATTAAACAACTTAGCAAAACAAGTGGTATGAAACGTTTGCGTTTACTTTGTCGGTTAATTCTTGGACTTGTTCGATTGAAATCTCGTGACAATTTTCGAGTGGAAATCTACAATCTTTCGTAAAAATTTAAGTTAAGCTAGTGGTTATGGGACATGAAGCTAAACTCATTTATTTACTAGCTTAGTGTAATTTACACTTATTTTCGAGTGGAAGTCTACAATTTGTTCGTAAATATTTAAGTTAAGTCAGTGGTTATGGAACATGAAGCCTAACTCATTTATATACTAGCTTAGTGTAATTTACACCATTGATCAATGATGATCATTTTGTTTTTTAGACTAGTGATGCGATGTCTCTTTGTCCGCGTGGGGGACTATACTTCGTTCTGTAGAGCTTCGTCTCATTTTTATGGGCTAGCGACCCATGGTCTTTTAACATTTTTATGGAGTTCGGTTCATCGGGTGTATCATTGTACTACGTCGTTGTTTCGGCTTATTCGAGTTTCAGGTTCATCGAGCATATTGTTGTACTACGTCGTTGTTCCGGCTTATTTGAGTTTCAGGTTCCTTGGGCATATCGTTGTACTACGTCGTTGCACCGGCTCTATGGGTTAGCGACCCATGGGATAGCGTCCCATTTATGATACACATGTTGGTGAGTTTTCATGCTCCCGTTTATGATACGCCTCCCCCTTTTATGTTTTCTGGATTTTTAATTATGGATTCTAGAATTTATGTTTCACCAATTTTTGCGATTTGTATTGATATATTTTGTTAATATTTGAGGTTTGGTAAATAAGATAAAGAATATGATATTCTTTTTGGGTAATTGAGGAGACTTGAGATATTGTATGACTTTCATTGTTATCAAATATATACTTGTCACAGTATGACATTATTGTTATCATATATTTTTGTCATGTCTCTTATCCTATCTCATCTTATATGATATTTATAGCTAGACTGATCCGTTTATTATTTTCCTTCTTAAATAATACTCGGGTCAGACCAAGGTGTACCAGGTTCTTCTACTTGACTTCTTAGTAGGGACTATCTTCTGACTTTTGACTAACTACTTTAGCTTAGTAGTTTTTGTCTTTCATGTATACGAGATAGAGACTCTTTGATGTATACTTATTCTTTTGTGTAGTACATGTACCTATTCTTTTGGCATGTAGTGGATCTTGTATGACCACTACTATGATGTTCACTTCTATGTGTTGTATTCATATCTGTTTCCGCCTTAGTGATATGAATATCTGTGACTGATTTTATGTTATGTTTATTTTATCTTGATTCCGAATGTCACTTAGCCAATGTGTAGTAGATTTGAGTTTGGATTGGATATGTCGGATTTCCTCTTGAAATGAAATGCATGATATACTATTTGATGTATCGGTTCTCGCTCAAACTAATTACACAGATGGTCGCTCCTCAACAGTCTTATTCTTCGTGCTAGTCGACAGCATTACCCCGTAGTGTCATTGGCTAGTGTGAGTATACAGGTGGAGCGTCACAAATACCCACCAGGTGCAAATTCCTGTGGTTGGAGAGGAACTTCATATTCCCCAAGATACTGACCCTACAAGCATAGAATAAATCAGAAACATGAGCATTAATTGGAAGTGAGAAAATCAGATTTAGAAGACAATTAGCTAAGGAATGGAAAATATACAAAAGAAAACCTACGTACAACAAAATGTTTGATAAGGGTAAACAAAAGTTAGAGCAGCAAAAAGTTGCAACTGCTCCTTTGACTGGGAGCAAAGAAGCATCCTCTTAACGTCTATGTTATATCGGAATGTTAGGGGTCTTAACAACACATGCAAGTTAGACCTTTTTAACATTAGAAATAAGTTTAATCCCACTCTAATTATTGTTCTAGAAAATAAATTTAGGATAGAAGCTACTAGTATGTTTGAAGAATCATTAGGCAATGATTGGAAAAATATAAATAACAACCCAACTCATTCTAAATGCAGAATCATAGTATTATGGCACAAAGCAATTTGGAATATTTAGATAATTGATGTGGATGAACAACAAATCACTACTGAGGTTACTAATATACGGGGTCTCAAGTTTATATGCACTTTTGTCTATGCACATAATTGGGCATCTATAAGGAAGTATTTATGGGAAAACTAATCAACTTATCAGAAAACTTTTCAACAAGAGTGGATGGTCCTAGGAGACTTTAATGTTGTTATACTTACAAACGAGAAAAAGGGAGGGCTTACACTGAAATTGGCACAAGTGGCTGAATTTAACCAATGTGTTGTTGTTGTTGGACTCATTGAAGCCTACCACACAGGCTTGAAATTCTCATGGAGAAGTGGTGAGTCGAGAAAAATAAGCTGCAGACTTGATAGAGTTCTAATTAATGCAAACATGATCAATAAAATCCCCAAACTCAAAGTGAAAGTCCTTCCTTGTTCTACAAGTGACCATTGTTCCCTACACATCGCTTTCAACGACACTAAAGAACAGGCAAAAGGCACTCCTTTCAGGTATGTTAATAACTGGCATTTATGTGATGACTATGATGATGCTTTGGACCTTCAAACTATTGAACACATTGATGGTACTTGTTAGTATAGTTTAGTATGTTTTTTTAAAATAGCTAAAAACATATTAAAAGGCTGGAACAAAGCTAGGCCCAAGCAACAAGACTCAATTCAAACTCTAGAAAACAAATGCAAGGAAGCTCTTCAAGCTCTTGATTAAGACCCACTTGACTAGACTCTAAATGAACAGTACTATTAAATTCAAACTCAACTCAAACTGGCTTGTAAAATAAATCAATTAATTTAAGACAGAAAGCCAAACAGAAATGGTTGACTCAGGGGGAATAGTGCTCAAAATTCTTCTATACCAAGATATGTTATAGAAAAACTACAATATCTCCTGAATACTCTAGCAGAAAATGGAGAAACTGTTTTCGACTTGGAGCAATTTGAAAAATCAACAATCGCATATTTCACTAACTTATACAACGGAGAATATGATAATACTTTACCACATGTAAACTGCAGGAGGCTGATTAATGAAGTAGGAGCTGAGATGTTGCTGGAGAAAGTGTCTGAACAAGAAATCAAGAAGGCCATCTTCTCTACACATGATGACTCTAGTCTCCGCCCAGATGGATGGAATTCTAAGTTCTTCAAACTACATTGGTTTCAGATAAAAGATAAATTGTTATGTTATACAAGAGTCTTTCATTAAAGGGAAATTGCTTCATGAAATCAGCCATATGTTTGTCACTCTCATCCCAAAAACAAATAAGCCAAATAAAATAGAAGACTACAGACCAATTTCTTACTGCAACATGATTTACAAAATTCTAAGTAAGGTGATATGCAATAGATTAATTCAAATCTTGCCAGATCTAGTTTCTGAATGTCAGGCAGCCTTCATAAAAGGGACACATATACCTAAAAACTCTCTCCTAGCTCTTGAACTAGTTGGACACTTTAACGAGAAGAGAGTAGATAAAATATGCTTAAAAATTGACTTACACAAGGCATATGACAAAATTAGTAGAAAATTTATCCTTCACATGCTTGCCAACATGGGGATCCCGACTCCAATTATTAGTTTAATAGAGGAATGTATTTCTATTCCTACATTTTCTATTATCCTTAATGGTGCTCCCAAAGGTTATATCACAAGTCATAGAGGCTTAAGGCAAGGGACCCTCTCTCCCCCATACCTCTTTTCCATAGCAATGGAGTATTTCACGATACAGATGGAACTAACATGCCACAATGGGATTTTCTAACCTCTCTTCATTCACCAACCTATTGTCCATCATTTACTTTATGCCGACGATGTGCTTATACTGATCAAATCAAGCCATCAAGCTGCCCAGGTTATTAAAACCATATTCAGTAATCTGGAGAGACACACTAGTATGAAACTTAACAAAATCAAAGTGCTACTTTAATAATATTTTCAAAGAGAAATAATTTATATTAGAACTCTTGAGATTAAATAGGATCACCTCCCAATCAAATACCTAGGTGTTCCTTTGTCTACAAATGTTATAACTGATAGGGAATATTGAGACCTTTTCACCAAAAGCAGGGACAAATTTGATGGTTGGAGCTTTAAACTGTTATCTTTTGCAGGGAGAGTGGAATTAGTGCACTCGGTTATAACTACTAAAGTAAGATTTTGGATTCAAACATACCAAATTGCAGATTGTTCCGTAAAGAAAACAAATTCTGTCTGTGCTAATTTTATTTGGAGGAGGGCCTTCATACGATCAACTATGACATTTTGTGTAGACCTAAGGAAGAAGGAGGAGTTGGGCTGATAAATCTTAAGGAGGTGAAAAAGATATACAACCTCAAACATGCTTGGAAAATTATTACTGCCAACACACTGTGGGCAAATTGGATGAGAAACAGATATGTCAAAGACAACTTCTGGATAATGCAATGTGATAACAACTCATCTACAATATGGAAAAGAATTCTTGCATGCAGAAACACTCTAAAAAATCATATCCAAAGGAGGATTGCTAATGGTCAAAACATCAACCTATGAAAAGATCCATGGTTGAATGGGCAAAGCCTAATAACTAAATTGGGTTGGGATACTCTGGCTAGTGTACAGGGGTATGACAACAAGGTTATGAAAATTACATAAATAATAAATGCTCTACAGCCAATATGAGCTACATGCAGCCTCTCGATCCAAAACTTGAGTATTTTCCTATAAACACAAACCAGGATAAAAATATTTAGGCATGGTATGTGACAACCCGCACCTCCTTATACATTGATCCAAAGTCCGAGGTGACTTTCGGACTCGCGTTGGTGCCAAGAAGTACGAGCTGTCGAGTTTTTATACATTTCAGAGATTAAAGATACAAGGATAAAATCTAAGACATGCTACACTTTCAGATCTCATAGCGGAAGATGGAAAAATATAAATAATGAAAATAGTCATATCAAAAAATATCCAAAACACGGTCTCAAAATAAAACGTAGTCAAATCCATAATATACGTAAATACATCAAATAGTTTGATAAAATACTAAATAAGATAAACAATACATGGAGAGTAATTGGAAATAAAAAGCAACTATGATGCCAAGCTCGCCTCTTCAAGTACTATCGTTGGGCCTACCACCTTCTGCCCTGTCCTTTTGTGGTGGGGAAAAAAGGAAAAGAGGTGCATCGGAAAAAAGTTCGATGAATGAGTTACGTTATTAATATATAATGATCATATGCAATTGACTTTAGTAATACTCTACCTGACCTAGGATGTCCTATAAGTGTCCGTGAATTACTTGTTTTCTTTACTTAAGGGGTTTAGCTCAAGACACACCTACACTAATGACTTGTGCAGGTTCAAACTTAGGGACAAACAACTAATCGAACCTCAAGACAACAAATGATCGACTAATAGCTGCTGAAGCTATTCTACATAGGTTTACCTACCACTATGGGACTAAGTTCCCATAATTACGACTACACATAACTAGTCCAACATAGGTTTCCCTATAATTTCCACCGTAGGACTACATTTTCCATAACTACGACTATATGTATCCTAGTTATGCATTAAGGGGGAGTCTGCAATGTCGACTTGCTGAAGTGTTTCATCATTGCTGCATTCGTGTCCACTTCTCAATCGTAACATAATGCTTCTTATTGCACCACGCCGGGATCCTTCAACAACAAGGCATCACGTCGCATCACCATGAATACCATGGAACTCTCATTGGTGTAGGGCAACATACTCTATCAGGCATCATCATTAGTGTTGTGCGTCCACCGTAGAACCTCCTATGAATGCAATTTTCGATAGAATCGCCTCGAGTCGAATATTGATCTTGCTAGATAAATATCATTTATCCAATTCTGCAACGTTCTAGTGTCGCCACTTAGGGAATTGGCTTCCCTACTCATATTAACATCCATACACACACATACACTCTACTATTTAACCTGGGCCTTAAGCCGAGGTTCGTACTGTGCTCAGAAAACACTAACTGGTCGATAACTTACTCTTGGAGCGGTCGACCATTTGCTATTGACCGACTCTAGTGTGAGCGGTCGATCGGTCATCGTTGTTTATTGTTTTTAATTTAATTTTTGTTTCTTTTGTTTATTAATTTTCCACGTACAATAAACTTGTAGTTTTAATTACAGTCAACTAAACTTGTGAATCTATGATTCGTAATTGTCAAAACTTCATATGCAATTTCAATTTGCAGAAAATTAGTTTAACCGAGGTTTAACATCAATATCAACAAGTTACATCAATTCTTACCAATTTGACGAAATGGGTATACTTAGATTTATCAGTTTCTTTGTTTGTAAATTAACACTGGTCAGATTTAGATTATAAAAGTGGAATCATATTCATATAATAACAATTCAATTTCCAATTCAATTTTTAACACTGAATCTAATTCGATTTCTAACAACTTAGATCAAATTTGGTATACTAAAATTAATTGTATGTAAACCATCTATTTAACAATGAACCCACTCACCTCAAAAAAAGCTATTCCCTCTGAGATACACTTAGAATATCCTCCGCTTGGTAGATCTCCGCTTGATTTAATCTTCTTCAATTCCTCTAGTTTTATTTTCAATTTAATTTGAGGAAATTTGTGATTTGAGGAAGAGGAGGATTTCAATTTTCAGAGGGGTAGAGTTTGGACATACTGGTTCTAATTTTTGTGAATTAGGGTTTGAATTAGGGTTGTATTTATAGAGGTGGGAAAAATATCGGCCGTCCAAAAGATACGATCTAATCTCGAGCGTTGGAAAAAATATACGATCAAATACGGGTCGTTGACCTACCCAAATCCTAGCCGTAATAATATAACAGATCGACCGGTCCTAATCTATCTGTCGATTGGTGGGTTTCCTTATTTATTAATATTAATTTCTAAATTTTGTTTGTTTAATTATTTTCATCTACGAATTTTCAAATATTTCCAACTTTCTCATCTTAGCATCAATTTTGAAAATTTATATATGAAAATTATCTAGAAAATTGCAACGAATGCAAAAGTGTAAATTTCGTAGCCAAATTCGAACGTTTGTGAAAATTTTATTCTTTTGCCTTATTATATTGAAATTCAATTCTTTTATTAAATTTTCTGCTTAAATTTTTAGGGTATTACATGGTCTCCATCTAAAGATGGTGAATTTACTACTAAACCAGCATGAGAAATTATTAGATAGAAGCATGAAATCAAAACATGGACGGATCGTGTTTGAAGTAAACTAATAACCTAAAAATGGCCTTTATCACATACGAAGCCGTCAATTTCAAACTTCTTACTTCAAACAGGTTAGTTAAATAAACTATGACTGTTGATTTAACATGCAAACTTTGTGGGAAGGACAATGAAAACAACACCACATCCTTTTTAGATGTGAATACAACAACAAAATTATGATGGAAACAAAATCTTAAAATCAGATCTTGCATGCAGTAGGAGACTTAGAGGATGAGATGCTATACTTGAGTTCCAATAGCACCTCGGAGTTGAGGAATCAAATTCAACAAATTACACTGACAACATCGGTTCACCATATGTTAGCACCAAAATTGGTCACTAACCACGTTGAGAAAGATTGTGTAGAGATGTAAGTGATGAAGTTAAATTAAACAAGGAAGAATATGCTAATTTAAATGCAGAAAGTAAGAACACCGGATTTATAGTGGTTCAGCGTAATTGCCTACGTCCACTTTGAGGTTAAACTTTATTGCTTTTCTTAATGATTAATTACAGATACAATCCGTAGACCAAACACTTGAATACAATTGCTAAGTAAAGAGGATGAGTCTTGAAAGCGGTAGAGTCTCCTCAATGTTCTCCAAGAAAAGCCCCTTTCATTGTGCTACTGCCCTCCTATTTATAGACGAGATGGGTTGGACTTCCCTCATGGGCTTAGGAACAAGGTGCCTCTGCCCATAGTAGGTGAATCTGTGCACCAGGCCAGGCAGACCGAATGCTCTTGCTTTGTTGTGGGCCTGTCAACTTGCTACCACCTCCAGTATCTTCTTGATCAAAATCTTGTCTAGTGCTAATGATAATTTCTCCAACTGTCGTTTGGTAACCGGGCCAAGATGCCGGTTAACATTTTCCCCCCCAAAGTGTGTCGTGTGAAGCAACACAACACGCTTTGAATTAGCGAGTACTCCTTGTCTTCAGAAAGAAATCCACCATGTTTCTTGAATAGTCATTATCCCCCAATTTATCCTCCCAAGTTGTTGTATCCTTCTTTGGTCATCGTGATGCTTGGTCGATTCCCAATATTATAAATCCAGGGTTGTAGTTCATCAGTGGCCATCCGTGTCTAATTCTGCAGAGCTAATAAGCTTCGGCTATCTGATCTAGTCTTCTCTTAATATCCCTTAGTGAGAATTCAATTTATGTTGATTTCAAGAAGTTGAACTTTTTCGGATGTACACATGCACGTTCGGGTACATGTTCTTGCCATTGGCTCTTGGATGTGTTTTATATGCTCATAAGTCGTCGCCAACTCCATCTAGTTTAATTGCAATTCAATCGTGATTCCTTGTTTGTATTTTCTGTGAAATAAGGGTTGCAATCAGCCACTTGAGGAGTTTTCCAAAGCTCTCTTCAGTACAGACTCTATGATTTTGCTCACAGCTTCAACCTGTCCATTTGCAGTTATAATGGATCATGGAAGGTCATAAAGACAGATGACGTTACGGATAAAGAAGTTGATTATTTTCTTCATCTTGGTCGTGGTTAAGAGTTCTTCATCTGCCCATTTGGTGACGTAATCAACTGCTATGATGGTGCATTTCGCACCACCTTTAGGATCGACAAGAAGATGATTTCAGTGCCCCCAAGTGGCAAATGGCTATGAACTAGCCATTTGAATAATTTCCATCGGCGAGGTTCCTGGATTTTTTTTTTTGCAAACATCTTGCACTCGTCGCATTGTCTAGCATGATCAACCGCATATGGATTGATAGTTGGCCAGTAATACCTGTAGCAGAGTATCTTCTTTATCATGGTTTTCCCTTTGATGTTATTACCGCATTCTTCTTCATAGACTTTGCTCAAGATATCATCATGGGCGATAGTCCAAAGCATGGGGATGGATAAACTCCTTTTGACACATGACTTATTCTTAGATGATTAGGCGTGAAGCTTTGAGGAGGATCTGTCGTTTTCCATTCCTCCGTTCAGTAAGAATTCCTCATTGTAGATAGTCTTTGATAGGAGTCAACCATGACACCTTTTCATTTTTTTTCGCTGAGTACGTGTGTAATGATGTAATACGTGAAGTCGGTTAGTAGCTCTTGGACTTGGCTGAGATAAGGAGCAAGACAATGCCCCTAGCAAGATCAACTTCCTTAAATTTGTATACTACCAATCAAGAATCACAAAAGATATGTAAAGTTTTCACTTCAAATCCTCTAGCAAGTTTGAGGCTGGCAGTCAAGGCTTCATACTAAGCATCGTTGTTTGTTACAGGGAAATCGAGTTTCAGGACGTAGCAGATCAATCGTTCCTCGAGAGTCATTAACATGAGTTCTACGCCATAACACTGATCAGTGGATGCTCCATCTACGTACATTTTCCATCTGTCAGTTGGTTCTCTACTACCCTTCGAGTAGTCATCTGATGGAGTGAATTTGGGTATGAGGTCTGCTAATTTCCATCCTTGGATAGCCCTTCGAGGGAAGTAAGTGATATCGAATTGGCTTAGTTCGATATTCTATTTAAGTAGTCTTTCAGATGTCTCAGGTCGTTGTATACCCGGTTGCAACGGCTAGTAGACATAGACGTTGATAGGGTGAGCCCAAAAGTAAGAGTGGGGCTTTCATGATGAAGTTAATAGACATTGCGCTAGCTTTTGTAGCTTCGGGTCGATATCCAATGCATAGCTCACGATAGTTGGTGAAATCACACATGCATGTCAAAATGGGTCTAAGGGAACATATCATCATTTATTCATAAAAATCCAACTTTTATCATCATTGCCCTAAGCTATGATTCGATACTCATCACCCGGAAAGGGTCGCCATGGCTAGTCTTCATACTTATCGGTATATGCCCCAGACCTGGGGGTACGAGCGAGAAGCAAGATGAATGTGAACCGACTATTCACCGATCATCTCTATGTCTTTGGAGTTTAGGTGAGAACATAAACATAGCTAACTTTAGCTTTACTCTCTTTCCCGTTGAATTGTGGGATCATGTCAGTTGATGGGAGACTAAGTCTCGCCTATCTTGGATTTTATTGTGGATTTTCATTCCAAGAGGAATACTTTGATGCCACGTCAGTTTCAGGGCATAATTTGGACAGTGGACGGTCATCCACGTCCACTTTGGTTCATGTTCTGTAATCAGATCTCGGGGTGAAGTTGGCTACAAATGCAGTCGGGTTATGCTCATCCAGTTTCATACTCCTCCTGACGAATCGAACGAGGGTGCTGGAGAATTTTTGACCAAGTATTCGTGGTTTACCCTCCTTTCCATACACTGGGGGTCATAGTTTTTCAAAAAACATCCGAGTCACATTCGTATGTGCTTGGTGCGGATCGGCATTGACCCTTGGTCTGAGGTATGATATAGTAGGTTGTTCGTAGCTTTGGATGCCGTTTCGATTGGTTCTGTATTGAGGCCTCCCTACAGTCGCTGCCTCAAGTTATAAAGAACGCCACGCTAGAGCTATAGTAAGCTGTCGTATTTGGCTTTTTAGTGTTTTGTACCCCTGCCCGCAGCATTGATTTAGCCAGGTCACTAGTGGTCGAACTCCATCCTCAGCGGGTTAATAATCCTCCTGTCGATTCCAGGCCGAAGTTTGCGGAATAGAAAATGGTCGGAATCCACTCGTCTATTTATCGATGTTTATACACCACTCTGCATTCTGGTGACTTAGTGTTATTCTCCCCCCGGTTGACTCGCGCCCAATTTGTGTTCATGCTTCGGTCCACGCTCCGGGGACTTAGAGATTTGTCGAACGGTTTATGCTTTAGTCCACAGTTCGAGACGAAGAGATTTTCGTCAACTCGTTTATACTAGTTCGCACTCTGGGAACTTAGAGTAATCTGGTCCGCTTTTGGGATTTAGGGATTTTTCTGAAGTCGTCTATAATCTAGTCCATGCTCTGGGGACTGAGAGTACTGTAGTCCGCACTTTGGGGACGTAGAGGTTTTTGAGTCATTTATACTCTAGTCCGCACTCAGAGACTTAGAGTACTTTAGTCCGCATTCTGTCTCTCATTCCAAAGGGTAAGACCCCCCAGATGGCTGAGAGTTTGCCTGAACCTGGTAGATAATCCTTCTCTTTAAGGTTCTCTTTAAGATTTCGAAAGTTGTTATTCTTTATGCAGGACTATTGCATTCTAATGCTTGTTTTCCACGATTTTGTGCAGGCCGTTCTGACCTCGAGCCCACTCCGAGGAGCGATGTCGCCAAGGAAGTGGGGGATAAAGCAAGTGAAGCCACTCACGCAGGGGAGGCTCCTGGTCTAGACGCTCTGGTGATCGGAGCGCTTGATGAAGACAAGTCTGAAACCTCCTCTCCTACCGATGGGGGTTATGAAGTAGAAATTACAGGCCTCTGAGCACACATCCGAATTGAGCATGGAGGAGCGGCTCGAGAAAGAGAAGGAGGAGATTGTCAAGGTCATAGTAGAGCCTTGAGTTGTGGACTTGGACGATCCTTTAAGCATGCCGTTGAAGGTCATCCTTCCTGGCGGGTCCAAGCCCATGAAAGGCACCCGTACTCCTTCAGTTGCTACCCCTCTATCAAAGAAGAGTACCAAGGGTAAATGCTCTGGAGAGGAGCTGTCTGGAAAGAAGTTGAAGAAGCATAAGAAGTGATTACTATCCTCGTTCAACGAGAGTTAGTTAGTTTAAGTCATGTAATTATTTTCATCTATTTCCTTAGTCCTTGTAAATAGAATGTCGAGTCTGAACTTTGGAGGGGTTGTAATAGAAACTCATTTCTGAATAAGGTTTAGTTCCTGTTTCTGTCTTACAAAAGACTCTTATTGTTCAGTTTTCTTTGTGATTGTGATTTTAATCCAAGCAGTTGTGAGTAACATAGACTTCTCAGTCCATCTTCATATAACTCGAAAACTCTTCGGGAGTCGTTGAACTTCCATTCTGTGCTTCGAGCACTTAGAATACTTTCTAGCCCGTATGTCAGGGATTTGAAAAATTCAAGTCATTTGTGTCATAGTTCATATTTAGGGAACTTGGAGATCCGATTCACTTATATTCGAGTCCGCACTCTGGGGAGTTAGAGTACTCCAGTCCACACTCTGGGAACTTGGAGGTTTAAGCCATTTATACTCTAGTCCGCACTCTGGGGACTTAGAGTACTCTAGTCCGCGCTCTGGGGACTTGGAGGTTTAAGTCGTTTATACTCTAGTCCGCCCTCTGGGGACTTAGAGTACTCCAGTCCGCACTCTGGTGACTTGGAGGTTTAAGTCGTTTATACTCTAGTCCACGCTCTGGGGACTTAGAGTACTCCAGTCCGCGCTCTGGGGACTTGGAGGTTTAAGTCATTTATACTCTAGTCCGCGCTCTGGGGACTTAGAGTACTCCAGTCCGCAATCTGGGGACTTGAAGGTTTAAGTCGTTTATACTCTAGCCCGCACTCTGGGGACTTAGAGTTTTAAGTCATTTATACTCGAGTCCACGCTCTGGGGACTAAGAGTACTCCAGTCCATACTCTGGGGACTTAGAGGTTGTCGTATATACTCGAGTCCGCACTCTGGGGACTTAGAGTACTCCAGTCCGCACTTTGGGGACTTGGAGGTTTAAGTCGTTTATACTCTAGTCCGCGCTCTAGGGACTTAGAGTACTCCAGTCTACACTCTGGGGACTTGGAGATTTGAGTCATTTATACTCAAGTCCGCGCTCTGGGGACTTAGAGTACTCCAGTCCGCACTCTGGGAACTTGGAGGTTGTCGTATATACTCGAGTCCGCACTCTGGGGACTTAGAGTACTCCAGTCCGCACTTTGGGGACTTGGAGGTTTAAGTCGTTTATACTCTAGTCCACACTCGGGGGACTTAGTGTTGATTCATGAGTTTTGATTTATGACACAAGCTTCAGAGATCATACGACGAGAATACTATACGAAAGCGACAAAAAGGAGAATAACCATATATTGCACACTACAAAGGAGACAAGACTACAATCTAGATATTAGTATGAATAGTTTATTTCATTGAGTCTTAGAATATTGTTAAAATCATTCCTCAAGTAGTTACACATACACACAAAATGATTTATACAAAAATAAATGTACACTGTGCAAATAACAGCAGGTCGGCCGACCGACCAGAATCTTCGGTCGACCGACTCTGTGTCCAATGCACAGATATGCACCGTTTTATTTTTTATCTGTAAACTCAGCTGACCGGCCCAGGTTTCTCGGTCAACCGAGCAGAACACAACGGCTAGTTTTTCTGAAAAGGTGCAATTGTTCATGAAGAGGAATGTTCTTTAATCCAACAGATATGGACACAACTCTTGATTAAAACTCTTCATGAAAGATTGTAACTATCCTACAACTATATAAACATATTCAATTCACTTCTACATTCACCGATTCTTGATTATAATTCTGAAATCTATTCTCTATTTATTTCTGCAAATAAAAGCATTCATTCTTATTTAATATCACTAGAATCCTTGATTTAATTCATATACTTCGATTCTACGTGATTATCTTCCTTCTAAATCTTCACACACATATATACTCTTGAGGATTTGATTATAGGAAAGTTGTACTATCAAAAGACAATCAGTGTTATTCAGAACACATTCGTCAACAAACTATTTGTATTAAGTTGAAGTCCTCTTAGGCTGTTGAGGCGGAAAAATTCATGTTCGGCTGCTCAGGTGTCATATACATATTCCTCCGGGTTAAGTGAGGGGTTTAGTTTAAATCCATAGGGTATTCTGGGACTGGACGTAGAACGGGAAGTTCGAACCAGTATAAAAATTCCTGGTGCTTACTTTAATTTTTATTTTACTGCTATTATTAGTTTCCGCATTTATATACCATATTACACGATCCTTAGTACTGCACGTACACTTTCATTTGGTATCAGAGCAAGGTCATCCTATAACCATCACAAAGTTATTTGATATTTATTTCTAGCAATATGGCAACCACACAAATTAACGATGTTAACACTAACACTAATTCTAGTTTCACAGAAGGTCAATCAACTTCACGACCTCCACTTTTCAATGGTATAAATTACAATTATTGGTCAACTAGAATGAGAATCTATATGCAATCGAGTGGATTTGATATCTGGAATATTATACAAAGTGAGTACACAACTCCTACTCGAGAATACTCAACTTGGAGTAACACACAAAAACTAGATGCTACATCAAATGCAAAAGCTATGAATATTTTATTTTGTGCATTAGATAGAAATGAATTCAATAGAGTTAGCATGTGCACTTCCGGTTATGAAATTTGGAGAACTCTTAAAGTTTCGCATGAAGGAACGAACAAAGTTAAATTAAGCAAAATTTCTATGTTAAAACATCAATTTGAAAATTTTAAAATGAGGCCAAATGAATCTATAAATGACATGTACTCTAGATTTCAGGATATTTATCATGCTTTATTATCATTAGAACAAAAGTTTACTGATTTTGATGTTGTTACAAAAATCTTAAATTCTTTAACGGACGAATGGGAACGAAAAGTCCTAGCTATTGAAGAAGCAACTGATTTGTCAACATTAAAACCAAAAGAATTGATAGGTAATTTAATGTCCTATGAAATAAATTTGCAGGCAAAAAGAAATGGAGCACAAGAAAAGAAAAATGTAGCATTCCAAGCACAAAAAGATGATTCTGACTCAGATAATGAAGATATGGCAATGATCGCTAAAAATTTCAAAAAGTTTTTGAAATTCAACAGAAACAAATTCAAGGGAAACAAAAATAATTCCAACAACAATTCCAATAGCAGCAAACCATCATCTTCAACAATGGAATGTTATGAATGTCATAAGAAAGGACACATGAAGAAGGATTGTCCAGATCGTAAAAAGAATAATTTCAAGAAGGACAAAACCAAACGAAAAGCTTTTTCAGTCACTTGGGACGACACTGACTCATCATCCTCATCAGAGAGTGAAAGTGATAATGAACAAGCAAATGTATGCTTCATGACTTCGTCAGACGATGTAAGTGATTTTACTTTTGAATATTTAATTGAAATAAATTCTGAATTAGTAAATTTAGCAAAGCAACTTAAAAAGAAAAATAAGGAGTTGCAAAGAAAGTTAGATATAACAGTTTTAGAAGTAGATATGTTAAAAGATGAGAAGATAATATTGGAAGAAGAACTTGAAATTTCTCAACAATCGAATTCTAACTTATCTTCTCAAATTTCGTCAATATTTGAAGAACTAGAAATTCAGAAAAATAAAAATGATGTTTTACTTTCCGAAAATAATAGTTTAAACTCTAAGATTAAGGATTTAGAGTTAGAAAAATCTAGTCTTAAAATAAAATTTGATGATATTTCTAAAAATGTATCTAATTTCAATAAAGGAAGAGAAAATCTTTCTAGTATACTAGAAAACTCTCAATCCTCTAACAATAAATCCGGACTAGGATTTAAGAAACAAAATAATTTTGCTAAAAGTAGGATTAATAATAATATTAAGAAAGATATTAAGAAAACAGTTTATCGAAATACTAAAACCATCAAGATATGGATTCCAAAAACAAATAATGTTTTGATAAGGAATAAACATATCAAAATGTTTATGGAAACTGTTCATAATAACAAGAATTATGTTTATAAAGGGAATTCTGAACCCGTATGGGTTTGGCTTCCTAAGATCTAACTCTTAGGACCCTAAAAAGATTGGGTACCAACTTTTTATAAACTTTTTGCAGGTACCGCATCAGAAGAGAGGAAAATGGATTTTAGATAGCGGTTGCTCAAAACACATGACTGGAAACAAAGAAATGTTGTCAAACATTATATACTCAAATGGAGGAGCAGTCACCTTTGGAGATAACTCAAAAGGATATATCATCGGCAAAGGCAATGTCAGTAGCAACGGTACCTCTAATTTACCTCTCATTACTGATGTTTTATTAGTTAAAAATTTATAACACAATTTATTAAGTATTAGTCAACTATGCGATAAAGGGTTTAATATAACTTTTTCAGAAAATAAATGTAATATTTTCGATAAAAATCATAACACCATTTTCGAAGGAAAAAGAGATAAAAACATTTATATCTTAAATATGAATGTTAATAATGATTCAAATTTGTGTCTAGTGGCTAAAGAAAATGATTCTTGTCTTTGGCACAAAAGATTTTGTCACATCAATTTTAATACTATCAACAAACTAGCTAAAAATAAATTAGTTAAAGGTTTACCCAATATAAAATTCGAAACTAATATATTTTGTGATGCATATAAATTAGGAAAATTAACAAAATCTTCTTTTAAATCAAAGAAAGTAATATCTACAGAACAACCGCTTGAACTTTTACACATGGATCTTTTTGGTCCAACTCAAGTGCAGTCTATTAATCGTAATAGATATGTATTTGTTATTGTAGATGATTTCTCTAGATATACTTGGATTTTCTTTTTGAAAAATAAAAGTGATACTTTTGATAATTTTAAAGTTTTTTTTAAAAGAATTCAAAATATTAAAAGTGAAAATTAAAAATATAAGAAGTGATCATGGAGGAGAATTTGAAAATGAAGCTTTTGAACAATTTTGTAACAAGAAAGGTATTAACCATAATTTTTCGTTTCCTAGAACACCACAACAAAATGGAGTTGTAGAAAGGAAAAATAGAACGCTACAAGAATGTGCAAGAACTTTACTAAATGGAACCACTTTATCAAAACACTTTTGGGCAGAAGCTGTGGCTACTGCTTGTTATGTATTGAATCGTGTTTCTATTCGACCATTAACTAAGAATACTTCATATGAACTTCTAAATGGAAGAAAACCAAATATTTCATATCTTAAAGTTTTTGGTTCTAAATGTTTTATTTTAAATACTAAAGATCAGCTAGGCAAATTCGATCCAAAATCCGATGAAGGAATATTCGTTGGATATTCGGAACGAAGCAAGGCTTATCGAATTTATAATAAACGAACTCAAATTATTGAAGAAAGCTTACATGTTTCATTCGACGAAAATTTTAAAAATAAAAATCCAATTGTTACTATTGATTCTGATGATGAAACTACACAGAATGAAAATAGTAATACAAATGAAAATTTTGATATTCATGAAACCAATACAAACATTACTCCTAATATAATAAAATCTCCACCTAGAATTTTAAGAGATCATCCTGTGCAAAATATAATTGGAGAAGTTAATACGAATGTTAAAACCAGACATCAACTAAATCAAGTTGGTCATGTAGTTTTTCTCTCTAACATAGAACCTAAGAATATAAAAGAAGCATCAACTGATGACTACTGGATTCTTGCCATGCAAGAAGAACTAAATCAATTCGAACGAAACGAAGTTTGGGAACTCGTTCCTAGACCTAGTGATCAATCAATCATCAGTACTAAATGGGTTTTCAAAAATAAAGCAGATGAACTAGGAAATATAACCAGGAATAAAGCTAGATTAGTTGCACAAGGATATAATCAAGAAGAAGGAATTGATTACGAAGAAACGTTTGCTCTGGTTGCCCGACTTGAAGCAATACGAATCTTATTAGCTTACGTGTGTTTTCATAATTTTAAACTGTATCAAATGGATGTTAAAAGTGCATTTTTAAATGGATACATAAAAGAAAATGTTTTTGTTGAACAACCACCTCTGTTTAATCATGAAAAATTTCCGGATCATGTTTATAAACTCAAAAGGGCGTTATACGGTTTAAAACAAGCACCACGTGCTTGGTATGATCGTCTTAAAAGCTATTTATTAGAATCTGGTTTTGAAATTGGTAGAGTAGATCAAACGCTTTTTATTAAGAAAACTAATAAAGATATTTTAATAATTCAAATATATGTTGATGATATCATTTTCGGCTCGACAAATGAAAAACTATGTCAGGAATTTTCAACTATAATGACAAATGAATTTGAAATGTCCCATATGGGATAATTGTCATATTTTCTTGGATTACAAATTAAACAAATTGGAAATGGAATTTTTATTAATCAAGAAAAATATTGTTATAATTTAATTAAACGATTTGGTCTGGAAAACACTTCTGCCAAGCCAACTCCAATGAGCACAACTACTCATCTTGATAGAGACGAGGAGGGCAAAAGTGTTGATCAGAAACTATATCGTAGTATGATAGGTTCTTTACTTTATTTAACAACTAGTCGACCCGATATAATGATGAGTGTTTGTTTATGTGCTCGATTTCAAGCAAATCCCAAAGAGTCACATATGAGAGCAGTTAAACGCATTATTCGTTATCTAACTAAAAACAAAGATTTCGGACTATTTTATCCGAAAGAATGTCCTTTCGAATTAGTTTCCTATAGCGATGCTGATTTTGGAGGAAGTCGGACGGATCGAAAAAGTACGAGCGGAACGTGTCATTTCATTGGACGTTCCTTAGTCTCTTGGTTTAGTAAGAAACAAAATTGTGTTTCTTTATCAACGTGTGAAGTAGAATATATATCTGCTGCTTTGGCATGTGCACAAGTCGTATATATGCAACAAACACTACAAGATTTTAATTGTCATCTTGAAAATCCTATAATTTATTGTGATAATACTAGTGCAATAAATCTTTATAAAAATCCGGTCAATCACTCATGAACAAAACACATTGATATTCATCATCACTTTCTTCGTGATTGTTTGGAAAAAGGATTAATAAATTTAGAATTTATCAACACTGAAAATCAAATTGCTGACATTTTTACTAAACCACTAAATGAAAATATTTTTATAAAACTTAGACGTGATTTAGGTATAATGTCATTTAAAGATTTATGAATAGAAATATGCAAAAATATCGAAAAACAAAAAGTGTTTTATTTCTGACCAAAGTGGAACTCAAACTCATGACCTCTGACTTGTTTGTTAGATGTTGTGTTATAGCTACTTGAGCTATGGGTGTTTCTTGTTTTAGTTCTCATTAATTTTTTTTTTATCTATTTTGTTTTCAGAAATACTATATTTAGCTCTTGAGTTATAAATCATACATATACAAACAATTTTTTTCTTAAAATTCTGTGATTATAATTAAACTTAGTTTCACACCACTAATTTTTCAGAAAATAGATGGTTATATATATGTACTATGCTTATCTTTTAGAACATATACTACAAAAATTTTACAAAACAAAACTTGAAAAATGTTTTCAAGCAATGATTACTATAACTCTAAAAATTCTCATCTATCATACACATCTCCGGACGACGATTGTTCTGATCGCATCCCCGAAAATGGCCCCTATCCTACCTTTCCCATGCCTAAACGTGTTCTAGACTTCTCCTCTCCAGATAAAGACCCCCGACACGGGTGGAAACCATGGGAAGACTCCCATACAGGGTATACACCTGAAAAGAAAAAAGGGAAGAATACGATGGTAATATCTCCAACCACCAAACAAAAAATTGATGAAATACATCACTACCAACGACAACAAATGGATATGCAACGGGAACTCTACTATGAACAAAACGTCACGGCAAGACGTTTAATTTTTCTAGAAAAGATTGCCATGAAAATTTGTTCATCAAAGAAGGATGATGTTGCTGAACCTTCTTATAGACCCTCATCATCGTCAAATCCTGTTCAAACTCCAATAACTCCAAGATGGTCACCGATAGAAAATGTTCCATCTCCAAACTCATGGGAACGCAGATTGTAAACGGTGGCTAAAGCATGTTATATATATATATATATATATATATATATATATATGTTGTTGGTATTACAAATAAGATGTATAGTACATTGATAATAAAATATATTTCTATATTTTTATCATAAATAAAACTGCAAAAATGTACTTCTAACAGGGTCGGTCGACCGAACCCCCTGAGTCGGTCAGCCGAACCCTTCCCGAGAGTTTCAAACAAAAATTACCAACAGGGTCGGTCTACCGAATATTCTGAGTCGGTCAGCCGAACCCTTCCCGAGAGTTTTAGCACTCATCAGATTAGCAGCTCGGTCAGCCGACCCGGTCATTCGGTCGACCGAACGTATAAAACTGCTACTTTTATTTCTTTTTAAACAGCCCATCCATTCACTTTTCAACTTACCTCTTCACTCTCACTTTCCCAATTACAGTTTTTAACCTAGCCCCCATTAAAACTTCTCAAATCTTTAATCTTTTCTTCCAAAAACAAATGGCTCCCAAGAAGAAATCAAAGACAACCGGTGGCTCTTCTTCATCTACTCCAGTAGATACACAAATTGCTTCATGGCTAGTTAATGATATAGCTCTTCAAAGATGGATACAACTTCAAGATGCCAAAATATTTGAAGAATCATTTGTAAGTTATCCTGATTTTGCCTCCTACGGTATTGAAAATGCCGCCCTTGAGAGTGGTCTTGATACATTTCTTGACCATAGGAAAAATAACTTGAAAATTAATCATATAATGGTCAAGTTATTTCTAGCTAACCTCAACCTTGTAAATCCGCCGAGAAACACTGAAAATTGTATTTGGACATCGGTTTGTGGCACTTCGATTTTCCTTTCCATTGATCGAATTAACCACATTTTGGATGCTAGACCGGGTGGTATCTCATTACACGATGTAGATTGTAATATATCAACTCGTGACCGTCTAAGCCATCTATTTTTTGAAGATGATGCTACTGATTTAACGCAAATTTCATCCCTTCGACCTAAAGCCCGACTCTTTCATCGATTCATGATGAAGTCTATAGTTCCAAGAGGAGGTTCATACCACTTAGTATATCCCGAAAACTTCAAAGCATTGTATGCTATGTGCGGAAATATACGAGTAAATTGGGCACAACTTCTTATGGATGAATTTCTCTCTTTCAACCAAGGAAAGATGCTCCATATTTATTATGGAGAATACATAATGAGGTTGATTAATAGCCTCGTTACCCATGCTCCGGAATCCGAAACATCCAAAGTTCGTTCTTTTGACTCACGAACCATAAAACTAATGAAGTTACCCGATGCACCTTCCAAAATTTCAACTTTTCACCAATGGCGTACTACTCCTCGAGAACAACTACGCCGTAGCTTCTCCACACCGCAACCATCAACTCATTCTACGGAACGTCTAACTCGCCAACATTCAATTCAAAGACCAACTCCCGAAACTAGTACGGAGGCGGCGATAGATATTTTGGCTCGAAATCAACTAGCTTTGGATGCCCGGTTACGAAAAATTGATGGTCGTTTCAAGAAAATCAAGGGCTTCTTTGTGAATCTATGGGATGCCTTATCATGTACTTCCGAAGCTGGTGCTTCATTTGTTGCTCTTGGAAAAAGACCAGCGCCAAATTTCTCTTGGTCTACTTCAGATAACACAAGTTCCAGCACATCGGCAACTCACGTTCCACACACTCAAAGACGTGGAAAGGAACAGGTTCCTCCGGAAGAAAATATTCGTCCAGAATTTTTGGATTCCGATGATAATGAAGAGTAACCATATTTTTACAATTTAATTTCAAGTATTATTTATGAACAATATGTCTATTGTTAGATGTTGTGAAACTATAAAAGTATTCCTATCTTGTTTAAACTATGTAATATTTAAAACTTGCTGTTCTCTTACTGGTGTTACATGTTCCATAACTTTTAAAATTACATCTAATAAGTATTCCTTTTTGTCAATGACAAAGGGGGAGAAATATATGAAAGCTAACATATTTCTTGCAGAAAAGTCGCCATATATTCAGGGGGAGAATTAAAATATAGATAAGTTCTACTTCGTCACATAAGTATTGTCATCAATCAAAAAGGGGGAGAATGTTGATTCATGAGTTTTGATTTATGACACAAGCTTCAGAGATCATACGACGAGAATACTATACGAAAGCGACAAAAAGGAGAATAATCATATATTGCACACTACAAAGGAGACAAGACTACAATCTAGATATTAGTATGAATAGTTTATTTCATTGAGTCTTAGAATATTGTTAAAATCATTCCTCAAGTAGTTACACATACACACAAAATGATTTATACAAAAATAAATGTACACTGTGCAAATAACAGCAGGTCGGCCGACCGACTAGAATCTTCGGTCGACCGACTCTGTGTCCAATGCACAGATATGCACCGTTTTATTTTTTATCTGTAAACTCAGTTGACCGGCCCAGGTTTCTCGGTCAACCGACCAGAACACAACGGCTAGTTTTTCTGAAAAGGTGCAATTGTTCATGAAGAGGAATGTTCTTTAATCCAACAGATATGGACACAACTCTTGATTAAAACTCTTCATGAAAGATTGTAACTATCCTACAACTATATAAACATATTCAATTCACTTCTACATTCACCGATTCTTGTTTATAATTCTGAAATCTATTCTCTATTTATTTCTGTAAATAAAAGCATTCATTCTTATTTAATATCACTAGAATCCTTGATTTAATTCATATACTTCGATTCTACGCTTCTAAATCTTCACACACATATATACTCTTGAGGATTTGATTATAGGAAAGTTGTACTATCAAAAGACAATCAGTGTTATTCAGAACATATTCGTCAACAAACTATTTGTATTAAGTTGAAGTCCTCTTAGGCTGTTGAGGCGGAAAAATTCCTGTTCGGCTGCTCAGGTGTCGTATACCTATTCCTCCGGGTTAAGTGAGGGGTTTAGTTTAAATCCAGAGGGTATTCTGGGACTGGACGTAGAACGGGAAGTTCGAACCAGTATAAAAATTCCTGGTGTGCTTACTTTAATTTTTATTTTACTGCTATTATCAGTTTCCGCATTTATATACCATATTACACGATCCTTAGTACTGCACGTACACTTTCACTTAGAGTACTCCAGTCCGCACTCTGGGGAATTGGAGATTTGAGTCATTTATACTCGAGTCCGCGCTTTGGAGACTTAGAGTACTCCAGTCCGCACTCTGGGAACTTGGAGGTTGTCGTATATAATCGAGTCCGCACTCTGGGGACTTAGAGTACTCCAGTCCATACTCTGGGGACTTGGAGGTTTAAGTCGTTTATACTCTAGTCCGCGCTCTGGGGACTTAGAGTACTCCAGTCCGCACTCTGGGGACTTGGAGATTTGAGTCATTTATACTCGAGTCCACGCTCTGGGGACTTAGAGTACTCCAGTCTGCACTTTGGGGACTTGGAGGTTTAAGTCGTTTATACTCTAGTCCGCGCTCTAGGGACTTAGAGTACTCCAGTCCGCACTCTGGGGACTTGGAGATTTGAGTCATTTATACTCGAGTCCGCGCTCTAGGGACTTAGAGTACTCCAGTCCGCACTTTGGGGACTTAGAGGTTTAAGTCGTTTATACTCTAGTCCGCGCTCTGGGGACTTAGAGTACTTCAGTCCGCACTTTGGGGACTTGGAGATTTGAGTCATTTATACTCGAGTCCACGCTCTGGGGACTTAGAGTACCCCAGTCCGCACTTTGGGGACTTGGAGGTTGTCGTATATACTCGAGTCCGCACTCTGGGGACTTAGAGTACTCCAGTCCGCACTCTGGGGACTTGGAGATTTGAGTCATTTATACTCGAGTCCGCGCTCTGGGGACTTAGAGTACTCCAGTCCGCACTCTGGGGACTTGGAGGTTTAAGTCGTTTATACTCTAGTCCGCGCTCTGGGGACTTAGAGTACTCCAGTCCGCACTCTGGGGACTTGGAGATTTGAGTCATTTATACTCGAGTCCGCGCTGTGGGGACTTAGAGTACTCCAGTCCGCACTCTGGGGACTTGGAGGTTTAAGTCATTTATACTCTAGTCCGTGCTTTGGGGACTTAGAGTACTCCAGTCTGCACTCTGGGAACTTGGAGATTTGAGTCATTTATACTCGAGCCCGCGCTCTGGGGACTTAGAGTACTCCAGTCCACACTCTGAGGACTTTGAGGTTGTTATTGAGAGTAGTCGTATTTCCACCCTTCAATTTATATTTCATCTACCGTATCGAGGCTAATGTTGTCGGTAGAACAATCGAACCATGTTCGCTCATGGAATGGGATTCTGCCCCCAGCATCAAGGATGAAACTTTGAAAATGGACAGTCGATTCTCGTCCGCTTGGTTATTATAGCTCTTCCAGTCAAGTCAAGGAAGGAGGTATATGACAAATGGTTGGATCACATCCATGCTGGGGTTGGATAATCAAGTCTCGCACAATTTGCTTCGTATCTCTTTCCAGAAAACGAGGATGATGGATTACTGGGTAGACAAAGTAAATTGCATATGTTTCACGGTGCAGTCGCGTCCATGTATTGAGAGTGATGGTTAGCGAGTAGGCAGTCTACCATAGCTACTTTAAGTTGGGCTTTCGAACAACCTTTCGTGTTCAGGGTAGGATATGATGTGTAGATTATCAAATCACGTCCACTTTAGGCGGATCCCCGGCGTCATTGAGCTTCATGAGAGGTATCTGTATTTTGTCGAACTTTGTTCTAAGACTCGATTGGAGTGGATGATCGGGCCATATTCATTCCGAGCCTTGTTTAGGTCTCCAAGTCAAATGTGGAGGTCGATGGAGGGATGGTCGGTTATGTTGGCTTTGTATTGGGCTCTGACCGTGATGAGCTTTTCAATCTCTAGTCCTTGGCCCCAAATCAAAGGCACATGGTTGATAATGAGCAAACGAATCATGCTCGTCTTGATGAAACTTCACAAATCCGATTAAGGTCTGCATGGATTGGTTGGAAGCCAACTTTGAGTACTTGGTCACCTGCATTGTTTTAAAAGAAGTTTAGTTTAAGTCTGTTGCAATTCAAAGCACATTTCAAATTGAAATAGAAAATAATCCAAAGAAGTTTGGGATAAATCTCATTGATAAGTGGAGCAGCATCGTGTGCTTGCTGTTCAACTCTGCCCCTAGCCCCTTCTAGCGGGATGCCAACTGCCAACGGTTCAATTATTAATTATAGTTCTTTATTGATGGGCATCCGCTGTTCCTGGCTCGCCCTTCTATGAGGCTTGCATGTACTACTGAAGCTTTCTTTTCCGAAAAAGCTTTTCGATCACACCTCGGAGGTGTTTGTAATCGCCAGTGTCATGATCAGTGTGCATCTTGGAATATAAAACATTCCTCCGATTTTCTCTGGACTTCGATGGGCTATCTCGAGGTTGGTTTCCAGTACCAATTTGAGTCGTGAGCTTCCAAGTAGAGGCTATCGATTGAATCTATCAAAGAGCATATGAGTCGAATTTTGAGATCTTGTTTTGTCTACTTGAATCAATGTCCTTAGCCGACAGGCCTGCATTGTTATTTTTCCTAGTATGCTCCACTCCTCCTCACTTTAGTTCTGATTCATTTTGTAAAAGAAACGATCCATAGTCGTAGGAGGCTCTTTAGCTAACCAGCTGCCAAAATATATCTGGAGGTCGAGTTTCCTCAAATGCGATTAGTATGATACCCTTGTTAGTATTTGGAATAAATTGCTTAGAGCCAAACATTGGTTTGCTTGGGGTCACTAAATTCGAAGTGCTGGGTCAGCGAAGAATGGTGCTTGGAGTCACATCATCTATGTTCTCCAACCTTTGGGAGTACCGTTTGAATAGCGGTTGCTTGTCCGTTCCCTTGATGTCGTTCATAAGCTGCCGCTAGATCTTCTATGCCCTGGTCGATCATGGGATGTCAGGGAAGTGGATAGAATGTTCCTTTATTAAGTTGAGTTTTGAATTCACTATCCGGAGGCACTGCGCTGCGGCTAGGGTTCGTACCCAAAAAAGATTTTTTTTCAAAATAAGGGTCGTACCCGATCCATATATTTTTTGTATAGGGACCAGTCAGATTGTTTTTTGAGAGAGAGATCGGTATATAGTGCATGGATCGGTCTGGATACTTCGTTCGGCACAGAAGTACCGTTCGGCATACAGAAGTACCGTTCGGCATACAGAAGTACCGTTCGGCATTGGGGCGTTCGGCATGAATGCCTAAGTCACATGCCGCTCGGCATTCCTGGTTTGGCACTCCTCGTTCGGCATTGGGGCGTTCAGCATGAATGCCTTAGTCGTATGCCGCTCGGCATTCCTCGTTCGGCATGGCAGACACCTTTCGACTTGGAGGTATCGTGGCATTGGGGCGTTCGGTGTTGGCATGTGGCTCAGCCAAAGCTGTTCGGTCAAGGCTGTTCGGCAGAGTGGATCGGCCTGGATGGTTCGGCCAAAGCTGTTCGGCCAAGGCTGTTCGGCAGAGTGGATCGGCGTGGAGTGGTTCGGCCAAAGCTGTTCGGCCAAGGCTATTTGGTAGAGTGGATCGGCCTGGAGTAGTTCGACCAAAGCTGTTCGGCCAAGGCTGTTCGGCACAGTAGATCGGCCTGGAGTGGTTCGGCCAAAGCTGTTCGGCCAAGGCTGTTTGGCTAAAGTGGATCGGCCAGAAGAGGTTCGGCTAAAGCTATTCGGCCAAGGCTGTTCGGCCAAAGTGAATCGGCCAGAAGTGGTTCGTCCAAAGCTGTTCGGCCAAGGCTGTTCGGCCAAAGTGGGTCGGCCTGAAGTTTTTGAGTGAGGGGAGCGAATATCCACATTGAGTGAGAGTTCGGCTATATGAGAGATTGGCTGAATTGCCTTCAGAGGAGTGTCGGCCTTCATTCAACTTGAGTGCAAACTTCAACATCCAATCCCCAGATCTTGCGTACATCAGTGAATCCAATCTACGGCTATCAGCTTCCTTTAGATTTCTTTCAAATCTGAGTAGAATAGGAAGTTTTTTAGTAAACAACTGGATCTATCTCGCGAATATGGAAATCCACTAGTAGACGATGAGATCCAATCGAACTGAGAATTCAATTCTCAGTGAAAGCACCAAAGTGTTAGCACCAAAATTGGTCACTAACCTCGTTGAGAAAGATTGTGTAGAGATGTAAGTGATGAAGTTAAATTAAACAAGGAAGAATATGCTAATTTAAATGCAGAAAGTAAGAACACCGGATTTATAGTGGTTCAGCGTAATTGCCTGCGCGTCCACTTTGAGGTTAAACTTTATTGCTTTACTTGATGATTGATTACAGATACAATCCGTAGACCAAACACTTGAATACAATTGCTAAGTAAAGAGGATGAGTCTTGAAAGCGGCAGAGTCTCCCTAGTGTTCTCCAAGAAAAGCCCCTTTCATTGTGCTACTACCCTCCTATTTATAGACGAGATGGGTTGGACTTCCCTCATGGGCTTAGGAACAAGGTGTCTCTGCCCATAGTAGGTGAATCTGTGCACCAGGCCAGGCAGGCCGAATGCTCTTGCTTTGTTGTGGGCCTGTCAACTTGCTACCACCTCCAGTCTCTTCTTGATCAAAATCTTGTCTAGTGCTAATGATAATTTCTCCAACTGTCGTTTTGTAACCGGGCCAAGATGCCGGTTAACACCATATATGGAAAGAACGTATCGTCGAATTTTTCAAAACAAAAAACAGTACGAAGAACAAATTAGCAAGCTGATAGAGTCTGATGTTAAAATTATTCTCAAGAGGATAAAGAAGAAGCATGTTACCAGTTGTGGGTCGATGGAGGCAAGAACTCTAGAGGCGTGGGGTATGTATAATTTTTGGTCAACATAGATCTATTTTTTGGGGCTTGAAGTTTGAAAATGAGGAGACGAAGTGAAAATGAAAAGTAAGAGAATGATAGAAAAGTTTACTTTAACAGGTGTCTAATTACCTGTTCTCCGACACAAACTTTTTATTGTATCGAAGCAGGTAGTAACTTTGTTTTATGAAGGCCCATCATGTTGTAATTTTTAAGCTTGGGCTGGTTTTGGCTTGAGTATCATTAATAAAAATTAACCGGGTTTATATATGTATGTGTAATTTCATTAAAGAAAAAGTGTAAAAAACAATAATTATTTGTACACAACGATTAACCTCCATTTCCAATACTAGTTTCATTTCTCTTTCATAGCAAAGAAACAAGTTTCTTGTTTCTTTAAAACCACTTTCATTCACTTTCTATACGCTTTTTGTAGGATCCTTATTGCAAACGCACAATTCGTCTGCCTTATGATTTTAAATTCTAATTCATTTTTCATTTAGACTGCATTATTTGCTTTCAGAATTGATGAGAACAAAAGAAGAATACAAACATTAAGATTTATCTAAAAGGATAACATTGTAATTTACTTAATTTAGTTTTAAGAGTAACGACAACTCCTCGTATAAAATACAATTTGAATTAATTACCCTTAAAACTTAAAAGCATCACCAAAGCTTAGTGAAATTAAATGCTTACTAGCTAGTACTCTCTAAATCTTGTACTTGCATAAGTTATTATCTTCTTAAAATTGTAGTTTATGATATAAAAGCATATGATTATTATTTTAAGGGGGAAAACGTTTAAATGTACTCGTTAATTTTTACTATTTTCCGTGACATTTTAGAAATCCTCAGACAATTCCCAAATCTTTTAACTCTAGTTTTCTAACTTATATTTTTCAATTTATTTCTTCGGCTTCTTTTGGAACAAATTTTTGTATTGGATTTTTCCTTCCTGCTTTTCTTCCTTAAAAGAAATTTCCTTCAAACTTTCCGTGCATTTTAACATTTCTAAAAACATTGAATTTGAGTGGGATTAGAGTTACATATGAACAAAATATGATATAAAAATCATCTCCCTGTGAAAACTATATAGAGGATTATCACCTTCATCATGAGATAACACTAGTTTAACTAATTAGTGAGATTGAGCTTAGAGTTCCTCTTCCATTGTATAATTGTATTAACTAGTGAATGGTGCAGTATTACGTTACCCTTTTCATAGATAAAAAAGAGTGAAAGTAGCAGGGACGGAGCCAGGATTTCAAATCATCAAGGGCTATGTAATATTATTCTTCGATCAAATATGTAGGATAGTAGGAAATTTGGCTGAATACAAATATATTTAAAAAGGAAAATTGATAGGTTAAAAGTAGAAGTGAAATAATAATAAGGAATTAAATACGTATCTTTTCCATCAGTCATTTCCTCATCATCACTTCAATAAGACTTTTTTATTATGAAAAAAAAATCCCATGAACGATATAGTTTATCACAGAGAAGATTTAGTTTGTTTTGACAAATGAAAAAGTTAAAAGTAATAGGCTTTACATCGCTGCTGGAATGAGATATATTAGTAATATAAAATATTTCGGAGATTCACCCGGGCTATAGCCAAGGTTGCATTGGCCATGGATCTGTCCCAGGAAAGTAGTATTTTCATTGGTAAACAAAGTGGTTAAGGGTTTGCAATGATTGTATCAATGTGGTGTAGTTCCTGCAATCTCCCATTAAACCTGCAGAATCTTAATGCGTCTCCCACCCTGACTTACCTGTCTCCTCCGTCACCCTCATTCGTCTTTTTTTTTACTACTTTACAGCTTTCAGTTAAATCAATTTAGTACTTGCTTTTCAACTATTACCCTACTAGGAACATAATTCATCAACTCAATCTAACTAACATGAATGGATGGGATATCCACTCATGTGTATTTCTACTACGGAGCAATAATTATATTCTTCTTCAACTTTTTCGATTCATTGGGAAATACACACATAAAGCCAGTGGTAGTATGTCGAAAAACCCATAGATGTCGTTGTCTAGGATCATAACTTTCCAACCATATTATTGCAACAATTACATGATATATAGAGTGGATATGTAGAGAAATATCTGCATCTAATATGGATCAGTAACTGGATACTTGTAAGGCAACAATAATAGATGCTGAAAAGAAAACGACATGTCTCTTTTTGGGGCCTCTTTCTTTCTTTGCAGGAAAAAAGGAAGCAGATGCCATTTACTCCTCTCTCTCTTTTTTCATTTGTACATTTCTTTGACCATCGGTCTCCTTTACTCAACATTAATTCCCACTTTTAATCCTATTTTCATTTGCATCTTCATGTCACTTTTCTTTTTACTATTTAACATGTATTAATTTCACTTCTGTGTAGTCCTACATATATGTTGATTTTGTATCCATGTTCATTTTATCAATGTGGAGGGCACATATGCATAAAATTGACTTATATAGGTGTTTATAAAGTATTAATATAAAATGATAGCCACTAGTCCGGACTCTATTATGTTGAGTTACCAGTATTCAAGTTCAAATTATTAAACCATAATTACAAAGAGGGTTTGGTTGTTGTTACCTTTTACATTACAAAAGCCCATATCATATAAAGGCTTTAGTAGTAGGCCATCTGCGTAAATGTAAAAGTATATACCCTAGTTTTGCTGGCTGTAGAGGAACATGTTGTAAAGGTAAAAGACGATACAGACACAGTTTTAACCTTTTCATACTTACGCATGTGTTCTAATCTGATAATCTTTGAATGTTTACCCTTCAATAAACAAGCACGGTTTTTTACTGCTACAGAATTATCTACTTTTGCTATGTTTAATATTCCAGGAAGCAGAGTCCATGTTACCTGAACTTTTCTACAAGTGTGTGATGTACGATTTGATAGACACGCAAGGACACTAGTACTGGTAACACAGTACTCATTTTGCATTTAATTTTATTTTCTTATTTCTTGTATTTTACCATCATTCAATTTACCGGTCTTGTTATTACTATGATTTATCTCATTGAGCATGTTCAGAGCAGAAATCAAGAAGCAACTGGACAGTGTTACTCTGCAAAAATCCAATTCTATGAATTGTTGTTTACTGCCTATTTTTCTACTACATATATAATGATATTCCAGCAAGAGAGGTCACAGGAATAATTATTATTGAAAGTATACTTTTTTCACTACTACTATATTAATTATATATGAGCGTTGCGGTGCGCTCTTCATGCATGAGTTGTTTTTCTACAAATTGCATATGTTTTAACACATCTAAAAAAACATCAATATTTAATCATATTTTGCGTTGAAATCATGTATAACTTTTGAAACTTAACGGTCGGACCAAAAAATCACGCTTCTATTTCACTTATTAATAAAGATTATATCTAACAATTATATATGTGTATGTGTCTGTGTGTATGCCTGTTAGTATATATATTTTGGCACATGCATATAAACTCTTTATTAAATTATTATATTTGAAAGTTCTATGTAGTTTGATAAAAATAAACTGAAAAATGTAATTTTTTTTGTTGGAATAGGGTTTGAACTTGAAACATTGTTTATGTTTAAAATTTCCATTTGAAAATAGATGATAATATTTGTTCACGGTGAGATTCGAATTCAAGACCTCTTGTTTGCATGGAAATACATTTTTGAAATTTCATGGTCGAACCAAAAAATTGTGTTTTTATTTCAACTATTAATAAAGATTAATAAAGATTTATTAATTGGATGATTTATCTAGAAAGATCTTGCATTATCTATTTTAATACAGCCATATATATTTGACTCGTTCTTTGAAGTCTAATTATAATTACATTTGAATTCGTCTAAAGTAATTGTGGGGAAATTTTATCTCCTAATTTATTGGAAAGTGTTAAATTTTGGTGATACAAAATTATAAATAGAAGGAAACAAATATGCAAAAAGAAAAGTAATTATATATGTTTATTATGGAAATGCATTAATTATTGTATTGCATTTTCATTAGATGGGAATGAAATAAATGCATTCTCACGTTATGTAATAAAATATATGCAAAATGATATGCATATTATTTCTTTCCAGTAATCGCATTGCTTTGTGATTATTTTCTTCCATCTTTGCTAATTAAATGAATAGTGAATTACTTGTTATGTTTGCATCATTTGTTACCATTATATGTTGCCTCCATTATCTTCTTAACATATCTTGGTAAGTTAATTGACGACTCTCAAGGATTTGCACTGGCTATATATTGAGGGTAGACTTCATTGTAAACTCATCTTGGCATTCAGCCAGCGATCTCCAAATAGAGTGTCTCCTTTTGTTAACCCTAATTTAGGGTTTTAGTATGTAAAACACTGCCTTAATGATAGTGGAACCAGTATAAATATTGTGCGTCTCTTTCTTCTTTATAGTTATTTATTATTTATTTGGAGTAAAAGAATAATTGTTGTTAGATTGAGTGATGTTCAAATTTCCAAATCTAGATCTTGTTTGTTTTTGTTTTTCCGCATTTGTGCAATTTTTATATAACAGATTGGTATCAGAGCAAGACGATTTGTTTAAATTTATGCATCAATGACCTCTAGAAAGAGCGGTAGATCCGGTGGTAATTATGCTATTACTCATTTGGACGGAAAACGAGATTTTGTGCAATATTAAAGATAAAGACGAAGGAGATTATGTTGAGAGAGAAGAGCGCTCCAGTCTTGGAACTTTGATGATAAGGAGTTTAGTGTGTTGAAGGGACATCTGAATTTGAGAACCTATATCTGCTTCATGGCCCAACGCTGTTGTAAGAGTCTTATTTTGATTTTCAAGGGAAATTTGTTGTTTGTCAGATAAGGTATGTGGAAGGAGAGAGATTTGATTGGTGATTGAGAGGATTTTTGGTCTTGGTGGCTTTGAGATTATTTTGGTATCTATCTTCTTTTGATTTTGGATATTTGCAACATTGTGTTAACGGGCGGGGACATAGTCCGAGCTCTTTAGCAAGGTGTGACGGGGGGTGGCATTGCCGGAACTCACTGGGTAAGTATTCATTTTGGTTTCCATCTCGTTAAGAGATTTTGGTTGAAGGTGGAGTTCTTTTTTAAGAGTTTTATGTTGAAAAGAGAATTTGAGTCGAGGTAGGGTATTGAAGATTTGTGATTTTGCATCAAGGTGGAGTGTTAAATTTCTGTGATACAAAATCACAGATAGAAGAAAACAAATATGCAAAAAGAAAAGTAATCACGTATGTTTATTATGGAAATACATTAATTATTGGATTACATTTCCATCAAATGTCAATGAAATAAATGCATGCTCGCATTATGTAATAAAATATAGCAAAATGATATGTATATTATTTTTTTCTCGGTAATCTCATTGTTTTGGGATTATTTTCTTCCATCTTTGCTAATTAAAGGAATGAGTGAATTATTTGTTATGTTTGCACCATTTGTTACCATTGTAAGTTGCCTCCATTATCTTCTTAACATATCTTAGTAATTTAATCAACGACTCTCAAGAATTTGCACTGACTATATATTGAGAGTAGACTTCATTGTAAACTCATCCTGACATTCAACCAGCGATCTCCAAATAGAGTGTTTCTTCTTGTTAACCATAATTTAGGGATTTAGTATGTAAACTCTTACCTTATAATCTCTTGTAACTCTCTCATGTATAATAAAATCTTTTCCTTTGGATTGGACGTACACTGCCTTAATTATAGTGGAACCAGTATAAATATTGTGCGTCTCTTTCTTCTTTATAGTTATTTATTATTTATTTGAGTAATAGAATAATTGCTGTTAGATTGAGTGATGTTCAAATTGGCAAATCTAGATCTTGTTTATTTTTGTTTTTCCGCATTTGTGCAATTTTTGCATAACAGAAAGAGGTGTATGTATGGGTATTTTGGTAAGTTCACGGTCGAACCAAAAGATTGTGTTTCTATTCCAACTATTAATAAAGATGTTTATTCAGATTTTATTGTTTCTTGTTTCTTTCTTTAAATCAAACCACAAACTATAGGGGTCACTCATGCATTATTATATATACTTCAATAAAAATTAAGTAACAGTACATAAATTTTTAGGAGTGACGATGCTAAAAGGTTGAAGCCATTGATCTCCATCTATATAAGATGTGTTAAGGAAGGGAGCGATCTGTGTGTCATTAAGCTTTTGACTGTAAGACACTCTCAACGTAGCATTAGAACCCGGTCCACTGCATCTATATTCTCCATAGAAAACGGTCCTGAAAGAAAAGGGAGCAGTGAAAATAGAGAACCAAAAAAATTATAATAAAATGTGAAACATAATATATGTAAGTTCTTACTGATCTCTATCGACAGAGTTGAAATCATTCCATCCTTCAGAAGCAATGATATCAGACATATAAGTATAGGCAAAAACAACCCGAGCAAAGGGCCTCCACGCTCGACCCAACCAAATCCTTCCTGTGCCTCCAATGAAGCAGTTGACAAAAGAATAGCCTGTGTTGTCCTCAGCCAGGCTGCGTCCATGTGCAGTTACAACTCCATTAATCACCTTAGCTCCTGGTGTTACTGGTTTCGCTATTGAGATCACCGTGCAATTCTGCCAATTAACACATGCATTTACTTTCATACATTCAGTGTTTGATCAAATGAGTTAACATATAGTGTAAAGTTTTATTTTGTACACACATATATGTATATACTTATGTATACTTACTGTAATTTGTACATTGCACTCAACTAATCCTAATAATAGTGTGGCATGTATAATCCTATAGTGATGAACTGTGATATTATCATTACATTTTTTTTCTTTGGGTTACATTATCGGGTATTCTGATTTATATTTAGTTTTTTAACTTGGGATATATGAACTTATGATTAGCGTATCAATACATGAATATTTTTGTTTACTCGTTTTTCTAATTTGACATCAAAATAATATATTGTTAACTTTAGTTTAAATAATTTAGAATTCATCTTATATTTTTAGTTTATTTAATTTGTATTTTGTTGTTAATTAATTGTTCTGTATTTTAATTTTATCTCTGTAAATATTGTGAATCCGCTTAAAGTAGTAATTCTAGTAAAGTTTATTGTTTCAGTTTTGTTATGATTCTTCTGAAAGTAATTGTGTTTTGCAAAGAAGTGTTTTCTTTTATTAAATTTAAGAAATAGCTATTTGTTTGATACTTAAATTGATTAATTATTTATTTATTTGTTACATATCAAAATATTATTTAGAGAATTAGTTCTGAAACATACCAAAGTAAAAGAAAATAATTTGGAAGAATTGGTACATTCATGTGAACATTAAGTGATTGTGCATATGACAAAGCTCATAGTTAAGGTATTTGGCAGCTAAAAGAATTGAAATATTGTGATTTGAACAATGTAGGAGTGTTAAGCATTTATGGTTGAAGAACTATTATTTAGCACCATCGTGATCCTCTTGATATCAGCCGCATATTTATATTTAAATAATCAACATTTTCCTCTCTTGTCACATGGGTTGATTATTTAAATATAAATATGTGGCGGATATCAGGAGCTAGATGATTGTGCTAAATAAGGGGATACGGATCCTAGCTCTACACACACAGGATCGGCTACACCTCTAATCCTCCTTGATTTCCACGACACATTACGAATTAAATAGTATGTATGTATGTATACTTGTAGAAAGCTTTGATATGGAAACGTATAAAAAAAATATTGTAGGTTGTTCTGATAATATATTTATTAAGTAAGAAAAGTGTTAATTAAATCTATTAGAACTCAATGCTGCAGGCATACTAATATTAAGTGATTGTGCATTTTGTTAGAGATTGAATCTCTAATCGTAGTTTTATCTAAACTGCAATATGCAATTGTATGATTGGTATTTATTATTTATATATAGTTATATTATATAATGATTAATTGTATAATATATAACGGGTATATGTTATAACATATAATTATATATTATATATAAAATATATTATAAAATGGATATTTAAACCTTAAATGGATAAGAGAGAAAGGTAAGAAACAGAGAAACTATGGAATGTAACGAGTGATAGGTTTCTCTTTTGAGTAATAGATATAGGGGGTGTATTTAAATATATATATATATATATATACACCTCATAAAGGGACCTTCCATTTCCAAAGATGAAATCAATAGAACCTTGAATAAAACACTCATTGAAGTAATGCCTGCCCTTATCATCATGAAGAGTGTCCTGTGCACCGAAAAAGCCACATCCCCAAAAGGCAGATCGGTCGCTACCTACTCTGATTGCAACAGCCTGAGCACCAACATCACCAGGCTGTGGCATAGGAGCCAAATTCTAACACAATGCACGTCAAAATTAACTACATACTATATATAAATTTGCATTAATTATGTACAAGGCAAGTTCTGAGCATACCATGAAACTTATGTTTTTGGCAATAAAGTTGCTACCAAAAACAGCCACAGATGCACTGTAGAACGTACCATTGGCTGATTTTGCAGTGTCATTCCACGCTATCGCGGTCGTTGTATACCCCTGTCCTTGTAACGTCACGTTTTGCTTTGTCATTGGTATCGACACTTTCTCACTGTACAATGTAAACAAATTTTACTACATTTACACCTATTGTTGTGAATTAGAGGTTTAAAACGGAACTTACAAATACATTCCGTTATTGATCCAAATGACCGTTCTCTTCTGGTTGAAGTTGGCAACGGCATTGACAGCAGCCTGAACGGTGGTAAAGTTACAGCAACCGTTGCGATCGACACATAGAAAAGTGGTTGTGTCTGTATCAGGAGGTGGTATTCCAGATGGGAAACTGTCACATACAGACTGCGTTGGTACATTGGGCCTCCTCCTACGGTGACTTGAAGTCATGTCAACAATGCATTTGTAAAAATTTACAAATGAAGGGTTGAAGAAGAAATCATGGCAGTTGGAAGAGTGGCTAAGTATGAAATTGGTTGATATGTGAGTAAGAGCAATAGCGCTCAATATTGTAAGGCCAATAGTTGATACACGAATTGCCATAACGAACACAGGTGGAAATTTGATGAATGGAAAGTGAGCGAATATATCAGGCGAAGTGCTTGAAGTGCAAGGGCAGGTATCTGATACCTTGTAACATAATCGTTATTATTTCATTTCTTTAAAGCAACATGTTAAGTCAACCTCATCTTAAATGTTACTCATTTGCCATTTATAGCAATATATGAAAATTTGGATTACATTTTATTTTAAGAAGTGTAGTATACATCAATCATTATCATAGTTAAACATTCATTTAATAACTCTTCGGTATTTACATGACAGACTACCATTAGAAACCATACATGAAAGCCCAACAAAACCTATATAAACCCAACTACAAAATTGATCATACCCAAACTACAAGATAACCGTATCAACCAACAAACATCGATCACTTAGAAGTTGAGCAATTCTTCAAAAATAAACAAGACCAAAAACTAGACGTCTGTTAAAAAAATTATCATATTGAATTTATTTTTGAAAAGAGGAAGACAATGATTTAAGCCGCAACGAAAGCTTTCTTTCCACCTCCACCTCCACTAGAACCAGCTGGAATAACTCTCGATACATTGAATCTCACAGTTTTAGACAAAGGCCTGCAATAGAATATTAAATTTAAACAAAAAAGATGCTGCAAAATAATCAGCTAAGTTGTATTTTCAGAATGTTGTCAGCGTAAAAGTCTGCATTAAACAATAAACTACGACGTGTTAAACTGAGTAATACTATATAACGGAGCCATGTTTAGATGTCAATTATAAATTTTCAAAGTTGCAAAACTGGCTTACATTGAATAATTTGTTAAAGGACAAAAATATATAAAGAATGGTATTTTTACCAGTATTGCAATAAAAAAAACATTTCAAAAACTTCCTGATCCACAGATAACATCTCATAGACACAAACCAAGCTAAGAAAGAAAAAAAAAGTGTGCGGTGCGGACATAGACCTGATATTCATAACCGGCACTGGTTTCCCAAATTTTGGAACATTGATTGCCACTTGCCAGTTGACAAACATTCAGAATTTGTGTAACAAGTTTAAGCTATCAGATCAAACAAGTTACTATATGAAAACCTATATAAAAAGCAATTAATTTGCTCTAGGTCACATAACAATAAAACAATTAAACAACAGAGGAAATGAATATGTAGGACAGTTAACTGTATTATAACAGACCTGCATTGAATTCAGATCTAAAAACCAACACATGGGCAATATATAAAGTTCTATGATTCATTAAACTTTATACACATATTTTCACTATAAAAAAACAAGGGTCTACCATCAAGAGAGAAGAAGAAAAAAAGGAAAAAAAGTAAATGCGTGTATATAGCTCATTTTCAATATTCATACTGATTTCAACAGGAATCATTTTTGTGACCTAGTTAAAAAAATAACTTTATACCTGCACTGGCCAACGATCACATGATCTCCTATGTTCACACGGAAGCGGGGAGATATGTGAGCAGGAATATTTGAATGCCTTTTTCATACCTTTAAACATGAAGACAATTAACTTTACTAATAATGGAGGAATTAAACATATTAAACTTAAAATTATTAGGTAGTGTTTGATTTGTTGATTTTAGTTTTGGGTTTTCGTCCATACAAAAATACACATGACGCATGTATATTGCCGAAAACGACTAATTTAGATAGAAAACAATTTTTTTATTATTTTCCGTATGTTGGAAAAATAACAAGCACGTATAAACAATTCATTCATCCGTCGTCCCTCTATCCCCTTCGTCTTTCCATCCATCTTTTTTTCATCCCCTCCGTCGTCCCTCCATTCTTCTCATATTTGACATACATATTGAAAACCGAAAATACAAAATTCGTTTTTAAACCAGACACTATCTTAGTTTCTAAATGATAGACATCAACTAACCTCTGATATTTTTTCACGTAATGAAGATAGTCTCTTCTGACAACAATACTTCTGTTCATCTTTGCGCTTTTGCAGGTTCCAGCAATGATGTGGCCTCTAATGGACGTATTACCAGTGAATGGCCATTTCTTATCGATGTAAGTCCCTGCAGTAAGTAATATATGTTATACTTATGTCTAACATTATCAGAAGCAATTATAATCAAATCTCAATATTCTAGCCCCAATATTATGTCTAAATTACTGCATTGGCTTTTACTTGAGGTTCGGTATAGATTTTATTTGTCAAGTTACTTCTGAATAAAAAGAAAATTATACAATTAATGGTAGTGGCAAACAAGTGTATCTGCATATTTTGAAGCAAAAAAGAAATGATAACAGTGAAAGAAAGATGTACTGTTATTTGTGTCAGCAAAGATAAAACTGAAAGAAAAAAATACATTGAAGAACAATGAAACTAGGTTCTCACAATGGCCCACTCCATGTACAATATGACTTATCGTATGTATAAAATTACAATTACCATATACTCGGTCATCGGTAAACCAATATTGAGTTACATTGGTATACCAATACTATTGATATGGTAACGTTAAATTTACCACCGTTAACGATAAATCTAACGGTAAAAATATTAAAATCATTGATAAGGGTTCAAATCTTAACAATAAACAACATACAAGGCAACTCAATATTGGTTGCCAAAAATTTTAAAATCACACGATTCAAATCACATATCGGAATGATCTATTCCTTTACGATTTGATTTACATCCCATTCAAATCCAACTAAAACCGAAGTTACGAAAAATCATTCAATCCATACTAATATATTTAACATACTTATTTGGATTTACAATTCCAATTCTAATGTTTTCTAAACTAAAGAAAAATGTAACAACAAAGAAGTTTCAGTTTTAGGATTAAATGTAGAAGTTTAAATATCAAAACCAATTACAAAGCATGTACAAACCTTAAAATATTAATCTTTATCGAAAGAGTAACGGTATGGCAATGATTTTCCCATATTGGTAACGATAAACATCATCATATCATAAGGGATTTAAATCGTAAATCATAAAGTTCAAACTTTGAATTGAAACGGAATTTGAATCATAAATCGTGGATTCAAAAAATTCATATTTTAAAGCATGTACACATTCTGAAATTGATTTAATGGTTGAACTTCTACAACTAAAATTAAACTTAATTTTCTCTTTAATTACGTTTATATATTGTTTAGAAAAAATTATAATTGGAATTGTGAATCTAAATGAATATTTTAATTTTGTTAGTATAAGCTAAATATTTTTTTAAAGTGTGGTTTTGATTAAGTTCGAATCGGAATGTAAATCGAATCGTATAGGGAGAGATTCGTTTTAAATCAGGATTTATATCGTAAGATTTCAAATTTTTGACAACAATGAGCATTACTATTTCATCAATATTTGGCCTTGGACTGAACTTTATTTATCGCATAAAGCAATATGAAAATATTTTTCTTCAGTGCAAATGGAACTGAATGGAGACAAATGTATCCAATGTGTTCACATAATTTCTTCTAAATCAACGTGTTTCTGGCAATCTTCTCCTCTCATATCAAATATATTCAATGCTCTTTATATTGTTTATAACATTATTATTTCCATTTCTATCTACTCGCATTCAATCAAAAACAACGTTACTTCTTCCATTACGGACTGAGGTTTTAAATTTTGGATTTCGGTCACGTTTCATCTCGAAAATTTTAGAGAGTAAATCTCGTATCGGGGAAGATATCAAACGAGATGAATACATCTCAAGCGTACATATTGGATTTACATCTCGGATCTCAAAGTTCATCTCAGGAATATCTCGAAGTATATAGCTTAAATTTGATTTGCATTTGCAACAGTGTTTATAAATACCACCATAAAATTTTTAACCAACTTGCTGATTTGCATAATCATACTCTTGTCATCAATGGTTCAAGTGAACATCCATACAATACTCGAACCTACATATGCATAGTAATCTAAAACTGCTCTAATTATTCTGCATATTCTAAAACTGCATTTACTACATATACTAAAACTGCATATTCATATACTAAAACTGTATATTCATTTCCTACGTATTCATGAAACTGGATATTTATTTTTGCATGTTCATAAAACTGCATTTTAAAGCTACATAAGCATAAAAACTGCATATTTATTTACTGCATATTCATAGAACTAGATATTCATAAAACTGCATATTCATAAAACCGTAGATTCTAAAACTTCACTCGCTGAATATACTAAAACCGTATAACTTAAGAAAAGTAAGAATTAGAAAAAAACTTATATATGAAAATCATAAAGGTTAAAGGAGAAAAATAAAACAAATGAACTAACAAAGATGAACTAAGTCAATAAATGAACTAGCAAAAATGAACCAATAGTCAATACAAACCATTGAGGAGCCTAATTAAATTTCAAAAAATAAGCTAATAATAAATGCATTGGCATTAAAAGAACAAATTTTTAAAATAAAAAAATTTCTCAAAATAAATAAATAAATAAATAAAATTAATATCGACCGAGATATTGCAAAATTGTATGGACCGAGATATTTGCATATCTCAGCCGATATATTCAAAACGGGATTTCCTCCGATTTTTGTTGTCTCGTTTCGTGAGGAGAATAAACCGAGACTCAGCCGAGATTTGAAACATTGTTATGGACCACTCCATTCTGCTTGGAATAAACAAAGCAATTCCAGTAATTCCAATATTCCTTAAGCGAGCATCAAAACTTACTTTAAACTAAGAGAAAACCTAAAGTATTTTTACTGCTGCTCTTTACTTAGAATTCTGCACCTACAGTTTTGAATGAAGTGAACAAGGAAGAATGAACCACTTTGTCATTGATGGATATGGCGTTGAAAAGAAAATTACTCTTCTATTTATCTTTGAAAATATTGGCATATACAACTTTCCCTATATAAGCTGACTTGTTTAAAAATGTAAACTAATAACAAAAATGGCTTAAGAAATGTAGTGGATGTTGGTCTTTCTAATTACAACTTATATAGTGGTATAACAACATAAAATTGGAGTGTCAAATTAGCTTCATCTAGTTGATGTTGTGTTCTATTTTCTTTGTGTAATCCAGGATCAATTCCCTTTATCACATCTTTACTTCTCTTGTTTTGACGTCCATTCTTCACCTTTTCAGAGTATGTTTTCTCAACCTATAAAGATATAAAGAGCTCCCTTCATCATTAATATAGTGTACATATGATGGAGTCAAATTATTAGAGTTGACCTGTATCCCAAAAGGAAATGGAGCTGCGGTCATACAAGAAGAGACCGAATTAGAAATGATGATATACGTGATAAACTTGGAGTAGCACCAATTGAGGAGAAACTAATTCAACATCGCTTAAGATGGTTTGGACATCTTCAACGAAGGCCGCCCGAGGCACCTGTGCATGTTGGAATTATAGGCCGTGTTGAATGCCCAAAGAGAGGTAGAGGTCGACCAAGATTGACATGGGAGGAAGTAGTAAAAAGAGATTTAAAGGATTGGGGTATATCCGAAGAGCTGGTGATGGATCGGAGCGAGTGGAAGTTAGCGATTCACGTACCAAAACCATGAGCGTTAACCTGTATCCCAAAAGGAACCTTTGCCGATCTTGTGATCGAAATCAATTAGTTGCTTCCTCTAGTTGGTTTTGTGTTCTATTTTCTCTTGTGCAACACAGGTTCAACTCTCTTTTATCATATCTTTACTTCTCTTATTTTAACCCCTTCCTTCACCTTTTTAGCTTAGATTTTCGAAGTCTACAAATAGCTCCTTTGCATGAACACAGTGTACATGCAGGAGTCAAATTAATAAAATCACCCAGGCTCCAAAATGATCCTGGGCCTACCCTATGTAAGGTAGTTATGAATCTAATGCTAAATGAACAGTCTACCAGCATGAAGACAATGGTCCATAGGCAATAAGAATAATTACGTTATGATAATAAAGTATTACATGGCATAAAAATATTACTCATGTATTACCAAAATTAGCATTCAGAGTTGGTTATCACGAAAAGTTTAAAAAAGGCTCAAAATGTAGAGCAAACTGCTAACATTGTCCACTTTTTGTGTTACTTCTTTGATTCTTTAATTGTTGGAAACAATGTGATTCATCTTTACTGAAAATGTGCGTATTTAATGGGATAAACCACAAATCATGCAAATGTCATCACTATATTGATAAATGTAATTGCTGCTATTGCTGTTCACTTAATACTAATAATAATACTAATACTAATAACAATAACAAAATAATAATAAATAAATAAACCTTCAATTGCTTCTCGTGGAGACTTAAATCCAAGACCAATGTTTTTCCAGGTCGTTTCCCCTTCCTAGATTTCTTCGAACTAGATAACAAAACAATAATGAGTCACATATGAATGTAAATCGAACAATGTAGATGTCAATATTCTAAATCTTTCAATAATAAATTACCAAAGAAAAACCCCGGGCTGCTCCGAAAAAGCCTTCTCGGTCTGAAAAATTGTAATAAGAAGCAATTGCACCTATAAATACAACCACATTATAATGAAAACTTAAAATAAGAGTTTTGGATGGAGGATGTTACTTGCTCGGCCATGATCTTAGGATCTGAGTAGAAGATAAACAAGCGGCACTAGCGTTTCGGTGCTCGAGAAATATGGTGTGGCGCTCAAAACCCTAATTGGATTTATACGTATATAGAGAAAGTGATGAGGGAAATGTTTTCTGACCCGGCCTGGCTTTCATTTAGATTCAACATTCTTATTTGAAAACTTAATATATAATCGTTTGGCTCTAAAAATCCATTTTAAATTACTCATCTACTATCATTCTTGATATAAAAAAAAACCGTTTTTCTTTGTTTCTCAAATTTAAATCTATGCTGAATCGCTACATTTCATTCAAGTAAAAATCTAGAACAAAATTTGCCAGTCAGGAATGTGACCGAAGCCATAAATTAGGCAAGCTTCTAAGACCATTACCAGTGGACCTTTAGCATCAACGAATATGTTCAACCACCCACTATTTACTTTTATACACCGAGCAGCGAACGAGCTTTGCATTCGGAAAGAAGAAACCAACCACAGTTGCGGCTTTTAAAAAAATCACGAATAAATAAGTTTTGCCATTTTATTCAATTTGCAAAAAAATAGTTAAAACAGTAAAGTCGTTACGTTTTAATCCATTTTTGTAATAAAATTGCAATGCCTTCGCTGCTTTAAAAACCAGTCTCATGTTCAGTGCACTAGCCACAAAATCACTTCAAACTAGCTACGGTCAATTGAACAAGTCAAACATGTTTGTGTTGTGCCTAGTTCAGTTCACTTTTTCAATTGAACAAGTCATTGTTGGTTGTGCTCTTAGGGAATCCACCACATGGTTTTTGTACATGCCTAAACTTATCATGCAACATTTTCGGCCTATTTCCTGCTGCTATACGGTCTAGAAGTGTATTACCAAGTTGATTATTCTAATTATATTTTCTATAAAAAAAACTGCAGTTTCACAATGTAAATATTTGCAGAAAAAATTGCACATAATAGCAAAATTTATGCTAACTTTTGCAAAACGCTGAACTAAAACTTTTAACCATTGATTTAGTCATTTTTCACGTATAGTTGAAATATGTGGGAAGAGAAAAAAGGATTGTAGAAATTAGTAGTGCATGTTGATTTTGAACGTTTTTCTATTATTTATGCAAGTTTAAAAGAACAAAGGTGTAATTTATAAGATTTTTGCAAAAAAGGGATTTCACTTATTTGAAGTTTTGGAAGGGTGGTTTCTGTTAAACCAGTTGTTGGCTCCACATCAAAATATTTTAAAAGAACTAAAATTTAAATAAAATTTTATGCTCATAATTAATATAATATAAATCCAAAATGTCCAAAACATCCAAGGTTTCTTTCTCGCATATGAAAATGATATGATATTCGAGTACATATGCGATATTCATTGTCCAATAATCGATATGCAAAATATACAAGTCATCTGCTTTGTTCTAATTCAAAAATTAAGAATGGGGTCAATATGCAAATTTATTTTTCTAAATGTTTATGTTCAAAAGTTCAAGTCATATTTTTTTCGTCGGCCATTAAATGAGGTTTGAAGCTTGCAAGGAAGCTTAGAAATGTCGAGTCCAAAATAATGATTTGTGCTAAGAAGAAGAAAGAAGAGAGGAGCCCCTTCTTAGGTGGGGGTGAGTCTCTATTTATAGAGGTTGAAGAGTGACATAACTTGCTTTGATTGGTTGATCGACGTTGAAGTGAATTGGTGGCTTGGCAAGATGGATGGCCTTGATGGTGTCATCTGTTATCAGTACTATGGTAGTTTACGTGGATCGCTATCTTAACCATGGTATCAACAAAGGTGACACGCTTGTATAGGAGTGCTTTGAAGCTTTATTATCTAGATTTTCCTTTGCATTAACATACTACTTCACATGGGCTATTGCTAGAGTTTCACCATTATATGATGGCTTGTAATTTTTTCAACATGCGATGGCTCTACTTGTAGCAGTTCTATTTCCCAATATGTGATGGCTTGCTCTTAACATTTGTTTGCTTTACCATTCGATAGCTTCATTTATCATCCTTCCGATGGCTTCATTTATAACACCAACCTTTGACGGCTTTAATTAATCAACACACGATGGATTTAATCCACACTCGATGGTTTTAATCAACGCTCGATGGATTTAATCAATGCTTGATGGCTTTAATCAACACACAATGGATTTAATCAACATTCGATAGCCCTTTTAAGTCAGCACTCTGTAGCTTTAATTAACACTCGATGGCCCTTTAGGTAAACATTCAATGGTTTTAATCAACACATGATGGCTTTAATCAACAAACGATGGCTTTAATCAACACTCGATAGCACTTTATGTCAATGTTCGATAGCTTTAATCAACACAAGAATGCTTTAATCAACACACGATGGCTCTAATCGACACTCGATAGCCCTTTAGGTCAATACTTGATAGCTTTTCCTTTTGTCAATCCATTCTTGGAATTTTGGGCATTACACTTGCCTTCTCCTCCCCTCCCCCCCCCCCACATAAGAAGTTTTCTTATGCTTTAGCTTAGGTAAACTTCCGCTCTTCCTTTTTTTTCTTTCTACTTTCAAGTTACCATTCAAATCGACAATAAATCCACACATGTCAGACTTGAATAATTCAAAACAATAGATTGTTAATTTATATTGGCAAAACTCAACATATAAGTAAATAAAATAATCATAGATCACAAACACAGAGTAATATAACAATAATGCAGCGGAAACAAAAGAATAGTAGTTCATGAAGCTACTATATATATAACAGAGTTAAACAAGATACAACAGAAGTCTCGAATACAAAGATATCTCAATACAATAGTCAAATACAAGATCTGAATACATCACTGGAATCAACTGGATAACTGATAGTAGAATCAATAGATAGTTGGATCTCCAAGCGAAGCTCCAACTCCAAATGTGAGTCTCGAACACTGTATCACTCAGTCTGACCCGAGCGTAAAGCAAAACACAAAACACTCGAGTCGGGATTAACATTCTTATATCTATAAATCCAACTCAAGTGAAATAACAACTGAAATACAAGTAACTCCAAGGATGTTTGGGATAACCATCCTCTAAGGATCCGTTAAACTATCTACTATGTAGTAGTGTACGCTAAGTAGATAATGTCTAATCAGTAAAGTACGATATCAAAATAGTGTTAAGGCGTTACCATAATCCCCCTTAACACATTTTATAATGCCATAGTCTATACAGCACCGTAAGCCCCACCGTAAACTAGTGGTTATCAGAGGGTACCCCATAGGTATAACACAAAACAAATCATAGTGGTCGCGAATAGGATAATCGGTATGACAAGGTACATGAGGCGATACCAACTAGGATAGTAGTAGTTGCCTAATCCGGACTGATGTTGGGCATAGCAGCAACTACCCCAACACCGCGAAATTGCACCCAAATCGAATCACAAAAGTAATAGATATGGTATCGAAGAAGTGTGTCCGCTAGAGGTGGCGAACCTCAATGGCCCGACGCGGCTCCTGTTTTAGTCATGTCAGGGGTCATCCAAAATCGTTCTCTTTCTTCAGTCAACGCGTTCATCAAAACCATCCACTTCATTCTGGATCAACACTCCGCGTATATTAGTTATTAAAGTGGGTTCGGTATCGACAGAGAGTATGTCCATATCTGATCCTGGTCTCTTTAATAACTACGTGTTATTACACCGATGGTCATTTAGTAAACTTTCAGAATAGTTTATATTTCAAACCGAAATATCATTGCCATTTCAAAACCATATCCATATGATATTAATTTCACTTTAAATAAATCCATTTCCAAAATCATATCACTTTCCAAAGTTATATCGCTTTCGAAATCGTAGTCTTTTAAAATCAAAACACTTTGGAAAATCAAAACCTTGAAATTCATAACACTTTGAAACTATAGTTTGAAATCATAACATTTTGGAATTCATAACACTTTCCTCTTAAACAGTTTAGATATTAAAATTAGTGTATATAATAAAATAGTTTATAAAATAAAATAGTTTATATACAATAGTTATAAGTTAAAATAGTTTATAATAAAATAATATATATTGAAAATGATTTATGTGAAATAGTTTTAAAATAATTGATAAAGTAAAATATAAATAGTTGTAGATATAGTTTAAAAATACTTTATAAAATAAAATAGCTTCCACAAATTCACAAATCGATTCAAATTAACTCGACTTCCAAATTCAAACTTAATCAAATCTCAAATCATCAATTTCAACTCAATTCAATTTCTCAATAAATCATTTCGAATTATAACGATTTCAAATACAGATTTTAAACGTAAAATAAACCATTAAATTTCAATATATTTCAAAGCTTTAAATATTCCACATTTCAAAACTAAATTTGATAATTCCATTTATATCTCAATTTAATTTCATCTCATTTAGTTTCTGAAATATTTATTTAATCATTTCAATACATCTAAATACAACTTCAATTTACAAATTTATATAAACAAAATATCCCATTTAATTTATATAAGTTTGAAATATTCATTTAAGCCACTTTTAATCAAATTCAAGTTATAAAACATATCTTAACATTCCAAATTTAATAGATTTCAAATCAAACTTATTTCCGTATAATTCTTAAATAATTAAGAATTTCAAATCAATTTCAAATTTATCTTTCAACCTGAAACATTAAAAAAAACTCTATATTTGAAAATATAATATATTTTTTTCATAAATACTTAACATATTTTATATTGATTCAAATCACTTTATTAAATCAACTTTAATAAATCTTTAAAATCAATATTTATTAAAACCCTATATTTCTTTTCAAAACCATAGAAATCAATTTCAAAATATTTATATATATAGACCAACGGTGTTTGTATAAAATTTTCTACCCTATGGTCAAGTGATACGGATATTTATCATTTCAATCCGTAATTTAAATTATATACGGGTATATATCTTTTCAACCCGTAATCCCAAATTTAATTCAATGAAAATCGCTTGGGTTTATCATTTCAACCCATAACGATTTCTCCTTTTCTACATATCGTTCGGGTATGTATCATTTCAACCCATAGTGAATTCTATACTAATAGGGTTTGCAGAGTGATAACAGATATGATAATAATATAACAGACATATATCATCAATATAAATAAACATATAATGGTGTTAGGTGTCACAGGTGAACAGATACAGATAATGGCATATATATAGCAATATAAATAACAGATAATGGTGTTAGATGTCACCGATGAACAGATACAGATGATGGCATATATATAGCAATATAAATAACTAGCAGCAGCATATTTCAATTGTCGTTTCAAATGGGAATCAAAATTAATAAATAAAAGAACATTAATCGTGAGTGATTGCTCACCTTTCGAGGCTAGAGAATACCGAAGATGACACAGATACGCACACTGATCTGGATACGAGCAAATCAAAAGATGCTGCGACCAAATTGGACATTGGCTAGACTAGAGCAAGGCACGACTCTCGAAGTAAAGCTAGATGGCACGAATTCGACGATCAAGGCTGATAACAGAAATCGATGGGACAAATCAGAACAGGATATATTTAAAGCCTAACGTTTACCTTTATTAAAATAAACTACTTTATACAAAACCCAAAACAAACAATAGAATAAACTGTATACACTTTTACAAACATTTTGTATATATAATAACTTATACACCATTAAATATCAATAACCGAATATACTATAACCCAAATTTACATATATATATATATAAGTGATGAAAACTTTTTCCCCTCATATAACTAACATATATATAAGCAGCCAGATAAACTTTAGGTATATATTGTACAAAATTATAGTTTTGAAAATCTATATTAACATTTCAGCCGATATCTACTATATAAATCCTATGGCTTATACCATCAAACTGATATAAAAAATTTCATACTTCCAATCATATATAAGCTGTCATATAATAACATATACTTTATAAAAATCAAACCAACACTTATATATGGACTAATGTATAATATGTGAAAATATATACCACCCATTATATGTACAGGATATAAACAAAACATATAATAATCACCTATATAATGTATAACAAAACTCATATGTTAAAAATATATGTACTGTAACACATATGCACACAACATATACACTTTTTAACAAACGTTTTTTTATATATTTATACGTAAAAAATACTGGTATGAACACATTATATATACACATTACCTATATACAACAAAGTTGAAATATTTTTGTACTGTATGTATATACGTACTTCTTATATACGAAAGCTACAAATACGATATATTTAAAACAGTAACATATATACATAGTTAACAGTATCATATAGCTTAAACTATACCACAGAACCAACATGCAACTTAAATATAGAATATATAATAGTACTTTAAACACATAATATATGAAACTAATATGTAATACA